>CM057452.1:1350665000-1353065000 GCA_016271365.2 Neoceratodus forsteri | reverse complement strand
ATTAAGAGTGTCTAAACAGGGATTGTATGAATTTAACATATTTCAGTGTTCTAATTAAATATTCTGTGTCTGTATAGCTGTTTTTTCTTTATGTGATTTTTTTTTCTCTGTGAGATTTTTTCTCTCTATGAGATCATTTGTATTTTGGCCCTTTTAATATCTTTTATGTTCTTTCATAATATTGCAATGTTTAATAATCTCTTAAAATGCCTGTTAATCAAACAGGATTATATATTTAACATATTTCTGACACCTGGTGGTTCTTTAAAGTATTATCCTGGGATACCATATGTATGACGTCAAAGTTAAGCACCTTAGAGATTGATGCAGTTATATATGTCACATGGTTTACTCTGGATATAAAAAGTTAGGGTGCCAGAGTTTTTAATTCTCACCTGGAAAAAGCATTGTCAAAATGTGAAACATTGTTGCTTTTACTGGTTGATTTTTGTACTGGTGTAATTTGCTGCTGATGGTATGGAATTTTTAACAATAAATGTAAATCTTTTTTTACTTATCTAAGTAAGTATGGTCTCTTTCTATTCTGTCGGACTGTTTTTTTCCACTGGTTTTTCAATTTCTTGTCTTGGCACCAGATGTTATTGTAGCCACCTGCTTCCCTCCTTATACTTTCTTTTTTGCACTTATGTACCTATAAAAGGTGTTGTCCTCTCTACCCACTGATTTTGCAATGTGCTCTTCTGTCTGAGCTTTGGTATCCCTTAGTAACCTCCCTGCCTCCCTTTGCTTCTCCTGATACATCTCCCTATCCCTTTCTGCCTGCGTCTTTTTGTATTGCATGAACACAATCTTTTTGTCTTTCACTTTCTCTGCTACCTCCTTGGAAAACCATAATGGCCTCCTCTTCCTTTTCCCCTTGCTAAGCTGCTTAATGCATAATTATGTTGCTCTTGTAATCCCCATTTTAATTATTGCCTATTGTTCCTCAATCCCTGATTCCTGCCCCATTCCCATTAATGCCTCTTTCTAGCATCTCCCCATTTTCCCACAGTCTGCACCTTAAAATCCAGGATACGTGTTGTTATGTTGTTTGGTTCTGTACCTTCTGTGATTTCAAACCACAGTGTCTGGTGGTCACTGTTCCCCAAGTGCTCCCCCACTGTTACCCCATCACACTGTCCCTGTTTGTGAGAACAAGGTCCAGTATTACCTTCTGCTGAATTGGTTCCATGACCAGTTGCTTGAGGAAGGTACCTTGAAGACAGTCTAGGATAAATCTGTTCCTGGTTGATGCTGCTGCTGGGAGGCTTAAATCCACATCTGGAATATTGCGGTCTCCAACCAGCACCACCTCTCCCTTGTCTGCCATCCTTTGAATGGCTAGCATTAGCTCCCTATCTGTTTCTTCCTCCTGGGCTGGTATTCTATAAACCATCCATGTGAGGTCAGACAAGCTAATATTCTTCAGGTGAAGCTACCTGTGGCTGGAAGCTGCAATACTGAACTTAGGATCTGCTAGAAAGCGAGTGGTGCTCACAACAGAGGGAGGTGAACCTTTCAATTTACAATTGTCTTTGGTTTGTAGCAGTTCATCAAAAAAGCTAATATTCTTCAGGTGGAGGCTACTTCTAACTGAAAGGTGAAATAAGGGACTTAGAATTATCAGGAAAGACTGTCTTTCAATCAACAGAGGGAGGTGGACCTTGCTTTACTTTTATTACAATTGTTAATATTTTCAGTGCATGAAGGATTTAAACCCAGAGGGACTTAATACTTTTATTGTGTCTGTCCTTGTGCACAACTGACTTGATTGGAATTATTGATTGACTGCTTGCATTGCAATATTTGTAATACTATGAGTTATTCACAGGGCTAAGAATTTGTCATAAGTCCTGAAGTGAGTGCAGGTTGCAGGCTGTGTATTTGACCCAGACAGTGCCCCAGTGGGTGTAAACTGTTTTTTGTGTTTAGCTCTGTGTACCTTAAAAAGGCCAGGCCACACTGTGTCAGTAAGTGCTTACATCACAGCTACTTATCAGCCAATAGCTTTGGAAGAGTCTTACATACCTGATAACAACAGTACTATAAGCAAGTGGTTTAAGGCAGATTCATCAGACAAGCTAATATTCTTCAGGTGAAGCTACCTCTGGCTGGAAGCTGCAATACTGAACTTAGGATCTACAAGAAAGAAAGCGAGTTGTGCTCACAACAGAGGGAGGTGAACCTTACAATTTACAATTGTCTTTGGTTTGTAGCAGTTCATTAGAAAAGCTAATATTCTTCAGGTGGAGGCTACTTCTAACTGCAAGAAAGTGAGTTGTGCTCACACCAGAGGGAGGTGAACCTTACAATTTACAATTGTCTTTGGTTTGTAGAAGTTCATCAGAAAAGTTAATATTCTTCAGGTGGAGGCTACTTCTAACTGAAAGGTGAAATAAGGAACTTAGAATTATCAGGAAAGACAGTCTTTCAATCAACAAAGGGAGGTCATCCTTGCTTTACTTTTGTTACAATTGTTAATATGTTCAGTGCAGGAAGAGTTTAAACCCAGAGGGGACTGAATACTTTTATTGTGTCTGTCCTTGTGCACAACTGACTTGATTGGAATTATTGATTGACTGTTTGCATTGCAATATTTGTAATACTGTGAGTTATTCACTGGGCTAAGAATTTGTCATAAGTCCTGAAGTGAGTGCAGGTTACAGGCTATGTATTTGAACCAGACAGTGCCCCAGGGGGTGGAAACTGTTTTTTGTGTTTATCTCTGAGTGTCTTAAAAGGCAGTTGTGGGGCTGACTGCTCTCAGAGCACAAATCACCAGGCTGTTTTGGGGCTGGGGAGGTTTACCTGTGTCTGACTTGGATGATTGGGTTTTTCTCTATTTGATTAGCAGGATATTTTCTCTGTCAAATTGCCGTGTAGGGCATCTTGCTGACAGGAAGGCACTCATCGCAGTGGTGGGTCAGAGCTTTTAGCTGATTATTTCGTGAGGGCACAGTTTAGGCCCAAACCCTATCCACCCTCACCCCACCCACCCCTGAAAATAGTTCCTTTATACCTGGGGTTCTGACATCATTTCCACAAGAGGTCAAGGTGCATATCACTGTCAAATCCTTTCTAGCACACTACACTGACAATATAAGCATACACATTGTATACTATATATGTTTCTATATAACAAACTAATCACACACACACAAAAAAAATATAAACAGGATAAACAAGAAGGTAGACAGACATGTGGGGAGTAATGCAGTGTAATGGCTGAGGGGCAGCAGTCTTCTGGGAGTCTTTATGGAGGCTGAGATGCTGCCCTATTTTCAGACAAGTCTCTGCCCTGAGGGAGGAAGTTACCCATCTTCAGGCCACACTGGACAGTAGTAAGGGAACCTCCCCCAGGCCACACTGGACAGTAGTAAGGGATCCTACCCCATCCAGGGAGCACCAGAGCTACCACCACTACCTCAGAGGTTGTGAAGAAAGCACAGCAGTTGGACTACAGTGGGCTCAGGGAGGGTGAGGTGGGTGGAATAGAGGTACACCCAGTCAGTTGTTCCACTCCATAATCCATACACCATTCTGGGAGACCATAGTTCCTCTATGGATGCACCCACAGAGGAGACTAAGGAGGTTACGGACAACTGTCACATGGGAGGCCCACAGAAAAGAGACAGAAGACACCACAGGGAAAGGAAGCAGCTCCTGGTGGGGGACTCAATTATTAGTGGGATAGAACTGGGGGAGCAGGGAAAACTGAAGTAAGGTGCCTGCCTGGTGCCATGGCTTGGAGGGACAGGAAGCACATCCTAAGGATCACGAGAACAACTGCACAGGAGTCTGAGCTGGATGTCATTGTCAACCTAGGGACAAATGACTTGGCTCATCATGAGATTAGAGCAGTGCTGGAGGACTTTGTAGAGTTGGAGAGGGACCTAAGACAATTAGCACACACAGTATCCTTTTTAGAGGTGCTGTCTGTCTATGGCAGGGTGAGGTGAGGGTACTTTGCACCATGTGATTTAATGAATGGATGAAGAAATGGTATGGAGCACAGGGATTTGGCTTCACTGAAGACTGAGGTTCCACCTGGAGGGACACCAGCCTATACTGGCAGGATGGCCTGTATCTGTCCAGGAAGGGAACAAGTCTTTTGGGCAATTGGTTTAAATGCTTCATTGGCAAGCTTTTAAACTAGTCAAGGGGGGAGGCACTGATAAGCAGCAGGAAATTCCCAGCCTCCCCCTACAAAAGAGGAAATTAAATGAGAAAACTACCAAGATAGAAAGGACAGTGGGGGATGCTGCTACAGAAGGTAAAACCATCAAAAAATGGAGAGCAATGAGTACCAATGCCCGTAGTCTGGGTAACAAGCTTTCTGAATTAGTGGCCTTGATGGAGGAGGAACATTTGAATATTGTGGCACTCACAGAAACATGGTACACACAGAACCATGACTGGGAAATAATCATGCCAGGATGCACTATCTATAGAAGGGACAGGGAGGGTAAAAGAGGAGGAGGAGTAGCTCTCTACATAAGGGCAGGAATCAAAGCAACAAAACAAAAGGGTAAACAGGGAGGAGAAGAAGCACTGTGGGTCAACTTGGAGACAGGCAATGGCACCACAATCCTCACAGGGGTTGTATACAGACCCCCATCTCAGGGGGAGGAAATGGACAAGGAAATGATAGAAAGTTTTTTTTTTTTTTTTTTTTAGTTATTTAACCAGGTGAGACACACTAAGCTGAAAGCTTTTTTACAGGTACAACCTGGGAGCACAGTCTACTTAGAATGGCAGAAAAAGGGAGATATTGCTGATGGGTGATCTGAATATGCCAGATGTTAACTGGAGTGCAGTTGCAGCAGCCACTTCTAAGAGTGGGGTTATTCTAGATGCCCTACAGGAGGCATGCCTTAGACAACTAGTATTGGAATCCATTTGAGAGGGAGCAATCTTAGACCTGGTTCTCTCAAATGGAGTTGGAGAGAGGATCACAGATGTAGAAGTAGTTAGCCATCTGGGAACTTGTGACCAGAAAACAGAATGGCTCACAATAAACACAGCTGTAGAGTCAAGCCATACAAAGACAAAAGTACTGGACTTTAGGATGGCTGACTTTGCCAAAATGGGTGAGTGCCTAAGGAAGACACTAGCAAATGGGCAGGAAGGAGGGGTGGAAGAACAATGGGGAATAATAACAATTGCCATCACAGAGGTAACAAGCCTTTGTGCGAATCAAATAAACAAAACAAAACGATGTAAGACACCACTATGGTTTTCAAAGGAGGTGGCAGTGAAGGTTCAAGAGAAAAAGAAAGCATTCAGGAAGTACAAGAAATCACAGAAGGAGCAGGACAGGGAATCATATCAGTTAAAGCAAAAGGAAGCTGGGAAGGCAGTCAGAACAGCAAAGGCCCAAAACAAAGAAAATATAGCCAACTCAGTTAAGAAGGGGGATACAACCTTTTATAGGTACATCAGGGAGAGTAGAAAGACCAAGGGAGGGATAGTGAGGCTTAATATAGAGGAGGGGGGTGGGCAGATGGTGACAGTGAAAAGGCAGAGATACTAAACAAATGTTTTTGCTCATTATTTACAAATGAAGAGGGGGAGGTACCTAAACCAAACAGTAGAAACACTCTGGATACAGAAGTTGATACCAGCCCATTTACAGAAGAAAGGGTTCTGAAAGAACTCTTAAAACTGAAGGTGGACAAAGCAATGGGGCTTGATGGGATTCATCCCATAATTCTAAAAGAACGAAGAGTAGAAATAGTGATACCACTGCCTGCCCTCTTTAACAAATCATGGGAGGATGGGGTGGTACTTGAGGACTGGAGGAGGGCAGATGTGATTCCACTTCACAAAAGTGGGAGCAGGGCAGAAGTGGGAAACTACAGACCTGCTAGTTTAACCTCAGTGATAGGGAGAATGATGGAATCACTTCTGAAGGAAAGAATTGTTGAGTACCTAGAGGTCAGAGGGGCACAGGACCCAAGGCAGCATGGATTCACAGTGGGAAGGTCATACCAGACAAATCTAATTGATTTCTTTGACTGGGTGACCAAAGTAGTAGATCAAGGAGGGACTGTGGACATGGCCTACCTAGACTTTAGCAAGGCATTTGACACAGTCCCACACAAGAAGATTAATATACAAGTTAGCCAGCCTGGGAGTGGGTCCCAAGATGATAGCCTGGGTAAAGAATTGGCTGGAGAATAGGACACAGAGGGTAATAGTAAATGGAGTCCACTCTGAAGAAAGGGGGGGTTACTAGTGAGGTACCGTAGGGCTCAGTGTTAGGACTGGTCCTCTTCAATGTCTTTATAAGCGACATTGCTGAGGAACTGGAAGGAAAAGTATGTCCCTTTGCAGACAACACAAAGATTTGCAACACAGTTGATGCACAAGGTGGGGTGGAAAGGATGAGAAGGGACTTGGCAAGGTTAGAGAAATGGTCAAATGTATGGCAGCTTAGATTCAATGCTAAGAAGTGCAAGGTAATGCTCATAGGAAAAAAAAACCCAGGGGAAGAGTATACAGTGGGGGCTGAGATACTAACAACAAAAATGGAAAGAGACCTGGGGGTAGTCATATCAGATGACCTAAAGGTGGGCAAGCAATGTGACTGGGCAGCAAGGAGGGCTGGGGAGATACTGGGATACATAAGGGGAGGCATCACCAGTAAAAAAACAGGAAGTTATTGTCCCTCTGTACAGACAGCTGGTCAGACCCCTTCTGGAGTACTGCGTGCAGTTCTGGAGACCCAATCTCCGCAAAGACATAGACAGGATGGAAGCTGTCCAGAGGAGAGCAACTAAAATGGTGCTGGGTCTGCACTGGAAGACATATGAAGAGAGACTTATGGAGCTTAATATGTATAGCCTCGAGGAAAGGAGGGAGGGGACATGATAGAAACTTTCAAGTACCTCAAGGGAATCAACAAAGTCCAAGATGGTAGCATCTTTCAGAAAAAGAGGTGTGCAAGAACAAGGGGGGCACAATTTGAAGATGGGGGGCGGCTCAGAGTTAATGTAAAGAAGTATTTTTTCACAGAGAGGATTGTGGATGCATGGAACAACATGGAGGAGGTTGTGGAGTCAAAAACAGTGGTGGAATTCAAGCATGCATGGGACAGTCATAAGGCAATTCTAGGAGGTGGGGTAGGAAAAAGAAGGCTGCTGGTTAACTAGGATCTGCAACTTATCCATTAGGTAGGGAAATGGGTAGACTGGGTGGGCCAAGTGGTCCTTATCTGCCATCAAATTCTATGAGGAAGGCTGGCCCAATTTTCCTTTCCAGCTTAATCCACATTATCTCTCCCCCATTTTGTTGCTCCTGGATATCTGTGGCCTTTATGCCTTCTTTCATATTAAGTGCTGCTCCTCCTTCCTTTCTACCAGTCCTGTCTCTTCTGAATATGTTGTAGCCAGGTATGGCCATCTCACCGTCATGGTAACCCATGAAGTGGGCACATGAGGAAGGGTGCCATCTATTACGGTGACTCCTTCCTGGTGTAATCCACTCACGTGATGGAAAGGTAGGGTGACTGGATGAGGGGGTGGGTGAACTAGGTTACAGGATGTCGCTATAGATACACGTGAGGGGGGTGGGAGTGAACACAGCGAGCGTGGACTGGGAGGGGGTAGAGAGGTAGTTGGGGATGGCGCTGGGGTTGCTGGCCAAGCTGTGTCATGGCATCAGGGATTGGTTAGTGACTGGGATGGCTGAGGTACAGGGTTTGGGTCCGGGTGCTGGTGCGATTTTTTATTGCACCTGGCCCAAACCTTTTTTTTTTTTACAGCTTTCACCCCCACAGACATGCACCCCCCTGGAGTTGAGAATCCTTAAGTAGGGTGGTGTGGGGTGCAAAGCCCCCCGCGAGGGTGTGTGTGGGGGGTGTAGCCCCCCCAACAGAAAGCAGTAAAACACTGTCCTGGCACTGTTTTTCTGGTGCACCGGGGTTGTCAAAGTGTCAAAAATGTGTTCGGCACTCTGACTGAGCGATAACGGTGATTGCCTTTAGGTGATCACTGTTATCACATAGGCCCCACAGTCATTGTTATCATTACACCCAGGTCTCTGTGTCTATGTAATGGCCACGATGTCCAGGTCTGACTGCACCATGACCGCCTTCAGATCCTCCATCTTGTTGCTAAGGCTCCTGGCATTGGCACACATGGCTTTCCATGATTTGAACTCCCTGGACTGTTTAACTGTCCTACTCCAACCCCATCCCTTATTGTCCTTTATCCCTGGTTCTCCCTACAGTCTGCCCTTCTGTTGAATTTTGCCCCCTTTCTGCCTATCCACCCCTTGGGTGCTTATCCCCATCTTTTGCACATTGCTTTTTAGAGATATCCACTCCTCCTGTTCACTGGTACCACTGCTAGCTGTGGGGGTGGACAATAAGGTACCCTTCTTGCTGGTCTGCCACCCTTGGCTAGTTTAAATGCTTGTCCACGTAGCATTTAAATTTATCTTTGAAATCTTTGATTCTCCTCCTGGATGGATGCAGGCCATCAGGCTTGAACAAGCCTCCATCACTCCAGGTGGGTACCCAGTCACCAAAGAGTCCTAACCCTTCCTCACGGAACCAGTTCTTCAACCATGAGTTAAAGTTCATGGTGCATGCACCCCTATGCTCTCCCATGCCCCTCACAGGTAGTACTTCCAAGAAGGTGACAGAAGTAGCTACTTGTTTGAGACCTGTCCCCAATAAGTTCCCCATCTGCCAGGTCATTAGTACCTAGGTGGATAATGACACCCAAGTCACCCTCCCTTCTTGCCTTCCCGGCAATTTCCAGGATCTTCCTCCCATCCTTCCATGCCATGGCATCTGGTAAGCAGCTCATCTCCCTGTCCTCCCCCTCCTGTGTTCCTAGCTGGATCCCTCTTATGATAGTGTCTCCCACCAGGATTCACTTCCTCCTCCTTTGGGGTCCACTGCTCTTCCCACTGAGGTCACCTCCTTGGTTGACCTCCACATCCTTCCCTTCCACTTCTCTGGGTACCTCTGTTTGGTTGTCCCCTTCTGCCAGTCTGGCATATGAGAACTTTCTGGAGTGGAATAGGATGTGGATGTGCCTCTGCCTGACTGCCCTAACCCTCCCTGAGTCCACCGTCATCCAAGTGCTCCTTTATCTTGGCATTCTTTAATGCAGCGGTATTGGACTGGGTGGTCTCTGGATAGGGGTGAAGGTACTTCTGACCCAGTTTACTTCCACTCTGAGTCTGACTACCTCATTCTGCAGTCCAGAAATATGCCTGTAGATAAGGCAGCACCTCAGTGTCCAGAAGGTCTGCCTGCATATGGCTGCCCTACAGCCACTGCATTGCACCACCCCCCACATTATACTGCACTTATATTGCTATTCCAGTACTTGTCTGTTACTGAAGCTCTCTTAGTTCCCTTTTTATGTTTGCTTCCATGCACGTGCAAGAAACATTATGTGACAGCTTAGGAGAGAAGTGGGTTGTGGAGGAGTGGCACTGTGGCAGCCAAGGGAGGCACAGCATTTGGGGGCTTGGCAGTGGTGGGCCAATGGAGGTACAGTGTGCTGATGACATTGGCTTCCAAAAGTGCCACCAAGTTCTAACGTTTTCACTGCAGCAATCAGGGATTGCCTCATCATTGCAGCGCCAGCCATTCTGCTGCAATGAGGGAGCAACCTGTCACTGCTGGGCAGCATGTTGGTACTGTAATATTGTTTGTGAACATGGCAGCGGCTTATAATACTGAGCCTCCAGTGCCGAGGGGGTGCCTAATCCTCATCGGCAGCATGTGCACCACCCCACAACAGTGTTTGTTTGCCAACGGGGCCCCCCAATCTCCATCGGCTTCAGTCCCTGCACTAGTTCACATTGCCAATAGGGGAGCCCACTCCCCATTGGCAAATCAAACTGGGAGGGGGGACATAATGTCCGCCCCAAACAAAAATAGGTCTCTGCCGAATGGGGTGCCCAATCTCTCTCTGCTCTTGCACCCCCCTTTTGTGCTGATGGGGATGCCCAATCCCCCATTGACTACAGCTGCCTCCCCAAATAAAACACTTGGTTGGCATTCTGGGAGCCCACCGCAGCATGCCAAATGCCCCTGTAAAAAAAAAAAAGTCCAATCAACTTTTTTTTTTTGTTTGTATCCTGTTAAAACATAAAACTGTCTCTTGCGGTCTCCCTGCCCCCTCGCACAACCCGCGGCCACCCTCTGCACACCCTGCCTTCTCACACCCCCTCCTCACCCCATACTTTCCTCCGGAGTCTGGCGCAACAATCTTCGGTGGACCGGGAACACATCTGCGCTCTTCAAAGCTGACTGCAAACTGAGGAAATGCCGGTAAGCTGTATAATGTCATAAATAGGGTTTTTTCAACTTTGACGCATATGTCAGGCATTTTTTGGAATTTTGGCACCAAATTTTCAACATGGGGTTTTTGGGACCTCTCCTCATGAATTCCGCCACTGTCATGGCGTTATTCAGTCCCAAAAGGTGGTTTCGCGGTCACTGCATAGAATCACCTTTCAGGACCGATTAATTAAACAATAGTGCCAGTGTTCATGAGGTGGGCTCTCAAAAAGTCTATGTTGCAAATTTGGTGGGAAAAATACAAAAAAAAAATGACTGTTTTATGAGCGTGTGTTGCGCAGTTGCTATGCATGCTCATAAGTTCGTGAATTTGCAATATTTTCACTCCAGATTTTCAACATTGTCATTATTCCACTCCTCCTTATGAATAGTACAGCTGTCATTTTTCATATCTTGGCCAAAATGTGTTTTCACACTTCTGGCACAGAATAGCATGTTCGCTGTGGGAAATCAGTGTTCAGGATGCATGAAGAAAATCACAGTGATGCTGTTAATGAGTAGAAGTCCTCAAATGTTTATGTTGAAAATTTTGTGATGAACATCCATAAAATGAGTGTGTTATGAGTGTGCATTGTGCAATTTCCACTCACACTCATAACTTTGCACGCAATTATTATTTTCACTCCAAATTTTCAACATTGCCATGTTTCCACACCTCCTTATGAACAGTACAGTTGTCATTTTTCACATCCTGGCCAAAATGAGTTTTCGCACTTCTGGCGCAGAATAACATGGTCACTGTGGGAAATCAGTGTTTGGTACACATTAAGAAAATCACAGTGGCACTGTTCATGAGCAGAGATCCTACAATGCCTATGTTGAAAATTTGGAGATGAAACTCTATAAAGTGACTGTATTATGCACATGCATTGGGCAGTTTCCACGTATGCTGGGACGTGCGAGCATTTTTAATACTCCCACTACAGATTTTCAACATTGCCATCTGTTCATGCCACCCTATGGATAGTACAGCTGTCATTCTTCACATCCTGCCCAATCTATGTTTTCGTACATGTGGCGCAGAATGGCATGGTCACTGTTGGAACTTAAAGTTCTGGACACATTGACAAAAATCACACTGCCACTCTTCATGAGAAGAGGTCCCAAATGCTTTCATGAGATGGGGTCACAAAAAGGCCTTGTTGAAAATTTGTAGTGCAAATACCAACAAACGCTCAGGGCGTTAGGGTTTTTAACCATAACGTCCTACCCTGTACAGACTGACAGGCATAGGGGTGTGCCTTTGCATTGCTGACTGTACTGCTCATGCCGCCCCACTGACAGGCATCGAGGTGTACCTTGGACTGTTCTGCCCCAGACTTCACCCCATTGTCCTATGCTGCACCCATCTCAGCATATGTCTTTATGGAATGGGGTGATTGTAAAGCCAAACACCCCAAGGCACACCTCAACACCTGTCGGTGTCAGCAGAATAGGGTGAGGTGACATGGCATGACCATCATGGAAGATGACCAAAACACTTACCCCAATGCCTGTCTATCTCTACAGGATGGAGGTGCTGTTGGCATGAAGTTCAATACTTTACTGCCATTTCTATTCTGCATCTAACTCCTGCATTCCCAATGCTAATACCAGCAAGCAAACACTTGGCATTGACAAATGCTTGTTATTAATTTACTGTCCTAAAAATCCTATCATCAATCCTCAGATACTTTTCTATAAAGAAGGAAAACAAAACAAAACAAAAAAAATGAGTCAAAATACTAGTGTTGAGGGTGGGCTACCTCCCCCTTATGCGTCTTCTACTCCACATCCCCTGCTATTGCCTGTGCTTAGCTCATGTCAATCAGATTTAACAGGGCATGTCATTAAGAGTGGGGGGGGTGGAGGGTGGGAGAAAATTTGCAGCAATTAAAGACAGCAAAGGAATACACCACCACTACAAGCACACCAAACTAGGTTTTAAATTTTCAACAGTCCGTAAACAATTCTAAGTAAAGTCAGCAAATAAATAACAGTGTCACTAAAAGGTCACAAATCTAAGTTTACAACAAAAACAGCAATAAGCAGTTACTGAAAAGCATTGAAATGAATCTGGATCCTTCCCCTTCTGGCTTCTTCTGAGGAGCAGTGGTTACAGTACTTTATGTGAGGATGTAAGATAAATTTTACAATGGGGATTTAAACAATGAATATAACAGAGGCAAGATCTAATTAGTATAATCTGATCGGTATGCCGACCGTACGACAACACCATTACAGTGAACACATCGATGCGAACAACATTGACAGTTCACCCAAGATCCTGGCACACTGTCTCCTGGTCCTGCACCCCCTCCCTGAATCAACTCAAACTCAGAGTTAGAATCCTATAGATCGGGGGTGTGGCCAGAGCCCCCTGCATGGGGGGTTTGGGTGGTGAAACCCCCCTATCAAAAAAGTACCAGGGTCTCCTCACAGATTTATGACAACCACAATTTGCTGTCTACATGAATCAATCACTGTGATGTCAGTCAACAACACAGTTGTCAAATCAGCATCATATAGATAATCAGATCTATTGTCTTAGTGCTGGGAGAACACATTCACAAATGAGAAGTTTTTTTTTATAGACGAGGGAAATTAGAGAGAGACAAAATGAGAGTAGGAGAGAGAGAAAAGGTTAAGGAGAGAGTGAGAAAGGGGGGATAGTGGTAATATAGAGAGGGTGGAAGGGGATGGATATGGATGAAGAGGGGGAGGTGCTGGTAGAGGGAGTGAGGCTGGGCAAAAGGTAGATTATAATTAAGACTGTGTGACAGACAGTTCTTGCTAAGAATAGAGGGAGGAGAGGTCCCAGGGAAATGGAGTGAAGAAATGAGATGGGGCAGGGAGGAGTTCAAAGATACATAGAATGGAAACTGGAAAAAGCAAGTCTTATTGCATATAGATTTGATGTGTTTGAGGTCTGAGGATGTTGCAGCCCCCATAAACCACCCAGCCGTAGTTAGCGACTGATAGCACAGAGCTTGTGACCACAGTTCTCATCACTTCCTTAGTTAGACATTGTTTGTTCCTGAAGAGCAAGCCCAGCTTAATGCTTGCTGTCATGGCTACCAGGTCAATATGGTGAGAGTACGATAATGTGCTATTGAGAGTGACAGCCAAGTATTTGAAGTAGAACAACATTTCAAGGGGTGTATTTAAGTTGTTTCTGATTTGGAATTGGTAGGTCCTGTGTCTGTTGTGGGCAGAGGCAAATAACATGGTTTTCATCTTTTTGTAGTTTAAAAGTAATTTTGATCAGATGAACCATTTTTTTATAGCTGTGAAACTAGCCTGCATTCGGTTTCCTAGAGCAATTGGGTTGGGGTGAGATGAAAATAGTACTGCATCATTTGCATATAATAAAATATTGTCCTGTGCAGCTAGGGGGATCTAGTTAAGAAGCAGACAAAAGAGCAGAGATCCAAGAATTGAGCCTTGGGGCACTCCTGTAGTGGCTGGCCTACTTTCGGATGTTTCATGGATTTTTACTTTTTTTTTCTCTACCTGTGAGGTAGCTCCTAAAGCAAGTAGCCAGTTCAGCAGAAAGACCTATGGTGGCCAGTCGGGTTAGGAGCAGTTCATGGTTCATGGTGTCAAAGGCCTTGGTGAGGTCTATGTAAGTAGCACCCACTAAGAGCCCCCGATCAAGAGCACTGTGAATAAAGCCAATGAATTCAAGAAAATCTGTACTGGTGCTGTGTAACTTTCTGAATTTGTGCTGCTGATGGCATTGCAGTTTGTATTTGCCTAGACAGTCAATTGATCAGATACTACACATTCTAGTGCCTTGGAGAGTGGAGGCAGAATTAATATCAGGTGATGGTTCCAGTGTATGATTTTGTCCCAGCTTTTGTGGACAGGGTAACTACAGCTGATTTCCATGATCTTGGGAATTTACCCAATACAAGTGACAAGTTTTGGATTTTGGTTAGTGGACCAAGAATAATATCAAGGATAATTTAGATGAGCTTGAGGTCAAGACCACCACTGCTGGCTCTTGATTTGCCAACTGCTTTTAGAAGGTACTTCTTGTCTATTACTGGTGTGATGATCTTAAGACAGAATGGGGGTGGGGAGCCAGAGATCATCTCTGAGGAAATCTAGTGGCAATATATCATTGAGGTCAGCGAATGCCTTGTTAAATGTGTTGGCAATGATTTCAGAGTCCTTGGAGGGTGTTCTGTTCACAGATAGGATGGAGTGTGGAGCCTTATTTGGTTTTCCTGACAGTGTTTGATGCTGTCCCCAAAAGTGACAACCATCACCCCAGGAGTTTGTGAGTTCAGATTTAAAGTGTTGTCTTTTAGCCTTACGAATTGCACAGGTACAGTTGTTTCATGCTGCTTTGTCCCTCTGGGCATCAGCAGGATAGCCAGTGTTTTTTTGTTATTTCCCAAAATGTATATCTGTGCTTCATTAAATCTAATAATTGGAGGGTGATTCAGGAGTTAGTGGAGACCCTTATGTTCTATTTCATAAAAGGGGCATAAATGTTATTGGCCTCATTAAATTTTTAGATGAAAGCTTCCAGGGCAGACTCTATGTCTGTTGCAAAGTCTAAGAAACTCCAGTCTTGCAGTACAGTACCAAGTGTGCTTTAAAGGATGCAAGTTTCCCTTTATTTAGTGTTCTGTTTGTGACTGTCTTAGCTGGGACCTTTGGGGACCTGTTTGACCAGGTGAAATGGATAGGGGAATGGTTGCTGAGGGAATCCAGGAGGACTTTCATGTTGGAGATTATCTCTGTTTTTTTTTTTTAATTAGCCAGTCAATAATTGTGGATGTTCACTTGCAGTAGTTTATGTGAGTGGGGGTATTCACTAGTTGAGCCATATTGAAAGCAGACAGTGCATCACTGCAGGGTGCTGTACCCAAATTGAACCAGTTCATATTGAAGTCACCCAGTATGATGAGTTCTGCGTATTTACAGTGGTTGGTTAGGTAATCATGAACCAAACTGAATCCACTAGTTTGGTCTTTGGGGGAATGTACTGTAGACCGATGTTACAGTTACCTTTACCATTCAGGATAAGGAGTACCTTTATCACCAGGATTTAGGTGTTCCAGCCAGTGGCTACAGGGGGCATTTGCCCCTATTTATTCTCTTAGATAAATGATGCAACTGACCCTGAGCTTACCAACCTTGTCCAGTCAGAATGGGGTGTACCCTGGAATTAGAATGGCAGTATTGGTGGTCTTTGGACTGAGCCAAGTTTCAACTACTGACAGAATATCCAGCAGGTGTTGGTTAACCCATTACTTGCAAAGAGTTAGGTTTGCCAGGAGGCTATAAATTTTTATGAATGCACGCTTTAGGCCATTGTGCTTGCTGGGTGGAGCCGTTGAGCAGGCCACAGGGGCAGGGTTAGGGTGGATATTCCCAGAAAGCAGTAGTAGCAACCATGCCACTCAAATGGACTGCCACTGTAGGTACTTTAATACCTGCAATCGGTTGTGGGTTTTTGGCTTAGCTGGGGACAAGTAAATTAATGATTGGTGAACGGATGTGGTATACAAGGTGCCATCACTCCTCTGTCAATTCGTGAGGGTGTGGTGCTGTGCTGAAGGCTGCTATCTCAATGGTGGATGTGTATTTGTGATATGTGTTGTATTGAGCCATTTCTTCTTTCGTGGAGAAGCTTGTATTTCTCATGGACTTTGTTGGTGGAGGAATTAGCCATAATGCCAGGAGGAAGACTATTCTTAATGGGCCTATTCACGAATGGTGTGGATGGGCTACATGTCACGTAACCCAGGTGCATTGCCCACACATACCCATGTGCACCCACCACAGCATTCCCAATGCAGTTTCATTCCTCCTCAGCACAAGATCACTGTCTGAGCATGGAACTCTGCACATGGGTGGGGTGGGGTCTCAGCGTGGGGGCTTTCCGGCACTCCACACCATGCACAAATGTGCAGAATGCTTTATAAGGGGTGCTGGTGGCTACACATCTGGAAGGCAGACATAACAGCTATGCAACCCTTCCAGTCACCGCTGCTGGACTTGCTGGACCCGCTGGTGCTGGCAAGGGGTCATCTGACCCCCACAGGAAGATGCCCCTATGGTTGAGGGATGGGGATTATGCTGGGGTGGGCAGCCAGCACATGCCTCCCCGGCTGCATTGCCAGCACTCTACATGCCCCTGGCAAGATGGCACCATACCAGCACAAGGGATCCACTGCTACCCTGGTAGGGCAGCTGATTGGCTGCTGTCCACTCCCACAACCCCACCCAAGCACACCTCCATGCTTGGGGGAAGGGATGTGGAAGTGAGCCAGGTGGGGACTGCTACATTGTGAATGTGGTTCCCACACAGATCTCCCATGGGTGCAGAGCTGCACGTGGCTTTGCACACCTGCTCTGCACCCATCTCGAACAGCCCCATATAGGAGCATTATATAGTTGTAGTTAGGATGTTGAGATTGTGGAGCAATCTAGTGATGAATCTTAAATGACCAGGAGTAACAGTACCTCTGTATTCAACCTGTGCTGGCATAAGGAGAGTTGGAGAGAGCTCAGTCTTTGGGTGCAGAAGTCCTGCATGTAGTGGAGGTGAGTGTGGTATTAAAGCTGAGACTGTATACCATTTTGTGGCCAATATGGGAAGGCTATTGTCAGAGGGTGGAGTTGATGTGTATTTAATAAAGGCCAGGATAGGGAAGAACAGGCGGGAGGCAGGGTAGGGAGGGTGGGTGGGACAAAATATGCAGTAGAAAGAGCTGGGATCAGAGTGAGCACTGTGCCAAGCAGCAGAGCCACAGGAGACCAGGACTGGACTCAAAAAGCAGTGGGCTATCTGTGGTGACCAGTGATTGGTTAGTCTCTCTGGAACCAACCAATAGGCAGCACGGTCACCTGACAGCTAGCCTATCAGGATAGGAGCCAGGGCCAGCATTTCAGGATGGACATGAGGAGTTGTCTGATGGTGTACCTTGACTTCTGAGGTGGTCCAGATGATGGGGGTCAGAGGCAGGGGTGAAGCAGCTGCTCCCATGGAGTTTCAGCATGGCTTCTGTCTTAAGTGCCCAAGCAGGGCCTCCAGCTGTAAAGAGAGACAGGGGAGGAAGTGTTAGGTTTTAAAGTAGAAAATCAGGGGCTGAGGGGTGGGCAGATAACCAGAGAAGACAAAGGAGAAATAGCTGGAGGCATCATGAGGGTGATTTAGCTTAATCAGTGGGTGTGCTTTTTAGGCAATGAGGTGGAGGAAGGGTGAGAGAGTGAAAGAAAGAAAAAAAACACCAGGAGGTATCATGAGGCTGGTTAGTTTAACAGGAGGGAGGGCTCAGCAGGCATGGAGGAGCAAGATGAGGGTTGGGGGAGAGAGAGGGAGCAGTGAGAAATGAGATGCTGGGCAGAGGCAAAGAGAGTAAAGATTTAAAATTCAACTTAGCTTCTCAAGAAATTGTTGGCAAGCTAAATACATTTAACAGGCTAAAAACATTTTTACCCTGGTAAATGTAAAGTGCAGTACAATTTAATTACTAGCAGGCAATTTTAACAGCAGTAGACAAGGACAGTAGCAGCAGATTTAAAACTAATCAGTGGATCAAAATATGCAATAGAAAGAGTATTAATAAATATTTATATTTAAATATTAAATATTAAATATTTAATAGAAAGCAGTGGACCCCAGAGGAGGAGGAAGCAAATTCTGGTGGGGGACTCCATCATAAGAGGGATCCAGCTAGGAACACAGGAGGGGGAGGACAGGGAGGTGAGGTGCCTACCAGGTGCCACGGCATGGAGGGATGGAAGGAAGATCCTGGGGATCACTGGGAAGACAAGACGGGAGGGTGAGCTGGATGTTATTATCCACCTAGGTACTAATGACCTGGCAAATGGGAGCCAAAGGAAGTTCAGGAAGAGTTTAGGAAACTGGGAGGGGTCTCAAGCAAGTAGCTACTTCTGTCACTTTCTCAAGTACTACCTGTGAGAGGGAAGGAGGCATAGGATGCATGCACCAGGAACTTTAACTCATGGTTGAAGAACTGGTGCTGTGAGGAAGGTTTGGATTCATTGGTGACTGGGGACCCACCTGGAGGGATGGAGGTTTGTTCAAGCCTGACGCCTGCATCCATCCTGGAGGAATCCAAGCACTCAATGATAAGTTTAAATGCTACATTGACAAGCATTTAAACTAGCAAAGAGGGTAGCAGGCCAGCAAGGAGGTACCTACTTGCTCACCCCACAATATCAGTAAAACCAGTGAACAGAGGAGGGCTATCTCTGCAAAGCAGTGTGCAAAGATGGAGATTAGTGCCCAAGAGGTGGATAAGCAGAAAAGGGGCAAAATTCAGCAGATGGGCAGACAGCAAGGAGAACCAGGGATAAATGACAACCAAGGAAGGGGCTGGAGTAGAACAGTGAGACAGTCTACGGAGGTCAAATCATGGAAAGCCATGTGTGCAAATGCCAGGAGCCTTAGCAACAAGATGGAAGATCTGGAGGCTGTCATGGTGCAGTCAGACCTGGACATTGTGGCCATCACTGAAACCTGGTGTAATGATAACCACGACTAGGAGATGGCCATACCTGGCTACAACATATTCAGAAGAGACAGAGCAGGCAGGAAGGGAGGAGGAGTGGCACTCTATGTGAAAAATAACATAATGGCCACAGAGATCCAGGAGGAACAAAATGGGGGAGAGATACTGTGGGTTAAGCTGGAAAGGAAAATGTGGACAGCCATCCGCACAGGTGTGGTCTATAGACCACCAGCCCAGGAGAAAGAAACAGATAGGGAGCTGATGCTAGCCATCCAAAGGATGGCAGACAAGGGTGAGGTAGTACTGGTTGGAGACTTCAATATTCCAGATGTGGACTGGAGCATCCCAGCAGCAGCATCAACTAGAGCAGATTTATCCTGGACTCCCTTCAGGGTGCCTTCCTCAAGCAACTGGTCATGGAACCAACTCGGCAGAAGGCAATACTGGACCTTGTGCTCACAAACAGGGACAGTGTGATGGGGATAACAGTGGGGGAGCACCTGGGAAACAGTGACCACCAGTCATTGTGGTTTGAAATCACAGAAAGAGCAGAACCAAACCACACAAAAACACGTATCCTGGATTTTAGGGGGGCAGACTTTGGGAAAATGGGGAGATACTTAAAAGAGGCATTAAGGGAATGGGACAGGAATCAGGGGTTGAGGAACAGTGGCAGTATTTAAAATGGGGATTACAAAACAACAGAATTATGTATTAAGCAGGTTAGCAAGAGGAAAGGAAGAGGAGACCATTATGGTTTTCCAAAGAGGTAGCAAAGAAAGTGAAAGCCAAAAGATTGCATTCAGGCAATACAAAAGACACAGGCAGAAGGGGATAGGGAGAAGTACCAGGAGAAGCAAAGGGAGGCAGGGAGGTCAGTAAGGAAGCAAAGCTCAGACAGAAGAACACATTGCAAAATCAGTGGGTAGAGGGACAAAACCTTTACAGGTACATAAGTGAAAAAGAAAGACAAAGGGAGGGATAGTGAGACTGAAGAGGAGGGATGGGGGCGCGTGGAGGATGACAGTAAAGCTGACATACTGAACAGGTATTTATGCTCAGTCTTTACTGAGGAAGAAGGAGGGTAATGGGTCTGAAGGAGTACAAGCGGTGAGAATGGTGCAGAAATGGACACAAGTCCTTTACGAGAGAAGGGTCCTATGAAGGAACTGGAGTAATAAGGTTGATAAAGCAATGGGGCCAGATGGGGTGCACCCAGGGTCTAAAGAACTAAGATAGGTGGTGGCTGAACCTCTGGCTATCCTGTTTAGCCGATCACTGGAAACAGGGGAGTACGCAAAGACTGAAGGACAGCAGATGTAGTCCCCTATACAAAAGTGGAAACAAAGAGGAAGCAGGGAACTACAGACCAGTCAGCCTCCCTCGGTAGTGGGAAAGATCATGGAAGCACTACTGAAGGAGAGATTGGTGGAACATCTGGTTGTCAATGGACTACAGGACCCAAGGCAGCATGGTTTCACCAGGGGGAGGTCATGTCAGACCAACCTCATTGAATTTTTTGACTGGGTGACTAGGGAGGTGGATCAGGGGAGGGCAGTGGATATGGCCTATCTGGACTTCAGCAAGGCCTTTGACACTGTGCCACATAGGAGACTATTACACAGACTGGGGAATATGGGTGTGGGGAGGACAGTAGTGTGGTGGGTAGGTAACTGGCTGGGTGGCAGGACACAGAGGGTGGTGGTAAATGGCTGTCACTCCACAGAGGGAAGAGTGACCAGTGGGGTACCACAGAGATCAGTGCTGGGACCGGTCCTATTCAACATCTTCATCAGTGACATGGCAGGACCTAGAAGGCAGAATTTCACTGTTAGCTGATGACACAAGCTCTGTAACAGAGTAGACACACCAGAGGGTGTAGACAGAATGAGCGACCTGCAGAAACTTGAAGAATGGTCAGGGGTTAGCAGATGAAATTCAATGCAAAGAAGTGCAAGATAATGCATATGGGGCACAATAACCCTGGCACAATATATCAGTTGGGGGGTGAGGATATAGCATGCACCAAGCAGGAAAGGGATCTTGGGGTTATCATCTCTGATGACCTCAAGGTAGGGAAACAGTGTGACAAGGCAGTAGGTAAAGCAAATAGGATGCTGGGATGTATAGGCAGGGGCATTACCAGCAGGAAGAGGGAGGTCATAATTCCGCTATACAAGACACTAGTGAGGCCCCACCTGGAGTACAGTGTACAGTTCTGGAGACCATACCTACGTAAGGACATAGACAGGGTAGAGAAGGTTCAGAGGAGGGCAACAAAGATGGTGCATGGATTGCATCACAAGTCCTATGAAGACAGGTTGAAGGAACTGAACATGTACTCCCTGAAGGAGAGGAGGGAGAGGGATATGATAGAGACATACAAGTATCTTACGGAGGAACAGGGTGCAGGAAAACACTATTTTAAGTGAAAAAGATGCTCCAGGACTAGAGGGCATGGGATGAAGTTGGAGGGAGGACATTCAGAGGAAACATGAGACAGAATTTCTTCACAGAATGGGTGGTGGACAAGTGGAACACCCTGCCAGAGGAAGTGGAGGGGGCTGAAACAATCACGGGATTTAAGAATGCATGGGATAGACATAAAGGAATTCTGGAGGTCAGGGGTAAGGTACAACAGACTTCTAGGAAAACAAACTGAACTTACAAGCTCAAATGGGCAGACTGGGTGGGCCATAGGCCCTTATCTGCCGACACTGTCTATGTATCTGTGTATCTATGTAAGAGCTGAGATTGGAGTGAGCACTAGGCAGGAGAGCAGAAACACAGGATACCGGGGCCAACCAAAAGGCAGCGCAGTTACCAGAGAGATAGCCAATCAGAACAGCATACCTTGACTTCTGAGGCAATCCAGAGGATGGGGGTTGGTGGCATGGGTGAAGCTGCTGCTCCCATGGAGGTTCAGCACCTCTTCTGTCTGAAGTACCCTATCAGGGCCTCCAGCTTGACTTCTGAGGCAGTCCAGAGTATGGGAGTCAGTAGCAGGGGTGAAGCCACTGCTCCCATGGAGGTTCAGTGCCACTTTTGTCTAGACTGCCCAATCAGGGCCGTTGACTTGACTTCTGAAGCAGTCCAGAAGATGGGGGTCAGTGGCAAGGGTGAAGCCACTGCTCCCAGAGAGATTTGGTGCTGCTTCTGTCTGGATCACTCTATTATTGCACAATTAAGCAAGCATGTGGTATGCATTCTGCATGTGCACAGCACATATATTTCTCCAAGGGTCAGTTTCCTTCTCAGGAATGTCATGCCAACTGCATTGGGGGTCTCATTAGTCTGTAGTGGAATGAAAAACACATTGAAGGAGTTTGTGCATTGTAAAACACTGCCTTAGTCCTGTGTGACTGGTAGTGATTATACTAGCTGATTGCTCACAGTTTGTGGTTGCTAATCAAGCAATTTGACACTAATATGATCCTTAACAGAGACGCGGTGAATTTAAACTTCACCAGTGAAGTTGCCATGAAGTGGCCAGAATTTGTCTTTGTAGTGTTTTACAGATTTTCCATTGGGAACTCAAACTTCACACTTCACCATCCGTGTGGAGTTTTCCATGCAAAGAGATTCTTTTTACATGAGTGAACTATGTTCAATTGTTATAAAAAAAAATGGTTACTATGCCTGGAGATAACTTTGCGAAGTTACTACGTTGCGCTTTATAAATTTTGGTAACTCTGCAAAATTAATTTTAGCCACTTCACCCCCCTCTAGTGCTGCAATCTAGGCGATGGAATGGAGTAGAAGTTTAAATGAAAGCCTTGAAAAGACTGGAAAAAATGAAGGCAATGTGATATGAAAAACTTTGCACCTCTCATTAGCACTGAAACAGAAATCAAATGCAGAACTTAGGTATGAACTATATAACAGTATATTGTCAATGGCATTTATATAATGATTTTTGTATACTGGTTCCAAAAGTTATTTAAATGTAATTTATTTATGCAGGATAGCATAACGGAGATGTCACACTCATTTCCTGTGAGGTTCTGCTTTCGTTTGGGACTGCTTAATACTTCTAAGTACCACTGGTCCTTAATCCATTATTAACATACCTTAACATTAGAGAAGAGATTAAGCAGTAAAGATTTCAACCTCCTTCATATTTACTTGATTTGCATTATTGCACACTAAAATAGCCGGGTTTAGATGGAACACCTACTGTTAAGGAGGGACCTAAATGATATGCAGAGCAGCATTTGATTATTAAAAAAAATCATCAACTTTGGCAGTCTATAATCTCAGTGATATTTTTCTTTTAATTCAATGTAATAAACAAGTACTTACCACTCAGGTCTTTTGTTGCAGTTACTGCAAATGTAAACCCGTTAGGTGTAAGTTTTGAGCCATCACGATACCAGTTTACAGTCGCCTTATTTATTGGCGCATCAGTTTGGCATGTTAATTGTAATGTCATCCCCTCAGAAATGGTTAGACTGCTTGGAGATATACTGACAATTCCTGATAAAAAAAAAAAGTTATAATCTGGTAATTGCATTCCTATGTTTAAAATTTCTATTATGTCTGATGTTTAGAAAATGTTCCTTTCAACATTTTTAAAGTACAGAAATTATTGTAAATTATATTCTATATGATGCTTGTAATTTTTGTCATATGGCAAAGATTGTTTCCAAACCTTGGAAACAGTTGACATCATTCTCTTAACACTTTAATTTAAAGAGCCTTTGACATCTCAAGGAAAACACTGAAAAAGCTAATACTGTATATAGAGAGATTTCAATATATAATTCAAATATTTTCTCTTATTTTACTTGTGAAAGGCATTTTAATGAAAATAGGATTCTCTGTGACTTGTTGATGATCTGAAGAGCTAGCCTTAGGCACCAGCAGTCACTGTAACCTTAGAAGGAGGGCCCAAGATAGGGAGTGGCCCATCATCAATCCAGTGTATCAAGGCTCTGTGTGACTTGATCATAATCTACAGAGCTAGCCATAGGCACCTGCAGTCACTGCAACCTCAGAGGGAGGGCTAAAGCTAGGGAGGGTCCATCATCTATGCAATGTCTAAGGGCAGGCTTCAATCATTGAAAAAACAAACCATGCACTCCATTTTTGTTGTGCTACTCTTCAGTAACTTAGCCAGCATTGTGCACCCACTTCACTTCTCACTGACTCAATTTCAATAAGTAATAACCTTACTAACGCGTGCTTCTTTTCTGCTCACTTACCAAACGTGTTTGTTAAAAACAGTTGTTCCAGAGTCTCCCAGCTGTTTGATCAGTCAGCAGAACAGTTTTTCACCCCCCCCCCCGGGCTGTTTTTCAGTTATTTGCTTAAGGGGGCATCACCATCTGTCTCTTTGTCTCTCACTCTTCCAGCCCACCCCACCTGCATGAAGTTCAAGGAATCTCTCTCACTATCTGTCCACAGTATTAATTCAGACCACAAATTGGAATGATGTATTCTGCAACTACTGTATGTGAGGCAAAGCTTACTTGACTAATGTTTACATACTGTACATTCTACAGAAACTGGGTAAATAATAAAGTTCTTTTAGACCCATGACCCATTACAAAATTTAAACTGACAACTGCCTTTCTCTTGCATGTGCATTTTCTGTGCATATATGTATATGTTATACATTATCACTTACATATATATATATATATATATTAGTGGCACAGTAGTGTCACTATAGTTAGGGCTGCAGGGCCATTTCTATGTTAAACCTCAATGTTTACACTTTAATAACTTTGCAACCATTTGTCTGATTTCCCTGAATTTTGGAAAGCAAACCTGCGTACTATAAATCTCTGGATCTCAACATTTTCTTTCTGGTGGGATGTACAGTTGCAGAACCATGGGGTGCTCAAAATGTGAAAAATCACCCTTTTCGCGAATTCTTTGATAAGCCATAATGGACTGAAGAATGCATTTCATTGGGTTCAAACATGTTGTCTACATGTGTCCTGGTTGAACTGGTGCCTTTTAAACATTTGTTGAAAAATATTGCTCCGTTCAAAAGTTATTCCATTTTTTCATGTGTCATTATAGCCTATGGGAAAATTTATATGTGCACTGCAAAAATTTTTGCGATCATATTTTTTGCTGTCGAACTACCTGAAATTGTTTTCATGCCACTGCCATCTTGTTTGCAGTTAGTGAGAGACAAAAAAATGTCATTCAAAAAATAGTGCACTTTGTTAAACACAGACAGCTGTGTTTACCTAATTGGGCCCTGGAGAACATGAATCTGACATTTGTTTTTCACCAGCCGGTCTGGAAATGTGTTTTTCAAAATTTTTCACCATTTTGCAATTTTTTGCTTGTAGCAATATTTAATGTTACTACGAAAATAATCGCGATCTTAAGAAAAGTAACCATGGCACTATTTTCTGTATTCACAGACACATTCTCATTATAAAGATAGGAGAGTCACAATAATATTTAAAATAATTGCATTAACCCTGCACAAATACATTTTTAAATGTGTTGTTTTCTTTGTCACTTCATTGTGACAAGGTGGGTTCTGTGACCTAGTCCAACAGATGTGCCTTTTGGTGGTTTTGTATGAAACCATTGTACAGGACCATAGTTACAGCATTCTAAGGTTGAGACATTTTCCCATAGGATAACATTATGTTGCTCGTGATGCCTTTTGGGGCCCATATCTCGAAAACAGTTCAAGATGCAGATTTTTCCTCGGAAAAATACTTACTCCCCCATGGGGGACTAAGTGCAGAAGTAGGTTGGAAAGTCATGAATACCAGGAAATTTAAATTTGTTTCTACCTTGTTTAGTTACTGAGAGATTTGGGAATTAGTGTTCCAATTGTTCATTTTCATGTCTGTAGGACACTATTACACCCTCAGAGTTAGCACTCACAGCACTTTTCCATCCCTGTATCTGATAAACAATGTGAGGTATATATTTGGCTAACATATGTTGGAAGGACTACTCACTGTCATGATTACAGTGACAATTGAATTTTCTTTCCAGCTGCTACGGTTCCTGAGATATTGGCAAATTGCTGTTACAAGGGTTCCTTGTCTTCTAGGGCTGCTGTATGTTTCCATACTTATATATTACACTTTTTCAAAAAGAAAGGACATCCTTTGCAAAAAAGTCTATTAATACATCAGTTAGGGTTGTTTCCACACTGACAAAAGTATGGAAATTCAACATTATGGTTACAACCCCACCACCCCACCCTCACACCCATATCCTCTCCACACCAACAGATGTCAGGGTGTGCCATGGGGTCATCAGTCCTAACTCTCACCCCATTCTTCTATACTGTGGCATGCCAGCTTGCTTATACATGGAACAGGGTGAGATTTGGGGCTGATGACCACATGGCACACCCTGACTTCTGTCGGTATGTAGAGGGTGGGGGTGGGGTGGTGAGGGTGATAACCCTAAAATTGAATTTCCTCACTTTTGTCAGTTGGAAATAACCATAACTGATGCATTAATGGAGTTTTTTTGCAAATATATATATTACAGTAGTGCGGTAGCATCAGTATAGTTATGGTGAAACCTAACTTCTTAATTAAAACTGAATTTTGAACCTTAATAACTTTGGAACTGTGCAACGGATGTGCATTTAAATTTGGTATACATAATGGCCAGGAGTAGGTCTTTTGAGGTGCCACATTTAATGTGAATCCGTTGTGAAGTTTTTGGGATACAGAGTGCTGAAAAAATGGAAATATCTGTGTTTTTGTGCCATTTTTTTGTCAACCTGGATCTCAGAAATGGCTTTAGGTATTGGTCTGAAATTTTCAGGAAAGAATGCTTTTGCCACACAGATGTGCCTTTTGAAAGTTTAGTAAAAAAATATTAATCCATTCAAAAGTTATTAAACTTTGTATTTCCCATTATTTCCAATGGGAACATTTATATGTCAAGCACACAAGTTTGGAATTTGGGCAAGTTACATAATTTGTGCAAAATACTGTTATACTGTGTGCAAATTACATAATAAGGTCTCTCATATCCACTTTATTTATACCTTTCAGATACCTTAAGGTCTGAAAGAATTTCTGTGCCTTACTGCTCCAGCCAATCGCTCCGTTCGGCCAACGAGGGGTTGTTAGAGATTCCAAGAGTGAGTTTAAAATCTTCTGGTAGTAGAGCATTTTCTTATGCTGCACCCACTCTTTGGAATTCTCTACCATGCCGGTTAAGGGAGTGCACCTCCATGGAGGTATTTAAGAAAAATTTAAAAATGCACCTGTGGCATATGGCTTACTTGGAAGATTAATGAAATTTGATTGCAAATATTGCGTTTTGATTGTATGGATGATTTTATTGTTTGTTTTTAACATGAGTTGCTGTTATGTAATTATTTTATTTATATGTTTTTAATTGGTATTGTATGTTGTGGTTTTTGACATGTAAAGCACCTTGATATTTTGAAAGGCACTTTAAAAATAAAGTTATTATTATTATTAGTTACTGTATGTCCCAACTCTCCCATGTCGCCCTTGATAAATACATGTTAAGTTCCCTCAGTCTGTTCTTATATCTTGTATCCTTCTAACCCTGACTTACCTTTCTAATCCTCCTCTGAACAGTCATCTGGTTGATATCCTTTTTCTGTAGGGTCTCCAGTACTGCACACCATACTCCAGGTGAGACCTTGCTAAGGATCTGTATAGCAGCATTATAACCTCCTCCCTTCTGCTCATGAACCCTCCAGCAAAACATGTCAACATTCTATTCACCTTGGCTGCTGTCTTTCTACACTGTGTAGCTTGCTCCAGGTCACTGATGATGGCCATCTCCAAGTGCCTTTCTTCCTCAGAGTCAGTGATATTTAAGCCCCACTAAATTGTACTTGTTCCTTTGATTCTTTTTTCCTATGTGCATAATCTTTCTCTTCATCTCATTGAACCTGAATTGCCACTTGCCTGACCACCTCTACAGCTTTGCCAGGTCATTCTGTAGGTCCTGAACTCCATCAGCTGTGTCCACCCTCCATCAGTGCTTGACATCATTTGTCAAAAATCAAATATTGCTTTTAATGTCTTTTTTATATACAGTATATTAAAAAAACACCAGACATAGCACTAACCTCTACAGTACTCCCTGTGTAACTTTCCTCATGCCTGATGGCTCTCTCCCCAACACTGCCCATTTTCTTCTACCACTAGAAACATTTCCCATCCACTTTGGTAATTTGTTTCCAACTCCAATGGAACATTTAGCCAAGCCAACCTTGTATTAAACAGATATTTTTGATTTTGGGAGTAGCCCAATTCCAATCAGGGCAAAGCAAACCTGTGTAATTCAGATTGGAACAAAATAAACCCACATCCAAATATTTCAATTTTTTTAAACTTTTTATTTATAGGTGAAAAACAGAATGAATGAAGTTAGAATCATCTCTAACTTTTGTTTCCTATGTTTTGGATGTCTCCTTCATTAGAGATGCACCATTGTTTTCTAAAAATACAATATATTTGTATATGTTTAGGGCACTGAGTCAAATGCTTTTCTGAAAACAAAGTATACAACATCAAGCACCTGTCCCTCATCTTCCACCTTCATTGACCAGTCAAGGAAGTTGATTTTTGAGTGACAGGATCAATCTGGTATGATCTTGGCTGTCCCTTGAACTGAAGCCCATTTGTCTTAGGATATATTACTAGCCTTTTTTAAGAATCTACTCAATCAACTTACAGACAATAGAGTTAGACTGATCAGCCTGTAGTGCCCAGGGTTGTCCCTATGCCAGTTCTTGAGCAGTGGTACCACAGGTGTAGAGATGTGCGAAATTTCAAAATTTCATTACACGAAATATCTTGCAAAATTTGCACATTCACAAAATATGTTGCACATATGAAATGCAAAATTTCGCCCACAGAACAGCAAAATGCCATCCACAAGCAAGCAAAATGTTGGCGGTTTGGACAAAATTGTGCATTTTGCTGTGAAATTTCGTGTTCTGCAGATGAAATTTTGCAACTTAGCACCCTGCAAAACATTTCACGGAACAGCAGAATTTCAAGAAATGTTTCATGCAGTGAAATTGACAATTTCACAGCAATTTCACCAGCGAAATTTAATTTCACAACATAGAAACATAGAATTTGATGGCAGATAAGGACCGCTTGGCCCACCTAGTATGCCCATTTCCCTACCTAATGGATAAGCTACAGATACTAGTCAATCAACAGCCTACTTCCTCCTACCCCCCACTAAAATTTTCTTATGTCTGTCCCATGCATTCTTGAATTTTCCCACTGTTTTTGACTCCACCACCTCCTCAGGAAGGCCATTCCATGTATCCACAACCCTCTCCATGAAAAAATATTTCCTCACATTACCTCTGAGCCATCCTCCCTCTGTCTTCAAATTGTGCCCCCTTGTCCTTGAACATCTCTTTTTCTGAAAGATGTTACCCTCTTGGACTTTGTTGATTCTCTTGAGGTACCTTATAATTTCTATCATGTCCCATCCCCCCTTGAGGGTATACATATTGAGCTCCTTTAATCTCTCTTCATATGTCTTCTGGTGCAGACCCTGCACCCTTTCAGTTTCCCTCCTCTGGACAGCCTCCATCCTGTCTATGTCCTTATGGAGATGGGGACTCTAGAACTGCATGCAGTACTCCAGATGGGGTCTCACCAACTGGCTGTACAGAGGGGATAACAACTTCTTGTTTTCTACTGGTGATGCCTCTTCCTATGCAGCCAGTATCTTGCTAGCCCTCTTTACTGCCTTCTTACATTGTTTGCCCACCTTTAGGTTATCTGATATGACTACTTCAGGTCCCTTTCTATAGAAACATCTCTACACAGGTCTAGTTCTCCAGTTCTGTGGCATCACTCCCTTGTCTAGTGAACTACTGAACAGATCTGCTAGCGCACACACACTGCCATCTCCCTTAACACCTTTGGTTGTTTGTCACCTGGTCTCTCATCCTCCCTTGTGACACATGTCCATAATTTTCCTTAGTTAAGACAGAGCAGAAGCATTCATTTTACACTTTTTATTTCACTCCCACTATCCTCCTCCACCCTTCCACCTTTTCCAACTCTACTATACCCTGTTTTGTGTCTCTCTTTTCTTTGATGTAACTGGATAAGCACTTCTCTGTCTCTCTCGCTTCTTTATCTCCTGTTCAATTTAAAGCTTTTTCCTTGCCTTGGCTTGCCTGACTTCCATAGTAGCCTTCCTAGCTCTCTCTTGGTATTCTCTCTCTCTCTCTCTCTCGCTCTCTCTCTTACTCTCTCTTCCTCACCTGTTTGGAATGTCTTGAGCTTTCTATATGCTGCTTCATATCCCTCACAGGCTGGCTCACCTCTTTATTGAAACATATTGACTTTTTGGCATTGTAATTTTCCTCCTTTTGTCTAAGGCACGTGTTTCATTAAAACTAGTACAATGTCAAAAGGCTTTCTAGATGTTTGAGGTCCAGTACAGTACAAACAGCTTTAGCTGGTGAGGGAGAGAATCAAATGACAATCAGCCTTAATATATGCGAGTAGAAGTGTAGAAAAACATTAAAAATATACTGTAATTTCATGTTTTTTTTTTACAGTTATTCTCACACATAACATCTGACTTTGGGACTCCTATTGATTGGCAGGTATACTATATCATTATGTATTGTATATTTTTTTACACAATTTTATTTGGAGTTTATTTTATGTTTTAGAGATTATTTCAGATGGGCATATTTTATAATTGCAATAAGGAACTCTAAAGCATTGTTTATTTCAGGATTATCCATGTGGTTAAAGGGATTCATCTGTGCCTCATGCCACACTACATGACTAGTAGGTAAACCCTGCAATGACAAATATCCTATGGTGTGTATTTTATCCTATGGTTTGTATTTTATTGTTACACTTTTAGTGTCTCTAGTTGCCTCACTTGTCAGTCTTGTCACCTCAAGTTCAAGTTTATTGCAGGAAAGACTCAGTTGAGCAAGTTCATTCACAAGGAGGTCCTGAGGCACATACACATACAGTTCGCAATTACATAGACAGGAGATATAAAATGTAGAACAACAAAGAAAAAAATATATAATACAAGAGGTATACACAATAGAAGTCCTTATGCTATATATGCAGTACATTCCAGCTTTGACCTTGCCCTAAATTATGCAACACATTTCAGCTTAATAAGTAGAGGGCCAGTTGGTACCTAGGAAGTTGACTTGGCATTGGGGGCCTGGTAGCACCTACATATGTCTTTTAATTTGGAGATAGCTAGCATTTTGTAGGAGTTAATTGATACAATGCTGGTTAGCTTCAGCATGGCTTGTAGTTGGTTCCAAATGTTTGGGAGAGTGTATGAGACAGCTCTTTGGCCAGCTGTGGTACATGTCCTGGGAACATCTAGTAGGATAAGGTCGGATTTCCTTAGGGAGTAGGCGCTATGCGAGATGTGTATGAGAGGCATTAAATAGACAGGCAGTTTGTGGAGTAGTAATTTGAGGGTCCAAATGCCAGCATGCAGGAGGTGTCTGGTGTCAATACAGGTCCACCCAACTGCTGCATAAAGATCACAGTGGTGGGTCCTGTATGCAGAGTTAGTAATGAAGTGAAGAGCACGGTGATAGAGTACGTCCAGTTTAGATCGGCTCAAGGTTGGGGTGGAGATAAAGATAATGTCTCCGTAGTCAAGCAAGGGAAGGAATGTTGCTTGGACAAGTCTTTTGTGGGTCACATGAGAAAAGAGGGTCCTATTTCTAAAGAAGAACCCCAAGCGTGCTTTAAGCCTCTTTGATAGATACTCGATGTGGTCGTTGAAGGAAAGCTTATTTTCTATCCACATACCTAGATATTTAAATTTAGGTACGACTTCCAAGGGTTCACCTAGGGAGGTAACTGTTAAGGTTTTAGTTGGGGTAGGTAGGGCACCAGACAAGGCAAGTCTTGAGAAAACCATTGTCTTGGTTTTCTTGGCATTTAAGAGAAGCTTGGCATTGACCAGGTTGCTTTCTAACTGGATAAGGTCAGCTTGGAATGCTCCCCTGACTTCAGTTAAGGACGAGCCTGATGCGCACAAAACCGTATCGACCTCCTTTAAATCAGATTGCTATATATTATACTGTTTTACTTATATTCCTCTAAGTGTTTTTCTGACTCCATTAGCTTCCACAAGTGCTTCTCCACTCTCCATGAACTGGTTAAAGTTTTCCACTGTGTGTTTCTACATGTAATAATTTACCAACTGATAACATACTGTAACATGCAAATTACATCATAGTGGGGAAAATAGCATGATTAACATTATATTTTGTCAGTTGTAATGTCACTACTCAAAATAACATGTTTTATTTTCCAGACATATTGCTCAATACATAGTATACTATGCATAGCATAGACTCAATAAAAAATGAATAACTTAGCTTATTTTTGTTCTGATCTTGCAATGTCCTGGTCATATAATGAATGGCACTGCACAGAGTGATATCACAACATACGAACATACAAACATACGAAATTTGCCAGCAGATAAAGGCCTAGAGGTCTATCAGGTCTGCTCGAATGTGCAGCTAGCATCCCTTATTCTGCAGCTGCCCCTCCCTTCCACCCTTCCCCTTCATTAACCCTCCCCCTTGTCCTGTCCCATCCACGTTTGAAGCAGTCCGCTGTTCTACTGCATACCACTTCTGCAGGTAACGCATTCCATCCAGCCACCACCCTCTCTGTAAAAAGTGTCTCCTCATCTCCCTCCTGAACCTTCCTCTCTCCAGTCTCATATCATGGCCCCTGGCACTCCCTCCCTTACTTTGAACAGCCCCTCTGTACTGGTCTTGTTTATTCCTTTCATGTATTTAAGGTTTCAATCATGTCACCCTGTCTCTCCTCTCTCTCCAGTGAGTACATGTTCAACTCCTTCAACCTCATCTTGTATGATAAGTCCCCAGACCCTTGATCATCTTTGGTCCCCTGCACCACCCTCCAGTAACCAATGTCCCTCTTCGATATCGGACGCCAGTACTGCGCAGTACCCAGGTGTGCTCTAACTAATGACCTATACAGTGGCAGAATCACCTCCTCCCTCCTCGAGGATATACCCCTTGCAATACAACCCAGCATTTTGTTGGCCTTTGCAGCTGCCTTCCTACACTGTGCCAAGTTGTTCATTGACCCTGTAATGAGCACACCCAGATCCTTCTCCTCCTCTGTCTGGGCTAGCTGCACTCCCCCTGGCTGGTAAGTCCTCCTTGGGTTCTTCATCCCAAAATGCAGCACCTTGCACTTTTTGCACAACATGTAAGAATAACATGCCAGTTACAAAAAAAAATAATTTTTGTTTATATATACTGTAGCTGTTTGGTTCCTGTCGCATCCTCCTACCAACTAGTAATGCAGACACATCGGTATTTTTACAGGTTTTCTCCCCTGACCACCCCTCAGAGGCTCTGGCACATGACTGAGTGAGCATGTGAAGCCATTCACCCCATGGTGCCAACTCAGCCCCTTCCACTTCCCATAACTGTTTGCTGTCCCCTCTCTGCCTGCACTACCCATTGGACCTCCACCCTGTGGGTGTGGAACTACAGGGGCACCAGCCCATGCTCACCACCCTTGGGAGGAGAGCTGCCCATCAGCATTCTTGATCCTGCTCTGTCCTCCCCCGCATGCCAGCACCCTGATGAGCTGAGGTCATTCCAGAATCTGGGTCACCGGCACAACGCAAGGTGTGGCATCCAGCACCTCAACCCTCAGAGCCGCCAGGCCGGCCATGTTAATTTTTCTGTTGTGAGATCGCTGGCAGGATTACATTTTATCAGATTTATTTTCCCTTATATGGTACAAATCTATACATAAAGATATGGATTAACTAGATAAAAGTATTTGGCAGTTCTATGGTACAGAGTAATAATATTTCTTAACATTGACTTGATTCTTCATGTACAAAAGAGAATTTACCTTGCACAACTGAAGAAAGTAACGATGCGGTATAGTTGTAGGAATTCTGAAGCGTTTCAACCAGTTTGTTGTTGTTACTCTCGATTACAGATTTGTTGAGTGGAGTAGTTATTATTATTTGAGAATCCACTAGAATGCTCCCAGGACTAGTTTAAAAAAATGCATCTGTGTTAAAATTGCTTTGCAAATACACACATACATATAAGCAATTATTAGTCACACTGATATATACAGACACATAAGATAAATCATCAGTTTCAGAAAGCATCCAAAATGATTTAGTCATACCATTGGAAATCCTATTTTTCAAACAACAGTAGTGGTGTATAAATGACAGCAACAAAGAAAATTCTCATACCTTTTAGAACTGGCACTATCAGTTTTTACTTTTCTTGGACAGTGTGCCACTGACGATGCCCCGAGGACACATGCTTCTAAAACTAGACCCATGTTTTCACTGATACAGGTTTCAGTTATGAAAGCTAGATTAACAGAGTAACCAGAAATTGAACCTGCCATGATGGTAGTCCTGTTCAGCATCAATCTCACATTGCATGGTACTGCCTGAAGGGGCTGAGAAAAGACAACTGTCTCATTAGTTAGCTATCCACTTGATCTGGTGGGAACCCTAGTTATGGGCATTAAATACATCTGCCCATGTTTGAGGCTTCATTTTGCTCCAGGATGCTTCCTGGTCCTCACTGTATTAATTGCTCTTGCTCTGTAAGCACCTCCTGAACTTAGTCACAAACCACCACATCTCCTTAAAGTCCAACCTTCCCTGCAATAATGATAGGCTGCTGCTGGCAGCTGTGGTTCTTGGAAGGGGCAAAGGTCATAGAGCTGGGATAGGGAGTAGCTTAGCCTAGAGATCCTTAGTCCCACATAGACATCGGCAGAGTTGGAAAAATTTGCTCTTCAAATTAATTCAGGGATTTAGTACATTTTGCAAAGTGCAGATTGATCAGCGAAGTGCACAATTTAGCCATGAAGTGTGGAATGTCACCCTCAAATTGCAAAATGCTGCCACAAACTGCAGAATTCTGCTGTTTGTGGAAAGAATACACCATTCATGGGTGAACTTTCACAATTCGTGAGAGAAACTGAGCAATTTATGGTTATGTGAATCTTTAAGTCAATGGCACAAATTAGCAAATTACTCTGTACGGGCAAACTTGATGACTTCACTGGAATTTTGCCAGTGAATTAAAACTTTGCAACATCTCTAGTCCCACACATATCCTGAAGCTGATCAAATACAACTCTACCAGCAAATAAAACCCTCCCCAATACAATTCCCATATTATCCCTGCAACCCCAATCCCCACCACACACATCATTCCGCCTAAATCCTAAATCATAAAATATAACATCAACACATCCAGACCTCATTCATACAACAATAAATAACCTAATACCCCCAATCACTCACACATATACATAATTTCATCCACTCACACATGAAATTCCAATAACAATTTTATGTTCAAAAGTCTGTTAGTATCTTAATGCCAATGTGCAACAACAGTTCACATAAACACAGTCTGAAGAGTTTCAGTTGTGTTATGAAAATAAATTAAAGCAGTCCCAAAGTATGTCTGCATCAGAAAATTCTGGCCCATTGCCTCTGGTCCCACCAGATGAGGTCCATTCAAAACATAGAAGAACAGTAGAGATCTACCACTACCACTGCTGGAGCTAAATAGGCTACTAGGTTTTAAACAGTAAAGCACAAGTAAAGAAACTGGGTGAGCAATCAGCACTCGCAGCACCGGCCCACTTTCCTGGTTTGATGATGTAGTTCCTTGTGGGACACAGTCCACTTGATTCTAACAGTTCATTGATAACCTCCATTGTCTGCTCCTGTTTTTTCCATCTTAGAAATGTCACCAGGATAAAGCCCCTTGTTATGCCTCTGGACCTCCCTGCTTTGATACATGCCTTGGTTACATCGAGGCTTGACTACTGCAATGCGCTCTAGCTCGGGGTCACGGGAGGATCTTTTTGCAGACTGCAGCTAGTGCAGAATGCAGCTGCCTGGTTACTTACTAGGCAGCTAAAATTTTGCCATACTACACCAGTGTTGTGTGAGCTGCACTGGCTACCAGTCAGGGAGAGGATCCTCTTTAGGGTGAGGCTTCTCATCTATAAGGCCCTACGTGGTCAGGGCCCTGGTTACCTGTTAGACCTTCTGGTTCCCATTGTCTCAGCTCATCCCCTCCGTTCCTCCTATGGGGGCCTCCTAGCAGTTCCCAGGTTGAGGTTGAAATCGGCTGGAAACAGGGCATTTAGTGTTGCCGCCCTGGTCCTGTGGAACTGCTCCTTTCTGGAGTTAAGGACGCCCTGACGTTGGAGGTTTTTTAGGCTCACCTTAAGGCCTTCCTATTCACCAAGGCATTTTTAGACTAAATTGAGAATTGTCTGAATTCAGGTTTTAACAGAGTTTAGTTGATTATTTCTGTAACTTAGTATTTTATAAAAGTGTATGTATAACTGTATTATGTTATTTTTGTTGATGTTTCTGAATTTATGTTAATTTATTGTACGGTGCCCAGAGCATCCGGGAATGGGCATCTTTAAATAAAAATTTTACTTACTTACTTACGAGCAACACCAGGGCTCAACAAGGCCCTCCTGAAATTCTGACTTATTATAATATCCAACCACTTCCGCAGCAGTTCTTGAGGTCCTTCTAGCCCATCCACTCTCCTTTCTCTTGGAATAGAATTTAATTTCTACTCAAATGGGAATCTACAGTATCCCCCAAATTATAGGTGTGAAGCTCTGCACATCATATGCTCCTGGCCACCAGCTGGGGTAGTCAAATAACATTGTCTCCTTCACTCCACCTGAAACACCAAACCCACCATGGTGCTGGCAGTTCTAAAGATGAACAGATTATTGTTGCAATCTCTCTCATGCTGTACCTGGACACACTGCACAAATGGACATTTGTGTAGGCACTAAACAATAATAAAAGCTAACTATGAGCTGGCAGTTTAGACTAGAAATTAAAATAATGAGCTGTGCTTGAGCTTGGTACAGTCAGCCGGCATGGGTTTGATTCCAGAATATTCACTTGCATACTGTGTGACTATGAACAAGTCACTTAACCTCCCGAGTGTGCCTGGATCACCCCTGAAAACAAGCACTTGTGCCCAATCGGCCTAACCTGGTTACAAAAGAATAAAAAAAAAACACTCCTAATACTCTCTCACTGTGAGCCCTGACTGATACTAAAAACCCTATATCTGTACTGCAGTTTAATTAAAGGGACTCTCTCAACCTTTTTTGCATCATTATTTCTAGGTAAAAACTCACATTTTATGATTGCTTACCTTCTCTAAAATTCATTGATGTTGGTTGTTATGTTATCTGCCACCTTGCTTATTAGAACTGAAACACATGGGAATGTATAACTATTTGCGAAACTCAGAAGGACTTTGTTTTCTAGAGAATGTATAGTTATATAAAGCCTTGTTTTGCTCCAAATTGTTTATCTAAGCTTACTATATACTTTCTGAACAACACTCAAACAGTGCAGCCACTCATGATACAATGGTCTCATCTGCTCCCAGTGCATAATGACTGAGTAGCAAAACAGTGTTGGGGGTGTTCCTAAATCCAGGAAAGCTGCAGTTGTTGTTGGTCAAGAAATGTAAACAAACATGTTTTGGTGCGGTAACACCAGTATGGGTGACACTCAGCTTTTTACTTTTTTAAGTAAAATTGAGTCTAAATCTAGCAACCAGCTACAACAGCAGTCTCAATAGAATGAGAATAATCATAATGTGTTTTTACGTTCGCTTGCGCGCATGCACAAGGAACGTTTTGGGAGAATAGCACACTTGGAGGTGTGCCTCTCCCATCCAATGCACTGCTCCCTTGAGCAGGCATGGCGGTCCTGCACCAATGGGTGCAGGAGCTCAGTATGACAGCGGTGTTCCTCTGCTTCAAAGGAAAGCACCGCTGCCATACTGAGCGCTGCCACCCTCGCGTCACGTGCTACCCCAGCGCGCGTCCGCTGCCCCCTCAAAGTTTTTGGTGCCATGCTGATCCCACCCCAGCGTGGCAAATGTGTTACTACAACGGGTGCCCAATCCCCCATTGGCTCCACGCTCCCCCTCAAGCCGTCCTGCTGCCACGCTGGGAGCCCACCCCAGCGTGGCAAACGGTCGTTACTTTGCAGGACAGGGGTGCCCAATCCCTCATCGGCTCCTCCCCAGCCATCTTCTGCCTGCTGGGAGCCCACCCCAACATGGCAAACGTCCACGTTGTCTTTTTATTTTCAACCTGTAAAAACAAACGGCCCGCCAGCGGCATCTCCCAGCCCCCACAACCTGCACCCACCCACTGCGCACCCAGCCTCCCCACACCCCACACCCAATACCTACCTCTGGACTCCAGCACGATGATCTTGGTGGACGGGAACACGTCTGCACTCTTCAAAGCCAACCGTGAACTGAGAAATGCGGTAAGCTGTATAATGGGCTACGCCAGGGGGGGTTCAACTTTTATTGCATATCTCAGTCATTTTTGGAATTTTGCAAATTTTCAACATGGAGTTTTTGGGACTGCTTCTCATGAATAATGTCACTGTCATGGCATTATCACGAGCCCGAAGGGTGATTTGCAGAGCACTTCACGGTCACTGCGAAATCACCCTTCAATGCCTGATGCCTGCGGCAGTGATCATTCATGAAGAATCTAAAAACAGCGTTAATCTGGTGCAAAATTCAAATGACTGTTTTACGAACGTGCGTTGCGCAGTTCCTACACAGGCTCGTAAGTTCGCGAATTTTCAATATTTTCACTCCAGATTTTCAATGTTGCCATTTTATCACACCTTCTTATGAATTGTATAGCTGTCATTTTTCACATCTCACCCAAAATGTGTTTCCGCCCATGTAGCGCACAATGGCGCAGTTGGTGTGCGAAATCAATGTATGGAACGATTAAGAAAATCACAGTGACATTGTTCATGAGCAGAGGTCTTAAAATGGCTATGTTGAAAATTTGGTGAAAAAATTCCTGAAAATGACTGTTTTACAAGCGCGCATTGCGCAGTTCCTACGTACGCTCGTACGTTTGCGAATTTTCAATATTTGCACTCCAGATTTTCAACATTGCCATTTTACCACACCTCCTCATGAGCAGTACAGCTGTCATTTTTTACATCCTGCCCAAAATGTGTTTCTGCCCATGTAGCGCACAATGGCACAGTCAGTGTGCAAACTCAATGTATGGGACACATTAAGAAAATCACAGTGACACTGATCATGAGCAGAGGTCTTAAAATGACTGTGCTGAAAATTTGGTGAAAAAATTCCTAAAAATGACTGTTTTATGACTGTGTTGCGCAGTTCCTACGCATGCTCGTAAGTTTGCAAATTTTCAATATTTTCACTCCAGATTTTCAACATTGCCATTTTACCACACCTCCTTATGAGCAGTACAGCTGTCATTTTTCACATCCTGCCCAAAACGTCTTTCCACCCATGTAGTGCACAATGGCACAGTCGGTGTGCGAAATCAATGTATGGGACACAGAAAGAAAATCACAGTGACACTGTTCATTAGCAGAGTTTTAAAATGGCAATGTTGAAAATTTGGGGAAAAAAATCCTACAAATGACTGTTTTACGAGCGTGCGTTGCACAGTTCCCATGCACACTTCTAGGTTTGCGAATTTTCAATATTTCCACTCCACATTTTCAACATTGCCATTTTACCACACTTCCTTATGAGCAGTACAGCTGTCATTTTTCACATCCTGCCCAAAACGTGTTTCCGCCTATGTAGCGCACAATGGGGGTAGCAACAAGGTCATGCTGACAATTTATTGTGCAAATACCAGCAATCACACAGGGCATTAGGGTACAGCACCATACATGCCAAACACCACTGCAAATACCTGCAAGCGAACGTTGGGCATTGACAAATGCTTGTTTAAAATAGGGATACTTTGAGGACAACGATGTTGGCATTGACCCTTTAAGCTACAGGACTAAACTACAACTATGACAGAGGAAGATGCAGCCCACTTAAATTTGGGTTTGTCTTTATCTAAAGTGCTAAAAAATGCTAAGATGAGCAAAAATCGAGCTAACACAGCTCAAGTTGTAGGTGACATATCAACCAGCACCCCCACCACCTCCATTTCCATTTACCTCCCATCCCTTTAAAATACTCCTTTACTAGCCCATTATGTCAGTCCTATCGTCTCTGGATGCTCTCCATTGTTTTGTACTGACTAAAACCTCCTGAAACTTGTTCCACAACTCCACCACCCTTTCCACAAAATAATACATCTTAGCAGCCCTCCTGAATTTACCTCCAATTAGGTTTCTGCTTGTCTCCCTAGAAGTCCTGTTTCTGCTGATTTTGAACAGATAACTTGCATTCACCTTGTTAATCACCTTCATGTATTTAAATGTTTCAGTCATGTCCCCATCTCCCTCCTAGATCTAATGAGCAAATATTGAGATTCTGAATATATGTTTTTCCCTGTTGTCCCCATATTTTTTTTTGTCATCCTCTGCATGGACTCCAGCCTGTTAGTCCTACTTTGAGCATGGAGACAAAAACTACCACATGTTGGGCCCAGTTCTAGAAGGGTTGCTCAGGTTGCCGCCGAGTGCAACTTGCGCCACCTGCAACTGTGACATTGACCCTGTGCCCTATTCAGGAAGAGGCAGGGTCTCTGCAGCAAAGTCCTGTGACTTGTGAAATTCAGCTAGGTACACCGCATAGAGGGCTTACCTGGCCAGCATGTCGCAACCAACAGCTGCAGGTCGCAAGTGCACCCCCCACCCAGGAAGCCACAACAGCTGCCCTGCAGGGCTGGCCACATCCCCTGCCCCCCAAGCCTCCATCAATCACCCTGCAGGGCTGGCCACACCAACTGGCCCCTGAAACATCTGCCCAGTGCCTCGCAGGGCTTGTCACACCAACTGGCTCCCAAAACATTGGCACAGTACCCCGTAGGGCTGGCAACACCAACTGGCCCCCAAAACATCCACCCAGTGTCCCACAGGGCTGGCTACACCAAGTGGCCCCTGAAACATCCACCCAGTGCTCTGCAGGGTGGTGCAGTCAACCCCCCCACCCGGATCTTGCCCCCGAGTCACCCACCACAAATGCAGCAATTACCCTGACATGCCCTGGTAGTCTAGTGGCCCCCACACCCAGCCATGCCATCCCACCCAGCACCCCACCACCCATCCCCCAGCTGGCGACTGGCACAGCCCTCCTCTCACCACCACGGCCAGCCACTGACTGAGTGCAGTATGAGCACATACTGTAGAGACGTGCTCAGAAATTAATTTCTGAATGTGTCTTTTCAGTATGCGCTCATACTGAACTCAGTCGGAGGCTGGCTGTGGTGTGAGATGGCCAGCCAGTCACTGGCTAGGGATGGGTGGGGCTGGGTGGCTGGCACGCTGGGTAAATACCACTACCAGGGCTTGGTATTTGCCACATTTGTGGTTGGAGACTCGGGGGGTCAGGGCACGGGTTTGGGGATGACAGTGGCACCCTGAGGGGCATGTGCCTATGGAGATTCAGGGGCTGAGGGTGTGGGAAGCCCTGTGGGGCATTACATGTACAGAGATTGGGGCAGTTGGTGTGGGCAGCCCTGCAGGGCACTTACTATACAAGGGGTGTACAGTAGGGGGATGGGACAGGATCATGGCCCCAAGTCCAGGACTGTTGGAGCGGTGCCCAGTGGGGCAGCAACAAGGGCGGTCTGGGCATGGGGGGGCACATGGACTGGGTTCTAAAGAACCCTCAGAGGTGGTATGTAAGTTACACCAGCTAAATGCAGGTGTAACTTACAATGCTGGTTCTCCTCCAGGGGTTCTTGTAGAATCCCGACACTGGGGTCTTTGTTGCTGCCCTTCTGGAATGGGGCACAACAGCTGCCATAAACCCTCTAGCGCCATGTCACAAGGGGTTTATGGTGCAACTGCCGGCATAACAGTTATTTGGCACAAGTGGCCTGTGACATGTCGCACCACTTTGTAGAATAGCGCAAGTCACAACTACTGGCGTAAGTTGCTACTTACGCCATTCTACTTGACGCAAGTGCTGTTATGCCAGGCATAACTTTACTAGAATCTGCCCCATTATTTTTAATTTGCACAACACAATTGAATGATATACAGGATGCATTAATTGCACTAATTATTGTACCACATTTTGACTGGTTATTTTGCTGCATTTAATGCTGTTCCAAGCTGTTTCAAAGTCCCATTTTTCTGATGCATTCAAAAATGTACATTCTTTAACACATGGGTAGAGATGCAGCAAAATTTTATTTCGCTGATGAAATTACAGCAAAATTGTTAATTTTGCTGTGCAAAATATTTTGTGAAATTATGACTGCAAGGCAAAATTTCGCTGGTAAATGTCACCTGTAAATTTTGCCTTGCATTACTATCTGGTGAAATCAGGAAAAATCAGGTGAAATTAGGCTTTCCACAAGACTTACTCTCTGCAGGTTACATGGGTTGACTGTATACAGGCAGGGAGTGAGTGGTTCATTTCCTTTTTGTGTAGCTGGAGACTTGCAGAGGAGAAGCAGACAGCTAGCTGTTGAGAGTTTCAAATTAAGGTAGTTTTGTGTGACAGCCACTGACTGTTCCGTTGTGTGTGTATTTTTACACCCTTTTTTTGTTTAAATAAAATACTAGATTGTGTTTCTGTTCTTTGCTTATAGTTTCTGTTTAGTGTCTGTAGTGTATTAGTGTGTGTGTGTAACTCCTCTCTCCCTTTCTGTTAGGAGTCTTTATCTGTTTTTTTTCATCAGGATGGATGCTAAACTGCAGGGCAAGAACACTGGGAGTAAGGCACCAACTGTTTGCCTTAACAGTCTGGAGTTCCAGCAGGAGCATGACCCCCCTTCAGAAGCATGTCACCCCCACTCCCCCGCAGCAACAGCATGAGCCTATTGCCCCCCCTGCAGCAGTGTCACCATGAATATGATGTAGCTCCCAGAACCAGCCAGCCATAGAATCCCATTGCCCTCCAGCAGCAGCAGTGGCATTTGCCACCCCAGCAGCAGCCAGACACTAATGTTCCCCCCAGTGGGATCATGCATCAACTGCCTCTCCCCAGCATAAAGGGTCAGCCATATGGTGTTTCTTTGATTGAAACACCACTGACAGCACAATGATCAGCTGCAAGCTGTGCAGCAGATCCTTGTGAAGGAGCAAACAAGGGGGCCATTTTGGAACCGGTGGCCAGAGGAGCCATCTGCAGCACCACCATGATGCAGAGTGACTCCAGAAACAACAGAAGTTGTCAGCAGTAGGAGGCAGTTGGGCCTAAGAAAAGAAGGCCATCAGGAGGATGAGGCCAGTGATCAGGTGGAGCATGGAAGGTGCCGCAGCAGCAGGAGAAAACAGCAGGAGACAACAGCACCCCTATCCACCTCAACCCACATCCACTGGTGGTGCCAGGTTCATGATGATGATGAACCTGCACAGCTGGCAGCAGCCCCACCTGCTCCACCAGTTAGCCATGAAGACCTGGTGGCTGTATGAGCAGAGGTGTCCATTCTCTACCATGATTTTGATGAGTTCCACCAGGAGGTCAGGGAAGACCTCAGAAAACTAATGCAGGAGCAACAAAAAGTGCTGGACCTCCTTGCGGAATTTCCTGGGGGGATTTTGGTGATGGCAGTGGCAGGTCACAAGAATCTGGACCTGTTTCCAGTTACATTTAATTATGGTCTGGATATTTTAAAAATGTGCTTGCTAATTTTCAAGTGAGGCAGGCAGTGCTGCACCTGAATTTTCTTCTGTTTTCTTTTTCCTGTCCTTTCTTTGTTACTGTCACTCTTCCTTCATGCACACACCCTTAAAAATAACAAAAAAAAAAAAAAAAAAGGAAAAGAAAATATTCTATGCTGTCCTCTTTCTCTATCCTACTGTGTCTTTTTCATGTTCAGCATTTTGCATGTTATTATGCAATGTTTATACTCCCTCTCTCATCATTTGAGTACCCTACCCTTCCGCTTACCTTTCATGTCCCCCCGTCATGTGTGTAACTGTAACTTACTGTCAGTCCTTTAGTCTGTACCCATTCACCATACCTTTCTTCTGGTTTTATCATACTCCTTATATATTTCCTCCCCTCTCCACAAATGTCAAGTATATTATAATGTGTTCATATGAACAACATTTTTTCCCCAAAGCTATGTGGTTCAGGTTGATGATGTGGGCTTCAGTTGTTTTGGCTAGGTGCAACATTAGTCTAAATACATACACAACAATCATAGAAACATAAGCACTTCTACTGCAAAGTTAAACATAAATATGTTTTTGTGCTTAACGATGGGTGTCCCCTGGCCTTGCCACCCACAAATGTTAACTCTGTGTCCCTCCTGTCCATTCATGATGTTTAATACCCCACCACCTGACCCAGTCCAAAATTTGCAGTTTGGCCCCAGTTTAACATAGCCTCTTGTCACCATACTGGGCAGAGCAGGCATGCTAAGACAAAAAATATGAAAGGAGAAATGGTACATAAAATTGAGACAGAAATATAGTCTGAGTCAGGATGTGATGTGCCCCATCCCCCCACCACCCAGACATCAAATAGCTGTTTTCAGGCCTGTGTGCCAAGTATTTTAGCCAGAAACTCAGCATTGATCATGCCAAATGGGGCCTACAAGTCCAGAAATGCTTCCAAAAAATATTACAGTAAATTCAGACAGGAATAAGGTCTGAGCCATGTTGTTATATGGCACCCAAGCCATTACCAGAACCAAAACACAGTCTTTGGTCCAATGTTTACAAGTCACCTCATGCTGAATCTCTGTTCTGCAAGTGCAGAATAGTCTGTAGATGTCCAGAAATATGACAGTAGAAATGGTACATAAAATTGAGAGTGAAATATTGTCTGAATCAGGATGTGATGTGGTCTCCCCAGTACCCAGACATCAAGTAGCTGTTTTCAAACCTGTTTGCCAAGTATTTCAGCCAGAATTTCGGTGCTGATCATGCCAAACAGGGCATACAAGTCCAGAAATGTTTCCACAAAAATGTTATAGTAAACTGAGATAGAAAAAAGGTCTCAAGTCATGTTGTTATATGGTACCCAAACCACCACCAAACCAAAGTATGATCTCTGGCCCACTGTTTACAAGTCATCTCATTCTGAATCTCTGTTCTGTGAGTGCAGAACAGGCTGTACATGTCCAGAAATGTGACAGCAAAAATGGTAGATAAAATTGAGACAGAAATATGATATGAGTTGATGTGAATGCTGCCCCCCCCAGCACCACCTGGACATTATATTACTGTTTTGGGCCCTGCTTAACAATGATTTCAGCCTAAAACTCAGTGCTGTTGGTGACAAGCAGGGACTACAAGTCCAGAAATGTTTTCAAAAAAATGTTACATCAAATTGAGGCTTAAATCTGCTGCCAGTCCAGATGTTACATGCTTTGCCACCACCTCAGGGACCTGAAAAGGGGTGCCAACCCATGCAGAGAAAATCAATTCCCCCTGCAAAATGCTGCTGCTACTTGCAAATGTGTCCTCATGCTGCTCCTTTTTGAATTGATTGAGACAGAAATGTACAATTATCATTTCACTATGCTGCTGTCCTGATTGACTGGCTGTGCTGACTGACTGACTCTTTGGTTGTACCTTGCCTGGTGGTGAGGAGTGAATGGCATTTTGGGACACTGTGGGTTGCAGCCTGCTGCTATCTCGCCAAGTTGCCACAAGAAGTACTGTTCTGGATGGTAGATGCTGGATCATCTCACACAGTCCATACTGATGCTGCAGAACACAAGTATCTGTCTTTATTTTTTTTTTCTTGTGCAAGGTAAGGGTGTTGGTGGGCTGGCATTATGGCATCTTGAATTCTAATATATTTGTACAGTACTTCTTTCATATTATTTTTCAGTGTGCTGTGGATGACATCATTATGCCAGGCCGGGCTTAGGATTTAGGGATGTCTGAATGCACCACATTTTTCAAATTCCAAATGCAGATGGTAAGAATTGACACTTTTATACAAGTTTGCTATGTCTGCTTTTATTTATTTATTTAGATTTTGGTAACCGGGTAAACGCTCTGAGACCAGAGGTCCCTTTTTCAGGAGTGACCCGGAATTAGTTATAGAAAGAGACATTTAGAAACAGTTTTTATTTACTGTAGTTACTTATGTTACACAAATCGACATTAGAGGCAGTATATAGGGGTAAAAGTAAGGTTCACATACAGGCTCAAGCATTATTTACAGTAGTTACATTAATTACACAAGTGTAGATTAGCAACAGTATACAGGGGAGGTAATCAGGATTCGCAGTCAGGCTCTTATAACATCGAGTTTCATCCCCAATTAATAGGGAAAGTAGACAACAACAGAAAATTGACATCATAGTTTTGGAGATACATCCTGGATGAAGGGAGGTTCAAGGCAGTGCAGCGGAAAAGAGACCTGGACTAGGGAGCTAACGGTTACAACCACAGAGACTGAGATTAAAAAAATATAGTTTGAGTCCAGACTTGAATTGGTTAAGAGTGGTTGAGTCAGTGAGGCTAGGTGGAAGAGAGTTCCATAGGTGGGAGGCAGGAAATTTGAAGGAGTGTTTGCCTTGGTTGGAGCGTATCCTAGGGATGTCGAGGAGATGATTTGCAGATGATTGCAGGGTTCGGATTTGTTCTTTGGTGGAGAGTAGTCCACTAAGATGGGGAGGGGAACCTAGTCTAGTGAACTTGAAGGCAAGGCAACCAATAGGGTAAGCTAGTGTGTGCCAAAGTGTGGGCCAGTTTAGATTCCTTAAGTGTCTCACAATGATGCCTCCTAGGAGAGGAGTTAGTGGCGAAATGAGCCACACGGTTATAGAGTACGGAAAGATTATTGAATTCCGTTTCACGGAGGAACTGCAGTAGAGGAGCTCCATATAGGATGGAGGGGAGGAGACTGCAGCAGACAATTGCCTGGCATGTAACCAAGGATAGGGAATTCTCCAGACAGTAAAGGAGGCCAAGCTTTTGGTGGGTGGACCTGGTTATGGAGTCGATATGGGGTCAGTAGGTCATTTCTTGGTCAAGATGGATCCCAAAGTATATGAAGCTGGCCATGACCTCGACTCTTTTTCCTTGGTTGGTGCAGATCTGGAGCAGCTGACTACTGTCAGGGCCTAGCCATCTAGAACCAAACAGTACAGCTTTAGTTTTTTCCTCATTGAGTTTAAGGAACTTTGCGGAGAACCAGGCCTCAAGAATTGAGAGACTATTCTGCAGTTTCGTGGCGATGACACTAGGTTGGGGGTCACTGCAGTATATGACAGTGCCATCCACATACAAAGTGAGTTTGCTGAAGGGGCAGCTTCTCTCAATATTATTGAGGAAGAGTGAAAAGAGCCGGGGGCCCAGGATTGAGCCATGGGGCACCCCTGCTGTAATGGATCTGGGTACAGACTGTGTACCCTTCCAGTGGACTTTTTGGGTATGGTCACTCAGATAGCTCTCGAACCAGGAGAGTGAGTGGTGATCCAGTCCTAAGTGTAGGAGTTTTGAGAGGAGGAGATTATGACTGACCAACTCAAAGGCCTTTGACAGGTCAATGAAAAGGGTGTCTGTTGGGGAGCCTTGGTACATAGAGGCAAGGATGTCCACAGTGAGCTGGATGAGGGCAGTATTGGTACCACGGCCCTTTCTAAAACCATGCTGCACATCAGCCATGAGAAGGTGCTGCTCAAGGTAGTCTTGAAGCTGGTTAGAGACTAGTCTTTCCTGGATTTTCCCAAGGGGAATAAGAAGGGAGATTAGTCTATAGTTTCCCAGTTTGTCTTGGGGCCCACTTTTGTAGACAGGGACAACGGTCACTACTTTCCACATTTTTGGGACTATACCTTCCCGAAGCAATCTGTTTATGAGTAGGGTGACAGGATGGACGATAGCCGGGGCGGCAGCCCTCAGTAAGCGAGGTTCAAGCTGGTCATGGCCCAGTGAGTAAGAGGGGTTAATTTTGTGTAGGAGAGGTATTACCTCTGACTGATTGACCAGCTTTAAATGAAATTGGGGCCGAGGTTGCACCCAAGCATCTCCAGAGTAATGGGTAGGCCTGGGGAGGATGGGGGGGAGTCCCACTTGGGTTAGAGAAGGAGGCACCGAAGGCCTCAGCAACTACTGATGGGACATTGGTCAGTGAGTCCCCTACCAGGATGGAGTCCATTTGACTATTTGAGGAGCCCTTGATGAGTATGTTTATGTGGCCCCAGACTTTTTTGCGGTCACATAGGTGCCTAGTTTGGAGGTGCCTCGTCGAGTGTGGGGAGAGAGATGACAGGGGCCCAGTCGGTGTTCCACAAATCAGAGCAGAAGTCAGCGGCTGGTGCAAACCTACTGAAGTTCTTCGCTTCAGTGACCTTAGCAGTAATTTTTGGAGGCTTGTTGGACCAGACGCAGAAGACAGGCGAGTGATCACTCAGGGAGTCAGCCATAATCCCTGTCAACAGTACACGGCCCGGGCAAGAGACGAGGATCCAGTCAATGAGAGAGTGGTTTCCAGTCCTGGGATTATGTCATTTGGGGAGGTCAATGACCTGTGTAAATGGAGAGCCAAGTAGTGGGTTTTTAGCAGGGAATGTGAGCAGATAAGGCCAGTGGAGATTGAAATCCCCAAGAAGTATGGTGTCCCCCATGGAGTGGTCCTCAAGGAGGTTTGTTAGGGATTCCAGGAAGGAGGCAGCAGATTGGGGTGGGAGGTAGACACCCCCTAAGGTAAGGGGTTTGGTGTTTCCAAGAAGTATTTTTGCAAACAGCATTTCAGCTAGGGAATCACTATGAGAGTGGAAGTCCAGCTCCGAAGCTTGAAGGTCAGTGCTGACGTAAATAATAACCCCTCCTCCCTTTTTCCCTACCCTGTCTTTTCTAAAGGTAAGGTAGTCCACTAGTTCCACTTCATGGGGGAGGATCTGCGGTTTGAGCCTGGTTTCAGTCAAGGCTAGTACATCAGGCTTATAGAGTGCCACTTATGCCTCCAGGTCATGGAATTTGTGCCTTAGACTGCCTATGTTCATATGAGCAAATTTGATCCCTTTATAATCATCCCACAAGGGGCATGAGGGGTTGTTCAGAGTGAGATTTGGGGAGAAAGGACCTGAATTAGGTTCTATATCCCCCCCGAGGGCTAGAAAGGTCCTACACAGATGACCAGGGGGGTAAGTAAGGAGGGGGAAGGGTCAGCCGCCCATCACTCCACCTGGGGAGAGAAACCTGGTCACCACCTCGTTCATCTGGCAAGAGTTCAGGCAGATGTAGGATTAAAAGAGACCCATATGGAGGGATCATTATGACCTCGATGGCAGTAAGGAATTTCCTTGGAGAAAAAGCACAGTTATAAGCTGATGCCGGCATATAGCCTGGAACAGGATTATATATTCATTGGTTTTGCTAGGAATGTAGGGAAAGTATTAGGCAGTGACTGTAAAATATTTGGGAGGAGAGGTTTTCCTTTTGGTGGTTAAGTAGCACAAAAGCAAACGGGAGACCTCTAGTGTGGAAAACTGTGAACTTACTGAAGAACAGTAATGGGCTGAAACAGTATATGTTTGTGAAATATAGGCTTCACTGGGAGTGTGTTAGTTAACCGAGAACTGACCAGTGAGCCCATAATGGTGAAACTGTATAACTTGCAGATGGCAAAGTGAGCTGATAGGTGTTTTCAGCTCACGTGACCATCAAAAGCACTATAAGTTAGAGTGCCGACAAAGGGTGATGGTAGGGGTGGCGAGGCAGCCGTCGAAGCCAGCGGGGCAGAGCCGGGCCTCCAACAGCAGCCACACAGCACCCAGGAGGGCTCGTATGGAGCTAGCAGTATCTGGCAGCTTTTTTTGTCCAGGTAAGCCCCTTTAAGATATTCAGGTCACTAATCAGGATTTTTTTAAGGGCAAGATTGGCTTATTTAACAAGTTTATGTCCCTCCTTGCATTTCCTTCCAGCAATTACCTTGATGCTTTTCTGTGCCACAACAGGGGCAGGGGAGGGCAGGAGCTGAGGCCCCCACAACCCTCACACGGCAGTCCCCGAGTACCTGCAATGGGAGATAGAGGAGGAGACTACTGGTTTAAGTATTAGGGAACGGAGGGGGAGGGTGTAGGGGCCTATTGCAGCAAACGATCAGCAGCCACCTAGAAAAAGTGATTTACAGTCTGCCTATTCAATGCCACGTTTCTTTATATCCCTCAGCACTTAAAAGTTGAATCAGAAATAACTAGCAACCTATGCTGGCATTTTTTCTTGTCATCCCCAGTAGCAACTAAATGTTTGAGATGCTTCAGCAGTCTAAATCAGTGCTGAGCCTTGTAATAAGACACTTTTCAGGTAAACTTAGGTATAAAGGCACACTGCTAGTACGAATTGCCCACAGATTTAAACTCAAGCAGTATTAATGCAACGTTTCGTTGTATCCCTCGGCGCATGAAGATTTAGTTAGAAATAACTAGCAACCTGTGCTGGCACATTTTCTTGGCAACCCCAGTAACTACTAAACATTTGGAATGTTGCTACAGAGTCTAAATCAACGTCGAGTCTTGTAATAAGTCACTTTTCTAGTTTCTAGTTCACTTAGGTATAAAGGCACATAGCTAGAACGAATTGCCCCCAGATTTAAATTCAAGCAGAGTACATTGAATTGCCCACAGAGTTAAATTCAAGCAGAGACAAATTTAAACAGTAAGGCACCATGCAAAAGTCATCCACAGTATTGGCAGGAATTTGGTTAAAAGGTGCTTTAAGACGCAATTACAGTTAAAGCTACACTGCCTGTTACTGCCCATCTGGATGTCTGACTTTGATAGTAATTGTGTTCTTTTTTGCTTTTGTCAACATCAGGAATTGCAGAGAAGCTAACTCTCATTCCTGCTGCCACCACTGCTCAACCAGATCTGGGGGATTTATTTAATTGTGCAATGGTTCCACTTTCACAGGTAAGTATTTCTTCATTTTTTATGGTCTTCTGAGGTGGGGGGGAGGGTGTTGGTAGTGGTGGGGGGGCGAACTTTTTATAATCCTCAAAATTTGTTCTTATTTTTATCTTATTTCAAGGTATGCAGTACTGATGGGGAAGGTGAATGCCTGCTACTGTGCTTTATCATGGACCTTGGTCTGGAATCATGTGCACTGCACAGCATAATCCTGGGGGAAATTTCCACAGTTTAATGACATCAAGGCGTATGGTAATTATACATTTTTTTCTCTGCTTGTTCCAACTTGCTTGCTAAAAACAGGTATGCAGATCGAAGAGTATTTATCATTTTTTCTTATCTTTTGTCTTGCTTAGGTCATTTTCCCTCTGTTGAGGTTTTATCGTATGTATCTCTGTGTGATGACTACATCCATCCAGGCCCTGCAGGAGATGTGTTGTGTGGAAGACACGGGATGTTGCTTGAACTGCGGTGCTGCGATGTTGGCCACTCGACTGGTGTCCATACCATTAACGAGTAAACACCACCCACATACAGGGGAGAACTACATTTGGAAATTGATGGTGAGATGGTGTTTAGTTTAGGTGGAGGGGGCTAATTTCTGGTCTAATCATTTCAGGTGGCATAGCTGTAGTACTTATGAAAAGTTTGAATCCAAACTGAGGAAGCAAGCACCTCCCCCTGCCTGCCACCCTCCCCCAATATGGAACAATCACAGTTTTGGTACAAGAACTTTAACCTGGTAATATAGCATAAGAAATCTTTTTGGGGGAATTTGATGTAAGTTGTTAAGCCTTTTCATGATTACTTTAGTAATTAATGACTTGCATCATTAAAGAGGGACATCATTCAACATTTTTCAAAATGTGTTCAACTTTTGGTGTTAATGTTTGAATAGCATGTAACATTCATATGCTACTTGTACTAGGAGCCAGGGATCTTGTACATGTCACTGATAGTAAGTGGCAGAAAATATTTTTTTGGTCGCATGGAAAGTATGAGTGTGTCAGGTGACAGGTTAGGGATAAGAGGGGGCAGGCATCAGTGAGCAATGTGAGGAAGTATTTTTTTCATACAGAGGGTGGTGGTTACATGGTACGGCCTTGCTGAGGAGGTCGAGGGGTCAAAAACAGTAGGGGAATTCAAGAATGCAAGGGACAGACATAAGGCAAATCTTGTGGGGGGTAGAAAGAAATAGGCTGTTGATCAACTAGGATCTGCAACTTATCTAGCAGGTCAAGAAATGGGCAGACTAGGTGGGCCATCAAAGTCCATGTTTCTATGTTTTAAGAACATCAGGATAACATATCTTGCTGTAGGATGGGGTTTATAGTCAACATGAAAAGCAAAATATATTTGGCAGAAAAACATAACTGTAATCATGCAATTGCAAAATCTTTATGGTATGGTAATTATATTGCTGCTGCTTGCTATATATATATAGGCTGGGGAACTAGTGGTAACCAAACAATGGGTTACAGCAAAGGGTGATCAAATGAAACTTATTCACACCTCAGAAGATAACACAGTACCATAACCAATCCATTGGTACACAGCTAAAAATTAGGTATAACATACCATACTAAGCTGAAAGGGGCTGAGGAGGTGGTGGTAGCCTTTGAGTAAACTCAGCCTTTTTCCACTTCCATATCATCCAAGAAGTACCCCTCACAGTAATCAAGACTGGAATTTTTGCCAGTTGGGAATTCTCTCACCATTGCTGCTTCATCCACCTCGCTGCTGGTGGTTGCCTTAGTTGAGGGATCGTTCTCATCATCATCACCAAGACACAGTTCCTGTGGCAACACCACTGACATCACTGTGTTGTGTGGAATGTGCCTTTCTTTCATTTTGATGAATGTTAGCATGTACACATTCTTGGGTTACAAATTGGTCCTACAGTCACTCACGGTGGCCCCAGCTGTACTAAACACTTGTTCCACAGTGACACTTGATGGTGGGCAACTCAGATATTTCACAGCAACTGATGTTAGTGCTGGCTAGTCACTCATTTTGTTGCTCCAGTACAGCAGTGACTTGTCAGTAATGGCAAGGTGCTTATGGTCTCCCATGTAGGCCTCCACCATTCGTTCTGCTGCCCTGAGTCCAGCTGCCTCATCTGTCACCTTCTCCTTTTCCTCCATGTCTTCCACTCCCACCTGAAAGAGAACATCCATAATGGGATTGCTTGCTGTTTTCTGCTCTTCTTTGCCCATTTCATTTGATTGGGTTGCCTGTGATCTGCTGGTTGTGGTAGTAATATCCATTTTTGCTGCAGCGTGTGCCTTTTTCATGTGTGCAGCATGTACCATTCTAATGAGGTTCTCTGTAAACTGTTGTAGTCGCTGACAACCTCCTTCAATTACAGAGTGCAGGCCACGTTTAAAGCATGGATTCAGCATGGTGATGATTGCAAAGTCAGCTGACTGTAAAATGCTGGCTACATGGGTATTTGTGTCCAGCACATGTAGCATGTGATCCATTATATCTCAACTGCCATGATCCCCACTTGCCTCCATCTAGCGCACCTGTATGAGTGGTATGGATTGACTTACAAGCAGTCTCCCCACTTACTGCCCATGTAGCATGCTCGAATGGATGGAAAATGTGTATTAGCTATCCATTTGGTACAACTGCTCTGTTGTTAGAGTGATGGACACTCCAGCACTGTCACGGGTGGTGTGCAGCAGCAGGCATTCTGAAACAGCCTTTTACTGTTCATACAGCCAGTCAACCAGGTACAGTGTGAAGTTCCACCTGGTGACAACATCAGGCTTCATCCGGTGCTGAGGCAGATGATTACTGCACTGTAGCTCATATACAGAGTCACAGACCTTTGCAGAATGAACAAAGTGGACACAGATGTGATGGGAGACAGTGACTGTTTCCTTAATGTCTGCATGATTGAGGAACTGCTGAACAACAAGATTAAGACAGTGTGCCAGAAAGTGCACCCTAAAAAAAAACAAAAAAAAAACCCACCATCGCTAATGCACTTCACTATATTGGAGACATTATAACTTGCAATTAATCCTGCTATAAGTGACTGTGTGTAGCCACCCATCAGTCCCGTACTGCAGAACTTCAAGCATTTTTGAAACCATGTGAGAACCTGTAACACTTGTCATACTCAGGGTTGCATGCTGCCGAATTCCAGGTGTGTTGCTACCACCCCAATTTTGCTTCATGCAGGTTTTTTTTTGTATTAAACATGCTTTATTTATTTATATAAGATGGTACAACATAACAGTAAAAAGCATAAACAAAATCTATAAGTAAAATATGCTGGGAGGGATCATTTACAGGCAGTAAAATAAGTCAGAGAAAATAATGATTACAAACTACCCAAACAAACCTAACTACCTCCCACCTTCCCCCACCCCCTTCCCCCATACCGTGGTGCACTTATGACATGCCTAATATGGCATATGTAATAAGGAAACCTGAGTGATTAATAGCTAGTTAGAAAGCAAGAAAAAGGGGATGAGAAGCTCGAGAAGAACCAAAACCTCAATATCAAGACAAGTAAAGGGTGTACAATTTCCCCCAATTTTTATTGAATGATGATTGACGGTGACGTACATTCGCAATTAAATGTTCAGCACAAAGGGCAAAGGATATTTCATGCAGCCATTCTGTATAAGAAATAGGAGCTTGATCCATCCAATGTCTAAGCACCAGTTTTTTGACTGCTAGTGAGATGAGAGCCATATGGTATTTTCTCTCTTTCACCAGAATTTTAGAATAATCTCCCAGGATACATATGATGGGGGAAAAAAGATCTTGCAGCCCTAAAAGTGGGTCCAAGGTTGTTTCAATTTGTTTCCACAATGGAGATAGTTTCTCACATGGCCATAATATGTGCAGTAACGAGCCCTCCTCTTTATTACATCTGGAGCATGTAGTAGATAGGAGGCGCTTCATTTGAGCTAGTTTAATGGGAGTATAATACATGTTATTTAGGATATAATACTGCGTTAGTCTGTAAAGATCTTGAGTAGGATATATGTATAAATCCTTCCATAGGCATTGCCAATTAATATCTTCATCAGGAAATAAATCTTGCCAGATCTTGGAGCCAGCTGAAAATGGGGTTGAGGGCATGTAAGAAGCAACTATAGAGTATAGAGATACCATGTAGTTTTGATGTTGGGATGGTGATTTGTTGCAGAAAAGTACTAAATTAAGAGAATTTGGGTTCCAGCCCAAACGTTTTGACCAGAAGGTGCTTAAGCTGAAAAATTTTGAAAGCTGAAGATGGTGGTAATCGGAACTTAACTAAATCTCTTATAACAACAGAATAGAGTCATGTGAGTAGAAATCAGAGACAGTAAGTTCAGACAATATTGGTAGCCCATTTCCAGACATCGGAGTTCCTCCAATTTTAAGGTTTAGGTTAGCACAGATTGGTTGGAGAAAAATCAATGGCCGGAGACACTTTGAAATGTCTATACAATTGAGAGATGACTCTTAATGAAATACCAATTGGAAAATACTGTAAAGTCCTTGGTATACTCTTCATTGAAGTTTAAAAGAGTGAGATTGGGGATAGTTTGTGGGAAGAGAGCAGAACCAATTCTATTTGTAACCATATTGGAATATAATTTTGTTGTACAAGAACTTGAGGTAGAGATAATCATTTTCCACATTTATATAGGTGACTGACCCAGTAGTAAAGTAGAAAATTAGGCAATCGTAACCCTCCTAGCTCTTTGGGTTGACACAGTTTTAAGGTAGGATCTTCTGACTGCCTTATCCAGCCAGATGAATGAATTGATGTCTGAGTGAATGCATTAAAAGAAGGATACAGGTAGCCAAATATTTAGTATATTTAATGGATAAAAGAGCCTAGGTAGGACATTCATCTTGATAATGTTAATTCTGCCCCATAGCAAAAGTGGGAGATTTTTCCATCTTGTTAGATCTTGTTGAATGTTGTGCCACAAGTCCTCTAGATTAAGCTTCTGTGATAGTGATAGGTCGGAGGTAAGACAGATGCCCAGATATTTAATAAACCGGGGGGACCATTTCATTCCGAATTTATTGAGGGCCGAGCTGTATGTTAAATGATTAAGGGGATGAATTTCAGTTTTGCTAAGGTTGAGTTTATAATTTGAACATTTTTCGAAAGTGTCAACAATATCCATTGCATCTGTTAATGAAGAGGCCGGATCAGAAAGATGAAGAAGTATGTCATCTGCATAAACCGAAAGCTGTGGAGCCCTGTTACCTGCAGGTATACCAGTTACCAAAGGAGAGGATTTCAAGTGCATAATAAGGGGTTCCAGGTATAAGCTGAAAAAGAAAGGAGAACGCGGACATCCTTGACGTGTACCTGAAGAAAGAGGGAAAGTATCTGAGTATACGCCATTGCAGTGTATCTTGGCCAGGGGGGAGGAATATAGGGATTGAATCCATTTAATAAAATTGTTGGGGAAGCCCATTACATGTAACGTTGCCCACAAGAAGTCCCAGTCTACCCTATCAAAGGCCTTTTCCACATCTAATGAAATTAGTGCCATTGATATGGGAGAGGTTTTTGACGACTGAATGAGATACGAGAGTTTATGAAGATGATCTGCCAGGGTTCTGCCGGATACAAATCCTATTTGTTGTGGGCTAAGAAGGTGGGACCAAATTTGTTCAATTCTGTTAGTGAGTATTTTGGCTAAGATTTTAATATCACAATTTAACAAGGAGATTGGGTGGTAGCTCGCAAGTGGTTGAGGGGGTTTGTCTGGTTTAAGAAGGAGAATAATTGAGGTCTCTAATAAAGAGGGATCCTGAACTTGTCCAGAAATCATATATTGATAGAAGTGTAACAAGCAAGGTGCAAGGTCTTTAATGAAAACTTTATAGAAGTTTGAGGGTAGGCCATCAGGGCCTGGAGCCTTGTCCATTGCTAAGGTATTGATAGCTGATTCCACCTCTTGTAGAGAAATAGGAGTGGATAGAAAGGACTGTTGTGATAATGAGAGAGAGTTGGTAATGATGAGGCTGTCAAATATCCTAGTAACTCACTTTGTGACAGGGGAGAGGGGCACCGGCTGTAGAGGGAGGAGTAGAATTGTTTGAAAATATTTACAGTGTCTCTAGGATGAGTTTTAATAGACCCATCAGGGGCGCTGATGGCAGACATAATCTTTGACGCCTCAAGTTTCCTTAGGCACAGGGCTAAGAGGTGGCCTGCTTTTTCTCCATGTTCTATATATTTTGCCTGGGTTCTTAGTATGGCAAATTCTGCTTTTTCTTGTAATAAGGAGGAATATTGGTTCCTTAATTGCAATAATGTTTGCAGTAAGTCAGGAGAGGAACAGGATGAGAGAGATTGTCCGAGTGAATGAATTTGGGCCAAGAGGGATATGATAGTAGCTTCTTTTTTCTTCTTATGAGTAAGAGGCGAGCCTGAGAAACTCTTCTCTCAGGAAGCATTTCAGAGTGCACCATTCTTGGTCCGCTCTTGAAACCGAGCTGTGGTTGTTAGTAACGAATGATTGAATCAGGCCAGAAATTCTGGAAATAACATAATCCTCCTTTAAAAGTTGTGTGTTCAGCTGCCATACTTTTGGAATCTAGAGTCCAATAGTAGTGTAGTCCAAGCTACTGCATGGTCTGAAATAACTATCGGTTCTATGGCTGAGTCATTTAAGCTGTGTATAAGTGAGTGACTGATTAAGATATAGTCCAGATGGGACAAGGAACAGTGCACCATGGATTGAAAGGAGAAAGTGCAAGCTGTGGGGTTCAACAGTCTCCATGGATCACACAAGCTGGAAGAATCAAGGAATTCCGCTAGTGCTCTTTGAGCTATGGAGAGGGGCTTAAGGGGAGAGTTAGAGTGGTCTAAATCCTGGGTAGGTGATAGGTTCCAGTCTCCACCAAGTATCAATGGGAGAGACAAGAATGGTTGTAGTTTACTCAATAGGTCTTGGAAAAATTCAGGGTCCCCCCTCCCACCGGCCCATATATACTCCCTAGTACTAATTCCGTACGATCCAATAGACCTTGAACTAGTATATATCTCCCTTGTGGATCTGTGATGGTCAGCTTTGGTTGAAAGGATACTGAACGATTGACCAGGATGGCAGTCCCCCCACTAACCATCAATATGCCAGATGCATAGACTTGCCCAATCTCCTGCCTACGTAAACCAGTAGCTTCCTTAGGAAGGAGGTGGGTCTCTTGGATGAAAGAAATATTGGCATGCAGTATAGATATATGTTTAAGGATCTGGAATCTTTTATTAGGTTCATGAGCACCTCTAACATTCCAAGTTATAAATTTTTTTAAACCACTAGCCGTTGTTTCCATGAACCATCGTATGTAGCCAGTTTTCTATATGCATAAAGTGCACCACAAACTTCCCTCTATAAGTATATTCCCCTATAAAAAAGTAATTATTGCATTCCCCCATAACAAACAAAAAAGTAACAGTATTTCAAACAGGTAAACAGTTAAAACATGTAGAACCAGGGATACATCCAATTTAAGCAATTGTGGAACACAGTAAATATGAATAGACTCTACCACCCACCCCCTACCAATCCATTCCCTCCTATAACTATATACAAACATTTCTCTACCAACTGATAATATCCACTGTCATGTAACAATATAAGAAATGGGTAGAGATCCCCCATGTACCCTAAGGAAAACACCCTCCATAAAAGCACGTAAACGTATATAGTGGGCTTTGAATAATCCACATATGTAACAGTGTGAGAAACATAAATTTACAACAGAAAAATACCACCATAAAACCCACAATATGAGGATAGTAGTAATAAAGACTAGAAATATATGCCAGAGGGCAGTTAGAGTACCCCCTCCCACAAACCAGTACATGAGGCTGGCCATCTCTAGTCTGGTACAATCCCTCTGCCCCCCACCCTTTCCTCCCTCCCTCAAGAAATCCAAGAAGCAGAGAACAATGGTAATATAATGAATAGAACAATGTATAATTCTGAAAGAGCCATCAACATAAAAAATAGTAGTAACCGACCTGCTACCAGCATGATAGCTCGGGTGATGCTTTGCAGCTACTCTGGATTGAGGTCAGATTAGCAAAAGAAATAAAGGGTTGTAAGGTATATCCAGAGAATTGGTAAAGTTTGTAAACCGGAGAGTTTAGTATAGAAGGAGACGAGAGTGTCTGGGAATTAAACTGTGAAGGAGAAAGGAGCATAGAGCCATAGAACAGGAAAGTCAAGACAGCTGACTAGGTGCTCCTTAGATGGAACACAGACATCATTAGCCAGTATGTCCCTAATTAAAGGGTTTAAATCAGGAGTAAAAAAAAGGAAAGGAGTTTTTTAGAGTGTCCTGAGTCGAACTAATGTTCCCCTATGTCCAGACAGGGAGGTAAGTGTTTCGAGGGGGAACAATAACATTAGGGGACTCGCACCACACAAAATACAGTCCCTTGAGAAACAGCAAGTTGGAAACATATGGTGCTTGGGATCAGCAGCATAGCAAACACAAGTTCCCTAAATTAGACTCTTTTCCAAAATCCCATAGGCCACGGGTCTTGCCATCTAGGATCCTCCATCACCAGTTTGAAGGCTGAGGCAGCTTCCCATCTTGCAGGTCCCATACAGACAAACCACATCCAAGGTAGGCTACTTAAACTGTTGGGTAGCAAAACCCAGGGCAGCCAGCAAAAGTAAACAGATCATGGAGATTTGAACAGTGAGGGAAGTTTCTTCTCTAAATCTAACTGAGCTTGGGCAGCAGACTTAAAGGAGAGCCATGATCCAGCTACCAGCACTTGTAGGCGAGCTGGGTAGATCATACGGAATTTGATACTGGCCGTGATCAGCTTACTGACTATGGGGTGGAAGATGGCTCTCTTCTGCTGGGTTTCTAACAGCAAGTCCTGGGTAATACACAGTCACTTGTCTTCCCATGGAATGGTGTGTAACTCTCTGGTTTTGTAAAGAATGTGCTGCTTTTCCAGATAGTTAAGTAGCCGGAAAATCATCGGGCGGGGAGGAGCAGACTCCTCTGGTTTTGGGCGTAATGACCTGTGTGCCCTTTCAATTAAGTAAGTGGGGTTATGTGGAGAAGGGCTGGCAATCTTATTGAGAAGCTTTTGAGTAAACACAATAGCTGAGGAGCTCTCAGCCCCTTCTGGGAGCCCGAAAATTAAAATGCTGTTTATTCTGCTATGGCCCTCTAAATCTTCTGTTTTAAGTTGTAATTTTGCAATTTGCTGTTTAAGTTTGGTTATTTCGGGATCTGTCTTGTCTCATCAGGTTTCAAGAGAGTGAATATGAGCTTCAGCATCTGTGGTTCGCAGTTTAAGATCGGACATCTATTGCGCATATTTTAAGGTCTGAGCTATATCTTGTAGCGCTTTCAAACGGCTGTAGTTCTTGCAGGAATCGCTCCTCTGACGGTGGTACTGGAGCTGAAAGAGCGCTCAGTTGCTTAGCTGAAGACTGTTGACGAGATTTAGCTTTCTTGGCCTGCTTGTCAGGAGAGACCGGAGGTGTATGCCTGAGTAGGGCCCTTTTCATTTCTGCCTCCATCACGGTGAAATTAACCGATTGGGATACAAGAAACAAGGATGGATGGTCCTCCTAGGTAGGCAGAAGTTGTAGCAGGTAGACAAATATGCCAAAGCTGACCAAATAAAAGCTGATTAAGCCGGATTTCCAAGGAGATAGAAGGAGCTCAAAGAATAGCAGCTAACAAGCCAGACCCATCACGTGATCTCTCCGCTTCATGCAGGTTTTGCCAGGCACAACATCAAGTACTGCCCAGGCAACTGTGCCCAGTGTGCTGTTATGCATAGATACAAGCTTGCTGCGTTTGGTCCACTGGTCCACACATCCATGCTAAGATAGATATATTGTGATGCACTATGCTTCATTGCATGTCTAATGGAATCAGCAAGTCTACTGTTTAGCTCTTTCATGGCACACTTAGTAAAATTAGTTTGCGATGGAACTTGCCATTTGGGACAGGCATGGGCCATCAATCTGCAGAAAAGAGCATTCTCTATGAACAAGAATGGCAACAGATTGATGGCCAGCATTTCAGCGTGGCAGCATTTAACTTTCATGCAGCAGCAGCATGATTGGGGGGCTACTTTGTCTACCTCTCAAGGATGGTTTTCTGAGTGGGCTTCATCTTTAGGGCTGTTCAACCAGAATGCTGTATTTGTGGCATCAATGATGTTCTTTTAGGGGTAACAATTGACTCTTGGGGCTGTGTATACTGCATGAAACCAGTAATTTGGTTGCTTGTGGGTGCGGTGGTGTACTTTTCAGACTCAAGGGACTGGGGCATGCACCTCCACTGCTATGCCTACTACTCGAGAGATCAAAGGATTGCTCACCCTTCTCCTCTACCACTCACCCACTCTGCCTTCCCTCCTCCTGCTCTTGCTCTACTACATGTAATTTGCTACCAGCAGCTCTGGCATCCTTCTGGTGTCACTGCCATCTCAGAGGATGTGTTTTTTTTCAGGTGTGCATATTGGCTCTTGGTGCCTATGTGGCTTCCCTTATCCCACAACTTGTGCTTGACAAAGCTAGCATATTGCTATGTCCTCATCAGCAGGATCAAATGCATAAAAGTTCCAAACTAGGGACTTTTGACGTCTGGACTTCAGATGCTTCTGGGACTGGGATAATTCAGAAACTGGTGTGGAAGTGTGTGTTTTTGGGCCGCTCTTATCATTTCCAAAAGACTACTTTAGGGAGGGGTGGTTACTTGACTGCTGGGAGGTTTGCTTATAGGTTTGGTAACAGACTGAACCATGGGCTGTGCATGTTAATGGCCTCCATTACCTATGGTCTTTTTTAAACTCAGATTCTCATGTGGGATCATCTCAGTCATCATCATCACCACCAATAGTGATGATGTCCTTGTTTTCCTCCTCCTCCTTATCACTGTCTTCTTGCAGCATGGCACCTTTTCCTTTTTCTACTACCATCTCAGGGGGCTGACTATCTTTATCTCCAGGATTATCAGACTCAGGTTGAACACTGTCATCACCAACTTCTGCAGAAACAGGGACAGTCACACCAACAGACGTATCACCCCCCTCCTGGACCACTGTTCCTGTGCTGGTGTCAGTGCCCCCCTTCTTTTCACTGTCATCATCCCCCACTAGGACGGATGCAACAGTCTGAGCCTTAAAAAAATAAGACACAGGTATACCAGACGCAGTTCTGCCAACAACTCCTTCGCTGGTAGCTGCTGCACCACCAGAGCCCACATCAGAAGACACCGATGCAGACATGCATGTGCTTTCACTACTCTGGGGAACTGGAACTAACATTGTACTTTTTTCAGCAGATTTCTTAACTTTCTCATCACCCCCCCCGGCCCGCCATGTTTCCCTCCTGTACTGGGCTGTCTCTTAGCAGGCATTTTTGCTGGCTGCTGCTTCAAAGATTAGCCTTTTTCTGGGAGTATTTGAAGAAAGGATGTCTTACTAACTGTTTGAATAACACCTCACATGGTGATGTCACGCCTACAGTACTGGCTTCCTTACAAGTCGAAACACAATCAGGACAGGTAGTAGCACTTAAAGAACAACTAATATACCGTATATGGTAGGTAGCCTATTCTAGTAAAAACTAAAAGGTAACTTTTTTCTTTCCACAAACAGGAATTAAAGAAACACACACAAGGAAAAAGGGCACACATGGCCTACTTTAAATACAGATCACCTGTGTCTGGACAAATAAAGTACTGTAATATGTTATTAGTTAATACCACAATTTTTGCATTATTATATAAGGGCAGACACAACCATAACACCTCAACAAATGTGAGTACCACACAATTTGGCAGTGGTCTGGATGGGAGGAATCACCAAGCAATCTCTTGAAAATGACTATATTAATGTATCATTTTTATGTTGCTTGCACGCATGTGCAAGAAACATAATGCCATCATCGGAAATTTCGGAGGTGTGTCACCTCCTCCTCCAATTCAGTCAGTGAGCTGGCAGGTGCGGCCCCTGTAAGCCAATGCATTTTGGAGCTGTCTATGACATGCTCCAAATGCAGTAACACTGATTGAAAGGGGGAGCCTAACCTTCAGTGAGCACTGATAGCGTGCTCCCCCCACGCAGGCGTGGGTCCCCGCACCTCTTGTGTAGCCGGCGGGATGCCCAATCCCGCTGGCTGAGCTGCTGTCGTCCCCTCTGAGCTGGTGCCACGCTGGGAGCCCACCCCAGCATGGCAAACGTCCCTCATAGTCTTTTTTTGTTTTAAACCTGTAAAAAAAAAACGGTCCCACGGCGCGTCTCCCGACCCCCACTCCCACAACCCGCACCCACCCACTGCGCACCCAGCCTCCCCACACCCCCACTCCATACTTACCTCCAGACTCTGGCGCGACAATCTTCGGTGGACCGGGAACACATCTGCACTCTTCAAAGTCGACCGCGAACTGAGGAAATGCCGGTAAGCTGTATAATGGGCTAGATAGGAGGGTTCAACTTTATTGCATATCTCAGGCATTTTTGGGAATTTTTGCACCAAATTTTCAACATGGGGTTTTTAGGACCACTTCTCATGAATGATGTCACTGTCATGGCGTTATTCAGGCCCGAAGGGTGATTTCGCACAGTGACTGCACAGTGACTGCGAAATCACCCTTCGGGCCTGAATACCACCATGACAGTGACATCATTCATGAGAAGGGGTCACAAAAACCCCATGTTGAAAATTTGGTCCAAAAATTCCAATAAATGACTGTTTTACGAGCGTGCGTTGCGCAGCTCCTATGCAGGCTCGTAAGTTCGCGAAATTTCAATATTTTCACTCCAGATTTTCAACATTGCCATTTTACCACACCTTCTTATGAGTAGTACAGCTGTCATTTTCACATCTCACCCAAAATGTGTTTCTGCCCTTGTATGCAGAATGGCGTCGAGTCGTGTGCGAAATCAATGTACGGGACAAATTAAGAAAATCACAGTGACACTGTTCATGAGCAGAGGTCTTAAAATGGCTATGTTGAACATTTGGTGAAAAATTCCTAAAATGACTGTTTCTGTGCGTTGTGCAGTTCTCACTGCAGCTCGTAAGTTCACAAATTTTCAATATTTTCACTCCAGATTTTCAACATTGCCATTTTACCACACCTCCTCATGAGCAGTACAGCTGTCATTTTTCACATCCTGCTCAAAACATGTTTCCGCCCATGTAGCGCACAATGGCGCAGTCGGTGTGCGAACTCAGTGTATGGGACACATTAAGAAAATCACAGTGTCACTGTTCATGAGCAGAGATCTTAAAATGGCAATGTTGAAAATTTGGTGAAAGAATTCCTAAAAATGACTGTTTTACGAGTGTGCGTTGCGCAGTTCCCACGCATGCTCGTAGGTTTGCGAATTTTCAATAGTTCCACTCCAGATTTTCAACATTGCCATTTTACCACACCTCCTTATGAGCAGTACAGCTGTCATTTTTCACATCCTGCCCAAAACGTGTTTCCGCCCATGTAGCGCACAATGGCGCAGTCGGTGTGCAAACTCAATGTATGGGACACATTAACAAAATCACACTGACACTGTTCATGACCAGAGGTCTTAAAATGGCTATGTTGAACATTTCATGAAAAATGTCCTAACAATGACTGTTTTACGAGCGTGCGTTGCGCAGTTCCTACGCACGCTCATAAGTTAGCAAATTTTCAATATTTGCACTCCAATGACTTCCAAATACCTAAACAGCACATAGAAGCAAGCAACATTCAGCATTGACAAATGCTTGTTTATAATGCACATGTCAGGTGTTAAACAATGATGTAACAGAGTAAGGGCAATGTAAGTCAACTAAAACAGGAACACCATGGAATGTGCAGAGGCAGGCTCCAGCAATAAAATACAGGTGAGCAATTCAACAAAGCAGTGCAACTGTAAATGGATAAGTTCAAGTGATCAAGTAAAAATACTTAAGTAAACATACAAAAAATATAGAACTGTTGATTTCACAGTTTAAGTAACACAAGTTAACATTCCACTCCAGCAAACAGAACTAACCACAAACAAACAAAATAGCTTATCAGCTCTGTATGTTTAAAACATTAGAATTCACAATCACAACTAAGAGAGGAAACATGGTATGTATACAACACAGGCTAATAGCGGCAGGAGCTCTCTCAAATAGAACAAAGTAACTTTTCAGTGAAAACAATTGCAAGATAGAACAAAATTAAGAAAAAACAGCAAATAAATAATTAACAATTTGCAAGTAATCTGTTTGAAAAAGACTAGAAATAGCCTACACCGCTTTACACTCTTACCCTACCCCACTCAACACCTTCAAAGACAAATACAAAAGTAAAATCTAATTAAATTAAGTATTATGCAAAAATCCACAAAATTAGAAAATGTTCCCCAAACAGCACTAAAAATATTATATTCTGGAGAAATTAGCTCTCAAAAATAAGTTTTAACAAGGTTTTAAAAGGCTTTAGTGGCTCTGATGCACCACAACAGACTGCTCCCTGACTCAACATGCAGCAGAATGAGCTATAAACAAGCACCGGGACTGGAATCTGGCAATCCTAGGATACAAATTATACAGGAAGGACAGTAAGGAGGGAAGGGGGTGGGGTGGCAGTCTATGTGAGGGATGAGGTCAAATGCACAAGGGATGAGGGGAAGAAAGGAGAACAGAGGCAATCTGGCTGCAGCTCCTAGATTCAAGGGGTAGGAAACTGAGGTTTGGGGTGGTATACAGGCCACTGTCCCAGTCTGAGAAGCTTGACAGGGAATTAGTGGGACAAATCAAAAAGGTATGTAGAAAAGAGAAGGTGGTCATCATGGGGGATTTTAACTTGCTGGGGGTTGACTGGAACATTCTGGTCACCTCCAGTGCTAGGGAGCAAGTGCTCCAGGAAGCGCTCCAGGAGGGTCTCCTGACACAGTTGGTTCCTGTACCTACTAGTCTAAAGAACACTTTAGATCTAGTATTGCCGAATGGGGAGGCAGTAAGGGAAATAAAGGTAGAGGACACACTAGCTGACAGCGATCACCAAATGGTTTTGTTTAATATCACAATGTGCGGGGAGCCAGAAAAATCAGTTACTCGTGTGCTAAACTTCAGGGGGTCGGACTTTGGCAGGATGCAGGAAGTACTGAAAGGGAAACTGGAGGGCATACGGCAGGAGATGGATGTGGAGATGAAACAGGATATTATTAAATGGGGCATTACAGAGGCAACAGAAGCCTGCACCAAGGCACAGAGTAAGAGGAGCAGAGCAAGGAAACCATGCTGGTTGGACAGCAAGGTTGTGGAGTTGGTGGGGGCAAAATGAGTAGTGCACCAGAGATATAGGAGGACAGGGAAGGAACTGGACAGGAAGGAATATGCAAGATGGTCCAGGGAGGTGACCAGAAAAGTGAGAGAAGCCAAGGCCCAGAGGGAACGGAGATTAGCACAGGGAATTAATGGGGGGGGGGGACTTTTTCAGATACATCAGGGAGAAAAGGAAGTGCAAGGAGACAATAGTGAGGATATAAATGGATGGAGAGTGGACGGAAAAAGGGGAGAAGCAGGCAGAAGCACTGAATGAATACTTTTGCTCCTCAGTGTTCATGGAAGAAAAAAGGGGATCGCTACCAGCATGGGATGGGAAGGTGGGGACAGGGGGAGAGGAGGTGACAGATGGAAGAATTGAGGCAAGTAGATTCCTAGAGGGACTGAGATCACTGAAGGTAGACAAGGCACTTGGGTCCGGTGGTATCCACCCCAGGATGCTGAGGGAGATGGCGGAAGTGTTGGCGGAGCCACTGATGGATCTGTACAGCACCTCACTGGAGTCGGGATGTGTGCCACTGCACTGGAGGATGGCACATGTAGTACTATTAAGAGTGGGCCAAGGGATGAATTGGATGATTATCATCCAATAAGTTTCACCTCCATAGTGTGCAAACTCATGGAAACAACACTAAAGGAAAGACTGGTGTTGTACCTGGAGGATAATGGCCTCCAGGATGTGAGGCAACATGAGTTTGTTTCAGGGAAATCTTGTCAGACCAACTTGGTACAGTATTATGACTGGGTGACAGTTGAGCTGGATAAGGGTCATGTGGTGGATGTTCTTTACTTGGACTTCAGCAAGGCCTTCAATTCAGTGCCTCATGGGTGACTTAGGGGGAAGCTAACTGGTGTAGGAGTAGTGGCAAAAATGATGACCTGGATTACAAGCTGGCTGAGTGGGAGGCTGCAGTGGGTGGTGGTGTGAGGGAAGCTCTCAACTCCAAGGCCGGTGATGAGTGGGGTGCCACAGGGCTCTGTGCTGGGGCCAGTATTATCTGGGCTCTTCATATCAGACATTGCACATGGGGTGGTGAGCAAGGTAAGTCTCTTCACTGATGACACCAAAATCTGAGCAGTGCTGGATGGAGGGGAGGGATAGAAACAGCTGCAGGGGGACCTACGCAAGCTAGAGGAGCGGTCAGAGTGGTAGCAGCTGGGGTTCAATGCAAAGAAGTGTAAGGTTATGCACATTGGGGTGAAGAACCCAAGGAGAGAATACTGGCTGGGGGGGTAACCTGGGGATCACTGAGGAGGAGAAGGACATAGATGTAATGAGAACAAGGACTATGGACAACACTGCTCAGTGCAGGAGAGTGGCTGTAAAAAACAAACAAAATGCTAGGGTGCATAACAAGGGTTTTTTCATCCAGGGGAAGAGAGGTGATCTTGTCCCTCTACAGGTCGCTGGTAAGGCTGCACTTAGAGTATTGTGTGCAGTTTTGGAGGCCATACCTAAAGTGTGATATCAGGCTACTGGAGGGGGTGCAGAGGAGGACAACAAAGATGATTTGCGGAATGAAGGGGAGAGACTATGACAGTAGGCTGGAAGACCTGAATATGTAGACTCTGGAGGATAGGAGGGACAGGGGAGACATCATAGAGACATTCAAGTATCTGAGGGGAATAAATAAGGATGGGGCAGATGGGGTCTTTAAGCTAAGGAGGGGGAGGAACACCAGGGAGCATGGGCTAAGAATAGAGGGGGGGGGGACGATTTAAGAGGGAAATCAGGAGACACTATTTCACAGAGAGGGGTGGAAGCAAAATGGAATGCACTACCAGAAAGGGTTGTATCATGTAAATTTGTGAATAGCTTCAAAGGGGCATGGGACCCACATTGCAGTGCACATTTCACTTTTGGAGCAACATTTTGCCAGCAAAATCAAATGTTATGGCAGCAAAATTATGCCACAAGGTGAATCTTTGAGCATCAATGGATGAAACTGACAGACCAAGGCATTTACACAAAATTTTGCCATTACATGAAATCGTGAAACCAGATGAAATTTCGCTTTGCCTAGGTGAAAATTGTTGCCAAGGCATTTTATGCAACATTTTGCCATTATGTGAAATCGTGAAAACAGTTTTGCACAACACTATACATCAAAGCATTATTAGAACAATGATTTATCTTATTATGTCATGTCCAGCTAAGGATATATACAGTATGACAACAAAGAGCTGAGCTCACACAATTGCAGCAGGTACAATTGTACAACACAATTGTATCATTCAAGGCACTTCACACATAAATCTGTCTGTCTTTTGTTACACTGTTTATTTTATGTTAAAGTCTTTGTCATTCTGTATGTACTTTTGAATTGTTTGAACAATATTCTTGCAAGTTTTATTTTTTATTGCAATGATTCAATTATTTTCCCCAACTCTCAGGTCTTGACATTGCTTGGGGAGCCGATAGAAATAATAGACCAATTCAAATATCTTGGTTCCTGGCTTGACCACAAGCTATCCTTCACTGTTCACTTGGAGAAAACTGTCCAAAAAAAACTCAGGCAAAGACTGAGCATCTTCTACCAGATCAAACACCTCATGACAATAAGGGGTTCTGCCGTCACCGAGTGAGCTGTTTGTTACTGGTGTGTTGTGTTACTTTCATTTTGGAAATTTTTCCTACAAAGAGAAATACATACTTCTCTCCGTGCAGCTTAACCCCTGCAAGGTATATTTTTAAATCAAGGATGGAAATGAGAAAGGAAAAGTGTGACCTACTGGGAATTGAACCTCAGACCTCTGGTATGCTGTTCTAGCACCCTAACCATTAAACTACAAACTCACATGACTAGAGTGCCTGAGGACTTCCTTAAATCCATACATTCCTTTTCTCAAATGTGCTACATAATCCTGCAACTAGGAACACATTATTATTGAAGTGGAATTGCTTTGGATTTCTGTTTTCAAGCACACTATCACCATGGAGTGCAGATATTTACAAATGTCTTTAGTTTTCAGTGGTGGAGAATTTGTCACACCAAACCAGCTCCCAGTTTCAATTCAGTGAGCACTGTGATTATATTTCTAGGGCTGGATATTCAAACTGCGCCATTCATAGGCGTAAGCCCTTAAGCTGCACAAAATAGTTGCGCTGGGGTGTGTCCTGGGTGATATTCAAAGGAGTTAAGCTATTGAGCAACTCCTTTGAATATCATCCCCCAGCCACAGTCACTGTGCATGGCGCAGTGGAACTTGCGCCACCGCAAGTTGACGAGTGGAGCATTCAACTATGGTGGCGCAAGTACCATTGCGCCATGCGCAAAATCACAATATTCAAAAGGTGACATGCAAATGGGGCTATAATTCTTGCAAGGCGCAGGGGGGCCATTTACATGTGATTATGTCCCCATTTGCATGCCATTAGCATGTAGGTGTGCAGATCCCCGAGGACTTGCACCTGGCGCCCTGCCAGGCAGCAGCCGTCGGGGACCGAAGCCCCCTGCAGCCCGATCATGGGCATATGTCCCCCACCAGCCTGATGGCAGGGCAGCAATTGCCCCTCCTCCTCCCGTACATATCCCTGGTGGTCCAGTGGACGAAATGCCCGATCGCGGGCGGTATGTAATATATCCCACCCCTCCCGTACATATCCCTGGTGGTCAATGGGACCGAAATGCCTGATCGCGGGCAGTATGTGTGATAAATCCCACCTCCGTACATATCCCTGGTGGTCCAGTGGACGAAATGCCTGATCATGAGGCGGTATGTGTAATAAAACCACCCCCAGACATAGCCCTGGTGGCTAATGTCCCCACCCACCCACCACGAAGCCCCACCACCCTCCCCCAGCGGCGGTGGCGGCACATCCCACCTGCCTGCCGCCCCGCCGCCCGCCGACTGACTGCCCAGTAGGGCTGCCGCCCATGGTGCAAGCAAGAGCCAATGGGCGTGCAGCCATACCGACATGACAGTCCAGATTTGTGCATGAACATCATTCACAAATCTAGACTGTCATGTACGGTAGGCTGCACGCCCATTGGCTCTGCTCAGCACCAATGGGCAGCAGCCTACCGGGCAGTCAGTCAGCGGTATGGAGTGGCAGGCGGTGGATGCTGCCGCCCGCCGCGCCGGGGAGGAGGGGTGGTGGGGCCTGTGGGTGGGTGGGTGGGGGACACTAGCCACCAGGGCTATGTTCAGGGGGGTGGTTTTTATTACACATACCGCCCGCGATCGGGCATTTCGGTCCACTGGACCACCAGGGATATGTACGGGAGGGGGGTGGGAATTATTACACATACCGCCCGCGATCGGGCATTTCGTCCACTGACCACCAGGGATATGTATGGGAGGGGTGGGAATTATTACACATACCACCCGCGATCTGGCATTTTGGTCCACTGGACCACTAGGGATATGTACGGGAGCGGGGTGGGAATTATTACACATACCGCCCACGATCGGGCATTTCAGTCCACTGGACCACCAGGGATATGTACGGGAGGTGGGGGAGGCACATTGATGCCCGCTATCGGGCTGGTGGGAGGGGAGTACACTATGCCCACGATCGGGCTGCAGGGGGAGGCACAGGGACTGGGTTGGGGCCAGCTACAGATGGCAGCTGCTGTGTTGCGCCCTGCAATACAGCAGCTCACCTGTGGGTGGCCCTCGACTTAAGCCTTTTTTTTTTGGCTCAAAGTCCTACAGACGCAGGTTGGGGGTTGTGCCTGCACAACTCTGCACAGCCCGGCTGAATATCGGGCTGTGTGGTTTCGTACTGGTACCTCCCCCTACAGTTCAGCATGCATTCATTTGCATTGCGCTGTTGCTCAGCATGTTTTCTGTGGCGCAACTGCCTCCTGCTAAATATCGCAGAATGGAGCAAGTTTGGACTTGTGCAGGCACAACCCTAATGCGCATGGCGCAGTCCTTTTGAATATCTGACCCCTAGTGTTTTGTATTACTGTAGGCACCATGGATATTTACTGCTGAACTGTAACTAAATAAATTTTTTTTTTTTTGCATTACTACTGGTGGATGGTGCCATTCTTGCCTTTGCTAGCTGTTACTTAATTTGTTTGCCTTTTATGTCCTACTTCAGGTGCTTTAAATGACAGCTCCACAACTGCGCACAACATGGTGCACCCTGATGAGGGATCTTTTTAAAGGCAACTCCATGCCTTTCATTTTATTGGTTGTGCAATTTGACTATAGTACCTTGAATAAGTCAAGCAAGGTTTACCCAGAAGCCATTGTATCATGTTTAAACATTGGTTGGTTGCACAATTCAGGTTTATGCATACACTGTAGTTAACCTTGTGCTAATACAAGCCTGAAAACAACTATAGTTGAAATGTGTTTATTTGTAACACTTTTTAACCGACAATCGAGCAGAGTTCCAAAGGGTTCATTTCCTGATGCAACCTGGGGGAGGTGAGAGGGGAAATCACAAGGAAAATAATGCAGGCTATCAAAATTAGACAAATACTGTGTCAAACTAAATGTACAGAATTAACAGTCACTTGCTTTCTATGTTGTCTTGCACGCTAGCACAAACAACATATTGTGGTAGCTTGGAATAGCAGGTTTTAGAGGTATAGTTGTGTTGTGGCTAATGGCAACCATTACTTTTTTGGGTTGGGCTCTGTGGCATCATTGAAATGACAGCAGTGCTAAAGCGTGCCGCCAACCTGAAACAATTTTGCTGCTGCAATGAGGGAGCGACCCATGATCGCAGGGCGTGCCTTGCATGGTGTAGCATTTCAAGTAAACATGGCAGTAGCTATTGCTGTCTGCCTCTTACAATTCCACCTGAAATCCAATGTCGGGGTGCCCAGTCCCCCTGTCAGCATGCTCCCTCCCCAGTTAATTTGCAAACAGGGGAGCCCAATCCCCGTCAGCATAATGTCCCCCTATTTATTTAATTTGTGTGCTGAGGGGGTGCTCAATCCCCCTCAGCATCATGGATCCCCAAATACCGACATGTTTTGTGTGCCAATAGAGGCTCACCCCGGCTCAATCCCTTCCCAAAAACACAGGTGGCACACTGGGAGCCCACCCCAGTGTGCCAAACACACCTGTAAAAATAACCTGTCCTGTAATGTCTTTTGTTTTTACTTGTAAAAAGAGAAAATGGTCCCTCATTGTCTCCTGTGCCCCCTTCCCCAACCAGCACCCACTCTCTGCATACCCCACCTCCCTGCATCCTCCCTCACCCCTTACTTACCTCTGGAGCCTGGCGTGATGATCTTCAGTGGAGTGGGAACATGTCTGCACTCTTCAAAGACAACTGCAAAATGAAGAAATGCTGGAAAGCAGTATAATCGTGGGGGGGGGGGCAACTTAGGTGGATACCTCAGCCATTTTTGTGACTTTTTTGCTCCAAATTTTCAACATTGCATTCTTGGGACCCCACCTCATGAACTCAGTCACAGCCATGTTATTATTCAGTCCCAAAAGGTGATTTTGCGGTCACTGTACTGGATAACCTTTCGGACTGATTGATGAGATGAGAGTGCCTCTGTTCATGAGATGGGCTCCAAAAAGCCTATGTTGCAAATCTGGTGAAAAAATTCCAATAAAATAACTGCTATGAACATGTGTTGCATAGTTTCCATGCATGCTTATAAGTTTGAATATTTTTTATGTTTTCACTCCAGATTTTCAACATTACCATTTTTTCACACCTCCTTATGAATAGTACATCAGTCATTTTTCACATCCTACCAAAAATGTGTTTTGCACATCTGGTGCACAATGGCGCAGTTGCTGTGAGAAATCAATGTTTGGGACAGATTAAAAAAATTACAATGACAGTGTTCATGAGCATAGGTCCCAAAATGCCTATGTTGAAAATTTTTGAAAGAATTCCACAAAATGACTGTTATGAGTGTGCATTGCGCTGTTTCCACACACACTCGTAACTTAGAACATTTTTTATATTTTCACTCCAGATTTTCAACACTGCAATTTTGTCACACCTCTTTATTAATGGTACAGCTGTCATTTTTCACATCCTGCCCAAAATGGGTTTTTGCACATGTGGCACAGAATGGCGCAGTCAGTGTGAGAAATCAATGTTCATGACAGATTAACAAAATCACAGTTTCACTGTTCATGAACAGAGGTCCCAAATGCTTTCATGGGGTGGGGTTACAAAAAGGCCATGTTGAAAATTTGTAGTGCAAATACCAACTAATGCCCAGGTGTTAGGGTTTCTAAGCATAACATCCCACCCAGTAGAGACTTACAGGCGTCAGGGGTGTGTCTTTGGATTGTTGGCTGTAATGTTCATGCCATTCCACCCCACCCCCCACCCTGCAGCCAGTCACAGCCATCAAGGTGTGCCTTGGACTCTTCTGCCACAAACTTCACTCCATTCTCCTATACTGCGCCTATTTCAATGTACTTCTTTATTGAATGGGGGGAGTGTACAGCCCTATGACCCCAAGGCACAATGCAACACTTGTCAGAGTCTGCAGGGTAGGGTGAGATGAAATGGCATAAACATTATGGCTGATAACCCAAAGGCACACCTTAATGCCTGTCAGTCTCTGCAGGGTGGGGTGGGGTTGACGTCAGTTCCATAGTTCACTGCCATTCCTATTATGCATCTCTCTAACTCCTGCACTACCAATGCCAACACCATCAAGACAACATTCAGCATTGACAAATGCTTGTTTTAATCAGTGGTGATTGGACTGACTGATCTTTGTTACATATTTATTGCATACTGGCACATCTAGAACTGGCTTTGTTTTTGCAGTCAACAATTTTATTTCAATGAGACTTTTGTTCTACCCAGTTTTACAGCTGATGAATCAGAAACCCTGAAAGGTCATGACTTATTTAAGGTCATACTGTACCAAACACAATTTCATACGTCAGTTTCACAGCCATGGGACCTACTGCCTTACTGTCATACTCCTTCCCATTATGAAATACAAAATAAAAAAAGCAATATTAATAACAGTTACAAACAAGCACTGTACTTACAAAAATCCGTTAACTCGTGCTTCTTTGAATCCTGGGGTATTCTTATAGGAGGCAGTGAGCTAAAATTATAAGTAACATAACAAAGTAAAGGTAAAGAGATGTTTTATGAGAGTTTTTAAATTAATTGCAGATTTTCCAACTTGCAGTACAGCTGGTTTTACATTTCTTAATCTGTGACAGTATTGTGGTGCATAGGAGGATGTCTTATAGGCACTAATAATGATTAGCAACCTAAGATACACTATAAAGATACAGTCAGTCTTTAGGTAGTCAATATTTAGCACTCTTTTTTATCGTAGGTTACGATCACTGTTAATAACTGCAACATCAGTGAAGACTGAATGGGTGCTGAATGTGTATCATACAATTACACCTATTAGAAAGTCTGCCAAGTTTGCAGAATGTTCCAGATACATTATTAATTGTATGATGTTAAGAGACACTGAAAATATTTATTGTGAAAAAAAACAAATGTTATTATAAAGTTAAAGTAAAAGCTGTAACTGTATGTATTAATAGCAATTTAGTAAGAAATGTATTACTTAAAAAAAACTATGCTGGGAAGCAGGGCTGTGCAGAAAAGTACAATCCTGCTGTGGGAATTGGTATGAAATAGAATGGCAATTCTATTTTAGAAATGCATTTCAGATTTTTGGTTCAATTTCATTTAATTCCAAAAAGCATTTCTATGCAAACCACATAATAATTTTTAACAGATTACATAAAACACAAACTATTTTTCTAAGGACTGTGGAATAAGAATAATCTGCAAAAACGATTTCATATGTGAAATGTCAGAAGACTGCTACTAACTGGAACTAACTGGAAGGGGACAGGATCAGTTGTGTTCCAGGACAGTAGCTTCTTGTTGTTGTTGTTACAGGATTTCTTGTGGATTTTACTTGGTAGAAGGTTATTTCTTTTCTTTCTTTCTTCTAAGGGACTAGCAGGGTATTGTTTTGGGGGCTTTTGGAAGTTTGAAAACTGATTTGGTGGCTGTAAGTGGGCTCATTTGTTGGATGTGTCACTGTGTAACAGGCTGCGCTGGTGGAGGCCTATTTCTTATGATTTAAAACCTATTTGGTGGGATTTACTTGGGGCTGGTTCTTTGGCTGCTGGGCTTGGAGGGGCAGACACAGGGCTGATACACTCTCGAGAGTGATGGGTGTAGGCCCAAGACCCACCCTCCCCAGAGCTCTACTAATTTATAGAGGAACACCTGCCCTGCAATTGGAGGAAAAGGCTGCAGGTGCTGCTCATGTAGTTCTAGCCACTGGGGGTTGGATTTAAAGGCTGGGAGAGAGGAGCATAGGGAGTTGTTCACTTCCCTTATAAGTTTACTGTGTTGTACTGCACCTAGTAACAGGTTTACTGGTTTACTGTGGGACTGTGTCTAGGATTAGTGGGTGACCTGATTAGGCAGTAGGGGTATTTCTTGGACTAGTGGGAAACCTGGTGGCTCACCCAAGGAAACCTACTTGGAGAGGGATGGGACCGCACGTCATTAGGGCCGGCATCTTTGGGAGGGTGGTGGGGTGCACAGGGTGTGGAGCAGCCATGATACTGGACTGGGCTTGGAAGTTCGGTGGTTGCCCAGTGTGCTACCAGCTGGCACAGCTTAGGGAGGAGGTTGCAGGGATTGGGAGACAGTTGGGGGAAGAGGGAGGTATGGTTGGGGAAGGGGGCAGGGATCTCCCACGGGGTTGCACCAAGCACTAGGGGTGGGGGCATAGGAAAAGGAGTGCAGGAGAATACTCGGGGGTCACAGAGGGTCCCTGGCAGAGGGGGCCCAAAAGTAGGACACTACTAAGGAAGCAGGCAGGTAACTGGGGACCATCACAAAGGGGGCCAGAGGGACAACATTCTCAGGGAAGTAGGCAGATGGCCAGGGCTGGACAGACGGAAGCAAGGCAGGGAGGTGGATCGGACCTTACACTCAGTAACTGCTTCAATTCTCTTCTTCTGCTTGAGGATGAGGGGGGAAATCCTGCTGGTGCCAAGGACTAGTAGGAAACACAAAACGAAGATTAGGGTGCTAAGCCAGTGGCTCAGGGAGTGGTGTGAGGCCAGAGGGTATGGGTTGATGGGGGATTGGGGGAAGACCTGGGAGGATAAGGAGCTGTATGCTAGAGATAGGCTCCATCTCAATTTGGAGGGGAGAGGAATCCTTAAGTTGAAAATAGAGGGGTTCATTGGTGAAAAGTGGGGTTTAAACTTGTGAAGGGGAGGATGGGAGAAAAGGCTGTCGAGGGGTACCGGATAGGAGGACTCTGTCTCCATCCCCTGGGGAGCTGGAGGAATGCAGGAAAGGCCGACTGGTAAAAGTGCAGACAGGAAAACTGAATCCCATGGGAACATGAGCAGGGGAAATGGAAGTATAGGGAAAGGGTGGAAGGTAGTCTGCTAAATGCCAGAAGCTTGGGCAATAAAATGCCTGAGCTCCAGGTGATGCTAACTGAGGGAGGCGGTGGATGTGGCAGTGGTCACTGAGACCTGGGCCACGCAGGTATGACTGGGACCTGAAGATGGAGGTTACACTATGTTCAGGAAGGGCAGGGGGAGGGAAGGGGAGGAGGGTTAGCAATGATAGTCAAAAACTGCATTGGCATAGGGGGAGTAGAAGAGGCGGAGGGAACTGTGGAGGTGATTTGGGTCACCTTGATAACAAGGGGGGGGCAAGAGAGTAAAAATAGGAGTGGTGTATAGACCCCGTGCACTGGCAGAGGAGCTGGAGGAGAGTCTGGTGGCAGATGTTGGGAGACACTGCAGACTGGGCAGGGAAAGGGTGGTGTTGTTGGGGGACTTAAACATGCCAGGAACAGACTGGGAGACTATGGCACCCTCGGTGGCCAGGGAACAGAGGTTGTTGGATGTCTTTCAAGACACGTTCCTAACTCAGCATGTGGGGGAACCGACCAGGGAGGCGTGGGTACTGGATGTGGTCCTGGCAGACAGTGACCAGATTGGGGGCCTGGCGGTAAGGGACCCGTTGGCGGGGGAGTGACCATGCCACGGTCTGGTTCTGCCTGAACCTAGGAGGGGTAGAAGGCTGCACAAAGACAGAGGTAACTGACTTCAGAGGGGTGGATTTTAAGGAAATGGGAAGGATCCTTAAGGAGCATTTGGATGGCATTGGGTCAGACATGGACGCTGATAGTACGCGGGAAATAATCAGGAGAGGGGTGCAGAATGCTACCAGCACCTGTGCAAGAGTAAGACAAAAATGTGGTGGGGACCAAAAACCCTGCTGGTGGACCAGGGAGGTCCAGGAGGTGGTGCAGGGAAAGAAGGCATTCTATAGGCAATTCAAGTGCTCAAGGAGTGAAAGGGATCAAGGGGAGTACAAGCCAATGGCTAGAAGGGCCACTAGGGTGGTGAGGGCAGCTAAGGCAAGGAAGGAGCAGAACCTGGCCAGGGAAATTAGGAGAGGGAACAAGGGGTTCTTTAGATACATTGGGGAAAAGCAAAGGGTGAAGGGGCAGATTAGCAGTATTAAAACAGAGGAGAGATAGGCACAAGACCCGGGGGAGCAGGCTGAGGTACTAAATGAGTACTTCACCTCAGTTTTCACCAAGGAAAATGGGGGTGCTGCATCATACATGGAAGGAGACAGTGATACTGAGGAAGGGGGACCTTTACCGATCGGCAGATCTGGGGAGAGGGGGAGGCATCACTGACAGGAGGGGGGAAGGCTAAGCAAGAAGAAGAGGTAGCGGAAGTGGAAATCACAGCAGAGAGAGTGAGGGAAGCCATCAGGTCCCTTAAGATGGAGAAAGCACCGGGGCCAGATAAATTACATCCCAGAGTGCTGAAGGAACTTTCAGATGTCCTGGCGAAACCCCTGGTGGAGCTTTTCACCATCTCTCTGAGGGCAGGGTGGGTGCCCCAGGACTGGAAGGTGGCACATATAGTGCCTATCCACAAGGAAGATCAAGGGAGGTGGCAGGGAACTACAGGCCTGTCAGCCTGACATCAGTGGTGGGCAAGGTGATGGAGGTCATTGTCAAGGAGAGGCTAGGGGGGGACCTGGAAAAGCCAGGGTGTCTGGACGATAGACAGCATGGATTCATCCCAAGGAAATCGTGTCAGACAAACCTTGTGGAGTTCTATGACTGGGTGACGAGTGCCTTGGACCTGGGTAGACCAGTGGACGTCCTCTCTCTAGACTTCAGCAAGGCATTTGACTCTGTTCCTCATGTGGGCCTGTTGGATAAGCTGGGAGAAATGGGGGTTGGGAACCAGATGATCAGATGGGTAGGCAATGGGCTCCAGGACCAGACCCAGAGGGTCGAAGTTGGCGGGATAGTCTCATCCCCAAGGAGGGTCATTAGTGGGGTCCCACAGGGATCAGTCCTTGGGCCCCTCCTGTTCAACGCCTATGTCTCTGATATAAGGACAGGTATCAGGAGTGAGATGAGTCTCTTTACGGATGACTCAAAACTGGGGCGGTGGTGGATGGGGAGGAGGGAGGGAGGGTGGCCCTACAGGAGGACCTGGAGGCTCTGGAAAGATGGTCTAGAAAATGGAAGCTGAGGTTCAGTGCAGGGAAATGCAAGGTACTGCACCTGGGGGCCAGAAACCCGGGCCAAGTGTACACCCTGGAGGGGAATGCTACAAATCTCGATGGCTGAGAGGGACCTGGGGGTGGTGGTGGATGTCAAGATGAACAACTCGGAGACTTGTAGGAGGGCAGCAGCCAAGGCCAACAGGATGCTGGGATGCATCACTAGGGGGACCACCTCCAGGAGGAGGGAAGTGATACTCCCTCTGTATAACTGCTTGATGAGGCCGCACTTCGAGTACTGCGTGTAGTTTTGGAGGCCACACTTAAAGAGGGACATTAAACTCCTGGAGGGGGTCCAGAGGAGGCAACCAAAATGAGTTGGGGCTTGGGGGACAGGACCTACGAGGAGAGGCTTGAAAAACTAAATATGTACACATTGGAAGAGAGAAGGGACCGGGGGCACATGATAGAGGTCTTCAGGTACATGAAGGGGGTAAATAGGGTAGGAACAGTCAGGGTGATTCGAAGGAAGGAGGAGGGGGCCACTAGAAGGCATGGGTGGAAGCTGTAGGGGGGAAGATTCAGGGGAGAAAAGAGGAGGTGCTACTTCACTGAGAGGGTAGTGAAACCATGGAATGTGCTGCTTAGGGGGCTGGTGGAGGCAGAGATGGTGGAGGGGTTCAAGAGGGGGTGGGACAGGTACAGGGAAGGGTTCTGGAAGCAAAATCCAATGCAGCAAGAATATCCGGAACTGGGAAAGGAGAAGTCAGAGAAGGTGAGGGGGGCAGCACGGTCAGCTCCCAGGGTGGGGGCTGACCAAACGAGCAGACGTGAAAGACTGTTAGGCCTATTCTGCTGGCATTTTAGTATGTTAGTATGTAACTTGAGACAGTATAGCACAGTGGTTTAAGTTTCTGAGCTGCAAATCTGAAGACCTGGGTTTGAATCCCACAAGTCCCCACTTGCATATACTGTGTGACTCTAAGCAAATCACTTAACTTCCCTGTGCTCCCAGGTCACACCTGTAAACAAGCTTTCAGCTTGGTGTGCTACTCCTGGTTAAACAAGTGACAAAACACAGAATTATGTAGATCTTCTGAAATTCCACTGAATTCCGTTCTATTTGGGATTTCAACATTTCACAAAGTCCTAAAAGAAATGTATTTTTAGAGATATTACTTGATATGAAACAAATTCACTTCAGGTATACTGTATGTGGAGACAAAATTCAGTATTTAGAAAAATGTAATGTAAATATTTCAAAACACTTTTTTAAAGCAAAATTATAAAAAACTATATACTGATAAAAAGAGACAAAAAATGGCCAGTGAAGAAAATATGACATAGATAAACATATAGAGCAGGATTCACAAAGATTTGCGGTAGTACAGTTGCACCGGTGAAAATGAGATGCGCTGAGCCCAAACCCTGGTATTCACAGAAGATGCATAGAAGGTGCTTCTGGTGCATCTCCTCTGCGAATACTAAAGTTATGTCCAACCTGAGATGTGGTGGCTCAGCCCCTGCTTGGGCTGGGAAACCAATGGGCTGGTGCATCTCCAGATGCACTGTGCCCATGTTTGGAATTCACAGCCTAAGACATGCAAATGTGGCTATTAGGCATGCACAGTGCAATAGAACCATTTGCATGTCATTATGGCTGCATTTGCATGAGGCTTACAGGGATGCTGCTGGCAGAATGTTCTGGATGCCTTGCAAGCCCAGTAGTGCCTGAGGAAAGGAACAACCACACCCAGTAGCCTAGTGGTCCCCTACCGAATCCCTGCAGTCCCCTGTTGTTATAGACAGTAAACAGTGCCCTGTACTAATGCTCCAGTGGTCCCCCTTTCCCAATATCAGCTGTATGTGTAGCAATGCATATTCCCAGTCCTGATGCTCTAGTGGCACCCTTCACCAATCCCTGATAACATCCCTTGTAGTACTAATTATTAATCTTCTGTGTTCTGATTGTATGCTGTTCCCCCTCTCCCTGATCTCATTATTGCCATTGTTCTAATAAATAATATTACCTGACCTGGTAGTCCAGTGGTTCCCTCCTTCCTGCCCGAATCCTCTATGCCACTGACTCACTGACCAAACCCATAATGCAGCCTTGGTAGTCTAGTGGTACCTCCTCCTTGCCCCGACCAGATCACCATGTCAAGATAGAGCACAGAGTATCCCTGGTGGTCTAGAGGACCCACCACCTACTCAGGCATACCAACCCCACCCTGCTCCTGCCATCCCAGCATGGTCCAAATGTCAATGGGCAGCTTAACTCACTCACACACCACCTCAGCTGCCCACCAACTGAGCTGTCATTGAATGACAGTGTACAGTATGGCTGGAAGCCCATTAGTGGACACTGTTGACCAATGGACTTGAAGTGTGTACTGTAAGCCTCCATTCACAACTTTGTGAATGACACAGTGTAGTTAGGGTGAATCAGGCAGTTTAAGGTTAATCCAACATATTTCCACCTCAATAATTTGGCACTGTTTGACAGAAATGCACGGAATTTTGCATGCGCAATCTTGGTAACATGATTTCAAGATGTGGGACGTTTCATAATGGTGCTCATCTGGATTCTGAGATCTACAGATTTTAAAAGCTTAAATGTCCTTTTTTTTCTCTTCCCCTCAATTCAAAGTAATCTCAGAGACCATAATCCATCAGTATTACAAATCAGATTGGTCTATCTGTAATATTATCATCATGTGCTCTGAGGGTGGGGATCCAGGAACTTCCTATTTAGTTCTTCCCATATAACTTAAAACCTTCTCCATCCCAAAGCCATCTGGAAAGGATGCCACATTTTCTCATAATAATTTTTTAGCCCCATTTTATAAAATCATGTCATTTCCAATTTTGAAACCACAATCGCCATATTCAGGCAGGTTTGAAAATTTGGGGGATCCAAATCCTTCCATTTTTGTAAAATACATTTGTTTGCTCTTATGCTCTGTAAAGTGAGTATTTTTTTCTGTTCCTCTATCAGATATGTATTATCTAAATCAATCAATCAATCAATCATCTTTATTTTACCAGGCAAAACACCATTGTGGACAAGCTTGTTTACAAGGTGGGCCTGAGGAGGTCAACAAAGACAGTACAAAAAATACATAATACTTAATACAAAATGGGAGATACTCAGATGCATGACAGAAAGCAAATATTGTGTTCTTCAACATATTTTTGGACAAGACAGTTAACAATGAGAAATAGATTTACATGAACATACATGGCACTCGATTAGGGACAGTATAACATAATATTTACCTGTGACGTGGGAAGGTGGAGTAAGGAAGTTTAGGAAATATGGAGATAGAGAGGAGTGGGGGGTGACAAGGGTTAGCAGGAAGAGGAGGAGAAGGTGAGGCAAGAACTGGGATCGGAGGTGGGGACCAGGAGGAGGAGGAGCCCTGGGGGCTCATAGAGCTAAGGGGTGGGAGCTACAGAAGGAGCTGTCCCTTCTGTGCAGAGTTAGCAGTGTTTGAGGCGAAGTGTGCTTAAAGTTGGCAGTTGCATGATTCAGAAATGTTACACTGAGTCAAGGTCTTAAATAAGGTCATGCTTATCGGAGATTCTAGTTTAGGGGTTTTCTGTATGTTGTTCCAAATTACAGGCAGAGAATGGCTTATGGCTGCTCCTCTGGTGTGTGTCCTGATCTTTGGGAGTAGCAAAGAAATGTAGGAGAGATTCCTTAGTGCATAGCTGCTTACTTGAGAGACAGGCAAGCAGTTGGAAATGTCCTGCTGCAGTTTTTTGGTTATAGCTTTGTACATCCAAAGCACAGCGTTCCTGTGTTGTCTGTGGCTGAGTGAATGCCACCCCATGGTTGCATAGAGTATGCAGTAGTGAGTGTGGTATGGTGCTCCCTTGATGACTCTGATGGCCCAATGATATAATGTGTCCAATTTGGACAGAGAAGAGGTAGCACACTGCCCATAGATAAGGTCAGCATAGTCCAATAGAGGTAGGAATGTGGTTTGGACTAGCCTAACCTTAGCTTCATGAGTAAGTAGATTTTTTATTCTAGAAAATAGGCCTAGTCTCATATTTAGTTTCTTTGCCAGTTCATCCACGTGATCCCTGAATGAAAGTTTCTGGTTGAACCACATTCCTAAGTACTTAAACTTTGTCACAAACTCTAAAAATTCCCCTAGTAATGTGAAAATCTGACGGGCCATAGAGGGGGTAAGCACTTTCCATGTGCTGGCAGGAGGTGAGAAGAGGATTGCCTTTATTTTCTTACCATTTTATAATAACTTTAGAGTAAGGGGATTATTCTGTAGTGTAAAAAAATCATCTTGCAAGTCAGAGCATGCTAATGTGGGGGTGGGCCTTTTAAGGTACAGGACCATAGCATCGGCAAAGAGATGTATGTTTCCGATTTTATTCCTGCGTCAATATTGTGTATGTAGATGGGAAATAGTAAGGGGGCCTAGGATCGATCCTTGCGGTACTCCCCTTAGTAGCAGTTTAGGTGGAGAGAAGTCCTCGTATGCTTTGACACACTGTTGGTGATCAGTGAGATAACTTGTAAACCAGGACATTGCCATGTAATTGAGACCAAGGTTCCTGAAAGTGGTGAGGAGCAGGTCGTGGTCAACTGTATCGAATGCATTTCTCAAGTCCAAGAACAAAGCACATACATACATTTTAGTATTCAAGGATGTTAACCAATCACTAGATACTTTGGCAAGTGATAAGATAGTATTATGTTAAGGCCTAAATCCAGATTGGACAGGGTTAAGGAGATTGACACTTTCAAGGAAACTCCTGAACTGCATGTTAACCATTTTTTCTAGTAATTTGGATAGGACTGGTAGCAGTGAGATAGTGCGGTAATTATTTAAATCACTACTGCAGCCAGATTTGAATAAAGATATGAAATGCATCATTTTCCAATTGGCAGGTAGTGTTCCCTGGGACAGGGATAAGTTGAACAGATGGCTAATTGGAAGGAAATCACAAAATAACCAAGTTTTAGAAAGTAAGGCTCCAAGAGATCCACACCTGCACTCATCTTTACGTCCAACTCCGTGAGGAGGTTTTCCACAGTTTTTTTTTTAATTCAAACTTTATTAACAGTTTTTCACAATACAGGGGACAGGAAGTTACAACACACCCTGCATATGTTCAAAATGTTACATGAGCTATCCCCGTCGGGGGGTTCCCCCCTTCCCATACAGCAGCAAGAGTCCATCCTGTAATATGAAAACAGTACAATGTAGTGTTATAAATTAAGATTCACTGTTACAGTAACTTATATACCTGATCTGGTCATGGTTAGCGTGTGAAGGGGGTCCCAAATATTCTTGTACCACTGCAACTTATTGTGGAGGCTAGCTATTGCTTTCTCTGTACAAAGGTTAGCTAGGATTTCATTAACCCATTCCTGATATGTTGGAGTTACCACATTCTTCCAATGCCGAAGTATAATTTTTTTAACAGATAATGCAATCATGGAAATATGAAATCTCCTGATTTTAACTTTTATAGAGGATAGATCCCCCAACAAACATACGTCTGGGGTGAAGCAGTCCCACAAACCCAGAATAGGATCTGGATAGCCACCCACAAAGACCTTATCTTGGGGCATGACCAAAAGATGTGAAGAAGTGTGCCATCCTCCTGGCATCCTCTGGTACAAGCCCCCGAACTTATAAGGCCTCATTTCCTCAACTTAACAGGGGTGTAGTACCTATTGTGCATAATGTGATACTGCATGAGTCACAGTCTATCCTGAGAGACGTATCTATGACAAAACGTCCATAAAACTGACCAGTTGGGAGTGTATTGGGGAAAAAATAAAACCCAAAGCTTAGTGGGGCAGTCAGGTCTCCCTAATTTCCAATAAAATAGAACTCAGTATATTTTGGAAATAACACCTGGTGACCCCATCAGGGAGGAGAGCTCGGGCACAGATGAAAAGGCAGGTGGGCGAGAGGAGGGGTATTACCGAGCACTGTAGAAAGCAGGTGTTTTAATTGGACCACCCTGAAGTAATGAGCTACCGGGATGTCAAATTTATGGATTATATTAGAAACTGAGAGCCATTCCCCTTCATCATCCAGAAAAGTAGAAATTATCCCATCCCCAATTTGGGGCAACCACATGCGAGGGATCTTCCTATAATTTATTGTGAAGGACGGGGAGTTCCAAATGGACTGAGACAAGTCCAAGTGTGGGGAGTACCGCAAAAATGAACAAAGCTGTGCGTGAACTTTCAAGGATGTTCGGAGGATGGGACAACTACAAGTGTCTGGAAGGGATGCAATTTTAACGTAGAACATAGTCAAGGGATCCATGTTCTCAGACTGGATACAGTCTAACTCAATTTTGAGCTAGAGCGGTCTTAGGTGCTCTGGACCTGGACTCACCCAGCACATATACTTTGCAATATGACTAGCCCAGTAATAAATTGCCAGATGGGGGATCTGTAATCCACCATCCATTTTCTGAGCAGCCAGCTTATGGTATGCTAACCTGGATTGCTTATTGGACCAAATAAAGTTGGTGAAAATTCTGTGCATTTTCTGAAACTATGATAAAGGAATAAAGGAATTAAGAAGCGAGAAGAGATAAAACAAGCGAGGGAAAACATTCATTTTAATTATATTGATGTGACCCCAGAGTGAGACAGGAAGCTTTGACCATCTATTGAGGTCCTGAACTATCACTTGGCAAAGGGGTTCCAAGTTCTCTTTGAACCAGAAAGAGGGGTTACGCGTCAAATTGATACCCAGATATCTGAGAACACGAGGAGACCAACCAAGAACAAAAGGGGGACACATCGCTTTTGAAAACCTTATGGTTGAGAGGGAAGATGGAGGATTTATTTACGTTCAATGTATAATTTGAGAAAGTACTGAAATTGGCTATTTCCCCTAACATGACGGGGATAGATGTTTTTGTGTGAGATAGATGGAGGAGAAGATCATCAGCGTAAGCCGTGATCTTCACCACATTATTCCCTATCGGAATACCTATTATCTCCAGATTATTGAGGATATTTCAGATAAGGGGCTCTAAATATAAATTAAATAAAAGAGGGGAGAGGGGACAACCCTGCCTGGTACCGGAAAATAAAAGAAAAGGTTGGGAGAATGCTCCATTGCTGGAAACTCTGGCCCGAGGGAGTTCGATATAAGGCCCGAATCCAATCTATGAACATGGCAGGAAAACCAAATACTTTTAAAACCTGAAACAGGAAATTCCAGTTGACACGGTCAAATGCCTTCTCGACATCCAGGGAGACCAGTCCCGCAGGGAAGGCGGCATCCCTGGACACCGAGACGACATGTGAAAGAGTACGTAAATGGTCAGCCGATGAGCGCCCTTTCATGAATCCCACCTGGGACATACTAATCAGGTCTGGGAGGACCCGAGTTATTCTGTCCGCCAATATCTTCGAGAGAATTTTAACATCTTGATTCAGTAAAGAGATTGGCCTATAGCTTTGAACTAGCTCTGGGTCTTTATCAGGTTTAGGGAGGAGAACAATCAGGGCTTCAAACAAATGTGAGTCTGCTCTTGTGCCAGAAAAAATGTGACAATACAACCAGTGAAGAACCGGTAATAGTTGTGTTCGAAAAGTTTTATAGAATAAAGCGGAAAAACCATCCGGTCCCAGGACTTTGTCTGAGAGCAGAGCCCTGATGACCTCTGATATTTCCTCCAGAGATATTGGGGAAGATAGCAACTTCCTCTGTGACTCAGACAAAGAGGGTAGAGAAATCCCTCAGGTATGCCTCGAGCACTTCTAAGGAAGGAGGACTATCTATGTCCCTATATAAATGCTCATAGTATGAGGCAAATTCCTGCACAACCTCAGAAGGGGACACCCTCAGGGATCCATCTGCCCGGGCCCTGATTGGAGGTATGAACCTAGCAGATTCCTGCTGTTTCAACCTTAAGGCTAGCAAGCAACCTGCTTTTTCCCCTGATCGGTGTAGCTGGCATTAGTGCAAATGATAGATAACTCTGCTTTTTTCCTCAGCAAATCTAAGTATTTGTCTTTAGCTACCGAGAGCCTCCTCATATCCTCTTCTGAGGTATTAGAGGTTAAGTTGGTTTCCAGAGACCTAACTAGAGATAATGAGGCTAATAATTCAGCCTCTTGAACCCTTTTCCTCTTTGTGGCTAGGCTAATAATAATCCCTCTCATGTAGGCCTTGAAAGCACCCCACAACATATCAGGTGCCATATCCTCCGAGGAGTTGATAGAAAAGAAGAAATCAATCTGCTCTTTTATTAGGTTGCAATATTTAACATCTTTTAATAATTGTTCATTTAATTTCCATTGGGTTTCTTTTTGGGGAATGTTAAGACAAGCCAGATTACAAATCACCAGGAAGTGATCTGACACTGGACATGGCTGAATCGAGGCAGCTAAAACCCCCGGCAAGTGGACCTGAGAGATAAAAAGATAGTCAATGCGAGACTGGGTTCTGAGCACAGGCAAATTGAAGGAATACTCCCTGTCCTTGGGGTGTAATACACGCCACACATCACACAGCCCGCACTGATCCAGAAAATCCCTAAGTGCCCTCTGCCCAGGAGACAAACTCCTCGACCCACTACCAGACCTATCCGCTTCAGGATCCAGAACCAGATTAAAGTCTCCACCCATAATTATACCAATGGGAAGCATGGGAAGGGTTATGGAAATAAGCTTCATAAAGAAGCCCCGGTCATCTGCATTTGGCCCATATATGCTACCAAATAAAATTGGTATGGACCAAAGATTCCCCTGTACCAAGACATATCTACTGTCCAGGTCCCTGAGAACTTGCTTAGAGATAAAGAGAATGCCTCTATTGACCAGAATCATAACCCCACAACTGTTAGTGGACCCTGAGGCAGTAAATACCTGCCCAATCTGTTGCCTCCTAAATTGCAGAGATTCACTTTCAAGTAAATGAGATTCTTGCAAGAATGTAATCTGAGAAGACAATAAGCTTAAATGTTTTAAGGCTTGATATTGCTTAACTTTTTTCCTTATCCCCTTCACATTCCAAGTAGCCAGATTTATACTACTGGCCATCTAAATACAAAAGAGTGGGTCTCTTATGTAACATTCAGGAACTGCAATAATCGGAATTAAGTGTCCAGAACACATGTTTACTGCTGTGTCTCCCTCCCAACCCAGCATCAACTTTCCTCTTTCCAATCCCCCACAAACCCCCCCAAAAATACCCCACTCCCGCCCAGCAAACAAGCAGAATGAAAGACATAAGCACATCATCCCTCCTCCCCACCCCAGCTGTCACGAGCAATGTTCAGCACAATACCATTTTTCTTCCTCCCTCCAACCTCCCAAACATGTGTCCAAAACCCTACCTTAATATGCAATCCTTCTTATTAAAACAATAATCATTGATATCTATGCAAAGATAATAATAGTATAGATAATAACACACAGCCATTAGGTTCCTGAAATCCAGAAAAGAGAAAAGAAAAAACGAGAAAGGGAAGAGAGAGCATCCCCCACTTGGGAGCGATCTAGGGGACCCGAATACCTGAATGAGAAAAACAGTAGTGTAACGTGTGATAGCAGAATTCGTTATCGTAACTACTGCTACCAGCAACAATAGAACCTTTCCCACTGCTCCTTGTTAGTGGTAGAACTAGATGCTCCCAAGTAGAGGATCTCAGTTTACTCCCAGACCCCCACTATTAAACTCGATCAGGGAAAGTAGGTTCCCGAAATATGTAATGGAGTTGATCCACCGAGTAAACTGCAAGGTCACCCTCTAGTGGTATAAGCTCGGAAACACACGACCAACTGAAATTAATATTAAGAGGTCCCTCTCTTGACTGTTGTCTTAACAGACAGGAACATCAGATCTGAGGGCATTCACTCTAACAGTTAAACGATGGGAAATACATTGGTGCCCCTGCAAAAAATCAGGAAAACATGCTCCAAGTGAAAAAAGGATCTTCCTCCCAGACAGGACACAACTCCCTTGAAAACAAGCTCCTGGGATATGGAATTGCCCCATAACATTGCGCACTGAAATGAGTAATGAGAATAAACAAGGTCCTGATGAGAATAGTCCCTTCCGCCTAAGCATTCAGGAACACTCAGCATCCGACAAGTGTTCTTTCCCCATTTTGGATAGCAGCTCGAGAAAAACTTCTCCCTTCCATCGCTGGATAGGCTGAGACCGAACAAACAGGTCTGGTGTCCCGAAACAGATCAGGCAGGGCAGCCTTAAGTCCTGTAAGGGCAGCTTCAGGATCCTCATATGTTGACCAGGTACCAGCCACCAATACCTGCAATCTAGCTGGGTGACCCATTTTAAAGCGAAGGCCTGCTGCTATGATCTTTCATACAATAGGATGAAATGCCGTACGTTTTGCTCTGACCGACCCCGGTAAATCTTGGGCGACTCTGAGCCTGGCATTTTCTCATTTAACTTCTTGCAGCTCTCTTACTTTTGCCAAAAAGTGTTGTCACTCCAAATAATTTAGAAAGTGACATAATGGGACATGGCATTGCTCCTGGGGAAGGTTTGGATTGCAAGGACCTATGCACCCTTTCTATGGTATACTTGGCCCCAAAAGGAGAGGGACCAGCAATCTTTTCCACCAGTTTCTGTATGAATATAACTGTATTCTGGCCTTCCTCTCCTTCTGGGAGGCCCAAAATAACTATGTTATTCCTTCGGCTGCAGCCCTCTAAATCTTCTAGCTTGGCTTCCAGTCGAGAGAGCTTCTGCCGCATAGCCACAAGACCGGGGTCAATTTTTTCCACTTGCTTCTCAAGGGAGGAGATTCGGGCCGCATTATCAGAAGTTTTCATTGAGACCTCTTTAAGCTTTTTGGAAAGGGATTTAATTTCAGCTGAGATTTCTTTTACTTCTTCATGGAAGGATTTAAACTCTTCCAAAAATCTACTCAGTGTTAGCGGTTCTTGTTCAGCGATCAGGTTTAAAGGCTCTGGCTTATCCACTGCACTCAAGGCCCTTGATTTTTTTGGGGCCCTCTCGGGAGTGACCAGCGGGGTGTGCTTCTGCTGAGCTTTCTTCATATAAACTTTCATAGTCGACTAAATCAAGCCAGAGAGAGCACAGGGTACTAAGAAGGCGGTAATAACCTTTCCGGGTTTTAGGCAGATATAATAGCCTGAGATAGCAAGATTTTACAATTAGGAGGCTGGAGCTATGCAGAGGAGCTTCTACCCGATACTCTGCATCACGTGATCCCCCCAGTTTTCTACAGTTTTTACGGACACCTGATTAAAGGAGAAGGAGATGGGATGGGTTTCGGGGTATATGGCTGGTGCAATGGTAGAATGAAACAGCTGATCCTAAAGGGCACTGGCTGGTGAGGTGTCAAAGGCCTGCCCTGCGGTGCTGAAGTGGTTACTAATTAGGTCGAGTTTACTATGTTTTTCTGTGAAGTCAGCCCCCTCAGAGTAAATTTTAGAAGATAGTGAGTTGGTGGGGCTGTGTCACACCAGGTCTTTGAATGTTCTCCAGAATTTAGAAGGGGATTTAGAAGAGTCTTCTAACTGACAACAAAAATAACTGGCCTTTTCATTCCTGACTAGTTTGGTGCTAATGTTTCTCGCTGCTCTGAAGGCAACCCAGTCACCTGTATTCTTGTTTTTTCTAGCTTTCTTCCATAAGGCATCTCTATTTAGTAAGGTCTCCTTTAGCTCAGGGGTAAACCATAGGCAGGATCTCTTTTTTGTGAAGGTTTTGATCAGTGGTGCATGTCTATTAATGGTGTCAGGCAGGGTGCTATGGAAATACTCGTAGACTTCCTCCACTGTGGTGGCCAGATAAAACTTTGGCCAGTTGGCATTCTACAAATCTGGATATGCCCATAACAGAGTTATATATGAACTATAAATCCTTTTTTTCCCAAATATATTTGATGAAAATTGTCTTTTTTAGACCCAAAAATTGACAAATTGGGGCAAGTGAGTATCATATGAATCAGTGTTCCAGTGGTCTCAGTGCATCTTAGACATTTATCATTAATATTGACCTTAAATATTTGGGGCCTGATGTTCAAAGCCCCAGGTATAATGCAAGGGACGTGCGTCAAATAACAGTGGTGCAAGACAGTCTAGCTTCAAACACTGTGCGAGACCCAAATTTCAAAGGCGCCATGAGGCAAAAACAGACTGCCCAGCACTATGATGCAAGACATCTTGCGCCACAGAAATTGTGCAAGGTCGCACCCATGGGAATTTCAAACCTGCATCACTGACAACAAACAGGTCAAAGTCCCGTCAGCTGCTAGACCAGCCAGAGCTGGTCTAAGCAGCCTCAGAGCATACAAAAAGGCACACAGCACAACAGACAATGCTGAAAGCTGGACACAGCTGAGGCCCTGAGAGAGACAGAGGTGGAAGACAAGACAGAACAATGCCAGGAACAGCTGCAATATTCCTCCTCATGGCAGCAAGGGAAATAAGGAGGCAGTGACATGCCAGGCAGCAGTGACAGGAGGCTGCCAGGATGCAGGCATAGGCCAGACAACAGCAGCAACATATAGCACAGTGACCATATAGGCCAAGGGTGTACCGGAGAAGAACCATGTACACAGAGATAACAAATGAACAGTGCCTGGCATGGTACAGGCTGAACAAGGACACCATCACACAGCTCTGCAATGAGCTAAGGGATGACCTACAAAGCAGGACAGGAAGAGGCCACCCGCTACTGGTGGAGATAAAGGTCACTGCTGCACTCTGGGTCCTCACAGTGGGCACCTTCAAATGCCCACAGAAGACACACTGGGAATATCACAGTCAGCAGTCTCAGCATGCCTAAGGCAGTTCCTGGAGGCACTACTGGCAGGACAGCACAGTACATCACATTCCCATGGGATGCCCATGAGCAGCAGGCCATCCAGCAGGCCTTCTACAGTGTTGCACAACTACCACAGGCACTGGGCGCAATAGACTGCACCCACATCGCTATAAAGGCACCATCAGTGGACAGGGATGCATACATGAACAGAAAGGAATCCCAGTTGATGAACATCCAGATCATATGCGCGACAGTCGCTGTAGGATCCTGGACATAGTAGCATGGTACCCAGGGTCATGCCATGATGCCTACATCTATAGACACAGTAGCCTATATGAAGGCTTTGAACGTGGACTAATACAGGATGGATGGCTCATAGGTAGGTGCATGTGCAACAGAATGCAAATGTACACACAGGTAATGCTGAAGATAGCCAACACTGAACCCATTACTGGTATGGAGGCCTATGAGAGACCTATGAGACAGGGGTAAAACACCTGTGACACACACACACACACACAGAGCAAGTGCACATGACAATGTGTGTGTACCAGAGGACCATTCATGCACATCATAACACCCACTCACACCAAAAACACACATGCACACACAACCAACTGACAGGCAATACAGGCATGGCATGTGGGGTGCACCTGGATGCCACTGTGCTGTGTGGAGCACTGCACAACACGTAACCTTGACCATGACCAGAACAGCATTGCCCATGAATATGTAACCCTGAGCCCAATTGCACATACACAGACATGCATGCCACCTAGGAAGTACCCCCCGCCCCCACACACAAACCCAGGCAGACCAACGCACAGCAACACAGCCATGCAGTGCAGACCAGATGTCCAATAATAGGAGGCATACTGGTCACACACACAAATACAGGTGACATCAACACAGCAGACACAGGGAACACACATGGTACAAGTGAGTTTCTTGTAGTGATATCATATTCACATCCTTTCTTTTCAGATAATTTAAAACTCAAATAACTGTTGCCCATGACTGCAGTCCTTTCACATTCCCAGTGGCTATTTTACAGTATATTCCTCCATTATATCCTATCCTGTTTTTTTTTTTCAAAAATGTTCCTGGATCTCCATGACCAATTAATTTTATGACTGTTATAAGCTGCATACTTTTTCATTCTTTTTTTTTATCATTTATAGGTCTGCATGTGATAATCTCTTCCTATATGAGTTTATCTGTATTACCCCAACCCAATCCCCCCCCCCAGTGAGATGAATACCAATTCATCTCTGTACACCAGTGATGCCTTAACTACCTTACCCAGATATATATATAGATGTAGATATATTTTTCTTTCATTTTCTTCACCCATGCTTAAAATATACAGACAGCATAGTGGAAAATCATGCATTTTCATATGCTCTTTGATAGGCCTCACTAGCTTCTTCAGGTTTCTCAAAAGTTTGTAGGCACCCATTAATTACAAAATGGATTTTTGCTGGATGCAGCATGGAAAACGGATACCTTTTTTTATGTGAGATCTGTTTTATTGGTTTAAACAGCCTTCTTTTTTTCTGAAGTTTCCATTGATAAATCAGGATAGGCATTACAATGGAATGTCTCAAATTCAAGGCCTTTACATACTCAAGCTTTCTATAATGTAGCTTCTTGATCTTGAAATTCAGGAGGTTTAATGAAAACTGTTCTTGGATACTATGAATCTGAAAATCTTGAGCCGGCTCTGTGGGCTCTCTCTAACATAATCCTTTCTTCATGATATTTCCAATCTAATGCCACTGTTAATATCCTTTCAAAGTATGGTTCTGGATTATCAGTCTCTTCTATGCCTTCAGGGATTCTGCAAAGTCTGATATTTGCTCTTCTGGATCTATCTTCCTGTTCTGTAATCTCTGCTTGAAGTACGTGTGCTTGTTTCTCAATGTGCTGGAAGTTATGCCCTATACCTAGGGCTTAACAGGGGTTGAACTTCGTCACTTGCAGCTAGTGCAGAATGCGGCAGCCAGGCTTCTGACTGGTTCTTCTAGGTCCAGTCATATAACGCCTGTGCTTCACGGACTGCACTGGCTGCCAGTTTGTTGGCAAATCACCTTCAAGTTCGGTTTGCTGACCTATAAGGCCCTATATGATCAGGGAACTGCTTACCTGAAAGATCTCCTGCGTCCCTACTGTCCCCCCCCCGCTCTCTCTGATCCACTGACGAGGGATAACTAGACATTCTCAGGGTATGCTTAAAATCTTCAGGGGCAAGATCTTTAAGTTTTATGGCCCTGACCCTGTGGAATTCTCTACCTCGTCAGGTATGAAATTGCCTGACTGTCCAAAGCTTTAAAGGAGCTTTGAAAACCTACCTTTTTAACAAAGTTTTTAATGATTGTTATTTATTTTAATCTTGTTTTAAATATTTATTGTTTTATGTAATTTGTAAAGGTGACTTGGTTTAAGAAAGGCGCCTTAAATAAATAAAGATTGATTGATTGATTGATTATGCAGTACTTTTCTAGTCAAGTCTTCTACATTAGAAACCTTAGTTTCCAATTCATCTGTTCTGCAGGATAGACTTTTAAATTTAGATGTTAAATCTAAAATGGCTCTTGTAGCATTATTAAGAGTGCCGTTTAGGTCCCCAGCTCACTAAGTAGTTCTTCCTTGAGACTGGCTATTGCTGCTAGCACTTCCTCCTTCATTTTATCCAAATTTACATTTGCTTCAGTCATAGTACTATTATCATTATTAATGTTATTAGGAAGGTAGACCTGTGCCACAGGCAAGCCCCTATATTTCCAATCCCCTTAATTGGGGAGCTCACATTTTTTTCCTTTGTGGGCATTTGTACTGAGTCCATCTGTATTTGGGTCTCCCCCCCCCCGGATCTAGTGACCCAATCTCTTCTTTACTAATTTTCTCTAGCTGCTTAGCAGGATGACATTCTTTCTCTGGTTCACTTACTTGAGATTCCTTGACCATTTGCCCACTGCTTGATTCATCGTTAGTAGTGTTTTGAGCTCTTTGACAAAATATCAGGAACATATTAATTGTGGAGTTCTTTTCAATATCAGGGCTTACCACCAGTGAAAGAAGAGCTCACAGCGGATCTCCAAATGTTCCAAAATCCGGATGGCCTGAAAAAATTGTTTTGTTGGTCGTTCGAGTATTTTGTGTACTTTTCTTTCCTGTTTTTCTTGCTCCACGGAGTCATCCTTAAAGCTACAAGTTATTTTTTACATGCTACTTAGCAGACCCAAGGGGAAAGCATATAGCAGTGGGGGGGGGGGGAATAAACCCAGACCAAAAAGAAAACACAGAGGTTGAACTAGCGGACTTCCACTTGTTCTTCTTTTCCCCTTAGATTACTACCAAGTCTATGCCCAAAAGCAGTAGGGAGAAAAAGAAAACAAATGCACAAGACTGTGGGTGAAAGGGAGTAGATTCCCACTGCTGCTCTTCTTTTCTTCATAGTTGCATCATGTCTCTGTTGGTGGGGTATCTAGCGTTGCTTCACCTGGCCATCTCAGAGCCAACTGCATCACAGAGTGTGACGCCAGCAGATCCACATTGGCATCCAAGCTTAAATATACTTTTTCCTTTATTTATTGCACATGCTGCACATCAAAGACCATTCTGAAATATTTTTGCAAATGTTTCAGGGTAGACAGGGATTGGCCCAATGGTATACCTTTTGTTGGTTTAGGGTGGATTTTTAATGCATTCAAGAGTTAGAAGGTTTAAAATGTTGGCTTCTAAGCATGCTCAGTATGGTTTTTGAATTCAGACTGATACAAAAGAATAATTTTAATTTTGCTGTCATTTTCCTTCATGAGAAAATATATTTTTGCTTTGAGATAAAACAATTGTTTGGTCATGAGCACTGCCATCACTTTTCAGTGGAAAAAAATCTAAAACACATAAAAATGATGAATTTTCAAAAATCAAACACCTGGACTAACAGGACTCCTTTTATGCCACAGAAATACCTTTTCTGGGCACGCCAAAAACCTTGCTACTCAGGTTACCAAGGCTTGTGGTTTTATGGTCATGTGCTGAGAATTTTAGAATATCTTGTTCACATGTAAAATATTTCTAGCCGACAACTGCGTCCCCTGAATAGGATGTTACTTATTTTATAAAATCCCACTGCTTGTGAACACCAGAGCCTCATTTATATATTTTGTCTTTGCCTATCAGACCATCTTGGTGGATTACTGAGATCTCAATGAACCCACACCAGACCTCACTTTGTCCCCTTCATCATCAACATTGGTATAATTACTGTAAATTAAGATTTTTTTTAATTCAGCTTCACCGTGTCTCAGCATCTCTGTTCCAGTGAGGTAAAGTGTTGTCCCCCTGCCCATGTAATTCTGTTTTATTTCAGATTACATCAACTTTATTTACTTGAACACTGAAATAGTTTTTTTTGGTAATACAAATTACAAGTCAGAGCAAGGAGGAAGGGGAAATTGACTGTTCAGTCAGGCAAACGCATGGCAGGGCCATTAAGCGTGGAGTTGAAGGAACACAATGAGGCTAGGGAAGAACAAAAAACAAGAGGGATGGGGCATACAGTGAAACAAAGGAGAAAGGAGGTAACTGGTTGAAAAGAAAGGGAGAGAATCAGGAGAGGTGGAGGGTAGTTTCACTCAATTATAGTATTCCTGGGAACAAAATGGATGACTTGTAGGCCATAATTGCAGAGGAAAAGGTAGATGTGGCAGTGGTCACTGAGACCTGGGCTACTCCAAGCCATGGCTGCATCTTCTCCATTCCAGGGTATGCACTTTTTAAAGAGGACAGAGAGAAGGAAAGGGGAGGAAGGTGGCACTCTTTGTCAGTGAGGGAATTACTGCTAATCAAGAGGAAATAGGAGACAGGAAAAATAAAGGGGCTGTGTGTGCAGCTCCAAATGGCAACTGGAAGGGATCTGAGCAAAAGTGTAGTATATACAACACCTAACAAGGAAGAGGACAAGGAAAGGGAGCTGGGTACCACAATCAGGATGGCAGCTGAAAAGGGCAAAGTGGTGGTAATGAGGGACTTCATTTTATCTAAAAAAGATTGGAGTGTCAAATCACTTCTTGTGCTTGGAGCCAATTGATTCTGGATGCAGTCCAGGATAGTTTCCAGGTTCAGGGTGTAACTGAGCCAAAATGAGAGGAAATCATCCTGAACCTGGTTTTAACTAACAGTGATCATGAGTTTGACATCATGGTGGAGGAGCCTACGTAAAGAAGTGTCCATTGCACACTGTGGTTCAGAGGTGCCATGAGGAAGAAAGCATCAAGCACAAAGATAAAAATACTAGACATCATGAAGGCAGGCTATGTTAGGCTAGATGGGACAATATGGAGGCAACTAAGTAGCCTTAATGATGACATAAGTGTGGAATAAAAGTGGACAGTGATCTGTAAAGGGACAGTGGTAGCCACTGAACACCTTCCTTAAGCAGAAGGGGAAGAAATCCAAACCAAGAAACCACTTTGGTTCAGTAAGGAGGTGAGAAAGGCAATAAGGGATAAGATGACCACATACAGGAAAAGGAAGTTCTAGAAGGAAGAGAATGAGAGGGGCAACTGTCCGAACATTAGGGAAGTTAGAAGAAGAGTCAAATAAGAAAGACAAGGAAGGAGCTATAAATTGCAGCAGGGATCAAGGAGGGAGGGAGAGAATGCCTTCTTCAAGTATGTCAATGAAAATAGACACACAAAGGTAGACACAGTGAAGCTGAAAAAGAAGGTAATGAATGCATACTTTTGTTTTGTCTTTACTAAACAAAAGGATGAACCAGAACCACAAAGGAGAAGGGAGAGGAATGAAAGGCATGCCTGAGGAAAGGATAATAGAAGACAGGGTTAGGAAATGGCTCATGTTGGCACATGGCTTAGATCTTGGAGTGATGACTGCCTAATTGCGTTGCTCTTTCCTTTCTTGGATGCAATCTGTGGTGATCTGATGTGATCCAGGGACAACAAGAACTTTTCTGCTGGAGGAACCTCCCATGAATCGCTGTCACCTATCTGATGTTTTTATTTGGCATGTAACTTACAAAAGAAAGTAGAACTATTGCTCATCTGTGACCCACCTTGTGGAGCAACTAGGCCGTTCAGACCCCCACTCACATTCTAAGCCTGCACTCTGTGTGATCACCTCCTGCGCAGAGTTTCAGTACCAGAACACCTGTCAGGTGCGCTTGGCTATCTCCCCGCATTGATAATGAGCAATAATGGACTGACTCTACCAAAGACTCTGCACAACCAAGGTACATCATGGCAACCTTGCTTTCCTCCCCCATATCTGCCAGCCTGGAGTGCAAACAGGGCCCCCCAGATCAGCATAGCCAAGTGGGGGAACCCTGTCCTACATCACAAAGATGCTGGAAGCCCTACTTGCCTGGGTGAATAGGATCAGCACTGCAATAGTGGGCAATACAGCCAACATTTGAAGCCTTGAGGATAAATTTAATGTAGCACAGCAGTCGACAGAGGAACTTGAAAGGCAACAGGAACTGGTGTATCAGCATTTATGAGAGCATGAGGACAGGCTTGCTAGACTCTGGGACCATGTGGAGGATCAGGAAAACAGAAGCCTCTGAAACAATATTAGAATCCTCTGGGTCCCAGAGGGGGCTGAGGGCCAAAACTTTGAGTGATTCCTTAATGACTTTATTCCTTCAGTTTTGGGGGCATAATGGAGGGTCCCAGTAGACACTGAGAGAGTCCACAGAATTGCTGGCAATGTGGGCCCACCCAACTCCGCAGCCTGGCCTATAATTTCCTACCAACTAAGCTACTCGGTGAAGGAGAAGGTGTTAAGGGCCGCTAGGAACTAGGTAAAATCACCTGGAAGGGGGCACATATTTCTTTTTTTAGGGATTACTCTCACACAGTGGTGGCCAGATGAAAAGCCTTCACTCTTTTGAAAAGGCTCCTGCAAGCCAATGATTTCAAATACAAGTACAAGAGGTTTACCTCACTATGTATATATAGTGATGGCAAAGAGTTCATGGAGGAATACCCATGGGAGGCTGAGGCCTGGTTACATTCCCATTTGCCCTCCATCTTTTACAGGACTACATCCCCCCAAACACCTCTGAGCTCCAGACTGCAATGAGAACACTAGGTGGAATGGTTGGAGAGGAAAAGTCTTCTCCAAGGACCGTACTACTGTATGGAGTGGTCCTGTTAATAATGTGTCCCCCAGGACATTCTTGAACACTGATGGTAATCATAAGAGCTATGGCCATTTGCCACTCAGAGCACTGCAAACGCAGTAAGCCAGCCTCATGGAGACCAATGCAGCCCTCAAGCCCCCACTTCAGAGCCGCCTGAGACCACGGTCCAGGAGTCCCCACATGTAGCATATCACCCAAACACCTGCTTCCACATCACCAAAGCTCCCCAGTGCACACCCCACAGCTGAAGATGAACAGGATGAGAGCTCAGGGCAAGAGTTGAAGATTATGGACACAATTTTCCCGCTAGACTGGGCGGCAGTAGCATTAGACCCGGATGATGACTCATATGTGCTAAACACGATGGTGAAGCCAGGACTCAATTCTTTTGCAGAAGTGGTAGCAGAACCCCCGCAGCCCCACAGAGATCTGACAGCATGATCAACTGGCTGTACAGTGAAAGGGATGGAAGGCTGAGTTGAAGAACCTCTGAAGACATGAACACACTCCCAGCATAAGCTGTGAACTTTTTGTTTTAACTTTATGAGTGCACAAACTACACAAGACAGACCCTCCCATGCCCATAATCTACTTGCCTGCCCTGGTCTGTATGCCCCCCCCTTAGGTATATCTGGGCTGGGGAACACTGGGGCAGGTTTCACTTCAAAAGGGGGCATGTTTGTTTGTTTAATCTCCTCCCCCCTGCTCCATGGGCACATTGGGGTTCATGACACCATGGTCTCCATCTCCCTGGGTGTGAATGTGTCACACCCTCTTGGGCCTCTGTCATTATCTACACTCTCCTTGTAACTAGTTGGTAGAGGTCTGGCCCTTCTTGGAATACTCTCTGGCTCCTCAAGTCCATACTTCTCTCAGTGATAGCCAATTTTCGGGTCTGCTCCCAACATTGTAGGCATTACAGCTCACACCCACCCTACAATGTGCTTCATGGGGTGTTGCCATTTTTTTGACCCTCCAGCCCCAGGCCCTCCTCAGTGGTCCTTACTTCCAGAACCCTATGTAGAGATCCCACTCGATTACACCAGATGGGCTTCTTTGACACAAACTCAGCTAATTGGTGGGTCACAGATGTTTCTAGATAATGTTACTCTGCTTTTACTAATATATTTTGGCAGTTAATGTTCATTGGCAAATATTCTGCACTGTTATGATGTATTTGGTTTACTAGTAAACTGAAAGTTGCAAGAACAGGCGAAAGGGAGGGAGGCCCCCCTTTCTCTCGCTCTTTTAGTATCTTCCTTTCTTGACCCTGCAGAGGTGGATTCTCCTGTCCGCTCACCCTAGATCACCCCTGGTGGTGATTAGTCCAGATCTGGGTAGGCTACTGGATCTCTGTTGACCTATCCCTTTCCCCTGACAGGTGCATGAGACAGCATAGCTGAAAGTCTCACTTGTGAACCTCTATGTGATTATCTCTACACCCCTAGTGTTACACCCATTACTTCACTAACACGACTAAAGCTCAGTAACTGCTTTTGTCTGGTATCCTGCTATATTGGGGGTTCCGTCCCTTCAGAACATGCCGCCCTCTTTGGAGGCAACCCCAGCTTCTGATATACAGCCCCTATAGTGACCCACACTTTAGCTCACCTAATAGGTTTTTTGGGGCCATGTTTTATTGCACTCTTTGATATTCTTTTGGTACCCCATCTCTTATTAGGTCTGTAGGGACCTGGCCTGCTGGGGGTGTAACCAGTCAGTGGTGTACGTTTGCATTCCTGTTTGCTGTTGTCAGAGTATATTCTTATTTTGGTGTTGTTCTTTCTCTGTTACACAGGAGGATAACTGAATCATCAATACAGTTAGTCATCGAAGACACTTCCTCTACCATTCCCCCCTTTTATCGAAGTCATCAAGTACACCGTTGGTGAGTCAGACAGGCAACAGGTGGTGCTATCTTTTATATCCCCTATCCATCAGAAGGTAAGTGGGATTGACCTACCTAAATTGGGTAGCCATGTCTGATAACATGAGGCAGGGTTGGAGATGTGTCTCCTGAAAAGCAAAGGGCCTTAACCGCCTAGCAAAGCATACTAACATTTTGCAATACTTGCACTCCTTAGGTTCAGACATAGCCCTTCTCCAGGAAATGCATCTCTCCTCCAGGAGTATGCAGTGGCTCATGAAGTTATGGGTAGCAAAATATTTGTATCACGCTTTGTTTTCAAGACACGGGTACCAAAAGGTGTCATGGATGCCGTAATATTGTCCTATGAGAAATTTCTCAAATTCAGAACACTGTAACTTAGGCCTGTTGAAAGTTTTGGCACCAAATCATCAAAAGGTACATCTGTGGAACCATGGCTTGCCACCCTGCAAATTGCAGCCCAAAAGACCTAACTGTTTTTTTGTGGGAGGATGGCCAAAATTTGTAGTTTTCTTTGGGAAAGGTTATTTCACAAATCATAAATGTTTTGCATAAAACAGCAGAAACCTTTACATTTGCAAAGGTTTCATGGATGATTTTACCATGATTTGCAAAATCACTGGGGCTCTGAGTTTGAAAATGGCATTTCTGGAGGGTTTTACCCCCCCAAAAAAGATAGGGCTGGCATCCTCAGGACCCGATGAGATAAACCAACAGTCTGTGTTTACCTAGAGGCTACCAAATTTAAATAGCAGGCATTTTTCTCTCTCAATAACTGAAAACAAGATGGTGGCAGCATGAAAGTAAAAGGGCCATTTGAGAAAGTAAAATTGTACTAACAATACTTTCATCAGACACATACATGTTTTCCCCTTTGACTATAATGGGAAATTTATTTTCTGAAAACTTTTGAACAGTTTAATATTTTCACCCCAAATCTTTGAAAGGCACATTGGTGACTCAGACTACATCTTCCTTGAAGATTTTAGACTGACTGGAGAAATCTTGTGGGCTGTGGGTGCGAGCAAAGAAATGTACAAAAAGTCAGTTTTATGTGTTTTTTGGCATTCTGCAGCTCTGCAACTGTACATCTGACAGCAATGCAACTTGCCCTATCCAGAGACCTATGGTACCAGGCTGTGCATGCAAAATTTCAGGCAAATTTGTCATATGGTGGCAAAATTATTAAGGTGCAAAATTTGAGGTTTAACTTTAAAGTGCTTACTCTACCCTAACTATACCAGTCCTACCGTGCCAGTATAGTTAGGGTTGAGTAGGCAGGTTAAGGTTAAACCCAAAATTTTGCAAGTTAATAACTTTTTTTTATTTCTTTCCCTCCGGTCGTGGCACCATGGAACCTCTGTCAAACAACCTAGTCCTTTATCCTGCCCAGCCTGAAGCCCCCCCGATATGAACCTCCTCTCTCCTCCCCCTTCCTGCAGCCAGCACCCCCAGTTTGACCCACCTGAGGTGGGTCGCCCTTTCCTCTTGGGAGTGCTTACAAGTCAGAGTCTGACTACTGGATAGGGCTGGGGATTGGAGGACCTGGAAGCTCAGTTGGGGTTGGCCCACTGGGGGGGCATAGGGGACAGGAGCTGTTACCTGCCCATGGTGCCGTTGGTTTCCCTGTTTTGTGTACTACCCCCTCTCACTCTTCATTGCGTGGTGCACATTGATGTTCTGGCACACAGCAACTCTGCTGACGTTGTCTATGCTTGAAACGTGCATGTCTTGGCTGCTGTAGTGCTTCTGGCCTCCACTGGGGGTCATCAGCACACTGAAACAACCCACCCCACCCCATTCTACCCGGGAAAGAGAGCACTACAAGGGAACTCATCCTCAAACCTTCCTTGGCCGACACCTGGCAGCCCAAGCTTGTTCCCGAACCCGGGTCGCCAGTGTGGTGTGAGTTGCGTGCTAATAATTTGCAGCCATTGAGTGGATTTGCATGAAATTTGGAATGCGTGGTCTCATATGGTAGGTCTCTTGAGTTTCCAAATTGGGATTGATTGGATTTACAGTTTTCATACAGTGAAGCACCCAAAAATGCATTTTTTTTACCTTTTTTGCCCATTTTCTTGCTGATTTTTGCTGCATTCACACTGTATAGAATTTTGGTCTGGAATGTTTTTTTAGGGTTGAAAGAGGTTTTTCCAAAGAACAACCTAGCATTGATTTGGCAATAAAATATGAATCTGTTCAAAGGTTATTTCATTTTGAATTTTTGGATTCTTAGCACGTTCATGTTCAGTCTTAGATTCATATGTATGTTTTGCGAAAGGGGATTGGGTTTTAAATGAAGTGTATTTGACCCAGACAGTAAACTGTTTTCTGTGTTTATCTTTGTTTGCCTTAAAAGGCAATTCCAAACTTTCTCAGGAAGTGATTTCATCACAGAGACTTAATTCAGCCAATAGCTTTGGTAACAGACCTGAGAAGAATAGTATTATAAGCAAGTGTTTATAGCAAACTCATCAGAACAGCTAATATTTTTCCTAGCCAAACTATCAATTGTTGGGAGCTGCAATATTGAACATAGGATTTGCAAGAAAGCGAGTTGTGCTCACAACAGAGGAGGGAACCTTTCAATTGTCTGTGGTTTGTAGCAGATATACTGCAGGTGAGGCTGCTTCTAACTGAAAGGTGAAAGAAGGAATTTACAATTATCAGGAAAAGACAGTCTTTTACAATTCTTAAGATTTTCAGTGCAGGAAGAGTTCAAAGCACAGCTGACTTATTTTGGGGCTGACTGCTTTTCAGAGCACAAACCACCAGGCTGTTTTGGGGCTGGGAGGTTTACCTGTGTCTGACTTGGATGTCTGGATTTTCTCTGTTTGATTAGCAGGGATTTTCTCTGTCAAATTGTTGTGTATAGTATCTTGCAGACAGGAAGGCACTCATCGCAGCGGTGGGTCAGAGCTCTTAGCTGATTGTTTTGCGAGGGCACAGTTTAGGCCCAACCCTTCCCACCCCCCCCCCCGAAATAGTTCCTTTATACCTAGGGTTCTGACATCATTTCCTCAAGAGTGCAAGGTGCATATCAATGTCATATCCTCTCTAGCACATAGCACTGAAAATATACGCATACACATTATATAATATATATATATTTCTATATAACAAACCAATCACACACACAAGCACACACACACACAAAAAAAAGTACATAGTCATGTGGGGAGTAGTGCAATGTAATGGCTGTGGGGCAGCAGTCTTCCGGGAGTCTTTCTGGAGGCTGAGATGCTGCCCTATTTGCAGACAACTCTCTGCCCTGAGGGAGGAAGTTGCCCATCTCAGGCCACACTGGACAGCAGTAAGAGAACCTTCCCCAGGCCAGACTTGATGGTAGGAAGGAACCCCCCATCCAGGGAGCACCAGAGCCACCACCACTACCTCAGAGGTTGCAAAGAGCACAGCAGTTGGACCACAGTGGGCTCAGGAGGGGAAGAGGGTGGAACAGAGGCACACCCAGTCAGTTGTTCCACTCCACAATCCATACACCATTCTGGGGAGCACAGCTCCCTATGGATGCACCACGGAGGAGATTAAGGAGGCTGAGGGCGCCTGTCACAAGGGAGGCCCACAGGAGGGAGGCAAAGGATGCCACAAGGAAAGGAAGCAGCTCCTGGTGGGGACTCCAATTATTAGGGGATAGAACTGGGGGGAGCAGGGAAAACTGAAGTAAAGTGCCTGCCTGGTGCCATGGCTTGTAGGGACAGGAAGCGCATCCTCAGGATCACTAGAACAGCTGCACGGGAGTCTGAGCTGGATGTCATTGTCCACCTAGGGACAAATGACTTGGCTCAACATGAGATTAGAGCAGTGCAGAAGGACTTTTAGAACTGGGGAGGGGCCTAAGACAAGTAGCACACACAGTAACCTTCTCAGAGGTGCTGCCTGTAAATGGCATAAGTGAGGCAAGGGTACTTTGCACCATGCAGTTTAATGAGTGGTTGAAAAAATGGTGTGGAGCACAGGGTTTGGCTTCATTGGGGACTGGGGTTCCACCTGGAGGGACACCAGCCTATACTGGCAGGATGGTCTGCATCTGTCCAGGAAGGAACAAGTCTTTTGAGCAATCGGTTTAAATGCTTCATTGGCAGGCTTTTAAACTAGTCAAGGGGAGGCACTGATGAGCAGCAGGAAAATCCCAGCCTCTCCTACAAAACAGGGTACTAAATGAGAAAAAGACCGGAGGTAGAAAGGTCAGTGGGGATGCTGCAACAGAAGGTAAAGCCATCAAAAATGGAGAGCAATGAGTACCAATGCACGTAGTCTGAGTAACAAGCTTCCTGAATTAGTGGCCTTGATGGAGGAGGAACATCTGGATATCATGGCAGTCACAGAAACATGGTTCACACAAAACCATGACTGGGACATAAACATACCAGGATACACTATCTACAGGAGGGACAGGAGAGTAAAAGAGGAGGAGGAGTAGCTCTTTACATAAGGGAAGGAATCAAAGTAACAGAACAAAAGAGAAAACAGGGAGGAGAAGAAGCACTGTGGGTAAATTTGGAGACCGGCAATGGCACCACAATCCGCACAGGGGTTGTATACAGGCCCCCTTCTCAGGGGGAGGAAATGGACAAGGAAATGATAGAAAGTATACTTAGTATGGCAAAAAAAGGGGAGATATTGCTGATGGGTGATCTGAATATGCCAGATGTTAACTGGAGTGCAGTTGCCATAGCCACTTCGAAGAGTGAGGTTATTCTAGATGCCCTACAGGGGGCATGCCTTAGACAACTAGTATTGGAGCCCACTCGAGAGGGAGCAATCTTAGACCTGGTTCTCTCAAATGGAGATGAAGAGAGGATCACAGATGTAGAAGTGGGTAGCCATCTGGGAACTAGCGACCATCGAACAGTATGGTTCACAATAAACACAGCAATAGAGTCAAGCCATACAAAGGCAAAGGTACTGGACTTTAGGAGGGCTGACTTTGCCAAAATGGGTAAGTGCCTAGGAATGCACTACACGTGGGCAGGAAGGAGGGTGGAAGAACAATGGGAATAATAAAACTGCCATCACAGAGGCAACAAGCTTTTGTGTGAAGCAAATAAACAAAACTAAATGATGTAAGAAACCACTATGGTTCTCAAAGGAAGTGGCAGTGAAGGTTCAAAGAGAAAAGAAAGCTTTCAGGAAGTACAAGGAATCGCAGAAGGAGCAGAACAGAGAACTGTATCAGTTAAAGCAAAAGGAAGCTGGGAAGGCAGTCAGAACAGCAAAGGCCCAAACTGAGGAAAAGATAGCCAACTCAGTTAGAAAGGGATAAAACCTTTTATAGGTACATCAGGGAGCGAAGGAAGACCAAGGGAGGGATAGTGAGGCTTAATAAGGGGAGAGGGTGGGCAGAGGAGACTGTGAAAAGGCAGAGATACTAAACAAATATTTTTGCTCAGTATTTACAAAGGAAGGGGTACCTAGAACAAACAGTAGAAACACACTGGATACGAAGTTGATACCAGCCCATTTACAGAAGAAAGGGTTCTGAAAGAACTCTTAAAACTGAAGGTGGACAAAGCAATGGGGCCTGATGGGATTCATCCCAGAATTCTAAAGAACTAAGGGTAGAATTAGTGACACCACTGACTACCCTGTTTAACAAATCATGGGAGGATGGGGTGGTACCCGAGGACTGGAGGAGGGCAGATGTGATTCCCCTTCACAAAAGTGGGAGCAAGGCAGAAGCAGGAAACTACAGACTTGTTGGTTTAACCTCAGTGGTAGGGAAAATGATGGAATCACTTCTGAAGGAAAGAATTGTCAAGTATCTAGAGGCCAGAGGGGCACAGGACCCAAGGCAGCATGGAGTCACAGCAGGAAGGTCATGCCAGACAAATCTGATAGATTTCTTTGGCTGGGTGACCAAAGTAGTAGATCAGGGAGGGGCTGTGGACATGGCCTACCTAGACTTTAGCAAGGCATTTGACACAGTCCCACACAAAAGATTAATATACAAGTTAGCTAGCCTGGGAGTGGGTCCCAAGATGACAGCCTGGGTAAAAAATTGGCTGGAAAATAGGACACAGAGATTAATAGTAAATTGAGTCCACTCTGATGAAAGGGGGGTTACTAGTGGTGTACCGCAGGGTTCAGTATTAGGACCAGTCCTCTTCAATGTCTTTATAAGCGACATTGCAGAGGGACTGGAAGGAAAAATATGTCTCTTTGCAGATGACACAAAGATCTGCAACAGAGTTATTGCACAAGTTGGGGTGGAAAGGATGAAAAGGGACTTGGCAGTTAAGTATGGTCAAATGTATGGCAGCTTAGATTCAATGCTAAGAAGTGCAAAGTAATGCACCTGGGAAACAAAAACCAGGGAAGAGTACACAATGGGGGTGAGATACTAACAACAACAAAATGGAAGGGACCTGGGGGTAGTCATATCAGATGACCTAAAGGTGGGCAAGCAATGTGACAGGGCAGCAATGAGGGCTGGGGATATTGGGATGCATAGGAGAGGCATCACCAGTAGAAAACAGGAAGTTATTATCCCTCTGTACAGACAGCTGGTCAGACCCCATCTGAGTACTGCGTGCAGTTCTGGAGACCCAGTCTTGCAAAGACATAGACAGGATGGAAGCTGTCCAGAGGAGGGCACTAAATGGTGCAGGGTCTGCACCGGGAGACATATGAAGAGAGACTAAAGAAGCTTAATATGTATAGCCTCGAGGAAAGGAGGAGAGGGGGACATGATAGAAACTTTCAAGTACCTCAAGGAATCAACAAAGTCCAAGAGGGTAGCATCTTTCAAAAAGAGGTGTGCAAGAACAAGGGGGCACAATTTGAAGATAGAGGGGGGGCGGCTCAGAGGTAATTTAAGGAAGTATTTTTTCACAGAGAGGGTTGTGGATGCATGGAATGGCCTTCCGGAGGAGGTCGTGGAGTCAAAAACAGTGGTGGAATTCAAGCATGCATGGGACAGTCATAAGGCAATTCCAGGGGATGAGGGTAGGAAAAAGTAGGCTGCTGGTTAACTAGGATCTGCAGCTTATCCAGTAGGCAGGGAAATGGGCAGACTGGGTGGGCCAAGCGGTCCTTATCTGCAGTCAAATTCTATGTTTCTATGTTCTATGTTTCTATGAAGGATTTTGGCACTTCACGAATTGGGCTTTTTAAAATCCCCATTCATGAGTAAAAATCCCTTTTTTGGCAGGCTGCCATCTTGTTTTATTTTTTCCCCACAAAGAAAATGTTGTAACTTGCCCCATGGATGTGTTTTGTTGTAAATTAAGCATGGATTTTATTCAGCGTAACATCATCTACAAACCCATGGCTTTGGTTTGCTTCATTTTGCTCAAAAAAAATGGCTATTTTAAATTTAAAAATTATTTCTTCATCAACCACTTTTTGTGAGCCGATCCCCTTTCAGGAGCTGTCAAAATCTTTGATCATGATTTGTGGAGCAGATGACCCTATCTTGCAAACAAGGATTGGCTCACAAATGGGGATTTTGTCAACTAGCACAAGAGAATCGGCTCATGAAAGGGGATTTTGACAACTTGAGAAAGTGGATTTTTTTTACTTCCCTTTCATGAGCTGTCAAAATTCCCATTCATGAGCTGATCCCCTTTTCACAAGCTGACAAAATCTTTGATCTTGATTTCCAGACAAAATAGCCCATCTCACAAAGAAGGATTGGCTTGCAAACAGGGATTTTGCCACCTTGTGAAAGCAGATTGACTCACAAAGAAGATTTTGACAACATGTGATAGATTCGTTTTTTGAAATCCTCTTTTGTATGCTGTCAAAATCCCAATTTTGCAAACCAATCCCATTTTGTGAGTTGACAAAATCATTTATTGTCATTTCCAGACCAGATGGCCAAAATCTGACAAATATGGAATTCTCATAAATGTCTGTTTTAACAGCTTGCGAATAGGGATTGACCTCACAAACTAGGAGTTTCAAAGTTATCCATGTGCACTGTAAAAAAAAACTGTTTGGTCTTTTAGCTTGAAATTTGGATGGTGTAATGTGGAGGTCCCAGAGATGTAAGTTACGCTGTTTAGGTGCAAAAAATATAATCGGTTTCATAGATATGCCATCACAAAGTTGTGATTTTTCCTATAGGATAACATTGTGGTGCCATCAGCTCCTTTCAGTGCCCTTATTTTAGAAACGATGCAACATACAGGTTTTTTGTTCAGGGTAGCTTGGTTCTTCTTATGCATGCATGGAGGTTTCATAGTCATAATTACAACTGCAGAGGAATTGGTTTTATAGCTGCTAAGGTTACTGAGATATTGGAGGATTAGTGTTGCATGGGCTCCTTTTCAGATTTATTGGTCTGCTATTTGCCTCTGTAGATATGTGTAAGTGGGGTCGTAGGACCTAGAGGGACAATGATCCACAGATTCATATCATTATGCAAACATTGGCAGTTGGAAGGGAGCACAGGGCCTGGAGTTCCCAAGCTCTCTCTAACAAATACCAGTTACCAGTTACATTACACTTTCTCAAACAGTAAGGAATTCCATTGCAAAACTCTTCATTAATGTATCAGTTAGGATTAAAGCAACAAACATAAGGAAATGAGATGTTACGATTGAGCCCCTAACCTCCCACCTACAACCCCACCTAATCCTCCACACACCACCAAGCATTGGAGTGTGTCATGGGGTTGTTAGGTCTAACTTACACCCCATTCTACTATTCTGTACCATGTCAGCCTGTTTATACATGGAATGGGGTGAGGATTGGGCCTAACAACCCCATGGCACGCCCCAATGCCTGTTGGTGTGTGGAGGATGGAGGAGTGGAGTGATTGGATGGGGGAGTTAAGGGCTCAACCTTATCATCACATTTCCCTACTTTTGTCACTTCAACCCTATCTGATGCATTAACAAAAAATGTTTGCAATAAATATAGTTAGCTAGCTAGCTAGCTAGCTAGATAGATAGATACATACATACATACATACATACATACATACATACATAGATACCTAGATACATATTAGATATAGATAGGTAGATAGACAGATATATAGATAGACAGACAGACAGACAGACAGACAGATTAATTCTGAGCCTGGAAAGGATAACAATATAAGTGATGGCCTTAAAATTGATAGTTAAAAAAATTTCATTCTTTTATATGTAGAGGAGACTGTTATTATTTCTTGGAGAGCGGTATAGTTTCAGAAAGTAATTATGCTTAGTGATAACAGTTTTAAAAGTTTAACAATATCTAAGGTTTTATTTAAGATCATAGAACAGATAAACAATGCCCTTAAAATTGATGATAAAAAAATAGCATTTTTAATATTCAGATGATGCTGTTATTCTTAGACAGCTGTGGGGTTTTAAAAATGTAACTCAGCTTTCTGATAACATTCAAAGTTTAACTTTGCAACTAAATATCAATACATCTAAGGTTTTATCCATTGGGCACAACCTTTTTGAAAACATGGATAGCATTACTTAAATAGGTATAACTACATCAAATACACTGGATTGGAATATGCATCTACTGCACATGTAGCAAAAATAAAGGCCACTGTAAGGCAGCCTGCCCTTGCCATAAATAGATTCAGCAAGTGATATACACTTCATTCCTTTTCAAATATAAGTGGTGTCAATTCTGCTAAACTAAAGGCTGCTACCACTATGGGGCTGGAATATGTGGGTTGCAGTGTGCGGTGGAATCCCTGGGACCAATATAAAACTTGTTTTTTTTACTCCACTTGGCACTGCCACAATGTGTACAGGGTAACTCTCACTGATCGAGACTAGCTTCCCCTTAATTGAAACCCAGGTATTGCTGATAGCTGTTAATTTTTGGTTCAAGATCATGAAAAATAGTTTGTACACATTACTTGAGTCATACATTCAAGAATCATATATACAGTATACTAGGGAAATGTTGCTATATCTACCTTGGAGAATGCTTTAACCATCTGATGAATATTTATAGTCTCCCCTCACTATTTGTATTAAGAAGGTTACTAGAATTAGTAATAGGGTTGGTTTCAAGATGCAAGGCTGCTTGATCTTTCGTCACAAAGGGTGTTTTTGTTTTGTTTGTTTTAAATTGGTGCAAATTATTACTTTCACCCTGTAAAAACAAGCAAAAAATGTACTAGGTCCTGAATTGTATCTTAAGCCTTGTAAATGCCCACATGATGACATTGGCTCTTTTATGTCTACTGGGACCCTACAGTTTTCAGAGAAAAGGAACGTTTTTTATTAATCAGTCAAAATACCCAGCTTGCCCTTATGCATCTGATAACTTGATCCACATAGTCTAGTGTCTTTGTAGATTGGAATATAAAATGGTTGATCCCCTTTTGGGGGAATATATGTTACTGATGTCATAGAGAAAAGCAACATTTCTTATTTAATGGTAAGCATATATCTCTTTCATATTCTGTAGCCAAATTCATCATTGAGGTTCAATTTGTGTACATATGACTGCTACTAACAAGATAATTTCTGGGAATGTTCCCATATATTTTACAATTTCTAAGATATTTTGCTATGTTTTAAGCATCTTTGTGTAATTTTTATGTAGTAGTCCCTTTCACTGAAAACATATGTATAATATACTGAACAGACTGTGCCTACTGTTATAATGTAGCACTTTATCTAAACAGGGAGAACATGGAATCAAACTATTGGCTCAATTTGCAAAGCCCTCGAGTGCCTCAACACCAGGGTGATTTGATGATAAGGTGTACAGGGCTTGCAGCAATCACCAAGATGGTGATTGGGAGTTTCAACCTGTGTGGCAAGTGCCACAGATTAGATCAAGTTTTTTTGGTCTAGCTTACAGCATTGTCTTGGGCTGTTTTTATGGAGCTTGAGCAAGCTATTTCGTGCAGGCTGCTGTAAAACCTGGAAACTGTCACAACTGTGCCTGCAATTCAAAAATCAGGAGACATTGGGCAATGGGGTTCAGCGTACTGCCACAACCTAAATGTTGTAGTGCAGGGCTTGGTACAAACTCTGTGCCATGCTTGGAAAATCAAGGCCCTTGTCTCTAAATGCACTGGAATCCTTTTAAACAAACTACTGTACACATATTGTGCTGCAGAACCAGAAAACAGTCTTAACCATAAAACTTGAGTCACTTGGAGCAACATGTACAATATATACTGTTTGAAAAACATACATACCGCACTTTCACAGTTCTCCTTTAATTTCTTGTATGCAGCAGTGTTATTGTCTTTAAGATCATTAGAATACTCTTGATTAATTTTGATGGTCACTAAATAGATGGCTGTAAAAAGGAAACAATATATTATGTAATAAGGTACTTCTTTTTTCAAGTTGGTAGAACTAATCATGTACCCTGATTGGCTGATGAAGGCTGGGAAACATGCATACATTAATGTCTGCATAATGAGGGCTACAAAAGTGCTGATGGTCTTGCCTCTTAAGTAAGTATGTCAGTGTGTTAACTCAGAATTTAAATCTTAAAACTGGCAACCATTTTTACCTGCCTAAAAATAAAATATATTTAGCCTGGATATGTCAGTTATGGCAAGGTACTAAACTTCCATTCTTCATTTTTCAGTTGTGATTTCAGCTGATTTTCAATGTTATGTTCATTTAAGACTTACAGTGTTTTTTCCTCTCAAAATTAACTCTGCATTCTGTCAAGATCTTTGATAAAACCTTTGTATAAGATGAAATGTAAAAGTGTTCCTATCCTTTCCTGCTGTAGATATTTTTAATGTATGATTCTACACTGGTAATAAAATGGAAAGTTAAAATCTGCAACTGGAGTGGACTCCCTTTTATAAGATTGGAAGTGAGTGAAATTACTTTTGGAACTTGTACAAACTGCTTTTATTTGGCACCAGGTCCTTTGGCTCTGTGTGTTTTAACACCCTCCAGGCTCTTTCTCACTTATTCACTTTCCACCTGTCATGCTTCAACTGATGTACTAACAGGTTTCCTTGTTAATGCTGCCTACACTGCAGCACCTCTCATCCCTCACTTGATCTGAATCCCTAAGTTGCCAACACCAAGCCATGGCATTTATTGTTGGGAAATTAAAAATTAAAACAAGAATCTGAAAGTAATCACACCCTAAGAAAGTTTTACAGTGCAATGCTTGAAATAATTATGTCACCTGGTTGTTTTACTGATTAATGTTTCTTTCCAATATTACTTGCTATGAGGAGAGCTCCTGGCATCATCATTGATCCTACAAATACTGTATCAGCTATTGGGGAGACCCCTTGAATCCAAGAGCTGTTCATCCCTAGCATATTTACACCATCTTCCAAACCTATATAGCTCCATTGAGCCCATACCTTGGAAGGCTAACTTATTTTCCTGTTAGAGGCTCAGTAGATATTCAGTTGATGTCTCTGTCCCTCCTATTGTTCATGTCTGTTCTATGATTCATATATAGTTTACATCTTCCTTTTGATCTTTTTGTGGTTTTTCACAAAAAATTATTGCACAGCATTACAAGATATGTAGTTAATGGGAGTGATGAAGGGGTGCCAATAGGGCATGGGGTAGTAGGGGTTGGAGGTAGGGGAAGGATGTCATCACTGTACTGAATAGTTATTCTAGGTGTTAAGTATGGCATGCACTGACATACTGCTACATTTCCAAAATATTAATGGACCTGCAAACCAAGTTAAAAAAGGCAATAGCTCAAAAACATATCTGGAAATCAAAAAAAGACCTGTCATTCACATGAAAAAAATGCACCCAAGTTATTCTGAGCATACTAAACCAGTGAAATGATGCTCAGTGGCATATTTCTCTTTGGCTTCAAGGGATTGGCCCCATAGCATAAAAAAAAAGATACTAGCTGAAACTACTGCTGAGCTTTAATTGAGTGAATTCAGCAAAAAGTCTAAGAAAAAGAGCTCAGGCAGATCCAGAATATGGAAAAAAACAAACACAATTTGGTGTCCAATTCCAAACCACTTTATTAGTTACAACAGCCTCTCCGCCAACTTCAGACATGTTTGAGTCTCACCCGGGCTCTCTCTCAAGGCATATTCCATACAATCATCAGGTGTGTTTAAAAAGACCTACCTTTAAAGGTGCCACTACATCAGTTTTTTTTACATTCCATATTTTATAGAAAACACTATACAACTATTAATACCATCCACTACACATATCTTACCCTATTATCTTGGAATAGACTTGCTATAGACAAACTGTTAAAAAGAAGCTATATAAAAGCATTCTTCATACTTCCTCAGCTTACTGGAGTAAATACATAGCTGCGATTGAAACTGTCTCTATCCTATCTCTCTGTTCAAGGAAAAAAAAACATGGCCTCCACTCCCTCCTTGTGTGGAATGACTGTACATAGGAAACTGACATCAAAAGTTACCAAATACCTTCTTCTGCACATCCAAATGTTCCACTATATTTATAATTTCAGTGGAATCTTTAGAGTAGGACCTCAGGTTTTTGACCATGGGTTGAAAATGCTGATCCAGGAACAGAGAGAGAAGTTCAGTAATCCAGCCTTCACCTGATATAATAGGTCTACCGGGTGGTTTATCCAACCTTTTATGTTTTTCAAGGAGGATATAAATTACTGGGAGGACTGGATAAGCTACAGATATAGTTCAAAACAAAACATCTGAGATATACTCCTTAATATATCCCCTATTCAGTATTATATCCACCTATTGCATTTCTTGAAATCCTAGTATAGAAGCATTTGTCAGCTAGTTGACATTTTATTTCAGCATTATAGTCACAAGAATTCATAATGACCATTGCCCCTACCTTGTCAACAGGCTTTATTACTCTCTGTTAGTACTAAGATCCTTTAAGGCCTACAACTCATGCTGACTACAGCTGTTATGTACACCTCTGTCTGGAATATTTTTAAGTGTCTCCGTATAAAACTTACATTTTTTAGGGCTGTGGACGGAGCCTTCTGCCCTACTGGGATTTGATTGTTGCTCTAAAAATGGCTGATCTTGAAACCTTCAATTGGACATTTGGAAGTATCCTTCCAAGCATCCAATGGAGCTTGCCACCCTCAACCACAATTGGCCACTAACAAATAACAAGCCTCACTATTTAAGCTGTTACTTCTGCATTCTGGGTAATGAACTGCACAAGCATGACTTACGTGCATGTGCAGTTCCTCTGGTACCATCATGTTGTGAATGGCAAACTGCCATTCACCACAACTGCAGGTGCATGAGTGCCACGCATGTGCAGCAGTGTCATCGCCACCAGTTCCATGACATTCCATGACCGTCACCAACTCTTGCAGCACACTGGGAGTCCACCCCAGTGTGCTCAAAGATTTTTCATTTTGTCTGCCAACATCAGGATGTCCAATCCCAGTGTCGGCATTATGTGCACCCCCTGCATACTCATGCAGCATACTGGGAACCCACCCCAGAGTGCCTATCTGTTATTTATTTCTTCCCACTACCCCCTCACTGACATCAGGGTGCCCAATTCCTGTGTTGGCATAATGTACATCCGCCCACCAGTCATGTGGCACATGGTAGCCCACCCCAGTGTACCCAAATGTTTTCTTTTTGCTTCCTGTAAAAAATAAAACTGTACTTTGTCGTCACTCCCCCCTCAACATCAGAGTGTCCAATCCCTGTTTTGGCATAATGTACAACCTCCCAGTCATGTGGCACACTGGGAGTCCACCCCAGAGTGCCAAATGTTTTCTTCTTTCTGTAAAAAAGAACATGGACCCTCATTGTCACTGTAGTCTTATTTTTTTCCTGTACAAGGAAAAATGGTCCATCATCATCGCTCCAGTCTGCCTCTCAATCCACACCCACCCACTGAGCACCCACCTCCCCAAACCCCTTACCCCATACTTACCTCTGGAGGTCAGCATTGTCTTCTTCTCTCAACCGGGACATGTCCACACTCTTCAAAGTCAAACCACAAACTGAAGAATCAAAGGTAAGCATGCTATAATGTCATTCAATGGAGTTTGCAATTTATGCTGATAAATCAGCCATTTTGGGGAATTTGCGCCCTGAATTTTCAGCTTAGAGTTCTTGGCATCCCGCCTGGTGAAAACTGTCACTGTCATTTTGTTTCTCTGTCCTGAAAGGAAAATTTGTTGTTACTGCATGGAATCACCTTTCAGGACCGATTCATGAAATGACAGTGCCTTTGTTCATGAGGTGGAGTCCCAAAAAGCCCAAGTTGTAAATTTGGTGAAAACATTCCAAAAAATGTCTGTGTTACTAGAGTGCATTGTGCAATTTCTATGTACACTCCTAACTTCACCAGCTTTGAATACTTTCACTCCACATTTGCAACGTTGCCATTTTTGCACACCTCCTTCAAAACAGTATAGATGTTCTTTTTCACAATCTGCCCAAAACTTGTTTTCACACCTGTGGCACAAAATAGCATATTCACCCTGTGAAATCACCTTTTGGAACAAGTTAACAAAATGACACTGGCACTCTTCATGAAGAGGGGTCCAAAAAAGACAGTTTTGAAAATGTGGTGTAACACCTTCAAAAAATGGTCATGTTAGAGTACATCCATGCATTGCATAATTTCTATGCACATGTGTAACTTTGATGATTTGGTAGCTCTTCACAGTCCTATGATCTCTGGCTAGGTCCTGTTTATAAATGTAGCAGAAAGCAAATAATTTAAAATCAAAAGAAATGTCCGGTAAGGAGGATTGTTGAAAGGAGTTCTAGTAATCACAGCATAAGCAACTGTCCTAAAGAGTGGAAGCAATGGATAGGGGAAAACTTTAGAGAAGAATGAAAACAATATTGATAAATGTTTAATTGTCCTTTTCTTTCAACTTTTTCTAAAATGGGCTAATCAAGTGAGTGAAATTATTGCCAGTAACTGGTCTATCCTTCAGTTACAATCAATATTTCAGGAGATTGTTAAAGAGGAACTGCCGATCATTTTTAGAAGAACTTAAGGGACATGGTGGTAACTAACATTACCTTGGGACCTACCCCTGCAAAGTTTTTTATTTAATCCCCACCCCAATGGGCACTTAGAAGTGTGGAAGATGTTGGTACTGCAGTTACATAAGTCCTGAAAAATGTTTTGTGCACCCTGGCACTGGGAGACAATTTGAGATACAACAATTTATTACCTGCAATACACAAGCTGTGGTTTATTTACCCAGTTGTAGCTGTGGAGCTTTCTATGCAGGCCACACTACTCATCCATTGAATGCGAGAGTAGGGGAATCCATCCTGGCCCTGCAATGAGGTGATAAAATATATGCCATTATCACGCATGTGAGAGAAAATCCACTTATATTGCATGAGGTCAAGTTCATTGGTATTGAACATGGTATGTTAGGCCCGAGAGGTGGTGATTTCAAAAAGTTTATAGGTAAGCATGAAAGCGTCTGGATTTTTGAAGTGGGAGCATGTGGGTCCACTGTAAGTAATGAACACATTGATTTGGCAACATTTGTAAGGACATTTAGGTGCTAATTGTGTATATTTGAAGAAATAGGGCATCTTTAGGTGTGTTTGAATTCATATTTGCTGCACTAATCTCTGTTCTCTTTTTGCTTTTATTAACCAGACTGGGTTGATAAATATAAATGATCTATTAAGGTATTTTTATATTTAAGTGTATCTGTACATCGTAACAGTTCAAGTTCCACCACTGGTTTGCTTCAGGCACATTATCTTTGAATTTCACTTTTTCCATATACAGTTATTTTTTTTTAAATAAACAAATATACTGTGGATGAAGTATGGTGGTTTGGGACCTGTACATTTACTTATTTCCAAGTTGAATGTTTATATTTATCTATTTATGTGTTATTTATATGTAATATATGTGTGGGAGAGGCAATTGGTATTATATACGATTGCAAATAAATACATAGATAGATGCTGTCAGCCCAACCAGTCTGCCATATCCCTCTTTCTAATGCGAAAGGTACCCAGGATATTACAAGCCCCCCCATCACCATAGTTTGATAATTCCCATAAGCCTATCCCACACATTCTTCAGTTCCTGAACCATGACCATCCTCACCACTTCCTAGGGGAGACTGTTCCATCTCTCCACAACCCTTTCAGTGAAGTAGAATTTTCTCAAGTTGCCTCTAAGTTTTCCACCTTTTAGTCTCATGCTGTGCCCCCGTAATCTCCTATTATCATTTATGTGAAAGATTCTCCCCTTTAGTACCTTTTTGTTCCCCATTATATATTTGAAGGTCTCTATTATATCCTCCCTTCTCTCCTTTCCTCCAGGGAGTACATATTTAGAGCTCTGAGTCTCTCCACATATGACTTATGCTGCATCCCTGACACCATTTTTGCCACCTTCTTCTGTACTGTCTCCATCCTGTCTATGACTTTTTGGAGATGGGACCCCCAGAACTGAACACAGTACTCCAGATGAGGCCTTACTAGGGAGCTGTACAATGGTACCACCACTTCCCTCCTTTTACCTATTTCATCCCTCCCTATACACCCTAGCATCCTGCTAGCCTTTCCAACTGCTTTGTCACACTGTTTAGCCACTTTGAGGTTGTTTTCTATAACTACCCCTAGATCCTTTCCTCTGTGGTAGCCTCCAGTGTTACCTGGCTAGTTTATACTCAGCCATAGATTTCCTTCTTCCTAGATGCATAATCTTGCACTTTTTGCATTGAAACATAACTGCCATTCCTTGGACCAGTTTTCTAGCCTCTTCAGATCCCTTCCCATTTTCATGTTTGCTTGCATGGGCAGCATGCAAAAAACATATTGAAGTAAGAAGAGCAGTGCAGAGGTGTGGCTGTGTTTGGCTAATGCAGCCCACATTTTCAGAGGCTTGTTCCATGACCACAAATCAACAGGGAAGCTGCCAATGTTGGCAGTTTCAGAGCGATCGCTGGACTTGAAAGAAATCTGCTGCTCCAATTGCAGCAGCAGATCCCAAACAAGGCACATGTTTTGCATCCTGCCCAAAATGTGCTTTTGTACCTGTGGCACAAATTAGTACAGACATGGTGCAAAATAAATATTTAGGACAGATTAATGAAATAACAGTGCCACTGGGGAGGTCCCAAAAAGGCCATGTAGAAAATTTGGTGAACAAATGGCACAAAATGACTGCGTTATGAGTGTGCATTACACATTTTTTTACATATGCTCATACGTTTGCCACTTTTTCATATTTTCAATCCAGATTTTCAACATTGCCAATTTATCACACCTCCTCATGAACAGTATAGATATTATTTTTATATCCTGACCAAAATTTCTTTCCGTAGCTATTGCCCCAAATGGTGCATTTGTAGTACAAAATCAACTTTTGTTACTGAATAACAGAATTATAATGCCACTGCTCATGAGGTGGGATCCTAAAAAGTCCATGTTGAAAATGTGGAGTGAAAATACCAACAAACGCCCTAAGCATACCATGCCCTGTACAGACTGACAGGCTTCAGGGGTATGGCTTGGGGTCAGCCATAATGCTCACCCCATTGCTATTTAAAATGCAAGTAAATTGCTGTAAACTGATCAAGTCTGAAATTTCATGGTGGTTTGCATATATCTTATGATGCTTCACATTACGGAAGTATGTATGATGTATTTCTTTGAAACTTGACTTGTTGCCAGTGCCCTTTGGGGTAACCCTTTTTTCAGTGCTTCTGCTCTGTGATTATTTGTTTTTAACTTTTTTTTTTGAGGCCCCCACTACTCAACCAAATGAGGCCTACATAGGGATGAAGGGTTTTCACTAAAATTGAGTTAGATCAGAGATCAGTGACAGTAGGTGCTGGCTAAGTGCAGAGAAAGGACATTCATAGTTTGTTGCTGTAAACTGATGTACTGAAGAAGGAATATGCTATTGCTGAAGCTTATTTCCTGTATTTTGAATAAATATCATACAGAGATTGTGTGTTGAACCTGAAGTTTGGTGTCTGGTCCATCTATTATCCCATGACCCCTCCTCAGACTTCCTCACTAGCTGTGTGAGACCTGCCCCTTACAGGGATTACAGGAATCCCTTACTCCTGGCTGAGGCTGACACTGGGATGCTCCAGTCCACATCTGGCACTTTGAAGTCACCCATCAGCAGCAATTCACCCTTTGTTGCCATATTCTTTATAGTCTCCAGAAATTCCCTGTCTACCCCCCAGGTAAACTTTCCAATGTCACCTCTGAACAGTAGGTCTTCCAATCAGGACAACCACAAGGATGGCCCCCTCCTCTTCAGTATCTTTCTGAATGGCCTGTCGGCCTCCTGTTGGCAACAGATTCTACTATATGTGGATAACACTATTATCTTCATATCTCAACCCTTCTATAAAGCAATCTACGGCAAGGTATTAAGGATGTCGAGGAATAGATAAACAGATAAATAGACACTATTGGTAGATAAGGGTCTATGGCCCATCCAGTCTGCCCATTTGAGCTTGTAAGTTCACATTATGTTTTCCTAGAAGTCTGTTGCCCCTTACCCCTGACCTCCAGAATTCTCTTATGTCTAGCTCATACACCCTTAAATCCTGTGATTGTTTCAGCCCCCACCACTTCCTCTGGCAGGGTGTTCTACTTGTTCACCACCCATTCTGTAAAGACAAATTCTTCCTCATATTTCCTCTGAATCAGTCTTGCTCCAACTTCATCCCATGCCCTCTAGTCCTGGAACATCTTTTTCATTGGGCAATACTGTGTTCCTGCACCCTGTTCCTCCTTGTAAGGTACTTGTATGTCTCTGTCATATTCCCTCTCTCCCTTCTCTCCTCCACGGAGTACATATTCAAGTCCTTCAACCTGTTCGTATAGGACTTGTGATGCAATCCCTGTACCATCTTTGTTGACCTCCTCTGAACCTTCTCTACAATGTTTATGTCCTTACATAGGTAAGGTCTCCAGAACTGTATTCTGTACTCCAAGTGGGGCCTCACTAGTGTCTTGTATGGTGGAATTATGACCTCCCTTTTCCTGCTGGTGATGCCCCTGACTATGCATCCCAGCATCCTATTTGCTTTACCTGCTACCCTGTCACTCCATTTCCCTACCTTGAGGTCAACAGGGATCATAACACCAAGGTCCTTTTCCTGTGTGGTGCATGCTATATCTTCACCTCCCAACTGATATGTTATTCCAAGGGTTTTGTGCCCCATATGCACTATCTTGCACATCTTTGCACTGAATTTCAACTGCCAAACCCTTGACCAGTCTTCAAGCTTCTGCAGGTCCCTCCTCATTCTGTCTACACCCACTGGCATATCCACAATGTTAAAGAGATGTGTGTCTTCAGCAAACAATGAAATACTGCCTTCTAGGTCCTGCACAATGTCACTAATAAAGATGTTGAATAGTACTTGTCCCAGCATTGATCCCTGTAGTACCCCACTGGTCAGTTTTCCTTCTGTGGAGTGACAGCCATTTACCACCCCCCTCTGTGTTCTGCCACCCAACCAATTATCTACCCACCACACTGCTGTTCTGCCCACTCCCATATTTTTCAGTTTGTTTCATAGCTTTCTATGTGGCACAGTGTCACAGGCCTTGCTGAAGTCCAGATAGGCCGCATTCACTGCCCTCCCCTGATTCATCTTCATTGTCACCCAGTTAAAAAATTAAATGAGGTTGGGCTGACATGACCTCTCCCAGTGAAACCATGCTGCCTTGGATCCTGTAGTCCATTGGCAACCAGATATTCCATGAATCTCTCCTTTAATAGTGCTTCCATAATCTTCCCCATTACCGAGGTCAGACTGTTTGGTCTGTAGTTACCTGCTTCCTCTTTGTTCCCACTTTTGAATAAGGGGACTACATCTACTGTCCTTCAGTGTTTGGGTACCTCCCCTGTTTCTATTGATGGGCTAAATAGGATTGTCAGAGATTCAGCCACCACCTCTTTCAGGACCCTGGGGTGCAACACATCTGACCCCATTGCTTTATCTACTCTAATTCCTTCCCCATGTTGTCACCATTCCCACCCTTTGTACTCCCTTCAGTCCCATTAACTTCCTCTTCTTCAGTAAAGACTGAGCAGAACCACCTGGCCAGTTTGTCAGCTTTACTGTTGTCATCCTTCATGTGGCCCCCATTCTACCCCTTCAGTCTCACTATCCCTCCCTTTGCCTTTCTTTCTTCATTTATGTGCCTGTAAAAGGTTGTGTCCCTTCTACCCACTGATTTTGCGATGCGCTCTTCTGTCTGAACTTTGGCTTCCCTTACTGATGTCCCTGCCTTCCTTTTCTTCTCCCAGAACTTTTCCCCATCCCCTTTTGCCTGTATCTTTTTGTATTGCCTGAGTGCAATCTTTTTGGCTTTTACTGTCTCAGCTACCTCCTTGGAAAACCATAATGGCCTCCTCTTCCTTTTCCTTGTGTAACCTGCTTAATGCATAATTTTGTTGCTCTTATAATCCCCATTTTAAATATTACCCTTTTTTCCTCAACCCCTGATTCCTGCCCCATTCCTATTAATGCGTCTTTTATGCATCTCCCCATTTTCTTAAAGTCTGCCCCCTTAAAATCCAGGATACGTGTTTTTGTGTGGTTTGGTTCTGCACTTTCTGTGATTCCAATCAACAGTGACCAGTGGTCACTGTTCCCCAAGTGCTCCCCCTCTGTTATTCCATCACACTATCCCATTTGTGAGCACAAGTTCCAATATTGCCTTCTGCTGAGTTGGTTCCACGACCATTTGCTTGAGAAAGGCACCATGAAGGGAGTCCAGAATAAATCTGCTCCACGTTGCTGCTGCTGCTGCTGCTGGGAGGCTCCAGTCCACATCTAGAATATTGAAATCTCCAACCAGCACCACCTCAACCTTGTCTGACATTCTTTGGATGGCTAGCATCAGCTCCTTATCTGTTTCTTCTTCCAGGACTGGTGGTCTGTAGATCACCCCTGTGTGGATAGCTGATTCCATTTTCCTTTCCATCTTAACCCACAGTATCTCTCTCTCCCATTTTGTTCTTTTTGGATCGCTGTGGCCTTTATGCCATCTTTACCATAAAGTGCCACTCCTCCTCCCTTCTTACCTGCCTTTCTGAATCTGTGATTGCCGGATATGGCCATCTCCCAGTCGTGGTTATCATTACACCAGGTCACCATGATGGCCACAATGTCTAGGTCCCACTGCACTATGACAGCCTCCAGATCCTCCATCTTGTTACTATGGCTCCTGGCATTGGCAAACTTCACTTTCTATGATCTGAACTCCCTGAAGCATTTAGATGTTCTACTACAGCCCCTTCCCTCATTGTCCTTTATCCCAGGTTCTTCCGGCTGTCTACCCTACTGTTGAATTTTGCCCCCTTTCTGCCTATCCACCTCTTGGGCTGCTTATCTCCATCTTTTGCACACTGTTTTGTAGAGATATCTACTCCTCCCGTTCACTGATTCTTCTGTTAACTTTTGGGGTTGGGCAATTACATACCCCCCCTTGCTGGTCTGCCACCCCTCTTGGATAGTTTAAATGCTTGTCCATGTACTGTAGCATTTAATGTTATCATTAAATACTTAGATTCCCTTCCAAGATGGAGGCAGGCCGTCAGGTTTGAACAAGTCTCCATCCCTCCAGATGGGTCTCCAGTCACCAATGAATCCAAACCCTTCTTCACAGTACCAGTTTTCCAACCATGAGCTAAAGTTCCTGTTGCATGCTCCCCTATGCTCTCCCATGCTTGTCACAGGTAATTCTTCTGAGAAGGTGACAGAAGTAGCTACTTGCTTGAGACCCAGCCCCAATTTCCTAAACTCTTCTAGAACTTCCTTAGGCTCCCCATTTGCCAGGTCATTAGTACCTAGGTGGACAATGACACCCAGCTCACCCTCCTGTTTTGCCTTCCCAGTGATCCCCAAGATCTTCTTCCCATCCCTCCATGCTGTGGCACCTGGTAGGCACCTCAGCTCCCTGTCATCCCCTTCCTGTGTTCCTAGCTGGATCCTCTTATGATAGAGTCTCCCACCAGGATTTGCTTCCTCTTCCTCTGGGGTCCACTGCTCTCCACATTGAGGTCACTTTCTTGGTTTATCTCCACATCCTTCCTTTCTACTTCTCTGGATACCTCTGTTTGGTTGTCCAGTGTGGCATATGGGTTCAGGAGTGTAACAGAACTTGGGATGTGCCTCTGCCTGACTGCCGTAACCCTCCCTGAACCCACTGTCATCTAAGTGCTGCTCATTCTTGGCATCCTTTGATGCAGCACCACTTGACTGGGAGATCTCTGGATAGGGGTGAAGATACTCCTGACCCAGCTTACTTCTGCTCTGAGTCTGGCTACCTCATCCCACAGTACAGAGAGATGTTATCAGATAGGGCAGCACCTCAGCATCCAGAAGGTCTGCCTGAATATGGCTGCCCTGCATCCATTGCATTGCACCACTCCCCACATTATACTGCACTTATAACATTATACTGCACTTATACTGCTATTCCAGTACTTGTCTGTTACTGAAGCACACCTAGTTCCCTCTTTATTAATTTACTGTCCTGAAAATCCTGCCACCGATCCTCAGATACTTTCTTTAGAGAAAGAAAACAAACAAACAAACAAACAAAAAAGAAGTCAAAACACTTGTGCCAAGTGCAGACTTCCTCCTCCTTATGCCCCTCCTACTCCACAACCTTTGCTATTCCATGTGCTTAGTTCCTGTCAATCAGATTTAACAGGGCATATAATTTTGACTGGGGGCAGGGGGGAGAGGGTGAATGAAAATTTCCAGCAAGTAAAGTCAACAAAGGAAATCAACATCACTATAAGTATACCAAACTAGGTTTTAAATTTTCAACAGCCCAAAAACAATTCTAATTAAAGACAGCAAATAAATAGCCCCCTTCAAACACCTTCCATCCCCCAAGACCCATAGGCCTTTGGGGGAGTGGGTGAGTAGGGATGGTTGTGGGCATCCCCATTCTAGTCTCCTTTGCAGCCTCATGATCTCTTCTCTTTCCTGCCATAGCTCCCTCCATAGTTCCATTACTATCCTGCAGAAGGGGCACCCCAGTCTGCAGAGTGTCTACCTTGCTACCAGCACCCACAGCTCTGGTAGATCTTGATGTCCATGTTTGTTTTCCTCCTGACCTGTAGGTGTCACTGTTTCTTTCTCACTTTAGTGTGTCTTCTCTGTCCTTGCTTCCTGTTCTCACTGGTGTCTTCCCTTTGGAGTCATTCAGGAAGCTCCCTTGGGCTTCTATAAATGTAGAAATACCCTGGGTGGTTGGGAGGATGGGTAGTACTATTGCCACCCCTTAGCAATTGGCAGTTAAGTGATGGGTGAGGGGGATTTAGCTGATTCCCCTCTTCCACTCTAAAATGAGGTACTCTTAAAAGGAAATGCAGCTCCCTTTTAGTTACTAGCTTCCCTCACCAAAATGAGGTGCTTCTAAAAGTAAATGCTGGCTCCTTTTCAGTTGCAGTTTCTAAAAGTTGAAACAGAAGTAAATACTATCTCCCTTTCAGCTAATATCTGCTGCTTCTAAGAGCTGAAGCAAAGTGGAGCTGAGGCACAAATGAATCTGCTATTCATAGATCACAGGCCCCTTCCACTTAGTAGCAACTTTTACCAGTTAAGTGATGGGGAAACGGGGAGATGTAGCTGATTCCCCTCTTCCTCTCTAAAATGAGGTAACATAGAAACATAAACTTTGATGGCAGATAAGGACCGCTTGGCCCTCCTAGTCTGCCCATTTCCAAACCTACAGGATAAGCTGCAGATCCTAGTTAACCAACAGCCTATTTCTTCTTAGCCCCCACAAGAATTGTCTTATGTCTGTCCCATGTATTCTTGAATTGTCCCACAGTTTTAGACCCCACAACCTCCTCAGGAAGGCTGTTCCATGCATCCACCACCCTCTCTGTGAAAAATTACTTCCTCACTTTGCCCCTGAACTGCCCCCCATCTTTAAATTGTGTCCCCTTGTCCTTACACATCTCTTTTTCTGAAAAATGCTACCCGCTTGGACTTTGTTGATTCCACTAAGGTACTTAAAAGTTTCTATCATGTCCCCCCTTCCCTTCTTTCCTCAAGGGTATACATATACTTTGGGTCACCCTGGAGACAGGAAATGGCACCACAATCTGCATGGGGGTTGTATACAGACCCCAATCTCAGGGGGAGGGAATGGACAAGGAAATGATAGAAGGCTTTCTTAGAATGGCAGAAAAAGGGGAGATATTGTTGATGGGGGACCTGAATATGCCAGATGTTTGGATCACCTTTGCTGCAGGTGCATCCTTGATGCCCTACAGGGGGCATGCCTCAGACAGCTAGTATTGGAACCCACTCAGGAGGGAGCAATCTTAGACCTGGTACTCTCAAATGGGGATGGAGAAAGAATCTCAGATTTAGAAGTGGGTAGCCATCTGGGAACAAGCGACCACCAAATAGTGTGGTTCACGATAAACACAGCCATACAATCAAGCCATACAAAAGCAAGAGTACTGGACTTTAGGAGGGCTGACTTTGGGAAAATGAGAGAGTGCCTCAGAAAAGCACTAGCAAACAGGCAAGAAGGAGGGGTGGAGGAACAATGGGGAGTGATCAAAACAGCCATCACAGAAGCAACAAGCCTTTGTGTAAAACAAATCAATAAAACACAACGAAGGAAAAGACCGTTATGGTTCTCAAAAGAGGTGGCAGGGAAGGTTAAGGAGAAAAGGACAGCATTCAGGAAATATAAGGAAACACAGAAGGAGCAGGACAGAGAACTTTATCAGTTAAAGCAGAAAGAGGCTGGGAAGGCAGTCAGAATAGCAAAGGCCCAAACCGAGGAAAGGATAGCCAATTCTGTTAAGAAGGAGGATAAGACCTTTTATAGGTACAATAGGGAGTGAAGAAAGACCAAAGGAGGGATACTAAAGCTTAATAAAGGGGAAGGAATGTGGGTAGAGGGTGACAGTGAAAAAGCAGGGATACTGAATGAATATTTCTGCTCAGTATTCACAAAGGAAGAGGAGGGGAGTTACCTAAACCAAACAAGAGAAACACTCTGAAGGCAGGGCTCGATAACAGTCCATTTACAGAAGAAAGGGTTCTGAAAGAACTAATAAAATTGAAAGTGGACAAAGCAATGGGGCCTGATGGGGTTCACTCAAGAATTCTAAAAGAACTAAGGGTAGAACTAGTGACACCGCTGACTACTCTGTTTAACAAATCATGGGAGGATGGGGTGGTACCCGAGGACTGGAGGAGGGAAGATGTGATTCCTCTTCACAAAAGTGGGAGCAAGACAGAGGCAGGAAACTACAGACCAGTTAGTTTGACCTCAGTGGTAGGGAAAATGATGGAATCACTTCTGAAGGAAAGAATTGTTGAGTACCTAGAGGCCAGTGGGGCACAGGACCCATGGCAGCATGGATTCATGATGGGAAGGTCATGTCAGACGAATCTAATAGATTTCTTTGACTGGGTTACCAAAGTGAAACAGACCAGGGAGGGCTGGGACATGGCCTACCTAGATTTTAGCAAGGCATTTGATACAGTCCCACACAAAAGATTAATACAGAAGATAGCCAGCCTTGGTGGGTCCCAAGGTGGTAGCCTGGATAAAAATTGGCTGAACAACAGGACTCAAAGGGTAGTAGTAAATGGAGTACACAGTGATGAAAGGAGGGTTACTAGCGGGGTACATGAGGTTCAATACTGGGACGGTCCTTTTTAATGTCTTTATAAGTGACATTGCAGAGGAACTGGAAGGAAAAGTATGTCTTTTGCAGATGACACAAATATCTGCAACAGGGTTGATACACAAGATGGAGTGGAAAGGATGAGAAGGGACTTGGCAAGGTTGGAGGAATGGTCAAATGTATGGCAGCTCAGATTCAATGCAAGGAGTGCAGGTAATGCACATGGAGAACAAAACCCTGGGAAGCGTACACAATGGGGGTGAGATACTGACAACAGTAAAATAGAAAGGGACCTGGGGGTAATTATATCAGATGACCTAAAGATGGGCAAGCAATGTGAGAAGGCAGTAAGGAAGGCTGGGGGATACTGGGATGTATAGGAAGAGGCATCAATAGTAGAAAACAGGAAGTTGTTATCCCTCTGTACAGACAGTTGGTGAGACCCCATCTGGAGTACTGTGTGCAGTTCTGGAGACCCCATCTCCGCAAATACATAGACAGAGTGGAGGCTGTCCAGAGGAGGGCAACCAAAATGGTGCAGGGTCTGCACCAGAAGACATATGAAGAAAGACTAAAGGAGCTTAATATGTATACCCTTGAGGAAAGAAGGGAGAGAGGGGACATGATAGAAACTTTCAAGTACCTCAAGGGAATTAACAAAGTCCAAGAGGGTAGCATCTTCCAGAAAAAGAGATGTGCAAGAACAAGGGGCACAATTTGAAGATAGAAGGATGGCTCAGAGGTAATGTGAGGAAGTATTTTTTCACTGAGAGGGTTGTGGATGCATGGAACAGCCTCCCTGAAGAGGTTGTGGGGGCAAGAACAGTGGGGGACTTCAAGAATGCATGGGACAGGCATAGGGCAGTCCTAGTGGGGGGTAGGAGGAATTAAGCTGTTGGTTAACTAGGATCTGCAGCTTATCTGTTAGGTAGGAAAATGGGCAGACTAGGTGGGCCAAGCGGTCCTTATCTGCCGTCAAATTCTATGTTTCTATGTTTCTATATTAAGCTCCTTTAGTCTTTCCTATGACTTCTCTTGTAGACCCTGCACCATCTAATTGCTCTCCTCATGACTGCCTCTATCCTGTCTATGTCCTTGCGGAGATGGGATCTCCAGAACTGGACACAGTACTCTAGATGGGGTCTCTCCAACTGTCTGTAGAAAGGGATAACAACTTCCAGTTTTCGGCTGGTGATGCCTCTCCCTATACATCCCAGTATACTCCCAGCCCTCTTACTGCCTTCTCACATTGCTTGCTAACCTTAAGGTCATCTAATATGATTACCCCCAGGTGCCTTTCCATTTTGGTTGTTGTTACTACCTCCCCCCACTGTGTAATCTTCCCCTGGGTTTTTGTTTCCCAGGTGCATTATTTCGCCATTATTTGCATTGAATCCAGGCTGCCATACTTCTGACCATTCCTGCAACCTTGCCAAGTCCCTTCTCATCCTTTCCATGCCTCCTTGTGTATCAACCTTGTTGCAGATCTTTTTGTCACCTGCAAAGAGTCATACTTTCCCATCCAGTCCCTCTGCAATGTCACTTATGAAGACACTAAAAAGGACTGGACCAAGTACTGAACCCTGTGATACCCCACTACTAACCCCTCCTTTTTCAGAGTGGACTCCATTTACAATTACCTTCTGTGTCCAGTTGTCCAGCCAATGTTTTACCCAGGCTACCACCCTGGGACTCACTCCCAGGCTGGTTAACTTGACTATTAATCTTTTGTGTGGGACTGTGTCAAATGCCCTGCTAAAGTCTTGGTAGACCATGTCCATAGCCCCTCACTGGTCTACTACTTTGGTTATTGAGTACTCTTCAAAGCAAATGCTAGCTCCCTTTTAGATGCTATAATTGTGCCTTTAAATGAATACTTGTTACCATATATGCATTGTATGTGATTGGTGGATTTGATCGATGCACACACTTCTTTGCACTATAAATGTAGAGCACTTGCACTTTGTTTTAGATTACTCTGAAGAAGCCCAGCAGGGACCAGGAGAAATTTAAGTGCATAATGTTAACGGTTCGTCACCAGACCATATGCCTTCTGCATTTTATAGTTCATCTTCTTTGCACTATGGAGTTCAATAAAGGACGTTGATTATATCATCAGTGTGTCCTGGCTGCAGTCCATGCAATGGATGCAGTTATTTGCTTCATGTGAGTTAATTAAGCAATAAGGCACGACAAGGTGTGTGTTATCGTGTAATAACATCACTCCTGGAGTGGGTTGAAGCACGAGGCAAAGCGAATGCTTCCACCACCCCCAAGTGATGTTATTACACGATAACTTTTACACTGTAATGCTGCTATTAATTAATGACTCAAGGTTATACAAAACAATAAAAATGTTTTAGTAGATTTTAGTGAGGCAGTGTATCTTTGTTTCTGAAAAAAAATCCAAATAATCATCCAAAAAAAAAAAATCACAGTGATGTTATTGTGTAATACCATCACTGTCTCAGGCACATACTGACCAATCAAAGTCCAGGAAATTTTCTTGCCGTTATATAATTTACTTTTTACAAGCACTGTTACCCTAATTTCCTGGTGTTTATATCTTCTGTATTTTCATTTGAAATAATAAGCAGAAAAGTTTCTGACATCCTTATTTGAGTGGTACTACTGGTATGAGTGCTGTTCAGTGTTTGTCGCTATACTTCTTGTTTGTTTACTGTTGCCATTGGCTTAATCCAGGTGCTGGCATGCTTTGTTCCTATATAATCTGCTGCTGGGAGCATGCTGCTATAGGTAACTCACTCCCTGCATCAGCTGGACAGCTGGCAGCCATGGAGGTGAGTGGAGGGCTGTGCCTCTGGCTGTCAGGAACCATGGCACCGAACAGCTGTTACAGGTAATGATAGATGTTGTTTTTGATGCCACAGGGGGTGGAGGGGGTTACATGCCTGCAGGGACAGGCCTGTGTTGTGTGGCAAGGGGTGGACTGCACTGTGATGGGGATGGGGCTTATATCTGTGGCTTACTTACTGTAGTTACAGATTTTTGCATAGTTTAACATTCCCACAGGTAACAGGACAAAGTATGTATTCCAATGACTGCATCAATTTACCCAGATAATTCTAATACAGGGTTGTCAGTGGTACGGGCCTACCATGACAGCACACCTCACATATATTACTTGGATGGCTGTACCCTAACAGGTGGTTGAAACTGTTAACCTGCTCTTTATTACTCAGTTATTATTCATTATTATGTATTTGGACACATATTACTGTTAAGTATTATTACATAGTATTAGAGGATGGGTCATTAACGTGTGGTGATGGGGGCTTTACACATATGGGACTGGGAACCAATATGTGGTGATGGGTTAGAGGTATGTTTCTGCATTTCAGATTTGAATGGGGCACTGCTGTGTGCGTGTGTGGGGGATGCTCAGGCATATGAGATAGGAGTGGGGTTGCTGTTAGGGCAGAGGGCTGCCACTGTGGACTGGGTGGAGATCTGTGTGTGAACTGGCACATACATCAGTTATGGCAGGACAGAATAACCATTCTGCATTAGGTTCAGCATTTTGGTATAGGAGTCAATCAGTAGAGGTGCAAAGTGGATGACGGATCATCAGATAATTCTCAACATTGACTAGACCTTTCCACCTGTTTGCTGTATTTGTTGCACTGAAGCAGAAGAACAATAAGACATAGCTGGTATTTACTACAGCAGTTGGAGCTTGCATTCTGTGGGAAATTAGGAGGCACCATAACTGACAAAGCAAAAAGGAAATCCAAAAAACTTCTGATCATAGGAGGCTCCATGATTCAGGGAGTTGTTACGTATCTCCAGCCAGGGGTAATGGTCAGATGTCTCCCAGGTACATCAGTGTGGAGAAACACTGACTGCATTGCTAAAATTGTTCAGGAAGCAGGAGAAAAAACTTTGACGTCCTGATACACATAGGGACTAACAATCTCACCAGCCGGTCAGTTATGGAGACCAAGGAACACCTGACCAGGCTGGGTGACAAACTATCATCCATTTCATCCGGTATCTCCTTCTGTGAGATCCTGCTAGTTGGGGGGGGGGGCAGATGGACAGAAGGTAAGAGAACGGGAGATAGAGGAGCTAAACATGTGGCTGAAGGGTTGGTGCTAGGAAAAAGGACACAAATTTGTTGGGAACAAGCAACAGTTTTGAGAGCGAAAGTTCTTTAAATTTGATGGACTGTATCTGACTAAAGAGGGAGTCAGTAAATTGGTGCAGAAGTTTGACATCTTTGCAGAATATTTAAACTAGCAAATGGGGAGAGGGTGCAGTACCCCATACGTCGAATGGGAAGAACACCCCTTCCCCCCTCAGCTAGTGGTCAAACAGGAGTTCAGCATGTTTGGAGTTCATTTGCATCACTAGGTAAGGAAAATGGTCTGGCTCCCATTCGACACACAGGGGAAATGCCAGACCTCACCCAACAACTAACACACCGAAATCTGGCCAATGGAAAATCATGTGCACAAATGCTCGCAGTCTGAGAAACAAGTTTCCAGACCTGCAGGCAATAATGATAGAGGCTAAACTGGACATAGTAGCCATTAGTGAGACATGGTTTACCAGTAATTACACTTGGGAGACTTCAGTACCTGGCTATGTACTGTTCAGAAGAGATTGAGGTGCAAAAAAGGGGGTGGTGGAGTGTCCTTTTATGCAATGAAAATATCAAAGCTACAGAAATTCAGAATATACATAAGGAGCCAGAAGAACTGTGGGTCACACCGGAAACAGGAAATGGGACAGCCATATGAACTGGGGTTGTGTACAGGCCTCCAGACCAGGGGGAGGACATAGACACATTACTGTTAGAAGATATACAAAATATGATAGCTAAAGAGGAGGTTCTGATAATGCAAGACTTCAACATACCAGATTCAGATTGGTCAATACCAGCAGGAACATCTGCCAGAACTAGACACATGGTGGATTCCCTGCAGGGGGAGGGCCTCAAGCAACTGGTACAACAACTCACAAGAGACAGGACTATCCTAGATGCGATACTGACTAACAGGGAAAGGATCACATATCTCCAGGTAGAAGGTCACCTGGGGGGCCAGTGACCATCACATGGTATGGTTCAGTTTGGCCACTAGAACTAAATCATCCCATTCCAAGGCAAAAATATGGGACTACAGAGCAGCTGGTTTGATTAGATGGCCAACAGAGCAAAGCCAGCCCTGGAAAAAAGAAATACAGGTGAGGGGGTACAGGCAAAGTGGGCTAGCATTAAAGATGCAATGCTTGAAGCAACAAACCATCATGTTGGAGAAAGAAGGAAGTGCAAAAGAAGAAGGAAACCACTTTGGTTCTCAAAAACAGTAGCAGAAAAGGTCAGAGCCAAAAGGCTGGCCTTCAGGAAATATAAGGTAATGCAGCAGGATGAAGATAGGGAGGCACAACAAACTTCCCTAAAGGAAGCAGGGAAGGCAGTAAGGCAGACAAAGGCCCAAACTGAGGAAACACTAGCACAAATAGTAAAAGAAGGTGACAAGACTTTCTATAGATACATTAGTGAAAGGAGAAAGTCCAGAGGGGAGTATTGCTAAGATCAAATGGGATAAGGGGGCATTTGAGGAGGAGGAGGACCATGTAAAAGTATCTATCCTAAATAGATACTTCTGTTCAATATTTACTGAAGAAAAGGTAGGGTGGGGCCCACAGCTCAGCACCATGGACACAGGGGGAGGGAGGTGTGCACTAGTCCCTTCACAAAAGAAAGTGTCATACAAGAACTTGATGAGCTCAGGGTGGACAAGGCAATGGGACCTGATGACGTACATCCCAGTGTACTAAAGGAGCTAAGGGTGGAACTAGCAGAGCCATTATTAGAACTGTTTAGTGAGCCTCTGAGCACAGGAGAGGTCCCAGAAGATTGGAGAAGGGTTCATGTGATCCCACTCCACAAGAGTGGTAGCAGAGAAGAGGTAGGGAACTACAGACCAGTCAGTCTTACCTCAGCAGTGGGCAAGATTATGGAGGTACTGCTTAAGGAAAGGATAGTACAACACCTGGAATCCATAGGAGCACAGGATCCAAGACAGCATGGGTCTACAAAAGGAAGGTCCTGTCAAACTAAACTTATAGATTTCATTGACTGGGTAAGCAGAGTGGTGGACCAAGGGGAAGCAGTTGATGTTGCCTACCTTGACTTCAGCAAAGCTTTCGATACTGTTCCACATAGAAGATTGCTTAATAAGCTGGGTAGGCTCGGGTGGGTCAGAAGTTGGTCAACTGGGTGCCAAACTGGTTGAAGGGCAGAAAACAGAGAGTGGTGGTAAATGGTATACAGTCAGAAGAGATGCAAGTCACAAGTGGGGTACCTCAGGGATCAGTCCTGGGGCCAGTCCTCTTCAATATCTTCATCAGTGATATTGCAGATGAACTGGAGGGTCTGTCTGTTTGCAGATGACACCAAGATCTCCAACAGAGTAGATGATCCTGATGAGTGGGCAGAATGAGAAGAGATCTGGATAAACTAGCAAAATGGTCGGAAGAGTAGCAACAGGGGTTTAATGCAAAGAAGTGCAAGATCATGCACATAGGGAAGAGAACCTCTGAAGTTACCGGTAGGCTGGGAGGAGAGTTGCTGGCAGTCACAAGGGAAGAAAGAGACTTGGGCGTCATCATCACTGATGACCTGAAATCATCCAAACAGACCAGGAAAGCAGTAGGAAAGGCTAGCGGGATGTTGGGGTGTATTAGTCGGGGTATCACAAGTCGGAAGAGGGAGATAATAATCCCTTTTTACAAGATACTGGTTAGGCCCCATCTGGAGTACTGCGTGCAGTACTGGAAGCCGCACCTTCACAAGGACATTAACCAAACTGAGGTAGTCCAGAAAAGGAAAGGGCAACCAAAATTGTGCAGGAACTGCATCAGAAAACATATGAGGACAGATTAATGGAGCTCAATATGTATACCCGAGAGCAAAGGACAGAGAGAGGTGATATGGTCGAAACATTCACCTTAAGGACATTAACAAAGTGAAAAAGTCTAACATGTTTCAGTATAAGAAAAATAGGACAAGAGGACACAGCATGAGATTAGAGGGAGGCAGATTAAGGGGTAATGTGAGGAAGTTCTTTTTCACAGAAAGGGTGGTGGATGCATGGAATGGCCTACCTCAGGAAGTGGTGGATATGAATATAGTACAGGGCTTCAAGCAGGCATGGGATAGGCATAAGGGAGCAATACAGATGAGTTTGAATAGACAGGCCATTGACAGAGCAAAGGCTGATGGCACATTCATAAGGTAGAAAAAGAAATGGGCAGACTGGACGGGCCTTGTGGTCCTTATCTGCCATCAGCTTCTATGTTTCTATGTTTTGGAGGGGGACTATTGTTTAATGTTCTTATGCAACTTAGTGTAGTGTCATGCTTGTGCAATTTGAAGAACCTCTGTGACTGATTGCCTTTTTAGTCCACAGGGAATACCACCCTGTAGGGATATTTAGAGCAAGAAACCCTTGGGAGGGTTCCACTCTCAGAGGTGCTCAACAATGGATTCTCTTAGGCTAAAGGTACCTTAGAAAGAAGCCCCAAAAAGAATGTAGAACAGAAAGAATTGCTTATGAAAACTGAGGTCTATGGATTAGCTGCAACTAGTGGATTGACAGCAACTGGTGATAAGTAAACATGAACACAGGCTGAAAGGTGAAAGATACTGAACAGAGAAGAAGGCCATGACTTTATAAGGAGAGAGGAAATGGCAGAGGAGAGCCATCACTAAACTCCATCCAATAGTGGAAACCTACTTAAGTAATCTACAGAATATACTACTATCTGAACTGACTAAGTATTATGACTTTCGGCACAGAGGATAGGAAAAACCCTATAAGGAGGAAACCTCTGGGGATCCAAGGCCTTAGTCATCTTTCCTCCAGGCTTGGGATAGATTCAGTGACAGCTCTGCTATTGCAGTTTTGAAACCCAGCTGAGGGGGAATTTAATTTAGAGGAAAGCTATCACTCTATCCCTCTTAAAAGAATGCTGTGCCGGGCTGCAAATGAACTCTGCAGCAATAGAGACTCCCACATGGGAGGCACCCCCAGGCAGGAGGAGGAGAGCAACAACTGCTAAAGGCAATAAGCTGGCCTGCTGAAGCTTAAAAGCACACCAGTTGAACCTTTAGGTGCTGAATGGAGAGTGGCATACAAAGGTGCCACTGAATCCAGTTGGCACAGCTAAAGAAGTCCTCTTGGAATAAATGGCCCCACTCCTCAGGTACTGAAGTCTTAAATTCTACATCAGGATTACTGCCAATACATCTGAATAGATAAAACTCCACCCAGAGTGAGGACATTCCCACTGAGGCCAAGATAAGGAGGACACAGTACATAGCAGCTATAATTTCCCTGCTGCTATGTAATAAGGTGCTGCTAGTCTGTTGCTGGATTTGTTTTTTACCTGCTGACTACTTGAAATAAAGTACTGTGCACATATTAACAGTGGCTGCTTTTGTACGCAGTTTTATGCTGATATGTCTTTATTTTTCTCCCTGCTTTAGTTGATTTGCTGGGTATTTCCCTCATTTGGCCTTCGGATTTCCCTGTGGCACTGTGCAAACAGAACACAGCCCACATTCTGTTGCCAGCTGCACCCCTTCCCCTGACAGGTGGCGGCAGCCCAGTTAGTGGGGCTGAGGGATTCAAAAGTTGGCCCACAAAAATGTAACAATTTTTTTAATGGTCGCAGTACGATTTTCACATCCTGTTGCCTGCCAAGCCTCTTTCCCCTGATTGGTGGTGGCAGCAGCCCAGTTAGTGGGGTTAAGGGTTTCAAAAGTCAGCCCACTATAACACAACAATGTTTTTTAGCGGCGGCAGTATGAATAAGTGTGGACAAGTAAAGGGGGAGTATGAGGCAGTCCAAAGGAGCCATGGAGCCTGGTGAAGTAAGTACTTTTCTATGATCGTTTGAGAGGTTGCTTCCGAGTAGTGTAAATTGGTTTAGTTATAGGGTTGCTCAAAGCTTATCATAATGGCGTTGAGTTGGACATGGATGGAAATGTTGTTTAGTAATTTGGCTGTACTATATATATATATATATATATATATATATATATATATATATATATATATATATGTAAATATAATGTATTAGTTTTGGAACACAGTCTCTACAAAAAAAAGTGGTTTTCTTTTTTTTTTGATACTACTCAGCAAAAGTTTCTACTGGGTTGAGGAAGGGTTAGTTCTGAGTTTCATTTTCTTGTGCTATTTTACATACTTTTGCTATCTGGTGATGTGAAAGTTAATCCTGGTCCTTCTGTTTCAAGATCTGGAGGTATTACATACCATCCCAATTCCTGGTTTAAATCTAATGGAGTGAAATTTATGCATTTGAATGTGAGAAGTTTAATACCTAAAATAGGTGAGGTTAAAATTGTTGCTCACTCATATAAGCCAGAATTATTGGTTATTTCTGAAACTTGGCTTAAACCTTCAATCCCTGATTCTCTGTGCAGTATCTTTGGTTATAAAAAACTAAGATCAGATCAACTTTGGGAAAATGAGTGGGTGCTCTTTATTTTCAGGATCATTTGAAGGTATCCTTACTTAGTTCAAGTGTATGTACTGAATCTTTCATTGATTGGTTACTTCTCCATTTGATTTTTTGGGGGTATAAAGTATGTTTCTGTTGGTTGTCTTTATAACCCTCCTCAAGTTGGTGTTCAGGGCTTGAAGGATTTTTGATTCTTTCCAATCCCTGTATCTCAAGTTCTGACATTATAGTACTAGGAGACATCAATTTAAATGGTTACTGTCTAATGGATATGGGTCGGAATCTTTATTTCAGTCCCACAACTTACATCAGTTAACGAAGGGTACCACTAGGTTAAATGTTCAAACTGGAAAACACTATTGGATTGGGTTGTAGTTAATAGATTGGATGCAGTGTTTCAAGTTGGTGTTTTATCTGACTTAATCTACGACCATCAGACTATGTACTGCATGCTGAATTTTAAATGGACTAGGACCCCTCTCATTTCATCCAGTTTGATTTATTTATTTGTTGTTGGTATCGGTATTACAAACCTTTGAGTCAGGGACTCATCTCCAAAGGCTCCACATCAAGTTTAAACATATGTACGTACAGGTAGTGGTAATTACAACACAAGAAATCACAGTCATTACAGTTTGACAAATACAGAGAGCAAAAAACTGCTAGGTGAGTGCCTAGGCAGGCTGACAATGAAGTTCTGTGCATTATATATCGAATGTACATTTCACAGATGTGCAAATATCCTATACAGAGTAGTAGCCAAATTATTGGCACACTAAGTGCAAACCTACAAAGAGTAATAAGCAGTCTGTGGGGAGACTTTATCCATGCCTAAGGACACAGTGGTTGGGTCCTGTCCAAAAACTTGCCAACAGATAGATGTCACCTAGCTGTCAGCCACAGCAGGGGTGTAGGACCTATTGTGGGCAGGAGCAACTGCAGGTGGCCAGGAGGTGGTTCTTTAAGGCCAGTTTTAAAGGGCCAGGTTTAGCATGGCAGAAGACCAGGGTTGGCAGGTAATTGAACCAGGTGGGGGCCCTGACCAGAAATGATCTCTGGGCTAGGATGGCATGGACCCTAGGAACAGCTGTAGTGGGTTTCTCAGAGCTACATCTACTCACAGAGGGGGTGCTGGGGGTTAAGGCAGCTGATAGGTCGGGGGGTCATGTCAAGCAGCAATTTTTTGGCTAAGAGGCATGCCTGGTATTGTACCCTTTCATCGAAGTTAAGAATCTGGGCAAGGGAGTAGAGGGTGCAAGTATGGGTCATACGTTTTGTGCCAGTTAGAAGTCTACAGGCTTTATTAAGCATTACATTTAGTTTCACAATTTTAAGAGGGTGGACAATTTAATTTTGCAAACACATTTATCTACTATTGATTTGTCCTTTTTTTGAATCTATTCCTCAACCTGATTTTGCTATAGATTATTTTTGTAAACAGTTGATGGAAGTTCAAAATAAGTTGTTTCCATTGTGATCCTTCAGAGTAGGAGGTATTCATAATAGATGGTTCACTAAAGTATTGCAAGTCTGGATTAAGAGAAGAGATACTACTTGGTCGAATTATAAGTGGGCCACTTCTGCTTTGATGAATGCTTACAGATTCTTGCAAAATAAGGTCAATCAGCTAGTTAGAAATGCAAAGCAGGAATTTCTGCAAAATCATCTGAAAGCTAGCTTTGACAATCATCACAAGTTTTGGAATTAAATTCAAGGTTTGTTATTGTAAAGGAAAAGCTACAATTATGAAGCTAGTTATGAATGAGGTTTTAATTTTAAATCCTCTGGATATTGCTGATTTTCTCAATAATTAATTTTCTGATTTTTTTTTTTGTTATCAGAAGAACTGAAACAGAAGTTGGAGGTGCAGCTCAGTAGAGGGAGGCAGACTGAAGCAGCTGTAGCTAGAAGGTAAGTATTTTCTCTGTGCTGTTTCTGTTCTTTTAGGATTCAGGTAGCATGTAATGAGATTGCAATGTATGCTGTGTGATTTAAACAGTATAACAACAAACCAAATGATTTTGTCTTGGCTGGGAGGAGGGGGCATTTAACTGAGTGAGGGAAAGGTTGGGAAATACACTGGAGGGGGAGAGGTGGTCACATGTCTCAGACCAGTCAATAGCAGGGCTGGGATCGTGTGATTGTTACAGAGCAATTTACCTTGTTAGCGTTCAGCTGGAGGTGAAACTCTGCAGAGGCAGGCAGGCTGAGGCAGCTGGAGCTAGAAGATAAGTATTTTCTCTGTGCCGTTTCTTTTCTTTTAGGACTCAGGTAGCATTTAATGAGATTGCAATGTGTGCTGTGTGATTTAAACAGAGTAACTATACACCAAATGATTTTTCCTTGGCTCGGAGGAGGGAGGGAATTTAACTGAGTGAGGGAAAGTTTGGGAAATACACAGTAGGGGGAAGGGAAGTCACGTGACTCGGACCAGCCAGTAACAGGGCTGGGATCCATTTGTATTTCAAACGGGACCAAGTGACCCTGAAGCTCGAGTACCACAAAGCAAGAATGTATCATCTTGAGTAGCATTTGCAGGGCATCAGCAGGGAGGACAGAAGGCAGCAGGCCATGTTGGTAGACAAGGAAGAGCCTAACTGGGAAGGCCACATATTTCCTGTACAAACATGGGCGATGCAAAGTCGGGAAAGGGTTCCATGAAGTGGGGTAGGACCAGCCATATTCCTGGGAGTGACTTTGAGGGCAGTGGGCTGTAGGGTGTGTTGGCAGGTGGGCCAGCAGAATTTATGTGAAGTGGATGACTCCCCAAAGGTGAGTCCCCACAGAGTGATGGACACCGAGCGAACTTGGAAAGGGCAAGCACAGAGAAAGGGCAAACTCAGCAATGGGAGCCTGCAAGCATGTGTCAAAAGAGTGACTACGGGTAATAGGGAAGGGGGAGTGAGCACCCATACAGGGCAGCACCGCTCGACTTCTGGGCATGGAGCTAGTCAGGTGCCCATGGCATGTAGACACAGATGTGCAGGGTCAGGAGGGATCCCTGGGCAGCAGAGCACAGTGGGCACAAGCACAACCTGTCTGTGGCTGATCACACATGGAAGGTGAAGTTGTGTGCCAGCCCATGGAGGTAGTCGTAATGGCTCCTGGTGTCATACTCGGTGACCACAGCAGCAATCCAGGCATTCAGGTCCCAGTAGCAGTGCCGGACATGTGACATCTCAGCAGCTGACACCAATTGATCTGAGTAGACCATAGCCAGCCACTTCTCCTCCTCACAAAGGCAGTTCTACATCCTCCAGATACTGGGCTGGCACACAGCGATCCTGGTATTAAATGCCTGGTGCCACCCCTCCACAGCATTATTCATCCTGGCCAGGTCCTGGACAGTCACTGAATGGCAGTTCCACTACTCGATGGGGAATGCTGCACGATGGCGTCTGTATTGGGTGCTGGGGTGACCAACCTAGGTGTCCTCATAGTAGTCTAGGATTGGCTGCAGCACCTCCTTGTTCTGCACCATGTACTCCCACTCCTGCATCTTCTGGAAGATTGCTGACACCTTGGCGGGTGGTACGAATGCTAATGCCAGCAGCATCTGGAGGTACAGGGCAAGGTCTGGGTCCATGGAGTACTGGTGCAGAACTTCAGAGCTCTGCTGTATCCTTTGCCAGATGGCTGTGGATAGTGGAAGAAGCAGCCCCTGATGATGGCATTTGGGAAGGTGCTGGACACTGCATGCCAGCTGGCACGCTCAAAATTGAGCAGCATGGTGGCGGGGGCGAGTGGTGGACGGTGGAGGCATAGCTGTCCCAGCAGCCGCGTGTAGGTCTGCTCCATCCTGGTGCAGGTGAGGGCATACACTGCAGGCAGGACTGCCCCAGACTGGACAGCGTGAATGGAATAGAGCTGTAGGAAGATTGTTGAGCATGCCCTGAAGGTAGCATCCATAAACCAGTCGAGGAAGTCCACCATCTGCTGCAGATCCCGGTCACTGGCATAGATGACAATCCAGTCCCACTCCTGGCCACTGTCATAGAGCAGAAATTGGCCCCTTCCCTGTCATGTGAACTCGGCCAGTATGGCTGGGTCGGTGACCATGGCCTATGTCGTGGGCCACCCCCATGCTACTTGTCACAAGCGTTGCATTGTCTGCCACAGTAAATGCACCCATAGCAGTCACCCCACAATGGCCACAGGAATCCCCGAGGTGCTCGCTGCAACCACTTGCACAGTGCTGTCCATCAACCTCCTCACCCTGTCCCTTAGCGTCCCCAGTACCTGGTGCATACCGACATCTGCTGCATTGGGATCATGATTATGCTCCCGTATGGTGGCCACCACAGTGTCATCTACTGTGTGCAGGCAGGTGAGACAGCTTTACTTGTGTGCCTTGGCACACCGAGAATAGACTTTCTCAGGGCCAGCCTTGTCCCTGCAATAGGTGTAGCCACCGTGTATGGCCAATAGTTTGCTAAGTTAGCTCTGAATGTATTGGACTGACATCCTCCAGTTCGGATGGCATTCCTGCTTGCACTGTGGCTTAGCCCCCTTATCTGTGTGATCCCCTGCCCCCGCCCACTGCTGGCCATTACTGCCCTTCCCATCTGGCCTCTGTATCAGGTGTGCATCCGTCGGCCCCAGCCCCCTGTCCAGTTCCTGTGTCCTGGTGGCATTGCCCGTGCTGAGCCCTGCTGCAGTGAGTAGCTGTTTCCTTTGACTTTCTGGTGTTTGGTGTGGTGGACTGAGGGGGCATTGGGTGCCTGCTCACCATCCGTCGCAGTGCACTGCTGTGGATTCTGGGTCATGCCAGCCCTATGCTGTGGCCCAGTTTCCCTATGTGTCTGTGATCTGCTGTGTGGCTGTGGCATCCTGCTTGTGCTCGCCCCTCTGCCTGGTGGCCCTCTGGGTGCTGCCGTGCACCTTCTCTTTGTTACTGTGTTCACCCATGCCGGCCTGTGGTGCATCTCACCCTTGTGCTGTCAGTTGACCGTGTTGTGCAGTCACTCTTCCAGCTCATGCTGCTGTTGCCTTGCCCCTCTGTACTGTGCCTGTGTTGTAGCACTCACCTTGGCTGCAACCGGGCCCGCTCACGCAGGAAATAGGGTGGTTGAGGAGCAAACTGGAGGCATGGAGGAGACAGAATTGGGGGGAACATGGCCAGGAGGGGAAACTAATGAGTTATCCAAAAGAGCTCAAAATAGACAAAAATAAGGGGGAACTTGGTGGGACAGTAGGAGGGCCACACGAGCAGGTGTAGCCAAGGAAAGGAAGTGATAACTGGAGGAGGGTCAGGCACAGGAGCATGACTAAGACTGGGTCAGAGAAATTATATCAGCCTGTGGGAAGAGGGAAGGGACTCATTTAAGGAAAGGAGATTTGCACTGCAAACAGATTCTCATTGTTGGCTAGTCCAGAAGATCAGGTAGCAGGGAGGAGGGGAGCTACAGTGAAGGAGCAGGGAAAGGACACTACAGGGAAAAGATACACTGTGGGGAGGCAGTAGGCAGTACACCAAGAAGACACATTAGAAAGGAGGACAGTGAGGTGATGGTGATGCAGTCTCTCCAGAAGGAAAGAAGGAGAAAGGAAAGAGGAAGAAGGGGAAAGTAGCAGGCAGCCTGGGGAAGGCTAAAGATATTGAAAAGAGGGGAGTCAGAGTAGGGGAAGGCCACATTTCAGGGAAGAAAAGGGGATATAATAGTAGAGGAGGTGGTAGCATGTTGGACAGAGCAACAAGTCAGGGCAAAGGGGAGGTTCCACAGTCGGAAAGTAGTTCAGAGGAGGAGGTCAATAGCCTGGTCATAGTTATGAGGAGGGAGAGGACAGTGAAAAGGTTAAGGGAGGCAATGGGGGGATGTGACATGGGGGATGAGAAGGCCTTGCATGTTGGGGGCAGATAAGTGGAGGGCAACAAGAGGGTGAGAAGGAAAAGCATCAGAGAGTCATAATTCTAGGGGATTCTATACTTAAGGGTATAAAGTGGGGGGACGGGGTGCCAGAAAAATTAACCTCTGGGTACAATGCATGCCAAGCATGACAGCGAGTAGAGTGCAGCATCATTTGGGCAGATATGTTGAGAAAGTGGGGGGGAAGCCACACATTATGGTACACCTGGGACTGAATGACTTGGAAGGGAGAAGGATAGAGGAGGTACAAGACAGCTTCAGGGAAGTGGGAAAACTATTCAGCAAAAAGGAAACAATGTTAGCCGTCTCTGAAGTTCTGTCAGTGCCAAGGGCTAGTACAGACAGAAAGAGAAGAATCAGTGACTTCAACAAGTGGCTGAGGGAATGGTGAGGGATCAAGGGTATGGATTAATTGGGGATTGGGGTAGCACATGGGTTAACACCAATCTTCATGCAGGGGATATGTTATCGCAGAGCAGGTTCACAGGTGATGAAGAAGAAGCTGTGGACAAACAGGTTGCTAGGTTGCATAGCAAGGTGGATTATTTCCAGGAGAGGGGAGGTCTCTTGCCCCTGTACAGGTCCCTGGTGAGACTGCACTTATAGTACTGCATGCAATTCTGGTGCCCCTGCTTGAAAAGAGACATCAAACTACTGGACAGGTACAGCACAGGGCAACAAAAATTATCCTGTTGTTGGGGGACAGACCATATTAGGATAGACTGAGATAGCTCAATATATATACCCTGGAGAAAGAAGGGAGAGAGGTCATATGATTGGGACCTTCAAGTACCTGAAGGTTTGAACAGAGCAGACACCAGGTGTATGTTCAGTCTGAAGGGCGGAAGGAAAACTAAGGGACACTCTATGAAGTTGAAAGGGAGCAGGTTCAAGAGGGAATGGAGGAGGCACCATTTCACAGAAAGGGTGGTGGCAGGGTGGAATGCTCTGCCAGAGGAAGTTGTATCACTGCAGAGTGGGGACTTCAAGAGGGGCTGGGACAGATTCAAGGGGAGGGTACAAACAAGGAGGGGGCACGAGATGGGGGAGGGCATATGAGGCAGGAGCAGCTGCAGTCTAATGGACTGAAGTGCTGCACACTTGAGCAGACTAGATTGACCAAATGGCCTGTACCTGCTGGCAATTTTGTATGTTCATATGAAACAACCCTTCTTCAGAAGTGCCTGTATTAGATTCCAAATTGATCGACACGCTGTCTTTTTATTTCAGAAGAGTAACTAGACAGGAGTTTGAGAGATTACTGAAGTCCATCAGAGATTAGATCAGTGATTGTGATGAGTGGTTAGATCGTTATTTTATGAAACTGTCAGCTTCCTTGTTTGCCAGACACTTAGCACATTTAATCTTTTGCTTAACCTCAGGCCAATTTCCTTCTATATGGAAATGAGCTAGAGTGATTCCCGTTCCAAAGAAACTCAACGCTTTATCTCCTGACAATTTTCAGCCTATATCAATTTTGGATCCAATGAATAAGATTTTTGAAAAAATAGTGGCCAATCAATTAAGCAAATATCTGGGGAAATATGACCTCTTGGCAGCACAGCAAAATAGTTTCCTGAAAGGCCATGGGACGGAGACTGCCTTGGTCAGGTTCACAAATACCACCCTATTGGGATTTAATAGGGGCCTAATGACTGGGGTGGTTTTCATAGACCTGACCAAGGCATTCAATCTTATGGAACATGATTTATTAGTTAAGAAGCTGGAACTACTTGTTTATTCTAAATTCATTGTGGATCGGTGTAGAGATTATCTATTCAATCATTCACAATTTGTTTCTATTGGATCTGTTGCTTCTGTTTGTTCTGCAAATTTTGGGGAGCTCCAGGGATTAATTTTGGGACCATTAATGTTTAGTTTGTTTATAAACCAAATGCCTACCATCTGCAAATCTTGTGAATGTCTCTTATATGCCAATGATTTGGTTTTGTTTTTTCAATCCAATTCAGTTACAGAATTGTCATTAGTTATTGACAGTGAATTTACTGAGGTTTGCAATGGTGTGTTGCAAATGGCTTGATATTGAATATAAAAAAAGTTGATGTTTTTTGGTAATTCTTACATATTACGTGATAATCCTAAATTTCAAATTTGGGATATCAATGGAATCCTGTTGGATCAGGTATCTGAATTTAAATCCTTTAGTTTACTACTGGATCCTAGTTTGACTTTCTCATCTCAGGTCCAGTCCACTCATCATACCATTAATCAGAAATTGGGTTTGTTATATAAGGTTAAGCATTATTTCCCTCTGGATATTCGTAAGTTCATTGCCCAAGGGACATTAATACCTCATTTTGATTACTGTGCTAGTTTATACTTTAATCTTGCGTTGAGGGAACTTAATCTGCTATATTATCTGTTGCTTAAAATAGTGTTTTTTGAGGGGGCATGGCCTAGCTAGGAAAGGAGATAGATGCTTGATCTAGGAGCTCCTCACCCATCCACATACTATTTTAGCCATCCTGCTTCTACTTGCACTAAATCAACAAAAAAACTGAACAAATAATACTTAACTATGGCCTCTACATCAAAACTGGTAAAATCTCAGGCAGATATAAACTTTAAACAGTCACAGGAGCTCTCAAAGAATACAGGCTTAGACGATCCTGCTACTCGAGTTTAACTCATGGCCCAAGTCTGTGAGGGAGAAAAAGGGTCACTCTTGTCTCTTCCTACTAAGTTCTTGAGAAATTATTTAAAGATCTAAAATATGAACTTACCATGAAGATGCAGGTAGGGTTTGAAAATATGTCATCACAGCTCCAGCATTTGCAACAAATGATAAATACCATTACCGAAACAGTGGATCAGCATGAGGTACGCTTGCAGGGGCTGGAAGCCAGAACTAGTAACCAAGAGGACAATCTATCCTGAATTTCATCATATTTGCAAAAAGTATTAAAATAAATAGCCCAATTAAAACAAACTATGGATGACCATGAAAACAGAGAGCAGAGGTGTAATGTGTGACTGGTTGGCATGTCAGAGGGGTCAGAGGGGACCGATTGCACCCAATATATTGAAAAATGGCTCCTGCAAGCCCTGAAACTGCTTGTGCATATTACTTTGAAAATCCAACATGAACAGCTCCCCAGACCCTAAGCAGGCATAGGATCTGTGTCCACACCATATTATTGTATATTTTTTAAGGTACCAGGATCAACAGGCTGTCCTGGAGGCAAAGAGAAAAGCAGGCACCATTACAGTAAGGAACTAAAGGGTGAGCATTTTCCCTGACTTCTCCATGGTGCTGCAATCCCAGAGACAGGCCTGTCAATCAATCAAGAGGAAACTCCATGATCTAGATTGACCTTTTGCATTGACGTACCCTGCAAAACTAATAATTATAGACTGGGGACAAGGCAGAGAGCATTTACTGACCCTGATGCAGTGTTGGCCTACATCAAAGAAGAGGAGAAAAAGGCAAAAAACCAAGAAGCCCCCAACCAGGAAGAACAAGAACTGTGATATTCTCCACCTTACCGGTACTGTTTAAGAACTGAACCATGGATAGGGGGGTTAATGGAGGGCTGTTAGGTACTGCATCCCGCAACACTGTGGTGGCCTATAAGGCAGGGCCGTGATGCCTCCCCTCCCCGCCCCCCATCTATTGCAATGTGGACCACAGCTGCAGTCTTGAAGGGAATGGGGCTTCAGTTCGGATTTTTGTTTTGAACTAAACACAGGTGGAAATAGTATGGGAGAATATGTGGACTTGATATCTTACAGAACTTGGTACATCAATCTGGTTATTTAAACTTCTGCAGCTGATTGTTGGCTAAGTTAGAAGTACAATCTCAGTTGAGAGCTTCTTCCCCTTGGTCTGTTTTGTTTGCCAAACTAGTTCAGCCTCTGGTCACCTTGGGTCTGAGACAGGTTTTTTTTTTTAGAAGGAGTTGTGGGGGGACAGTTTGCTTCTTCTTTGGTGGATGGGGGTGGGGTGGGAACCTGTGGGAGAAAGGAGGATGCCACCATGATATAGTCTCATTTGAGCAGGACATAAACTCCAATTATTCTGTATTATGCAGACATAAGCTAGGACTAAATGAGGTTACCTAAAGGGGCAGCAGCCAAGCACTCGGCACTATATGGTTGCACGATCTATAAACAAAACTGGGGATACCTAGACAGCAGTCTTGCCACTGAAGGCCATTAGCAACCCTCTGTGAAGCTGAATCAGTGACCCTTGCCTTCCAAACCCTTCCAAAGTTAGCATGTCCTTTTACTGTAAGGGCACTGAATATACTAAAGGAGGAGGAGCTCCAGTTACAAGAGCATTGGGAACTTATGAATACCTGAAATGGGAACCCATTCCATCCTTGACGACCCCAGTTGGCAGTGTGCAGAGTCCTCCTTTAATGTCGGAAGGCTGGAGGATGGTTAAATGAAACTGAGGTTTTAAACAAACTATTTTCAAAAGGGCGGATGGCCTAGCTCCATCCATGAAAAGTAATGGGAATAAGTTGGTCTAACTTAAGAGATCAGGTAAGAAAGGGTGGTTAATACACCCAGGAAAGGGGGTTTGTTGGTTCTTTTAAAATTTACAATATGGTTAATTTCAGTTGGAGAGCTCCTTGGAGATCTTACTTGGAGGGATGTTTTACTCCATGGGGCCCATCTGCCAATGAAGAAGAAACAATCTATTTTTTAGTTGAGGATGCAAATGGGGGGGTACTATCAGGGATGGGGGAGCAGGGTTAATGTAATGTTTTTTTTTCCTGAGTTTTTTTGAAGGGAAAGTTGTTTATAAGATAAGAGTTTTAAGGGAGGGGGGAAATTTGTTTAAAACAAAAAACTTGTTAACCAGCAAAAATGACAGCCATTTTCTTGTACAGAGATGTTCGAGGAGAGGACACATAATCAGCATGATAAAGAATATGATACAAAATGAGTAAGATAACCTTTCTGGCATGGAATGTCAATGGGTTTAAAATGGTGGTGAAACAAAAAAGAGTATGGACCTACATTAAGAAATTAAAGGGGGGATGTCATCCTATTGCAGGAACACCATATTACCCAAAAAGAAGCATATAAACTTTGCATCAGCCTGGGGTCATACACTATTAGTGGCCCCATTCAACTCAAGGGCCAGGGGTGACGATATGGTTTTGCCATCACTTAGAATAGAGATTCATAGGTTGTTGTGGACCCTCAAGGTAGATATCTTATTGTAGATGTTACACTGAAACAGGTTTGCTACACACTGGTATCTATTTATGGGACTATGTATGACTCTCCAGACTTTTTCATAACCTTTCAGTGGCCCTGGCTCCATACACAGGTACCTTAATAACTGGGGGACATTTTAATACATATTGTGACCCAATACTGGATCACTCGACAAATGGGTGTTGGCCACCCCCAAAAAGCGTAGAGGCTTTAAATGATATGATATTGGAAAGGACCTTGTGGAAGGGTGGAGATTTATTCATCCACATGATAGGAAATACTCCTTCTAGTCTTATTCCCATAAACTTTATATAAGACTAGATTATTTGTTTTGCCTGTGAGTTCCCTGGGAGAGGTGGTGGAAGCCAGCTATGGGCCCTTACTAATTTCAGATCATGTTTCCCTCATGGTGTCCATGCAAATAAACCAAAATGCATCCACAACACGCCAGTGGAGAACAGACCCCCCACTATTGTTGGATCTCAATTTGTGATATACATTTCAATTGGGCTTTCAGAATTTATTACCCACAATGGTACCTGGGAGGTATCTACCTTCATGGCCTGGGATGTAATGTAAGCATACATAAGCAAAGAGGTAATTGCATACATGGCTCATCTTAGGAAACAACACATTCAAGAAGAGAAAGCTGTAGAAAAAGAGGTTAGAGGATTGGAGATACAAAACATGGCTCAGGGTGGCATGAATAGAGTTAGGACCCTGGCACATTTGAAGGGGAAACTTATCCAAATGTCATCACACTGGATAGAGAGAGACCCCCTAATCACACACTCACATTCTTATTTTGAAGGGGACAAAGCAGAAAAACTTTTGGCCTGGCAAACTAAGAAAAAAAGGGTAGAACAGACTATTTTAGAAATAGAAAAAGGGGACAGTTCCCTCACAACCAATCAACAAGGAATTAATGTAGCTTTCCATTCATTTTTATCAAGATCTATATACTGCCCAGGCCCTGGAAGACCTCTCTACAGAGGCTTTTTTGGACACAATAAAACTACCAAAGTTATCTCCAGAAAAGGTGGGTCAGTTAGACTCCCCTATCTCACTCAAGGAGTTCAGGTGGGAAATGTGATTGATAAAAAGAGGGAAAGTGCCCAGACAAGCTGGCATCCTATCCATATTTTACAAGGTTGCCTGGGACACCTTAGGCCCCTTGAAACATGAGATGGTGGTCAAGGCCTTTGAAGGAGGTACCCTCCCCCAATCTCAGCTTATGGACACTATTACAGTACTCCCCAAACCAGGTAAAGACCCAAGAAAGAGTGGTTCCTACAGATCAATCTCTCTGCTTAATGCAGACTACAAAAACATGGCCAAGATCTTGGTTGGGTAATTGAAGGGGGTACTGCCAGTTCTGATTCATCTGGATCAGGGTGGTTTTGTGTGGGGAGGCAAGCTAAATATAACCTAAGGCAGGCAATCAACATCATTTCATCACTGGTTAGGGAGAGGTGGTGGTGGAGGTGAGATCCATCTCACACTAGATGCACACTAGATGTAGAGAAGGCCTTTGACCGTGTAGAATGGCCCTTTATGTTTTTGGTTCTCCAGAAATTCCAGTTTGGCCATAATATTAGATCTTAGATTGTCTCCGTCTACACAAAATCCATGGCACAAATCTTAACAAATGATACCATGTCCACTCTCTTCTCCTTGACTTGAGGTGCCAGGCAGGGGTGTCCTCTATCCCCCCTTCTCTATGTCCTCACTATAGAAGCATTTGCAGTTGCTATTCAGAACTATGAAGACTTAAGGGGTTGTTGTTGTTGGAGAGGAGTAAATCACATGATATCCTTACTCACTGATGATATCCTTTTATTTTTAGATAGGTCAGGAAAAGCTGTCCTTGCTCTCACCATCCTATTCTTTGAATATGGCCCAGTGTCAGGGATAAGATCAACTGGAATAAGTGTGAATGGAAGCCATTGGGTGCCTGAGGGGACCCAGTGGAGGTGGCTGCAGCACAGAATGCTTTAACGATCAAACTAAAATATTTGGGAATCAAGCTCACAAGCAAGGCATCTAAGTTGGCAGAAGTCAATTTCAAACACCTGATATAGAAAGTTTAAAGTGACTGTACAAGATGGCAGACACTGCCTCTGACACTGGTGAGGAGAGTGAACTTGAACAAAATGTGTATTATGCCCCAGTGCCTTTACAAGTTCCAATCTATCACAAACCAATGTCTCTGAAGTATATAAAAGCACTGGAGTGGGCACAATTACTTCTTCAGTTTGTCAAGGTAAATGACCAAGAATTGAAAAAGAAGCATTGTGACTTCCAGTGAGGAAAGGTGTTTTGAGCCTACCCAATTTGCATTTATACCCTATGGCTGCACAATTAACATTTGTAGAGGATTTATTCCGTGAGAGAGCTAACAAGGGAGCTTGGGCACAGATGGAGGAGGTGGAGGAGGGACTGTATCATGCTTTACTGGGTCCTGCCCTAGCTAAACAAGACTATACTAAAATTAAGAACCATCTCACCAGAACCCTAGTAAAGATATGGGTCAAAGCTCACAATAAGCTTGGACTTTTTGATACACTTTCCCCAGAAGTTTCTATAGATGCTGCAGTAACATCAAAGGAGGAGGAGCAAATGAGGGAGAGAGGTGATATGATCAAAACATTTAAACACCTTAAGGGCATCAACAAGGTAAGAGTCTAACATGTTTCAATATAAGAAAAATAGCAGGACAAGAGGACACAGTATAAGATTAGAAGGAGGCCGATTAAGGGGTAATGTGAGGAAGTTATTTTACACATAAAGGGTGGTGGATGCATGAAATGGCCTACCTCAGAAAGTGATGGATATGAATACAGTGCAGAGCTTTAAACAGGCATAGGATAGGCAGAAGGGAGCAATACAGATGAGTATGAATAGATAGGCCATTGACAGAGCAAAGGCCAATGGCACATTTATATGGTAGAAAAAGGAATGGGCAGACTGGATGGGACTTGCGGTCCTTATCTGCCATCACCTTCTGTGTTTATATGTTTCTATATGCCCACTGGTATGAAGATAGTAATAAGGGGATGGGATGAGAGAGGCCTCTCTCAGTAATACTAAGAGGAAGGCATGTTAGGCTTTCCTCAGCTTCTTAGGAGATATGGTCTGAAGGTTTCACATTTTTTTGTATTTTATAGAATCAGGAACAGAATTTTATTAGAGGAGATGCTGAGACCTCCTGCCTGCTCTCTGCAAGAATAAGTCTTTGCCATGATTTCCCCACTACACGGACTTTGTCTACTGATTAAATGTTACGAGCCATTGCTGGAAGCTATCCCTGATTCACTTACACAACTGAAAAGAAGATGGAAGACAGATATGGGAATAATTAGTCTCATGGGGGGTAACTGGGACATCATTTTAAAAGCAGGCATAGAGTGTTCTGTTAATAACAGATGACAAGCCATACAAATGAACTATCCTCATCGGTTCTACTTTACTCCTGTCCTCGCACATAAAATAGACACATAGGTCTCAGAGGCATACTCAAAGTGCAGGGTTCACACAAGCTCCTTCTACCATTTAGTTGGGTATGCCCCAAAGTAAAAGCTTACTGGGCAGAGATCAACAGGATACTGAAACACACCCTGAATATTACACCCAACTTAGATCAGGCAGAAATATTGTTGGGACTTCCAAGAAGCTGGGACCAAGGGAGGAGGGAAAGTTCTCCTCTTCTGGCTCTGGGGTATGCTGTGGGAAAGAAGGTCTTAGCCCTGCATTGGCACCTGGATACTATCCACTTGGTGGCACAATGGATTCAAGCCCTACTCCAATGCATGAAATTGTAACACATGTAGTACTCAGTGATAGGCCAAATAGACAAATATCACTCTTTCTGGGACCCTCTAGAAGATGCTTTATAGAGCGACTGGTTTCCAACGTTCTAAGAAATTAGGACCTCCAAGACATTGACATTCCTGGTCTCACCATAATATATGGGTTAAAACACCCAAATATAGTACCACAAAGCATATTTAGGTCAGATCTAATGTGTTTTTTAACCTGATTCAGTTTGTCCTTCCCAGGACTTCTGCCAGATATGTGGCAATAGTAAGAATGGCTTCATGTTAGAGCTGTAAGCTGATTAATATCTATATGTGTAATGGATCAGTACTTTGATTCGTACTGGTCTGAAAAAGATGGAATGTACCAATGTATACTATATCAAGTATGTACATGTTGGTATGATCTGTTCACTGGTTTTACATAAATGAGGGTTACAAAAAAATAATGTTTTCCAATTTACCCTGGGACTTTCACACATACTCATCATTGTTTATTATATTCACAACTGGAAATGTTTTCTCCCAGATCTGGACTTACTTATTATTTTGGGTGTCAAATTCATAAATACATTTTTTCAACTTTAAAAAATGTCCTTCAGTCTGGTATCTATACATCATTCACCTGTGTTTTTACATTCTTCTCAAGGTTCAGTCCTACAAACAGTTGCACATTGAACAAAGGCTGGCTCGTGATCATTTTCAGTATCTGCACCTATGTATTGGAATCATTTACCTGATAAACTTCTAGTTATAAATTTGCAAAAAAATTTTAAAGTTAGCCTAAAGCAATATTTGTTATTAATGAATAAATGTAATTGTTGTTTGTAAAATGCTAGTTGTAAATTGTGATGTTTTGCTATTTGTGTTGTTTTTGTCTTTTTTGTCTGTCCGAGCCTGAAAATGGACTTGTTGCAGTGCCCTTTCCAGTTACAAAATAAAAATGAAAATGAAATTAAATGACACTGCCATGACTTTCATATGCTCAAGATGTGGACTTCATGGGGGCAGAAGGAGATCGTTGGCCATCAGGCAGCCATAGTTATTTATGGTCATTTCATAGTTGTAGAAAGATGGTTCCATTAGCACAAGTTAGTTAGGAATTACAACAAGACTAAAACTATGCTGTTCTCCAGCTCCCAAAATAGGCACAGAACTTACTCTCTTTCTACCACTAATGAAGAGGGCCCTCCCCTGGAGCTAGTTCAGCTCTTTAAATATCTAGGGATTACTATTGACAGTACGATGACCTATGCCTATCACATTGACAACATTGCTAAGGCTGTTAACACCCGCATTGGACTACTTTATAGGCATAAGCAATGTTTGATCCCAGAGGCTCTTAACCTGGCCATTCAAAGCTTTCGTGTCTTGCTTATTGATTATGGCTTACCAATCTATGGATCAGCTATGGAAACAACTCTTCGCTGCATCATAGTTGCACTCAACAAAGCATGTCGGCTCCTTAATGGCTCAGCCCATCTGTCCCATACTTGTGACATGTATGCTCCGGCTAACTGGCTCCAATTCAAAGGTAGACTCATGTACCAAACATTTTTACTGTCCGAAAAAGTAAGCTTAAGCAAAATGCCCCCAGGAGTGCAAAAGCTTATTACCCACACTATCAACTGTCGGTACACCAGAAGCTCTACAAGCCAGATTTTTAATATACCCCACTGTTGCACTTCTCTGGGACAAAGATCCTTTGCCTACCATGCCCCGCTATGGATGAACCTGCTGCACCATGAAATCACTTCAGCATCCACCTTGGGCTCCTTCAAGGTTAAACTTAAGCAACAGCTAGTTGCTGAAGCCAGTTGTGACTGTTTCCAATAACCTTCCTTCTTGTGACCAGCACTTATTCTAACCTTATGCTATCCTGACCTTATGCATAACTGTTCTCAGCCTGTAAATAACTGTTCTAAGTTGCTAATCAGTCTCCTTCACATTTCCTTTTGATACTTTCCACTCTTTCCCCTCGCCCCTCTATGGCTCTCCCCCTTCCCCCTGTAATATCTCCTGAGCTCCCTTGCTCACTTTAAAATGCTTTGTCCCATACCTTCTCACCTTTGACAAGGCCAGTGGGCTGATGCCATCCCTTACCTTGTTGATGATTAGATATTTGGATGAGCCTGTTCTCATTTTCCAGTAAAGGGTCATTTCATAAGACCCCACCCCCTCTAATATGACCCTTTGAATTCCAGGTTTTAATCAAATATGCACCATGGCATACATTGTACAATGCCACATATATTGGAACTTCTCTTGTCATACACTCTTGTAATGTCTTTTATAATTCCTCATTTTGTTTGTTCTCCATCTCATACTTTCCCAATATGTAGTGTTCTTCTGACATGGAACTTATTAAATGAGCTTGTTCTCAAAGGTGTTATCCAAAATTTCAATAAATAAAATCAATTAAATAAATGGTCATAGTTAGCATGCATCCATTTTAAAGCAGGCAACAGGTGACATTAAAGGTAGCACATATAGAACCTTTGTGTAAGTCAGTAGGAGACAAACTCATAATGAGTAATGACCTCCACAAAGGTCAGAGTAACTAGCATAGCTCAAGCAACATATTGATACCTTCACTTAGGTACAGCTCACACATATGGTATATCACAGCATATACGTCACAAGAATTATATTTATTTCAAAGCATGGGTTAATGTATATCATAAGCATAGGCAAATAATGGATGCATGCCAATCAGTTCCATGAGGGAAGCCAGTTCCATGAAGGAAGCCAACATTTGTGAAAGAAAGATGCATTTGTTTTTTTCCAGTTATGCCATGTATCTTATTAGAAACTTTGTAGAAACTGAATACAGAGACATGAGTGTTTCAAAACTCAACATACTGTACTGAGAGTAGTTAATCCACCCACAATTACTTTGAAATAAGATTTTCTTGGCAATCAAAGTCAAATAATTACACAGAAAATGTTTTCCTGCCAAATGTTTTGTGAATTCAGAGTACTTGTTGGTGTACAAATACATAAGAGTTACACAAAAACATTTAAAAATGACAGGCATATAAATGTTGTCCAGCTTAAACGCAGGATGATGTAATGTGGACAAATTTGGAAGAGAGAGAGCGAGCGAGAGAGAGAGTGAGAGAACAGCTCGGTGCCTCAGAAGCTTTGCTTTTCACAGTTGTCAGTTTGCCAGGTTTTTGCTCTTTTTGCATTATGGATGACATAAAAGGAGAAATGAGTCACAGCAACAAACCCCAAAAGAATGACCGACAAAGGACTTGGGGAACACAAGCCACAGAGCAGCAAACACACATGTGGCAGAGGAAAAGGCACAAGAGACAAGGGACAGACACAAAAACTGGCGAGGAAACAAGTGGGAAGATGGGAGGGCAATTGGAGAGAAGCACATAGCCACTGGAGGCAAAGCAAACAAGCAGCCTAAGTGAGCAAGAAGGACACAAACAGCAGGAAGTCCAGATGCACCCTGACAGAGCTTCCAGCTGCAATGAAAAATGCTTCTGAATGAGGCTGGAAGGACTGCTTTAAATAGCTCAGGTAGGGGGTGTGTCTGGTTGCTCTAGCCCACTGAACCACAGGGAAAGCCTTTCAATTAAATGTGTTGGGTGGGAGGTGAGAAGGCCTGGTCTGGCAGGAAATTAGAAATGTTGAGGGAAGGTTGAGTGACAACTTTTAGATTGGCTATTTTCCATATGAAGGGAATTGCTTGAATACAGTTCTTGAAGGAAGAGTATTCTTAAAAATGGTGTTGGGGAAAAGGAAACTGACTTGTGTCAAAAACCACAACCAGAACAAAACCTGGAGGAGTTTTGAACAGCCAAAGCCGACTTAGAACTTTCACATTTTTGACCACTCTACTTCAAATAATTAGTTCTGTGAAGAAAAAAATGACAAGTCAAAAAAAGACTTCATGTTGTCAAATCAAAAAAAAAATTCTTCAGTATGGATTAACCAGATTTGAAGAGGTTTTATAAGGCTACATTTTCAAAGGAGATGTGCTGTGCAAAGTGGAGATAAGCAACACATCTCAGGAAATGTGCAGAACTGCTATATTCAAAAGGGAGATATGTGTTGTGAATCAGTAATGTATGCAGTGCATGTAGAGGGGGCATTCCCATGAACGTGTTACACATCCCTATATTCAGCCAAAATGTGAGGTGCATCTTCTGTGCATCTCTGAGATGAGCCACCCAAAGTTAGTAATGGAAAATTTATACCTAAATGACCTGCCACCCTCAGGCAGACTGCAGAAGCAAGCTGCCCAAAGACAACCCTTGGAAATTCACCAGGTCATGCTCCAGGTACTTGAACATAGCAGTCATGAAATGATGCATGACCCTGAGCCACTGGTGCTGTGTCACCACTGGCACCATCAGGGAGCAACATCCCACACCTCATCCTGGATGTAGACAACCAATTGCCACATGCCAGTGCTGCTGTATGACCTCAGGGTGCATCAGGTGGGTGGACAGCACACTGCAGCACATGTGTCAGGGACATGGCCAGAATCCATGCAGCCTGTAAGGTACCACTTGGTGGTGGCATTCACCCATGGTGGCATCTGTGGCAATGGTGGCCATGTTGTCCGGTGGCACCAGTAGCCATGTGGCACAGGCTAGGGACTGACCAATGGCACACACCAGCAGAGGTACTCCATGGGTGCACACAGGTGGGACCCACTGATCCAGGTACCAGGTCACTGTCTGCAAACTGTCATCACATGTAGTGCCAACCAGGTACCTCCAATACTGGGGTGAGTGGGGTACTGCATGCGATTGTATGCAGCATATGGAGTTGGTGTATCACATGCATGTGATAGCATGAGCAACCTGTGTTACCCTGTGCCTATCCTTGATGCAGTTCCAGGTGGCCCCTTTAGCCACTGTCCAGGTGGGCCCCCTGTACCCCTGTCTGACCCTGTACATGGCTATAGGGTGTAGTACTGTACATAGGCCAATGCAGTACAACCTCCCCCCCCCACACACACACTCACATTCCATCACACCTGCCTGCTAGGCTGCAGGTCCTCCTGTTCAACTTTTTGGAGTAGTGGGCAGCCCTGCAAAACTAGAACAGAACATGCCCAGGGTATGTAAATTGCCTGAATACATTAAAGTAATGAGATGAAATATGGGAGATGGGCTTGGGATGTGAAAAAAGGCTCTTTTGCATAACTCAGCAGAATATTGCAATTTTGCACACCACGCAGGTGGCTTTTCATTACCCATTTCCCCATGCTCGGCATAGTACTTAGGTCACCTGCTGTGCCACACATCTCCCAATGAATTATCATGCATCTTTTGATATTCAGCTGGACAAGCACAAGTGCATATTATGGAGCATCTTCTGAATATCTCATTATTTTGGACCAGCAGATCTCAGAAGTATGGCGCAGGCACTTGTATGATTTAGCAGGGGACTTTTGAATATGGGGGCCATAGTACATCAAAATCTTATTGTACAGTACTATACATATGAACATATGAAGAAGCCAGCAGAAGAAGGACATTTAGTATATCAAGTCTGCTTGTATTGCAGGGTCCACAGCTTGAGCTAATGTCCCTGCCCTCTCTCCCCACTCATTCCATCTTCACTAACCATGATCTTTACCTTCCCCCCAATGCCTATCCCATCAGCTCTTAAAGCTGCCCACTATCTTCAATGAGATTACCTCTTCTGGCAGTGCATTCCAAGTGTCCACCACCCTGTCTGTGAAGAAGTGCTGTCTGACCTCCCTCCTAGACCTCTCACCCTCCAGCTTAAGACTGTGCCCCTTAATGTAATGGTTGCCACTCAGCTTAAAGATATTTTCCTTATCAACCTTATTTATCCCTTTTAAGTACTTGAAGGTCCCATTCCTGTCCCCTCTCTCTCTCCCCTGTCTTCTAGGGAGTACACGTTCAGTGCTCTTAACCTCTCCTCGTATGCCTTGGCCTACTGACTGGCTATCATCTTTGTAGCCCTCCTCTGGACATTTTCCAGCAGGTTAATGCCCTATTTGAGTTGTGGGCACCAGTACTGAACCCAACACTCCAGATGCAGCCCTACCAGTGACCTGTATAAGGGCAGTATAAGCTCCTCTCTCCTACTACTGATCCCCTTAGCTATGCATCCCAGCATCTTGTTTGCCTTTGCTGATGCTTTCTTGTACTGCGTGGAGTGCTTCAGGTCACTAGTGATCATCATCTCCAGGTACTTCTCCTCCTCTGATGCAGATACTCTGACTCCACCCAGGTAGTACTGTGTCCTGGGATTCTTGACTCCAATATGCATAACTTTGCCTTTCTTGGCATTGAAGCCAAGCTGCCAGATCCTGGACCACCTTCCCATCTTTTCCAGATCTTCCTGTAGGTCCTGCTTCCCTTCAGCTGTGTCTACTCTCCCACAGAGCTTGGTGTCATCCATAAATGGGCAAGTTTTGCCCTTAATGCCATTCCCAATGTCATTGAATACATTGAACAACACCGGCCCCAGCACTGAGCCCTTTGGGACCTCATTGATTACCTCTCTGGAGCCAGATAACTTTCCCCCCACAACTACCCTCTGAGATCTGTCCCTCAGCCAATTTTCCACCCATCTGGCCATTTTGTCCCCCAACTCCAAGATCTACTAACTTCCTGATCAACCATTTGTGGGGCACAGAGTCAAAGGCCTTGCTGAAATCAAGATAGAGAATGTCTACTGATTGGCCCCTGTCTACTGTCTTAGTGACACAGTCAAAGAAGTCAATCAGATTTGATTGACACAATCCCCCACCACCATGAATCTATGCTGCCCCTCATCCTGGAGACCATCCTCCTCTAGATATTCCACCAGCCTTTCCTTTAGTATGGTCCCCATGAACTTTCCCAAAATGGGGGTCAGACTGCCTGATCTGTAATTCCCTGGATCATCCTTGGGACCACTTTTGTGGAGGGGCTCTACAGTACATGTGCTGTTCTCCAGTCCTGCGGTACCATGCCTGACTCTAGTGAACTATTAAATAGGTCTGCCAGTGGCTCTGCCAGCTCCTCAGCCAGTTCACTTAGTACCCTTGGATGTACTGTATCTGGGCCTGTTGATTTGTCCACCTTCATTGCCAGCAGACCCTCCCTCACGCTATCCTCCTGCACCACTACAAATATTAACCCCTGAATTCCACTGAGGATTTCTATTAACAATGTAAACAATCAAAAATATAAAACACAGCAAAACCACTGTTTTTTATAATCAGGTCAGTCACTGTTTGAATTTGTCAAAGATGAACACATTTGTTATCCTGTTAGTAGAATTGTATTTCTATCAAGCCACAATTGCTTACATTATTGATGTTGAGAAGAACTACTGTACAAATTCTTTTATAGAAAAAAAAAAACAGTATTAGGTACCAGACAAGGGCTTTGTAGGTACTTAAGTTGTCAGGATAATCAGATATAGTAAGTCCAGTTTATAGATGCGTAACATGGCACTGCAAAGGACAGTACAATAGATATCCTGGAATGGTTGGATAAGAACAGGTAACCATGGATTAGTTCTCAAGGGCAGCACCCAAAATTAGTGTGTATTATTGAGTGACTCAGTAAGAGCAACCCAATAATACTGCTTCCATGAACAGTGAGTAGGGAGAAAAAAAAGCACTAGTTTTGTAAAGCAAGTGTAGTGCTGAGGCATATGCACTACACTCGTTAAAATAGGGGATAAAATGAAATATCTGGCCAAGCTTTGTCAAGCTGACCGTGTGGTGTAGTGGCTTGAGCCACCACCTCTGGAGTGTGTAGTGCTGGGTTTGGGACCTGGTGCAGATAATAGTTTTGCTTCCAGGGGGAATTTCTATTTTTTTATAAGTCTGCTCCCACTGGAGTTGAAAATCTTTTGATTGGGCGGTATGCCCCCCAGCAAAAAAAAACAAAAGATTAATTTAGTTTCTGAGGACTGTTTCTGTTTGCAGCAATCTCAGTAAATGTCAGTCACTGTTTTGCTGTGGGCAGTTTGTACGTCACTCTATGTGAGCAGTACCATAAGGGACTTACCCTAATCACATAAAACCATTCTCAGGTAATCCATGGTTGCTCCTCAATAAACCATTTTTGCTCTTGCAATTCTGTCATACACCACCAGACTCAAATTGCTTGTGCACCTAAACATATGCATTTCCTATTATGAACAGCAGCCAAATCCCAAACAGCAAACACAGAAGAAAAACTGAGACAATTTCACAGTTCACAAAAGTAACTCGGCCAAAATCAACACGTTCTGAAATATTGATCACATCTGCAAGACATTGGTAACTGAATTACTTTAAGAGCTGCACTTACAATAGTAAAAGGAAATCAGCCTGTTCAGCAAACTACAAAATGCACTTAAATATAAGCATTTCCCAGCATGCACAGCAGCCAAATGCCTAAGAGTAAAATAGCAGAAAAACTGATATAATCCCACAGTTCACAAAAGTCAGCCAAAATCATCGCATATCCTGAAATGTTGATTACATCTGCATGTAAGCAATATCTGAATCACTGTTTACCCTTCTACTCACAATATTAAAAGGAAAATCAGCCTGTTCAGCACAATATAGAATTGTATGTTCCAAACAGATTACATTGGCTGGGGGAACAAAGTAGTAGACCAGGGAGGGGCTGTGGACATGGCCTTCCTAGGCTTTAGGAAGACATTTGGCAGGGCCCCGTACAAAATATTAATAAACAAGTTTGCCCACCTGGGAGTGAGGTTCCAGGGTGGTAGCCTGGATAAAAAACTGGTTGGACAACAGGAGGGAGAGAGTGATGGTAAACTGAGTCTACTCCAAAGAATGGGGGTTACTAGTGGGGTACCACAGGGTTCAGTATTGGGGCTGGTCCTCTTTAATGTCTTTATTAGTGACATTGCAGAGGGACTGGAAGGAAAAGTATGCATCTGTGCAGATGACACAAAAATCTGCAACAGGGTTGGTACACAAGGGGGGTGGAAAGGATGAGAAGGGACTTGTCAAGGTTGGAGGAATGGTCAAATGAATGGCAGCTTAGATTCAATGCAAAGAAATGCAAAGTAATGCACCTGGGAAACAAAAAACCCAGGGGAGAGTACAAAATAGAGGGGGGTTACTAAAAACAACAAAAATGGAAAGGGACCTGGGGGTAGTCATATTAGATGACCTAAACGTAGGCAGGCAATGTGAGAAGGCAGTATGGAGGGCTGGGGCAATACTGGGATGCATAGGGAGAGGCATCACCAGTAGAAAACAAAAAGTTGTCATCCCTCTGTGCAGACAGTTGGTGAGATCTGATATGGAGTATTGCATGTAGTTCTGGAGACTCTATCTCCAGAAGACATAGACAGGATAGAGGCAATCCAAAGGAGGGCAACTCAAATGGTGCAGGGTCTGCACCCGAAACCATACAAAGACAGTCTGAAGAAGCTTAATACTGTATGTATATCATCAAGGAAAGGGTGAGAAAAAAGGGGGATATCATAGAAACTTTCTAGATCCTCAAGGGAATCAACAAAGTCCAAGAGGATAGCATCTTTCAGAAAAAGAGATATGCAGGAACAGGGGTCACAATTTAAAAACAAGCATTTGTCAATGCTGAATGTTGATTGCGCTGGTCTGTTGAGTTCGTTCAGTGGACCTCTGTCACTGACTCAGTCTGTTTGTCCCGATGCTGCAGGCAGCCCTTTTGTACTGGGCTCCTGCCTGTGTTGGTGGCTTTTTCTACCCACAAAGAAATCCACAGCTGTCCTGACAGAGCTCCGTTGAGGTCGCTCACTCCCCCTATCTCACTCACTCACTCACTCACTCACTCAGTCTGGTTCTCCTGGCGCTACAGGCTGCCTTTTTGTACTGGGCTCCTGCCTCTGTTGGCACCTTTTTCTGCCCACAAAGGAATCTGCAGCAGTCCCGACAAAGCTGCGTTGAACTCACTCACTCCCATTCTCTCACTCGCTCATTCCATTCTGCCGGCACTGCAGGCTGCCCTTTTCTACTGGGCTCCTGCCTGCGTTGCTGCCTTCTTATGCCTGCAAAGAAATTTGCAGCAGTTACAATGCAGCTCTGTTGAGCTCACTCACTCACTCATTCTGGTTTTCCTGCCACTGCAGGCTGCCCTTTTGTACTGGACCCCTGCATGCATTGCTGCTTTTTTCTGCACACAAACAAATCTGCAGCAGTCCCAACAGAGCTCAGTTGAGCTCACTGACTCCTCCTCCCTCACTAGCTCATTCTGTGTCTTCTGGCACTGCAGGCTGCCCTTTTGTACTGGGCTCCTGCCTGCACTGGTGGCTTTTTATGGCCAGAAAGAAATCTGAAGTAGTCCCAGGTCAGCTCCACTGAGCTCGCTCACTCCCCCTCTGTCACTCTCGCATGCCGTTTCTGCCGGCACTGCAAGCTGACCTTTTGTACTGGGCTCCTGCCTGCATTGCCACATTTTCTGCACACAAAGAAATCTGCAGCAGTCACACTAGAGCTCCATTGAGCTTGCTCACTACCTCTCTGTCACTCACTCATTCTGTTTCTCTTGGCACCGCAGACTGTGCTTTTGTATGGGGCTCCTGGCTGCATTGACACCTTTGTCTGTCCACAAAGAAATCCACAGCTGTCCTGACAGAGCTCAGTTGAGGTCACTCAGTCTCCCTCTCTCATCACTCATTCTGTTTGTCCTGGCGCTGCAAGCTGCCCTTTTGTACGGGGCTCCTGCCCGCATTGGTGCCTTTTTCTGCCAACAAAGAATCCGCAGTAGTCCTGACAGCGCTTCGGTGGGTTTGTTCAATCCCCCTCCCTCACTCGCGCTCTCGTTCTGTTTCTCCCAGAGCTGCAGGCTGCCCTTTTGTACTGGGCTCTTGTGTTGGGGCCTTTTTCTGTCCACAAACAAATCTGCAGCAGTCCCAACAGAGCTCAGTTGAGCTCGGTCACTCCTCCCTCTCACTCGGTCATAGAAACATAGAAACATAGAATTTGATGGCAGATAAGGACCGCTTGGCCCACCCAGTCTGCTCATTTCCCTACCTAATGGATAAGCTGCAGATCCTTGTTAACCAGCAACCTACTTCTTTCTACTCCCAACCCCTAGAATTGCCTTATGACTGTCCCATGCATGCTTGAATTACAGCACTGTTTTTGACTCCACAACCTCCTCTGGAAGGCCGTTCCATGCATCCACAACCCACTCTGTGAAAAAATACTTCCTTTAATTACCACTGAGCCACCCCCCCCCCATCTTCAAATTGTGCCCCCTTGTTCTTGCACACCTCTTTTTTTGAAAGATGCTACCATCTTGGACTTTGTTGATTCCCTTGAGGTACTTGAAAGTTTCTATCATGTCCCCCTCTCCCTCCTTTCCTCGAGGCTATACATATTAAGCTCCTTAAGTCTCTCTTCATATGTCTTCCAGTGCAGACCCTGCACCATTTTAGTTGCCCTCCTCTGGACAGCTTCCATCCTGTCTATGTCTTTGCGGAGATTGGGTCTCCAAACTGCATGCAGTACTCCAGATGGGGTCTCACCAGCTGTCTGTACAGAGGGATAATAACTTCCTGTTTTCTACTGGTGATGACTCTCCCTATGCATCCCAGTATCCCCCCAGCCCTTCTTACTGCCCTCTCACATTGCTTGCCCACCTTTAGGTCATCTGATATGACTACCCCCAGGTTTCTTTCCATTTTTGTTGTTAGTATCTCACCCCCCATTGTGTACTCTTCCCCTGAATTTTTGTTTCCCAGGTGCATTACCTTGCACTTCTTAGTATTGAATCTAAGCTGCCATACATTTGACCATTCCTCTAACCTTGCCAAGTCCCTTCTCATCCTTTCCACCCCACCTTGTGCATCAACTCTGTTGCAGATCTTTGCGTCATCTGCAAAGAGACATACTTTTCCTTCCAGTCCCTCTGCAATGTTGCTTATAAAGACATTGAAGAGGACCGGTCCTAATACTGAACCCTGCAGTACCCCACTAGTAACCCCCCTTTCTTCAGAGTGGACTCCATTTACTATTACTGTCTGGGTCCTATTCTCCAACCAATTCTTTACCCAGGCTGTCATCTTGGGACCCACTCCCAGGCTGGCTAACTTGTATATTAATCTTTTGTGTGGGACTGTGTCAAATGCCTTGCTAAAGACTAGGTAGGCCATGTCCACAGCCCCTCCCTGATCTACTACTTTGGTCACCCAGTCAAAGGAATCTATCAGATTCATCTGGCATGACCTTCTCACTGTGAATCCATGCTGCCTTGGGTCCTGTGCCTTTCTGGCCTCTAGATACTTGACAATTCTTTCCTTCAGAAGTGATTCCATCATTTTCCCTATCACTGAGGTTAAACTAACAGATCTGTAATTTCCTGCTTCTGCGTTGCTCCTACTTTTGTGAAGGGGAATCTCATCTGCCCTCCTCCAGTCCTCGGGTACCACCCCATCCTCCCATGATTTGTTAAATAGGGTAGTCAGTGGTGTCACTAGTTCTACCCTTAGTTCTCTTAGAATTCTGGGATGAATCCCATCAGGCCCCATTGCTTTGTCCACCTTCAGTTTTAAGAGTTATTTCAGAACCCTTTCTTCTGTAAATGGGCTGGTATCAACTTCTGTATCCAGAGTTTTTCTACTGTTTGTTTTAGGTACCTCCCCCTCTTCATTTGTAAATATTGAGCAAAAATATTTGTTTAGTATCTCTGCCTTTTCACAGTCACCCTCTGTCCACCTTCCCTCCCTCCCCTTTATTAAGCCTCACTATCCCTCCCTTGGTCTTCCTTCACTCCCTGATGTACCTATAAAAGGTTTTATCCCCTTCTTAACTAAGTTAGCTATCTTTTCCTCAGTTTGGGCCTTTGCTGTTCTGACTGCCTTCCCAGCTTCCTTTTGCTTTAACTGATACAGTTCTCTGTCCTGCTCCTTCTGTGATTCCTTGTACTTCCTGAATGCTTTATTTTTCTCTTGAACCTTCACTGCCACTTTCTTTGAGAACCATAGTGGTTTCTTACATTGTTTTGTTTTGTTTATTTGCTTCACGCAAAGGCTTGTTACCTCTGTGATCGCAGTTTTTATTATTCTCCATTGTTCTTCCACCCCTCCTTCCTGCCCATTTGCTAGTGCATTCCTTAGGCACTCACCCATTTTGGCAAAGTCAGCACTCCTAAAGTCCAGTACCTTTGCATTTGTATGGCTTGACTCTATTGCTGTGTTTATTGTGAACCATACTGTTTCCAAGAGTGACCGTGCTATTGTTCGGCAGGAGTGCAAAAACATATTTTAGCCAGGATGTGAAAAATGACAGCTATAGTGTTCATAAGGAGGTGTGAAAAATGCCACTGTTGAAAATGTGGCGTGACAGTATTACAAATTTGCGAAGTTACAAGGGTGCGTGGAAAAAGTTCAATGCACACTTGTAACATAGTCATGTTATGGAGTTTCATCACCAGATTTTCAACATAGGCATTTTAGGACCTCTGTTCATGAACAGTATCATTGTCATTTCCTTAATTTGTCCCAAACAGTGACTTCCCACAGCGACCGCTCTATTTTCCACCAGAAGTGCAAAAACACATTTCAGCCAGTATGGGAAAAATGACAGCTACACTGTTCATAAGTAGGTCTTGGAAAATGGCCATGTTGAAAATCTGGTGAAAATATTATAAATTTGCGAGATTACTTGTTTAATGTTGCAACTGCGCCAATGCACGCTCGTAACACAGTCATTTTAAGGAGTATCATTACCAGATTTTCAACATAGGTATTTTAGGACCTCTACTCATGAACAGTGTCACTGTCATTTTCTTAATCTGTCCTGAACACTGATTTACCACAGCGACCACATTATTCTGTGCGGAAGTGCGAAAACAAATTTCGGCCAGGATGTCAACAATGACTGCTATACTGCTCACAAGGAGGTGGGACAAAATGCTAATGTTGAAAACCTGGCATAAAAATATTGTAAATACGCAAAATTATGAGTGTACGTAGCAACTGTGCAACGCCCGCTTGAAATACAGTCATTTTTTGGATTTTTTCCACCAAATTTGCAACATAGGCGGTTTGAGAGCCCACCTCATCAATACTGGCACTGTCATTTCGTTACTTGGCCCTGAAGGGTGATTCTGCACAGTGACCGTGAAACCACCTTTTGGGGCCTATTAACACCATGACAGTTCAAGAATTCATGAGGAGGGGTCCCAAAAACTCCATGTTGAAAATTTAGTGAAAATGTTCTCAAAAATGCCTGAGATATGCACTAAGGTTGAAAAAACCCTATTCATTACATTATACAGCTTACTGGCATTTCCTCAGTTCACGGTCGGCTTTGAAAAGTGCAGACGTGTTCCTGGTCCACCAAAGATCATCGTGCTATGCTCCTAAGGTGGGTGCGGGTTTGGGTGGGAGGCAGAGTGAGTGCTGAAGGATGTTTTCCTTTTTTTCAGGAGAAAAAAAACAAAACAGACGTCTTGGGACCATTTATTTCTTTGCAGGGGCATCTGGCACACTGGAGTGGGCTCCCAGCATGCCACCAAGGAGTCTTGCTTTGGGGGGCACCTGTAGCCAACATGGGATTGGGCACCCCCATTAGCATACAACAAAAGGGGCATGTGGTACGCTGGGGTGGGCTCCCAGCGTTCCACTGGAGTCTTGTTTTTTTGGGAGGGAAGCTATAGCCAATGGGGAATTGGGCACCCTGATCAGCAAACAACAACAGGGTGGGGAATTATTTTCTGCCGACGGGGATTGGGCACCCCCATAGGCAAACAACAGAAGCAGGGGGAATTCCTTTCTGCCGACGGGGATTGGGAACTCTGTTGGCAGACGATAAAACCAGGGTGGGGTTACAGTATGCCGACAGGGAGTGGGATTCCCCCATTGGCAAATAAATATGGGGGGTAGATATTGTTTGTGAATATGGCGGCAAGCTGCTGCCATGTTCACAAACAATATCAGAGTTCCTATATCCCGCCCTGCAATGACAGGTCGCTCCCTCATTGCAGCAGATGGCTGACACTGCAATGATGAGGTGGCCCCTGATTGCAGCGGGTGATTTTTTAGAAGACTGTGGCATGCTGGCTGAACTAGTGTCAGCAGCAGCATGCCATAGCATTGGGGGATGGGGGACAAGCCTTTGCAGGCTGTGGGGGCATTGGACACAACAGTGACATGCCTCCACAACCTGCTTGTGGAGAAAGCTGATGCAACATGTTTCTTGTGCATGCGTTCAATCAACATAATAAAAGGAGGATGGCACAAGGGCAATGTGAAGAAGCATTTTTTCACAGAGGGGGTGTTAGACTCATGGAACAGTCTTCCTGAGGAGTTCATGGGGTCCAAAACAGTGGGGAAATTCAAGAATACATGGGACTGACACAAGGCAATTATACTGGGGAGGTAGGAGAAAGTAGGCTGTTGGTTGTCTAGGATGTGCAGCTTATTCAATAGGTAGGGAAATGGGCTGACTGGGTGGACCAAGTGGTCTTATCTGCTATCAAAGTCTATGTTTCTGTGTTTCTATATTCTATGTAACTACCTGTGTTTGGCTCTGTGTCAGTGTTTTATTGTACTTGCTAATATAGAATGTCATGTTACAATCTCTTCTCAAGAATAACTCCCCATTTCTGCACATGACATTTTACAATCACATTCATCCACTCCACAGCATTATCTACTGTAGAATTAATTCATGGCTAAATGGTTGGAGTTACTTAGCCTGTGGTCTTGTGCCCCTACACCCCTCCGCATGGATTAATTCTACAGTAGAACCATGCTGTGTTGTGGATTAATGCTTAAGTGATTTTTGCCACAGGGTACAGAAATCAAGCAGTATTCAGTGAAAATTACTTATTTGATCAATATTATGCTGCTCATTGCAAAAGAGGAAAAAAACTATAGGTTCCAGTCAAATGTTTTCTGCAAATAGTTTCTAACTGTCCTGCTATGCGATGCTATATATTCATATCTTGTATAGCATCGCATAAGAGCTGCTCAAAAGTCACCTCCTACTGTGTTGCTATCCCTTCCATAAATCCATACATCGTTCCAGCCATAGACTGAGGCACTTAAAATAAGACACCTTTTCAAGAAGGACACTATCCAGGATTTTTTGTACATCAAACCATTTTTCTATCCCTCAGTCTGCCCCCCACTGACAGCACCCTCAAAACCTTGTCAATAACCTTTTCAGAGACTGATTACTTAAGCACCACTTACAAAACACCACAACTGTGGGGCATGGCCTGCAGTGCCACCCTTAAAATATGAAGTCCCTGACCCTACTTGGCTAGAGGAGGGTGATGGAACCAAGGACAATGTTCGCAAATGTGCATGTCACTCTGAACAGACTGTCATAAAATAAATGAACAATAGCCAATGTCTGTGGCCATGTGACTCCAGATGAGACTCTGCATAGTTAGTTCATAGTTAGGGAGGTGGGTATGGCCTAGTAGTCCAATCAGAAATATTCTAATTCAGGAATTAAAAATAAGTAAATTAAATAATTAAGAGCCCACCCCTTTTGACCCTCACTGTTGACCAAAGTTAAAGCAAAGTCCTCCTCCTATTCATCTGCCACCCTCCACACATATAGTTATAATGACAAATGTTCTGCTTGCATCTTCTCAGTCCATTCCTGGCTGCCAATAGCATGTTTTAAATCACTCACACGTCCTTAACACAATGTCTCACTTATTACAAGAGATCAATTTAGTAATATAACCAATATAGCTCTAATTCCAAGATGGGGCAAGAGAATAGGCATAGCACCACATCTTTTCATTGATACCCTTCCCTAACCTGCAGTGCAATGCCATCTTTACTAATGTTGTCAGCTGACAACTTTCAGTGCATGCTGGGAGAAGCCATGGTCCATGTATCATTTAGTGATGCTATAAAGAATGGAAATCCATCTGCCTAGCATCACTCAATGACATATTATCCACAAAGAAAACCAAATCCCTAATAGCTGTCATCAGACATCATTAGATTACAATGAATGTCATAGAAAGGGGGCAATTAGCAGCCAGAATACTGTTTATGCTGCTGCCCAATTCTACAATGAATCAAGGGTCAAGGGAGCTACTTCAAAAAGGTGCAATGTCACAATGGTGATTTTGGAATTGCATATAACATATTGACAAGAGCACATCACCAAAAACAGATACAGTGACTGTGCACTACACCAACAACCACAACCGTGACACTCTGTCAACCAAAAATCTAATGTTTTCTGCAGGAACTTTGTCCCCCAGACTCCCTTTCTTTATATAATCAGCTCCCAGGGAGGACCTAACACTTGGGTACAGGCAAACCCTCAGGAGGGGGCTATTCGGGGGGGGAGGGCTGCAGACTAGGAAACACGTCCAGGGAGATTATGAATGGGAAAGTAAAAAAATAAAAAATAAAGTTCCACACTACAAAAACCATATAAAATTACCAAGCCCTTACACAGCCCTTAACCCCCATACCTTCTACCTTCTGCATAGTAGCCATTGGTGTGTTCCACCACACCAAGGAACAGCTCAACAGCCTCACTCTCACTTCCTCCAATATTCTTTTGCATATTATGCACGCCCACATTCACGCAGTACCGTACTCACCATTACCAACTTCCAATGGTTGCTAAAACCACTTTCTCGAACCCTTCATGATCGCTCTCTTCCTGGGTACTGCAAATGAGTCATGCAAAACCCAAGCACTCATTTGCAGTCACCCGTTTGATGATATACCCTTCAATAACAGTGCACTTTAGGGCAAGTGGGCTGTCAATATAGAGAATTGGGAGGGATTTACAAGATGTTTTGTGGAGTTAGGGAGTAGCTAACCTAATTCCAGGAAGGGCTTGCATATTATATTTTCAGTACTCATATGGAACAAAGATAAGAGTAGAGATCAATGATGTCATGCAATTATTTGTGATAGTGTTGTTTATGTTTTTATATTTCTATTTTTTAAATGTTTCACTTGGAAAAACATAACTGAGAACAGTTAATGCCCATAGGCATCCTGTCAGAAGGAGAAAGGTATGATAAAAACAATGTACGGATACAGCAATGAACTGGCTTCAGGAATAAAATATTCCATACACTTTTGAGTGGTGATATAGTACAGTAAATTAAATTTACTCAAAAATACTGTATTTCATTAAAGTATTTGTATCCCTTGAACTACAGTGACAGGAAAGTACATATACAGTATTTGTCAAAAACATTAAATACCCTAGCAATGAGCATATATATATTTTTCATATAAGCAAGCCTGCTCATACATGCTTTAGACTGCTTGAGCATTTCTTTCTAGTAGGGAGCTATAACTAAAATATAGAAAATATTTTACATATTTAAATCTACTATATAATTCTAGCATGTTCTGTACTCTTACCTGGGAATTGTTCTGTGGTTTGGGTACTTGTTGATGATGTTGTTGGCATTGATGTTGTTGTTGGGGTGGTTTGGGTACTTGTTGATGTTGATATTTTCGTTATCATTAATGTTGTTGGGGTGGTTTGGGTACTTGTTGATGTTGATGTTGTCGTTGTCGTTGATGTTGTTGGGGTGGTTTGGGCACTTGTTGTTGTTGTCATTGATGTTGTTGAGGTGGTTTGGGTACTTGATGTTGATGTTGTTGTCATTGATGTTGTTGCTGGGGTGATTTGAGTACTTGCTGATGTTGATGTTGCCGTTATCATTGATGTTGGGATGGTTTGGGTACTTGTTGATGCTGAAGTTGTCATTGTCATTGATGTTGTTGGGGTGGTTTGGGTACTTGTTGATGTTGTTATTAATGTTGTTGTTGTGGTTTGGGTACTTGATGTTGTCGTCATTGATGTTGTTGTGGTTTGGGTACTTGTTGATGTTGTTGTCATTGATGTTGTTTGGGTGGTTTGGGTACTTGTTGATGTTGTTGTCATTGATGTTGGGGTGGCTTGGGTACTTGTTGATGTTGGGGTGGTTTGGGTACTTGTTGATGTTGATGTTGCCATTGTCATTGATGTTGTTGCTGTGGTGGTTTGGAAACTTGTTGATGCTGATGTTGTCATTGTCGTTGATCTTGTTGGGGTGGTTTGGGTACTTGTTGATGCTGATGTTGTTGTCATTGATATTGTTGGTTGTGTGACTGTTGTTAATAATGCTGCTGTTGGCAGTTGTGTTGTTGCTGGAGCTGTCATTGTTGTTGCTACTATTGTTGGGTTTGATTGTGGTGTTGTGGTTTGGAGAGTTGTTGAGGTTGATGTCATGGATGTTGGTGTTATTACTGTGGTTGTTGATGTTGCTGTTGTTTTCTGTGTAGTTGGTACTACTGTTGTTGCTGTTGTTGGCAGCTGAGTTGTTTCTAGTTCTGTTGTTGCTTTTGTTGTTATTGCTGTTGTTTCTTGTGGTGTGGTTTGGAAACTTTTTGAAGTTGATGTCATTGATGTTGCTGGTGTTGCTACTGTGGTTGCTGATGTTGCTGTTGTTATCTGTGCAGTTGATACTACTGTTGTTGGAAGCTGAGTTGTTGCTAGTTCTGTTGTTGCTTCTGCTGTTATTGCTGTTGTTTCTTGTAGGGTGATTTGGGAACTGTTTGAGGCTGATGTCATTGATGTTGCTGGTTTTGCTACTGTGGCTGTTGGTGTTGCTGTTGTCATCTGTGTAGTTGATACTACTATTGTTGCTGTTGCTGGCAGCTGAGTTGTTGATAGTTCTGTTGTTGCTTTTGCTGTCATTGTTGTTTCTTGTGGTGTGGTTTGGAAACTTTTTGAGGTTGATGTCATTGATATTGCTGGTGTTGCTACTGTTGTTGCTGATGCTGCTGTTGTCATCTGTGTAGTTGGTACTACTGTTGTTGCTGTTGTTGGCAGCTGAGTTGTTGCTAGTTCAGTTGTTGCTTTTGCTGTTATTGCTGTTGTTTCTTGTGATGTGGTTTGGAAACTTTTTGAAGTCGATGTCATTGATGTTGCTGTTGTTGCTACTCTGGTTGCTGATGTTGCTGTTGTTATCTGTGTAGTTGGTACTACTGTTGTTGGCAGCTGAGTTGTTGCTAGTTCTGTTGTTGTCTTTGCTGTTATTGTTGTTGTTTCTTGTAGTGTGGTTTGGGAACTGTTTGAGGTTGATGTCATTGATGTTGCTGGTGTTGCTACTGTGGTTACTGATGTTGCTGTTGTTATCTGTGTAGTTAGTACTACTGTTGTTGCTGTTGTTGGCAGCTGAGTTGTTGCTAGTTCAGTTGTTGCTTTTGCTGTTATTGTTGTTTCTTGTGGTGTGGTTCGGGAACTTTCTGAGGCTGATGTCATTGATGTTGCTGGTGTTGCTACTGTGGTTGTTGATGTTGCTGTTGTTATCGGTGTAGATGGTACTACTATTGTTGTCAGCTGAGTTTCTGTTTGTGCTGTTGTTTCTGATATTGTTGGGGTTGCTGGTTGTGTTGTTGCTTCTGTTTCTGGAGTTGTTGCTGTTACCAATGCTGTTTTTGTTGTCACTGTTCTTGTTGTTGACGTTGGATTTGTTGTTGCTGTGTCTAGCAAAAGTTCACATGTTCCATTTAAAGGAATACTTCTTATACAGTTGCAGGTTCCTCCCATTGTATTTGAGCAGCTGTGATATGTATTGCACATTTCACTGTTCCATAAATATCCATTTTCACATGTGCACTGTGTTTCATTGTCCATAAGTGTGCACTCTAAATAAAGGAAGAAACAATAACCATTACACACAACACAAACTTTAATTACACATTATACAATTTTTTCAAGTAGCAGACAAAGTACATTTGCCTATTATAGTATCCTGGATATATGAACATTGATATGTGTGTGCATGTGCGTGCACATGCATGTTAACACTGCAAATGAAGACTATGCATCAGAAACTTCCTCATGTAACAAACACAAGACACAATCCAAATATCACACTGACTTATGGTTCTGTAATGTTAGGGAACTGGAGGAGGGTCATGGTTAAGACATGCAAAGTTATGACATCCAAGCTTTAGTATTCCCTCCAGTCTGCACAGAGCAGTCAGACTGGAGTATTCTGGACTATGGCTTTAAACTAAAAGATTCCACATAATGGGTAAGACATTGTTGCAGCATTTCCAATGCATGTTTGCTTACCACTTGTTCTCCATCTATAAATGTCTCTGTTTGTTTTCTGTCTCATTGGTTCATATCGGTCACACGTTTTGTACTGTCAGTAATTGATTATGGTATAGTGGTATACAGTGCAGCCTGTGACACAGCCTTAAAAAGGATCTCCACTTCACTAAATAAGGCCTGCAGGCTTGTCCTAGGGGATGACAATGAACTTCACACATGCCTACTCTATAACACAAACTGGCTCAACCTTAGGGACAGGATAACATTCCTGACTTGCATCCTAAGCAAAAAAGCACTGCTAGCTCTTGTACCACCTTGCATCCAACAAATGTTCCAGTCAACTAGTTCCCAGCACAATCCTGTGCCCTTGGGACTTCACCTTGTGCTTTCAAGGTACCTTTCAGCAGAACACCCCTGAGGCAGCGCTGCTTGTCTTATAAGGCTCCACAACGGATGAATGATCTCCCAGTCTGAAAAAATGGCTACAGAGCCTCAGGACCTTTAAACCTCAACTTAAACAGCACCTTTCCAATGTATCTGCTTTCAACTGCTTCTAGTAATACATGTTTCCCTATGGGAGATCCATCCCTTCGCTTAGTAGCAGCACTTAGCCTCTCACCCTGGCCACTCTTATCTATAGTAACAAACATTACTCATAGTGCTTGTCTTGTGAGTCTCAAATCCTCCCACCCCATAGTTTTATGTATCTGAGGACCACTACAATCCAGGCTTGGGCTCTTCACCTATGCCTGTCTGGCTGCTCCTCCCACTAACCTTTCCCTGCAAGTCACCCAAAATTTCCCTGGACACTTCCCCTCCCATCACACCACTTGCTCCCCTTCCTCCATCCCTCTTAGCTACATCACTAACTAAGCTCTGACAAACCTTTCCTCTGGTGGCACAGGTTACTCTTTCTATTCTTTCCCATTCTCCTTTAGCTAGGATCATGTAGTAGTCTAAACTATATACCCATTATGTCGCCACTCTTGACACTAGACTGTATAAACAACTCTGAAGTCTGTAACTGACTGAAATTATTGTTTGAACCTTGTCAAGTGACCTTGTAGTTGATTTTTGTGACATTGCTATTTTACTTTATTATATGTCCTGTCTAGACAATGAACCTTTGTCAAAGAGAGGTTGTTTCCAAATCAATAAACTTAAAACTTGAACTTGAAACTTTAAAACATGTTCTGTATTTAAAGTAGCCACATATTGCATAATTATAATGCAGGTACCATAGCCAGTGACATCTGCTGTAATCGGTCAGCGATTCCTGATCCTCACACTACTATTCGCATTGACAAATCCTAATTGTGCTCAAGTTTCATCAAAACTGAGGCTTATCAAAGTGGCAAGGAAATCACTGCATCCTGATTCATCAGCAGCCTTGCATTGTGAGACCACTACAAGAGCTAAATCCATTAATGTACTTGTAACCATTGTAAATGATGATATGCTCAGGTATCACTATGATGTGGAACCTCTGTAAAAGTGCTTTGGCTCAAAGGTTCTTCCCAGAAATAAATAAATAAATAAATAAGTAAAAGAGCTGATGATTAGGATACAGTGCGCTAACATATCAATACATTTTATAAAAAAATTCCTTGCATAACAAACATCACCATCACCTACACCTTCACCTTCACTAAAAAAGTCACCTACTGTAAGCACTATAAGAGAACATTTCTAAATTTAAAACAAAAATGATTAAATGTTATTTACTTTTGTAATCATCTTCTTACACAAATGCATAAATTATAATATGAAGTACCACTCATAGCTTTACTTTCTTGAACTTCTTTGCTAACCATTAAACCCCCCTTCCCCTTACTGCCTTTACCTGTCTGCCAGGAAAACCTTTGCTGCTTTTCCTGCACAGACAAAAAAAAAAAAAAAGAATCCCTGACTTTAATGAGTTCTTCTGTTATGTGTGTTTTTGTGGCTAGAGCTGAAAATTCTGCCACTTGACATCTGTAGAAGTTCTAATTCCTGCATTCCATTATAAAAAAGGTCCCTCACCGGCCCATCAGTGCAGTGGTTGGATTTCCATCTGTGATGTCAATGACCCAGGTTCAGGAATGGACCAGGGTTGCTGGAGGGCCAACCAGGGGAAGGAGGATAGAGCATACAGAGACAGCTCTCTGTCTCCGGGGGGAGAGTGGGGATACATCCCAGAGCCTGCTGGCCCCTAGTGGAGGCTGGAGGCAGAGCAGGACATTGGACCCTGTACGCAACAGGAGAGGGGTGGACGTTGGCATTTGCCATAATGTTACTACACCACCCCAGGGAAGAAAAGTGAGGAAACAGCTCAGTGACCACTAAATAAAGGCTGCCAGGTCCCTGGTGTCACCAAAGCCCTCTAGGGAGCCATCTCCCTCACCTCAGCAGCATCTTGGGGCCTAACAGATAGTGCCAGGTAGCCTCACACTGGTGCATTCCCTCTCAGAGGAGGGGGACCTGCCCAGTGATGGGATACACTGGTGTGAGCGGGTGCAGGTCTCTTTGTGGACTAATTGGTAGTGTAACACAGTTGCAGTTGTAAATGAATGAAATTTATTCAGTTCTATCTCAAAATTTCTTCATAGCAGGACAAATATAACATGAGCGGACTGGTACGACAACAAAATAAAATAATCAAAATGCAAGTAAACTCTATCCCATGACTTTTACATGGCTTGAAAGATGTTCTTCTCCTACCACCTGCTGGAACAATTCACAGAACTCCCTGGAGTTCGCCTCCAGACCCAGGAGCACAATCTACCCTACACCTTTTTGGTTCTTCCCCCTTACTATACCTAGTACTATCCCTCAGGTAGTCCACCACCTGTCTATACAACCCAGGCCAATAATAATGGGGGATTAGTTGAGATAAAACCTCTTCCTGGCTTAAAGACTTTTTTGGACTGCCACTTACCACGTCCAGTATCCTTTCCCTAGGACTACAGGCACCATAACCTGGGCATCCACTTTCTTTGTCCGGGGGTTAGGCCTCATGTGGTAGAGCACTCCTTGTCTCTTTTCATACCACCATAACCTATTTCCAACCCCACCATTAACTGCTCTCCCATCCTGAACCTTAATAGATTTATTTAAATGGGTAACTTCAGGGTCCCTCCCCGGTAACTGTTCCCAATCAGGTTCACAAAAACATTCAGAATTTATGGTAGGTGTTTTACAACATAACAAAGTTCCTTCAGCCTTAAAGGCTTCTTTCTTGTTGTTTGGAGTCTTCACCCCAGAATATTCATGGACAGTTTCAGTCTTACCTGGGGACTTTGTGTCTTGTAAAACACCTATCATAAATTCTGAATGTCCAGGGTCAGATAAGTGAATCAGTTCTGAGTTGCCTGCAACAATGTGGACCATCATCCTGTAAAGAAAGTGTAGCTGGTACATCTGCCAGACTGGTAACCATCTCACACAGCACAATGATCCAGAAGTATTTTGCAGACCATACAGTGACTGGTATGGAGGAAGATCCATTACTCTATTGGAAATGAAAGAGAACACTATGTCCAGATCTAGAAAATCTTGCAAAAATGTAACTCAGATGTCCACCTTCAAGCATATATTTAGAATACATATTTAGTGCAGCAGGAATAGTCACTGATAACAGAATACTGTAGATGTGGAATGGTTTACATTTCTCAGAATGAATGTTTACAAATTCCCAGTTGCCCTAAACACTGAATTATGTGCTTCTGACACTGAATATGAACAATAGCCTGCAAACAGTGATACTGCATATGATGGCTAGGTTGCATAAGAAATTAAAAGAAAATCCTCTGTCAAGTGGTATACTGCCAAATTGGGTAATTTAACGTTGCATAGCTGGCCCAGTGGCATGCCACTCTGATGATCCCATGTTCGTTGTGCAAGCTGGTAGCTGGGGGTCTCTCAGGGTAGGAGAGAATCGAGAACCTGGAGGACAGCTCTTCTCTCCAGTGGAATGGGGGATGCAGGGACTGGTGACAGCCTGACACCTAGTGGTAGCTAACTGCCAGCACAAAAGGACCCTTGAGACATATAGGGGTGGGTGGAGCAGTCAGATGATGAGAAGTGGGTGGATGAATACACAGCACATCCTGCTGACCCCTGCACACTCCACCTATAGAAATAGCCAGGAAAGAGAGAAACATGGTTGGGTGAGTCAGATGACTCCAGTCCCATGCAGGCCCCAACCCTGACCTAGCAGATCTCCCGAGCATTGGATCCTTGGTGTTCACACCACCCTGCCATTGGGGGCGCAACAATGGGGGAAAGAAAAGAAAGGTCTGAGATCAAGTCCTTGCTTCTAGAAAGAGATAAGCTCTGGAAAAAAGCACGCAGACTGAACACTGCAGAGAACTGGAACCAGTTCAGGAGACTACGAAATTTATGTACCAAAACAATCAGAGAATCGAAGACCACCTTCTTCAAATCCGAACTCGACTCTGCCACAAGAGCCCAATCAAGCTCTGGAACACAATCAGTGATCTGCTAGGCCACTCCCAGGAAATTCACTCCCGACCAAGATTACCTCTGGCAACTTGACTATAACCGAAAAGATGGATATACTTGACGATTCAATAACCACTTTGCTACTGCAGGCATGGCATTTGATAACTCCCTTGCAAACATACGCTCCCAGACTGCCAGCCAACTGCCTGAAACTCTGATAAGCTTCGCCACCTTTCTCACTTCAACCTGCCACACTGAAAGAGGTAGAGGACCTCTTGCTTCAGTTGGATACTAGAAAAAGTGCTGGGGCTGACTCCTTTGACCCTTACTTCCTAAAAATTGCCTACCACGTACTAGCGATACCCGTCACCCACCTTTTTAACTTATCCCTGTCTCAGGGCACCTTACCACCTATATGGAAGACAGCACATGTCATACCACTGTTCAAATCAGGTGACCGTGGTAATCTCAATAACTACAGGCCAATTTCCCTCCTTCCGGACCTGTCCAAGCTCCTAGAGAAAATTGTAAATGCACAGCTGAGGACTCACCTTGAGTCTAGGGAACTGCTAAATCCTATGCAGTCCGGATTCAGAGCTAAACATAGCACTATCTCAGCCCTCGCCAAAGTTACTAACGACTGACAGCGTAATCTTGAGAGCAAAAACTTTATTTGTGCTGTTTTCCTTGATCTAAGCAAGGCTTTTCGACACGTCGACCATAGTCTGCTCCTCTCCGCCCCCTTCAAACCATAGGTGTGGACCCTCCCTCTGCGTTGGTTCACTGACTATCTTACAGGCGCCTTCAACAAGTTAAAGTCAAGGAGGCCTGTCCCCGAAAAAACTCTGCAAAGAGGGGCACCAAGGTTCTATATTAGGCCCTTATTTTTTGCAATCTACATTAATAACATCGACTACTGTATAAAGAAGCCAACATCCATCTGTTTGCAGATGATACAGTTCTCTCGTGAGTCCCCAACACCTGAAGCTGCCTGCTGACCTACGGTCAGAATTCAACCTTTGCAAAGCCAACTCCTCCAAAAAGCTACTCCTTAATGCCAAAAAACTAAAGCGATGGTACTCTCTCCTTTTATCCGATAGCTAACCCTGTGTCCAGTGGGACAGTTCCCCAAATTACCACAGTTCTAGGTGAAAACTAGAATTTGTTACAAAATTCAAGTATCTGGGAGTTTGATAGAAAGAACTCTCCTTCATTGAACATATCGAGGACTTGCTAAACGACTTGACAAAAGCTTGGACTGTTTTTATAATCAGCCAATTTCTCACAGAGATGCCAAGAAACAACTGGTCCAATTCATTTTCCTATCATTGGTTGATTACGCTGACTTCCTCTACAGCCAATGCCCCAACTCTTACATGGCTAACTGGACACACTCTACCATCGAGCACTGGGGTTTATATGGGACTCCCTTGACACACATCACTGCACCCTATATGCGGCAGTGGGATGGACATCACTAAAGTTCAGGCACCACCGAAACGCCGCTCTCTGGACCTATAGAGCCATCTCTAATAAGCTGCCTTACTATATCTCCTGCTGTCTTCCCTGGTATAATTGGGAAATACGTTAAGAAGTTACTCAGCTATTACACTTAAAAGTACCCAAGCAATCCCGCCCGGCCGGGCAGCCATAAGCAGTGCTACCTACCTTATGGAGCGATCTACAAAAACCCTCAAATTAAGCACTCTAATTGGTATAAATGCTTTCAAGATGCTTTATTTCCGTACAATCAGAGAAGTATGTAACTGCTTCACACCCTCCAGACCCAGTACTGGTATATAGCCACGCCTAGACCCAATTTTAAGTACTGCCCCAGCTTGCTCCTCACAAGCCTAATTGTTCTCTCTCTTATCCCCTGTCTTATCAACACTAGGCCCATCCATCCCTTATTCTTCCTTTCCCAACCTCGGATAGGAGTTCACTACCCTGGCTGTGACATCCCACCATGCCCCTGTGACTTTATAGCATTCAATCCTGGGGCTCACATACCCTTTCTCCATCCACCTTCTCTACATCCAGCTTTACCAACTCCTTTCTGTGCACCGTGCCCTCCTAGCCTTTCTCCCCTACTTCCTCCTCTCTTCCCTACCTTCACCTCTACCTGGTGTATATTTTATTTTATTTTTTCTTCCGTTACTTCCTCCTGCAACCTTAGATAACCTGCTTTATCTTCCTATAGACACTTCTATGTATGTAAATACCGTGTAATCTGTACAATATCTGTATAATTCTATGTACATATGAACTTCTTTTTCTTCCTCTCTGTAAAGAGTATTATCTGTATTGCCCTGTAAATACCTGTGTTGACCTGTATATACAATTGTTCATGCTCCACCCAGGTCCATCTTGCAAATGAGCTTCTGCTCAACGATGAACGCCTGGTTAAATAAAGACTTGATTGATTGATTGATTGATTGAGGTGTTTGGGGGATGGGGCTGGGGGCTGACAAGAAGATCAGAGAAGAATAAATGAGATAACATAAAAAAAAATTAACATTGCCTCTCATAACTACCTTATCAATGACCACTATGGGTATAACTTTGGGAAACAAAGCAGTCTCAGTCAGAGAAGTTGCCTCTCTCATACCTACCTCAGCAATGCCAACCATGGGTATCATTTTTGCCACAGCAACAGGCTGACTCATAGCAGCTACACCTCTTGTACCTACCTGAGCAATACCCAGCATGGATATTATTTCTGAGACAAAAGCAGTCTCACTCACAGCAGCTGCACCTCTTGTGCCTGCCTCAGTAATGACCTCCATGGGTATAATTTTGAAACCGCAACAGGCTCACTCCCAACAGCTGCACTTATCATTCCTACCTCATCAATGCCAGTCATGGGCATCATTTTTTTAAACAGCGACATAATCACTAAGAGCAGCTGTGCCTGCATCATCAGTACCCAACGTGGGTATAATGTCTGGGAAAAGCAACAGGCTGATTCTCAGCAGCATTACCTTTCGTATCTGCCACAGCAATGCCCTCCATGAGTATCATTTTTGGAAATGGCATCAAGTTCAGTCAGAGCAGTTGCATCTCTCACGCTTGCCGCAGTAATGCTTGCCATGGTTTTAACTTTTTGGAAACAGCAGCAGGCTCACTCAGAGCAGCTGTGCCTGTCATACCTGACTCAGGACAAATAGTTTTGAGAAGTTTTCTCTGTTTAGGACTGTCAAGAACTTTTTTTTCATATTTTGTTATAGTCATAGTAGGGTAATAGGGTAGTATAAATATCACAGTAGTAACTACTCTACCCTCTCCAACTACCCATTTTCGTATTAGGGTAGTTTTAGAGTAATTTGGAGGTACCCAAAAGCTATGTTCAGGGTAGGGTACTTTACTACCTGCCCATACCTGCAGAAAACATTAACACGTTTAACTTTTATTATACAATGGCAAGAACATTTTCTGGACTCTAAGTGGTCAAGGTGTGCCTGAGACAGTGATGTTATTACACAATAATATCACTGTATTTATTTTTTGGATGATTGTTAGGAGCCACTTTTTTTTTCAGAAACAAAGATATACTGCCTCACTAAAAATCTACTAAAACATTTTTGTTTTTATTTTTTGTTTTCTATAACATCGAGCCATTGTATAATTGCAATAAGGCACTCCAAGGTGTGTTTTATCATGTAATAACGTCACTCTTGGGGTGGTGGAAGCACTCGGCTTCACCTTGTGCTTCAACCCACCCCAGGAGTGACGTTAATACACATTATAAAATGGGTAGAAAATTTCTAGCATTCTGATTGGCTGAAAGGCATATTTTGGTGTGTCCTTATCAAGCCATAACCTGCCAACCGGTCCTACCTAGACCAAGAAGGACGCTGCACTGGCAGATATCAATACCACACCTTTTAGTAAATGATAGTCTCTCACCTGCAGTCAGAGTTTCCCCAAACACTATTCTTGTAATTCACCAGTCACCCCCTCCCCCTCCACTATGCAGCTCTTTTTTTATAGTAAAAAATGTACCCCATAGCAAAACATGTTTCATTTACTGGCCTGTATCATTGTCTTTCGAGTCTGCTATTCGAGCAGGTGAGTGAATCCACCTGCCAATCCGCCGAGATCATCAACAAAAATTCACCCCAGTTACAGTGGCTCAGCAAATAATGAAACATCATATTCATATTGAATTGAATTTAAAAAAGAAACCGTCTTTGCTAGAGCGAGCGGCGTGATGAAACTGCAGTCAGTGATCAACCAGTAAGCCGCTTGCTCAAATCGGGAAGCAGGAAGCACAAAACACTGAGAACAACGGATGGACACGCTCGCTCTCGCACCTGCCTCATGCTTCCAAAAGTCCACAAAGCATGACTTGTTAACATCTGAATTGTAATGTACCTTTATTTTTTGTTCTTGCTTACAACTCCACTTTCTCCAGTCGATCCTTGTCACTGCAGCCGTTTCTACAGTCCTCGTTCCCTGTGGTAGCCATGCCTTGCCCTACCCCCCTCCCTTAACAGTGTTTGCAACAGTCAGGCTGCCAGATTTTAAAAACTATAATGCAGAGCGAGCGATGTAAAACAGAAAACCGTGATGGTTGGACACTTTATTCGCTCTTACTGCAGCGCCATAGGTAACAGCGCTAAACACAAAACTCCCTCTTACCATGGCAGTTCCAGAAAGACATGCTCATGCTTATTCTGAAGACTTTGTCATTTCTCTGACCTCTGTCCTGCTGCCACTTGTTCCAATAAATGTTAGTGTGTGTAGAGAGAGAGAGAAACAGGAGTGCCTGTGTGTGAGGAGGGGGGACAGACAGACAGACACACACACACAGAGTGACCTAAAATCTAGACAGACACAATGACCTAAAGCTGAATTTTATATATGCTCTGCATCACAAATACAGGGACTATTTTTTCATGTGTATACCTTAATTAAGCAAAATTTTAACACTTATGATTATCAGACTTTTTTAAATAATTAATTATTTTCCTGGGGATGATTTTTAATGGGGGACCCATTTTATAAGTGGAATAAGACACTCCGAGGTGTGGTTTATGGGCTGATAAGAGCACGCCCAGGTGTTAAATGCACTCGGCGCAAGCGCCTTGTGCCTCATTATGCACCTGGGGCATGCTCTTATCAGCTCATAAACCACACCTCATCGTGTCTTATTCCTTACATAACACACACCTTGTCGTGCCTTATTGCTTAATTAAACTAAACTATGGTGTATTTGCAGGATACTAAGGGGCACATTAAAACACTGCTTGGACAGTAGTGATGAAAAGTCTATTGGCAGATGTTAAGGAAGAATAGTATTATTACTGGCCCAGTCCTGGAAGAAGGAAATGTTGCTTCAGCCTGTCTATCATGTCATGTCCTGAGTCATATCAGTCACCATTTTGTTTTCTCCACTGAACTGCTGCATAGCAAAACTGCAAAAGCCAGGGGCTACTCTCTGACTATGTGGAACATATGAAAGAATTTTACACATATACATTGTTTCTTGAATCTTTTATTTGTAAGCTTAACTTAAATGTGTAAATGACTGTACCCTTTGCCAAGTCTTTAACTTGAGTAACATTTAACCCCATTTTGATTTCTGACTGATCTGTTGCTCTTGAATGTATAGTTATCTATGAAAGAAAAAAAATGTAAACACTGCTTAAAGTGGGCACTATTTTTCACAAATCACAATGCCACCTCAGTTTTTTTTGCATAATTACCAGTATAGTTTTCATGGTGATGCACTAAAAACAATATCGTGTGCCTGTGCATCCTAAATGAGTAAAAAAAAGATGTTGAAACTACGGGGGCCTATCAATGGCAAGACAAAATACAAAGCCAACTTATCAGAAACAAAAAAAGTTCAAATGGTTTATGAGAGGGTCCATCCATTATTTGGAGGCAGAACAGCACAATGGTTTATGACTCTGAGCTACAAATCTGGTGATATCCGGAAGACCAGACCTGGGTTTGAATCCCACAGCTTCCACTTACATACTGTTTGACCTTGAGCAAGTCACTTAACTTCCCTGTGCTCCCAGGTCATACCTTTAAAAGAGCTTTCAGCTTAGTGTGCTACCCCTAGTTAAACAACTAAAAAAAAATTATACTGTCTATGCTGGATTTTCAAAGTGTGGCACAGGGCTTGTACTAATCCCTGTGCCATGATACTTAAGTTCTGGCAGTGCACCAAACCCCATCACTGCAGCTGTACCAAATGTTACAATCTTGGGCACAGTTGCTACTCTATTCATGATTTACGGCAGCTTGCACCAAATATCTGACAAAAACTCTGTAAAAAAAAGGCCTCAGTATTGTGGCAGGTTAGACCAGAAAATAGGGGTGTAACTTGTGACAAATATGGCATGTGATACAGAATCCCATTAGATCACTGCAAGCTCCATGCAACGTATTGTCAGCACACTTGGGGCTTTCATTGACCTGTGCCATTTGAAAATCCTGCCCTCCATGCGCACATGCTGTTTCACAAGGTTACCTTAGTTTGTTTACATAATTACTAGTTTAGTTTTCATGATATTGCACTACATAAAGAAACACATTAATTAATTAACATAAAAAATATAGTGTGCATGTGCATTCAAGTCAAAACTGTAGAGGCACATAGCTTGCAACATAAAATTGGCTTATCAAAAAAAAATTTCAAAAGGGTGTGTGAGAGAGCAGAGACAATTCTATCTGTGCTTGCTGCTCCCTTTCTTAAAAAAACAATCTCCTCTCAGACCATCACCTGTCTTTCACTGTGTCCTTCTGTCTTGTTCTTCAGTCACCTAGTCACTTTTGCTAGCAGTGCACATCTTGGTTAACAGACTAAACAAACTAGTCAAGGTTTACTTTTGTGTGCGAGTGTTATTCTTTAATAATCAGGTAAGGCCCACTAGGCACAAGTGCTTGTTTCCAAGGGTGAGCCAGGATCACATGGGTGCTTAAGTTATGGCTTGTTCAGAGTTACACATTATGCAAATGGAGGTTGGGAGAAATCAAACCAAGGTCTGCTGGACCAAGCTCTGTCACATCTTGTTACTCTAACCTCTTGGCTATAGTGTCAGGCTATACTGCTGTACTCAGCTGTTACTGTACATTGCCTCAGCCTATGTCCATTTATTCAACGTGCCATGTCTCCTTTCATTTATTGTTAGGAATTTAGATTGCAAGCTAATGGAATTATGTACTTAATCAACATTAGCACTGGCTCAAAATACCTTACCAGAAAGATTATTTAAACAACAGGAGAGGTGGCTACATCAAGAACAAAACTGGAACCACAACAAAAAAACATACGCGACCCAACAAGCAGAGTCAGGCTGCTCAGTCCAATGGAACAGAAGACCTTAATGCTAGTTCCAGTTAGTAAAGCATTTATTCAAAAGTTAGAATGGCTCCATTAAGATCAGCACCACCCCACATATATAGTTGCCAACATTTTATGTCGCACTGTTGCTTTTTCAAGGTGTGGCTACAAGAAAGACTAGTGTACTTATATGGGATTAAATTTAAAGTGACAGTAACAAACCTTGTCAATTGTACAAAGGGAAGAAAGGAAAAAGGGGGGGGGCTAAGGGGAAAGGATGTCAAGGTTAGTGCACTGATAAACTAAAGTGCTAGTTGTGCTAATTCAAGTAGCTTATGGTACACTCAAATAAATTACACTATTCAATAGCAAAGCACCAACAGGAGGGAAAAAATGACACAGTGTATGTATGTAAAGTTGTAACTCCTGTAGATAAAATCATTATATCTACATACATCTACAAATTAATGAAGTCAATGGGTTTAAACCCTCAAGGTCTCACTCATCATATGACAAAAATATAAGTTGGAATCATAATATGAAAAGATTTGTATAAATGTTACTGGATAAAAATAGCAGACAAAATTGAGGACAAAAATATATACAGAATCCCCTGAAAAAACAATGTACTGATATAAATGCTTTATTATCTAATCATTTACATTATATCCTCTCAAGAAACGGTTTTAGAATAAACAATGCATTGAGTCCATTATGTCCACGTTATTTCAAGATGTATTGCCATTTGCTTTCATACAATATCTGAGTAGTTTATTGTCAAAGACTGCACCACAGAATCATTGGGGCACTTTCTCCAGACCTTGGAACCTGAAACTATTTTGTGTCCCTTTCTGCATAGTGTGTATAGTGGAATCATTAGTTTTATCTCATTTCATTATGCTCTTCAAATGTTCTGAAATTCTATGTTTGAAATGTCTTTTAGTTTTTATCTATAATAGACTTTATGATACATAACACAGGCTGCAAAGTAAACAACACTTAATGTAGACAGTTTATAAAGTGTTTGTTTAAAAATTCATTTCCAGAAACTGGATGTACAAAATTGTTAACTGTGTTCTGCTGTACACAAAAAGAACAGTTATCAGAATGAAAAGTTATACATGGTAATTTCAGTCTTGGTGATTACTCTTGGTTATAGTAATGGCTTCTTGTTACAATGTTTAAAATATTATATCCCCTTTTATATACCATCCATAGGGGGCTTCTTTATGTCTAGCTTGGGCCCACATATAGCACTTACATTTAAGAAGGCTTTTTGAGCTGGTCCTGTGGTGCTGAGGGTTGAAACTCTTGATGCCATATCTTGTTCCACCCTAGTGACCTGTGTTCGGAAGTGAGCTTGGTTTGCAGAGGGTTGGCTCAGGGTAAGGGGGTTAGCAAGGCTGAGCTGCTGCTTGGCAAGCTCTCCTCTCCTGAAAGGGGATTTCCTGGCTTCCAACACCACAGTGGCACCCAGTGGTGACTGGATGCCCCTACAGCTGGGACCACGCAGATCAGATTACAGGAGGAAGTGTACACCTACGCAGGTCCCATGGATCATGCACCTTGATGTGCTGGGACCTTTGCACATTCTCCTGCTCCTTCAAGCTTATGTAGAAAACCCCTTGGAAGCATACAATATATTGCCACCAAGGGTCTTCTGCTCTAGCAAGCTGAGCAAAGCCTGGTGTAATCCAGGGCAGGGATTCCAGGGTGATGTGGTCTCCTCTCTGTCCATGCCCAGAGAGGCCCCTCCATGGAGGGCAAGCTGCGGTCCTCCCTGTCCCTGTAGCCATGGCAGAGGCCAATCAGCAGAGTGCTGAGGGTCTGTGTACAGGGTGGTTCAGGGGATACTTCCACTGTGAGCAAGGAGATGAAGTTAAAAAAAGGAGACTTTTGTACAGTTAAAATTAGCTGTTCTTAAAGCTCGTCATTTTTCTTGGCAGCAGTTTCCTTTAAATGCCTATTTAGAAGTAAAGAAAGTGCCATGCAGCTTAAGATTTACCAGGCAGGTGGTGTTTGGCATAGTATGCACTAAAACACATTGCTTGGACTCCAGTACAGGTTTAATCCAAATTATTTTAAACGATGCCAAGGAGCAAGAAAAAGAAATGAAAGATTTGGTAACAACAAAGGAGAGGCAGGCAAAAATGGTAAAATCTCACTTTCAATATAAAAGATATACTGTTCTTTTTGCATGCACCTGAACACGGGTAACGATTTTGTACATCCAGTTTCTGGAAAGGAATTTTTAAACAAACGCTTTCTAAACTGTCTACAATAAGTGCTATTTAATTGACAGTCTATGTTGTGTCTCATGACTTCTACTGTATGTTAGAAAACTGAAAGACCATTAAAACATACAATTTCAGAACAATTGAGTAGCATAACGAAAGAAGACAAAACCGATGCTTTAGCTGTACACACTATACAAAAAGCAACAGGACATATTTTCAGGTTCCAAGGTCTGGAGAAACTGTCCCAAAGCATCCATGGCAATACATTTTGAAAGCACATGGACATAAGGGACTCAACGTAATGTTTAGTCTAAAACCATTCCATAAAAGGCCGTAATGTAAATGATTAGATAATATGGCATTTATAGCAGTACATTGTTTTCTCAGGGTGTTCTGTATATATTTTTGTCCACTATTTTTGCCTACTATTTTGGTCTACTATTTTTGTTGGCTAACATTTATACATATCTTTTCATATTATGCTCCAAACATATATTTTTCATAAGATGAGTGAGACTTTGAAGGTTTAAACCTATTGAATTCATTAATTTGTAGATGTCTGTAGATGTAATGATTTCATCTATAGGAATTTTAAACCATACAAATTACTGTACATACACTGTTTCATTTTTTCACTCACCTTGGTGTTTTATTATTGGATAGTGCAATTGTTTTGAGAGTATCATTAGCTGCTTGAATTATCACAACTAGCATTTTAGTTTATCAATGCAATAACTCTTCCTTCCTTCCTTCCTTCCTTCCTTCCTTCCTTCCTTCCCTTTCTGCTATTGATATGGTTTGTTACAGTCACTTTAAATTTAATTGCATATAAGCGCAGTAGTTGTTCTTGTAGCCACACCTTGATAAAGCATCAGTGGAATGTGAAACTTTGGTGGGTATGCATAGATGGGATGTGTGTAGGAGTGCTGCTGATCTTAATGGAGTTATTTTAACTTTTTAATAAATGTTTTAATAACTGGACCTAGCATTAAGATCTTTTGTTCAGTAAAACTGAGCAGCTTGACTCTAGTTGCAAGATAAATAGTTTCGTGTGAACTTACTAACAACTGAGTCTTGCTAGCTGCCATGCTATTAAACTGTTTTCTACAGAACTTAAACTGTTTGTCTTTATATTATACTTTAAAATGAAGGTCCAGACCACGTTTTGTGTTAAATGCATATTGGTCATGAATCCAGAGCCAAAACCAAAGGTGATTTGGCAAAGCCAAAACATCTTTCATTTTACACACCTCTACCAATCAGACATGCTGGTTCAATTCACATATGAAGCTGGGGTACAGTGAGAGGACGAGCGAGGCACATATATTGCATGTAATGGAAACCTCAGCTTGTATGGAAGGTAGCCTCTTTTGTGTCATGAATTTCTTCTCACACTGAGCCCTCATCAAGAAGGTGTGGACTGACTAAACACTGTGTAACTGAGGAGTGTAGGCAACCCAATATGGGAATTCTGCATTGCAGGGGTCAAATGACCACCCAGCAGCATTCATGATAAGTGTGCTAAACCCTTCCTGCACAGCATCCCCTGCCACTAGTGCAGCTATGTACCACATGTGGTCCAGGGGCATGCCAGGGGGCATATCTGCACTTTGTGTCATTCACATGTTTGCACAGTGTTATGGCCAGCCCAGTGGCACTGAGGGCTGAGGTTCTGGCACCCTGACTTGTGCTATGCCTATGACCTGGGTTCGGGAACAATCGTGGGTAATTAGGGAGCTGGCTTCAGGGGAAGGCTGGATTGGTTTTGAGCTATGGCTATCCCACTCAAAAGGAGTGGATGCCCACTCTGCCATAGTCCCACTCCCACTGGGTGGAGGTCCGATGGGCAGCATAGGCAGTTGGAGCAGCGAGGCAAGTCTGGGAGGGGAGGAAGGGGCCACCGGATCTTGGCGGGTGCATGCACCTCCAAGCTCATTCACACATCTGTATGCCATGGCCCCAGGAGGAAAGGGGAAAAAATGAAAATACCAAAATGTATAAACATAAAAAAAATGTTGCACAGTGTTATGCCTGGGTGGAGCAAGTTGTGCAAGAGAGGCTGTGCCGTAAAATGTACACCCCCCCAAATGGACACCTGCCAGCCACAGTAGCAATGCAAATCCCTTCCATACTACAGCTCCAGCACACCTGGCCAACAAGGAAAGTCAGCATCAGCCATACAGGCATTCACTTGTCAGTGTCAGCTAGCCCTGTCCAAGCCTTCCCAGGATCCCCTGCATGCACGCCGCAGGTGTCCACTTCAGAAACCAGGATGGGCCTCTGATTGGATATATGCCCTCATCCCTCAATCTTCCCCCACACAGCTGCATGCTGCGGTGGTGGGACTATGGACAGGTGCCCTACAAGTGCTCACTATTGTGAATACTGTGCACCCTGCACCTGTCCAGGGATGTGTTGCTACGTGGGCACTATACATGCATTTTGTGCATATAACCCACACCTTTGTGAATACAGCCCAATTTTAGGAGTGGATAGCACTCTGAGGATGCTGCCCATTTCAGCTAAAATAGTAAGGCAGTTTTCTAGTTGTTAAAGCAGCATGATATTCTGACAGCCCTCTTTTGCCAATTTTAATTAAGCTGCTTTTTAAAATATATTTACTGTAACTGCAAGTAACAGAATTTTGTTTGAATCTATAATAAAGACAGTAGCCCTTATGAACTTTAAAAGTCACACAGACCATCTTTAAAGTACATTTGTCACTTTTTGGAACACTTTGATAAGCATAATATTTAGACCCAATTCAGAATATATTTTATATATTTGCATATTTCAATGTCTTTTATTTTTCATTACTAGACTTATTTACATGGAAACAGGATACTTTTTCTTTACCTTCAATCTCTTCTTGCTGTATAATCTTCTCAAGCAGTCACAGTCATCTGTCTATGACATTATAATTATTGCTACAGTAGCAAACTGTGACGTTACAGACAGAGGATTATGTTGGCTGCAGAGGATTAAGCAACAGAAGCAGAACTGTAGGCTGAAAGGATTTCAATTCCATGCAAATAAACAAACTAGTGAAAATCAAATGCAGAAAATATGTTAATTATAAACAGCATTGTGTTTAAATATATATCTTTTTTAAGTTTTCTGAAAACTAACCAAGTGACTGTGTACATAATGTATATACTGTAGTTGTGTGAGTTGCTTGCCCAGGAGTCTGACAACCAGCAGAACAGCACCACCCAAATCTATTAACAAACATGATGGTTGGCCTTAAAAGAGAACATACAGACAGAAGAGAATCAGAAGTACATTATCTGGGACTTGAACCTATGCCAACTGAATAACATTCCAGTTGCACTACCAGCTGTACCACCAAGGCAACTAGAACCTGTCCTGTCCTGCAGTACATTATTCTTTCTCCAGTGACCAACCTGGTGCTGCACAGATATTTACATTTACAATCTCAAGAATGCAGTTTGCTTATTTATGGAACAAATGCAAACAGAAGAGAGAAAGAAGTAAGTGTCTCAACTGCTACTTGAACCCAGGCTGCCTAGAATATTATTCTGGTTTTGCTACCAGCTGTGCCACCAAAGCAACTGTAACCTGACCTGTCCCAGAGCACATTACTCTTTCTCCAGTGCACAACCTGGTGCTGCACAGATGACTACTTTGTAAATACAATTATCAGCACCAGATTGTGCACTGAAGAATGACTAATGTGCCTGGAGACAGGATAGAGTCCAGTTGATTTGGTGGTACAGCTGGTAGCACATCCTGAATGGTATTCCAAGTGGCCTGGGTCTACTTCAAAGCAACCTTCAAAAGGGTTGTGCATGGCGCAACAGTGTTGCACCATGCGCAATCCACTGATGCGCCCTGGTATGATATTCAAAGGGGGATGTTGTACTGCGCAAATCCAGATGTGCCAGGGTGCACCAGTAATGTATGCTGTGCAAGTGTGGGGGGGGCATGCCCATACATATGTGGCACATCCTGATATTCAGCCCAGGATGTGCAGCGCATATGCAGGCACAAACCCACCTCACACCGCATGGGGGGAGCAAAGATGTGCCCCCGAAAAAAGGAACAAGTAGGGGGACACCCACTGGCCGGCCGCCATACTGCTGGAAACAATATGGTAGCCACCTGCTGTGAGCGGCCACTGGACCTCTCAAGACACAGTACAGGTGTCGTGCCCCCCCCTCGCCTGATTGCGGGCATAATAAAATTATATCTCTGGTGGTCCAGTGGAACCTACCTCATTGCCCGCTTGCGGGCTTTAGTCATAATTACATGCCTTGGTGGTCCAGTGAACCAGCTCCTCAGCCCGATCGCAGGCTTAAGTAAATATTAAATTTCCTGGTGGTCCAGTGAACCTGCACCCCTGCCCGATCACAGGCTTTCATTAAATTACATTTCCCTAGTGGTCCAGCGATTCCTCCCTCCCCACCTGCCCACTCATACCCACCACCCCACTCCCCCCTGGTCAGTAGCGGGTGGCAGCTCCTCACCTGCAAGCTGCCTGGCCACCCGATGACTGACAGCGTACAGTGTGGCTGTGCACCCATTTGTCCACTGTGGTGGCCAATGGGCATGCAGACTGTACTGTACTACACAGTCCTGAAATGTGAATGAATTCACATTTCAGGACAGTGTAGTACAGTACAGTCTGCATGCCCATTGGGCCATGCAATGGACTAATGGGGGTAGAGCCGTACTGCATGCTGTCAGTCGGTGGGCAGGCAGGTGGCTTGCAGGTGGGGAGCTGCTGCCCACTGCTGACTGGGGGGGCAGGTGGCGGGTCTGAGTGGGCAGGTGGGGAGGGGGGTACCGCAGGACCACCAGGGCTCATCTGTACAACTATAGCCCGCGAACAGGCTAGGGAACGGGTCCATTGGACCACCAGGAATTATTTCATTTAACATAAGCCCGCGATCGGGCTGGGGAACAGATCCACTGGACCACCATGTTTTATTTTATTTGTAAAGCCCGCAATTGGCATGGGAGCAGATCCACTGGACCACCAGAGATTCTATTATTTGCATAAGCCCACAGTCGGGCGAGGGGGTAGGGTCAACTGGACCACCAGGGATTATTTAATTTTACAAAGCCCTAGATCGAGCAGGGGAGCAGGTCCACTGGATCACCAGGGTATATATTTATATTACTAATGTCTGTGATTGGGCATTGGGCCCGTTGCCATTGAAGGGCAGGGGGAGTCGGTCCCTGATGGCTGCAACCTGGCAGGTCTCAAGGCGCAAGTCACTGGGGATGGATGCAGCGGCATGCAAATGGGGCCATAATGACATGCAAATGGCCCCATTTGTGCCTTGCATGCATAATGGCCCCATCTGCATACCCACTGCTGAATATCGTGGTTCCTGCACCTAGCACAACTGCACTTGCGTTGGTGCATCCCCCAGCTTCTAACTTGCCACTTGTGCTGGCACAGTGCCACTGTGCCCTGAATAATGTGGGTTGCCATAGTGCCATATTCAATGGTGCTGAACCATGGTGCAGTATCATTGAATATCACTCAGACCACACCCTGGTGCATGCCAGGTGCGCTGCACCCAGGCTTGCACCATTGCCCAGTGCATTCTGAATATCCTGCTCCCTGTATTCTTCTGCTACTGAGATAAGACTGATAACTTTGCCATTGAGTCCAGCATACTCCCTGAACCATTCCAAGAACAGCCCATGGCCCAGGTTGTCAAAAGCTGAGGAGAGACTGAAGGGAACAAGAATTGACCATTCTTGTCTATCTCTTACTCTGAGCAGGTCACTGTGTACCCTAACTAGTGCAGCCTCTGTGCTATGGCTATACCTAATGCAAAACTTTAGAGGTTTATAGATGTTAAAGGCAGTGAGGTGTGTTTCAAGCTGCAGCGCAACCACCTTTTCAATAACATTGCACAGAAAAGGTACTTTACAGACAGTTCAGTCATTTACCAGGACTTCTGGGTCCAAACATGGCTTTTTTAGAAGGGATTTCACTTGAGCACTTTTCAGTGCCATTGGAAGCAACCATCCCACAAAAAAGGCAACTGTTGTGCTGAGCAAAAATAAAATTCTGCTAGTAGAATTTCTGCAAAAGTCAGAATTTAACTTGAGAAAAATTTCAGAATGCACTTTGACAACTTTCTCAGAAATTCCAAATTAGAACAGTCCAATGAATGTATGGATTGTAGGATAAAACTGATCACTGTCAATGATCAGTTCTGTGGAATTGATTTCCGTAGTTTAAAATACTAATCAAAAACATTGAGTAGGCAATACTTCAATCCTGAAATTAGTTTACTTTTTGTGTCTTTGCCATGGGTTCCAACAAAAACATAGTTACAACATTTATCCTCAAACCGGAGTCCTTCTAGACCTCTTCTGCCTCACCTTAAAGTCACCAGGCTCACACTCCACAAACGAGTACTACAAACTGTACCTCGTAGATACACGGTTAAAGGCCAAGCACTGTGAGACTGTGTAGGTGTCTAACCTTCTGCTAATGTATGAGCATCCCAGATGCAGCACTCACATCACCAACAAGTGTTAACAATACAGCCAGAACCTGTGGGTCCATGAATTCAAAATGAACTATGGCTACTACATTGTCAGATGGCAACAGGGAGGTACCTGAGAACCGCAGGGGTGGAGCCTGCCAGACAAAACTCATGAAGGTCATTCTCAAAGTGGGACAAAGAAACATTTCAGGAAATTCTACCAGTAATGGGGCAGGAGAAAATGGCCATATACTAAATACACATATTTTAATATTTTCTGGGGCTGTAAGAGGAGCCATCTTTCTGCTCCTGGTCAGTAGTGGCATTGTATTAGTGGAGGTGCCATGCTAAAGGCAATGACACCCACACCTGCCACTCTCCCTCAGCACCTTCACAAGTGCAAAGCACGATGCTGGGAACAACAATGGTTTAGACCCCAGTGATATCACCATTCTGCTCAAGTGTGTCAACAGTGCCTTCTACCTGTACTAGGAGAAAGTGAGTGAGTGGGGACTAATGTCTCCCTGTCTAAATCATACAAGAGGTGCCACCCAAAGACCTTACAATATTTTTTACAAGGTATGAAACTGTCCCACATTTCATAACCAAAGGATAATGGTACCAGGACAATGTTAACAGTGTTCCTCATAAAGGATTTTCTGTAGCAAGACCTATATAGATCCCACTTTAGTGCTGCTTGTACTTATGCATTGAATATGCACAAACAAAAAGGCAAAGGTGTAATGTGACAATATGAAGCATACATGTTTTTAGTCTGTTAAACTGTGTACTTGTGGGGACTAGAGATGAGTGAAGTGGCCCCAGTTTGCTCCATGAAGTGGAACATGGAGTGAAAGTGAATTTGCAGAGTGCTCCGCAACGTGAAGTGGAGTACTTCGTGCTATAATGGGTAACGTGAAGTCCAGTGAAAACAATGACTTCACATTACTACGCCTTCCCAAACCACTACTTCACCAAATCTTAAGGCGAAGTACATTGAATGCAATGTACTTCGCCTTGTTTTTAAGCTCCAAAGGTGAATTTTGCAGTGATTCATGGGCTTTCAGGTCACAAGGCTCTAGATTGTTCTGCACAACCTCATTTTGGGGTAGTGTATGTAGGAAGCTGAAGCAGTCTGCTTTGAGAGCTCTCTGTGATTCAAACATTCTAAAATCTATTAAAAAAGCCTTTTTGAATTTTTTTTTTTTGCTGAAACTTTAGTTCATCGATTGTAAGAAACCCTCCTGTACTCATATTATCAAGTGTTTATTGTTTGTGGGTGGATTTTGAATGTTAATGTACGGCATTCAGTCTGTGTACTGAGAGACAGTGGAAGTGTGCTTTGGGAGAGGGGCGTATCTGTGGTGTAGGTAGATTAACTTGGAAAAGAAGACAATTCTTTCCATTTTGGTGATATTTTTCTTTGTATAACTGTGTTAATGTACACACAGTAACATTTTCAATAATTCTTGCCATTTATTTTGCTGATTGTTGTGCTGCAACAGTGCATAATTTTAGTTTGTTTAAAATACGTGGTTATATTACTGAAGTTTTCAATTTGCTACGCATTTCGTAGTGTGTGTGTGAGTATGTGTGTGACGCAAGTCATCAAATCAAACACTGTTTATTGTGCCACATAGTAATTTCAGCAATGTGAACCTGCTATCCACTGCAGCTGTGTGATTTTTGTACTTCTTTGTGGGATATTTACTTGTACTAGTACTAGTGACTGTTACTGCAGCAGTGCAGTACACTGCCCCCCCTCCAAGGCCCACCCCAACCGGCAAAGGAATTATTTTCCAGATTTGAATTTCTGACGGTGAGCACTGGTTAGGTGTTGTGCCTTTGCATCTGCATCTCTTCAGTGCACAACACAATCTTAATCTGTCTGTGCATTTGCATCTCTTTAGGGCCCAATGTCCATCTCCAACTTAAGTCACAGTTGTTTCTTTGGCTTCCCTTCAGAGTATTGGACAGGTGTGCTGCATAATTCTGCATGAACATTGTACTCACTAATATGCGTTTTTAAGTCAGGACCACCATCATGAGTCACTCGTGATACAAATCACGTTCTTCATCATCACGGTCACAAATGCAGTGACAAATCATGATTTATGATCACATCACGAATCACAACATTAATCTTTTTTAATATTTACTAGGATGTATTGTAAGCCTGTTTTGTAGTATCTCTCCATGCTTCACCACCCCACCATTGTACTCATTAATGAGTGCTTTTAGGTTGGGGAGTTTTGTGCCACACCTCTTCGGGGCTCGGGGAAGTACAGCGGTAGGCATTCACATTTCTTCATCATCATGGTCACAAATGCAGTCACAAATCACGATTTATGATCACGTCACAAATCACATTAATTTTTTTACTAGTTACTTGGATGTATTGTAAGCCTGTTTTGTAGTATCTCTCAAGGCTTCACTATCCCACCATTGTACTCATTAATAAGTGTTTTTAAGTCAGGGATTTGGACAGTGTCTGCAGTACATACACAGACTGGAAAGAAGACTGTCTGCACACATGCAATTTAGCACAGTATACTTGCACTGCTCAGAATACAAAATGTCACACACATGGAAGACAAAAAAAGGCATAATTATATACAAGGGTCGGGGATGGTGGAGGAATACATTTTATAACACAGCAAGGAAGGTGTGGGGGGCACATGGTGTGAGGAAAAAAACTAATGTGGGATCCCATGGTGATCCAGCAGCAGTTCAAGCATTGACATCATTTGCAACTGATCTCCCGCTATGCAATCCTGGTGGAGCAGCAGGTACTGCTGTGGCCCTCCTCTTCTTAGGGATTCCACCATGCATAGCTGCACCCTTTGCTATGGAACGGCCAGCAGGTGCATGCATGGTCCATTCTGTGGCAGCCTGCCACTCCATCTGGTGGTGATTGAGCATATGGGTGTACTGGCCCCCAGTCCCCAAATGAGTCCCCCAGGGGACCACGGTGCACCTCCACCTCACATAGACAGCACCTGATCACACTGCTGTCCCTCCCAGACACAGTCAAAAAACTGTCAAATGGAGGTGCGGGGAGAACCAGTCACAGGCAGGGGAGGGCCAGATAAACTGGCAGCTGACTGGTCACGGTGCTGAACAAGGATGGGATCCACACCTGGGCCTGGAGGAACAGACACATCCTGCTCCAGAGGACCTGGTGCTGGACTTGGTGGTAGTGGTTCAACTGCCTCAGAGTCAGGACAGGAGGCGGTGCTGGTCCTGCTTTGGGGGGGGGGTGACAAACAACTAACTACTTATAAAGGTAAGAAAAATAAAATTTACAGAAAGAACAAATTAACTAAAAAAAGAGTACAAAAAAGACAAAAAAATTTAGCTTTTAAAAAAGCTGTTGGGTCTAAATCAAAGTTTAAAGCTCCTCCTCACTCTGATCTCAAAGTATCAGCAGTCACAAAACACACTCCTCTCTCTCCGTCTGCACAGGAGAAAGTAAAAGTGACTGCTTCTATGACTCTCTTCCTTCCTGCCTAGCTAAAGAGCATGTGACTTACAATACTGTAAGCCATGTGATGTGTGGGGGGGGACCAAATCTGAAACACCAAGTAGATCACTTAGAATAATAATGAGGAACGCGAAGTCCATTAAAAACAATGACTTTGCCTTACTTCGCATTGCCATTCTGCCTTAACATGAAGTGGTAATGACAAGACGAGTGAGCACTTTGCATTGCCCACTCTAGCGGAGGTGGCAATGCAAAGTCACTCACGCTCACCGGCCAGCGGAATTTAAATTTGCTGCATCTCTAGCCATGACATTATGAACCCTATGCCATATGAGCACAGTGCCAACTAAGGATAAGTCACAACCAGCTAAACAAAGGATGGCAAAATCAGGCTCCATATCTTACATGTGGGTACACAGGGGAAGGTTATAGGTTATCAATAGGCATATATGAGATAGGTCATTGGTCAACAGCCAGGATATGGCTTAGTCATTGGTCAATAATGGACACATAGTGGTAGGTCAAAGATCAGCAGCTGCCTTTGCCTTGAGTTGGGATAAAAAATATATATAAAATAACATAATCTATGACAACCAGTAAGAGATTTGTGGCATCAGAGATAGGAGAAGAGCTCCCTTTATTTACAGTACCTTCTTCCATTACCAAGTGGCATTATCAGGTGTTTCAGAGGAAATATGTATTTTTAAATGCACTGAATTTTAATCTGAATATAATTCGTATGCTACATGGATAATGCAAAATAGGTAGTACCTATAAATTATTACATGTTTGCACAGTATAATTTTAATTTTCAGACCTGCATATGAAGCCGGTGGTAGACATGATGGATCCATTTTTTAATAAGAAGAAATAGTAATTCGTAATTTTATGCATTCATTCAGCAGATCTGATTGCTGAAATGCAGAATGATTTCATGTGCTATGGCCTGATGTATTAAACTGCAGAATGAAATTCCTCACAACTGTCATTCTGCTGTTCATGTGTATCATTCCTTATTCCAGCTAGAAAAGTTTGGAAAAAGAGGTGAAAATTCACCAAACACATTAGGAATATTTGGATTTCATCAAAGGTGGAATTTCAGAAATTTCAACAACATTTGCAAAATTTCACAAAATTTCTATGAATTCATGATTCACAGATTCTGCCCAGCTCTAACGCTAGACATTCTCAGTGAAGAGCACTCCCAGCTGTCCTGTACAGCTCACAAGTAGATGTGTCAGGCCTGGATCCAGACTGCAAATTGTTGGCTGCAATTCAGAAATCACCCCACTCACCCACTTCCACTGTCACTGGTATAAACTCTCCCCAAGACCACGGAATATATCCTAGACCAATTGGTTTAACCCTTCTGCACTGTGACAGCCCACTTGGTGAGATTACAGCCATAATAGAGGACGCCCACTCCAAGGTGATCTAAGCGAAATCTCCCATTTTGTGGGTGAAACAACTCTCACAGGATCCAGATAAACTGAATGAATGACCCTCTGCACAGTCTGAATGAGTTGAGCCAGTTTGTTCCTCCCATGGGCATTCTCCCTAGATAGAAACCCTACCTTTTGTGGGTGATTGGCCTTTGATTCTCACTGTAGTGAGCCATCAACGCCAGTCTGTCCTTCTGACACCTGGATTGCCATTAATGATGCTCCAACCTCTTTTATTCTGTTTTCATCTCTGCCAGCTCACCATCAAATGAGAGTAAGCTAAGGCACTAAATCAAACCAGTGATCATGCTTGAGCTGGTATCATAGACTGAAAGTTGTCACCACAACCTTATTACAGGCTGCAACTGCATTTTCAGGTCCCCGCTTTCAAGGTTTCCAGAACAGCCAAAAGTCCCTCTGATGAAGCCCTTGCAAAGGACAGAAATGGACACCTCCATGGGGTGGATCAAAATAAAGGACACAAAAACTAACCAGACGACATGATAATCAGACCAACAGACAGGTTCAGTTTAGATGTTTCCAGTGTTGAGCCCCAGAGTAAACAAAAAACCCAAGGCATGGCCATGTTGGTGAGTCACAGAAGTAACATCTTCTGCAAGGCTCAGGAATCACATACACCAGAGAAAATTATAACAATAATGTGAGAGTTTCTCATCAACCCAAGCATTGCAGCCACCCAGAATTAACCATTTATGCAACCCCATCACTTTGTCAGCAACAAAGTCCACGATTTCCTTCAGAAATTCAACCTTATGACCAGCAGTTAGGTACATGAGGAGAATGTTGCAACCTGCACCCAGACCCTCACACACAGCCACATATTCAAACAATCAGGCATCTCCCACTGTTGCACTGCCAGGTTCAGCTCAGATTTAAAGCAAATGGCCACCCCTCCTATGGTACTTTCTGGAGCAGTGCACAGTAGAGAACCTGGCTGGAACAGCAGACTCCAACACTGTGCCAGCAACATCACTCAGCCAGGTCTCTGTTTCATAAAAGAGAGATTAACAGAGGAAATAAGGTCCACTATGATGGGCAACTTATTCCTCATTGATCTGGCATTTCACAGCAACACTTAAAGTAAACAAATGGTGGCAGCCAGCCCACCGGTTACCTACCCAATCAGTAAGATGGGAGCAATGGATACCGGACCTCACATCCCTAATGGCACTCTACACATCAGCCCTCCTCAAGTCACCTACTCTACCACCACTCCTTATCCCAATCACTACCTCCCTGGAATGGTGATATGCCGCATTCAGTGGGGGTGGTTGTAGAAGGGATCATGGATCCCAGAGGATGGGGTGTGCAAGGAACAGATAGTATTTCCTGAGTACCATGAGTAATGCTCTATTCATTCTTCAAATACGAATAACAAATATTGGCATTATACATAACTATTTATATTTGGAGAATACTAACAACAAAAGGGAATTAAATAGCTCCCCATCATCCTCCTCAGCCCTAGCATGTTAAAGTCACCCCATTCCCCCACTCTCTTCACCATGCCCACTTTCACCCTACTTCTGCCAATACACATAATTTAAGCTTTAAAAGAATAAACAAGAAAAACCTCGCAAAATAGGCAACTGGCACAACCCACCCAACTCCACAGCCTGCCATTTATTAATGTTGCAAATCATCCCCAATCCCCCACCCAAGAAGTAGCTTTGAAGTCCCGCCCTCCTCCTCCAGTATTCAAAGTTCATAAAATGAACAGTCCAGCACTGACCAGCACAACTCACCCTCCTCCTTGTCCAGTCGCTTTCTTGTGAATGGCCTTCTCACACTTGCTTGCATAGTAACACAGCTGGTAATCAGCTGTTTTATTATGTAAGCATGCTTAGGAGTGCCACTTACAGGAAGGCAGTCTGCCAAGGAAGACGGTGGGTTGTGTAGATTGGTTTTCTAGGTCTGTTAGATTGCTCATTTCATGAAATGTGGGAGCAAGCGGGAGGAGGGTGGGGCTAGTGTGCTGCTGACAGGTCATAGGGATTATGAAAAGAATTCTAACATGAAAAAAGGCAAGATGAGATGTTGACGGGCCACAGAGGCAGACAGGTTTTGCTGGTTGCCCATCATGGGAGTTTTTTTCTTGTTTATCCTTTTAATGCTCAGATTATGAATGCTGGGGGAGAATGGTTGGAGTTGTCTTAATGGAGATGGTTGGGGATGTGGGCTGTATTTAATAAGACAGGGATGGAGAGAAATTTTTTTACCACCCTCCTCACGGTTACATGAATAATGAATATGCATATTGAATTTCCCAATATTTGGGGCCCCAAAAATGAATATTGGGCCAATTATTCAAAATAAGATAATCACCCACTCATAATAGGAGCAGGGCAGGGACTACCTGAACCTAGGGGTCATCTGTGGGTGCCGCATCTCATATTCTGAAGTAAAACCTTAAAACTCCCCATGCTATCCCCACTCCCACAAACATCTCAAGCAACCCCTAGAACCCACCAACCCGCCAAAAAACTCCCACCCTCCAACCCCCACTCTAACCCAGGCCCACTCCAATCACACTATATATACCTCTCAAACTAGCAAAATCAGTAGAAGTTATCACTAAATAAATAGACATCACCATAAACATTGTTTTCTGAATTTTGTTAACAGTCTTATTGGTATATTTATTTAAAATATCTTGTGGCAATGCTTGTGTATCCTGATCAATCAGTTCTGTTCAACCTGGTTATGTTAACAGGTTCCCACTGCGTTATGGACCAATGTTTACTGTATCAGTTTCAATAATAACAATTTCATTGAAATGAGAAGCACATTTTACTTGTGAAAAAGACATGCATCTTTAGCAGGAATTTATCTTAGCATCTGAAGTTTCTTCATTGCACAGCTTAAACTATTCAACATACAAATCATAGAGGAGCATCTTGCTCTGATACAACGTTCTCAATTGGCTGAGGACTTCTATGTGTTCAGACAATTGTAACATGAAGTCTATGGGGTTCATGTCAGTAACATCACAAAGCAAAATAAAGTGGACCAAAATAAAGCAACAAAAACAGTGCCACCATCAATACTGGCAGCACAAAATGTAGCGTGCCAGAACAATGCAGGCCACATGACATGCAGGTAACAATCAACGTTCACTGCATGGAGGCACTGCACTGGAACCACAGGGGCCAGGAGCACAAGCCAGCATGCCATCTCCCCTGTCCAGTGTGCTGTGTGATTTGCTGGGGACATGCTGGCTTTTGCTCCTGGCCCCTTGCATTATACACGGCCATCCACATGATGGCCATGGTCCACCTGTCCTCCAGTGATTACTCCAGTGCATGTGCTCCATCAATCAGCATTCTGGGTGGGGTACCCCATCATGTGGGTGCCTGTGCAGCTAGATTACCATGGTAGGTGTTCAGTGGCCTGCTTCCCCCAGTGGTGGTTGCACCCTGCCCTGTGCCATCTCCCTGTACCCCTGTGCTGTTCCTGTGCATGGGTGCCTGCTGCTGTGTGTTCCAGTGTAGTGCCTCCAAGCAGTAATGTTGTTTGCTACCTGTGTGTTATGTGGCCTGCATTGTTCTGGCACACTACATTTTGTGCTGCCACTATTGATGGTGACACCGTTTTTGCCACTTTATTTTGGTCCACTTTATTTTGTTCTATGATGTTACTGACTCGAACCGTCTATGGCACTGTACCAGTTTGATAGCCTGGATAATTCTTTGTTCTTTTACTGGAAAATTAGTGTTTACAAAAGGCACACTGAGCTGAGGATCATTTCCAGGAGTGACCTGGTAAAAGGGTTACAGGAGGTACAGCAATGTAACAAGTACAATACTTGCTACAGAACAAAGTGCAGACACAGTCAAAATACATTTCACTGCAGGCACTTATCTTGGAGTAGATTAAAGTGCAGTTACAGGGCAGTAAGTCTCACCTATAAAGTGCAAAAAAAATAGTATGCCACTACTGAGCATAACCACCGGCACTGCAATGCTCAAGCAACCTGCTAGATTGGGGCATGTCTATACTCTGCACCAAGAGATCCATTGTCAGGGTCACCTGTTGGAAACAGTTGCAGATGGGCAGGAAAAGAGTTTTAACTGGTGGCTGAGAGATATTGGGGAGGTGCAATGGCAGAGGGGAGAGATTCCAGAGTGTTGGAAGGCTATAGGAGAATGTTGATTGCCCAACTAAACAAGAATGAGGAATGGAAAAAGTCCTATGGTACTTGGAATGGAGGGACCATGGAACAGGGGAGACTTGAGACAGCACTGGGCAGAGGTAGAAGGTAAGGGTACCAAACCAGTATCTGGTACAATGTGACTGGCAGTGCGAAGTTAGGGGCAGGGGGAATGGGGGAGTAGATGGAGCAGTGGTGTGTATGAGGAAGGGACATCATAGAGAAACAACAGAAGGCATTTAAAATTGTGTCCAGTCAAGCTATATAAGTGGAGGGGGCAGTACTGAAGACCACATTAGCATAGCTGAATACCAGGAGAACCATATAGGTGACCAGCTCTCAGCGGACCAGCATGAGTTGGCAGTCTTTGTTCAGGTACAGCACACCCAGCTTTGGTGGAGTTTCACATGGATTGCATTGATATGGGCAGGGGAGTCAAGCTTTCTATCAAGTCACACACCAAGTAACTTGAAGGACTGCACTGCTTCAAGATGAATACCATCCAACAGGAAGAAAACCAGACATCTCAAAAGTCAGGCTAGTTTTTGGCTTGTTCCAAAGGTCCTAGACTCCCATTTGTTTGGCACTGACCCAGAGATGGTTGAAATTGGACCAGTGCAGGAAGCTGTGGAAGTCCTGCTCAAAAGAATCTTCCACAGCTGTTGCAGAGGGTTCAGAGGTGAAAACAACTGTGTAATCTGCATATGTGCTAATAAGGAAGTTGGCAGATGCAAAGGCGGGGGGTCATTCAGGAAAATGGAGAGGAGGATGGGACTCACAATAGAGGATAGCATTTAATCCTTGGCTGAGAATAAAATAGTTTGTTAGGACAAGGGTGGTAAATTACTTAGTTGTCATAAACCCAATTATACCAAAGTTTTAGTTTAATAATTTAGTATTATACTGTCTATGAAATTACCTGCTGTCATCTCCAGAGAGGTGATATTTGCCCCAATATCTGCAGGGGTACTCAATATGACAGGAAATGTAAAATTGCTTAGGATTCTCTTTATCTCTGGTAGTAGATCAGGAGGAATCTCAATGTAAATATCATATTCAATAGAACCATTATAGGTGACACCTGTGGCAAAGAAGAATACAGCATTACTTAATGTTGGTTGTGCTCAAGTTTTGAGGTTCTGCCAATGAGAGTTTACATGTACTTAACACTACACAATGCTACACTATACTATATGTTAATAGGCATTGTGGTGTGTGTCTCTTACTGATTAACAGTGTTATATTGTGTTGCTGTTTGGGCAACAACAAGATGCAAATCTCTTTTTTGAAACATCTTTATTAGTTTTTTCCTTTTGATTCAAGATATACACACATTCATCCTGAGCAAACCCAGGATCCACAAACCCAAAACTGGTTGTGTAACCTATATACAATGATAACTATATACAATCACAGTTGGGTCAACCTCCAAGACAAAAGCCAACACAATTAGCATCTGTGTCCTGGGGTAACAGGTTCATTGTTTAACTGTGCCCCACTCATGGAACAAGATGCAAATCTGATTTGTTCTGTAAGCCTAAACAACCTAAAGTAACAGTAATCACTCAGAGACACACTCCACTATGTTTATTAAAACATTATAAATCAGCGGGGCATTTATCAACACTGAAAAAAACAACTTATTTTGTTTAAATAACATTTAAACAAGTTTATTAATGTATTTAATTATGGTTTCTCCTTTGCTGTTGCAGTGGCAGATGGTACAGTTTCCTAAAATGCTGTGAAGGCACATCTTTCACTCTGTAGTATGGACGGAAGTAAGGGTTTACATGGCATTTATCTCTGTATTCATTTTGTTTTGTAACTAATACCATTTTAAGTGGTATTGGCTTGTATTCATGTGGCTGTTACTTCCCACTTTCTGATGGTGCCACCCCCTTCCCTCTCTTGCTCCATCCTTTCCATGTGTCACTGCCATTTATGTAATTGTTATTTTTTATTGGGCAGCACATAAAGTTTAATTATTAGAAGAGAGACTTAGAGCATTCCATGGCCAAATTCCTACTGTTGAATTCCAGGGATGAAGTCTGTGAAAACAAAGTCTGGGCTGGTCTTACAGAGGTGCTGTGGTGAATCAACAATCTGAAGTAAGTAAGGAAGTGCTGTACATGAGGTGACAACTACATATGGAATTAAAGTAGAGGTGTGGGAAAACAAAATTCCACCCGTTGAATTTCTGCAAAAAATGCAACTTTCACTTCCACAAAAGTCCATAAAACATTTTTGCATCTTTCATGGAAACACCGCCTAAAAATGGCAGAATAAATGTACCAGCTGCAGGTTAATGTACTAAACTGTGACAAAAAGATCCTGCAGAACTGATCAGTGGTCAGTTCTGATGCTTTTTTCCTGCAATTTAATACATTAATCCACCCCCCCACCTGCCGATTGTATTTCCCCTGTAAAAAAAAAAAAAAAGACTTGGATTACAGTTGCCTAGTGCCTCTCCCCACCTGCCGATCAGGGTCCCATATAAAAAAAAAATTCAGATCACTGGTGTATAGTGCCCACCCCCACACCTAATGATCATGGAACCAATCCATGAAAAAAGTAAAATACTCCAATCCATGGTGTCTAGTGGCCCACCAGACATAATTGCAGGTCCCATATAAAAAAAACTCTGATCCCTGGTGTGCAGAGCCCCCCCTCCCCCCAGCCATAGGTTCCATCCATGTAAAACAAAATCCAATCCTTGGTGTCTAGGGTCCCTTCCACCCACCAATCACATTTCCCATTTTAACCCCATCATTGCAACCCTACCAGAACTCAAGGTATTTCAGGGTTTTGTAGCATCATTGTGTGCCTCAGCAGATCCCCAGAGCCTGGCTCATAGACTTCATTCATAGGTGGCCACTGTGTTTTCCTCCATTTTCTCCCCTAGTTTGTGACCTACTCCTGAGACCCCCGGAAGCAGTGACACAGGTGTGTGTGGAGGTACACATGTGCACTGCAGCTCCAATGCCAGGTCTCTTCCAACCTCCCTAAGCCTAGCACCTGTGCTTCTTGAGACAGCACCATCCCTCCGTCTTCCACCAGGGGGATGGCCATGCTCCAAGGGAGCAGAGAACTCCCTCCCAAGGTGGAGAGCTGCCAGCCAGAAGCCTAATTCACATCCTCTCCCTTCCCCTGCCAACCTGTGATGACCCTGGCTCATTCCCAAACCTGGGTCACTGGCATGGCGCAAAGTGTGGAATCCAGTGCTTCAACCCTCTGTGCCACTGGGCTGGCCCGTGGTTCATGTTATAAAAAACTCTACTCCTGAGTCTCTGGTGTCTAGTGGTCCCCCACACACTGATTATGGCCCTCAAATGTTATAATTGTCTGGTGTTCTGCTGACGTGCCTCCCATTTTTTTTTTACAGGAATAGGGAGGGGGGTCCACGAGACATGAGAGAAATAATATGAATAGAAAAATGGATATACTGACTTTTTTTGCTATTGAGAGATCTTGCATGGGGGTCTGCTAGACATTAGAGAATTATATGTTTTTGGGGGGCCACAATCAGGGGCAGCTGGATCACTAGACACCAAGGAATCAGGAGCAGAGGGGTTTATTTTTACATTACCAGTTATCAACAGGTGAAAGGGACCACTAGGCACCAGAGATTGGAGTTTTTTACATGGGACCTCCAATCAATGGGTGGGGGTGCACTAGAAATGGTGATTGGAGTTTTGTTTTTTACATGGATGTAACCTGTGATCAGTGGGTGGGAGTGCACTAGACATCAGGGATTGGAGTGTTCTGTTTTTTACATGGATAGGACCCATGATCAGTGGGTGTGACAGGGCTCAAGACACCAGGGATTTTTTTTAATAGAGGCCCAGAATCAGAGGCAAGGAGGGTAGATTGTTATATTCACATGGGACCCATGATTGGTGGGTGGAGGGACCACTAGACAAAATCAGGGTGTTTTATTAAAGGAATAATGCACAACAGGGTGTGTGTCGTGCTGGGATAACATCACATCTGGGTGATTTGTTGGTCTCAGTGGCTCATTAGGTAGCACACTCACCTCTGAGGCTGGCAAATCAGTTCAGTTCCCACATCTGGCACTTGGGTTAATATCCCAATACTGACACTGTAGTGTAGCATGAGAGGGGTGCTGCACTTCTGAGGTGCTGCCATTCAGATGAGATGTTAAACCGAGGTCCCATCTGCCTGGATTAGTGATAGTTCAGGTGGATGTTAAAGATCCCATGGCATTTATTGAAAACAGTAGGGGAAATTGTTATTATAATAACAAAACAGAAGAATGCAACCAAAAGCATACCATAATGCAAACAAAACTAAACAATTGAAAGACTAAACAGCAAGTTTATCCAATTTTATCCTTCAAAAAAGGAACAGCCTGCCATCTAGCAATCCATTCAGCATGTATCAGGTGCGACTTCTCATGCAGGCAGTGTGAGAGTAAATAATTTTCCACTTTTTCAAGAACACAATTTGAGGCGTAATACACTTGTTGCAAAACAAGTTTTCACTGAACTTGCCATAAATGAAATTAAAAAAAAGTAAAAACAAGTCATACATTCCCCACTGAAAGAACATGTGGAGTCAAAAAAAAAAAAAACACCACCTCTACATACAGTAGGTAACAGTGCTCCATGTAGAATCCTTCCATTTAACAGCCAGTGTCTTCCAGACCTCCTGAAGAAAAGGACAGTGAATCAGAAAATGTGCCATAGTTTCCTCCTGAGCCACACAAGATTGTCTAGGGCACATTCTTTCAGATAAAGCTTTGCATTTAGCATTCCCTTTTACATTAAGACGCCCATGACTGCAAAGCCATAACACATCCCAAATCCTAGGAGGAAGCATAGTGTCCCATAACCCCACAAGCACTGTCTCAGGATAAGGACCTGGTATGTTTTTGAAATCAGGAGTAATAACATGAGCATTGGATTGTACAGTAGCATAAATAAGCTTAGTAGAGCAAGACAAAATATCAGCTTGTCTGAGTTTCCATTTTTTAAGTTTGAGAACAACAGGCTGTAGATAAACAGGAAAGAAATGAGCCAGAAATGCTTTTCCACTCTACAAAATCCAAATATTATACAATTTGTGAAGCCAAGAGTCTGCAAACAAAGGCCAGACTGCAGGATGTGGTTTAGACAGGTAATCAGATTTCAATGAAAAAACATACTACAATAAAACAAAATTGGGTTCACAAAAATGTAATCCCTCTCATGCTACAGGCAAATATAGGACATCCCTTTTAATAGGGTTCAGTCTGCTACCCCAAATCACTTGGAAAGAAAGACTTAAGTGTTGAGAGTTTCTAGATGTTGTGGAATGGGATAAATAACACTAAGGTACAAAAAATGAGAAGTAAACACATTTTATCCAGGAGAACCTTTTTCTTCTTTGTCTGATGCCACGATTTCCAGACAGCCATCTTAGTTTTAGCAGCCTCAAGCTTCGAAGTCCAGTTTAGAGAGGCATTATCCCCTCTCCCAAAAAAATACCCAATAATTTAACAGTGTCCTATGAGGCAGATATGCCATGGATGGAATCAACTGCAGTTAGAGAATCACAAATAGGATAGATGATACTTTTAGATTTATTGAGTGAAGCCCCAGTAATAACAGAATAAGTGTTATAATGATGTAAAACTCTGGTACCTGAAGCAACATCAGAGACAAAAACACAGATGTCATCTGCATAAGCAGCAGTTTTAATAGGACAAGAGCCAGAGGGAGGAAGAATACCATGTATGAGATCATCCTGATTAATCAATCTCATAAGAGGATCTAAACAAAAAACATACAAGAGAGGGCTCATAGGACACCCGTGTCTCACCCCTCTATTGATTCAATCAATCAATCAATCAAATCTTTATTTATTCAGGTGAACATCATTGAGCAAGGCTCATTTACAAGATGGACCTGATAAGGTCAAGGTTCAATAGTTGATACACAGCAAATACATCATACGCTTTATAAGGCAGTTATACATACAGAGAAAAATAATGTTTATAACACAATGATTTACAGTGAATTCACATGTTAAAACTCGGTTAAAGGAAGGTTAAGCTAATATCTACAGCATGTACAGTACATACATATCCCTATGGGGGCCATGACAGACACACAACATAATGAATACTAGGATGGTGAAGGTATTATTGGGTGCCATAAGCTGGGGGTGTCTGACTGGAAGAAATATGCCATATATGATTGGAAGCCAGATTTGTAGGAAGACTATTCTATCTCTAGCGGTAGCAACTGCATTTCTCTGTGAAGAAGGCTGTACAATGCTGTTTAAAGGATGCAAATGGAATGATAATGGACAGTTTTAGGGATTTTTGTGGGGTGTTCCATGCTATAGCTAGAGAATAGCTGATTGCTGCCCTCCTTAGTCTGGTGCTGACTTTGGGCAATTTGAGCAGAATGATATTGTTGCTTCTTAGGGCATAGGAGCTAGGAGTGGTCTGGTTGAAGCAGTCCAGGATATAGTTTGGAAGTTTTTTTGATAAAGCTCTGTAAATCCATAGAGCTGCATTTCTGCTCCTCCTGATATGAAGGGGAAACCTATCCAACTGCATCATAAAGAGAGCAATGGCGGGTATTATATGGCAGATCTGTAATGAACCTTATTGCTCTATGATATAAGGTATCCAACTTGTGAAGGTAGGAGATGAGGCAGTGACTATAAAGGAAGTCTGCATAGTCAATAACTGATAGAAAGATGGCCTGGACTAACCTCATCTATGAGTCTCTGTTAAGGAAGGGTTTTAATGTATAGAGGAGGCCAAGCCATTGGCGAAGCTTTTTTAACAGTTCTTCTAGATGATGAGTGAAGTCGAGTCTGTTGTCAATCCACACACCTAGGTATTTGAAGTTTTCAACATACTCCAGATTTTCTCCAAGTATAGTGCATAGCTGGGGGGAGAGTGATTGAAGAGGATGTGCTGGTGGAGTTTTGAGTTGTGAACATCATTGCTTTAGTTTTCTTTGCATTTAGCAGAAGCTTTTTCTCGAGTAGCTGATGTTGTAACAAGGAGAATTCTGTTTGTAGGATTTCATGAGCAACTGTAGGTGAAGGGTTGATGACATACAGAACAGTGTCATCAGCAAAGAGGTGTACTGAGGACTTGGTAAGGGTTGAATCAATGTTATTTATATAAATGGCAAAATGGATAGGACCCAGAATAGAGCCTTGGGGACTCCTCTTGACAGTGGTCTTAATGGGGATAGGTCACCTTCAGCTTTTACCTGCTGTGACCTACCGGAGAGGTAGCATCTGAACCACTTAAGGGAGGGTGGATCTAGGCCAAGGGAGTGCAGGGATGAGAGTAGCAGCTCATGGTCCACAGTATCAAATGCTTTGCTCAGGTCCAGGAATACAGCACAGACATCATTCTTTTTATCCAGTTCGGTTTGCCAGTCATTTGTGACCTTAGCTAATGCAGTGATAGTGCTATGTTTGGCCCTGAATCCAGATTGAGCTGCATTTAATAGGTTAGCATTGTCAAGATATTCTCTTAGCTGATTACTCACTAATTTCTCCAGCATCTTGGATAGCACAGGTAGAATGGAAATGGGCCTGTAATTATTAAGATCCATAGGGTCCCCTGATTTTAGAAGGGGGACCACTTGGGCTGTCTTCCACAGTGTGGGAAGAGAGCCAGAGTTTAGGGAAAGGTTAAAGAGGTGTGTTAGGGAGACTGCAAGTACATGGCATGCAATCTTTAGAAAGAAGGGTTCCAGAGAGTCTGCTCCTGCACTTTTTTTGGTATCCAGATGCCATAATAGATCCTCAACTTGTTTCAACAGTATAGGTTTGAAGCTAAAGGAAGAGTCAACTCTTTGATCACCAATGTAGTGGGATCTTAATTGGTCCCTCAACAGGTTAGCTGGGGAGGTGTCAAAGGCAAGGCCAGCCGTTGTGAAGTGGTTGTTGAATGCGTCCAGAATTTCCATTTTGCCAGCGATAGGGCCATAACTATTGTGTAGTTGAGTTGGAAGGGGGTTGTTAGCATCCTGTCCCATCAAACCCTTGATGGTGCCTCAAAACCTAACAGGATTATGGTAGGAGGAGTCAAGCTCGGCCAGGTAGAAGGCAGCCTTTGCATCCCTAACTTTCCTGGTGCATCTATTCCTGGCTTTCCTAAAAATCATCCAGTCGTTTGCATTCTTAGTTTTTCTTGCCACTTTCCAGAGTTTGTCTCTCTCCAGCAGTGCAGCTTTGAGGTCAGCTGAAAACCAGTGACAGGATTTGTTTTTTATTCGGATACTAGAGATTGGGGCATGGATGTTAAGGGCATTTATTATAATGCTATTTAGCACCTGCTGAGCTTTTTCTACAGAATTTGCAAGATAAAACTTTTGCCAGTGTGAGAGTAAGCTAGATCATGCAGATATCCTTCAATATTGATGTTTTCTTGGATCTCCTCATGAGGAATTTTGCAGGATTTGTTGTTATGTTGGTGGATCTTACCCTGCGATGGGGCAGTGATCATTTATATGCATAGGAGCACTCCAGCGTGTGTGAATAGATGTGGTTTACTCACTAGCATGATATCAAGTAGTGTGCTGTTACTACTATTCCTTGCATTTATTCTTGTTGGTTCATTAATTAACTGTGTGAGCCCATAGGTGTCACAGAATGATACCAGAGGTGTAGCTGCCTGGGTGAGCCAGTTGAAATTCAGGTCACCTAGAATAATGACTTCTTCAGTGCTGGGCTTGACCAGGTTCCCCAGGTGGGATAAGAGCTTGTGTTCAGCAGAGGGGGGTCTGTAGCATCCAATTAGTTGAAAAGCTGCTGTATTGGGGAGAGAGACTTTTAGAGATAGGCATTCAAACTCCTTGGGCATAGATGTTGCAGCAGTACAGGATACAGCTACAGCTTTTGCATATGGCTACTCCACCTCCCTTGTTTGGCGATCAGCTCTGAATAGCTGATAGTTAGGTAGGTTAACATCCCTGTCCGCTGTGGTGGGTTTGAGCCATGTCTCAGTTACCATGAGAAAGTCTGGCAAGGTATGGGCAACCCAGGCTTGTATCAACGTAAACTTTTTTCAACAGACTGCATACATTAATATGCAGGAAACTGAGGCCTTTAATTGAGGTTAGGTCTGATGGAGAGGTGATACTTTCAAGAGGTCCTGGGTTGATTTCCACATTACCAATACAGAGCAATAGAAAGAGCAGTAGTTTCATGATTGGTATGTATGAGCCCAAACAACCATTTATCAAAGGAATAGCAAGAGCACTTTGATAAAACAAAGAAATCCATGAACAAAAAACAGCAGAAATGCCATAAATGTAAAGAATACATATGATAAAATTATGTGGCACCCTGTCAAAAGCATTCTCGTGATCAAAGGACATAATATACCCAGCAATGGAGTGCTCCTTACCCTTTTCCACAAGTTCTCGAAGCAGAAGCAGATTGGACTCTATAGTATGACCAGGAATTGAACAAGTTTAAGTAATGGAGATCAAATAAGGGGCCACATTCAACAGTCTAGTATTTAAAATTGTCATCAAAATTTTCATATCTGTATTTAATAAGCTCAGGGATCTCCAGTTATTAAGATCACTACAATCACCCTTTTTAAAGATCAATATCTGTACCGCAATACACAAATGAAAATCAATAGTTTGATTCTCCAAACTCCAATTAAAAACTGCGGCAAGTACATCCTTAAGTACATCACTAAGGGATTTATAAAATTCAGAGGGCAAACCATCTAACCCAGGGGCAGTGTCATTCTTCAAACTATTTATGCATGCAAAACTTCTGTGGCATGAATAGGTGCAGTAAGCAAGGGGAGAACATCCTGAGGACAACTAGGGATGGAAAGGGAGGAAAGAATTCCTCAATGTCAGCATCAGCAATAGGAGTGGAGGAATACATGTCCTTAAAGTATGCGGTGACTGCAGAGAGAATCTCAGGCATGGATGTAAGCAAATTACCATTATGTGTTTTCACCCCCGCCAGTAGCCTATCAGATGTTCGATTGGAACAGAACTCTAAAGCATCCCCAAATCCCTGCTTCCCCTGGGAGCACACCCTATGCTCATGTAACATAGAAGCCACTCTAGAATATTGTAAAGCTTCCATTTCACGTTTGACCACCTGAACTTGGGAGGTCACATTAATGCACTGCACATTGATAGCAGAATAAAGTGTAGCCAGATGATCCCGTAATGCAAGATAGCGTTTATATTGAGTAACAGCATCAAATTTAGAGAAACGAGTAACCAAATTCTGAAGCTCGGCCTTAGTGTCTACCCACCAGGTGCTGAGATCCCCCACCAATCCAGCCACAGACATACAAGCCCGGAAAAGTTCCTGAATAGCGTGAATTAAGTGGGTATCAGAAAGCAGGGCAATAATACATTTCCAATAACTGTTCCCATGAGCTAATTGCAGCCCCCATTGCAAGGAAACTGCCAGGATCACATGATCCAAAATCTCAAAGGGGATTGTTTTGGCATGCAAAACATGAGCCTGTGAATCCACAAAAATAAAATCAATTCTAGTGAACAATCGGCCTTTGAAGAAGGTGTGGCCTCCCTGTTCATGGACAGTCCTATAAGCAGCTTGCAAATAACACCCTAAAAGTATGTGTTTAAGACAATTTGTGTCACAATGATCTTTATCAGTGTGCACCCCCCCCTATCTTGTTTAGCCACCACACAATTAAAATCCCCTCCCCAAATCAAACATCTAGTGGTAATGAGATATGGCTTAACAGCAGTAAATAAATGAACCCAGTCTTTTTTACCAGATGGGGCATAAATGGTAATCAATCTCCAACCTGAACCATTATAAAAAAAAATCCAAAAGACGTGCCCAGCCCAGTGAAATTTCCACTAATCTAGTAACCTTGAACCCATCACCCCGCAAAAGAATCCCAACACCATCACAAGTATCCACTCCAAAAGAGAAAAAAGAAAGTCTCCATCTCCACAGCTTCTTGGCAACAGAGATCAAGGATGAGGAATTCAATCTAGTATCCTGTAAGAAGGTATAAATCAATCTCCAGGTCTCTCAAGGCACGAAAAGTCACCAATCAACACCGAGCATTCTTAATTCTGTTAGTATTAAGAGTGGCTATACTCAGTGAACCATTAGGAGACATTCGAAAAAAGGAAAGGAAAGGAAGACCAGGTCAGGTAACCTTCCCTAATCTAGTCCTTCATCTAGGTCTGACACCAGACCAGAAATGAGTAGATTTTCCCCCCTCCTCTCTTAAGGCCTCCCCCTCTGAATCAGAGGAGAGAAGGGTCTAGGAGGATGTTTCTGAATCCCCACCCTGGTCTGAAGAGTGAGATTTCTGCAAAAGAACCTCAAACTTATTATGAAGAGGAAAGCCAACAGCAGTAGGGGAAGCCTTAGCAAGTTTTGATCTTGTCTTGGTCTGCCTAAGAGCTCTCCTCTTAGATGTAATACCAGGGTCTGGGGTTGGCATAACCACCTGAGCCTCAGGAATCTCAGAAGTGAGCTCAGAAGGTGAGCAAGCAGGTTCCACAGTGGGAGCGGGAGGAGCAAGACCTTGTTCCATAGGTAACTCTCCTGGGACCTCTACCGCAGGAATAGGAGCAAGAGGCATGGGGGAGTTCCACAATGGGGTCAGACAAAGGTGCAACAACTGGCACAACAGCTAGTGGCAAAGAGGGATTTTGTTCAGCAGGACTCACAGGTACAGGCCTGTGAGCTGCAATATCTTTCTTTTGGGCTTCAGCGAGGATGGTGTCTTGATGGGGGCGATCAGTTCTTTTATGGGAAGCCCAAGGACAGGACCAAAAGCCATGACCAGAATCATCGCACACAAGTTACACTTGAGGTCATTTTTGCAATCAGCACTAGACTGACCATAAGAGAAACACAAGTTACAGCAAAGGCGATCACAGGCTGAACTGAGATGCATATATGACCCACATTTAAAACAAGTCCTGGGATGAGTGACATGAAAACAGTGACCCTTCTCCCTACCCAAGAACAGACTATAAGGGAGATGAATAAGGCAAATATTGTTTAATCGCAACCTCACCCGAAACTTTCAGCCCCCAATCCAAAGATGTTCTGAAACAAAAATGGGTTGTGGGGGCCCCAAAATGTCACATCTCTGCTGTAACCAATGGGAAATGTCATGAACGGCAACAGTTTCATTACAAAACAATATACTAATGAGTTTAATAGCAGGCCTGGTCAATGGAATAGCCCGAAATGGAAGCCAGAGTGCAGAACATCTCACAAGTTCATACCTAATCCAAAATCTATCCAAGCCCTGAGGAGATTTAAAAGTAATATCATAAAGGCTGTCACCAGAAACATGGATAAGGGCATAAATCTTATTCGAAAAGAACCCTAAGGATTCTTTAACCAATTTCTTCCCCACGTAAATTCTATCAGGTGCAGTAGGCAAACCCTCTATATACTGCAGACGAACTGAATTCCTCCTTTGCATGGGAGGAGGCTGTCCAGAAAAGGTATCCCAATGGCGAAATTCTTCCCACGTATGTTTAGCCTGGTCTTGGGGGTTCTCAGAAGGTCTCTGAGGAGTAGAAAAACCATCCATGAGGTCGCCTCTCATTTGATTAGGCAAATGGGAGCTGGTGCCTTCATCTCCCGAGGAACAGCTCGACAGCACAGGAACAATAGAGACTGGTGGAGGAACAGACAAAGGTGACTGCATATCAGCAGCATGTAAATCCAGGTCAAAGTCATTAAAAAAGGAGGGAGGCAACAAAGAGCCCATCGTACAAGCAGGAACAACTGGCACACTGCCAGAGAGATTAGCGCCTGGAATAGGGCTGTGCTGTTGATCCAGAATCCTTTGCCCCTCGGATCCAGGCTTCCAGTCCGTGCTTCGTAAGGAGCATTCAAGTGATCAAGAGACACTGCCCTGCTAACTCAGGGATTCTGCCACAGTGTCCATACTCGTTTGCACAGAACAGGCTCCCCCCCCCACAGGGGAAGTAAAATTAGAAACAGTGATAGTACTTACAGGAAGCACTGGGGGAATGCCATTAGGTAGTCCAGGAGGAGCGCAGTGAGGAACAGCTGAGCAGAGAATAGGAGCTCCGGTGTCAGTCTTGCAGCAAGGCTGTGCTGCAACTGTGTCATCAGAGAAACTGACAGCCAGCAAGTAAAACTGGGTAATGGGCGTCTGTATCTGCAGCAGCAAAGGACTCACTAAGGCAGCAGGAGACTAAAACTCACCGTTTTGTGCAGAGCTCGTAGAAGCAACAGAGATGGTCCATTCTTCAGCTGCAATGGCTGCCAGTACACGGTCTCTATCAGACCAAATCAAGCAATGAAGCCACAAGTCGTCAGCTGTCAGCAAACCAGAAGGTAAACTGCTAGAAACATCCATAGAATCAGGAACTGCAATTGCCGTAGAGGAAACATCCAAATCAATAGTAGTGATCTCCCCAGCTGGACCTGCAGGAGGGGAGATATGTTCTCCTGCAGGGACACCAGCAAACTGAAGGTCCATCAGAGTCGAAGCCATGGTACAGCAGCGCCTCCTACTAAAAGTGTAGGGGAATTTCCCCAGTGTCCTGGCCAAATTTCCCTCATTCACTAAAAATACCACCAACAATACCATCTCATGCTGCTCCCACTCTTTGGAATTCTCTACCACTCCGGTTATGGGACTGCACCTCTGTGGAGGAATTCAAGAAGAATTTGAAGACTTGTCTGTGTCAAATGGCCTTCTTGGATGCATAAGTTAATTTTAGTCTGCTGAGATCTTATTTTGTGTTTATTAATTGATTTTAATATTTGATGTTACTATGATATGATTTTATTTATATGTATTACTGATTTATATTTGAAGTTGTGGTTTTAATGTGTTCAGCACATTGGTATGCTGAAAGGTGCTATACAAATAAACTTATTATTATATTATTATTTATTATTATTATTAACAGCTTAATCTGGTTCAAGGTCAGTTGGCATTCATCTGTATTCCCCTTCCCCAGGTCATGCCTAAAATAGGCAGGATTTGTCTAGTGCACTTAACAGGTAAACAAAAACTAAATAACATAAAATAAAATAAAATAAAATTATGCAAGAGGCTGCAGGCTGAGTGCGAATAATCACCCCAGAAGTGACATTATCCCAGCATGACACACACGCTGGAGTGCATTATTCCTATTATACAAAGGCTCAATTGTAAAACAAAACAAAACAAAAATTAAAAAATGCATTAAAAGTTGGTATTTTGTAATTTTTGATATGGGTAGGATTACATTATAAAAAATATAGTGCTTCAGCCATTAGATGGAGCTGCTCTGCAGTTTACAGGTTTTGTTTCTGTTTCCCTAACTGGTTTGTAATGCCGCTGCTGTTTTAAGAAGGTCGCGCTGTGCACTGCCTCCCTCCCTCCATAGTTACGGCCTGTGACATAGTCCTGTGAGGATAACTGGATAGGAGGTAGGGAGAAAATTCGGAAGTTTTTGTTCAAGAAAGAACAGGAGGAAAGTGACTTTTGGGAGCGAGCAAGGGAGAGCCACGTGGTGACTGTTCGAAAATGCGGTTGCTCTCTTGCTCGATCAGCCAGGCCTGCTTGGTCTGTGAATGGGTCTGATATAAAAAATGTGGTCAATCTATGTGGCGGGAAGTCATGTTTTATTTTTTTTTTTGGTTTCCGAAAATAAACTGCTGAATTGTGTGTGTGTGTGTCTGGCCACAGATTCCGAGCGGGGATGGGTGCGGGATTGTCAGGAAAGTGGAGACCGGTGAAGCTGCTCATAGGCAACAGAGCAATATTTTTTTAATTTGAATGCGGTCAGAAGTGTGCTGGGACTTGAGTCGTGATGTTATGCCGGGATACCATCACAGGTCCTGTCCCAGACTAACCAGTCAGCGACGTAAATTTTTTCTTGCCATTGTATAAAATGAGTTAGGGTGTGAAATACTACACTAAACTTCAGATGGATTGAATTCTGCAGTTGACTGCTGACCTTTTAGCGCAGTGGTTGGAATTCCGCTTGTAATGCTGGCAACCTGGGTTCAGGAGCGAACCCAGGTCACTGGATGGCCAGCTGGGGTAAGAAGGCTTTGGTATCCGAGAACCACTCACCTTCTTCAGGGGGAGGGTGGGAATGCAGTCCAGCACCTGCTGACTCCTGATTGAGACTGTGGGTATAGCAGCGCACCTACCTCCTTCCTGACTAGGGGTGTGTGGCAGATGTCAACATATGCCTAGATGTCATGGCATGCCATGCCTCTAGGGAGAAAAGGGAAAATCTCTCCACCATTTCACTGGATGATGGCCATCTGGTCTCTACCACCATGAATGCCTTGGTCTGGCCCCAGAGACGACCTCAGCAGCACCCAAGGGTCCAAGAAGTTGCACTGGACAGCCCCCACAGGTGCCTTTCTCCTCAGAGAAATAGAACCCATTCAGTGAAGGGTTAAACTGGATCACCTCAAGGGTGGTTGCCATCTGAGGTAGGTGGATCGTGGCAATGGGCAGGGGCACAAGTGTGCAGTGCGGAAGAGACTAAAGATTGCCCAAAGGAGAGGCTGACGGGCAGACATGGGGAGGATAAAAACAGAATACCAAAAAAAATGTCTCCAGTTTAATGTATTATTCCATAGTTCAGCAAAAAGGACCACAGAAATAGGTGAAAATATACAGAAGATACCAGTTTCATCAATGGTGGAAGTTCTGAAAATGTTCACTCAAATTTTGTGGAAGTTCCGATAAACATAGGGACAAATGCCAGTCAGCTTCCCACTCCAGACCCCTTCATAAGTCAGCGACTGAAGCTGGGTCTTCCTCTAATGAGAGGTCAGCCACCACCACTCCAGCAGCCTTCACTTCTTCTAGGTTATCTGTGGTAAGACCATCCACCCTTATTATTATCATCCTGGGCAGTGGTTCTTCAGGGTTTGATGCCTAAAGTTTAGTCAGTTGCATCAGCCAAATCCTCGGCCATGTAGCTTGACCATTTCCTCCTCAGGTGGTGGATCTTTGCCCATTGTTCTCCCAGTCAAGACATCTGCTAAGTCAGTTCCAACATCAGGGACCAATGCCTCCTAGCGATGACAGGGGCATGTGCTCATCTGCCCAGCAAGAGTTATGCCTCTGCCCCACTCAAAAGTGAGCTCCCAGACACTTCTTCTAGACCAAAGCAATCTGCATCACCAGACTGGCATCAGCTCATGCCTGTCTGGTTCATACTGGCCATCCCAATATCAACTCTGGTGATGCATTGGTAGTCACCTCCTAGTCCTCCAACATCACTGACTGACCCTGATGCCACTTGGCCAATGGCTGGTACAATCTCCCTCATTGGAACAGAGCAGGATGACTGTCAGCCACAGGAACCAATGCCCATTAACCCAATGCTAGTAGTGCAATCACCTCTGTTGGACAACAGTTGGATGGCTCTCAGCCACAGGGACCAATGCCCATTAACCCAATGTTAGTAAATCCAATGCCTGGATTACCACAGCCTAAGGAACAGATGCCAGGGCCCTCCAGTCCCAGCCTGCCAACACTGGCTCCACCGGTCACCCCTCAGAATCCACCCACAATCCTTAATGGACTTTATGCTGCCTTGTGGGTGTACTTTAAGGACAAGGAGTCCCAAAGGAGCCTCTTACTCTGACTCCTCAGGAACCAACTCTAATCCAGGCCACTCAAAGCAAAGCCATGACACCACCTCCTGGAAAACTCACCCCACAGCCTGAAGGAGTTAGTACTAGTTGTCCAATTACTCACTGCTGAAAGCATTGTTGCTGGCCCTCTCCATACCCAGACTCAGGTGAGTCAGGAGCTTATTCTTCCTCCTCCTCTTCAGAGTCAGAGGTGTCTGAATATGAACACTTACCCTCTAAACCTGAAGATTCAGATATACCCCACAATCTCTTCTAGATGATCCTAGTTTCATGGAGGTGATGAGGAGGAAATGGACCCCCAGAGACACTGGCTGACTGCCTGCCTCTGTAGGAAGGAATCACTGCCTTTGGTTGTTCCTCCCCTTATTGACTCCTTTAAGAATGTCAGTAGGGCAGCTTGAAAGCATCATTCCCCTACTTCAGCGACATCAAAGAAGGCTGATAGCCTATATAATACCCAGAGGGATGAGCTTCTTTATGGGGAGCATGCAGAGGTTGTCTCTGTAGTTATTAATGCTGCCCATGATCCTTATCAGCAGCTCAAGCACATGAACATTCAGCCCTCTGATAAAGATTCCAGACAGAGAGACCATTTTGGGAAAAGGTCTGTTCTTATGTCACTTGAATCACTCTGGACTGCTCACTTTCTCTGCTCACCCATGTCTGCTTGCTAATTAAATCCCTGAACCAAAAGATAGGCCTCCTCTATCACTTTCACACATGCATACCATAGAGTGGGGAGATTCTCCCTTGGGGTCACTGCCTGTCACCATCACTGCAAAGTCCTTTCCTCCCTGGGGTGGTTACCCCATAAATCTAGACTAAGATTCTCCACCATATGTTTCATGTTTAAGTAAGTTCACACTTATACTCCCCCCATCTTAGAGATATCATCTGCCACAGAATTGCCATACATACACTAAGATCTACCACACTCCCCCTACTACAAATGCCTACTGCTCAGCTTGCTCTTGTGTGCAGATCCTTCCCCTTTGCTGCTGTCACTGACTAGAACTCCCGTCCCCCCTCTGTCCTGTCATGTTGAACTCTCTCTGAGCTCAAGACCCTCTTGCTTTCCTTTCTTATTGCCTCTGTTACATGCTCCTGCTATAAAGGGCACCAATGACTGCACTTGTTACACACTTGCTCCCTCCCTTATCTGTTGTCAACTGTAATGATTGCTCCACTATACTTGTTTACAATCTTATAATTACTCCAGTTCTAAACTGTAATGCTCTGCTGTTTATGTATTTTATATATCCAGTTGTGTAAATATTGTTCTTCTTTGCTTTTCTGTATTTTATGATACAATTTTAATGTGTTATCATTCTACCATTTATTGTTTACATCCACTTGTTGAACTATCTTTACCTGTTATGCCTATGTGTTTTTATCATGTTGTACTTCTGGGCTGACCCTAAAAAGTGACTGTGATCGTCTTAGTGAACTTACCGGGTTACCAAAACTAGCACTATCTGTTCCCTAAACATTCTGTCCCACATGGTTCAATACCACAACATCCTTTGTGAGAAAGCCTTGGAAGTAGCCCAAGTTTAGCTGGATGCTGCTGGCAAGACTCAGCTATTGCACCTTTTAAAATTGAGCTTGGATGTGGGTACTCATGTTCTCTGAGCCTCCTATGACTTTGTGGACTCTGCTGAGTATTTTGGAAGTGTGTGTCTGCCACTACACCTGGCTTAGAGTCTCTGGGTTTGCCCTAGATATTCAATCCTAAATCTAAGATGCACTTTCAGTCATCCTGTGCTTTTTGGTGAGGATTCTTAGAATATAATTACTTGTGTTCAAGAATCAGGCAAAGTTCTGCATTCAGTACAGACTTTATACTGGTCCCGGCCTAAATCCTTCCAGCAGTGGCCTTTTCTCACCCCATAAAGCAGCAATCCAGGGGCCAGCAATCCAGAAGTGCCTTTAAATAAAAAGCCACTACTCAGGCCACTGGAGGTTCAGTCCTCAGAGCTCCCAGACCCTCCCAGGCCACTCTGCCATTCCCCAGGTCAAAAGTATGACTCCTTACCTGACCCCCTTCCCTTTCCAAAGCCCTGGGGGATGTGTTGGGGGGACGTTTATCATTTTACTGAGAAGGTTGGCAAAAGGTAACTGCAAACCAATATGTGCTTCAACTAGTGGACAATAGGTACACTTTAGAATTCTTGGAAATGCCTCCTGAACACCCCTCATTACCCTCTCACTATTCTCTAGTACATCTAGCTATTATCTGAGAAGACAGCCAAGCACTCCTCTTAAAACATGCCTTAGAACCCATTCTGCTTGTGCAATGGTGGAAAGGATTCCATTCTCAATTTCTTTCTAGTCTCGAAGAAGACAGGAGACCTGCATCCTATTCAAGATGTCAGCCACCTGAACCAGTATATTGAATACAAACAATTCAGTATGGTCACTCTCCTCAGCCTACTCCCCCTGCTTCATCAAGTGTATTGGATTTGTATCTTTGGACATGCAGGACCCTTATCTGCACATTTTGATCTTCCCACCCCATGGGAAGTTCCGTCTCTTCCTGACCATTAAAAGATTTGGGTCCTGCCATTCAGCCTGTCCTTAGTCATGTGAGTCTTTACAAAATGCCTCGAAGTAGTAGTTGTGGCCTTAAAGTGGAATGGAGATTATGTCAACCCCTACCTGAATGATTGTCTTCTGACAGCTCCCACCAGAGAGTAGTTGCTCAGAAACATGAAGGATTCATTCTCCTTGTTTCATGATCTGGTGATCACCCTTTGTTTCCCCAAATCCTCCCCTTGCTCATGCTAGAGGCTTCAGTACATCAGGGCAATTCTGGATGCCACCCAAGACAAAGCCTTTCTGACCCCAGACAGGGTAGAATGCCTTTAGGCAAAGGTTCAACTGGTCTTATCATCTTACCAAGTCCTGGCCAAATAATTTCTCAGGCTGCTTTGACACATGGCTGCAGCCATCACAACAGTTCCCCTGGCTCATTTACATATGAACGTTGTCCAGTGGAACCTTCAAGTCCAATGGGATCAGCACACAGATGATTTAGAACAACTAGCATCAGTCTCCAACTCTGTGCAGAAGATTCTGGCATGGTGGTTTAACCCCCCCAACCTCTCCTCGGAGGTCCACTCTTGGAACAGATTTACCTCATCAATTCTGCTGACCACAGATGCATTAGACCAGGGCTGGGGCATCCATCTCAAGGACCATCAGATTCGAGGAACCTGGTCCACTCAGGAATAGCATCTCCATATCAAGGTTTTGGAGATGCAGGTGATTCTTTCTGCCCTGCATGCTTTCCATTTGTACCTACTCTAGGGCCCTTTTTTGATCCAGGTGGGCAATATGTCAGTGATCTTTTACATAACAAGCAAGGAGGAATGCACTCTTATCCCCTTCGCAGGGAGGACATGACAGTCTGGTGTTGGGCCATAGAGCATCACCTGGAACTGACTGCTGTGCATGTGCCAGACATTCAGAATACCTTGTCTGACAGCTTAAACCAGATCCAGTCCAAGGCAGATGAATGGAAGTTTCTTCCCTCCAAGGTTAAAGACCTCTTTGACAGGTAGAGCTGTCCAGAGCTGGATCTCTTTCCTTCCCAATTCAATGCAAAACTGCCCAGTTTCTGCTTGCTAGACCTAGGGACTGGCATATTCTGGTGAGACATGTTGTCCCTCTCCTGGACTGGGAGATTTGTATACATCTTCCCTCCCTTTCCATTACTGAAGATAGTTCATCTCAAGTTGCAGTCAGAAACAGTGGAGAAGATTCTGATAGCCCCTTTGTGGCTGTGCCAGATATGGTTTCCACTCCTCCAACAATTAGCAGTGGAACCTCCAGTTCCTCTGCTAGTGTGCTCAGACTTCCTGCTCTGGAGCAGGGCACTCTGGCCCACCTGAACCTCAAGTCTCTGCATCTTCATACATGGTTCCTGCAGACTTATCAGTTACCCAGTGTGGGGTTTCTTCTTGGGTAGCAACTGTCTTAGTGGCATCCAGGAAGCCCTCCACTAGAGCCTCTTATGCTATGAAGTGGAAGAGAGTCTGTATTTGGGACACCACTTGGCACCTAGATTCATTCACCTGTCCAGTGAATTTAGTCCTAGAGTACCTCCTTTACCTGTCCTTAAGGGTGAAAGAGTCTAACATGTTTCAATATAAGAAAATAGCAGGACAAGAGGACACAACATGAAATTAGAGGTAGACCAATTAAGGGGCAATGCAAAGAAGTTCTTTTTCACAGAAAGGGTGGTGGATGCATGGAACAGCCTGCCTAAGGAAGTGGTGGATATGAATACAGTGCAGGGCTTCAAACAGGCATGGGATAGGCATAATGGAGCAATACTGATGAGTGTGAATAGATAGGCCATTGGCACATTCATACAGTAGAAAAATAAATGGGCAGACTGCATGGGCCTTGTGGTACTTATCTGCTGTCAACTTCTATGTTTCTATGTATTGGTTACTCTTCACTCAAGATACACTTATCTACCATTGCTGTGTACCATGCGCCTATGACAGGCAAGACTCTTGTCCAGCTGGATCTGTCCTGTACCTTGGGACCTTTTGCTTATTTTACAGAAGTTTACTTTGCCTTCCTTTAAGCCTGCTGCAGGTTGCGAGCTCTGCATTCTGTCATGGAAAGAGTTGTTTGTAGTTGTGATTACTTCTGCTCAAAGAATTTCTGAGCTTCAGGCTCTGATGTGAAAAAAAAACCTTTAGTTTTCCACATCACAGAGTGTACTTGCAGACTAATCCTATGTTTTTGCCCAAGGTGGTGTCAGAGTTTACACTGAACTAAGACCTTTACCTGCCTGTTTATTACCCAGAGTATTCCAATCAAGGGGATGCCTTACTTCATACTCTGGATGTTCTCCTTGAACTTCACTGTTACTTGGATCACACACAGACCACTAGAAGATCTGGGCAGCTGTTTGTTTCCTTCTCCCCTAACAGAGCAAGGGCTCCTTTTTCTAAACAATATGTGTCAAAATGATTAGCCAGTTGTATTGTTTACTGTTACAAAAAATATGGCAAGCCTTTACCAGGCTTAGTTAAAGGCCATTCTACCAGGGCAGTGGCTGCTTCCTTTGTGTGTCTTAGGAATGTGTCTCCTGCTGATGTCTGTTCTGCTGTCACTTGAAGTTCTGTCCATACTTTCACTCGTCATTACAGTCTGGCCATTATCTCATGGAGTAGGGCAGAGTTTGGAGTTGCAGTTCTGCAAGGTCTCTTCTCTTGAGGATTTTCATTCTCTGCTTTCTGCCTCCTCCCAGCTGACCACAGTAGGTTATTTCAAAAATTGGGACTCAGTCATTATGGTGTAAACTGCTGCAACAGCCCCCTCAAAGTGAAATAGTAGAGTTGTGTATGAACTTATCATAAGAGTAGAGCATTGAGAGAAGCTTTTGCAGCAGGTGCTGCTTTCCCTCCCTCCATTCCCCTGGTGGTGACTTCTCCAACTCTGTTACCTCACTTTCCTTATTGTAGAGGAACTTCCTCAGTTCTCTAGTTTCTGTATGTGCCAGTGTCTCCAGCAGGAGAACTAAGGTGGAGCTGCCAGACTGCCCCCATAGGCAGATGTTGGGGTGTACTGATGTCAGGGGTTGGTCCTCCACTAATGACTGCTAGCTAGAAGTTTCCCATTGGGTCTTTGTGCCTGTTGGCGTCATGGTTTAACCTGCTGTAACAGCCTGTCTTTAACTTCAGGAGGTACTGTTACAGTAAGTTTTTAAGTAACTGTACTTTTTTTAACCAGGTATTATTACTGAATGTCAGCAATGTGAAAATTGTTGACAAACACCTATTTACTGTAGATTTAAGTAATATTTAATGGCAACTGTAATTTGTGAGTTTTTATAAAAAGGGTAAGGAAAATATACGTGCAGACATACAGTGCAACATGACTCCACTTGAAAAACTGTTAATATGAACATAACAAATGAGAAGTGAATCAGGTTCTTAAACATTTTCCATGAACCGTGTTACTGTTTTTTGTGACAGATATCAGATACACATGAATCCTTGTGTAAAACATAGTGTTGAGTCACAGTCATCTACATTTAAGCACCCCAATGTTGTTTAAATAGTGGCAAGAATTAGTTTTTAGCTTGCATTGAGTTCACACATTGTAATTACTACTTTGGGCGTTTGACTGACAACATGAACACTCAGCACAAGGCCACTGCTGTATAGAGTTCGATGATGGAGCTGCCATCAAGTGTTCCATGGTAGTGAGTTGGTAGGCCCTATAGACTTGCTGGAAAATGTAAAATGTGGCAAGGCTGAGGAGCTCTTAAATCAACAGGAAAAATAAATGTAGTAGAGAAGCATTAATAAGAGGTGCCACTATCTGAATAGAGTTGCGGGCTGTAATATGTATATTTCAGTAGCCAAAAGAAAGGGCTAAGGGACCGATTGTTTGTCAGGCTGGGACAAAGCTGAGGGATAAAGCAGCCTTAGAAAATGGGCATGTAAAATCCTCACATCTGATTGGCCTGGTCCCTATCAAAAGCCATGATGTTTCTGACAGTAGAGCCCACTAAAAAACAAGCACCGTGTGTGCCAACCACACCATTGCTATCATGGTGCAAATTAGAATTTTTAAAGTGGATGTTGCCACCATTTGTACTCTTGCTTAGCAGGAGAGATTTGCAGCCAGCAAAGCCTCTGCCCCCACCCCACCTCCATTGCTTTTGAACCGACTGATTCAAGAAACATTAAGGGGGGGGATAATGCCCAATAACACCAAAACAAAGAACCATTTATAAATCCAAACTGATAATACATCAACTGTTGTACCCCCCCACCCGACGTTCCTGCTGCATCTGGACCCCACACTCACACACATTGTGTACCGTAGTCAGTGACAAAAATAAAATAAAAATATTATCTGCTTTTTAAAATAAAATCAGTTTTCCTGAACTGCATACTACAAGTGGTCGCACGCACAACAAAACCGTTCCTTGGCTTGAAGCATTGCTTTTTGAAATTGTAGCCTTAATCAGTACCTTTGATAAAAAGAGAATATTGAAGCCACACAAAAAAACTTAAATCTACCTGCTTTTTTCAAGTTTTACTATTTCCTCCCAGCTCAAAACCTATCTAGTAGTTAATCCACGGACCTACCATCCACCCTCCTCAGTTACATAATGCAATCACTCACCTACCACTGCCACTGCTCAGTCCCGTTTCCCAGATGCATTAAACTTTGACAGTTATAGCCCTACCTTAGAAACAGAACACCAACACAGTGCAAAATCACAGAAAGATACCTGGATGTTGCAGTCATGTTTTACTTTTCCCTTCCCAGTTTGGTGGGCCTCCATCCATGTAAAGCTTCAGTGTCTCCATACTACAGATGCCCTCCAACCACCTATCCTGCTTAAACTCAAAAGCTACACTGTATAATAAACTGTTAAATGAATGAATAAAAAAACATACAACTGTTTTAACAATCTTAAACCGCGTGTGTGTTTGGGGGGGGGGCATGGTAACCACCTTATAAGTCACAACTATAAAGGTCCCAGTAGGACAAAAGCCCCTAAATAAAAAAAAAAAAGCATTCTAATGTAGGTGGATGAACTATTTTTTTTTTAAATACAAAATAAATGAAACACCTAACAGTTTTAACAACTAAACATAAAAATTACAATGGCCCATTTTCTGAGCACAATAATATCCTCCAGGGTGGGTGGTACTGTACTATACCGGACCCTCCAGGAGCTATAAGGCCCTCTGCCTGCAGTGTCAGGCCTCATTACACCCCTGGGTGGTCTGATATAGCACTATACTGCCCACGCTGTCAGGTATTATTGCTGACATATTGTCCAGGCTCCAGATCATGCCCCCTGCCCTTTTTTAACCATGGCCAGTGTTATCATGTCTTCATCCATGTTCCTTCTCCTACTCCCTTCCCCCCATTCTCCCTTGCAGCACTGGTCCATCTTTTCTTTAGTAAAGACAGAGCAGAAGTATTCCTTCAGCAACTTTGCATTCTCTTTAATGCCTTCCACCGCTCTTTTTTATCTTAATTTGCCTACCTTCATGTTCCACGTTTCAGTGATATGCCTGAAGAAGGACTTTTCTCCCTCCTTGATTCCCGCTGGACACAAAGATCTGCAACAGGGTTGATAAGCAAGGTGGGGTGGAAAGGATGAAAAGGGACTTGGCAAGGTTAGAGGAATGGTCAAATGTATAGCGGCTTAGATTCAATGCAAAGAAGTGCAAAGTAATGCACCTGGGAAACAAAAACCCAGTGGAAGCGTACACAATGGGGTGTGAGATACTGACAACAATAAAATTGTGGAAACGGACCTGAGGGTAGTCATATTAGATGACCTAAAGGTGGGCAAGCAATGTGAGAAGGCAGTAAGGAGAGCTGGGGGATACTGGGATGCACAGGGAGAGGCATCACCAGTAGAAAACAAGAAGTTGTTGTCCCTCTGTACAGACAGTTGGTAAGATCACATCTGGAGTACTGTGTACAGTTCTGGAGACCCCATCTCTGCAAAGACATAGACAGGGTGGAGGCTGTCCAGAGGAAGGCAACCAAAATTGTACAGTGTCTGCACTAGAAGACAAATGAAGAAATACTAAAGGAGCTTAAGATGTATAGCCTTAGAGGAAAGAGTTAGAAGGGGGACAAGATGATGAGATCACGTGATGCAGAGTGCTGAGTAGCAGCTCCCTCAAGAAGCTCCTGCCTCCTGTTTATTATTTTATCTCATTTTGGTGTTTTAATTCAATATTTTCCCTTGATTCTGAGATTCAACGCTGTATAATAGCTGCACACTCTGGTCTGGTTATATCTCGAGCGGATGGAGGCTTACATGAAGAAAGCCCCACAGAAGCATACCCCTCCAGCAACTCCCGAGAAGGCCCCTAAGAAATCCAGGGCCTCGGGTTGTTCTGGGCCTGATCCTCCGAGCCAAAGTAGTGATCAGGAGCCTTTAACGCTTTCCAGATTTCTTGTGGAGTTTAAACCCTTTCCAGAGGAAATGAAGGATATGGCAATGGATTTGAAATCGCTATCCAGAAAATTAGACAAATTCTTGCTGTCTGTGTCTGATAATGCAGCCTGAATTGCTTCTATTGAGAAAGGAATTGGTAGTCTCAACCCTGAACTGGTTTTGATGCACCAGAAATTGTCTCATTTTGAAGCTAAGCTAGAGGACCTAGAGGGTCGGAGCCGAAGAAATAACGTGGTGGTTCTCGGTTTACCGGAGGGAGAGGAAGGCCAGAACTTGGTTGAGTGGGCGGCTGACCCATCTCTATTTGGCCCCGGCTACATTATAGAGCAGGCCCACAGGGCTTTATGGCCTAAGCCATCCCCCGAGGAACCTCCCCGCCCTATTGTGTGCCGGTTCCTGAATTATTTGGAGAGACAGCATTTCCTACAAAAAGTGTGTGCTTTGCAAGAGGTTCACTGAGAACATATAAAGCTGAGAATCTCACAAGATCTACCCATTTCGGTCCGCTTGAAATGCAAGGAGTTCCACCCTATTGTTTCTAAGCTAATTGCTGCAGGTTTGAAGTTTAGGATGAGTTACCCGGCCAGACTACAGATTTCAACTAATGGATCCTGGAAAAGCTATGAAGACCCTGAAGAAGCTTTGAGGAGCCTTAAATCCATGCTGCCAGATCTCTTTAAGGACCCTTGAATGGTTGTGGCACAGTATGGAGTGCTGCATGGAGTTGAGAGCTCGAACTTTTGTTTTTTCCCTTGGAGGAATTTTTTGGATGTGAAGACTTGTGAAATTGCATCTACCGCAGTGGACTGGGGGGATCATCGCAGATCGCCCCTTCTTTTCTTTTCTTTCAGTCTCAAAATGGGCCACTCGGGTTTGGGGCCTTCTTGGGGGTTGTGAGCCAGGTTTTGGCGGTTACTTTTGTTGGGGGTTGATAGAGCCCAGTTAGATCGGTTGTGGGCTAGTTTCTCAATATTTCCTTTTGGATTGGTACTGGGATGGTCCTGGGCTTTCTCCATTTCGGCTTTTCATTTAGTTTGGTCATGGATTTGGCCACTAGAGGGTGTTCCAACTTTTGGGGACTCGAGAGGAAACTCTACTAGAGGAGGAATTAGCAGTGTTTCACTACTTAACTGGGGCATAGCACTCTTAGTTTTCCAGGGAGAACCTGTCCATTTGATACTGGCTCGTAGTGGGTAGAGGCAGCTTTTATGCCTTCCCCTCCGGTGGAGCGATCCCAGCTTTTCCCATCTTAATTCTCACTCTTAGCACGAGTTGGGGTATTTTTCCCTTCAGGAGTTTCTGGTCCAGTTCTGGTTTCTGGTGGCTCACCCTGTGCTTCTGGTCTCAATTTGGGTTATTATGAACATCTGGGTGATGAGTTGGTTTTACCATAGTCCCCTTATGACAGCCTCTCTTATGTCCATGCTCTGGCTGGACTGAGGTGAAGGCCCAGGACCATTCTCCTTCATTGGGGGTATAACTTGCAGTGTTTGGTTTCTATAGACTGTGATCTCTGTGCAACAGCGCTAAATATCTGTGATCATTATCGGGGGTGGGAGTAGAGGGATTAGAACCAGTACTGTGCTGAACGTTGCCTGTGACAGTTTGGTGGGGGGAGTGTGGGTGAGGTTTGGGGTACGGTTGGAGGGTGGGAGGGTTAGAGGGGATGAGTGGTATCTATTTCTGTGGGGGCTAGGGAAGAGGGTGGGTGTTACTGCAGTAACCCTGGGGCAAGGGCGTAGCTACCGATATACCAGACACACCATGGCGTGTAGTAGTAAAACCGAGGGGTAGCACAGAAGCCCAATGTCCTCTCGCATTCTTTTGTTTCACTCTTTTTTTTTTTTTTTTTTCCGCAGGCTTTTCCCGGCACTCCGAGGCTTTTTGATGGGGGGGGGGCAGGGTCCCATGACCTAGCGGACCTGATTGTGGAATATCTTGCACACCTCAATCAGGTCCGCGTACAGTAGGAGGCGTGGCACAAGGCTAGAAAGGGGCAGAGCAGGGGCGAGCAGGCTGCTTAAATGTCAGCTGAACTCTGCATAGTCCCTAATCTGCAGCAGGAATTCCAGGAAAGAAGTAGGTGCTTAGTTTGTGCGGTGTTGCTGCTGGCTCAGGCTGTGCTGCTAAAAGAGACGCGTCCTGTCATTGATTGGAGTGATTCGGTTCGGCGGTGAAAAGTCTGGGTCCTGAGGTGGAGACGGAGAGGAGTTCGTTCGGCTGGGCGTTTGGACAGAATAACTGGGTGGCACTGTAGTGGAGTGTAGTGTAGAGGAGATTGGAGAAACTTCGGGTGTAGGAACGGAGAGAGCGCCGTACTAGTCTGGACTCTGCAGCGAGCTGGTGCTGGTGGACCATGGTACAGGCAGCGACACAGTAGTGCGAGCAGTCCAAGAGGGTATCACGAAGAGACAAGAGAGCTAGGTAGACTGTGAGTCTGTGACACGCATGAACAGACACTCATTCAAGCAAGCGCCGGTGAGAGAGGTAAGTGCAAAAGCTGCTCCTGACTTGAGAGACTGCAGTTAAGGCTGTTGTGGATTAAGTGGAAAACTGTAAGGGTTCGGGGGCCTCCGGGCGTGAATTGAATGATCAGACCTCTCTGACTTCCGTTCCGAATCCTGTGCCAGCAGTGTTAATGTTTATGGCATCTCTGTTTCTCAAAGTTTTGGTGCTGCTGGTCCAGTATGCAGCAAGAGTAGCTTTGTTTTTAGTCTGTGTCGAATGCTCCTTGGTTTCAGATTCGTAGCTGTAGTGTGTGTGTGTGTGTGTATGTTTTGCATTTGTTTCCTTGACTTGTTGCTGGAGACTGGCCCTCTGTACCTGTTGATCTGAATAGCTGGAAAGGAACAGCCCAGGCCAGTAATGGAACTAAAATGGTTTTGTTTCGGCTTGTTTTGTTTATGGAGCTTGAACATCCCTTTTCTGAAACTACAAGGCTTGGGCTGTTTGCTGAGAGAATCTGCTGTTACAAAGTGAATTCCAATTTCTGGCCACATCACTAATACCTAATTAGCAGTAGTAGTTAGTAGTAGCTAAATTTCAGATATTGGCTTTATTCTATGGCCTTTATGCACTTCAAAGTACTATTAAGCTGCTGGTCACACTGGTTTCAGTTTTTTCCAATTTGGGAGCCTGTCTGAAATGTAGTATCCTTTAACTCCTCCTGGGTATAGAGTTTAAACGCATTCCAGGACTCTGAGTATTGTGAGAAAGCTGGCATTGCATTTGATCTTAGTGTACCTGGCCTGTAAATATCACAGTAGTTCAGTATCCAGTGATCCACTGGCACCTTTTATAAGCATTACTGCACAAATTCTTGAAAAAGTGTCAGACTGGCATTTCTACTCGGTTATCTCCTTTTTTACAACATACTGCAGCTTTTTGAGTACTTATTGGGGTCTGTTTTCTTGTTTAGCTTAAAATCTGATGTAAGAAAATGGTGAATAATTTTGTTTAGAATTAAGTATTGTAACAGTGCAAAACGATATGTATTACATTTTTAAAGGCAGTCATAAATTAAAGTAAACATTAAATCTGAAGCTGAAGTGCAGTTTCATTGCTTGTCGCAATGCAGTATTGTAACCAAAAGCCAGTATGTTCGAAACCTGTTGGTGTGGTATGTCTGGTGTGGTGGGAATGGACCTCTGTGGGACTGGCTACCTTGATGTGGTACAGAGGGTTGTCACAATGCAATATTGTGACCAAAAACCAGTCTACACTTTTTTGGTTGTGTGGCTAGTGGTGTGCTGGCATAATACATAACGCATTGGGGAGGGGGTATGGATGGGGGAAGGGTAGCTCACCCTAAGGGGTGGGTAGCAGTGACTCCACACTTGGTGTGCAGCTCAGAAATTCCTGGCTACACCCCTGCCCTGGGGATACATGTAATGGGGATATGCATCTCATGTGCTGAGTGTAACTATTTCAGCTCGATTATCTCTCCTGGATGGTTAACGAGTTAACATTTCTGTCTTGGAATGTTAAGGGGATCAGAAAACAACATAAGCAATATCAGGTTCTCAAACATTTAAGTCTGTTCAGTTCACAGATAACCTTTTTTCAAGAAACCTATTTGTTAGAAGTGGAAGCTTTGCAATTAAGGAGGCAACAAGTGGGATCGATTTATAGTGCCCATGGCACCACGAATAGTTGTGGGGTCATGCTCTTGATTAACAGGAGTATTTCATTCTCTTCCACACAAGTGATTAAAGATACCGAGGGTAGGTTCATCCTGGTTAAAGGTACCCTCTGGTCTGTCCCAATATTATTGGGCTGCGTTTATGGTCCTAATCTGGATGACACTGGATTTTTCAAGAGGCTTATATCTATCATTCTCCCAATGCTTCCCATTAAAATTATTTTGGGAGGAGATTTCAATCAAGTACTGGATCCTCACTTAGACAGACTGGGCAGTGGCCTGGGTGGGGCTACCCCTGGGCAGAAGGCATTCAGGGATTTAATAGATCAATGTGGGCTCTGCGATGTCTGGCGTGTTTTACACCCTGATTCTAGGGAGTTTACCTTTAGGTCTATGGCACATGGCTCGCAGTCCCACATTGACTACTTACTTATTTCTCAGTGTTTCCTGCCCGGGGTGCAGACCTCCTTGATTCAACCCGGCCCAATCTCCGACCACTCACTAGTGGTATGCAACTTGGTACTGCTCAATTCTATTAATAGGGAAACTAGATGGAAGCTCAATGATCAGCTCCTTAAAGACGTTAAATATTGCAAACTTATTAGGGAAAAATATAATCCTTTTTTTCACTAAACCCTTTAGGTGGTGCAAAACCTGATATCTTGTGGGGGGCCATTAAAGCTTTCATGACAGGGATACTGATTAGCATGGCGGTTGGTAGGAAAAGAGAGCGGGAGAAAGAGCTTAAATCCTTATTAGCCCAAATCAGATCTCTGGAATTTAAGCTCCTGGCCAATTCCCTAGATGAGGATACTCAGAAACTCCTGAAATTAAAGGATAAATACTTGGGGTTACTTCAAGAGAGAGCAGAACTAGCCATTATTCGTACTAGAGCTAGCTACACTGATCAGAGGGAGAAAGCGGGACGTTTACTGGCATTGCGTATTAAACAACAGGAATCAGTGAGATTTATCCCACCCATCAGATCAGTGGCAGATGGATCTCTTAAGGTGTCTTCTACTGAGATAGCTCAAGAATTTGCTGCTTATTATTCTAAACTGTATAGCGACATGGAGCATCCTCCCAGCCTTGAAGGCATACAGGGTTATCTAAGGGACTCCCACTTGCCCCTTCTCCCTGACCGGTGTGGTGATACTCTGATTGTCCCTATTTCCCAGGAGAAAATTGCTAAGGTTATTAGTGAGTTGCCTGCTGACAAGGTCCCTGGTCCAGATGGATTTTCTGCTTTATTTTACAAGGTCTTTCGAGACCTTCTCTTACCAATACTTGGTCGCTTATTTCAGCAAATCCTATCTGGGGCGGACACAGATCCGTATCTCTATGAGGCTCTGATTGTCCTACTTCCCAAACCTGATAAAGATCTCGAACAGGTTCAAAGTTACAGACCTATCTCGCTTTTAAACCAGGATATTAAGATTCTCTCTAAAATACTGGCTAATAGGCTGGCACTGGTTCTTCCTGGGTTAATAGGTACAAACCAGGTTGGATTTATGAAAGGGTGCTCATCTTCCGATCATCTACATACCTTGTCGCACGTCTTCTCGGCTACCAGGGATGCAGAGTTCCCTACGGGCTTGGTCTACCTGGATGCCAAGAAGGCATTCGACCATGTGAATTGAAACTTTCTGTTCCGTACTTTGGAGGCATTCCACTTCCCCTCTCTGTTCATTTCCTGGATTGCTGCCTTTTATAAAAATCCCGACCGGCCCGGTGGCGCTGAGGGTTTAAGGGCTGGGCGCCCACCTCGCGCCATGCCGACCAGGGTTAGAGCGGACTCGAGGTCGGCAGGGGTCGGCCAGGGGAGGGAGGACTGAGCGTCCCAACGGATGCTCTCCTCCCTCAAGGGTGGAATGCCAACCCCGAGAAAGCCAGTGGGAGCACTGTCGCTCGAGCGGGCTTGTGGCTCCGTTCATGGAGTCCAGGGAGGGGGGACATTGACAGGTGCTTGAGAGAGACGTGCGTATGCACGTCTCCTCTCTGGACGTTCATTCATCCTTGTGCCAGCGTCCCAGGGGGCGGGGCTGTGGGGGAGTACAGAAAAATGGAAAAAATCCTTCGGCGCTCCCAGATGAAGACAGCTCCATCCAAGAGACCACCAATTTCCAGGACAGACCCCGCTGTGCAGGAGAGGAGGGAAGAAAAGCACTCTAGGGGCAGATCTGGGGGCAAGGAGGTCCGGAAAAAAGGTATGAGCAGTCTGAAGGAGGGGAGACCGAAGGCAGGAAGACAGATAAATAAAGAAAGCTAAAAAAAAAGAAATCCCTCAGCAAGAATCTCTGTGAATGGGGCCTTTTCCCATTCTTTCTCGCTTCACTCGGCTACTAGACAGGGGTGCCCCCTCTCCCCTTTATTATTTAACTTATATCTGGAACCTCTTATTCAAAATATTCTCAATAATGACTCTATACAAGGGGTGAGAATTGGGCAGCATGAAGTTAAAGTCACCGCATATGCTGATGATTTGTTAATACATCTGTCCTATCTGGTATCCTCTGTTCCGGCCTTATTAAGGGAAGTAGCAAGGTTTAGTGCTCTGTCTAACTATAAATTGAATGCCAGTAAGTCCCTATTTTTTCCATTAAATCACAAAGTCTTCAAGACTGACATTAGGCCCCTTGGGCTATGTTGGACACCCAGGTCTTTCAAGTATCTGGGTATTAAACTTTCACGTAACCCCCTAGCATGGTTTAAGGAAAACTTGGATTCCTTATTGCAGGGGATTTCACATGACCTTGAGAGGCAGTCTAAACTCCCTATCTCTCTGTGGGGCCGAATTAATATAATTAAAATGAATATATTTCCTAGGATTTTCTACCCGTTGTTGCTTCTCAATGCCTTTATTCCTTTACTCTGGTTCAAAAAGGTACATGGTATTTTCACTAGATTCATCTGGGCCGACAGGTATCCCTGTTTGGCTTATTATAAGCTGGCAGCCCCAAAGCTGGAGGGGGGGACTGTGAATCCCCCATCTGGCTATATATCATTGGGCTAGTCACCTTGCAAAATGTTTGCAGTGGGTATCTCCCGGCCCAGAGGAAATGCAACCTATCTGGCTTAAAATAGAATTGGATGCAATCAATGCCAAAAATCTGGACCCTCTCACTTTATTTTTCCTTAGGTTATCCCAAGTAAGTATGGCCGTAGAGTGTTCCACAATAAGGACCTCCTTAAAGGTCTACTCACAGATATGTTCCTTTTTGCAGTACTCCACCCATCTGGACCTGGACCAGTCTATTTGGAACTCTCCATCATTTACTATTAACAAGAGTCAAATCTCCGTCTTTGGTTGCCTCAACTGGGAGAAGGGAAGCTCTTGACCTTTACTGATGGTGGGGGGCATTGATTATCAGTGGAGGAGATGGTTAGGAAATTTCTCATCCCGAACTCTTCTTACTTCAAAGTCCTGCAATTGAAACACTTACTCATAATTACCCTGGAGAGTACTCCTCCTTCTCAGAATATCTCCTCTCTGATACCTGAGGTCTGACCACTTTCTGGATCTTCTGGTGTAATCTCTAAGCTATATCAGGTTTTGTTTCATAAAAAATTTGGGGGTCCATTTGGGCCATCAAGATTCTGGAGTAACTTTCTCCCCCACCTTCAGCTGGATTGGCATTCTCTCTGGAAGTCATGTCATAAATTTATTTCTCAAGTAGATTGCGTCTCATGCAATATCACATATTGCACAACTTATATTACTCCCCGGCTAAACTTCACAAGTGTGGCTACTTAGACTCAAACAAGTGCAATAAATGTTTGCAAGATGAGGGCACGCTTTTTCACATGCTTTGGTCTTGTCCAAGAATCTCCACCTTATGGGCTTCAATCCAAACCTCCTTAGACCCCTTGTTGGACCTCCAAGAATACTTTATCCCTGAGGTATGTGTATTAGAGTACCTGTCCTCTATTAGAGTCAAGGCATGTAAATTTCACATATCCATGGTCACCTTGTCGGCTAAGAAAATAATTCTCCGTCATTGGAAAGACAGGTCCTCCCCTTCCTTCCAGGAATGGGTAAGAGAAGTAATATCCAACTTGTGTACAGAAAAAGCAATAGCCAGTCTACATAATAGACTGGCAGTTTATTCCAGAATTTGGGATTCCCTTCACTCACTAATTTCTCTGGTTCTAAACTAAACCTATACTAGGGTTGTTGCTTCTATATGATTCTTTGATTAGAGCCCCAGCATCTCCAGGTACTGAGATGGTTTACTGTAGTAAGGGGAGGTGAAGGGGGAGGGCAGCATCTTTTCACTATGTATCAATGAAACTTTATCTTTTTTCTCTGTATGCTGCCTTTTATGGTGGAAAATGTATGAATAAACTTTAAATTAAAAAAAAGAAGGGGAACAAGATAGTCAACTTTCAAATACCTCAAGGGAATCAACAAAGTCCAAGAGGGTAGCATCCTTCAGAAAAAGAGATGCGCAAGAACAAGGGTACACAATTTGAAATTAGAGGGGGGATTGCTCAGAGGTAATGTGAGGAAGTATTTCTTCACATAGAGGGTTGTAGATTAATGGAACAGCCTTCCTGAGGAGGTCATTGAGTCAAAAACAGTGGGGGAATTTAAGAATGAATGGAACAGATAAAAGGCAATTCTAGTGGGGGGTAGGAGGAAGTAGGCTGTTGGTTAACTAGGATCTGCAGCTTATCCGTTAGGTAGGGAAATGGGCAGACTAGGTGGGCCAAGTGGTCATTATCTGCCATCAGATTCTATGTTTCTGTATTTCTATAACTGTGCAGCCCCTTCCTAGCCATGGTGTGCCTGACCATCCTACAGGCCTCCCTAGTTTTCTCCAAGTAGACCACCTAATCTTCCTCCCTTTGGGACTTCCTAAACTTTCTGTACAATGCCTTCTTTTCCTTTACTGTCTGGCACACCTCCCTAGCAAACAAAGTTGGTCTTCTGGCTTTGAACTTTTCCCCATTGGCCTAATGCAATTGTTATTTAAGATACATATGTAATCTAAGCAATGGGATGACTGGCAGCTGGATGAGCCATAATTCAGGTTAGACAGGGTTGTTGCTTATAGAAACATAGAAACTTAGAATTTGACTGCAGATGATGACCGCTTGGCCCACCCAGTCTGCCCATTCCACTACCTAATGGATAAGCTTCAGATCCTAGTTAACCAGCAACCTACTTCTTCCTACCCCCACCCCCTAGAACTGCCTTATGACTGTCCCATGTATGCTTGAATTCCACCACTGTTTTTGACTCCACAACCTCCTCTGGAAGGCCATTCCATGCATCCACAACCCTCTCTGTTAAAAAATACTTCCTTAAATTACTTCTGAGCCGCCCCCATCTACAAATTGTGCCCCTTGTTCTTGCACACCTCTTTTTTGAAAAATGCTACCCTCTTGGACTTTGTTAATTTCCTGAGGTACTTGAAAGTTTCTATCATGTCCCCCTTCTCCCTCCTTTCCTCGAGGCTATACATATTAAGCTCCTTAAGTCTCTCTTCCTATGTCTTCCAGTGCAGACCCTGCACCATTTTAGTTGCCCTACTCTGGACAGCTTCCATCCTGTCTATGTCTTTGCAGAGATTGGGTCTCCAGAACTGCACGCAGTACTCCAGTTGGGGTCTCACCAACTGTCTGTACAGAGGGATAATAACTTCCTGTTTTCTACTGGTGATGCCTTTCCTATGCATCCCAGTATCCCCCCAGCCCTCCTTGCTGCCCTCTCACATTGCTTTCCCACCTTTAGGTAATCTGATATGACTACCCCCAGGTCCCTTTCCATTTTTGTTGCTGTTAGTATCTCACCCCCCATTGTGTACTCTTCCCCTGGGTTTTTGTTTCCCAGGTGCATTACCTTGCACTTCATAGCATTGAATCTAAGCTGCCATACATTTGACCATTCCTCTAACATTGCCAAGTCCCTTCTCATCCTTTCCACCCCACCTTGTGCATCAACTCTGTTGCAGATCTTTGTGTCATCTGCAAAGAGACATACTTTTCCTCCCAGTCCCCCTGCAATGTTGCTTATTAAGACATTGAACAAGACCAGTCCTAATACTGAACCCTGCAGTACCCCACTAGTAACCCCCTTTCTTCAGAGTGGACTCAATTTACTATTACTCTCTGTGTCCTATTCTCCAGCCAATTCTGTACCCAGGCTGTCATCTTGGGACCCACTCCCAGGCTGGCTAACTTGTATATTAATCTTTTGTGTGGGACTGTGTCAAATGCCTTGCTAAAGTCTAGGTAGGCCATGTCCACAGCCCCTCCCTGATCTACTACTTTGGTCACCCAGTCAAAGATATCTATCAGATTCGTCTGGCATGACCTTCCCCGCTGTGAATCCATGCTGCCTTGGGTCCTGTGCCCCTCTAGCCTCTAGATACTCAACAGTTCTTTCCTTCAGAAGTGATTCCATCATTTTCCCTATCACTGAGGTTAAACTAACAGGTCTGTAGTTTCCTACTTCTGCCTTGCTCCCACTTTTGTGAAGGGGGAATCACATCTGCCCTCCTCCAGTCCTCGGGTTCCACCCCATCCTCCCATGATTTGTTAAAGAGGGTAGTCAGTGATGTCACTAGTTCTAACCTTAGTTCTTTTAGAATTCTGGGATGAATCCCATCAGGTCCCATTGCTTTGTCCACCTTCAGTTTTAAGAGTTCTTTCAGAACCCTTTCTTCTGTAAATGGGCTGATATCAACTTCTGTATCCAGAGTGTTTCTACTGTTTGTTTTAGGTACCTCCCCCTCTTCATTTGTAAATACTGAGCAAAAATATTTGTTTAGTATTTCTGCCTTTCACAGTCACCATCTGCCCACCCTCCTCCCTTTATTAAGCCTCACTATCCCTCCCTTGGTCTTCCTTCACTCCCTGATTATGTACCCTATAAAAGGTTTTATCCCCTTCTTAACTGAGTTGGCTATCTTTCCTCGGTTTGGGCCTTTGCTGTTCTGACTGCCTTCCCAGCTTCCTTTTGCTTTAACTGATACAGTTCTCTGTCCTGCTCCTTCTGTGATTCCTTGTACTTCCTGAATGCTTTCTTTTTCTCTTGAACCTTCACTGCAACTTCCTTTGAGAACCATAGTGGTTTCTTACATCATTTTGTTTTGTTTATTTGCTTCACACAAAGAACCAAGATTTCTGAAAACAGAAATGAAAATAAATAATATTGTTTTGCCCTTGTTGTGAGGCAGTATTCTCAGAGCTGTAGTTCTTGTTAACAACCAAGGGTCACTGCAGACAACTAACTGATGCTTGAATTTCAGCTAACGCTGTTGCCTGCTGTATACTTTTTCATCACTCAAACATTGCCCAATTGAACCCCTAGCTTCATTATGAGGCTATGGTGACCATGGTTCCTGCTTTTGTGACATCACAACTTGGCTACTGTAATGTTCTTAACCAGAGCTTTCTCGAGGTTTATTGTGCCCTCTCCAGCTCATGCTGAATAATGTGGCCAGGCTGGTATCTGGTGCAATCACTGTTCAGCATATCACTCAAGAACTATGGGATCTGCACTGGCTACCAGTTAAATGGTGGAACACGTTCCAGATTTCCTTGTTGGTTTTCCAAAATCCTGCATGGTCTGGATCCTGAAACAAGCAGCCAAGACACTCACCATCTTTTTGGGAACAGATGAATGAGATGATTTTCTGTTCAACACAAGTAAGTGCATCTCTTATACATTATACGAAATGTTTCCCAAATGTGAAACACATAACAATGGCCAGATGATAACTGCTTTGCCTTTGTTCATTCATACGATGTACTGTAATTTGTGACGTTATTAGCACTTAATAAAAGATTGATTTGTCTCCTGATTTCCAGATACTTTCTTCACTGAAGTCATTTAAGAAAGCCCTTAAAGCTTGTGTATTCTCCCTGTCTTGTAATGATTTTTAAATTAATGTCTTTTTTTCTCTTGTACTGTATTTGCTTATCTATTTATGTTAGCCATACCATATTATATACAACACCCCAAGCTTTACTTTCTAAAATTGACATAGCTGCTCTACCTACTTGCTATTGAAATGATTTTGGTGCATATTTAAAATGTATTCACATTTCAGAGATCCATTGGTTGCAAATCAAAGTCATTGCTTAAATAACATTCTTGATAGCTCTTCAGTGACTTTGATTTAATAGAGGTAGGCCCAGATATTCAAAGCTTTGTGCGGTGTGCAAACAGTTTGTGCGGGTTTAACGTGGGGTTAGTGCAAGTCTGCCATATTCAAAAGGCCAAATAGCATGCACAAACTGCATTAGTGCCGGGCAAATTCTAATTGTATACAAGGGGCAAAGTGAACATGAATACTGGTGCCATGAGATGTTCAGCAACTAACGCCGTGTTAAGGTGTTTAGCATGACTTAGCATGACCCATAGTGCAGTACAAATTTCCACCCAGGAAAAGCTGGTCTTAACGCTGGGTAAACAGTTTTGTGTGACATTGTTGCTTTGCACAGTATTTGCATGGCTTTCGCATGGTTTGCATGACCCTAACATTTGATTATGACACTTAGAAAATGCCAGACATGGAGGACACATGCTGCTCACTGATGGCACCATCATGATGAAAACAGCTGTCACCAGTCCTTGCCAAGACCAGGCAGTAAGGGGTGATCTGGCCCACATGGGACATCATGGTTGTGTGGCCATTCAGCACACCTGCAGACCATACATGTATGATGACCAAAAGATGCCAGCACACACATGCAGCACTATGGGCATGGTGGCCATTGAGGGGAGGGTGTATGGGTGGCCAGACCTCACCACAGCCCAGGTGTGGTCACAAGGCTGGGACACATCACGCAGTGCACATGGGCCAGTAGTGGGAATACCAACCACCTGTGTGCCTGCCAGATCTTATGTGCCTCCCAGCCACACACCGCACAACTGTACAGATGCCACAGCACACACAGCTGGCCATGTATATGTCACTGTGGGCATTCCATGACACAGGTGCCGCATCTGTGGATCACACAACAGCGTAATAGTACTGTCCACTGTCAGTAATCACCTGCAAGCTGGGCATGTCACTGTGTACAGTGCAGTGGTCATCACTGCCCTGCATACCAGAGGCCTTGTCGTGTCCCTCACACTACCGGCCCCCTTGCTACTGTAGTGTCTGCTGTGCACTGTAGCATGACCTACAGTGTGACGGTTACATGCAGTACCACCACCACCTGTGCCTATGCTATGTTGTCCCCTGGGATATGATATGCTATTCTATGCTGTACTGTTCACATGTAGCCTACAGCTATCATCATGCACTGCCTGATTGACCTACAGGTGGAGCTGCGGTTGGACCTGGACAGCCCCTGTACTTCCAGACTGACCTACAGGTGTAGCTGTGGGACCCTGCAGTAACACCGGGCAAACTGCATGCAAATCAGGGCATAATGGGATGCTAATGTGCCTGTTTGCCCGGAGACTACCTAAGTAGGCTCGTTTGCATGTCAGTTTTGAATATGCCAAAGTTTAGCACCAGGCAAACGTGTTAGCACTGGGCAAACAGCTTAGCTCTGTGTTAATCCCTCACAAATGCGTTAGCTCTGCACAAATGGTTCAGGGAATATTATACTGTTTTACACACTGTACTTTCCCATAGGCTGCTCCCTGTATCTGTACTGGGACCACACTTTTGCTGGAACACACATTGGCCACATAGGTCACCTCTACCTACCTTCACGTTGCTGTGCACTGTGTTGCTGTTGTGATCTGCACTTCCTGGTTGCTATATTCAGAGCTATCTTATTCCAGGGCTATGTTTGCCCTACACTCCCAGCTAGTTTGCCTAGCCTCATTCCCATACTAAATTCAGAGGCTGCTTGCCCTGGGTTATTCCTTTTGAATATAGCTTGCTTTATGCTAACTTTGCCCGACGGCCAGTGCTAATTTAGCCCCTGAGCAAAGTTTTGAATATCTGTCCCCCTGTCCTCTAAATTACATTACAAATCCTCATGTGTACCCCTTTTGGCCAATCAGGACTATTTATTTCCAAGCATTCCAAGGAAGGCTCTCTCTGGCAAACTGTTTTAAAATTCTGAAAGTCTATGTTTGTTTAGGATCGTCCTTTCCCCTACAATGGGACTTGTCTTTTTTTCTACAAACTGTAATAACACAATTGTATTTAATGTCTAGTTCCATACATGGAGTCCTGATTATAACTACCCAAGCAATGAGAATTTTAAAACATTTTTAAAAGAAAGCATAATTTTCCAGGATATAGACTATTTGAGCACTTCTATCCAACACAGATTCAAAACTCAAACATAGAAAACCTAATTTAACATGTTTTGTTGTACTATATTATCCAAGTCTGCTACATATTATTACCTTTGGATAGTTGTGTGGTTTGAGGACTTGCTGATGTTGATGATAATATTGTCGATGATGTCGCTGTTTGTGTTGTTGTTACTGTAGCTGCTGTTGTTGTTTCAAGCAGCGGTTCACATGTTCCATTTGAAGGAATATTTCTTATACAGTTGCAGTCATCTCCAGTTGTATTTGAGCAGCTTTGGTATGTATCACACATCTGACTATTCCATAGGTATCCATTCTCACAAGTACACTGAGTGTCATTATCCACAAGTGTGCACACTAAATAAAGGAAGGAACAATATTCATTACACTTAACATAAAATATGTGACAGCACTTTATTAAATCTTTTCATGTGTCAAACAAATCATAATTGCCTATAACATTATCCTCTGTAAAAACAAGTGTTTGTGTGTGTGTGTGTGTGTTAGCACTGCAGATGAGGCATATTTCTAAGAAATGTCCTCACTTGAACAAGAGGCCTTTTCTACATAACACACTCACTTGTGGGTCTTTTATGTTAGTGAGGTGGAGTAGATACATTGTTTAGGTATGCAAGCAAATGCCCACCTCTTGGTTCTAGTGGACCACCCAATCTGCACTTATCAGTCAGACTGGATGATTTTGGACCTCGCTCTAAACCACCATATCCCTTGAAGGGGTATGGCATCATTTCCTATTCATGCTTGTTTACCATTTTTTTTCCTTCTGCATGTGCATCTTTTAATTTTTCCCTGTCTCACTGATCTTTGAAACATACTCTGTACATAGCCCTACATTGCAAAATTGCTGCATCATTTGAATGACCTAACAAGTGACATCTGTTGTAGTCAGTCAGAAAATATTCAGTCAGTGGTTCCTGATCCTCCTACTAATATGTGCATGGACTGTGAAACATTGAACTTGGGACATATCCTCATTGTGCTCAGTTTTCATAAACATGGATGTTTTTCAAATGCTGAGGTAAAGCACTGCATGCAGACTGGTCAGCAACCATTCACTGTGAGACTCCTGCACATTGTTAAGAAAAGTGGTGCCAGACAGGACAGAGCACAGGAACATAGCACTGCTTTTTATATAAAAAATAATAATGATGGCCATTAAAAACATGACCATCACGTATACAATCACTAGAAAAGTCAACTAACCCCTGTAAATGAAACTCCCTTAAAATTAAAAAAGATTACTTTTTCTTTGACTTTCACTATCCACTTCTTACATACATATATACTGTATAAACTAAAAAATATGAAGAACTGCTCATAGCTTCACTTTCTTGATCTTCTTTCCTGACCATTAAAATCTTCCTGTCCCTACCTGTCTGCCAAGGAATTATTTGCTTCTTACCATACCTGGATAAAATTTAAACCTTGTCTATACTGAGCCCTTCTGTTGTGTGCATTTGTGTGGGTAGAAGTAAATATTATGCCAGTAGACTTCTGTAAAGGTTGTATTTTAATGCATTTGAGAATAAATAAACACAACTTCTACTGAATGCATGGAAATACCAATTACAGACATGTGGGGAGGAAATTACTTTTTATTAGTCACTCTTAGCAAAAGAAACTACATAATTATAACAAAAAAAGTTTTATTTTTTTAAAGAAATCTCAGTTTCTCTTTTTTTATGTTTGCTTGCACAAATATACAAGAAAAATATTGCCATCATACAAGTTTTCGTAGGTGTGGCACCCTCGCTTCCAATGCCCTGATTGTTTTTGCAGGCATGGCATCAGGGCATCAATGAATGTCCGAGCTGTCTATGACAGCAGTTGAGATGCAGTGGCATACAGTTGAAAGAGAAAGACCGCTACAATCAACGGTGGTATAGTGTAGGCAATTTGCATACTGCTATGCCAACAGCAGTATGCAAATTGCCTACAGATCACCGCCTTAGCAGTTGTTCTCTTTCAGCTGTACACCTCTGCATCTCCTGGCATGATGCGCATCCCACCTCATTTGTTGTGTGCTGAAGGGGTGCCCAATCCCCCTCGTCACATGCACACTCTTCCCCAGGCACATTGTATGTCCGACAGTGTGCCCCATCCCTGTTGGCTCCAGTGCCCCCCCAAAAAATCAAATTTCAAGGTGCCACACTGGGAGTCCACCCCAGTGTGGATAAAGTCCTGTGTCATCTTTTAAAAAGAAACCTGCAACAAAAGAAAATGGTCCGTGTTGACTCTCTTGCCCCTCAACCTGCACCCAACCTCTGTGCACCCCACCTCCCCCACCCCCCTCCTTCCATACTTGCCTCTGGAGCCTGGTATGATGATCTTTGTTGGACTGGGAACACGTCTACACTCTTTAAGGTCAACCGTGAACTGAAGAAATGCTGGTAAGCTGTATAATGGCATAAATAGGTTTTTTTAAACTTTGGTTCATATCTCGGTCACTTTTTTGAATTCTGTCCACCAAATTTTCAACATGGGGTTCTTGTGGACCCCATCTCCTAAAATCAGTCACTGTCATCTGGTTATTTAGTCCTGAAAGGTGATTTCATGGTCACTGTGTGGAACCACCTTTTGGGACTGATTAATGAATAGACAATGTCACAGTTCATGAGGTAGACTTCCAAAAAGCCTATGTTTAAAATTTGGTGAAAAATTTCCCAAAAATGAGTGTTTTATGAGCGTGCATTGTGCAGTCCCTATGCACACTCATAACTTCAAGAATTTTTAATATTTTCACTCCAGATTTTCAACATTGCCATTTTACCACACCTTCTTATGAACAGTACAGATATCATTGTTCACATCTTGCTGAAAATGTGTTTTCACACATGTTATGCACAATGACATGGTCAGTGTGCAACATCAATGTTTGGGACATATTAAGATGATCACAGTGACACTGTTCATGAGCAGAAGTGTTAAAATAGCTATTTTGAAAATTTGGTGATAAAAGTCCATAAAATGATTGTGTTATGAGTGTGCATTGCACAGTTTCCACTCAGCCTCATAAGTTCACGAATTTGTAAAATTTTCAGTTCAGATTTTCAAGACATGGGTGTAGGCAGGCATACTCCAAGCACTCCATGGTGTGCAATTTTATTTAAGGGGGGTAGCAAATAGGCTGTGAACTGCTTCCTTTTTCCATGAAAACTAACAAAGAAAATGCTGAACCTTTCTGTAATTTTATTCATAGGAGTTGAAACTAGAAGGACTGGTCACTAATACTGTCTTTGCATCCCAAGGACAATACAAATTTACAGACTTTGGGCTGGTATGTGGGTGTCTTAGGGAGCAATGCATGGCATTTGTATTTACCCATGCATAGCAACAACTGTTGTCATGAGATACAAAAGTTGTATTTATTGTGCCAAATGAGACAACACAGTCCTGGTGTACATTTGTATATTGTCTGGCTACACCCCTGTTTCAAGATTGGCATTTTTTCACACCTCCTTATGAACAGTACAGCTGTCATTTTTCACTTCCTGGCTGAAATGTGTTTCCACACTTCCGACACAGAATAGCGTGGTTGCTGTGGGTAATCAGTGTTTGGGACATATTAAGAAAATTACAGTTACCCTGTTCATGAGCAGAGGTCCCAAAATGCCTGTGTTGAAAATCTGCTGTAAAAAATTCCCAAACAAATTACACTATGGGTGTGTGTTGCGCAGTTTCTACACATGCTTGTGCCTTCACCAGTTGTTTTATATTTTCAATCCAGATTTTCAACTCTGCCATTTTTTACACCTCCTCATGAACAGTACAGCTGTCATTTTTCACATCCTGTTTGACATATGTTTTCACACCTGTGGCACCAAATGGTGTAGTTGCTGTACAAAATCACCTTTTGGCTAACTAACTGAAAGTGAATCTGTTCATGCGATGGGGTCACAAATAGCCCATGTTGAAGACGTAGAGTAAAAATACCAAGAAATGACCAGGGTGTTAGGGTTTTCATCCATAACACCCTACTTTGTAAGGACTGACAGGCATCAGAGGTGTAACTTGGTATTGCCGACAGTAATGCTCATGCCTTTCCACCCCCTACTCTCCTGCAGCCAGTGACAGGCATTGAGGTGCCCCTTGGACCCTTTGGCCAAGAGTTCACCCCATTTTCCTATACTGCACCCATTTCAGTGTGTTTCCATATGGAATTAGGTGAATGTAAAGCCCAAACATCCAAAGGTATACCTCGACACTTGTCAGTGTCTGCAGGGTAGGGTGAGGTGAAATGTCTTGACCGTCATGAGCGATGACTCCAAACCACGCCCCAAGGCCTGTTCATCTCTGCAGGGTGAGGGTGGAGTTGGTGTCAGTTCAGTACTTCACTGCTATTCCTACACTGCATCTGTCTAACTCCTGCACTTCCACTGCTAATGCCAGCAAGCTAACATTCGGCATTGACAAATGCTTGTTATACAGTAACTGCAATAAGACACATTAGGGTGTGGGCAGTTGTATTGCACCTCTAGGTGCTAAAGACAATTGACATAAATGCCTTGTGCCTCACAAGGCACCTGGGCATGCATTTATGATATAATTACTCATACCCTAACACATCTGATTTGTTACTTATGGTATGCAAGCCGTGGTTATACCATCAGGAGTCCAGAAATTACAACTGATGACATCACTGGTGGGATCAACTATGTTGTGTCAGTGGCAGGGATTAAATATGGAGCAGGTTTTAAAATCCTGAGAGGCAGTAATAAACAAGGGAGAGTAATAGACAAGGGAGATCTGTTTAGAAAGAGAACACCCATTAAGAAAGTATCAGAAAGACCAAGCAAGGGACACTACAGTGAGTGTGATGCAGCATAGCAAGAAGGCACAGGAATAAACAAACAAACAAACAAAAAACAGTGCAACATGCACATCTCACACAAAACTTGAACAAGTACACTGAAAGTCAAGAGAATCAACTCTTGACTAAGCCAAACGTTTAATTGTTGAGTCTCCTATGTACTGCTGCTTCAATGAAATACAGCTATCCCTGAGTTCATTCAAGTTCAGAGTAAGGTGTGCATGTTAAGCAAGTATGAACTGGGAATACTGCAGTGCTTTCCGTTCACTTTAATATCCCAAGATAATATTATTAGAAGCATCAAAATCACATAGATGTAACAATAAAGAGGCATTTGTATTGCACAAGGAGAGAATTGATACATTATATAACAAATATGTGAAAACATTTCTCTTAAACTGCAATACTTCCATACATGGGTTTCTTAACAAGAACAGTAATACACATTTCAATTTCACACACACCCTGCCTCTTATACTAGGGGAATGATCAATGCATGAGCTGTAAATTACTTAAATCTTACTTAGGGTGCATATCAGATCTGGTTGTTCTCCATGGTGCAGGATTTATACCCCAATCAGTACTAAAATGCAGCACACATTCTTTACAATATCCTGCAGAGAGTGGATGTCACCCCCTCTGCACAATCAGATATGTCAGTACAGTTCACGTGCTGTGTTGGGATGAAGTAAGAGGGTGTCGTAGACATACTGCATGCAATGGAAACATCAGATGTGCGTAAAGGGGCCCCAGTAGAGTTGAGAAACCCTTCTTGCATGCTTATGGGTGGATAGAACTTTGTTAATTGAGCCCTGTTTAAGAAGAAATAGTAAGGCAGTCTGGCGATTTGTTATAGAAGCATGATATTCTTAAAGTCTTTCTGTGGCATTTTTTTTAAGTAATTGAGCTATTCTTTTAAACATATTTAATTGCAAATTATATAATTTGTTCAAACATTAAAAAACTTAATACCCCCATCAGCATTTAGAAAGCCTCCAGGCAACCTTTAAAGTGGGTTTATCACTTTTTCAGAACACTTTCAAAAACTTAATATTTAGACTGAATTCAGCCTATATTTTGGGGTGGGATTCTGAAAAGACATAATATGAAAAACTCTTAATTATCTCAAGGGGTATTTTCAAAAGTCATGAGATAGACACAGCTCCTACAGTAGTTGTGCTGGGTATGATATTAAAATTGTCTGATTTAGCCAGCCTGGTGGCACTGAGAGTTGAGGTGCTAGATGCCACACCTACCACCATGCTGCAACCCAGGTTCAGGCACGTGCTTGGGCCACCAGGGCTTGGCTGCGGAGGGATAGGATTGAGTATCTAGAGGACTGCTCTCCTATCCCAGGGAGGAATCTAGGGAACCACTGCTGTCTGGTGCCTGCTGGTGATGACCAGGGCACTACAACAGCGATGGCAGAAAAGGGGGGCGGGTGCAGCAGACATCAGCATTCTGTGCCCAGACTTCATTGCACGTCCATACTCCACAAGGGAGAGAAAACCAGGTGGAAAATAGCTGTGTGATGATCTTGGTAGCTGATGGCCATGCTTGACACCTCCAGTTCCCAAGAGGATCCTGTCACAGAGTATGAGAGCCCTAATTGGTCAGCCCTGTGGGGGTGCCAGACCGGGCCCAGGGGCGAGTGCAGGTGTTGGCAGCCAGAGATCACGGAGATCTGCTCCGCTGGTGAGGAGGACTAAATAAAAATAATAAAAAAACTTGTCTGACTTACCTGAAGTATTTGTATGTGTTGTGTTTTACTTTACACCCATTGTTTGGATACAAAAAATGTTAGATATAGATGTAAATAATAGACCAGTTTACAATCCATCTGAAAACTGTGTCTGGGCACATTTATGCCTGGGACCAGATTTTCAAAACCCTTGTGTAGTTACAGTTTTTATTGCATGTGCTGAATTTTCAAAGATGGAGCCTTTTATGTCAGGCTCCATCTTTGAAAATCTGGTGCATATGGGACAAACTGTGGCTCCACAAGGGTTTTGAAAATCTGTCAGCCTGTGGCTGTTTTTTAGTACAGCTGCAGTATGATGTTATTCTTGTCTGGACCTTTTGTGCCTGCTGCTTGTGTGGAGCATGAGCAGAATAATTGAAAGCTTGTGACCGGGAGTGGCACACTGGGCCAAGGCTCATTTCCAGGTGTGACACGGGACAAAGAGAAGGGAAATATGTGTACAGATGCAAACTGACTTACAGAGCCAGGTTAAGCTGTTGTTGGTATTTTAGTGCATAGGGGTAAAGTTGGCCAGGACACCGGGAAATTTCCTCTAAACTTTGTTTAGGGGGTGCTGCTGTCCATTTGCAGGATGGCAGATACTGGTTCAGCTTTGGAGGAGGAGGTGGTGTTGCAGACCAGGGTGTTTCTAATGGGGATGAAGATATGATTTCTGGCATGTAATTGGACTATCTACAGATCTATATCAACATGGAATTTGTTGCACCATCCACAGATATGCAAGTCTGCGTACCTGAGACAGTTGATGAATCACACATTCATAGGATATGCCTCAGAATAACAATGTAGATATAAGGGTTGTATCAGATGCTAAAGTAGGATATGCACAAAAGGCAACTGTTACAAAAATACTGAAAATCAAAGGATTGCAAACCTCAAGTTACTCATTGAGGGCACCTCAATTGGCATTAACAGAACACCAAAACATTCCTGCATGACTGCTCCCTGCTACTGCTGTAGCTGAAAGTTCTGCCTTACAGCAGATTGCAGCTGCCTTTGGGATCCTAAGAACAGAGGTGAAACAGTCAGAAAAAGACTGGTCAGCCAAATCTGGTTTAGTTAATGCAAGTTGGAAAAACGAGGCAGATGGCAAATGGGTTCCAGATCCTGAATGTATTAATCAAATAACATTTCTTCCTTGGAGGCCCCTGCATCTTATTGTGGTGAAGTGACTCCATCTTGCAGCCACTCCAGTGATGTGATACTAGAGATGCAGCAAAATTTAATTTTCACAGCGAAATTACAGTGAAATTGCCAATTTTGCTGTGCTATAACATTTCACAAAATTGGGCCCTTAATGCAGAATGTTGCTGTCAATTTCATCTGTAAATTTTACTTTTGCCAGAATATTTCACTTTACATTAGTATTAGGCTAAATTGGGGGAAAAGAATGCTTGTCATGTGACTTACTCTTTCTAGCAGATGGTGATCCAGCAAATTTTAATATTGCCCATGGAGTGCCTGCGAGGTGTTCAAATTCGCATCATGGAGCACCTCATGAAATTTTCCCACAGAAGGCGGAATTTCACCTAGGTGAAATTTCACCTTCCATAGGCAAAAGTTTGCCTTCCGCAGTGAAATTTCACCTTCCATCCATGGGCAAAGTTTCACCTTATGATATAGTCTGGTCAAGGGGAGAGAGAGAAGAGATCAAGTTATGTAGTACATTGCAGTTGTTTATTTAATTCAATGATACATTAAACCCTTCTTAGGTGTCCTGTTTAATGTGACTATCATAGACTGAGTCTCCACAATATTTATGTTGTATATATTATGACTAGGGTATAAGTTATAACTAGATCCCTGGTGGCTAGCGGTTCCTCCCCCCACCTGTCCCACTCAGCTCAGTTGGCAGGCTGGCTGTGGAGGAGGGAGGATAGCTATGCTGGTCCGCTACTAACGGGATTTAGGATGGTGGTGGGAATGGGGTTGTGGTGGGGACATCTGGCTGCTAGGGAGGCTGGGTGGGTGAACACTGGATCACCAGGGATTTATTGGAACTGGGGATCTGGAGGGGGTTTAAAATTTACAAAAAACCCTCTAGACCACAAGAGATTTATTTTTTGTAACAGGAGAAGGAGATTTGGAGGGATGCCTGTGGGGAGGACACTGTACATTTCTTTGGTGGGTGGGTTATTACCAGGTGGAGGGGAGAGGCCACTAACCAACATGGATAATTTAATTATTTACATGTGGGACAGGTGGGGGAGGGACTGCTAGCCACCAGAGATTGTTCTGTACATGTGGGACAGGTGGGGGAGGGACTGCTAGCCACCAGAGATTGTTCTGTACATGTGGGACAGGTGGGGGGAGGGACTGCTAGCCACCAGGGATTTAGTTATAACTTATACACTTGTAAGGAGAAATTTTGCCCATAGACGGAAGGCAACATTTCACCGTGGAAGGCAAAAGTTTGTCGCAGAAGGTAAAATTTCACTGAAGGAAGGTGACATTTTCCCATTCTGACAGGTGAAATTTCACCACTCCACCAGGTGAAATTTCACATTTCACTACGTGGAATGGGTGGAATTTCACAGATTTCTCTGTGAAGCAAATTCCACCCACTTCACCCACCACTACTAGCAGATTGCTGGTCACATGAGTGACCATACTTAGGCAAGAAGCTAGACTAAATCTACTTCCTTTAGAGCCTTTGCTGCCTGTAGGAGAGAGGAGACAGTAGCAGAAAAGCTTTGTTTTTCAAAACAAACAGTGTGGTTAGTGTTTGAGTGTGTATTTACTATTATTGAAATCTCTTCCCCACTTTATTTTACAAAGTAAATAGTTTCTGTTAGGTCATTTTCTTTAGTATTATAAGTTGCATCTTTATAGTGTGTGTGTGTGTGTGTGTGTGTGTGTGTGTGTGTGTGTGTGTGTGTGTGTTGACTCCCTCCCTGTATCTTTCTTTTTCATTTATTGTCTTTAGTTTTCTATTAAGAAAACACCTTTTTTTAATGATGCAAAAAGGGACTGGGAGCAGCAGATCAAGGGGGAGAATGGAAAGTGCACCACCAGGAGGATCTACTGTCTGCTTTAACAGGCAGGAATTTTCAAAGCAGCCCCCCCAAGAGGAGCATGTGCCCATTGTCCTCCCAGTAGCAGCAGGTCCACCCCACCAGCAGCAGGAGCACCTTGCACCCTCCCCAGCAGCATATGCCCCCTGCCCAGAAAGAGCAGCAGAAGCCTGTTGCCTCACCCAAGGAACATGTGTAGCCTGCGCCCCCCCCCATCAAGAGCAGCAGCAGCAGCAGGTCTCAGATAAGGTGGCCCCCTCTGGGACATCAGATGATGAGCCCCCCCCCCAGGTCTCTTTAGTTAGGTCCTTTTTTCTACAAAGGTGTCAGATGACACTGTTGTCATCTGCAACATTTGTGGTAAAAAAGTAAAAAGGGGAAAAAGGGTCCCGCTTTGGGACACGTGAACCAAGAAACCTCTTGCAGCTCCACCACACTACAGAGTGTCTCTCCAAGCTGAAAGAAGTTGCAGCAGTAGGCAGCAATGGTGCTGACCAGGAGGAAGTAATTCAGTGGCCTAGGGGGCACCATAGTAGTCACAGCAGTGGAAGCAGCTGGAATCCAGGATGAGTGATACACCCCACACCCACTGGCACCAACGTGCTGCACCATATTCTGCAACAACATCCTCCCAGCAAGCAGCAGCTTCCCCAGCAGGTCAGGTTGTCAGCATGGAGACCTGGAGGCCATGCACCCTGAGGTGGTGGCAGTGCATACAGAGGTTCAAGGACTCCAGCAGCAGTTTGATGAGTTCTGCCAGGAGGTCAGAGGAGACCTTGATAAAATAAAGGAGGACCAAAAGAAGATCTTGGACCTCCTGGCAGAGCTGTGTCATGGGGGTGGTGGTGGTGGCGGTGGCAGTGACACTGTTGGAAGTGAGTAATGCACCTATTTTGTTTTTCTTTTGTTTGTCTTCTGCAAGTCTCTATCTTCTTCCTCTGCACCCACTTAAAAATAAGAACACCCCAAAAAAAAAAAGTAAAAAAAAAAAATATTTTCGATCCTTTTTCTCTTCTATCTGCTCTTTGTTCTTTTTCTTGTTCACTGGTTTTCTGTCTAATTTGTTATGTTTTATGGAATGTTTATGCTCCCTCCCTTTTCCCTTTGTGTCATATGAATACCCTTACCCAGACTGAGTCTGACCTGGTATGTCCCCCCCCCAAGTTGGTAGTACTGAGCCTGTAAACTGCGTATCTTTCTGCTTGTTTTATGTTACCCCTTATTTATATGCTTCCTCCTATCCACAAATGTCAAGTATTGTAATTTGTTCACATGAACAAACATTTTTTTTCCAAAGCTATGTGATGTTGTTTGTTGTGTGTGCTAAGGGCTGGTGGCAGTTGCTTTGGCTGTGTGCAGCACTAATCTGAATACATACACAACAGTCATAGAAACAGTTACACAAGCACTTTTATTATGAAGTTAAACATGAATATGTTTTGTTTTGCTTAACAACATGTGTCCCCCTGACCTTGCCACCTCCACGAATGTTAACTTTGTGTTCCATCCCTCCAGTCATGATACTGTTTTATTAGTGCCCCACCTCCACCACCACCAGCCAGGTGACCCAGTTCAAAATGTGCACTTTGGCCACAGTTTAACATGGCCTCTTGCCACTTGGCATGCTAAGATGAGGAATAGGACAGGAAAAATGGTACATAAAGTTGAGACAGAAATATGATCTGAGTCATGATGTGACACGGTGCCCCCACCACCACCAAGACATTAAATTGCTGTTGCGGGTCCTGTTTACCAAGGATTGCAGCCTGAATCTCAGTGCTGCTGGCACCAAACAAGGTCTACAAGTCCAGAATTGTTTGCAAAAAAATGTTACAGTCAATTCAGACAGAAATCAGGTCTCAACCATGTTGCTATATGGCACGCAAGCCACCACCCGCACTAAAACATGGTCTTGGGTCCACTGTTTACAAGTGATTTCATGATGAATCTTCTTTCTGTGAGTGCAGAACAGGCTGTACATGTCCAGAAATGTTACAGGAAATATGGTACATAAAATTGAGACAGAAATATGGTCTGAGTCATGATTTGATGCGGTTCCCCCTCTCCCCCCAGACTTTACATTGCTGTTTTGGGCCCTGTTTACCAAGGATTTCAGCCTGAATCTCAGTGCTGCTGGTGGCAAACAGGGTCTACCAGTACAGAAATGTTTCCAAAAAAATGTTCCATCTAATTGAGACTGAAATCTGGTGTCAGTCGTGATGTTAAATGCTATGCCACAACCTCATAGACCTGAAAATGCAGCTTCTGCCACTGTTTACCAAGGATTTCACCACAAATATTGATGCTGCTGTGGCCAAACAGGGCGTACAAGTGCAGAAATATTTCCAAAAAAATGTTACAGTAACTTCAAACAGAAATCAGGTCTCAGCCATGTTGTTATATGCTGCCCAAGCTATCACCTGAACCAAAACATGGTCTTTCATCCACTGTTTACAAGTAACTTCATGGTGAATCGTGTTTCTGAGAGTGCAAGACAGGCTATACATGTCCAGAAATGTTACAGGAAAAATGGTATATAAAGTTGCGACAGAAATATGGTCTGAGACATGATGTAATGTGGCGTTCCCCACCACCACCACCCAGACATTGAACTGCTGTTTTGGGCCCATTTATCAAGGATTTCAGCTGGAATCTTGGTGCAGCTACCTGCTGTGACGTGCAAAACTCAGAACATGCATTATACAGTAACTCCAGAAAAAAAGCATGGCAGAATTGTGAGAAGGGAGACATAATTATGGTGGGAATTATTAAATAGCTAAAAGGGGTACCATGCTGAGAAAATGAATTTCCCCTGCAAAATGCTGCCGCTACTTGCAATTGTTTCCTCATGCTGCTACTTTTTCAATTGATTGAGAAATGTAGAATAATCATTTCCCCATACTGCTGTCCTGTTTGATTGTGTTGAACTCTGTGGTTGAACTTGCCTAGTGATGAGGCGTGAATTACATTTTTGGGGCACTGTAGCTTGCTGCCTGCTGCTGTCTCTGACTACTACTTGCCAAGTTGCCATGAGAAGTACTGTTTTGGATGGCTGATGGTGGATCATCTTCACAGAGTTCATACTGCTGCTGCTGTACACGTTAAGTATCCATCTTTATTTTTTTCCTGTGCAAGATAAAGGTGTTGGTGAGTTGGTATTGTGGTGTCTTGAGTTCTAATATGTTTGTACTACTTTTATATTATTTTTCAGTTTGCAGTGGATGACATCAACATGCCAGGCCAGGATTAGGATCTAGGGATGTTGGAACGCTCCACCTTTGCCAATGCAGACAGTACATAATTTTTCATTACTTGTGACGTATGTCTGTTTCTGCATCTGGGTGTCTGAATTTGACAGTAATTGTGTTCTTTTTTGCTTTTGTCAACATCAGGAGTTCCAGCGAAGTTAACTCAAGTTCCTGCTGCTGCTGCTGCTATTCAACAACATCTAGGGGATTTATTTAATTGTGCAATGGTTCCAGTTTCACAGTCCCTCGGATGAACATTTCTTCATTTTTTAAGGTATTTTGTGGGGGGGGGGGGATGTTGGGGAGGGATAGGGGATAGACCTTTTTACAATCCCCAAAATGTGTTCTTCTTTTTATCTTATTTCCAGTTATGTAGTACTGTTAGGGGAATGGGAATGCCTACTGCTGTGCTTTATCATGGTCTGGAATCATGTGCTATGCCCAGCATGTTTCTTCTGGGGACAGTTTTGTCAGTTTAATGAAGTCATGGGTATGGAAAGTATTATTTTTTTTCTCTGCTTGTTCTAGTTTACTTGCTAAAACCAGGTATGCAGATTGATGAGTATTCATCATTTTTTTCTTATCTTTGGTCCTGCTTAGGTCATTTTCCTCTTCTGTTGAGGTTTCATCCTATCTTTGTGTGATGAATGCATCCATCCAGGCCCTATAGGAGCTATGTTGCATGGAAGAAAGAGAGTGTTGGTTGAATTGTGACATTGACCACTGGTGTGCATACCATTTATGAATAAACACTACCCTCATCCAGGGAGGAAGTATATATGGAAATGGATGATTGAGATGGTGTTTAGTAAATAATTAGGTGGGGGGGGGGCTAATGTTTTGTCTAATAGTCTGAGGTGGCAGAGCTGCAGTAATCATGAAGATTTGGAATCCAATCTGAGGGCAGCAAACACATCTCACTGCCTTGACACCCCGCACCAGTAACCTTTTGGGGGGAATTGGATGTTGTAATTTGTAAAGCCTTTTGCATGATTACTTTTGTAATTAATGATTCCCATCATTAAAGATTGCCACCATTCACCATTTCTCAAAATGTGTTCAACTTGTGGTGTTAATGGCTGTGCTGTAAAGAATGCCATGGCCAGGCTGTTATCTGGGTCAACCCAACCCAGCCATATTTCTCCTGTGCTGCGCTCTCTGCACTGGCTGCCAGTCCAGTGGCAGATCACCTTTAAAGTTGGTTCACTGACTTTTAGAGCCCTATATGGTTTGGGTCTGAGTTACCTATGAGAGCTTCAGAAGCCCTACTGCCCCCTCTGACCACTCCACTCAACTGATGAGGGGTTGCTAGAGATCCTCAGGGTGTGTTTGAAGACCTCTGGAGCTCGGGCTTTTGGCTTTGCTACCCCTACCCTGTGGAATTCTCTATACCAGAGTGTCAGACAGTGGACAGCTTTAAAACTGCTTTAAAAACCTATCTGTTTGTGTGTGCTTTCCTTGATTTGTGGCTTTGGATTATTTGTTTTAGCACACTTAGTGAATATTTTATTAGGTTTACATTACTTATGTGTTATATAATGTTTTAGAGTTTGATGTGTTTGTACAGCACTTTGATATCAGTTGAATTGTGCTTAACAAATAACATTATTATAATTACTAATTATTATTACTAGGAGCCAGGGTTCTTCAAAATGTGATGGATAGTAAGTGGAAGAAATTTTTTTTTTTGGTCACATGGAGTACATGGGTGTGTCAGGTAGTGGGAAGGAGGAGGGAAGGGGGCTGGTGTGGCATGTGCCAGCATGGGCATTTTTAAGGACATCAAGACAATATATCTTGCTATATGAAGGGGTTAGATAGTTGAAATGAAAAGTTAAATGTGTATCTTGATATTTCTGGCAGCGAAACAGTATAACTGTAATCATGCAAAATCTTCATGGTTATGGTAATTTGATTGCTTCTGCTTAATAATAAAAATAATAACACGTTTTATTTATAAAGCACAATCTCTTAAAACTGAAGTGCTGCACAATTCATAAAACCAATAAAACAAACATATATATATATATATATATATATATATATATATATATATATATATATCAGCTTAAAATCAAATAACAAAATACAAAACAAGCAGGAGCATATGACAAGCCTAGTCACCAAATGCCTAGCAGAATAATAAGGTCTTTAAAGCTGTTTTGAAACTCCCCATTGTTTATACAGGCTGGGGGACAGGGGACCAAACAATGGCTTACAGCAAAGGGTGATCAAATGAAACTGATTCACACTGCAACAGATAACAGTTAACCATAACCAATCAAATGGTACACAGCTAAAAATAAGTTAAAACACTATACTGATCTGAAAGTGGTTGGGGGTGGCTTTCAAGTAAAGTCAGCCTTTTTCCACTTCCCCATCATTAGTGGTGGGCAAAGTGGCTGAAAATCATTCCGAGAAGTGATTCTTGGAATAATGAGGAATCTGCGAAGTGCTCCACAACGCGAAGTGGAGTACTTCGCATTATAATGGGGAAGGCAAAGTCCATTGGACACAATGATTGCATTATTCCACCTTCTCCAAACCACTTCTCCTCCAATTTTAAGGTGAAGTACATTGAAATCAATGTACTTCACCTCACTTCACCCTGTTCTTGAGCTCCAAAGGAGAATTTTGCAATGCTTTATGGGATTGCAGGTCACATGAGCTCTAGATTGTTCTGCACCACCTCAGTTCTGTGTAATGTGTGTGTAGTGGAAGATGGAAACAGTTTCCTCTCAGAGCTCTGCGATTCAAACCCTCTAAAAGCTGTTTAAAAAATCTTTTTGTGCTATTTCTTTTGTTCACAATTTACTACATTGAGTATCAGAAACCCTCCTGTGCTCATATTATCGAGTGTTTATTGTTTGTGGGTGGATTTTGAATGTTAATTTAGAAAAGTCAGTCTGTGTACTGTGAAGTCTGCTTTGGGTGAGGGGCGTATCTGTGTGTAGGTAGATTAACTGGGAGAAAAAAGCAGTCTTTCTGTTGTTATATTTTTCTTGTATAACTGTGTTAATGTATGCACAGTAATATTTTCAGTAATTCTTGACATTTTTTTTCTGATTGTTGTGGAGCAGCAGTTTATAATTTCAGTTTGTTTAAAACATTTGGTTATCTTACTAAAGGTTTTCAATTTGCTATGCATTACTTGTAGTATGTGTGAGTGTGTGTGTGTGATGTGTGCCATTAAATAAGACACATTTTATTGTGCCACAGAGTAACTGCAGCAGTGTGAACCTGCTATCCACTGCACCTGCATGAATTTTTTATACTACTTTGTGGTATCTTTACTGGTAGTGGACTGCTACTGCTGTGCACTACCCCACCCGAACCGGCAAAAGGTATTCTTTTCCAGATTTGGATTTGTGACTTATGAGTGCTGGTTAGGTGCTGTGCCTTTGCATCTGCATCTCCTGAGTGTGCAGCACAATCTTAATCTTTCTGTGCATTTGTCGTACACCTTTAATTCTGGGAGACTTTGCATTTCTTATTACACCCTCATTTCACTTCATCAGCACTGGGAAAGTTTATGGACACAAGACATGAGCATTTTGGGGATGCACATTAATTTTGGTGACTGTGCATGTGAAGGGCTGCCAAATATTGTTGTCACTTCACCTTACTTCGAGTTAAGGTGGAATGACAACATGAAGTAATAATTACTAGGTGAAGTGAGCCTTTTGCATTGGCCATTGAATGACAATGTGAGGTGACCACTTCACAGGCACTTCGCTAGCGGAATTTAAACTCACTGCATCTCTATTTGTGATACAGGTCATTGTCAATGGCAAACAACAGCTGTAGGCATTCACCTTCCTGTACAGCATGTGAGTTATAGTACTGTAAGCCATGTCATGTGTGGGGGCCCCGGGGCTGCCAATATTGTTGTCACTCTGCCTTACTTTGGGTTAAGGCAGAATGACAATGAGAAGTCACAATCACAATAATGAGGTGAAGTGGGCATTTCATGCTGGCCACTCTGCGTAGTGGAGTGACAATGCAAAGTACCCACTTTCGTGGGCACTTCAACAGCGGAATTTACATTTGCTGCATCTCTAAGATGGGAGACTTTGCATGTTTTGTTACACTCTCATTCCACTTCATCAGCAGTGGGGAATTTTCTGGACACAAGACTGTAGCATTTTGGGGATGAACATTAATTCTGGTGACTTTGTCTGACCACTGCCCAGATGACTGAGTGTGCCATTAATTCTGGGAGACTTTGCATTTCATGTTGAGCTCTCAATTCACTTCATCAGCACTGGGGAACTTTCTGGAGACAAGATGACAGTAGCATTTTGGGGATGCACATTAATTCTAGTGACTGTGGGTGTGTGGGGGGGCTGCCAATATTGTTGTTATTCCACTGTACTTTACATCAAGACGGAATGACAATGTGAAATAATAAAAACAAGGTGAAGTGGGCATTTCATGCTGGCCACTCCACGAAGTGGAGTGACAACATGAAGTGCCAACTTTGTGTTCACTTTGCCGACAAAATTTAATTTCACTGCATCTCTACCCATCATCTAAAAAGTACCCTTCACAGTCTACAAGACTGAAGTTGTCACCAGGTGGGAATTCTCTCACCATTGCTACTTCATCCACCTCACTGCTGGTGTAAGCCTCAGCAGAAGAGCTGATATATTCCTTGTCATCATCAATACACGTGGCAACACCACTGACATCACTGTGTTGTGTGGAATGTGCCTTTCCTTCATTTTGATGAATGGTAGTATGGACACATTCTTGGGTGACAAATTGGTCCTATGGTCATTTATAACAGCCTCAGCTGAACTAAACACTCATTCCACACTGACACTAGATGGTGGGAAGCTCAGGTATTTCACAGCAACCGATGTTTGGCTGGCCAGTCAGTCATTTTGCTGCTCCAGTGCAGCAGTGGCTTGTCAGTAATGGCAAGGTGCTTTGGAACCCCATGTAGGCCTCTATCATTCATTCTGCTGCCCTAAGTCCAGCTACCTCATCTGTCTCCACCTCCTTTTCCTCCATATCTTCCACTCCCACCTGACAGAGAATATCCCAAATGGGACTGCTTGTCGTTTTCTGCTGTGCATTGTCCATATTCTCTGATTAGGTTGCCTTATGCAGTGTCCACACTCACTGCCTGTGTAGCATGCTCAAATGGACAGATAATGCATATTAGCCCATCCATTTAGCACCACTGCTCTGTTAGAGTAATGGACACTCCAGCACTGTCATGAGTGGTGTGCACCAGCAGGTATTTTGACACAGCCTTATACTGTTTGTATAGTCGGTGAAGAATGCAAAAGGTGGCATTCTACCTGGTCACAACACCAAGCTTCATCCAGTACTGAGGCAGATGGCTATTGTGCTGTAGCTCACTTAGATGGTCACGGGCCTTTGCAGAATGGGCGACATGAACACAGATGCGATGAGCAACAGCCAGTTTTTCCCTAATGTCTGCATGGTAGAGAAACTGCTGAACAACAAGATTACAGCAGTTTGCCAGGCATGGCACCCTGAAAAAAAAACCATTGCTAATGCACTTCACTACATTGGCACCATTATCACTTGCGATGCATCCTGCTATGAGTGACTGTGTGCGTAGCCACAAATCAATCTTCAATAGCAGAACATTATGCATTTTCTCACCCATTTGAGGAACAATAACATTTGTCGTACTCAGGATTGCATGCTGCTGAATACCAGGTGTGTTGCTTCCACCACAGTTTTGCTTTATGCAGGTTTTGCCGGCCCCAAATTAAGTACCACTCAAGGTAACTGTGCCTAGTGTGCTGTTATGCATAGATACGCGATTGCTGCTGTTTGTCCAATGGTCCACATATTCATGCTAAAATGGATATATTCTGATGCATTTTGCTTCAGTGCATGTCTAATGGAATCAGACATTCTACTGTTGAGCTCTGGCACGGCACACTTAGAAAAATAGATTTGCAATTGAACCTGCCATTTGGACCAGGCATAGGCCATCAACCTGCAGAAACCGATATTCTCCACAAACGAGAATGGCAAAAGACTGATGGCCAGCATTTCAGCAGTGGCAGCATTTAACTCTTGTTGTGCAGAAGCATGATTAGGGGAGTACATTGTGTGTTGCTCAAGAATGGTCTTCAGAGTGGGCTGCATCTTTGTGGCTGTTTGATCAGAACGCTGTACTTGTGGCAGCAATGTTGTTCTTTTAGTGGTAACACTTGACTCTTGAGGTTGTGCAGACCGCATGAAACCAGTTATTTTGGTTGCTTGTGGGTGTGGTGATGTACTTTTCTGACTCAAGGGACTGGGACTGGTTCCTCCACTGCTATGCCCACTACTCAAGAGAGCATAGGATTGCTGACCCTCCTCCTCCACCATCAGCGACCCACTCTACCCTCCCTCCTCCTGCTCTTGTTCTCCTACTTTTAACTTGCCAAAAGAGATGCCACTTACAACTCAGGCTCTGACATCACAAATGGTGTTTGTTTATCAGGTGGGCATGCTGGCCACTGGTGCCTATGTGGCTTCCCTTTTTCTCCTGACTAACACATGCTTGACAAAGTTGGCATATCACTATGTCCTCATCAGCAGGATCAACCTCATAAAAGTCCAAAACTAGGGACTTTTGGCCTCTGGACTTCAGATGCTTCTATGACTGGGATAGTTCAGAAACAGGAGTAGAAGTGTGTGTTTTTTGGGCTGCTCTCATCACTTCCATAAGACTACTTTTGGGAGGGGTAAGTTGACTGCTTGGAGGTTTATTAAAAGGCTGACACATGGGATGTTCATGTAAATGGCCTATATCACCCTTGAACTTTTTTTTTTTCAATTTGGATGTAGTGGCCCCTTCCACCCCTTCCCTGACTTGTCACCACCCGTTACTGCCTATGCACCCACTGGACCTCCACCTAGTGGAAGCGGGAGTATAGACAGTGGGCATCCACTCCATTGGAGGGGACAGCCATGGCTCAAATCTGCTCCAGCCCTCCTTCTGAGTTGGTATCCCAGTGACTCGAGGCTGTTTTTGAACCCAGGTCACTAGCATAGTGCGAGGTAAGACACCAGGGCCTCAGCCCTCTGTTCCACCAGGCCAGCCTACCCTTGAACTTTTTTAACTCAGACTTCTATTTGGGACCATCCCAGTTATCATAATCACCACCAATAGTGATGATGTCCTTGTCCTCTTCTTCCACCTCCTCCTCCTCCTCCCTATCACTGTCTTCTAACAGCACAGCACCTTTTTATTTCTCCACAACCCTCTCAGGGGGCTGACTATCCCTATCTCCAGGATTATCAGACTCTAGCTGAACACTATCATCATCAACTCCTGCAGGAACAGGGACAGTCACATCGGCAGACTTATCACCCTCCTCCTGGACCACTGTTTCTGTGCTGGTGTCAATGCCTCCCTTCTTCTCTCTGTCATCATCCCCCACCAGCATAGATGGAACAGTTTGAGCCTTAAAAAGTAAGACACAGGTATGCCAGTTCTTCCAAAAACTCCTTTGCAGGAACTTACCACACCGCCATAGCACACAGCAGAAGACACTGATGCAGACATCTGTGTGTTTTCACTGCTATGGGGAACTGGAACTAAAGTTGTACTATTTTCAGTAGGCTTCATAGCTCTTTCATCTCCCTGCCATCCCCCGTACTGGGCCATCTCTTAGCAGAAATTTTGCTGGCTGCTGCTTCAAAGCTTTTCCTTTCTCTTGGAGTATATCAAGAAAGCATGTATTACTAATGGTGTGAATAACACCTTACACATCACACATGCAGTACTTGCTTCCTATCAAGTCCAAACACAATTAGGGCAGGTAGCAGCACTCAAAAGCACAACTAATACCATATATGGTAGTTACCCTATTCTAGTAAAAACACAAATATAACTTCCTTCTTTCCCCAAACAGGAATTAAAGCACCACACACAGGTAAAAAGGGCACAAGTAACTGACTTTAAATACGGATCACCTCTGTCTGGACAACTAAAGTACTATAATGTGTTAGTACTTAGTTACTACCACAATTTTGTTTTATTATATAAGAGCAGAGACAACCATATAACATCAACAAAGGCAAGGACCACAATGGTAGTGGTCTGGATGGGAGGGATCAGCAATCTTTTGAAAACTACTACCGTATGTTAACCCTTAGGTTGCCAAGAAAATTTAGAACATATAGGAATTCTGGACTGATATATCAGTCTGCGGCACATCAAGCGTTAATATATAGTTTTTTTATACTGTATGAATCAGGTAGTAAACAATTCTGTTGCACAGAAAGGGTAAGAAAATTGAACTAAAAGGGGAACACTGTGCAATGTGTAGAGGCAAGCTTTAGCAATAAAATAAAGGGGAGCAATTCACCAAAGCAGTAAATGGACAAGTTAAAGTGATCATTAACAGTACTTAAGTTTCTGTACCAAAAAATATAGAACTGTTGATTTCCAGTTTAAATGACACAAGTTAAAACTTCAATAAAGAGAACTAATCAAAAACAAACAAAAAAAATAAATAATGGATCAGTGCTGTGTGCTCAAAACTTTAGAATTCACAATCACAACTAAAAGCAGAAGAATGTTATATAACACGGGCTAACAGCAGCAGAAACTCTCAGTATAGAATAACTTTCCAGAGAAATAAAAAAAAAATTCAAGACATAACAAAATTAATAAGAAATAACAGTAAATCACTTACAATTTGTGAGGAATCTGTTTGTAAAAGGCTAGAAATACCTGCACTGGTTTACACACTTACCCTACCCCACTCAACACCTTCAAAAACACATACAAAGAGTAAAACTTAATTAAACTAAGAATTATGTAAAAATGCACAAAGTCAGAAAATGTTCCCTAGCTGCACTAGGAACAAATTATATATTTGGGGTAGTGTGCAGCAGTTCATTATTGCTTCGCTGCCATGAATCTCTATGTGTGTTATTGTTGACTGCTTCTTGAGTGCGTGATACATTGTACTTTTGGATATATATTTGGGAGCACCTAGCTCTCAAAAACAAGTTTTAAATATGTTTTAAAAGACTATTGGCTCTGATGCACCACAACAGATTGCTCTCTGACTCAACATGAAGTAGAATGAGCTGAAAATAAGTTGCGCATGATATTTGACCTATTTACCCACAATGCATTGCAAACGTCACTTTTGGAGAAAAATTTCTCTGGCGAAATCAAATGTTACACCGGTGAAAATTTCACTACAAGGAGAAATTTTAAGCATGAATGGGTGAAATTGACCTATCAAAGCATTTTACATGAAATTTCGCTATTAAGCAAAATCAGAAAACCAGGCAAAATTTAATTTTGCCTAGGTGAAACATTTCACATAATTGTAGAATTACTCAAAATATTTCACTAGGTGAAATATTTCAATTTTGCGCAATACTATGTGATACCCACATGAGTGGTTTTACAGGTACCATGTTCCAGAACTGTAGCTACCAACTTTATGTTACCTACAAAAGGTTTGTCTGGCTTTACCTCTGAAACATGATATTGTGTTAGTGGAGGTGCTATGCCAAGCACAATGACACCCACCACCTGCCACTCTCCCTTAGCACTTTCACAAGTGCAGAGCGTGGGACTGGGAACAACAACGATGTACAGCCCAGTGATATCACCATTCTGCTCAGGTGTGCCAACAGTGCCTTCTACCTGCGCTAGGAGAAGTGAGTGAGTGGGGACTACCGGATCCCTGTGTAAATCATGCAAGAGGTGCCACCACAAAGACCTTACAATATTTATTACAAGGTATGATGCTGTCCCGCATTTCATAACCAAAGGACAATGCTAGCAGGACAATGTTGATGTGTTCCTCATAAAGGATTTTCTGTAGCAAGACCTACATAGATCCCACTTTAGTGCTGCTTGTACTTATGTATTGAATATGTACAAACAAAAAGGCAAAGGTGAAATGTGACAATATGAAGCGCATGTGTTTCCAATCTGTTAAACTGTGAATTTGTGGGGACGTACTTTTTCAATCACCACACTCCATATTTTAATTAAAGAAAGCATTTACATATCTTGTTATTGTTGATTTTGTCCTTGAATCGGGATCCATTTTCTGAAGTCTTCAAAATCCATGTTTGTAATTTTCAGTGAATTTTCAGGTTGCCCTCAGACAACCTCTAAGCTGACTGGTGCAATGTCATGTGCAGTGAGGAGCTTGCTAGAGGGTGCTCAAAGCATCGGTTTAAAGCAAGTGTTGCAAAAGTGTCCTTCCCCTAAGCACTGCAGAGCTGTATTAAGTTAGAAAGCTTCTCCATACAGTAAATATCGATGTCATCTGTTGTCATGTGATCAGAGCAACCAGAGTCTGAACCATTAACTGGATTGGCATGGGGTGGTAATAGAAAATGTCCACAAAGTATGAACTCAATTTTTTCATTCAATATAGGATAACAAACTTATAGATAAAGTTAACACACTGCTAGTGGGAGTTTAACTCAGAGATTGTTTAATGCACAGACAGCTAATGTGAGCAGGACTGGGTCAATATAGCACTGCCGAAACAGAGTATGAAGAATCATACGGTCTAAGTTGTGGAATTAATTACAGCAACAGGGGTATAATAGCAATGGGAAACTATCATTACCCCTATTGCTCAATAGAAACTGGAGGAAGGACGGAATAGGCCACAGGTGCTATGACTGATTCATCTGCTCCCATGGTGGAGTGGCTAAAGCACAGGCAGCTGGCACAGTGGAGACCTGGGGATTGCGATTTTATTCCCCTTCTCCCAAGGCATTAATTTATTTATTTTTTTAAACTAAGTTTTCCCACTCCTGAGTTTTCCCTTTTCCCATCAGTGTTAGTTAATTAAGTTTGTGGGTTTGTGGGGGGGGTGTTAATCCCCTTCTATGCCGGGGAGGTGGGAGACAGAGCCCCCTGGATAAACAAAGATTTTTTTTTTTGGCAATGTGTGCCCCATTGTGTTGCATTTGATATTTTCTCCTGAACTTATTTTGTTACACGCCATTTTGTGGACAGCATTTTTATTTTGGGTGGTTTCAGCCATGACATTATGACCCCCATGTCACATGAGCACACTGCCAGCTAAGGATAACTCACAGCCAGCTGAACAAAGGATGGCAAAATCAGGCTCCATATTTTACATGTGGGTACACGGGAAGGTTATAGGTTATCAATAGGCATATATGAGATAGGTCATAGGTCAACAGCCAGGCTATGATCTAGTCATCAGTCAACACTGAGTCATGTGTATTTCCATGAAATTGTTTTGTATGTTATGGACCCCATTGTAAATGAGTTTAACCACTCAAAGGGATATTCCTTTCCTTGTACATGTAAGGAATAAACTTTTACAACAACTACAAAAACAAAAACGGGCACACAGTGGTAGGCCATAGGTCAGCAGCTGCCCTTGCTTTGAGTTGGGATAAAAAATATATATAAAATAACATAATATATGATAACCAGTAAGAGGTTCATGGCATCAGAGATGGGAGAAGAACTGTCTCTATTTATAGTACCTTCTTCCATTACCAAGTGGCATTATCAGGTGTTTCAGAGGAAATATATATTTGAAATGCACTGAATTTAAATCTGAGTATAATGTTTATGCTACATGGGTAGTGTAAAATAGGTAGTACCTATAACTTATTACGTGTTTGCACAGTATAATTTAAATTTTCAGACATGCATATGAAGCTGGTTTTAGACGTGATGGATCCATTTTTTTAATATGAAATATTAATCCATAATGTTATACATTCACTCAGCAGAACTTATTAATGAAATGAAGAATGTTTACATGTGCTATGGACTGATGTATTAAACTGCAGAATGAAATTCCTCACAATTGTCATTCTGCAGTGCATGTGTAACATTCCTTATTTCAACCAGAAAAGTTTGCAAAAAGGGGTAAAAATTCACCAAACACATTAGGAATATTTGGATTTCACCAAAGTTGGAATTTCAGAAACTTCAACAACATTTGCAAAATTTCACAACATTTCTATGAATTCATGATTCACAGATTCTGCCCAGCTCTAACACTAGACAGTCTCAGTGAACAGCACTCCCAGCTGTCCTGCACAGCTCACAAGTAGATGTGTCAGGCCTGGATCCAGATTGCAAATTGTTGGCAGCAATTCAGAAATCACCCCACTCACCCACTTCCATTGTCACTGGTATAAACTCTCCCCAAGACCACTGAATATATCCTAGACCCATTGGTTTAACCCTTCTGCACTGTGATAGCCCACTTGGTGAGATTTCAGCCATAATAGAGGGCACATATTCCAAGGAGAACTGAATGAACTCTCCCATTTTCAGGGTGAAACAACTCTCACAGGCTCCAGATAGACTGGATGAATGACCCTCTACACAGTCTGAATGAGCTGAACCAGTTGGTTTCTCCCATGGGCATTCTCCCTAGATGGAAACCTTGCCTTTTGTGGGTGATTGGCCTTTGACTCTCACTGTAGTGAGCCATCAGAGACAATCTGTCCTTCGGGGGCCTGTATCTCCACCAATGATACTCCAACCTCTTTTATTCTGTTTTCATCTGTGGCAGCTCACCATCAAATGAGAGTAAGACAAGGCAAGAAACCAGTGGGCATGCATGAGCTGGTGCCACAGATGAAAGCTGCCACCACAACTCTATTGCAGGCTGCCACTGCATCTTCAGGTCCCCATATTCAATGTTTCCAGAACTTTCAAAAGTCCCTCTGATGAAGCCTTTGCAAAGGACAGAAATGGACACCTCCATGGGGTGTACAAAAAGAAGGGCCACAAAACTAACTGGATGGTATGATAATCAGACCAACAGACTGGCTCAATTTAGGAGTTTCCAGTCTCAAGCCCCAGAGTAAACAAAAAACCCAAGGCATGGCCATGTTGGTGGGTCACAGAAGTAACATCTTCTGCAAGGCTCAGAAATCACATACACCAGAGAAAATTATAACAACAATGTGAGAGTTTGTCATCAATCCAAACATTGCAGCCACCCAGAATTAGCCATTTGTGCAACTCCATCACTTTGTCAGCAACAAAGTTTATGATTTTCTTCAGAAATTCAACCTTGTGACCATTAGTTAGGTACATGAGGAGAATGTTGCAACCTGCACCCAGACCCCCACACACAGCCACATATTCAAACAATCAGGCATCTCCCACTGTTGTACTGCCAGGTTCAGCTCAGATCTAAAGCAAATGGCCACCCTTCCTATGGTACTTCTTGGAGCAGTGCACAGTAGAGAATCTTGCTGGGACAGCAGACTCCAACACTGTGCCAGCCTCATCACTCAGCCAGGTCTCTGTTTCATAAAATAGAGATTAATAGAGGAAATAAGATCCACTATGATAGGCAACCTATTCTTCATTGATCTGACATTGCACAGCACCACTTAAAGTAAACAAATGGTGGCAGCCAGCCCACAGGTTAGCTACCCAATCAGTGAGATGGGAGCTATAGATACAGGAATTAAACATGCCTGATCTCTTTAAAGCCCCCATTTCACCCCAGATCATTTCCTGGTCCTCACAACCCTAATGGCACTCTGCACATCAGCCCTTCCCAAGTCACCTACTCTACCACCACTCCTTATCCTGATCACTACCTCCTTGGAATAGTGGTATGCCGCACTCAGTAGGGGTGGTTGTAGAAGGGGTCATGTATCCCAGAGCATGGGGTGTGCAAGTAACAGATTGTATTTCCTTTTTTTTATTTATACTTTTTGGTCCTTTCCAACAACAAAAAGGAAATAAACAGCTACCCATCATTCTCCTCAGCCCTAGCATGTTAAAGTCACCCCATTCTCCCACTCTTTTCACCAAGCCCACTCCCACCCTCCTTCCCCCAGTACCCACAATTTAAGATTTAAAAGAATAAACAAGAAAAACCTCAGACAATGGGCAACTGGCACAACCCACCCCACTCCACAGCCTGCCATTATTTCCTACTGACATTTATTAATGTTGTAAATCATTCCCAATCATCCCCAATCCCCCACCCAAGAAGTAGCCCCAAAGTCCCACCCTCCTTCTCTAGCACCCAAAGTTCATAAAATGAATGGTCCAGCACTGACCAGCACAACTCGCCCTCCTCCTTGTCCAGCCACCATCTTGTGAATGACCTTCTCACACTTGCTCACATAGTAACACAGCTGGTAATCAGCTGTTTTATTATATGAGCATGCTTGGGAGTGCCACTTGCAGGAGGGCAGTTGGCCATGGAAGATGATGGGTTGTGTAGGTTGTTTTTCTAGGCCTGCTAGACTGTTCATTTTATGAAATGTGGGAGCAAGTGGAGGGAGGGCAGGCTAGTATGCTGCTGACAGATCATAGGGATTATAAAAATAATTCTAACATTAAAAAGGCAAGATGTGATGTTGTCTGTCCACAGAGGCAGACAGGTTTTGCTGGTTGTCCATCATGGGAGTTTTTTTTTTCTTGATTATCCTTCTAAAGTTCAGATTGTAGATTTTGGGGGAGAATGGTGGGAGTAGTCTTAATGGAGATGGTTGGGGATGTGGGCTGTATTTAATAAGACATAGATGGAGATAATTTTGTTTTTACCACCCTCTCACAGTTACATGAGTAATGAATATGAATACTGAATTTCCCAATTTTTGGGGCCCCGAATATGAATATTGGGTCAATTATTCAAAATAAGATAATCACCCACTCATAACAGGAGCAGGGCAGGGAGTTCCTGAACCCAGGGGTCATCTGTTGGAGCCACACCTCATATTTTGAAGTAACAAACTTAAAACTCCCCACACTATCCCCATTCCCACAAACATCCCAAAACAACCACTAAAACCCACCAACCCACCCAAAAAATAGCACTCTTCAACCCCACTCTAACTCAGGCACACTCCAATCATGCTATACATACCTCTCAAACTAGCAAAATCAGCAGAAGTTAACACTAAATAAATAGACATCGCCATAAACGTTGTTTTCTGAATGTTGTTAACAGTCTTATTGGTATATTTATTTAAAATATCTTGTGACAATGCTTGTGTATCCTGATCAATCAGTTCTGTTCAACCTGCTTATATTAACACGTTCCCACTGCATTATGGACCAATGTTTCCTGTATCAGTTTCAATAATAACAATTTTATTGAAATGAGAAGCACATTTTACTTGTGAAAAAGGCATGCATCTTTAGCAGCAATTTATCTTAAACATACATACATACATACATACATAGACAGTGTCGGCAGATAAGGGCCTATGGCCCACCCAGTCTGCCCATTTGAGCTTGTAAGTTCATTTTATGTTTTCCAAGAAGTCTGCTGCCCTTACCCCTGACTCAGAATTCCTTTATGTCTATCCCATGCATTCTTAAATCCTGTGATTGTTTCAGCCCCCACCACTTCCTCTGGCAGGGTGTTCCACTTGTCCACCACCCGTTCTGTGAAGAAATTCTTCCTCACGTTTCCTCTGAATCGTCCTCCTCCAACTTCATCCCATGCCCTCTAGTCCTGGAACATCTTTTTCACTTAAAAATAGTGTATTCCTGCACCCTGTTCCTCCCTGTAAGATACTTGTATGTCTCTATCATATCCCCTCTCTCCCTCCTTTCCTCCAGGGAGTACATGTTCAGTTCCTTCAACCTGTCCTCATAGGACTTTTGATGCAATCCTTGCACCATCTTTGTTGCCCTCCTCTGAACCTTCTCTGTCCTGTCTATGTCCTTACATAGGTAAGGTCTCCAGAACTGTACAGTGTACTCCAGGTGGGGCCTCACTAGCGTCTTGTATAGTGGAATTATGACCTTCCTTTTCCTGCTGGTGATGCCCCTGCCTATGCATCCCATCATCCTATTTGCTTTACCTGCTGCCTTGTCACACTGTTTCCCTGCCTTGAGGTCATCAGAGAAGATAACCCCAAGATCCCTTTCGTGCTTGGTGCATGCTATATCCTCACCCCCAACTGATATATTGTGCCAGGGTTTTTGTGCCCCATATGCATTATCTTGCACTTCCTTGCATTGAATTTCAACATGCCAAACCCCTGACCATTCTTCAAGTTTCTGCATGTCCCTTCTCATTCTGTCTACACCCTCTGGTGTGTCTACTCTGTTACAGAGCTTTGTGTCATCAGCGAACAGTGAAATTCTGCCTTCTAGGTCCTACGCAATGTCACTGATGAAGATATTGAATAGGACTGGTCCCAGCACTGATCCCTGTGCTACCCCACTGGTCACTCTTCCCTCTGTGCAGTGACAGCCATTTACCACCACCCTCTGTGTCCTGTCACCCAGCCAGTTACCTACCCACCACACAACTGTCCTGCCCACACCATATTCCCCAGTTTGTGCAGTAGTCTTCTATGTGGCACAGTGTCAAAGGCCTTGCTGAAGTCCAGATAGGCCATGTTCACTGCCCTCCCCTGATCCACCTCCCTAGTCACCCAGTCAAAAAATTCAATGAAGTTGGTCTGACATGACCTCCCCCGGTGAAACCATGCTGCCTTGCCTTAAAATACAAAGTTTCTTCATTGCTTAGCTTAAACTATTCAACATACAAATCTTAGAGCAGCATCTTGCCCTCATACAACCTTCTCATTTGGTGGAGGACTTCTATATGTTAAGACAGTTATAGCATGGGGTCTATGGCATTGTACCAGTTTGATAGCCAGGATAATTATTTGTTCTTTTACTAGAAAATTAGTGACTGCAAAAGGTACACTGAGCAGAGGATCATTTCCAGGAGTGACATAAGAAAAGGGTTTCAGGAGGTACAGCAACATACTAAGTACAATACTTGCTACAGAACAAAGTGCAGACAGTCAAAATACATTTCATTGCAGGCACTTATCTTGGTGTAGATTTAAGTGCAGTTACAGGGCAGTTCATTTCACCTATAAAGTGCAACAAAAAAAGAGTATGCCACTACTGAGCATAACCACGGGCACTGCAATAATCAAGCAACCTGCTAGATTGGGGCATGCCTGCACTCTGCACCAACAGATCCATTGTTAGGGTCACCTGTTGGAAACAGTTGCAGGTAGGTGGGAAAAAATGTTCAACTGGTGGCTGAGAGAGGTTGGGGAGGTGCAATGACAGAGGGAAGAGGGGAGCAGATTCCAGAGTGTTGGAAGGCTATAGAAGAAGACTGATTGCCCAACTAAACAGGAATGAGGAATTGAGAAGGCCCTATGGTACCTGGAATGGAGGGATCATGGAACAGGGGAGACTTGAGATAGCACTGAGCAGAGGTAGAAGGTAAGGGTACCAAACCAGTATCTGGTATAATGTGACTGGCAGTGTGTGGTTAGGGGCAGGGTGGATGAGGGAGTAGACAGAGCAGTGCTGTGTATGAGGAAGGAACATCACAGAGAAACAACAAAAGGCTTTGAAAATTGTGTCCAGTCATGCTATAAAAGTGGAGGGGGCAATACTGCAGACCACATTTGCATAGTTGAATACAGAGAGCAGTATTTAGGTGACCTGCTCTCAGTGGACCAGCAGGAGTTGGCAATCTTTGTTAAGGTACAGCACACCCAGCTTGGGTGGAGTTTCACATGGATTGTATTGATGTGGGCTGAGGAGTCAAGCTTGCTGTCAAATCACACACCAAGGTATTTGAAGGACTGCACTGCTTCAAGATGTTTGCCATCCAATTTGAAGAAAACCAGAAAAGTTGGGCTAGTTTTTGGCTTGCTCCAAAGGTCCAAGTCTCAGTTTTTTTGACACTGATCCGGAGATGGTTGAAATTGGACCAATGCAGGAAGTTGTGGAAGTCCTGCTTGAGCAAGTCTTCCACAGCTGTTGTAGAGGGATCAGAGGTGGAAACAACTGAGCCATCTGCATACATGCTAATATGCAAGATGGCAGATGCAGAGGGGAGGTCAGTCTGGAAAATGAAGAAGAGCATGGGACTCAGAATAGATGATGGTATTTAATCCTTGGCTGAGAATAAAGGAGTTTGTTAGGATAAGGATGGTAAATTACTTCGATGCTATAAACACAATTATACCAAAGTTTTAGTTTAATAATTTAATATAATACTGTCTATGAAATTACCTGCTGTCATCTCCATGGAGGTGATATTTGCTCCAATATCTGCAGGGGTACTTAATATGACAGGAAATGTAAAATTGCTTAGGATTCTCTTTATCTCTGGTAGTAGATCAGGAGGAATCTCAATGTAAATATCATATACAATAGAACTATTATAGGTGACACCTGTGGCAAAGAAGAATACAGCATTACTTAAAGTTGGTTGTGCTTAAGTTTTGAGATTCTGCCAATGGGAATTTACAAGTAGTTTACACTATGCTATGCTACACCATACTATATGTTAATAGGTATAGGGGTGTGTGTCTCTTACTGAATAACAGTGTTATACTGTATTTTGCTGTTTGGGCAACAGCAAGATGCAAATCTTTTTTTTTTGAAACATCTTTATTAGTTTTTTCCTTTTGATTCAAGACAATCACACATTCATCCTGAGCGAACCCAGGATCCACAAACCCCAAACTGGTTGTGTAACCTATATACAGTGATAGCTATATACAATCACAGCTAGTAGGGTCAACCTCCAAGACAAAAGCCAACACAATCAGCATCTGTGTCCTGAGGTAACAGGCTCATTGTTTAACTGTGCCCCACACATGAAGCAAGATGCAAATCAGATTTGTTCTGTAAGCCTAAACAACCTAAAATAACAGTAATCAGTCAGAGACACACTCCACTATGTTTATTAAAACATTATAAATCAGTGGGGCATTTATCAACACTGAAAAAAAAACAACTTATTTTGTTTAAATAACATTTAAACAAGTTTATTCATTTATTTAATTATGGTTTCTCCCCTGCTGCTGCAGTGGCAGATGGTACAGTTTCCTAAAATGCTGTGAAGGCACATCTTTCACTCTGTAGTATGGAGAGAAGTAAAGGTTTACATGGCATTTATCTCTGTATTCATTTTGTTTTGTAACTAATACCATTTTAAGTGGTGTTGGCTTGTATTCATGTGGCTGTTACTTCTCACTTTCTGATGTTGCCACCCCCTTCCCTCTCTTGCTCCATCCTTTCCATGTGTCACTGCCATTTATGTAATTGTTATTTTTTGGTGGGCAGCACATATAGTTTAATTATTAGAAGAGAGCCTTAGAGCATTCCAATTGCCAAATTCCTACTGTTGAATTCCAGGGATGAAGTCTGTGAAACAAAGTCTGGGCTGGACTTACAGAGGTGCTTTAGGGAATAAACCATCTGAAGTTAGCACTGTGCATGAGCTTACGACTATACATGGGATAAGAGTAGATGTGTGTGGAAAAAAATTCCACTGATGGAATTTCTGAAAAAAATGCAACTTTCACTTCTAAGAAAGTCCATAAATCATTTTTGTATCTTTTGTTGAAACACTGCCTTAAAATAGCAGAATAAATGCACCAGCTGCAAGTTAATGAAGTAAACTGTGGCAAAAAAATCCAGCAGAACTGATCATTGTCAGTGAACAGTTCTTATGCTTTTTACCCCTGCAGTTTAATACATTAAGACACCCCCACCTGCCAATTGTAGGTCCCATATAAAAAAGAAAAGTTGGATTACTGGTGTCTAGTGCCTCTCCCCATCTGCCGATCATGGTTCCCATATAAAAAAACCTCTGATCACTGACGTATAGTGCTCAGTTCTGCACCTGCTGATCATGGACACCATCCATGTAAATAAAATACTCCAATCCATGGTATCTAGTGGCCCACCACACATAATTGTAGGTCCCATATAAAAAACCTCTGATCTCTGGTGTACAGAGCCCCCCGCACCCCCCAACATGGGTCCCATCCATGTAAATTAAAATCCATGGTGTCTAGGGTCCCTCCCACCCAACAATCACATTTCCCATAAAAAATAAAAAAAAACTCCAATCCCTGGTGTGACGGTGTCTAGTGCCCTCCCCACTCAAACTCTCACATGCCGATTGTGGTTAATTTTTTTTTTCTACTCTTTATATCCCCCAACAGAAGGTTGCCCCTATTGTCAGTCACCCTACCAGAGCTTTGGTCTTTTGGGATTTTGTAGTGACATTGTGTGTCCTGGCAGATCCCCAGAGCCTGGTCCAGAGACTTCATCCATAGGCGGCCCCCATATTTTCCTCTGTTTTCTAACCAAGTATGTGATCTGTTCCTGAGACCCCTGGAAGCAGTGCATGTGGAGGCACACATGTGCACCACTGCTCCAGTGCCAGGTCTCTTTCACCCTCCCTCAGCCTAGTGCAGGTGCTTCTTGAAGCAGCACCATCCCATTGGCCTCCACCAGGGTGATGGCCATGCTCCAAGAGAGCAGAGAACTCCCTCCCGAGGTGGAGAGCTGCCAGCTGGCAGCCTAATTCACTACATCTCCCTCCCTCCCTCCCCTGCCAACCTGTGATGACCCTGGCTCATTCCAGACCTGGGTCACTGGCATAGCACAAGGTGCCTCATCCCTCTGTGCCACTGGACTGGCCCCTGGTTCATGTTAAAAAAACTCTTCTCCTGAGTCCCTGGTGTCTAGTGGTCCCCCCACACACTGATCATGGCCCCCACAAATGTTATAATTCTCTGGTGTTCTGCGGACCTCCTCCCATTTTTTTTACAGTAATCAGGACTGGGGGGGGGGGGCACTAGACATGAGGACAATACTTTTTATTTATTTAGTTTTTGTTGACCGGGTAAGTGCACTAGACAAATCCAGCTTATTTCCAGGCACGACCCGGGGAAGGGGTATGTAAAAATGGATAGACTGCTTTTTTTTTTGCTATTGAGGGATCCTGAATTGGGGGGAGCTTCTGATAGACACCAGAGAATTATATGTTTTTTTGGGGACATGATCAGGGACAGGTGGACCACTAGAGACCAAGGAATCAGGAGCAGAAGGGTTTATTTTTAAATGACCAGTGATCGGCCAGTGGAAGGAACCACTAGACACCACAGATTGGAGTTTTTTACATGGGACCTGCAATCAGTGCATGGGGGAGTACTAGACATGGTGATTGGATTTTTTTTTTACATCGATGGAACCTGCAATAAATGTCTGGGAGGCAGTAAACACCAGTGATTGGAGTGTTCTGTTTTTTACATGGATAGGATCCATGATCAGTGGGTGTGAGAGGGCACTAGACACCAGAGATTTGTTTTGTTTTTTAATTGGGGCCCACAGACAGAGGTGGGGTTGGGGGAAAGTGTTATTTTCACATGGGACCCACTATTGGTAGGTGGGGGGACCACTAGACAAAATCAGTGTGCTTTATTTTGAGATAGGGTATGAAATGACACAATAAACTTCAGATGGATTGAATTCTGAAGTTTTCTGCTGTTCTGTCAGCACAGCAGTTGGAATTCTGCTTGTGACGCTGGCAACCTAGGTTCGGGAGCAGACCCAGGTCACTGGAGGGCCAGCAAGGGAAGAAGGCTTGAGCATCCAATGACCACTCACCTTCACCAGGGGGAAGGTGTGGGTGCAGTCCAGTACCTGCTGACTTCTGGTAGAAACTGTGGTATAGCAGTGCACCGACCTATTGACTAGGGGTGTGTGGCAGATGTCAGTGTATGTCTAGATGTCATGGTATGCCATGCCTCTAGGGAGAAAATGAAACATCTCTTCACAGTTTCACTGGATGATGGCCTTCTGGTCCCCCCAGCACCATGAATGCCCAGGCCGGGCCTCAGAGACCACCTCAGCAGCCCCCGAGGGTCCAAGAATTTTCACTGGACAGCCCCCACAGGTGCCTTTCTCCTCAGAGGAGGAGAACCCATTCAATGAAAGGCTATGCTGGATTACCTCAAGAGTGGCTGACATCTGAGGTAGGTGGATGGTGGCAATGGGCAGGGGCACAAGTGAGCGATGTGGGAGAGACTAAAAATGGCCCGAAGGAGAGGCCAACGGGGAGACATGGGGAGGGTAAAAACAGAATACAAAAACAATTTCTGCAGTTTAATGTATTATTCCGTATTTTAGCAAAAAAGACCACAGACATAGGTGAAAATACGTGGAAGATACCAGTTTTACCAATGGCGGAAGTTCTGGAAATGTTCATAAAATTTCCAAAATTTTGCGGAAGTTCCCATAAAGTGGAATTCACAAATTTTGCCCATGACTAGATAAGAGGTAACCATGTTCTTCAGTTTGAATGTCTGTTACAGTGTCACTGATTTACAATATACACTACTACAAAGTTTACATACAACTTGTATAAGTTACAGATATAACATTCAGGGACTCTTACAGCAGGTTACACCATAAGGACTGAAGCCGGTAGGCACCAGGACCCCATGGAAATCTATGGAAATCTTCTAGAAAGAAGTAATTAGTGAGGGACCACCCCCTGGTGTTGGCCCACTCCTAACATCTGCCTAAAAAAGTGCAGTCCCCCAGCTCCACCTTAGTTCTTTTTCTGCCACTGACACATGCCAGTTGTACCTTCTCGGACGCTTTCTTCAAGTTGACTGCCATTTTCTTTGCATTACCTGAGCTTCATTATTTTCTAAAATTCTTCAAAAATTACAGTAATTTGTGCATGTCTTTTCCATCCTCTTCTGTAGAGTGGCAGAGAATGAAATGTGCCGGTTGAAAGCAGCTTCCCCACAAGGACTGTCATTCATTGTGTCTGCTCTGCCTAGGCCCAGAACATGACACTGAGGCCTGCCAGCACTGCCAGGATTTTAACTAGTGCACCTAGCTTTGCTGCAAAAAGACCCTTTAAGTTTTCTGCTGCAGCAAATACTATCAGCAAAGGAGAATGAGTGCCTCAAAAGAACCTCTTCTTCTAAGACTTCCAGAGCTTTCACTTCTTCATTATCAAAAGAGAAGAAATCTTCGGGGAAGTACAAAGACCGGTAGAAACATAGGGACAAATGCCAGTCAGCTTCCCGCTACAGGCCCCGCATAAGTCAGTGACTGAAGATGGGTCTTCCTCTAATGTGAGGTTAGCCACCACTACTCCATCAGCCTTCACCTCTTCTGGGTTATCTGTGGTGGGACTACCCACCCTTATTATTATCATCGCAGGCAGTGGTTCTTCAGGGCTTGGTGCCTAAAGTTCAGTCAGTTGCATCAGCCAATTCTTCAGCTAGGTGGCTTGACCATGTCCTCCTCAGGTGGTGGGTCTTTGCCCATTGTCCTCCCAGTCAAGGCAACTGCCAAGTCAGTTCCAACATCAGGGACCAATGCCTCCTAGTGATGCCAGGGGCATGTACCCATCTGCCCAGTGAGAGTTATGCCTCTGCCCCACTTAAAAGTGTGCTTCCAGACACTCTCCTTCGTAGCCAAAGCAAGCTGCATCACCAGACTGGCATCAGCTCATGCCTGTCTGGTTGATACCGGCCACCCCAGTGTCAACTCTGGTGATGCCTTGGCAGTCACCTTCTAATCCTTGAACATCACCGACTGACCCTGATGTCATTTGGCCAATGGCTGGTACAGTCATCCTCATTGGATCAGAGCTGGATGGCTGTCAGCCACAGGGACCAATGCTCATTAACTCAATGCTAGTAGATACAGTGCCTGGATTACCACAGCCTAATGAACTGATGTTGTGGCCCTCCAGTCCCACCTTGCCAACACTGCCTCCACTGGTCACCCCTAAGAATGCACCCACAGACCTTAATAACCTTTTTGCTGCCTTGTGGGTGTCCTTTAAGGACAAGGAGTCCCGAAGGAGCCTTCTACTCTGACTCCTTGGGAACCTACTCTAATCCTGGACAAGGATCAGGCCACTCACAAGAAGCCTGTGACTCCACCTCCTAGGGAACCAACCCCACAGCCTGAAGGAGCTACTGACAGATGTCAAATGACTCACTGCTGAAAGCATTGTTACTGGCCCTCTCCATAACCAGACTCAGGTGAGACAGGAGGTTATTCTTCCTCCTGCTTTTCAGAGTCAGAGGTGTGTGAATTTGAAGACTTATCCTCTAAACCTAAAGATCCAGATATACCCCTCAATCTCCTCTAGATGATCCTAGTTTGACCAATAATGGCCTGGTACTTATAAATAAAAAACTAAAGCATATTTAAACTGTATTCCAATGCAGAAACAGATCATGGGATTAGAAAACAAACGTTCCCTTTTTAAATTTGTTTTAAGTGGCACTTGCTCTTTGAACTTGAGAGTCAGCAGGACATTTTTTTAAACACAAACTGTAGATTCCATGTTGGAAAAGTGTAGTTAGAGGGCAAACAATTGCCTTTAGGAGGAACAACTGGGAGCTGAAGATTAACAGAAGTGCATCAAGCTGGTAAAGGTAGGGAAGCAAGCTAGCAGAGAAAAAGAACTGCACAAAAAAAGTTTTGTGTATTATTTACAGATTTTCACATACATGTTTTATAGGGGTATCCTTAGGGTTAAAATGTGATGAGTGAAGGGATCTGGAGAATCAGGCAGAGGATTGGCAGTGGAGTTACTTAACTGCCACTGCCCAATGTGGAGACGTTTTGCCAGCTTGCTCCTATTACTATATTGGCCGTCTTTTGAGTGAACAGAAGCTGTGACTTAGTCTGTTACATATTATTAGTCTGTTGCAGCTGAAAAGTTTAAATTCTATTTTAAAAAGCTGCATTAACTTACATTAACTTATGTTGCTAATTGTTTTGGTATACAGGGTGGGTGGGGGGTACTGCCACTTATTGTTTCTTTGTGACTCTTGGTTACAGAGCAGAAAAAAAAAATTGGAGCTGCAATTTCAAAAGTGCCAGTGCCCTTGTATACTGGTGATGAGGTCTGTTGGAACTGCAACTTTTAGTACCCGGGATCTGTTTCTTGATAGACACCCACCACGGCAGAGCTGTCAGGAAATCAGAACATGAAGATTTCTTAGTCCATTTTCTAACAACTATTATCACTGAATGAAAACAACATGTAAACTGCTGATAAATACCCATTTATATCGAGCTGATATTCAATGAAAACAGCAATTTATGTATTTTTCTAAACAAGTAACACAAGCAAAAGGGGAAACATTAAAGTAGCTTTGCAACTAAACCTGGCAAAAAAAATGGAACTCTCTTCTTTTCACTCAGAAACATTTCAGTCATCTTCCAGTTTTACTTGGTGATAACATTTTCTTTATTTTCTTCAAAATGTGAGTACAATATTGATTAAAAGTTTAATTTATTTGTTTCTTAAGAAAAAAAGATGGCTGCACATATATCTGAGAAACACCTGCTTATGAAGTGTTAGATTAACCACTTCAAGAAATCAGATAAATTTGAGACTTCTGCTTCTACAAAGAGATGCAGCAAATTTAGAATCTGCTGACAAATTGAATGCGAAGCGGCCACTTCGCATTGGCACTTCGCTACATGGAGTTCCCCTTAGGAAAGGCTCACTTCGCCTTGTTGTTATTACGTTGCGTTGCCATTCCGCCTTAAACGAAAAGTAAGGTGGAGTGATAACAATATTGGTAGCTTCCCACCCACACAGTCACTAGAATGAATGTGCATCCCCAAAGTGCTACTGTCTTGTATCCAGAAAAGTTCCCACTGATAATGAAGTGAAATGAGAGTGTAACAAGAAATACAAAGTCTCCCAGAATTAATGGCGCACTCAGTCATGCTTGCAATGGTCAGGTCACGCATAGGGTCACCAGAATTCATGTGCATCCCCAAAATGCTACTGTCTTGTGTCCAGAAAATTCTCCAGTGCTGATGAAGTGAAATGAGAGCATAACAAGAAATGCAGTCTCCCAGAATTAATGGTGCCATGCAAACGCACAGATAGATTAAGATTGCACTGCACACTAAAGAGATGCATGCAAAAAGGCACAACAACACCTGACCAGTGCTCACAGGTCACACATTCAAATCTGGAAAGGAATACATTTTACCAGTTGGGGGGATCAGTGCACGGCAGTAACAATCCACTACCAGTAAAGATAACACAAACAGTATAAAAAAATTCACGCAGATGCAGTGGATAGCAGGTTCACACTACTGTAATTACTCTGTAACACAATAAAAGGTGTCTAATTTAATGGCACACATCGCACACACACTCACACATTCACTCAAGTAATGCATAGCAAATTGAAAAGCTTTAGTAATATAACCAAATGTTTTAAACAGACAAATTGTACACTGTTGTTCTACAACAATCAGCAAAAAAATGTCAAGAATTGCTGAAAATATTACTGTGTATACATTAACACAGTTGTACAAGAACAATATAACCAAAACAGAAAGACTGCATTTTTCTCCCAGTTAATCTACCTACACTACAAATATTTCCCACCCCCAAAGCACACTTCACAGTACACAGACTGACAGTTCTAAATTAGCATTCAAAATCCACATGCAAACAATAAACACTTGATGATTATGAGCACAGGAGGGTTTTCTCAATCAATGCACTAAATTTTTAAATAAAAATATTACTCAAAAAGGCATTTTAAACAGCTTTTAGAGGTTTTGAATTGCAGAGCTCTGACAGCAAACTGTCTCCAGCTACCACTGCACACTCACACACACTATGCAGGCCAGAAATGAGGATGTGCCAAACAATCTAGAACCCATGTGACCTGCAACCCCATAAATAACTGCAGAATTTCATTTGGAGCTAAATTACATGGTGAAGTGAATTACACTGATTTCAATGTACTTCATCTTAAAATTGGTGGAGAAGTGGTTTGGGGAAGGCAGAATAGCACAAAGTCACTGGTTTCAATAGTCATAGTGTTCCTAATTATGAAGCAAAGTACTTTACTTCACATTGTGGAGTTCTACGTGGATTCTGCATTGCTCAGTGAATCACTTCATGCAGCAAATTGGGGCCACTTAGCCCTCCACTACTTACAGTACTGTAACTCACATGCTGTATGGGAAGGAACTTGAATGCCTATGGCTGTACTTTTCCCCGATGAGCTGTTGCACAAAACTCCCTGACTTAAAAATGCTTACTAATAAGTACAAGGGTGGAGTGGTGAAGCCTGGAGAGATACTACAAATCATGCTTACCATACATATAATAATAATATAATATCATATAATAATTATAATATAATTTTTATTTATATGGCACCTTTTATCAAGCCGCCTTACATAAACAACAGTTAAAACAATTAAAACAGTCATTTAAAGTATTCAACAGAATCAGAATCCAAGTAACTAGTAAAAACATGAATGTTGTTATTCGTGACATGATCACGAATTGTGATTTGTGACTGTGATAATGAAGAACGTGATTCAGTGTCAACAGTGTGAGATAACCAATATGGAACTGTTTTGGGAATGTGAATGTCTATGGCTGTACTTTCCTGATGAGCTGTAGCACAAACTCCCTGACTTAAAAACACTCATTAATGATACTACAAAACATGCTTACAATACATCCAAGTAACTAGCAAAAAAATTAATGTGATTCATGACATGATCCTGAATCATGATTTGGGACTACATTTGTGACCGTGATGATGAAGAATGTGATCTGTATCATGAGTGACTCGTGATGATGGTCCTGACTTAAAAATGCATATTAATGAGTACAATGTTCATGCAGAATTATGCACCACACCTGTCCTGTACTCTGAAGGGAAGCCAACGAAACAACTGTAATTAAAGTTACAGATGGAGATTGGGCCCTAAAGAGATGCAAATGCATAGACATATTGAGATTGTGCTGCGCACTGAAGAGATGCAGACGCAAAGGCACAACACCTAACCAGTGCTCACCATCAGAAATTCTAATCTGGAAAAGAATACCTTTGCCGATTGGGGCAGGCTGCGGGGGGGGGGTGAAACATGGAAACATAGAATTTGATGGCAGATAAGGACCGCTTGGCCCACCCAGTCTGCCCATTTCCCTACCTAATGGATAAGCTGCAGATTCTAGTTAACCAGCAACCTATTTCTTCCTACCCCCAACCCCTAGATTTGCCTTATGACTGTCCCATGCATGCTTGAATTCCACCACTGTTTTTGGGGTGGGGGCAGTGTACTGCACTTCTGCAGTAAGAGTCACTGGTACTAGTACCAGTAAAGATACCACAAAGAAGTACAAATATAATATAAGCATACACATTATATAAATACATATATTTCTATATAACACACCAATCACACACACACAAAAAAAACTAAACAAGGTAGACAGTTATGTGGGGAGTAGTGCAATGTAATGACTGTGGGGCAGCAGTCTTCTGGGAGTCTTTCTGGAGGCTGAGATGCTGCCCTGTTTGCAGACAACTATCTGCCCTGAGGGAGGAAGTTGCCCATCTTCAGGCCGCACTGGACAGTAGCAAGAGGAACCTCCCCATCCAGGAGCACCAAAGCCACCACCACTACCTCAGAGGTTGCGAAGAAAGCACAGCAGTTGGACCACAGAGGGCTCAGGGAGGGTAAGGGTGGTGGAACAGAGGCATACCCAGTCAGTTGTTCCACTCCACACTCCATACACCATTCTGGGGGGGGCAAAGTTCCCCTATGGATGCACCCACAGAGGAGACTAAGGAGGGTGCAGACAACTGTCACAAGGGAGGTCCTAAGGAAGGAGGCAGAGGGCACCACAGGGAAAGGAAGCTGCTCCTAGTGGCAGACTCAATTATTAGGGGGATAGAACTGAGGGGAGCAGGGAAAACTGAAGTAAGGTGCCTGCCTGGTGCCATGGCTTAGAGGGACAGGAAGAGCATCCTTAGGATTACGAGAACAGTTGCACGGAAGTCTGAGCTGGATGTCTTTGTCCACCTAGGGACAAATGACTTGGCTCATCATGAGATTAGAGCAATGCAGAAGGACTTTATAGAGTAGGGGAGGGGCTTAAGACAACTAGCACACACTATATCCTTCTCAGAGGTGCTGCCTGTCAGTGGCATGGGTGAGGCAAGGGTACCTTGCACCATGCAGTTTAATGAATGGTTGAAAAAATGATGTAGAGCACAGGGGTTTGGCTTGATTGGAGACTGGGGTTCCACCTGGAGGGACACCAGCCTATACTGGCAGGATGGTCTGCCTCTGTCCAGGAAGGGAACAAGTCTTTTGGGCAATCAGTTTAAATCCTTCATTGGCAAGCTTTTAAACTAGTCAAGGGGGGAGGCACTGATAAGCAGCAGGAAAATCCCAGCCTCCCCCTACAAAACACGATACTAAATGAGAAAAAGACCAAGGTAGAAAGGTATGTGGGGGATGCTGCTACAGAAGGTAAAGCCATAAAAAAATGGAGAGCAATGAGTACCAATGCCTGTAGTCTGGGTAACAAGCTTCCTGAATTAGTGGCCTTGATGGAGGAGGAGGAACATCTGGATATCGTGGCAGTCACAGAAACATGATACACACAGAACCATGACTGGGATGTAAACATACCAGGATACACTATCTACAGGAGGGACAGGAGGGTAAAAGAGGAGGAGGAGAGTAGCTATCTACATAAGAGAAGAATCAAAGCAACAGAACAAAAGGGTAAACAGGGAGGAAAAGAAGCACTGTGGGTCAATTTGGAGGCAGGCAATGGCACCACAGTCCGCACAGGTTAGATACAGACCCCTCTCAGGGGAGAAATGGACAAGGAAATGATAGAAAGTATACTTAGAATGGCAGATAAAGGGAGATATTGCTGATGGGTGATCTGAATATGCCAGATGTTAACTGGAGCGCAGTTGCAGCATCCACTTCGAAGAGTGGGGTTATTCTAGATGCCCTACAGGGGGCATGCCTTAGACAACTAGTATTGGAACCCACTCGAGAGGGAGCGATCTTAGACCTGGTCCTCTCAAATGGAGATGGAGAGAGGATCACAGATGTAGAAGTGGGGAGCCATCTGGAAACTAGCGACCATCAAACAGTATGGTTCACAATAAACACAGCAATAGAGTCAAGCCATACAAAGGCAAAAGTACTGGACTTCAGGAGGGCTGACTTTGCCAAAATGGGTGAGTGCCTAAGGAATGCACTAGCAAATGGGCAGGAAGGAGGGGGTGGAAGAACAATGGGGAATAATAAACTGCCATCACAGAGGTAACAAGCCTTTGTGTGAAGCAAATAAACAAAACAAAATGATGTAAGAAACCATTATGGTTCTCAAAGGAGGTGGCAGTGAAGGTTCAAGAGAAAAAGAAAGCATTCAGATAGTACAAGGAATCGCAGAAGGAACAGGACAGAGAATTGTAACAGTTAAAGCAAAAGGAAGCTGGGAAGGCAGTCAGAACAGCAAAGGCTCGAACTGAGGAAAAGATAGCCAACTCAGTTAAGAAGAGGGATAAAACCTTTTTTTAGGTACATCAGGGAGCGAAGGAAGACTAAGGGAGGGATAGTGAGGCTTAATAAATGGGAGCGGGGTGGGCAGAGGGTGACTGTGAAAAGGCAGAGATACTAAACAAATATTTTTGCTCACTATTTACAAATGAAGAGGGAGAGGTACCTAAAACAAACAATAGAAACACTCTGGATACAGAAGTTGATTCCAGCCCATTTACAGAAGAAAGGGTTCTGAAAGAACTCTTAAAACTGAAAGTAGGCAAAGCAATGGGGCCTGATGGGATTCATCCCAGAATTCTAAAAGAACTAAGGGTAGAACTAGTGACACCACTGACTACCCTCTTTCACAAATCATGGGAGGAAGGGGTGGTACCTGAGGACTGGAGGAGGGCAGATGTGATTTCCCTTCACAAAAGTGGGAGCAGGGCAGAAGCAGGAAACTACAGACCAGTTAGTTTAACCTCAGTGATAGGGAAAATGATGGAATCACTTCTGAAGGAAAGAATTGTCGAGTACCTAGAGGCCAGAGGGGCACAGGACCCAAGGCAGCATGGATTCACAGCAAGAAGGTCATGCCAGAGGAATCTAATAGATTTCTTTGACTGGGTGACCAAAGTAGTAGATCAGCGAGGGGCTACAGACATGGCCTACCTAGACTTTAGCAAGGCATTTGACTCAGTCCCACACAAAAGATTAATATACAAGTTAGCTAGCCTGGGAGTGGGTCCCAAGATGATAGCCTGGGTAAAGAATTGGCTGGAGAATAGAACAAAGAGGGTAATAGTAAATGGAGTCCACTCTGAAGAAAGGGGCTTACTATTGGGATGCCGGAGGGTTCAGTATTAGGACCGGTCCTCTTCAATGTCTTTGTAAGCGATATTGCAGAGGGACTGGAAGGAAAAGTATGTCTCTTTGCAGATGACACAAAGGTCTGCAACTGAGTTGATGCACAAGCTGGGGTGGAAAGGATGAGAAGGGACTTGGCTAGGTTAGAGGAATGGTCAAATGTATGACAGCTTAGATTTAATGCTAAGAAGTGCAAGGTAATGCACCTGGGAAACAAAAACCCAGGGGAAGAGTACACAATGGGGGGTGAGATACTAACAACAACAAAAATGGAAAGGGAACTGGGGGTAATCATATCAGATGACTTAAAGGTGGGCAAGCAATGTGAGAGGGCAGTAAGAAGGGCTGGAGGATACTGGGATGCATAGGGAGAGGCATCACCAGTAGAAAACAGGAAGTTGTTATCCCTCTGTACAGACAGCTGGTGAGACCCCATCTGGAGTACTGTGTGCAGTTCTGGAGACCCAATCTCCGCAAGGACATAGACAAGATGGAAGCTGTCCAGAGTAGGGCAACTAAAATGGTGCAGGGTCTGCACTGGAATACATATGAAGAGAGACTAAAGGAGCATAATATGTATAGCCTCGAGGAAAGGAGGGGGGGGCATGATAGAAACATTCAAGTACCTCAAGGGAATCAACAAAGTTCAAGAGGGTAGCATCTTTCAAAAAGAGGTGTGCAAGAACAAGGGGCACAATTTGAAGATGGGGGCGGCTCAGAGGTAATGTAAGGAACTATTTTTTCACAGAGAGGTTGTGGAGGAGGCTGTGGAGTCAAAAACAGTGGTTGAATTCAAGCATGCTTGGGACAGCCATAAGGCAATTCTAAAGGGGTGGGGGTAGAAAGAAGTAGGCTGCTGATTAACTAGGATCTGCAGCTTATCCATTAGGTAGGGAAATGGGCAGATTGGGTGGGTTAAGTGGTCCTTATCTGCCTTCAAATTCTATGTTTCTATGTTTCTATATGAAAAACTCAGACAGCTGCAGTGGATAGCAGGTTCAAATTGCTGAAATTACTACGTGGCACAATAAAAAGGTGCCTGATTTGATGACATGCATCACACACATACTCACACACACACACTAAGTGCTGCGTAGCAAATTGAAAACTTCAGTACTATAACCACATATTTTAAACAAACTAAAATTATGCACTGCTGCACCACAACAATCTGCAAAAAAAATGGCAAGAATTATTGAAAATATTACTGTGTGTACATTAACACAGTTATACAAGAAAAATATCGAAACAGAAAGCACTGTCTTTTTCTCCAAGTTATTCTACCTACAGCACAGATACACCCCTCCCTTACAGTACACTTCCACTGTCTCTCAGTGCACAAGTACATTAACATTCACAATCCACACACACACAATAAATGCTCAATGATATGAGCACAGAATGGTTTCCTACAATCGACGAACTAAAGTTTCAGTATAAAATAATGACTGAAAAAGGCTTTTTTAACAGCTTTTAGAAGGTTTGAATTGCAGAGAGCTCTCAGAGCAGATTGTCTCCCACAGCTTCCTACACACGCTACCCCAAACTGAGGCTGTGCAGAACAATCTATAGCTCATGTGACCTGAAATCCCATGAATCACTGCAAAATTCGCCTTTAGAGCTTAAAAACAAGGTGAAGTACATTGTTTTCAGTGTACTTTGCCTTAAGAATTGGTGGAGTAGTAGTTTGGGAAGGCGGAGTAACGTGAAGTCATTGTTTTCAATGGACTTCACGTTATTTATTTATTTACTAGATCATCGGTTTGCAAACCTTTGAGTCATAGAATCATTTACAAAGGCACCTCATCAAGAGAGCAATACATCACAGCAAACAAAACAGTACAGTACTTAACACTTAGAATAAAAAAGCAACCAGTGTTACAGGCATTCACTGGTGGTACACGCTTGGTAATAGGTAGATCATGTTACCCATTATAATGTGAAGTACTCCACTTTGCATTGCGGAGCACTCCGCAAATTCACCTTCACTCCGCAAATCACTTTGTGGAGTGAATTGGGGCTACTTCACCCATCTCTGCTTCTACGTATAATTTAGAAACATATTTTATAATAATCATATGCAACAATAATCAACCACCAAATCAACATCTAATGTTTCATGGTTCAAGCTACTTTATCAAGGTGTGCTGTAGTCAACATTATGGTCTCTCCATCATACAGTTTCGCAACACATTTCAGAAGTATGTTCACTGCATGGGGATATAAGGTTTGTATTAGTCACTGATGCTTGATATCACTGAATGCTTGATGTAACATTGGTTTTGGCCCTGCTCATTCCCACCCTTGGAAGAGCCATGGAGAATTGAAGACCCTGAGGGTGAGAAAAATACTGGAGAAGGAGGAGGAGGGGAGGATGGAGAAGAAGTGATGGCTAAGTGCATGTGGCTGGGCATGTAGGCAGTTTTTAGGAGAGTATCCCCACCCACTGAACCATGGGCAGGGCTCCCCAATTTCCTGTGCAGGAATATAGTGTTCGTATTAGTCACTGATGCTTGATGTCTCTGAATACTTGATGTATCATTGGTTTTGGCATTGCTCATTCCCACCCTTGGAAGAGCCATAGAGAATTGAAGGCAAATAGAAGGTTTGTAAACCACCTCCTCCGACTCACAGAGAGGAACCATGCCCACCAGGCTGCCCTTCCTCTGGGCATACTAACAGGAAATGGAATGGAAAGCTGAATGTAACTCATGCTTAGGATTAGGGATGTATGTTTTGAAACATGAAGTCAATCTTTCCAGTGATTTGATGATGTAAGCTAGTATGTTCTTTCTGGATGAGAATGTTGTGGCTCTTATATGGAAGGAGTGTCCTGAAAAGGATGCTAGATTGTATCTGAGGCACTGAAGAAGACGTCTGACTGAGTCCATGAATTCCTTAGTGGTTAGTGGAGTATGATTTGAGATAGGAAGCAAAGCACCTGAGGCTGAGGACCATTTCAGAGTTGCAGTAAATGATATAACTTGGCAATGGAGCACCAGGCATTGGAAGTAGGAAATGATGTGGACTCCTCTCTTGAATCTGTCCATTTTGGAAGAAGTTAGGTGAAGAATGTAGTAGTCGTTGCACTTGCATATGTGTTTCACCATGAGAAATGTCTAAGTAGATGAAGATGGAATTGTAAATTCTCCTGGGTGGAAGAATCCATAAAAATTCAGACATGTGGCAGCAGATAAGACGGTAGTAAAGAAGACATCTAGTGGGTAATTTGAAGTAGGTTGAATATCTATCTGAAAATGAGGTCATGAATGGGTTGGCGAGTAGAAAGCTTTTTGATTGTTGACTTGAGAATGCCTGTCAGGAGCAGTTTGACAGCTGGATTAGAGATGATGGAGTCTGAAGCTGGATTTGACTCTAGGAGGAAAAACTGGATACCGGGCAAGTATTGTTGGATGGTGCTGTGGGTTAATCTCTGAAATGTATGGCAATAGGTGATAAAGGCCAGAATGGTTGAAATGGATATGGTTATCAATGGTGTTGATGTCATGACATAAAAAGTGATGTATTTCTTCCAGGCTGTGGAATATGCAGATTGAGTGTTAGCTGATAAAGCAGGCCATGTGATGGTCTTAGCCATGCATAGGTAGTCTGTTAATGCATTATGAGATCCTGGAACTGGGGAGCTGGAGTAGCAGATAGAGCCACAGATGGCTGAAGGAGCTTGAAGTTCTGAAAACAAAAAAGAGAAAGATGATCTGCAGCAGTATTGAGTAGCCCTGGAATATGAAAGCAACGAACTGAGAAATCATGTATCAAGGAAAGCCATGTCAGTCTCTGCAGGAACATTATAACTGAATGGGATGATGATCTGTCTCTATTGATTATGCCTACAGTCACTTGGTTGTCTGAGAATACCAAGATAGTTCATAAGGACCAAAGATGACCCCATGTAAATATGGCAGCCACTATAGTATAGATTTCAAACAATTGTGAAGAGGTGGTAATGTTGGGAAGTCAAAGGAACTCAGGAGGCCAAGAGGATGACAACCAGGATGTTTTCAATATTGTGATGAACCTGAAAGCTGGCAAGACAATGGTATAAATGCGAGGAGACAGGCTAGGAGAGACATCTTTATAAAACATGGAACAGCAATTCCACTGTTCCAGGAAAAGGGACCACATGGACAAATCAGATTTTGATTAGGCAGTAAGTGTGAGTTGATGATGCAGTGCAGGAATGGAAGAGACCAGTTTGAGCAAGCATGAGATAACCTTGGGGAATTATGCACATTGCAAAATTGAGATGACCAAGAAAGAAGAGCAGTTCATGCTTCATGAAGGATGACTTGGCAGAAAACGATAGCACCAAGGCCTAAAATCAGACTAATTTGTCACTGGGCAGATTGGTTTCCATGTGAGCCGAGTCCAGTATGATGCCTAGAAACTCCAGAGAGGTAGATGGACCCACTGTCTTCTCACCAGATATGAGAAGTGCAAGATCATGAAAAAGATCTCAAAGAGAAGAGAGGGCTGCAGCAGGAGGAACTGAGGGGAGTTCAGTAAGGAAGAAGTCAGTGAGCAGTTGGATGATGGTAGTGACATGACAGTAATTGAGCAGTAACCAGCACGAGGTGTCAGAAAAGTGATAGAAAAGTTTAAGACTGCTCTTGCACCCAAAAGACACCAGAACTGCGATGTAGTAGGAGTCCTCCCACTTAATACCACACAGGTGCCACAGGGAGGGATGGACAGGGAGAAACTTGAAGGCATCTGATATATCAGTCTTAGCCAGCTAAGACCCTTTACCAAGCCTTTTGATAGTAGTGATAGCATTGTTAATATGAACATAGCTTAAGGAAAAGTCATTGGAGGGTATGAGAAATTAATTTTTGAGAATGAGAGAGGCATGGGGAGCAGAATGGTCCAATATGAGCCTTTTCTTTTCTGAGAACTTCCATGTAGCAATGACAATGGGACTGACACAAAAGATGGGAAACAGAGGTTGCTTGAATCATCCTATGAGAAATCCTTTGTCAGGTTCCTTCTGAAGGAGCTGCTGGACCACATCAGGTTCGCTTAAGACTGTTAGTAAATTCCTACATTCATGAGATTCCATTGGGAGAACTGAGATACCCGGTATGAAAGTCCTCCAAGAAACCAAAGACAAGAAAGTTAACCAGGATTTGTGATGGATGTGAGTAAAGCAAGCGTGTCAGAGCCCCACTGTTGATGGAGTAGATGGATGCTGTGATTGTCAAGGCTTGAGATGCAGCTTAGGGCAGATGGATCTGGAATGTGCCTCCCAGCAATGACTGCACACATGCAAGTTACAGCAGCCATACAGATCACATCCAGAAGCATTGAAATTATTGCATGCATGCTGACATTTAATGAAGGTAACAGGGCAGCCTAACCTGTCATGAGAGGAATGTGGTAACACAGCTGGTTTATGGATGGTACAAGTAATGGACTGAGTAGTTGAAGACGAGGGACGAGAGGATGAGGTATCAGGCACCATCAAGGCGCATAAGGTAGCTGAATGTGAGAAGGAGCCACATAGTTGGCAGGTTAATGCTTGCTGTCCTGTGAAGTGGCAGCAGAACAGATCATTATCGAGTGTTCCCCAGTTTAGTCTTATGTTAAAGTTTTCAAGTATGGCAGCGGGCTTGACAGAGAAAACTTTATCATAATTAAAGAAGTGAGTACCACTGTAATGCACTCCTAGGTCAATGACCAGATACAAGTGGGCAACCAGCTCTTCAAGTCGTGAATGGAAGGTGGAGCATAGTGTATCCCTGTAGAGACTGAAGGATAAGATGAACTTGGAAATGGTCAGGTTTTTGGTTAAGCTATGGTCTTTGGATTTCAGAATTACAGAGACATCACCACATGGTAAAATTCTATTCTCTATGGAGTCATGAGAGAATATGAATAGAGAAATAAGATTAACATCCTTCCCATTGATGACGTCCTTCAGGAGATGACTGGGAACTAGATGAATGAGTGAAACGGAAGGAAAGGCAGAGTTCTGGGTTTGCATACCTGAACTGGTAGAAGGAATGGGTGGAGCCAGAGTAGCTGGGGAAGGAACACCATGGAAGATGTCAATAGTTGGAGGAGCTTGAGGTACAATAAGTGAATAGGCTGCGACTAAGGGATGACTGGTTTAGCTGGTTGCTCATTGGGAAGAGCAAGCTGTCTGTTCTCCAGGGCAATAATACGAGATTGAATGTCAAATACCAAAGTGGCAAGCTGGGTGAGGGATCATTGATTTTGGTGAGATCATCCAGGTTCTGGGAGTGAAGTTAGAGTCAGTGAATCAGGAACCCTTTTGGATTGTGCCTCCATGAGTAAATCATACAGTTCTTGCTTCTTGGCGTTAGAATGGTAAACAACACCAAACATCTTCAACTCTGCTATCAATCACAGAACAGTTCAGTCCTTAAGAGAGTGTTTAGACTTCTAAGTGTAATTTCAAGGAGTAGATGGAGCAGGTGCAGGCCCTTCTGAAGGATCAGGAGAGGCCATCATGCAGGCAGGATGGCTCTGTAGAATAGGCAGCAGTTCGCACTGGAGGACGTTATTAGAGTCTGAACTGATGGGCCAGCTGTGCACAGTGAAGAACATTTTTAGGCAGATCCTGACCTCCACGTAGGTAAGATGAAGCTGAGAAGAGGAAGATGAAGGGGCCGGCAACTCCATGTAGATGTCGGGCAATAAAAGAGCAAATGGTCCACTTGCCCCCATGTAGGCACCGGATGAGTAGGTAATAGAGCTGTAGGCTTATGGTCTAGTGGCTCTCATGTAGGCAATGGGCCTGCAGGTGGGAGAGAGAGAGAGAGAGAGAGAGAGAAAGGGGGAGAGAGAGATGGAACCTCCATGTAGGTGCTGCTTGAAGGCCTGTGCAAGAGGGGCTAGAAAGAATTCTGCACCCTTCACTTTCAGCTCAGTTGTTTGGGTGCATAGTCCATGAGGTGGAAAAAAACCAACTGAAGCTGGTGTCTGAGCTGTGAGAATGTCGGTGGCAGTCACCCAGGAAAAGAAGCAGCTGCACAGCCCTATGCTGCCAGGTTTCTGGGAAGCAGAATGCCAGCGGTGATGTAACTTGCCCTGCCAATATGCTGACAGCGAGCATGGGATGTGGAGGAACTGAATGTGCAGGAGTAGAGGGACTGGGAGTACAGTAGCTGCAATGAGATATGCAGCAAGAAAACAGAGAGGCAGGACTAGAGAAGGTGGGTCAGAGGCAGCACCATGAGAATGTGAGAGGAACCCCCTCAAAAAGCAATAAGTAGGCACCAGGTGAGCAAGAAAGCTATGAGAGAGGAGAAAAAGGGGAGGGGGTGCCAAGCAGCAGAGATGCGGGGAGATGAGGAGGAGGACCGCGGAGTGTGGCCAAGGAGTATGGGCAAGAAAAGGGGAAGAAGAGAGAAAGGAATCACCAAAGGAGCCGGCAAACAAGAAATGAGCAGAGAGCGGATGGAGGCCAAGCAAAGGAGCAGGCAAGTGCGAGGAAATCACACAACTGGCTGAGCATTGGAAGTAATGGCTAAGTGCAAGTGACTGGTCATGTAGGCAGTTTGTAGGAGGGTATCTCTACCCACTGAATCACAGGAGGGGCCCTCCAATTAAAGGAATTTTTTAAGATTTCATCTCCTACTTATGCATTCAAATAGCTGCTGTTGGCAATTGTCATCGCAGATGGTGTTCATAAGTACAATATATCTGCAGTCCTTAAATTCATGGAAGGGATAGTAGTTTGGCCCTACGAGGTGGTAGGCCAATCTCTTCCTCTTCCTGTTGGATCTAACACTCTCTCAACATGCTCAGGCATGTAATGACATGTAACCAGAGAGGGTGTAAGGATCCCCATTAAAGTTAATGGGGCTGTATTCCAATGCTATTTTATATAGAAGCATAGAAACATAGAAGCATAGAAAATGTCAGCAGATAAAAACCGCTAGGGCCATCAAGTGTGCCAGTAGGCCCTATTCTTGTATACTACCTCTCACCATATCTGGTCAGTGGCTTTACGTCACTCCCATCACCACTTTAAGGTTCCCTGTGTATGTTCCAGGCTTGTTTACCCTCCCCACTGTGGTGGCTTCCACAACCTCTTTTGGCAGACAATTTCATGTGTTCACCCCCTCTCCATGAAGAAATAGTTTCTCACATTTATTTTTAATCCGACTGCCTACAATTTCATGTCATGCCTCCTTGATTGATTCGTTCATTCAAAGATGCCCCCCACACTCCTTGTTTATGCCCCTGAGTTATTTGAAGGTCTCCATCATGTCGCCCCAATCCCTCCTTTCCTCCAGTGAGTATATGTTGATCCCCTTTAATCTCTCCTTATATATTTTGTGAAGCAGGCCCTGTACCATCTAGGCTGCACTTTTCTGGACTGCCTCTACCATATCAATGTCCTTGTGCAGGTGTGGCCTCCAAAACTGCACACAGAAAACGCTAGGTGAGGCTTCACTAATGTTTTATATAATGGCATCACCATCTCCAGCCTTCTGCTAGTGATATCTCTGCTAATGCACTCCAGCATGCCACTGGCCTTCCCTGCAGCCTTTGTGCTCTGCGTTGTCACCTTGACATCATCAGAAATTATAACTCCCTAGTCCCTTTCATCCTTGGTGATAGTTTGCATCTCCCCCATCCTTTAGCTCTCCTCAGGATTTCCTCTCGCTAAGTGAATTATTTTGCACTCCTTTGCATTGAACCTCACTTGTCACACCTCAAACCATTTTTCAAGTTTCTCCAGGTCCCTTCTCATTTTTTTATGGCCCATCTGGAGTGTCTACCCTGTTGCAGATCTTGGTGTCATCTGCAAACAGGCAGACCTTTCCTTCAAGCTTCCGCAATGTCACTAATGAAGACTTAGGACAGGACTGGCCCATCCTTCCTAAATTTACTTCCTTTGTCACACAATAAAAAAAGATTAATTTGTTGTGTCCTGGCTGCTGTGGATCCATGTTGCCTCAGATTCTGGGCCCTGTTTAATTCCAGGTGTGTTACTTTCCTTTCTTTAAGCAGTGCCTCCATGATCTTCCCCACAACTGAGATGAGGCTGGCTGGCCTGTAGTTTTCTGCCTCCTTCCTACTGCTACCTTTGTGAAGAGGGATTACATGTGCCCTCTTCCAGTTCTCTGGAACCACTCCTGTGCTGAGTGAGATGGTAAACAAGGCTGCCAGAGGGGTAGCTAGTTCACTTGGCAGCTCCCTAAATATCCTTGGATGCATGCCACCTGGTCCCATAGTCTTGTCCACATTCAGTTTTGTGAGCTGCTCCAGGACTGTCTCCACTGTGAATGGACTGGTGTCCATCTCTTCCTCTCCTTTGCATCCACTGCCCAGTTGTGGTCCCTGAACCTCCCCCTCTCTGTGTATACTGAACATATGTATTTATTCAGTATTTCCACCTTGTCTTGGTCTCCCTTCTTAAATGCTCCTTCTTCCCCTTCTTCATTAGCTGAATTACCTATAGAATGTCTTGTCCCCTTTCTTCACTGCCTATGCTAATTCCTCCTCTATTCATGCCTTTGCACTCCTAAAAGCAATACTGCTTCCAGTAAACACTCGATGTACACCTCCCTCTTTTTCTCCATTTGGATTCCCTTATACTTTCTGAAACTCACCTTTTTAGCCGTTACGTTGTCTGACACCTCTTAAGAGAATCATAATGGTTTCCTCCTTCTCTTCCCTTTGGACACCAACCTGATGTATTGGTTCACCACTTCCACTAGGGCACCTTTCTGCATTTCCTTGTTCTTCTCAACCCCCTACCCACTTACCTCCCCCTTCCCCAGGGCTACCCTGATACCTCTTGCCATTTCTTTGAAATTAGCCCTCCTGAACTCTCATACCTTTACACTTGCATGCCTGATTGAGTCCCTGTCTCCACGTTAAACCACACTATGTTGTGGTTCCTGGACCCCAGCTGTCCAACCAGGACTTCTGCGACTCTGTCCCCATTGGTCAGTAACAGGTCTAGAATCACTGTTCCTGTTGGGATCAGTCACAAGCTGCCTGAGTCCTGCTCCTTGAAGGGACTCTAGACTGGTTCTGCTTCTGGCTGAAGCAGCTACCTGGGTGGTACAATCTACGTCCAGCATACTGAAATCCCCAAGAAGTAAGACTCCCCCTTTTGTCATGAAATTGCTCTACTAGTTCTCTGTCACTTCCTCCCTTTATGCTGGAGGTATGTAAATCATCACTGTGTGTATCACTGTGCCATTGTCTGGTTCATGGGTTAATGACAGTGCCTCAGCCTCCCGATGTCTTCCCTTCATATCTGTAGCCTTTATACCCTCCCTTAAGTACTGGGCCACCCCACACCTTTTTTACCCTCTCTATTGCTCTTCAAAAGAGCAAAACGTGGTACGCTGATGTCCCACCCATGATTAGTAGTGTGCCATGTCTTTCCTATCACTGCCATGTCCAGGTTTGCATCCACTAACAAGACTTTCAGGTTTGGGATTTTATTTCCCAGGCTTTAGGCATTTGTTACCATGGCTTTCATTTTTCTGCAGCCTATCCTCCCACTATCATTGTGATTGGTCTCAAACCTCTTCCCCCTGCACCAGTTATCTTTCCTGTGTGGTCTTGACTTCTCTGATACCCCCCTTCCTGTATGCTTCCATTGGTTGATCATCTCAGTCTGTATCAGGTTTAACTGGTGTCCACTCATTTTCCAGCATGTACACATGGGGGGGGGGCACTAAGCCTTCAGTCAGTTTAAATGCTTGCTATTTAACCATTCAAACTTCTCACTAATCTCACTAAAGACTGAGGTCCATTTTTTGGATGGATGTAGGCCATCTTCCTTATACATGCTTGTATCTGCACAAGTCAGGTACCAGTCCCCAATAAAGTCAAAAACATCCTTTCTGTACCATTCCTTCAACCAGGAGGTGCATTTCTGGATACTGCATGACCTAGCCTCCCCCTTGCCATGAAGAGGTTGTACCTCTGAGATGGATAAGGAACAAGTTATCTGCTTTAGGCTCCTGCTCAGCCTCATTAAGTCCTTCTGGACACTGGGTAACTCCACCTTACTTTCTAGCCATTGATCCCCAGGAGGACAATGACATCCAGTTCCTCCCTCCAAACTATTTCCTAAGTGAACCAACGGATCCACTTCCCATCTCTTCATGCATTGCTTCCTAAAAGGCACTTGACCTTCCTGTGCCCCCTTCCCTCTCCCCTGTTGGGTGTCCCTATCTTCACTCCCCAGACAGCAGAATTCCCCACCAGGAGTAGCTTCCCCCTCCTCTGGGGTACTTCCACCCCCTTCTCTCTGACTCCAGTCCAGAGAATTTGCCCATCCTTCTTGGTCACAGCTGTGAGTGCCTGTGTGGGGCTTTTCCGCATCTCCAATACTGCATAACAGCTACTAAACTGGACCATTCAAGGAATGTGACTCAGACCCCTTCCATCCACTCATCCCAAGTCCACCGTGATCCAATCAGTCCCCTTTCTAGGCATTCACTGAGGTTCATATTGTGGACCCAGTGGTCTCTGAGTCGGGGTAAATACACCCTGCAACCTAGCCAACTCAGCTCAGAGACAGGCTACCTCCTCCATGAACTTAAAGAGGTGCCTGCAGATAGGGCTGCACTGCAGCTACCAGAATATCTCCCTGAAGATTGAGGATCCACAGCCACTACACTGCTCCATTACCATCATATGAGTGACTTTCTACTGAGTAATGTCTACCTATGCCATTATGTTTAACTCTACTGACCTCTCCCTTAACTTAGGTCAGCTGAAGTCTATTGTTCTAGGAATTAATACCTTTGAGCCAAGGCTCTTTTAGAAAGGTTCCATGTCATTAAGTACAAAAACACAGTAGACTGTGTTTCAAACAATCAGTAAGCCATTTAACAAGGCCACAACTTAAACAGTAACATTTATGCACAGAAAAGAAAAAGGAACTCAGAGGCAGTGTCAAGGGCAAGTAATAAGGACTGGAGAGCTTGAGAGGGAAGAGAGGGGAGAAATAAGAAGTTTAGGAGCAGACAGAACCATGTTTGTGGTACTCAGGTTGTCTTTGTCAAAGAGGAGACCATGGTGGTTGAGTGAAACAAATGTAAGTGCACTCAGTGGGATGAGACTTTAGTCAAAGCAGTCACAGGAGCTGGAGGCTGTGAGGTGAGTGTAAAGTATGGATTTGAAAGCTCCCAATGTCGTGGAGAATAAGGAGGGCAGGTTAAGGGCATTGTACCAGGTGGGGCACGGTATGTAAAAGATCTTTGTCCCTGAGCAGTCCGGCATCTGGGGACAAGGAAAGGTTGGTGGTCAGATCTTCTGGTGGTACGAGTGCCATTGTTCAGGCAGAGCAGGTCCCGGATAGATGGAGCAGTGAGTCCCAAGACTGATTTTTTTTGCCATCATGCAGGTGAGATACATGAGGCGATTGGAAAGATGCAACCAACCAGTTTCAGTGTAGAGGTCACAAGTGTGGGTCTGTCTCTGTGCTCCAGTGAGGAGTCGACAGGTTTTGTTTAGTACTGTTGAGATGCACTTTAGTGCAGTGGTTGCAGCTGAGCCATAGACAATTAGACCATAGTCTATGATTGCGATGATGGAGCTTTGAACAGCAATCCTCAAGGCAGCTTGGTTGAAAAATTGACGGTTCCGGTAAAATTCCAATGCACTGTTTTTGCAGTGTTATCGATATGGGCTGCAAAAGTAAGACATTCGTCAAAAGTGATACCTAGGTATTTGAAGGTGTTCACTTGTTCTAGTGTATTTCCAAGAGAAGTTTTTATGACAAGTGGAGTATGCCTATTTCTGTTTTGATGACTGGCGAAAAGCATGACTTTTTTTTTTTATTTAGGACCATTTTGTGCTCAAGGAACCACTTTTCAACACATGAGAAAGCAAGCTGCAAGCTCTGTCGTAGTGGATTTGGTTCCTTATGGGAGGAGAGAATTACAGTGTCATCAGCATAGAGTATTAATTTTTCAGGGCAGGATTTGGAAAGCAAGTTTAGAAATAGGCTGAAGAGGAGAGGACCTAATATTGAGCCCTGGGAGCACCAGAGAGGACTGGTTTGAGTCAGAGAGAACCTCAGAGATTTTTACTGTTTGAGAATGTTGTGCCAGGTAACTTTTACCCAGGCTCCAGGTCCCCGGCTAGCCCAATGTTGAGCAGAAGAGAGATTAGAAGGCTATGGTGAACAGTGTCAAAGGCCTTTGTGAGGTCTATGAAAACAGCTCGGTTAAATAACCCTTATCCAAGGCTTTGTGAGTTTCACTAGAGAAATCAAGTAGGACTTTTGATGTACTGTGTCCTTTCCTAAATCTGTGTTGCTGAATGCAGAGTAGATCATACTTTTGCAGGTAGTCTGATAGTTGATCTGCCACGATCCGTTCAAGAGCTTTGGAGAGGAGTGGAAGTATAGATATGGGCTGATAGTTCCCTGGTGTGGATTTGTTGCCCCCTTTATGCATTGGTGTGACTATAGCGGCCTTCCATGTGTTGGGGAATTGACTTTGGCACAGGGAGAGGTCGAGAATTTTGGTGAGGGGGTGGATCACTTCTTCCAAGGTGAGGAACAGAAGTTTTAGATCAATGGTGTCACTGCTATTTCTAGATTTAGAGCAGGCCTTTTTTATGTATCTGTAGGCTTCATGTGTCTTAACTATTTTAAAGTGAAATAGCGGTTTGTCTGGCAAGCTGGTTTGGGATACGAGTTTTGGAACTGACAAGTCCTGGAAGAAGTCTGGTGAGAGGACACCACTAAGGTCAATGAAGGTTTTATTTAGGGCATCGGCCATAGTCTTAGGGTCACTGGTAGTGGAGCCATCAATGTTCATTGCTGTGGGAGAGGATTTAGACTGTTTGCCTGTAATATTACGTATATTGTCCCAGAAGGAACTCCAGTCACCCCAGGTGGTTTCTAGAGCATTCTTGAAATTGGAGCTCTTCATTTGCCTGATTTGTGACGTGCATAGTTTGCTCGCCTGTTTATAGTTAAGTGAGTCTGTTATGGAGCCTGTGGTCCTGGCTATAGCCCAAAGATGGTCACGAGCTTTAAGCTGAGCCAGTAGTTTGGCTGTTAGCCAGTGATTAGAGAAGGCTTTGATTTTACGTTTTTTGAAAGGTGCGTAGGTGTCACAGGCAGTGTTGAAAGTTTTAATGAAGAAGTCTAGGGCAGCGTCCACATCCAGCATATTGTAGATAGGGGACCAGTCTTGTAGGAGGCAGGTCTTTAGCATAGCAAGGTTTCTGTGCTGTAGCATTTGACTTAGGATGGTTTTAGGAGGTGGTTTGTGGAATTTATTTGTCCAGATACAGATCACAGGGGAGTGGTCACTGAGGGAGTCAGAGAGAATGGTGGTGTTTTTTTATCCGGTCCGGGCGATTAGTAAGAATTCAGTCAATGAGAGTGCTGGTTCCAGTCTGGTAGTTTTTTCTAGTAGGGGAGTTGACCATCTGTGTTAGGTTGGTTGCTAGGATAGTATCCCTGCTGGGTCCGATATCTGAGGCAAGCCAATTTATATTGAAATCACTGAGAAGGAGGAGCTCAGAGTCAGGAGGTTGTAATCTTGCAAATTCAAGGATAGACTGGAGCCTGGCTCATGGGTCTTTAGGGTGGATATAGACTGCAGCCACGGTAAGCACTTTGTTATGGGTACCAAGGAGAAGCTTGACAGGGAGAAGTTGTACTAGGGTGTTTTCTGGGGAGAAACTGGCAAGGTGGCACAAGAGGTAGTCCTTTATATAGATAACACATCTGCCCCCCTTTTTTTTTACCCGGTCAAGTCCGAAGAGGTTGTAGCCTTGGAGCGAGATTGCATGATCTGGAGTGCTAGGTGTTAGCCAGGTCTGAACAATTACAAGTATGTCAGGATTATGTTGTCCAATAAAGACTTGAAGAGATGCCAGCTTACTTCTTGTTTGGTGGCAGGAAGGCACAGTGCACAATGGGACCTATCATAAATAAAGAAATGGAGTCACAACTGTGTTGGTTGAGTGGAGGAAGGGTGGAAATACCCCTCAGGCTGTGTCCACAATCAGCATGCAGCCTGCCTGCTTCCCACAAAGTTGACTTCTATGAGCTACTTGTATCATGAGCTGGATTTAAAGGCTCCCCAGCTGAAAATTTCAAATATTGACACTGTTGCAGCCTATCTCACCTGATTAGTAGTGGCTGCAGCTACATTAGGAGAATGTTAGGCTGAAACTGCTCAGACGAAAGCCTGACAAACAGCCTTAACTATTTAGAATTACAATATTCAGTACAAGCAACTGCTATGTAAGTGCATGCCTCCCACGTACAGTGAAATTAAAGTCCTACTTCCTGAATAATCCACAGAATTACAGTTCCTGTAATCCAGTAAACCAGCCCCTTGTAAATAAATGAACCACACAAATAATATTTCACTTGTTCCTGAAAGCCCCCTGTAAAAAATAGGAAACAAAAAACTGTATATCTTTTGTATTTGAAAGCCCCCTGCAAGTAACAGAAAGAAAGATTGCAGTTCACTTGTTCTTGAGAGCCCCCAGTAAATTCTCCAAACCGAGCAATAGTTCACTTGTTTCTGAAATAACCCCATGCTCTCAGTAGCAGTCCTCTGTCCCCTACACCTACTTGTTGCAACACAAATGGACACTGTTGACTGCAAAAACAAATCTCCCTGCTCCCTGTTACAATACCCTGTCCCTTTACTTGCCCAGAGGAGCTCCTCCAAAACTGCCCACAGGTCCACCATGGTCCCTCAGTGCTGATCCCAATCGTCCCTCCCAGCACCTTCCTTCACCTGATCATATACGTAGCTTCTTCTCCTCTCTGCCACAGCAATCCTAATGAACTGCTTCTATCCTTAATGCTTTTAATCAGCCTTGAACAAGATGGCGGTCATGCTGGGCTTGCCATCAGGATGGGAGGAGATTTACTATAGCAGTGACTGTTTAACTTCATTTTTAACTTTGTTTTGTTTAAATTCTGTTCATTTTGTTTTCATTTGTTTTAATTCTTCAGGTTATTAAGGATTAGTTTAGTTAGGGATCTCTAGTGAGAGAGTTGGTGTTCTCTGGCATCTTCGTGAGTAGTTTAGAGCTGCAGAACTGGCAAGAATAAGTGGGAGTTGACAACAACTGAGTTTTCTTTTACTCTCTCCTTAACTACACCAGTATTACAATTGGTGGATCAGAGATAAAAAAGAAAGAGAAACAACTGGTGCTGATCAGTTTCTGGTCTCAGTTTGGGGATCGAGTGAATCATGTGCAGATTGTGTGGTGATGGTCTGGTGGTGTGCAGTAGGGCAGGTGGTGTTGGCTGAAGATCATTTTAGGAACCATTCTGGTGGAGTGAGGGCCTGATTGGTGAAGTGTTCAGGATGAATTACACCAGAAGACACTGGAGCGGTGACCGGAGTGGAGCGGGCTGCTATTGTTCCCAGCTGCGGCAGCAAGCAGGCCCTGAAGGTTTGGAGTTCAGTGTGGAGTGGAGGTTCAGGGTTTCTGTGAGGCTGCTTACCTGGAGAGGGTAAAGGATGCCTGGTCCTGGACGAGAGGAAGGAGACAAGAATCAGCCATATAGCTGGGGCTGGCTATGAGACCTCTTAGATCTTCAGGGGATGTCTGGTGTCTGCTGGGTGGTCCCTTGAGTCTGCAGTCTTGGGATTATTTGGGGCTGTTCCTCTCCTGGGTGGCAGCTTTCTGGGAGCTCTCCCTGCATCCCTGTCTGAGTCTGCTTGTAAGGGTTGTCTAGTTTACAGCTGATCTGAGGAGTTACAACTATGAGCTCAGCTCTGTTTGCAGAGTCCAGGAAGGAGGTTGGAGGTGAAGAACTTTTTGTGTAGTTCCTGCCTGACCAGTCCTAGTAACTAATCTACTGAAGGCACATACAGAACTGGTCTGAAACACTTTTCCCTTTCCTTTTTGAACCTGATTTTGACTTATGGTTACTAAAGCAGTGAGAGTGCTTTCACTACTTATATATAAATCCTAATGTTTCCATGAGGCCCAGGTGAGAGCAGGTGCCCTTTTGTACATTATATTTGTTTAAACCCTTGAAGTGACAGATCGAAGGGTTACATTTTCACATAAATTGTTGTGGAGAGGCTGAATAAATTGGTTTATGGACTTTTATGGTTTATTTTGATTTATTGATGTTTATTTTTATTGGGTGTTGGGCTTTTTGTATGAGGGTACTAGCATTGTTTTAGTGAGCAGGGGTAGCTTTGGTATTGTTAATAATTTGTGGGAGTATTGTTATTTTATATTAGTCATCGCTGGTGTAGGTATTTTGTAGGCAGCATCTGTTGGGAACATTCTTAAGTGGTCAGGCACTACTCCTCCTCCTCCAGGTTGAGGGTCTTGTACCCCTTTGATTGCCCCCCCACTGCAGCTTGAGGTGTATATGCATTGTTGTGCCTTGGAGATAGTGTGGAGGGGCCAGAGGGGTTGGGGCCCTAGACTGTGGGGGGAGTGAAGTGGGCCAATTGGGGTGATAGCATCTAGGAAGCACCCAGGGGTGAAATGGGTCCTGGAATGGGGGCCTCTTGCTATAGTTTGGATCCTGGTCCAACTTGTCTCCTTGTATGCTGCGTGGATGCCATCAGACCGATCCTTGCTGTGATAGTCTGGTGTTTGCTGGATAAGGGTGTGTTTCCAAGCACACTGAAGGAGGCAGTGGTGACACCGCTTTTGAAGAAATCTTCCCTCGACCTTGGCTGTCTTGCGAACTATAGACCTGTCTCTAACCTGTCCTTTTGGGCAAGGTTATTAAAAAGATAGTTGTGTTGCAGCTTGAAAAACATTCTTACCACCCACAACATCTATGATTCTCTCCAGTCCAGTTTCAGGAAGAGGCAAAGTACTGAGTCAGCTCTGGTTCAGGTATATAATGGTCTCCTGATAGTGAAAGATTGGAGGAGCCATTCAGTCTTAGTCCTACTTGATTTCTCTACAGCATTTGACACCATGAAACATGGAGTGCTACTTGAGTGCCTGCAGCTACTCTGTGAACTATTAGGGACAGTCCTCAGGTGGTTCCATTCTTTCCTCACAGGCAGGACACAGAGGGTGGTATTGGGGAATTTTTCCTTGGCCCCTTCTTCCTGCCTTGTGGGGTGCCAAATGGTTCTATGCTCTCTCCCATGTTGTTCACAGTGTATATGCTGCTGTTAGGAGACATTATAAGGTGGAATGGGTTGAGTTTTCAATGCTATGTGGATGATAATCAGCTGTACATGTCCTTTGTACCAAAACAGAATGATGCAGTCTCGATCTTTAACAACTGTCTTGCAAAGATTAAGGACAGTATGAGTGCTAACTGGTTGAGATTGAATCCTGATAAGATTGAGGTGCTGGTGGTGAACCTATGTCATCGGGTAGAGAGGCTGACTGCTGGTCAGTCATCTGGCCTTGTGACAGGGGACAACAAGTTGAGACCCTCTGAACAGGTACAGAATCTGGTCATTATGCTTGATGGTGAGCTGACATTAAAAGCTCAGATATCAGCAGTGGCTAAGACCTCTTTTTACTATCTAAGGAACATTGCCCGGATAAAGCATCTAGTTCATCCAATGACCTTCCTACATAGGTCCATGCCTTTGTGTCTTCCTGCCTGAACTACTGCAATACTCTATACCTAGGGCTACTGGAGATGGACCTCCAGCTCCTGCAGCTGGTGCAAAACACTGCAGCTAGGTTGTTGGCAGGTTTGTGTAGATCTAGCCACGTCACACCTATGCTTCGCAAACTGCACTGGCCACCTGTGTGATGGAGGATCACCTTCTAGGTTCCTTTGCTGACCTATAAGGCCCTGCTCAGACAGGGACTGGGCTACCTGCAAGACCTCCTTTGGCCGTATTGCCGTCTCCATCCACTCCGCTATGCCGTCAAGGGATTGCTAGAGGTTCCTAGGGTCTGTCTTCAGACTTTGGGTGGTAGGGCATTTTCATTTGTATCCTGACCCTGTGGAACTCCCTACCTCTTCAGATTAGAGAGTGAATGTCCACTGAGACATTTAAGTCCTCTTTGGAGATGCATTTATTCAGTTTGCCTTGGGGAACAATGTTTAGTTTGAGAATTACTTGCGCAATTTTTATTCTATTGATGTTTTATCTGATTTCCATATTGTTTACATGCATTGATATTTAAAAATTGTGTTATAAATAAAGGAGATTTGATTTGATTTGAACTACACCACAGCTCCACAGTGGTTGCTATGCTCCTCTGTGCCTTTCGGTAACCAGATGTATTTGACAAAGGGGTCCTCTGCCTGAGGCTCTTCAATCCTCTTTCACTGCTCTGTTAAGTGTATCTGGGCTGCTCACAAACAGCCTGCCTGCTTCCAGCAAAGTTGAGTTCTGTGTGCTCCTTCTATGGTGAGCCAGATTTAAAGGCTCCCCAGCTCAAAATTTGAAAGGTTGACACGGTTGAAGCCTAGCTCTCCTGATTGGTCATGGCTGGACCTTTGGTGCACAAATGTCAGGGAGAGATTAAGATAAAACATGCTCAGTCAAAATTGTGATAAAGGCTCTGAATAATTCAACATTCACAGCTCTGCTACTGCTAACTGTACTGCAACATGAGATGAAAATTTAATAAAAGCAATTGTTATGTAAGTGAATGCCACCCACACACAGTAAAATTAAATGCTACGTCCAGAATAATCCCCTGCATTACAGTTCCTGTAATCCAGTAAAATAGACCCTTGTACATATCTGAACCAAATAAACTGTATTTCTCTTGTTCCTTAAAGCCCCCTGTAAAAAAAGGGAAAGAAAACTATAGTTATCTTGTTCCTGAAAACCCCCTGCAAGTTTCAGAAACATAGACTGTAGTCATGTGTGGTTCTTAGCTAAGTGTTTGTGCTGCATACTGCATGCGAATAATGTAGGTTTGAGTTGGATTCAGAGGCCAGACCAGTAAGTAAAATGATGCTTCCAAGGTATTAGATGTATGGGATGATTAGTGCTTAGGTACTTCGGCGTGGACATGAGTAAGTCAGTGATTATGGTATATGATGATTTGGATGGTATATGCACAATGCTTAGATGATTGAACAGATGAGTAACTTGGTATGACTTGATGTTTTGGCCTTTCTCTGTATCCCACCATAGGATGGATGGCTAGTCGAGTAGGATGAGACCCCCCGGTGGGATAAGAGAGCCGGAGAAGGAGGAAGTGTAAAGGGAGGATGGAGGGTGAGTGTGGCTCGCTTTAAGCAGAGCAGCAGGACTTTGCTTGTTTAAGTAAGATGTGGGGGAGGAGCTATTCCCCCACATAACTACAGGCATAGCCTTTCAATTATGTATGGTTCATAGCTAAGTGCTTGTGCTATGTACTGAATGTGAATAATGTAGGTTTGAGTTGGATTCAGAGCCAGACCAGTAAGTAAAATGATGTTTCCAAGGTATTAGATGTATGGGATGATTAATGCTTTGGTACTTCGGTATAGACATGAGTAAGTCAGCGATTATGGTATATGATGAACTGGATGGTACATGCACAGTGCTTAGATGCTTGAACAGATCAGTAACTTGTTATGACTTGATGTTTTGGCCTTTCTCTGTATCCCACCGTAGGAAGGATGCTTAGTTGAGTAGGATGAGACCCCCAAAAGAATAATGAATATCATATGATTTTCTCCTCCAACTCCGGAGAGTAGGGCCAGTAGCATGCAGGAGAGGAAAACCCCCCTTGGGGGAAAACCTCTGAGGACCCATGGCTACCTACCTGCCTGTCCGTCTGGGCATGCTAAAAGAGAATAACCTAAATTAACGATATTAAGATTTTGGCTAGTCCAAGTTCCAGAGTTGTAGATACTAATCCAGCTGAGCAGGAAGCTGAAATAGAAGTGCTGATATTAGAATGTAGGTTGAACTGGCAGTACAATCTTCTAATGAAAACCTAGTCCTGAAATTCCATGATGAGCATAACAAAATAAAGTGACAAAAGTAGCATTAGTCAAGCAATCCAAAGGCAAGGAAGTCTTCTCCAAAACATATATCCAAATGACTAGGACTTTAAACCCAAAATATGAAAACTGGTAGTTGCTGATCAGATAGCAGGATCTGCACACATGGACTTTGGTGAAGAAGCACAGAAGCTGGATGCAAGCTATAGATCTGTAGAGGGCATAGTGTAAACCTCTGGTCTGGCAAGGCAGAAGGAGGCAAAGTGAAGTAGCAATAGAGTTCTGCATGGTTAGGTAACATAAGGTTTGTTGGATCTTCTGGCCTCAAGGGGTGAAGCAGTTTGTGGAATTAGGCAAGAAGGGTAATGATAGGGCTCCAGGTCTTGCTTGAGTGAAGCAGGTAAATATAAGCACATGATGTATCCAGGTGGACCTGCATGGAAGTCAGCATTGTAGTAGAATGACTAACCAATTCAGATGTAGGTCCATAGGGGCAAAGAGTTCCTGAAAGGCTAATGGATGGCATGCAGGCAAAGTATAGAGTATGCGTATTTCTAGGCCCCGAAGCTGGTAAGGCAGGTGAGACATAGACGTAGCTTAAACTCCAGGCTCTGCTGATGGAGGCTTATGAGTTCACACAATGGCAGAAGACTTGAGATGAAGACTGATGAATTGACGATGAGACACAGTTAGATCATATGGCACAGAAAGAAGTTAGATTTTATGCTGAAGTCATGGTATAGAAAGACATAATGTAATAGAACTGAGCTGAGAAACCAGGCAGGAATTGAAGGCGATTGATCCGAATCCATGAAGCATCTCGGTAGGAAGCATCCAAGGGAGTATAAGGGGCAAACCCAAATGAGGTGAGGATGTGCGGCTGAACCAAGTAGATTAGTCGATGTGAGGTCGGAAGTAGCAGGAGTGCAGCTGACCACACATAAGTCAGTGGCAAGTGAATAGTAAATAGTAGCTAAACTCCACAAAGGCAAGCATACAGCTGGACCCCACGTAGGTCAGCTGGCAAGGTAAGTAGAGTGGCAACTGGCCCCATGTAAGCTAGCATGCACAGCCGGACCCAACGTAGGTCAGCCGGTAGGAGGAAGAGAGTAAGAATCAAGCCCAAGGAGGCTTGCATGCATGGCTGGACCACACATAGGTCAGCTGGAAGCAAGGTAGGAGCAGTAATGCAACTGAAGTGAAGCAGAATGGCAAGCATCCAGGGATATAAATGTAATCCTAAAACATAGTCTGGTAGGTGATCCACAATAGAGCATGGATGGTCCTGGACAGATGGAGAGGAGGAAACAAGCAACAGAAGTTGTGACATCCAGAATCCAATGGCAAGGTGTAGAATGCAATGATGTGGTGCCAGGCAGAAGTGCATGACAAGGGTTGCCGAAGGAAAGAGTAGAGCACAGCTGCTAGCCCCTCTTGAAGGCTAGCTGGAACGCAAACCCACACACAGGTTAGCAAAGAACAGTATATGATGCCAGGCTAGGTCCCCACATTGCAGGTGATAATGACTGAACCCCCAAGTAGGCCAGTCAGAAGGAGAATGAGTGAGTCATGCTAGGCCCCACGTAGGCTAGCAAGACTGAAGGTACCACCAAGGAGGGCTTCCTGATGCAGCATGCACCGCTGGGGCAAGTGTGCAGAGAAAGGAGACCTTTATGTATGCAAAAGAGAAAAGCAATCGGACATGGACAGTAGTCCACTTGGAACCCTAGCTAACTCAGGGTTGCTGCAATAGAGAAATAAGTTAAGCAGTACATTACATGTTAGAACAGGTAGTCAGGAACTAGCAATCAGGCTGTCAGACGTAGGAATCCAATCCAGGTGCTGCTCGCAGGATGGATTTAAAACATGAATAGCATGGTTGTTGATCTCGTGGAGAAACCTTGATTTTATAGCTTACATGCAGTGCCTAGATGTGCAGTGAAATAAGCATGTAGGCTTTCTGTTGTAATTGCATGTCCAGAAAGGTGGAACAGCTGCAATGGAAATGGCAGGCAGCTGCATGGTTTCAGAGGTTGTTTAAAGTTTATGTTGTGTGTATCCTGTCATTAGATTTAAATCCAAAGCTGGCAGATGAATTAAAAGCAATGTGTGTCAAGCAGACAAGGTAGGCAGCAGGTGCGATGGCGCCAAGAAAGAGGCAAGCAAGGGAGTAGTAGCAACAGCGGGGATGACTGGAACCCAGCAGGTGGTGGCATCAGGACCGGAAGAAGTCCCAAGCCATAACAGCAGGAGAAGGAGTGAAAATCAGTGAAGAACTGGCATGGAGCCGGGCTGCTCAAGCGGGAAGGAGAGGAGGTACAGCAAAGGCAATTGGGCAAGCAAACAGGAGCGTAGGCAGAAGCAGAGTGCTATAGCAGGGAATGAGGCAGCGTTGAGGATCGAACTAACTCCCCCCCGCCAAAGAAAGAAAAGCACATGAATGGAAGGAAACAAGTGAAACGGAGAGAAAGGAGCCAGGAAAATCCACAAAAACAAAACCAAGGCAGGCAGGACAGATGGGGGGGGGCCAGCAAGCACAAGAGAGAGCAACCACGGACCAGCAACAGCATGCCAGTGAGTGTGGCTTGCTTTAAGGAGAGCAGCAGGACTTTGCTTGTCTAAGTAAGATGTGGGGGAGGAGCTCTTCCCCCACATAAATACAGGCATAGAATTTCAATGCTCTTGTTCTTCAGAGCCCCTTGTAAATATCCAAAACCCAGCAGTAGTTCACTTGTTTTTGAAATAATCCTTGCTTTCAGTTACAGTCCCCTGTTCCCTTTACCTGTTCATCACAAGACAGTCTCTGTTGCCTGCAGAAAAATCCCTGCTCTCCATTACAATAAAATGTGCCCTTTTGTTGTTCAGTGCAGCTCCTCTTCTCTTCTCCAAAATGGCCCACAGCTCCTCTGTGGTCCCACAGTGCAGATCCCAAGTGTCCTTTAAAGTTCATTTCTTCACCCAATTGAATGCACAACTCCTCTCCACCACAGCAATCTGCCCAACCACTCCTCTGTGGTCATGCTCTACAGCTTTCAAGTGTCTGTCTCCAGCATCTTTCGTCAACTAAACATGCTTGGCTTAGTTGCCCTCTGTGGATTCTAACTACTCTTTCACCCCTCTGTTATTTGTAATGCAGTCTATTCAAACACAGCCCCTCTGCATCCCACAAAGTCGACTTCTGACATGGCCATTTGAGATTAATGAAGGTTACCACTCGACTAACAAGAGCATTGTTAGTTAATCAGTAGCCTTCATTAATCACCAACTGGCCATTCTTACGTATAAAAATAGCACTGAAATAGTGCATCATTCACTTAAAAGGGGCATACCCCTTGTTCCTGGTTACACATTATTACATGACTGATCATTTGGGCATGTCAGCACTATCAGGTAGTGGAATGTATTAGCTGGAAAGTTCATATGGCCAAATGGTGTGCTGTTTCTATGGTTACACTGGCACAGTGAACCCAACACAGCAAAACCCCAACCATGACTATACTGGCAATGATGGGGATTTCACTTCAATAACCTTTCTGGCTATGGGGGTATATATCTATCTCAATTGTCTATGTGATGTGGAGTTAGCTACCTAAAGTAGGGGAGGGACAGGGGGAATGCCTCCCTTCCCCAAATTGGCCATCATGGTGCTGAGGGAACACTTTGGTGTAGAGGCTGTAGACAGGTTTCTGACACTATCGAGAATGTCACTGTAGGGGGTGTTACACTGGTGTCATAGATTCTGGCCAAACTACAATCCCTTCCTCAAACTTAAGGACCACAGATATACTTATGTAAAGCATCCCTCAGGCAAGAAAGGTGCACACAGATCAGTCAGCACTGCAGCCTCCTGAATGTCTCCCTGAATTCTGCTGCCCCAAAGCTGCTGCACTGCACCCCTCACATCATTGCTCCTGTCATATTCTTAGACCTCATCCCAGTTTTTAATTTTTTTCTTTCTCATGGTCTCACAAATCCTACTTAACAATTACAGTTTCACAAGTACCCTCTGCACAGATTTTAGTATTAATCACAGCTTCACACTTACCCTCGAAAAATATTTAAGTAACCTCTGTAAAACGTTCTAACACAAATCACAGGAAAAGAGATTCTATTCATTTACAGATTCATAAGTAACCATTGTAAAAAGATTCACTCACAATCACAGTTTCTCAAAAAATAAACCCCCAAAAATGAAGATGAAAAAGATTTAATACAATCACAGCTATACATATTCAGTACAATCACAGCTTCCTAGGAAACCATTGTTCAAGAATCCCCAATAATCACAGTTGCACCACAATCCCCTGTCCACGATGTAATACAATCCCTGAACACCCTAGATTCATTTCAGTCTGAGCTTCCCAGAAACCCCTATAGAAGATCCCTAACAATGACAGTTTAACCACTATCCCCTGTCTGGGACATTTTACATTCTCTGCAAATTATTTCATCTCAGTATTCATCCCTCAGGCTTTCCTTCTGAGTACTCTTGATATTTAATGTTACACTTTTCTTTTTGGGTTATTGTGTCATTCCTATTTTATCCTGTCTTCTGCTCACTTATCTGGTTGATCTTTGACTTCTTTTACTGCTTGCGCTGCTCCTCCAATTTGATTTCACCTTGAGCTATACCTTTCTACAGGTGGTTTTCTCTGCTATTTCTCTGCAGAATCTGTCAAATACTTCCTTGCCTTTAATACCATTGGGCTGGTTGATTTGGGAGGGAGAACTAATTTCCCATGTAGGCATCCCAGCAGTGTTGGTTAAAGTAGAACCTGGTCTTCTTGATTCTCAGTACAGGGCTATTCAAACCATTCTGCATGGTTAAACCTTTTTTTTGGGGAGACAGAGTACATGACCTGGTCGTCTTGGTTCACAGCACAAAGCTATCCAAACCATTCTGCATGGTTAACCTTTTTGGGGGACAGAGTACAATAAAAATCTCACTGCATTCATTTTGGCTGATTACAAGTATTCCCTTCTTAACATTCCAGGTGGGGATCTCTCATGCAAGCAATTTTAATAGTCTGAATATCTGAGTTAGTTTAGCATCGTCATTTCCGATACGCAGAGATGTGTCTTTTTTTCTACTTACTGTAGTAACACAATCCTATAGATCTATACATGGGGTCCTGATTGTAATTACCCAAGCAATGAGCATATTAAAACATTTTTAAAAAGAAGCCTACTCCTACAGGATTTAGACTATTTGGACACCTCTATCCAAGAGGGATTCAAAATACAAACATAGAAAACTTATTTTAACATGTTTCAATGTGCTGTATCATCCAAGCCCGCTATGTATTATTACCTTTGGGTGGTTTTGTGGTTTGAGGACTTGCTGATGTTGATGAAAATATTGTCAATGATGTTGCTGATTGTCTTGTTGTTACTGTAGTTGCTGTTGTTGTTTCAAGCAGAGGTTCACATGTTCCATTTGAAGGAATATTTCTTATACAGTTGCAGTTATCTCCAGTTGTATTTGAGCAGCTTTGGTATATATCACACATCTGACTGTTCCATAGGTATCGATTCTCACAAGTACACTGTGTTTCATTATCCACAAGTACGCACACTAAATAAAGGAAGAAACAATATTCATTACAAATAACATAAAATATGAGATAGTACTTTATAAAATTGTTTCATGTGACAAAGTTAACACACTGCCTATAACAATATCATCTGTAAAAACAAGTGTGTGACTGAATATATGTGTTTTAATGCATGTGAGTGTGTGGCTGTGTGTTAGGACTGTGGATGAGGAATATTTCTCAGAAGCTTCATCACCTGAACAATAGGCATAGTCTAAATAGTGCACTCACTAGTAGATCTTTCATGTTAGGGGGTGCAGAAGGTCCATTGTTAAGGCATACAAACAAATGCCCACCTCCTGGCTCTAGAGAACTGTCCAATCTGCACTAAATAATCAGACTAAATGATTTGGAACTCTCACTGTAAAGCGCCACGTCTCTAGAAATGTAGGGCATCAGTATAGAAGCATGATAGCCTTTATTTGGCAATGTTGTAAATAATTCAGCTATTTTTAAAACATATTCAGTTGCAAATGGTATGGTTTGTTTAAACATTTAAAAAAGCAGTACTACCCCATTAGCTTTTAAAAATGCCATAGGCCACCTTTCAAGTGGGTTTGTCACATTTCAGCTCACTTTGAAAAAAATAATATTTAGGCTACATTCAGCCTATATTTTAGGGGTGGGATTTTGAAAATTCATAATACTGGAAAACTCTTAGTTATGTTAATGGTGATTTTCAAAAGCCATGAAATGGACATGACTTCTAGTTCAGTTGGGTAGGATATTACAAATTCCTAACACTAGGCTGTTTTCAAAAGTTTTACTTACCTGAAAACTTTGTATTGGTTGTGTTATACTTTACATTTATTGTTTGCATAAAAAAATGCTAGACGTAGAAGTAAATAATAGACCAGTTTACAAATCCATCTAAAAATTGTGCCTGGGCTCACTTACACCTAGTGCTGGATATTTAAAACCCCTGCCAAACCACAGTATTTCCCATATGTGCTGGATTTTCAAAATAAAGCCATTATAAGGCTGGCTCTCTCTTTGAAAATCTGGCTCATGTGGGAGATACTGTATCTCTGCAAGGATTTTAAAAATCCATAATCTTGTGCATGTGTTATTGGTGAACCTGTACTACAATGTTATGCCCTGTTAGACCTGTTGTGTGTGGATCTATGTGAAGCATGAGAAGAAAATTGGACTGTTTGAGGTGCTAAGATTTTTTTTTTTCGGTATTGGTGGACTGTGGCAGGTGAATTAGTCCCTCAGCTGTTTAAAAATCAGACCTCTGAACTTTGCAAACTGGACATAACTGAGAGTTTTGACAACTGGTCATAACTATGTCCTGGCATTGAAAATTGTACATGGGGGCATTTTTGTGTAATGTTCAAAGTTGTACAATAGAAAATTTAATTTAGATGTAGGCTTTGAAAAATTCCTAGGAGGCATTTTAAAAACTCCACACCTATTTTTTTTGACCTGGTTATGGGACATCCAGAAAAGCGATTCTAACTCATTGGCAAGACTGTCATGACTTGTGCTCTGAAGAAGATGCAAAACATCTAACTTTGATGCATGCATCTTTTTTTCATAAAATGTGGGATGTGTTGCAAATAAGTCAGAATGTTTCAAAATATGCCATTTGCATCCCAATTCATTTGCATGAATAATGCATACATCAAAAATATAAAAGCTAGTCTAGTGTCTGTACTTTTGAAACGTCATAACCCCTTACATATTTTTGTATTTCTATTCATTTTTTTCCACTTCAAGGTTTTTTTTTTATTTTATTTTATTGAATTCTCGGATTAGAACCTTTTAGCTACCAGCTCATTTACAAAGGTTCCACATCAGGAAGAAAATGTGAACGTGCAATAGTAAAACACAGGGTTGCAATAGACATTAAGCAATTATCAATGGTAATATGACTGACAGAGTACATGGAATAGGGATTTTGCCTTAACAGGGAAAGTCAGAGCTGCAGCAGTAATTAGCACAAGAGAGTGTGGGGAGGAGGAGGGAGGTTCAAGAGTAAAGGGAGGGGGGATAGGGGAGGTGTTCAGCTTGCAGGAACCACTGGCAAGGGGTCACCTTGTCAGGAAGTGTGTGGGAGTGGAAGAACAGAGGGTTAGAAAATAGGGAGGGGCATGGACCCCTGGGGAAAAAGGGTGTGTGTGGGACTGGGGCTGAGGTCAGGGGGAAACAGGTTTGTGGAGGAGGGTTGGAGTGGGAAGTAGCAGATTGAGTGACTGCTTAAGTGTGCACTGGTGGGGTAGTCAGAATTTTTAACTAGGTAAGTTTGTCAGGTAAGGCAGGTGCATTTCCCTTAGCTGGACAGGTGGGTTCTAAGTGCAGATTTGAATAAGCCGATTTTGCTAATAGTGGCTAGTTCTGGTGGGAGTGAGGTAAGTCATAGTGGGGCCCAGTATTCAAAGGATCGCTGACCTTGGGTGGTGTGATGGTAGGGGATCTTGATGGAGATCTTATTGGATGTCCTTGAGGTCCTTGTTGGTGCAACCTGGTGAATGAGGCAGCTGGGCCCCAGAGGCTGTAGGGTCAGAGTTGCTTTTTTGGCAAGGAGACAGGTTTGATAGTGGGCCCTGTCATTCAGATTTAGCCAACCATTTTGCTGGTAGAGGTGGCAGGTATGGGTCAGGCGTGGGTCTCCAAGTGCAAGTCTGCAAGCTTTGTTGAGCAAGGTGGTGGTCTCCTGAGGTTGCTGTCAGAGGCTGCACTGTCGATAATAAGGTCATAATCAATAGTTGAGAAGACCAAGCAGGTTATGGCAAGCTGAAGCTCTTTATGAGAGAGGCAGTTACAGTGCTTATACAGCAGGCCGAGCTTCCTGTCAGTTGTAGTAGCCACATGATCAATATGTGTGGCGTATGAGAGGGAGCTGTCAAGGGCAAGGCCCCAGATATTTGAATTTGGGACCATTTCTTTTGAAATCTTTTGTAAATTCTGTATGTTCAGGGTTGCAGCCGTGTGGCAGTTGTGCACAGGGGCAAAGAGCATGGACTTGGTCTTTTTGTGGTTAACTAAGAGTTTAGCTTTGTTAAACCCGACCTTCACATTGTAAAAGTCCTGCTGAACATACTTCTCCAGTTTGATAGGGTCAGAATGTCTGGAGTAGATCACTGCATCATCAACATAGAGAAGGATTTTCTGTTGACAGGTTAGTGGTAGGTTGTTTAGAAAGAGGCTAAAGAGGAGGGGGTCCAGGATGGATCCTTGGGGGACACTGATGGACACTTGAAGGGGGGTCAGAGAGTACATTGCATATTTTTACCCGCTGAACACGTCCAGAGAGGTAGCTCCAGAACCAGCACAGTGAGTCAGAGGAGAGCCCAGTTACCTATAATTGAGCAGGAGGAGGTCATGGTTGACCATGCCAATGGCCTTGGTGAGGTTGATAAAGGTTTCCCTCATCAAGTGTCCCTGGTTGAAGGTGCTGTGAATGTAACCCATGTATTTGAGAAGTGCTGCCGTGGTGCTGTGGTGTTGATGGAAGCCATGCTGCTCAAGGTCTTGTAGTTGGTATTTATCAAGGTGCTCCACTAGCTGATCATAGACTATATGCTTGAGAGCTTTTGAGATAGTTGTGAGGATTGAAAATGGGTGGTAGTTGGCATTGTCAGACTTACTGCCTGCTTTGTGAACTGGGGTTATGATTGTGGCTTTCCCAAGTTTTGAGAAGGTACCTCTGGTGAAGTACAGATTTATGATACAGGTCAGTGGGGTTAGCAGTTCATCATGGGTAAGAGAGATTAGTATTAGATTGAGGCCCTCAGAGCTGTGCCTGGACTTCCCAAGGACTTTGGAGAGATATTTTTTTACCTCACCTTTAGATAGTACTCTGAGGTTGAATGGGGTGTGGCTTGGAATGCTGGGGTGAACTTTGGGGGCTGGACTGGTTGGTACCAGCTTGGTCTTGGAAACTGGGGAGGTGAGTACTGTACTGAGGTCAGTAAAGGCTTTGTTGAAGATATCTGTGATGGATCTGGGGTCTTGTGTTGGGGATCACTCATGGCTCAGCATTGTGGGTGCTGAGGTATCTCGTTTTCCAATGATTGCATTAATGCTATCCCAGAAGTGGCGGCTGTCCCCCCAGGTGGAATTAAGCTTGAGTCTGTGGAAGTTTGCTTTAGCCTGACAGATTGCAATGGTGCATTTATTCCGTGCAGCCTTGTAGTTTTGCATACCCTGGTCAGAGAGAGTATTTTTGTACTTATACCATAGGCGGTCCCTGGAGCTCACTGGGGCAAGGAGGTGAAGGGTTATCCACATTTTTGTGAGCCACTGATTTTCCTTTTAGATAATAGGGCAAATGTATCACAAGCGGTATTGAAGCTAAATATAAATTTACTCAGAGCTATGTCAACATCTTTGGCATTTAGGACAGGTGCCCAGCTCAGTTGCAGGAGGTGTTGCTTAAAGAGCTCTAACATGCCCTTTTTTAGTATGCAGGATATTATCTCCTTGGTCCAGTTTAGAGGCCTTGCTGGACCAGGTGAAGATGATGGGTGAATGGTTGCTAATGGAGTCTGGGAGCACTTTTAGGCCAGAGACACATTCTACATGGTTAGTTAGTACCCACTCTAACAAGGTACTGGTGCCTGATCAGTAGTTTGTATGGGTGGGCTGTTCCACGAGCTGAAGGAAGTTGATTGAGGAGACCACATCCTTATAAGTGGCAGAATCCTGAGACAACCAATTGATGTTGAAATCCCCCAGCACTATGACTTTGCTACTAGAGCGGATGTCGACTAGATGATCATGCATTACTCTAAATCCCTCAGCTACTTCCCTAGGGGTAGGTAGGCTGAGATGAGAATAATGCCCTTGCCCTGCGTGCCCAGGTTTGAGCACACAGGCAGTATCTGAGTATTTTTTCCCATACTTAAATGTGGGAGACAGGGGTCAACCGTAACCTTTTTATACACTAGCTAGCAGGGCAAGTTGATTAAAAATTGCAGTAGCCCACAGATGGTTGCACTAGCCCTTAATTATAATGGTAAATTTTGATCATGTAAACAGGAAACAATGCAAGTAAAGCCAAGAAATACTCTTGATTTTTGCACATTTATGCTGCTTCCACATTGCTTGCAGCACCCCAGCAGAAAAAAAAGACAGCAATGCCATTCATCACAGACAATGAGCCCCCCCCATTGTTTTGTACCATGGCCTCCTCTCTTCCTCTTTCTGCCCCCCCACACAAAACAGAGAGAGGAAAGGATATCACAACAGCAAATGTTTAATCAAGCAGTCCTAGCTCTGCACATACAATAGCTGACATCATCATGCACCTCACCACACTGTCACCACCACCCACAGGGCAATGAACAGAGTCAGGCAGAAATAGACACTCTCTGTCCTTACCCTTTAGTCAACTAGAGACCTGCGCTTCTGGAAGCTTTTATACAGTCTCAAGTGAGCCAGGAGCACTTCTAATATTTCTTTGGGGTGGTGGCTAGACAAACTTAAGGGGCTTGGGAGATAGAAAACGATGACATTTTTATTTGTAAAAGTATTGATTTTAATATTCTCTGCCCCAACAATAACAGATTTTTCTTTAACATTGTCCTTTCATCAGCCCAGGAGAAACAGTACAAGCATAACACTATACTATTTCTATTTCTGTATAGATGATCTATGCACCCCAGGAATGCTTATTTTAAAGTTTCAAATTACATATATTATCAAGGTTTATTTTTGTACCATACATGATCCAAAGCTTTGTTTTTAGGCTGAAAGGACATGCTGGTCTTAATAATATTGGGCATATTGTTAGACAGACACATTCAGAAAACTGGAGCCTAGTGAATTAACAGTACTCTGTCCTTGATCATACCCTGGACACTAGCTGAAAGTCTTAACAGTGGAGTGATAATGACTCACATTGAGTCTTTTGTGAAATCCCTCTCTTGAACTGCCAGAAAACTGCAGCTCTTAATGAGCTGTTAATCACACCTGGCCATCTGGAACATTGAGAGAGATTAACATGAGGACTAGAGAATACTAAAGTAGAGACTTTTTTTAACTTCATTAACAGCCATGAAAATCTGCACTAGTCAAGATGGGCAAGTAGAGAGTTAGTTGCACTAGCCTTGGTCAATTTGCACTAATGTTTGGGCTAGTAAAACAATGTTGAGATCGGCCCCTGGTGTGAGAGCTATCCCCTGCAGGTAGTCTTTTATATAGATTATGCAGGTTTATTTAAAAGGTATCAGGATACCTAACCAGTACTGCCAGTCTAGTCCTGTTGTTTAATCACTTTCTGAAATTATAATCCTCTGTAACAGCAATAAACTGTGATGTCACAAATATGGTTGATGATGAAGGCTTTAGCAAATGGTTATGAGTAGAAGCAGAAGAGCTGTAGGTGGAAAGTATCCTGTTTCCATGCAAATTCACCTAATAGTGAAGAACAAAGGAAAGAGAAATGCTGACAATATATTAATCATAGTCTGTGATTTGACACATTTAATGTTTTTCAGTTTTCTGAAAACTAACAAACTCAATCTAACTTGTTTTTCTACTGCATATTTATAATATATATATATATATATATATATATATAGAGAGAGAGAGAGAGAGAGATAGAGAGAGAGACTGCAATTCAGCTTGTTCCTGGCACATATTTCTGGTAACCAGCAGAACAGCACTGCCCTGATCTGCTTTCATGCAGCATATGATGCTCGCCCTAGCAAGGTACATGAACATATAGGAAGGAGCTAGGAAAGGCTTATGGGGACCATAGATAGTGTGTTTGGTGGTACTACCTACCTAGGGTAGGCCATGGGGAAGAAAGGAAATGAGGTATTACTATATTCTATCTAGGGTAGGCCTGCAGTGTAGGTAGCAGAATCTATAGTACTCCCTATCAGGTTAGGAGAATGGTGAAGAAAATACAAGGGGAGGTTATATTATACTGTACTATTTCTCGTGTAGGCCTACAGAGGAGGTAGTGGAATCTACAGTACTCCCTATCTAGGGTAGGACTACTGATGAAGAAACACAGAAGGAATACAGCTTCAGTTCATCTAGGGAAGACCCTCAAAGGAGGCTGCAAATACACCCTATTTGGGGTATGCTTTCAAGGTGTGTGGTAGAAGGCGATTGATCAATAAAGAAGAGGAGTAGTTTATGTCATCTGGGGCATTGAGGATAGGGCTATCTCATGAAGCATGTTGTGGAGATGAAAGATGTACAATAGGATGGAGGACTGTAATAATGTGGGATATTGGAAGGCTGTGGAGCAATGGTGCTCCTGGAAAACGTGTGGAAGGTTGGAGGTATGCAGGAATGTGGGCTATTTCTTGGTGAGCATGAGGAGTGGAACAACATTTTCTACTACCAAATGTCTCTCACCCTTATTGTTCTGAGCTACATGAAGACATGTTTTGAGTTTCATAATGAACCGCATCATCTATACAAGGAAAATTGTAGGAAATAGTTTTACCATTGTTAGGCGTAGACATCACCATGTGAATTTTCTGAATTTATTGTTTTGTAAACAGTCATTCTTTTATTGTTCAATTTATTTCAAATGTATTGTGACAATCTACTGTATGTGTGTCTTTGATCAGTTGGTTCTGTTTAGCTTGTTTGCAATATCAGGTCTCTGTTACACAATAAACAAAACTTTCTTTATCAATTTCAGTGATACAATTTTTCAAGTCAGAAGCCCTATTAAGATATGAAGAAAACATACTTTAAGTTTTTTTTTCTGTTTAGCTTAAACTATTCAACATGCAATGCTTAGCACAATCCTGCTCTCATAAACCCTTATTATTTTACTGAGGATTTTTTTGTGTACAAAGTATTGCAATATGGAACATATAGCACTGCACCCATTTGGTACCCAGGAAATTTAAATCCTTGATTGAGAAAACAATGATTTTAAGAAGAATGGTAATACATTTACTTTATTCCCATAAACACAATGAAACATAAGTTTTAGTACAAAAATTAAAACAAATTTTAGTAATGTCAATGACATTACCTGCAGTCATCTCCAGGGAGGTGACATTTGCCCAAGTGTCTCCTGAGATAGTTAATACAAAAGGAAATGTAAAATTGCTTAGGAGTCTCTTCATCTCCTCTAGTAGATCTGGAGGAATCTCTATGTAAATATCATATTCAATAAAAGAACTGTTGATGTTATCTGTGAAAAAAGAAAAATACAGAATTAGTCGGGAGTGATTGTGCTCATCTGCCAATAGCAGAGTTTACAAATAGTTGACACTGCGCTATGCAACACTGGGCTATATGTTCAGGGGCGTAGTGAAGTACGTCTTTTACTGAATAGCAATATTATTTAGTGCCGTTTGGGCAAGAGGACCACAAAGTAAGGCTGAGCAATTTTGTTAGACCAAACAGCATGTGATGACATTATTATTACTAAGAGACATACACAACTTAATCTAAGGGGCAGAGTTGTACTTTTAAGTCAAAGGTCCTGTAGCATTAAAGTTGTTCTTTCTTACTAACTAGGAGGTGGGTGTCCCCAGTCTCCCAACCCCCCTGCCTATCCCAGCCCCCATCAAGCCTGCAAGTGTAGCTTATTTTGAATCTTAGTCTTTACAGTATATGTAATTTTATTGCTACATTTCTCACTGTCTAGTTGGTAGATTGGTGGATGATCTCAACCCCCTTCCCATGGGGTCAGTGTGACCAACAATGTACAGTGACCTGGCTTGGGTTGACTCTACCTGAGTGATCACCCACCTTATATAGCCCTGTGCTGAGTACTGGAGCTAGCATAGCAGAAGGGTGATTTTACACCCTCTAATGCAGTGATCTCTGCTCACATATTAAGATGCATTAGAAGTGCACATTTAGTGACACTAATTTAATTATAGGTCACTTGACCTAGGGATTGTTTATAATTTTATTTTTCTTTAACTAACTGTTCCTGTGTTTCTGATTATCTCTGCAGTCATTCAGTATGTCAAGGACAAAGTTGCTGTTAGTATCTTGGCAATGCTTTCTCCCCCACTCACTGTCTCACTTGGATGGGTTGTGCTATTCTGTGTAGGTTATTGTATCACACCACTATTTTATAACAACTGCCTCCTTCCCCCTTCACATAATGCAGTAAGTACATTTTTGTTCTCTCATTCAGCGAAGACATGGTGTTGAAACCACCCCATCCCAGACACGTAGATGGGTATCCTGGAATGTCAAGGGGCTCAATTACCCAATCAAAAGAAAAAAAGGTCCTACAACATTTACAGTCCCTGAAGGCAGACATAGCACTTCTTTAGGAAACACATCTCCTAGCTAAAGCAACTAACTGGATGAAGAAGGCCTGGGTGGGTGAGATTGTGAATAGCTCTTCCTCTACTAAGTCTAAAGCTGTTGCCTTCCTTATTCACCATGCCTCTGCATGGAAATTAGATGGCATCAAGAAGGACAACCAAGGCAGATGGTTGCAAGCATGACTAGCCTCACCTGAGGGCCCATGATCTTGGGCAAGTTGTATGCCCCCAATGGTGAGCACACAGATTTTTTCCCGAACGTAAGTCAAGCAATTTCAGATCTACAATCAGGTGGCCCTCCCCTTCCCATCCTACTGGGAGGTGATTTTAACCTGGTTGATGATATTTTCCCAGACAAATCAACCCCTACACAACAGTTCAGCCCCAAAGCTAGACAATTCCTCACTGATTTGCAATAGGAGTGGGCTTTAGTAGATGTTTGGCATAGAAAGCATCCCACAGATAGAGATTACATGCTCTGTTCTACCCCCCTTCAAATGCATAGTCATATAGACTTCTGGTTGGCCAACAATCTTGCTGTAAGGGGCATAATGAGCAATGGGATTGACTCAATAATAATCTCAGACCACTCCCAGATATGGCTGTCATTCCTTCCCTTTAACCATCCCACTTATAGAGTTTGTTGGTGCTGCAACCCATTGCTTTTCAAAGACCCAGCCTTTGGTCAAATGCTTTCACAGGCGATGAAGGATTACTTCCCTTTAAACTCTGAGTGTAGAGTATCCCCTGGTATAGTCTGGGATGCCTTTAAGGCAGTACTGCAGGGTTGCATTATTGCCTCCTCAGCAGCCTATGGCAAGGCATGTACAGCCAATTTAACTAGGCTGCAGGTAGATCTAGCCAGTCTAGAACAAAGGTTCAAGTCTGCTTCACAGACTAATGTAGACAATGCCTTGTATTGAAAAATTCTCAGTCTTAAATGCTAGATTAATACTATTCTTTATCAGAAAGCTGAATGGCTTCTCTTGCAATCCAAAAAGAATTTCTGGGCTAATGGAGAGAAGTCTGGAAATCTTCTGGCTTTCCAACTGCACAAACAGCAGGATGCCACACAGATACACTCTTTACGCACCTCACCCGGATCAATCACATCTACCCCAAAAGATATTAATCATATAATGTGATTATTTTATGAGTCCCAGTACAAATCCCATGGTCAGCTCCAAAGATCTCGCTCAGCGACTGTTAAATTTATGTCAGCAAGCCCAGCTGCCATCCCTCTCACCTGACCAAATGGCTCAGTTGGAGGTTCCCATTTCATGTGAGGAACTACGACTGGCACTTTCAAAATGGCTCATGGGAAAGCTTGCAGACCTGATGGCATGTCTGTAGAGCTATACCAGGCTTTAGATCTCGATATTTGTCCTTTGCTCCAACTGGCTCTTCAAGACTCAGATAAGAAAAGTCTTCTCCCACCATCTATAAAGGGATGCACTTATCACACTCCTCCCCCCCCCAAAAAATTACTGCCCAGCTGGATTGTTCAAATTTTAGGCTGATATCTTTGCTCTCAGTGGATACCAAGATACTGGCTAAGGCGTTAGCCACCAGATTGATAGTGGTGCTCCCATCACTTACCCATCCTGTGCAGGTGGGCTTCATGAGGGGAAAAACAGGGGTGGACAATATACGCCTTTTGTGTAAACTTAAATGGTTTGCTCATAAGGCCCCTCTCCCCATGGCTGCAATAGCAATTGACTTTGCTAAGGCATTCAGCTCCATACAATAGGGTTATATACATGAAATCCTAAAGATATAAGGTTTGGGGCCTTTTTTCAAGCAGTAGTTAGATACACTGTACTGTTCGCCCATGGTGTGTACCCTTATGAATAGTGATATTTCCCCTCTTCCCTCTCCATAGAGGAAATACACAGGGTTGCCCCTCTCCCTACTTCTATTCCTGATTGCTCTGGACCCTCTTATCTGGGGTCTTTACTGCCAACTCACTGATACAAGAGATAGAAGTTGCAGGGCAATCATATGTTGCTATGGCATATGAGGATTACCTTCTCCTAACCTTGACCAATCCTCAGCAAGTAATTCCTGAGGTTTTTCAAGTATTAGGTGACTTTGCTATGCTTTCAGACCTCAGGAGAAATCATAAAAAGACTATGCTGGCCCCCTTAAACTCTCATTGTACCAGGGATTGTATACTTGGCATTGGGCTATCATGAGCAGATCGGAGCTTTAATTATTCATGGATCCAAATTCCATTTTAAATGGTCAACGTTTGAGACAGCTCATTTTTCCCCACTATACACTCAGCTGACCACAGAAGTGGAGAGGTGGCGAAAGATCAAGCTGTCGCTCTCAGGCAGGGTGACTGCGATACGCATGTTACTCCTACCTTGGGTTATGTTTCTCTTTAATATTTTACCTATTCATCTCTATCCAAAACTTTTTCAATCACTAGAAAAATTGGCCTCTAACCTAATTTGGGACTATAAATCACCAAGATGGAGTAGACAAAAAATCAGGGCACACTGGTCCAAAGGTGGCTTCAATGTGCCATGGTTCTTTGTCTATCGCTTAACCTGTCTTGCAGCCCAAGCAACCAGATGGTTTGCAGCACAGAGCTCGGCGGTACCCCTTTGGTTACACTTGGAAATGGCATTAGCAGGATCCTCAGCTCTTTACAACCTTATAACTCCACTCCACTCCACAGAGTTGATCGGCAACTCCCACCTACAATCATAAATACTGCTCGGGCTTGGAAAATCCTATTCACTAACTCTCACATGCCAAAACAGGTCTGGTACCCTCTAATTCAGTTTGCCCCATTATGGCATAACAAACTCATCCAAATTGAAGGAGCTGTGGTAAACTGGCCATCTTGGCAGCTGCGTGGTATTAAATCAATTTATGACCTTATCATGCATGGTACTAACCATGTGGTCTTCTTTGCTCAGTTGGAGTGCAAATGTTCACTACCAAAAAGACTTTTGGTGCTACTTACAGTTTCACAGTGCTCTGTTACCCCTTCTTAATTATACTACAGACACCACATGGTGACAATGGCTAAATAACCTTCACACCCTTAACAATTGGAAAGGCCTCATGAGTCTCTTCTATAGTACCTGGAGAGACTCACAAATGGATCCCATGCAGTCATGCAGACTGAAATGGGAAAAGCTGCTAGGCATGCCAGTCTCTGAAGAACAATGGCATACCTACTGCAAGGGTATACACCAGTCCTATAGAGACAACATTATATTCAGTTAAAAATCTTACTGTCTTGGCATCGTACCCCCAAAATCCTTCACAGTCATGGGTTACTTGGCCATAGCCACTGTTGGCACTGTTTGCAACCCAATGCTCATATTAAGCACATACTTTGGTCCTGCCCCTCACTTACTACTTTTTTTGGAATAAGGTAGCTACTGATAGATCGTGGGTTCTAAATATCTCGATTAACCTTGTTGCCCCCACTGTATTATTTGGAGATATTTACCCAATTGAGACTCTCCCTAAATCTACACAACATTGGATTCTCTCCTCCATTCTGGAAGCCAAGCATGTTCTCCTTATGTACTGTTGTCAACCCACAGTACCTACTAGAACCATGTGGCATGCAGTGGTGGCTTGATTATCCCATTTTGAAAGGCTGCCTCTCTGCAGGGAATGATATGAACATATACCTTGCAAAGTCGGGGACGTATCTTCAGTCTGACTTTCTTAAAATTCCAACTCAACCTGGAAACCCCCCTACTACCCGAACTTTTAACTGTTGGCAGAAAAATGTAACAGTATGGCTGGTGTCCACCCTCACCCTTGCTCTCCCTCTCCTCTCCAGATGGCAATAGATGCTAATTTAGGGTTGAGAGCCTTGACCCCTATGTTTCTTTGTCTATGCTATTCTTTCATGTATTATTGCCAAATAACTACATGCTATGTGTTTATAATATATGATATTTATGGTGTTTATGCCACTGACATAGCAAAGTATATATATATGCTTGTCCTGAGTATACTCTGGTATATGTAAAAGACTGTACAAACCATCTTTGAAAGGTAACAAGAAAATACTTAAAACCGTATACAATAAAAAAAATACATATATAGGCCTCACACCAATTACACACCCCATCAGCTGTCAATCTTGGGATGATGGGTTGGTCCGAGGGAGGAGGGGCAACCCTGAAGCTTTTTCATTTCCTGACTTTTTGTGTTTTAACCCTAAATGATGCATTAACACAGTTTTTAGCATAGAATTTTCTTACTTTTTGAGAAAGAATAAAAAAATAAGAACTTGTGCAAGTTGGTGAATTTATCCTCAGCAAAGAAGACTGTGGTGCCATGCAGTGAAGTGGGACAGACTGAGGCTCAGGCTCACTCAAGAGAAAAAAAAAAATAATGAGATACAGCTCAGTTTTGATGTAAAGGATAGAGATTGAGTCTCGGATTCTTCCCAACCATAAAAGGCATACACTGGCAGCCTCAACTCACTTGCTCCTCTCGTCTGGTCCTCCTCAGCTTGCATAGGCTCAGCTCACAAGTCCCTGCCTGTCTTGCAGGCACCAGCCAGTCTGACCTCAGCTCAAAATCATGCTAGGCTAGCTCACTGCTCTGGAAGACAACACTGTTGCTCTGTCTGCTCTGCACCACCGATATGGTGATCTTTCTCCACCCGCGATGAAGATGCCACTCTAAGATTTGGTAGACGGTTCTTCTCAGTCTCTCTCCCACAGTTCCACTCAAGTACTAGGCTCTTCCAATTAGGTAGCCAATCATAGACATACTGTACATGGCGACTACGCCCATGGACCAGATTGAAACAGGGAGTTACAAGGTCCGCAGAGCGCACACCCTGCCAAAAGCTTGAATTGGATGTAAGCAATAACCCACGACAGGCATATATGTGATATCTCCCTCTTTATACAGAAGGTTCCTGTTATTTTTGACTGAACTCCCTCCCTCCCTCCTGGGAAACAAAATCTCCTGCTTAAGTAAAATTCTGTCCAAAATATCCATGTTTTTAGGCAGATAAAGACACATAAAAATTAAATCAGTGATGAACAATGCATCTGATAACATTATTTAACTAGTTGTTTTTTTCCTTTTAGTGCTTATTCTTTACAAAATGAAATACATTACATTTTTGTAATGACCTTTTTCTTATTTTTTGATGCCATTTAAAGACAAACTCATGACGTTACAACATCTCCCTAGTAGCAGGCCAATCTCCCTTCTAATTTGACCCAAATCTCCCTCTTAAGCAAGTTGGACATATCACATGTATGACGACAAGGTGTGCATTTATTGGGGATTGATCAACACCCCGGGTGCATTGTGAGGCACGAGGCCACAGGCCAGTGTCCTCACACCACCCACAGTGTTGATTAATCCCCAATAAATGCACACCCTGGAGGGCGTTTTTGCCTAATAACATGGGCCAGATAACAACAGAAATCGAAGAAAACTTGTGGATTAATAGGAGAAAAAACTGTGGGGACTACTTAGTATTCCTACACTACTTTTGACTGGTTTACCACATCTATGTGTGTTTTGCCACAGGAAAATAGTGCTTGTTAAAGAAGTTTGTGGTAAACAGGCTACCATACTAGTATCAAGGGGCACACTCATGTGTCTTTGCTACTTCTCATTTGTTACATGTCTTGCAGATACACTGTTTAATAGTATAGATGGAGGGTGACAGACAGACAGATACAGAGCTGTAGCATGCAGTGTCTCTGTTTTCCATATACTGTACCATATGCTGCTGTTTTCAGTAGTTTCTTGCTGGCTGTGGGTACTTACTTCATTAACTGTTGCATTGTTACATGAGGTAGTGTGCCTCTCTGAGATAGCACAAACACAAAATGTGCTCTGATTACACTCCACGATGGATGTTGGGTATTGTACCGTGTATCCGACGTGGCTCACTGCCCTCATGACTTGCACAACATAGTACTTGTCCACAGAGAAACACAGATTTCTGTCTTGTACAGTTGACTCCCTTGCTATTTCCCTGTCATTATGCGGTTGCTTGCAGGGGTAGTCAACAGATTGTGAATAGCTCCTCTGACATCTAGTCATGGCTATCGGCTTTCTAATTACTGCAGCTAGTATGTGGCTGAACGATTCCGTCGGATCCTTGATCACCTCTACAGCGATGTCACTTACACCCAATGGACAGGCAGGTACCTTCCGCTTAATGCTACGTGCATGTCCTTATCACTCTCCCAAATGGATCGCTGCAGGCAAGAAAACCAGGGCATGATACGACCGGGTGCTCATGTGAATACCGAGTGGAGAGGAGGAAAATTATGGCTTTCCCTTCCTCAGTTTGGCAGCCTTTGCAAAGCCATGGGAATTACTTGGTATTACTTGGTATGAAAGAACAGAAGAAGGCCAGAGCCCATCGAGACTGTTCCCCACACTATGTGGGACATTATTTATCTATTATCCCTCAACCAAACATCTAATTTGTTTTTAAAGACAGTGGCACTAATTGCCTCTACCAATTCTTGTGACAAGGTGTTCCATACAATGGATGCTCTTATTGGAAAAAAGTTTCCCCTTTTGCTGGTTTTATAAGTTTTTACTTCAAGCTGTTTATTATGCAGGCTTGGAACATGTCTCCTTTTGGAGAATGTTAGACCACATTTTTTTAAATTATATCTGGTGAATTTATTAAATTAAAAACATTAAGCATATCACCTCTTAATCTTCTAGTTTGAAGAGAGAAGAGACCAGTAGCTTTTAATCTGTTCTGATAGTCCAAGTTTGTTAATCTTGGAATCATTCTAGTTACTCTCCTTTAAACCTGTTCAAGAATTGCTATGTCTTTTTTTTGGTTTGGATTCCAGAAAGGGGGAGCCATAGTCTAGATATGGTCTAATGTATGCCCTATACAATGGAATAAGGCATTGTTCAGTGCGATTAACAAAAGTGCATTTTATTTGCCTCAAAAGTCTGTTAGTCATGCAAGCATTTCTCACACAGTGATCATCTGATGTAAGTTTATTATTAACATATATCCCCAAACCTTTTTCACAATTTGATGAGTGAAGTGGTAGTCCATTTATATAATATATAGTTTTTGGATTATTTACACCGAAATGCACTACTAAACATTTGTCTTGATTAAACTGCATATGATTTTCATTTGCCCAAAGTGTTAATTTTTCCAAATCCTTCTTTAATGCAGAAATATTTTCTTGATTATTAACCTTGCCCCCAATTTAGTAACATCTGCAAATTTAACCATGAAGTTATTTGGCCCTGTTTGTAAATCACGGATAAAGAGATTAAACAATGTTGGTCCCAAGACCGACCCCTGTGGTACACCACTTGTCACACTACCCGAATCAGACAAGATATCATTAATTCTGACTCTCTGAGAACGATTTGTCAACCAGTTTAAAGTCCAGTTGACAATATCAGGTGACAAACCTAGATTGTGCATTTTAGTAATGAGTTTTTCATGTGAAACTTTATCGAAAGCTCTACTAAATTCCAAAAGAATGACATCAGTAGGGATACCCACATCTAGTAGAGTACTTATATTATTGTAAAAAGATATCAGATTGGTGGCACAGGAATACTTGGGAGTAAACCCATGCTGATTTGAATCATAAATTCCTAATTTTTTACAATCTTAATCTATTAGAGACAGACATGTGGCTACTTTCCTACCCTTCGCACTGTCTGTGAAGTCAGATTGTGAGGAAATTTTCTTGTGGTGCAATCAGTGTGTGTTTGTTGCTCTGAACGGGGATATGCTAGGATCTTCAAGGTCTATTGGGTGGGTAGGTGGGCACAGTCACTTAGCAGAACAAAACAAAAATGACTGCATTTCAGTCTTGCAACTGCAGCAGAATTAGTTTGGTCACTTGTATTATTTTTCCCTTCCTCGACTTCTCACCACATCCACTTTCTGTAAGATTACTACTAATTAATGAATGGTCACCTGAACCATTTCATCCAATGATGCTTCACAAAAGTAGATGCCCATGTTATAAGTAAGCAGAAACCCACAAAAGGGTGTACAGTTATTTGTGATTAATCAACACCCTGGGTCTGTTGTGAGGCACGAGGCCAAGTGACCTCACGGCACCTAGGGAGTTGATTAAGAAAGCAATAACCCACGACAGAGTGTGTGGTTAGTGGGGATTAATCAACACACCGGGTGTGTTCTGAGGCATGAGGCTGCAAGCCGAGTGTCCTCACAGCACCAGGAGTGTTGATTAATCTCCAATAACCGCAAAACCCGGAGTGGGTTCTTGTGCTTATAACATGGGCTACATTTGGACACAAATGGCCAAAAACTGTTGTAATAACAGACAAAATATGTGGGATATTATTAGTGTTCCTCCACTACTTTTTGGCTGTAGACCCACATTTTTCTGTGTTGTGCCACACTAAAAAAAGTTCACAACATTAAACTTTGTGGTGAACAAGGCACACACAGTAGAATCAAGGAGGTACTGGAACATTTTATTCTGCTAATAATAGGGGGCTGCATTGTTATGTGTGCTGACACTGTACTGTGTTTAGGGGAAAAACACTCTAAACAAAGGGAAAACAGTAAATGTATGTTAAGGTGCTACTCACTCAGTGAGACACTAATAATCCATCCTATGCAGCCTCATACTCCTTGCTATGCTGGGTCATAACGATCATTCCACTACATTGGTTTACACAGGAGGGGAAGTGGCAAACAATGCAGGAATGGGAACGTTGCAAACAAATACTGCTTGATGGGAGCATAGCATGTCATGCCACAGTAATTATTGGCAGAGGGAAACAGCAACACGAGTGAGGAATGGGTATGCTGGGAAGCAATGCTGTAGGACCATCTTTCTCTCTGTCACTTTCTCTGGGTATCTGTCGATTGCTGTCATGTCCTTGAGGCCGGCCATTGCAGAGACAGAAACACAGAAGGAAATAGAGATACACACCACTACAGACAAGACTTCAATAGTGATGAGTCGCACACACACAGTACAGGTGCAGATGCACATTCTGACCGTCCGCTTTCCATGGTACGTTAGTGGTACTCATTGGCTCTGCTACACAGATAGTTTCTGTGTCTCTGCAGTCATGGCTGCTATACTTGGGGAAAGAGTTTCAGATTTTTTTGGTTACTGTGAACTCTCTGTTCTAGCTGCTACCTCTTTGCTAGGACCTACAAAGTCCAATGGGTGGGGGCGGGCACAGTTGCTTAGGTGTAATAAAACATAGCTACTGCTGACATTCATTCACAGCATTCAGTAATTAGTTTGGATGTGCTGTATGATTTCTTTCTTTTGGGACTGTTTACCACAAACAGATTTTGTAAAATTATCAGAAATTAATGAATGGTCATGTGCTAAGTGTAAACCAATTGTGTAACAGAATCCTATGTGCCCATGTTATAAAATAATATAACCATAGACACAGAACAGCTGTAAATCAATAATCAGAAGGAATTCCTGGAAACCACCACCATGGTTCGACAGAATGAAGCCGCCTGAGCAAACCACATCCTCATTTGTCTTCCTAGGACACCCCTGGGCTGAGAAATTAATTTTTTTAATTCGATCATCTGGTTCCTTGCTTGCGAGGCATGATCATGATCAAAGAATGGCATGATCAAAGAATTTTCAGGCTCGCGATCAAAGAATTTGCAGGCTCATGATCAAAGAATAAAAAATGCTATAAATCAAAAAATACAAGGAACTGCGGTACACCACTGCCATGGTTCAACAGAATGAAGCCCCCTGAGCAAAACCCACCATTATTTGACTTCCTGGGGCAACGCTGGGCTGCAAAAATAGATTATTTAATTTGTCCATCTCGTCCCTCACTTGCAATGTACAATTGTGATCAAAGAATCTCGCGATTAAAGTATTTTCAGGCTCACAATCAAATAAATTGCACGCTCGTGACCAAAGAATTAAAAATGGTGAAATGCGATTCTTTGAGAAATTTAAGCCAAACCAATGCCTCGATAGAATGAACCCTCCTGAGCAAAACCTGCCCACATTTGTGTCCCTAGCCCACCTCTGAACTGAAATAATTGTGTTTTTTGCTCATGATGCAAGATTGTGATCAAAGAATCTCACAATCAAGGAATTTGCAGGCTCGCAAAGATCATTAGTGAGCCACGATCAAAGATTTTAAAACCTTATAACTATTTTTTGACCAATTTGGATGAAACCAAAGGCATGTCTCAAAAGATCAGAGCCCCCTGAGTAAAACCCATCCATTTGCTTCAGGAGTGACCCCTGAGCTGAGATATTTGTGTTTTTACAATCAGAAGTCTAAAAACAAAATGGCGGTCCTCGTGCTCGAAGAATTCTCGGGGACAAGATTCTTGAACCATGAGCCTGCAAAATTTTTTGACCACCAGGTGGAATGAGATGGCCAGAACCCCATTCTTTGCTCACAAAACATACATATACATTTTCCCATTGACTTATAATGGGAATATAAAAGTGGCATTACTTTTGAATGCCTTAATATTGTTTCACCAAACAAAAAGTGGTATGTTCATCCACCAAAGCTCTTTCAAATGAGTCATCTTGCAGAGTGGCATACCACACGATGGCCACATCAAAAGCCCCACATCTGCCTCCAAAAATGGATAATTTTGCATCTTTCAGCATTTTGGTGTGCAAAGACTGTAAGTACGACCAAAACAAAATTTGGAAAATCAAGAGATCTACCATGCTTCACCACACATACCAAATGTCAGACAAATCATTTTAATGGGTTCAAAGTCATTAATGTGCAAAATCTTGACTTTAACATAGAAATGACATTTCAACCCTAAATATAGTGGCGTGAACCAGTCGGGAGGTCTGGTCATCACTCTATAAGGTTCAGTTTTGTGGCTCCCCCTGCGAGACCTGCCCCTTTGGAGATGGTCCGCTACCACCCTTTAAGAGTGTTAGCCCTGAGGGTCCGATGGCAGTGATGGACCTATTGAGCAAGTCATTGGAATGCTTGGATCCAGAGAACCTGGTATTGCACTATAATAATGTGGTGTCAGAGGCCATGGATTGTATTGCTCCAGTCCAAGTTTGCCCTCTCTTTCTTCACGCTAGGTCCCCATGGTTTGTTAACATATGAACATACAAAATTTACCAGCAGATAAAGGCTGAGAGGTCTATCAAGTCTGCTCAAATGTGCAATAAGCACCCATTATTCTGCAGCTGCCCCTTCCTTTCACCCTTCCCTCCATTGACACTCCCTCTTGTCCTGTCCCTTCCCCTTTTGAAGCAGTCCACTGTTCTACTGGATACCACTTCTGCAGGTAATGCCATTCCACCAAGCCACCAACCTCTCTATAAAAAAGCATCTCCTCCTCTCTCTCCTGAACATTCCTCCCTCCAGTCTCATATCATAGCCCCTGGTGTCCCTCCCCTCCCTCATCTTGGACAGCCCCTCTGTACCTGTCTTGTTTATTCCTTTCATGTACTTAAATGTTTCAATCATGTCCCCCCGTCCCTCCTCTCCTCCAGCGAGTACATGATCAACTCCCTTAGCCTCCTCTGGTATGATATGTCCCCCAGCTCCTTGATCATCTTTGTTGCCCTCCACTGCACCCCCTCCAGTAACTTAATGTCCCTCTTTAGATACAGTCACCAGTACTACATGCAGTACTACAGGTGCGGTCTAACTAATGACCTATACAGTGCCAGAATCACCTTCTCCCTCCTCAGGAAGCTACCCCTTGCAATGCAACCCAGTATTTTGTTGGCCTTTGCAACTGCCTTCCTACATTGTGCTGAGTTATTTATTGATCCTGTAATGAGCACCCCCAGATCCTTCTCCTCCTCTGTCTGGGCTAGCTGCATTCCCCCCAGCAGGTAACTCCTCCTTGGATTCTTCATCCCAAAATGCAGCACCTTGCAATTTTTTGGCATTAAACCCCAGTTGCCAGGTGTGTGACCAGGTTGCAAGCTTTGCCAAATCATCCTGCAACCCCTGCTGTCCTCCTAGGTCATCCACCACTGCTCCTACCTTGGTATCATCAGCAAACAGACTGATCTTGCTCTTGATGTCCAATGATATGTCTGCAATGAATATCCCAAACAACACTGGTTCCAACACTGAGCCCTGTGGAACACTGCTCATCACTACCCTTGGGTGTGAGAGCTCCCATCCCACCACCACACTCTGTTGCCTTCCCAGAAGCCAGTTCCCTATCCATCTCACCAACATTGCACCCGGCCCTGTGCATTCTAAATTACTTCCCAGCCTTCCATGCCGAACTGACTCGATTGCCTTACTTAAGTCCAGATACAGGATATCCACTGCATGGCCCCTGTTTTGTTGCCTAGTTACCCAGTCATAGAACTCCACCAGGTTGGTTTGGCAGAATATGCCTCGTATGAAGCCATGCTGTCCTGTAGTCCTTTGGCCTTTAGGAGGGCCACCAGCATCTCCTTCAGGATAGTCTCCATTAGCTTACCCATGATGGATGTGAGGCTCACTGGTCTATAGTTCCCCAGTTCATCCTTTGGGCTAGCATTGTGTTGGGCACCACATGAGCCATCCTACAGTCCTGAGGTACACACCCTGAGTGTAGTGAGTCATTAAATTGGTCTGCCAAAGGTCCCGCAAGGAGCTCTGCCTGCTTCTTCAGTACCCTGGGGTGGATGCCATCATGGTCTGATGCCTTGTCCACCCTCAGTGCCTTCAAACCCTCCCAAACTCTGCACTCCATGATTTCCCCACCTGTCACCCCTTCCCCAATATTTCTGCCATTCCTTCCCCATTGGGTGTCACCCCCCCTTTTCCTTAGTAAATACCGAACAAAAGTAATTGTTTACTGCTTCTGCCTTATCACAGCCTGCTTGCACCCAACTCCCCTCCTTCCTAATCCTTGCTATGTGGTCTTTATAGCTCCTTTTCTCCCTGATGTACCTGAACAAGTCATTCTTCCCCTTATTAATGCCTTGTGCCTCCCTGAGCTCCGTAGATGCTCGGTTCCCCTTACTGCCCTTGTCACCTCCTTCGATTCCATCAAGTACTACTCCCTGTCCTCCACCTTCCTGTTTTCTTGTACCTCCTAAAGGCAGCTCTTTTCCTTCTTACCTTTTCCATGACCTCCTTGCTCAACCAGCTTGATTTTTTAGTCCTAGCATTCTTGCTCTGGGCCTTGCAGCAGGTTTTGGTTGCCTCCACTATCCCCAGCTTTCTGATCTCCCACCTTTGGTTAGTGTCCATACTAGATTGAATTCTGGCCAGATACAATTTTACCACTTCCCCCATCCTCCCAAAGTCGGCACTTCTGAAGTCCAGCACTCTTGTGCCAGATTCCACTCCTTCCTTGCCCATATCCAATGTGAGCCATACTGAGTGGTGGCCACTCCCTGACAGCGGTTCCTCCCCCATAAGTGTTCTCACAAAGTCCCATTTTCCAGCACAAGGTCAAGGGTATTCCCTATCCTGGTTGGTTCACTAACCATTTGCAGCAGGAAGCTGTCCTGGAAGGCATCCAGCAGTACCTGCTCCCTTCTGTTCCTGGTTGTTGGGGTACTCCAGTCCACTCCTAGCATGTTGAAGTCCCCCACAATCCCCACACTACCCTTATCTCAGGTCCTCCTGATCTGTCCCTCTATTTCCCTGTCTAACTCCTCCGTCTGAGATGGTGGCCTGTACACCACTCCCATTCTGAGTATCCTATTCTTGGAATCCTGGATTTGTATCCAAAGTGACTCTGTTCTACCTTCCTCCCCTTCCTCCCTTCCACACTTCAGTCCTTCCTTCACATATAGTGCCAGCCCCCTCCTTTCTTGGTCAGCTTGTCCCTATGAAATAACCTGTACCCTGGTACAGACAGGTCCCAGTCACTGCATTGGGTGGTCCATGTTTTCTGTGATGGCCGCAATGTCCACCTCTCCCTCTGCCATGAGCACATGTAACTCTGCAGTTTTCCTCTCAAGGCACCTAGCATTAGGGGCAATCAACTTCCACCTTTCCCCCCTCCCATCCTGCCCTCCTTTACCAGCATCAACAACAGTACTTGCCATTTGTCTTTTGTCACTGTTATTGGGGGTAAGCTCATATGGTTTCCCAGCTTGTGGTCTCTGCATGTCTCTTACCCAATTACCACCCCCCGCTCCAAGTTTAAATTCCCAACTTCCTCTATGTACTCCTCCATCCTCTGTTTTAACACTTTCTTTCCCTCCTCACTCAAGTGTAGTCTGTCTTTGGCTTGGGACTACTGTCCTCCCAGGTCCCTCCCCACCCTGCCAACAGCCCATACCCTTTAGCATAACACCAGATTCTTAGCCATTCGTTAAATTCCTCAATTATCAGCTTTCTTGTTGTTCTTGCCTTGGGCACTGGAAGTATCTCTGAAAAAGTTACTGACCTTCCTGCCCTCTCATATAATTGTCCTAGTTCCTCAAACCTCCTCTGGACTATATCTACTGTCTTGTCAACTAGGTCGTTCATCCCAAGATGTATAATTAAATGAGACTTGTCCCTACCCCTTCTAGCATATTTCAGAACAGATTGTCCCACCCTTTCCACTGTCATTCCTGGCATGGCCTCAGCCCAAATGCGACTATTGCAACCCCACCTGACTCCTCTTAGTATTGAGTCCCCCACCACTAAGACTCCACCCCCTTTCTCCCTGCTTGCTTCCATTCATCTCTATCTCTCATTTCTGGCTCCTCTTCTTCCTCCTGCACATTATTTCCCCCTTTTGCCACTGTTGCAATTCTCCCAGCAGAACTTCCCCCTGCTCTGGTTTGGTCCAGGCATTTATCAATTACTCCTCCACTTGCATAATTTCCCTCTTCCTCCTTCTTCCCCTCTAACAGTGCAAAACTATTTTCTGAAGACTCTTCACAAATGCCCGCTCCCTCTCTCTTCATAGTAACCTGTTATCTCCTTTACACTCCATAACTTTTGCCACTTCTTCTCCTCCCCTCACTAGTCCCTATCTCCTCCTTCCATTTGTCTTTTGTCTTCTGATGTGATTTTCCCACAATTGTTCTTCCTGTCCTGGGCCCCTTTGTCTCTGCTTCCCTTCTTCTGACCCTCTCCTCACCACGGTTGGCTCAAATCACCAACCCTCATCTCCCCTCCACCCTCCCTCCAGTAACGGGCTAAACCCACCCCCAGTCTGCCTTGACTATATTAGTTCCTCATGCAGACCCTCGATCTCCTTTCTAAGTTTCTCTGCGTGGTTGCACACTAAACATCGACATGCACTACAGGCTATTTTTAGAAAGATTGGTGCACCGCAGTTGTTGCAGCCTACCACCCTACCCATTGCTCTTGTTGCCCACCAGCGACCCCACACCCTTCCTGATGAAGGATACCAAAAACCCCTACAAGTCTCCCCTCTCCCCTCTCTCTATCATTGCAAAACATTATTTTCTTAATTTCCCTTACCCCCTTCATTGTACACGTTTAGATAGATTGAGCAATTGCTTTTCTACAGTCCTATCCTTCCTATGCACACCCAAAAAGAGACTTTAAGTAACTATTGCACAACCTTCTTCAAACTCTTACTCCTCCTTTCCACAATGCGAATAGCAATGCAAAATGCAGTTACTTCCATCCCACTGAGATAGCAGTCACCTATTCACTTGCTGCTATTCCTTTTTCTGGATGTCTGCTTCTGCTATGAAAGGTGCATGTCCTTTGCCCATTTGAGGAAGTGATGTCAGAACCACTGGTATAAAGGAAATCATGGACCAGGGGTGGGTGGGGTGAGGGGCTGGGAGGGTTGGACCAGCCCCAAGGCTTCCAGAAGCAATCAGGTTGCTGAGGCCCTTGGTCAGACCATTAGCACCCTTCCCCCACTATGCACTAAAGTTTGCAGCTAGTGAAGCCAGCAAAAAGAATCACAATTCTACTCTGAGACCCCAAACTAGGTTTGCTACCAAAAGAAACAGGTCTCCAATTCAAACCGCTTCACCAACAACACATCAGAATAGTCCTGAAATTAGAAGATCTAGGTCTTCAATTCAAGGAAACAGCCCCAATTAAATGACACCAAATAAGTTATAAATCAGAAGAAATAGGCATCCACAAACACAGCCAGCTACACAGTGAATATCTAACAAAGGAGCCCACTTACAGCCACCAAAACAGATTTAAAAAATCCAAAAGCCCCAAAACAATACCCTGCTAGCCCCTTAGAAGTAGTAAAAAAGAAAAGAAATAACCTTCTGCCAAGTAAAATTCACAAGAAACAATGGAAAAACAGCAAGAAGAAGCTCTATACTGTAATTGGTCTGCTCCCCTTCCCCTTCTGGTTACCTTGAGGGAGCTGAGGAGAAGAGGATGAAGGTTGGAATGTTGTTCATTGAAATCAGGTCTCTAGGAGGACAGACCTAGATTGATGGCCCAATAGTTGAACTATCGATCAGCTACCATTCATAAGAAGGCCGAGTTCCTGTCCAAGGAGATTGCCTTTGGAAGAAATCTACCTGCTCAGCTCTGCCGGATTGTTTATATGCCATGAAATCCAGCCTGTCTCCAGGAATAGAGAGCCTTTTAACAACCTGAGTGTGATGAGTTTGCTCAATTCTTTGCAGGTAACGTATTCTCTGTCAGATCAGAGATCCACTTGACTCATTCAAATGATTATAATGGAAGTCAGTGCGAGGGCTCAGGCACCCAGCCTGTCTGGATAATTTTCTACCAGGCAGCGATCATGGATATCATGAAGATTTTTCGTGGTTTGGGATTGACTTGCTGTAGTTTGGATCTTGGTCCAACTCACCTCTTTGTGGGGGGTGTGGATGTCATCAGAAGGATCCTTGCTGAGATAGCCTGGTGTTCATTGGATAAGAGTGTGTTTCTGAGCACCCTGAAGGAGGCAGTGGTGACACCTCTTTTGAAGAAATCTTGCTCCCCCCATGTTGTTAATGGTGTATATGCTGCCGTTAGGTGACATTATAAGGTGGAACGGGTTGAGTTTTCACTTCTCTGCAGATGACACTCAGCTATACATGTCCTTTGTGCCCAAAACAGAATGATGTAGTCTCAGTTTTAACAACTACCTTGCCAAGATTAAGGACTGGATGAGTGCTAACTGGTTGAGATTGAATCCTGATAAGACTGAGGTGACAGAGGTGCACCTAGGTCATCGGGTTGAGAGGTTGACTGCTGGTCAGTCATCTGGCCTTGTGCTAGGGGACAACAAGTTCAGACACTCTGAACAGATGCAGAATCTGTTCATTGTGCTTGATTGTAAGCTGACCTTAAAAGCTCAAGTGTCAGCAGTCGTTAAGTCGTCTTTTTACCATCTGAGGAACAATGCCCTGATAAAGCATCTAATTCCATCCAGGGACTTTCCTACATTGGTCCATGTCTTTGTGCCTTCCTGCTTTGACTATTGCAATGCTCTATAACTAGGGAAACCTCAGGTGAACCTCCAACACCTGCAGCTGGTACAGAACACTGCAGCTAGGTTGTTGACAGGTTTGCTGAAAGCTAGCCACATCATACCTATGCTTCACAAATGGCACTGGCTGCCTGTGTGATGGAGGATCACTTTCTAGGTTTGCATTGCTGACCTATAAGGCACTACACAGACAGGGACTGGGCTACCTGTAAGACCTCCTTCAGCACTATTGCCTGCTCCATCCACTCCACTCTACCATTGAGGGATTGCTAGAGGTTCCCAGAGTCTGTCTTCAGACTTCGGGTGCGAGGGCATTTTCATTTGCAGACCCAACCCTGTGGAATTCCCAATCTCATCAGATTAGAGAGTGAATGTCCACTGAGACATTTAAGTCCTCTTTGAAGATGCATTTATTCAGTTATGCCTTCAGGGACAATGTTTAGTTTGAGAATTACTTGCTGCATTTTTTAATCTTTTGATATGTTTTATCTTATTATTTATGTTCCATATTGTTTACACACTTTGTTATTTAAAAATTGCGTTATAAATAAAGGTGATTTGATTTGAACTGCACTACAGCTCCACAGTGGTTGCTGTGCTGATATCAAGTGTCTCACCTCCGTACCTTTCAGTAACCAGATGTATTTGGCATTGGGGCCTTCTGCCTGTGGCTCTTCACTCCTCTTTCACTGCTCTGTTATGAGGGATGCAGGTTACTTACCAACAGCCTTCCCGCTTCCAAGAAAGTTGGCTTCTGTGCACTCATTCTATGGTAAACCAGATTTAAAAGCTCCCCAGCTCAAAATGTGAAATGTTGATACGGTTGCAGCCTATCACCCTTGATTGGTCATGGCTGCACCTTTGGTGCAAATATGTCAGGGAAAGATTAAGATAAAACACTCAGACAAAATTGCGATCAACGGCTCTAAATAATTCAAATTTCACAGCTCTTCTAGTGCCATCTGTGCTGCACCACCAGATGAATATTCAATAAAAGCAATTGCTATTTAAGTGAATTTCACCCCCACACAGTAAAATTAAAGTGTTACTTCCTGAATAATCCCCTGCATTACAGTTCATGTAATCCAGTAAACTAGAACATTGTACATATCCAAACAAAATAAACTGTATTTCACTTGTCCCTTAAAGCCCCCTGAAAAAAGAACGGAAAGAAACAATAGTTATCTTTTTCTTGATAGCCCCCCTGCAAGTAATAGAAACATAGACAGTAGTTTTCTTGTTCTTTATAGACCCTTGTAAATATTTGAAACCTAGCACTTCACTTGTTTTTAAAATGATCCTTACCCTCAAGTTACAGTCCCTGTCCCATTTACCTGCTCATCACAACACTGTCACTGATGCCTGAAAAAACAAATCCCTGCTCCCCATTACAATACAATGTTCCTCTTGTTGTTCAGTGCAGCTCCTCTTTTCTTCTTTAAAATCACTCACAGCTCCTCTGTGGTCCCACAGTGCAGCTCCTAACTGTCACTCCCAGCTCCTTCCTTCACCTGGTCGAATGCACAACTCCTCTCCACCACAGCAATCTGCCCAACAGGTCCGTGGCAGTCAAGCTCTACAGCTCTGACGTGTCTCTCCCTGGCATCTTTTGGCAACCAAACATACTCAGCTTAGATGCCTTCTGCCTGTGGCTCCTAACCACTCTTTCACTGCTCTGTTATTTGTAATGCAGGCTATTCACTCACAGCCCCTCTCCATGCCACAAAGTTGACTTCTGATATGGCTAATTGGAGATTAATGAAGGTCACCACTCAACATACAAGAGCATTGTTAGTCAAGTAGTAGCCTTCATTAATCACCAACTGGCCATTCTTACATATAAAAATAGCACTGAAATGGTGCATCATTCACTTAAAAGGGGCATACCCCTGAGCTCCCTGGTTACACATTATTACATGATTGATCATTTGTGCATGTCAGCACTATCAGGTAGTGAAATTGATTTGCTGGAGGGCTCATATGGCCGAATGGTATGCTGTTTCTATGGTGACACCGGCACAGTGAACCCAACATAGCAAAACCGCAACCATGACTATACTGGCAATGATGGGGATTTCACTTCAATGGACTTTCTGGCTATGGGGGTATATATCTAACTCCATTGTCTATGTGATGTGGAGTTAGCTACCTAAAGTAGGTGAGGGATGCGGGGAATGCCCCCCCAAATTGGCCATCAGGGTGTTGCAGGGACACTTCGGTGCTGAGGCTCTTGACAGATTTCTGACACTATCGAGGATGTCGCAGTGGGGGGGGGGTTGCACTGGTGTCATAGATTCTGGCCAAACTACAATTCCTTCCTCAAACTTAAGTACCACGGAAATACTTATGTAAAGCATCCCTCAGGCAAGAGAAGTGCATGCAGATCAGTCAGAACTGTAGCCTCCTGAATGTCTCCCTGAAGACTGCTGCCCCAAAGCTGCTGCACTGCACCACTCACATCATTGCTCCTCTCATATTCTTAGACCTCATCCCAGCTTTTAATTTCTTTCTTTCTCACTGTCTCACAAATCCTACTTAACAATTACAGTTTCACAAGTACCCTCTGCCTAGATTTTACTATTAATCACAACTTCACTCTTACCCTTGAAAAATATTTAAGTAACCACTATAAAACGTTCTAACACAAATCACAGGAAAAGTGATTCTATTCAATTACAGATTCATCAGTATCCCCTGTAAAAAGATTCACTCACAATCACAGCTTCTTAAAAAATAACCCCCCCAAAAATGAAGATACAAAAGATTTAATACAATCACAGCTATAAATATTCAGCACAATCACAGCTTCCTAGGAAACCATAGTTCAAGAATCCCCAATAATCACAGTTGCACCACAATCCCCTGTCCACAATGTAATGCAATCCCCGCACACTCTAGATTCATTTCATTCAAAGCTTCCCAGTAACCACTGTAGAAGATCCCTAACAATGACAGTTTGACCTCTATCCCCTGTCTGGAACATTTTACATTCTCTGCAAATGATTTAATCTCAGTATTCATCCCTCAGGCTTTCCTTCTGAGTACTCTTGATATTTAATGTCACACTTTTCTTTTTGGGTTATTGTGTCATTCCGATTTTATCCTGTCTTCCGCTCACTTAACTGGTTGATCTTTGACTTCTTTTACTGCTTGTACTGCTCCTCCAATTTGACTTCGTCTTTAGCTACACCTTTCTACAGGTGGTTTTCTCTGCTATTTCTCAGCAGAATCTGTCCAATACTTCCTTGCCTTTAATAATATTGGGCTAGTTGGGATAGGAGTGAGAACTAATTTCCCATGTAGGCATCCTAGCAGTGTTGGTTAAAGTAGGACCTGGTCTTCTTGGTTCACAGTACAGCACTATCCAAACCATTCTGCGTGCCAAAACCTTTTTTTGGGGCAGAGTACACAAACTGGTTGTCTTGGTTCACAGTACAGAGCTATCCAAACCATTCTGCATGGTTAAACCTTTTTTTGGGAGGAGGCAGAGTACAATAAAAAACTCACTGCATTCATTTTGGCCGATCACGAGTATTCCCTTCTTAACATTCCAGGTGGGGATCTCTCATGCAAGCAATTTTAAAAGTCTGAATATCTGAGTTAGTTTAGCATCATCATTTAGCATACATGGAGACGTGTCTTTTTTTCTACTTACTGTAGTAACACAATTCTATAGATCTATACATGGGGTCCTGATGGTAACTGCAGAAGCAATGAGCATATTAAAACATTTTTAAAAAGAAACCTACTCCTACAGGATTTAGACTATTTGGGCACATCTATCAAAGAGGGGTTCACAATACAAACATAGAAAACTTATTTTAACATGTTTCAATGTGCTGTATCATCCAAGCCTGCTATATATTATTACCTTTGGGTGGTTTTGTGGTTTGAGGACTTGCTGATGTTGATGATAATATTGTCAATGATGTTGCTGTTTGTGTTGTTGTTACTGTAGCTGTTGTTGTTTCAAGCAGAGGTTCACATGTTCCATTTGAAGGAATATTTCTTATACATTTGCAGTTATCTCCAGTTGTATTTGAGCAGCTTTGGTATGTATCACACATCTGACTGTTCCATAGGTATCCCTTCTCACAAGTACACTGAGTTTCATTATCCACAAGTGTGCAAACTGAAATAAAATGAAGGAATAATATTCATTACAAATAACATAAAGCATGTGATAGCACTTTATAAAATCGTTTCATGTGTCATACTTAACACATTTGCCAATAACATTATCCTCTGTAAAAACAAGTGTGTGTGACTTAATATATGTATTTTAATGTGTGTGTGTGTGTGTGTGTGTGTGTGTGTATGTGTTAGGACTGTAGATAAGGAATATTTATCAGAAGCTTCATCACCTGAACAATAGGCACAGTCTAAATAGTGTACTCACTAGTAGATCTTTCATGTTATGGGTTGCAGTAGGTCCATCATTAAGGCATACAAACAAATGCCCACCTTCTGGCTCTAGAGAACTGTCCAGTCTGCACTAAACAAGCAAATTGAATGATTTTGGACTCTCACTGTAAAGTGCCATGTCTCTAGAAATGCAGGGCATCAATATAGAAGCATGATAGCCTTTATTTGGCAATGTTGTAAATTATTCAGCTATTTTTAAAACATATTCAGTTGCAAATGGTATGGTTTGTTTAAACATTTAAAACAGGCAGTACTACCTCATTAGCTTTTAAAAATGCCATAGGCCACCTTTCAAGTGGGTTTGTCACATTTCAGCTCACTTTGAAAAAAAAATAATATTTAGGTTAAAATCAGCCTATATTTTAGAGGTGGGATTTTGAAAATTCATAATACTGGAAAACTCTTAGTTATGTTAATGCTGATTTTCAAAAGCCATGAAATGGACATGACTCCTAGTTCAGTTGGGTAGGATATTACAAATTCCTAACACTGGGCTGTTTTCAAATTTTACTTACCTGAAAACTGTGTATTGGTTGTGTTATACTTTACATTTATTGTTTGCATACAAAAATGCTAGATGTTGAAGTAAATAATAGACCAGTTTACAAATCCATCTAAAAATTGTGTCTGGGCTCACTTACACCTAGTGCTGGATATTTAAAACCCCTGTGAAACCACAGTATTTCCAACATGTGCTGGAGTTTCAAAGTAAAGCCATTATAAGGTTGGCTTTTTCATTGAAAATCTGGCTCATGTGGTAGATACTGTGTCTCTGCAAGGGTTTTAAAAATCCAGAATCTTGTGCATGTTTTATTGGTGAACCTGTACTACAATTTTATGCCTGGTTAGACCTGTTGTGTGTGGTCCTATTGAAGCATGAGAAGAAAATTTGACTGTTTGAAGTGCTAAGATTTTTTTCTGCGTTGGTGGACTGTGGCATGGGAATTAGTCCATCAGCTGTTTAAAAATTAGACCTCTGAACTTTGCAAACTGGACATAACTGAAAGTTTTGACAACTGGACATAACTATGACCTGGCATTGAAAATTGTACATGAGGGCAATTTTGTGTAATGTCCAAAGTTATACAATATAAAATTTAACTTATAAGTAGGCTTTGAAAAATTCCCAGGATGTATTTTCAAATCTCCACATCTATTTTTTTTGACCTGGTTATGGGACATCCAGAAAAGGAGCTCTAACTCATTCGCAAGACTGTCATGAGTTGTGCTCTGAAAAAGATGCAAACATCTAACTTTGATGCATGCATCTCTTTTTTCATAAAATTTGTGATGTGTTGCAAATAAGTCAGAATGTTTAAAAATAAACCATATGCATCCCAATGCATTTGCCTGAATAATGCATGTATCAAAAATATAAAAGCAAGTCTAGTGTCCGTAATTTTTAAAAGTCATCACCCCTTATATATTTTTGTATTTCTATTAATTTTTTTTGATTTCAAGGTTTTATTTTATTTTATTGCATTCTTGGATTACAACCATTGAGCTACAAGCTCATTTACAAAGGTTCCACATCAGGAAGAAATTGTGCACGTACAATAGTAAAACATAAGGTTACAATGGACAGTAAACAATTGTCAATGGTAATATGACTGGAATATGGATTATGCCTTAACAAACAGGCAAAGTCAGAGCTGCAGCAGTAATTAACAAAAGAGAGTGGGGTGGAGGGAGGGTGGGAGGAGGGAGGTTCAAGAGTGAAGGGAGGGGCAATAGGGGAGGTGTTCAGCTTGCGGGAACTGCTGGCTAGGGGTCACCTTGTCAGAAAGGGGTGGTGGAGTGGAAGGACAGGGGTTATGAAATAGGTAGAGGCATGTACTCCTGGGGAAAAATGGGGGGAGTGGGACTGGGGCTGTTGTCAGGGGGACATGGGTTTGTGGATGAGGGTAGCAGTAGGAAGTAGCAGATTGGGTGACTGCTTAAGTGTGCATTGGTGGGGTAGTCAGAATTTATAACCAGGTAAGTTGTCAGGTAGGGCAGGTGCATTTCCCTTGGCAGGACAGGTGGGATCTAAGTGCAGATTTGAACAAGTTGATTTTGCTAATAGTGGCTAATTCTGGTGGGAGTGAGGTAAGTCATAGTGGGGCCTGGTATTCAAAGGATTGCTGACCTTGGGCAGTGCGATGGTAGGGGATCTTGATGAAGATCTTATTGGATGTCATTGAGGTTCTTGTTGGTGCGACCTGGTGTATGAGGGAGTGGGGCCCCAGAGGCAGTAGGGCCACAGTTGCTTTTTTGGCAAGGAGACAGGTTTGATAGCGAGCCCTGTCATTCAGATTTAGCCATCCAGTTTGCTGGTAGAGGTGGCAGGTATGGGTCAGGCGTGGGTCTCCAAGAGCAGGACTGCAAGCTTTGTTAAGCATGGTGTTGAGTCACCTGAGGGTGCTGTCAGAGGCTGTACTGTAGATATTAAGGCCTTAATCAATAGTTGAGAAGACCAAGCTGGTTATGGCAAGCTGAAGGTCTTTAACAGAGAGGCAGCTTCGGTGCTAATATAGCAGGCCAAGCCTCCTGTCAGCTGTAGTAGCCACATGATCAATATGTGTGGCATATGAGAGGGAGCTGTCAAGAGCGAGGCCCAGATATTTGAATTTGGGAACCATTTCATTGACACTCTTTCATAAATTCTGGATGTTCAGGGTTGCAGCCTTGTGGTGGCTGTACACAGAGGCAAAGAGCATGGACTTGGTCTTTTTTGTGGTTGACTAGGAGTTTAGATTAGTTAAACCCATCTTTCACATTGTAAAAGTCCAGTTGAACATACTGTTCCAGTTCAATAGGGTCAGAATGACTGGGGTAGATCACTGCATCATCAGCACAGAGAAGGATTTTTTGTTGACAGGATAGTGGTAGGTTGTTTAGAAAGAGGCTAAAGAGGAGGGGACCCAGGATGGATACTTGGGGGACACTGATGGACACTTGAAGGGGGTCAGAGAGTACATTGCATATTTTTACCTGCTGAACACGTCCAGAGAGATAGCTCCAGAACCAGCACAGTGAGTCAGAGGAGAGCCCAGTTACCTATAATTGAGCCAGGAGGAGGTCATGGTTGACCGTGTCAAAGGCCTTGGTGAGGTCGTTGAAGGTTGTCCCCATCAAGTGCCCCTGTCTAAAGGTGCTGTGAATGTAACCCATGAATTCAAGAAGTGCTGCGGTAGTGCTGTAGTGTTGACGGAAGCTATGCTGCTGAAGGCCTTGAAGTTGGTATTTGTCAAGGTGCTCCACCAGCTGATCATAGACTATGTGCTCGAGGGCTTTTGAAATAGGTGGAAGGATTGAAAATTGGTGGTAGTTGGCATGGCCAGACTTACTGCCTGCTTTGTGAACTGGGATTATGACTGCGGCTTTCCAGAGTTTTGAGAAGGTACCTGTGGTGAAGTACAGATTTATGATACAGGTCATTGGGGTTAGCAGTTTGTCATGGTTAAGAGAGATTAGTGTTAGATCAAGGCCCTCAGAGCTGTGCCTGGACTTCCCAAGGACTTTGGAGAGATATTTTTTACCTCGCCTTTAGATAGTACTCTGAGGTAGAATGGGGTGGAGCTTGAAATGCTGGGGGGACTTTGGGGGCTGGACAGGTTGGTGCCAGCTTGGTCTTGGAAACTGGGGAGGTGAGTACTCTACTGAGGTCAGTAAAGGCTTTGTTGAATATGTCTGTGATGGATCTGGGGTCTTGTGTTCCATCATGGCTCAGCATTGTGGGTGCTAAGGTATCTCGTTTTCCAATGATTGCATTAATTCTATCCCAGAAGTGGTGGCTGTCCCCCCAGGTGGCGTTAAGCTTCAGTCTGTGGAAGTTAGCTTTAGCCTGACAGATTGCGATGGTGCATTTATTCTGTGCAGCTTTGTGGTTTTGCATGTCCTGGTCAGAGAGAGTATTTTTGTACTTATACCATAGACGGTCCCTGGAGCTCATCAGGGCAAAGAGGTGAAGGGTTATCCACGTTTTTGTGAGCCACTGATTTTCCTTTTAGATAAGGGGGCAAATATATCACAAGCAGTATTAAAGCTAGATATAAATTTACTCAGAGCTGTGTCTGGACTGGAGCATCCCAGCAGCAGCATCAACTAGGAGCAGATTTATCCTGGACTCCCTTCAGGGTGCCTTCCTCAAGCAACTGGTCATGGAACCCACTCAGCAGAAGGCAATACTGGACCTTGTGCTCACAAACAGGGACAGTGTGATGGGGGTAACAGTGGGGGAGCACCTGGGGAACAGTGACCACCAATCACTGTGGTTTGAAATCACAGAAAGAGCAGAACCAAACCACACAAAAACATGTATCCTGGATTTTAGGGGGGAAGACTTTGAGAAAATGGGGAGATACTTGAAAGAGGCATTAAGTGGAATGGGGCAGGAATCAGGGGTTGAGGAACAGTGGGCAGTATTTAAAATGGGGATTACAGGAGCAACAGAATTATGTATTAAGCAGGTTAGCAAGAGGAAAAGGAAGAGGAGACCATTATGATTTTCCAAAGAGGTAGCAAAGAAAGTGAAATCCAAAAAGATTGCATTCAGGCAATACAAAAAGACACAGGCAGAAGGGGATAGGGAAAAGTACCAGAAGAAGCAAAGGGAGGCAGGGAGGTCAGTAAGGGAAGCCAAAGCTCAGACAGAAGAACACATTGCAAAATCAGTGGGTAGAGGGGACAAAACCTTTTACAGGTATATAAGTGAAAAAAGAAAGGCAAAGGGAGGGATAGTGAGACTGAAGGGGGAGGATGGGGGCTGTGTGGAGGATGACAACAGTAAAGCTGACATATTGAACAGGTATTTCTGCTCAGTCTTTACTGAAGAAGAGGAGGGTAATGGGTCTGAACGGAGTACAAGGGGTGAGAATGGTGCAGCAATGGACACAAGTCCCTTTTTCACGAGAAAGGGTCCTGAAGGAACTGGAAGTAATAAGAGTTGATAAAGAAATGGGGCCAGATGGGGTGCACCCCAGGGTCCTTAAAGAACTAAGAGAGGTGGTGGCTGAACCTCTGTCTATCCTGTTTAGCCGATCACTGGAAACAGGGGAGGTACCCAAAGACTGGAGGATAGCAGATATAGCTTATACAAAAGTGGGAACAAAGAGGAGCGGGAACTACAGACCAGTTAGCCTCACCTCGGTAGTGGGGAAGATCATGGAAGCACTACTGAAGGAGAGATTGGTGGAACATCTGGTTGTCAATGGACTACAGGACCCAAGGCAGCATGGTTTCACCAGGAGGAGGTCATGTCAGACCAACCTCATTGAATTTTTTGACTGGGTGACTAGGGAGGTGGATCAGGGGAGGGCAGTGGACATGGCCTATCTGGACTTTAGCAAGGCCTTTGACACTGTGCCACATAGAAGATTATTGCACAAACTGGGGAATATGGGTGTGGGCAAGACAGTAGTGTGATGGTTAGCTAACTGGCTGGGTGGCAGGACACAGAGGGTGGTGGTAAATGGCTGTCACTCCACAGAGGGAAGAGTGACCAGTGGGGTACCACAGGGATTAGTGCTGGGACCGGTCCTATTCAATATCTTCATCAGTGACATTGCGTAGGACCTAGAAGGCAGAATTTCACTGCACTGTTCGCTGATGACGCAAAGCTCTGTAACAGAGTAGACACACCAGAGGATGTACACAGAATGAGAAGGGACCTGCAGAAACTTGAAGAATGGTCAGGGGTTTGGCAGTTGAAATTCAATGCAAGGAAGTGCAAGACAATACATATGGGGCACAAAAACCCTGGCACAATATATCAGTTGGGGGGTGAGGATGTAGCATGTACCAAGCAGGAAAGGGATCTTGGGGTTATCATCTCTGATGACCTCAAGGCAGGGAAACAGTGTGACAAGGCAGCAGGTAAAGCAATTAGGATGCTGGGATGCATAGGCCAAGGCATCACCAGCAGGAAAAGGGAGGTCATAATTCCACTATACAAGACACTAGTGAGGACCCATCTGGAGTACACTGTACAGTTCTGGAGACCTTACCTACATAAGGACATAGACAGGATAGAGAAGGTTCAGAGGAGGGCAACAAAGATGGTGCATGGATTGCATCACAAGTCCTATGAGGGCAGGTTGAAGGAACTGAACATGTACTCCCTGGAGGAAAGGAGGGAGAGAGGGGATATGATAGAGACATACAAGTATCTTACAGGGAGGAACTGGGTGCAGGAATACACTGTTTTTAAGCGAAAAAAATGTTCCAGGACTACAGGGCATGGGATGAAGTTGGAGGGAGGACGATTCGGAGGAAAGGTGAGGAAGAATTTCTTCACAGAACGGGTGGTGGACAAGTGGAACACCCTGCCAGAGGAAGTGGTGGGGGCTGAAACAATCACAGGATTTAAGAATGCATGGGATAGACATAAAGGAATTCTGGAGGTCAGGGGTAAGGGGCAACAGACTTTTTTGGAAAACATAAACTGAACTTACAAGCTGAAATGGGCAGACTGGGTGGGCCATAGGCCCTTATCTGCCGGCACTGTCTATGTATCTATGTATCTATGTCAATGCCTTTGGTATTTAGGATACGTGCACAGCTCAGTTGCAGGAGGTGTTGCTTAAAGAGCCCTAACATGCCCTTTTTTAGTATGCAGGATGTTATCTCCTTGGCAGGTGGTTTAGATGCCTTGTTGGACCAGGCGAAGATGATGGGTGAATGGTTGCTTATGGTGTCTGGGAGCACATTTAGGCCAGACATACATTCTGGGTGGTTAGTTAGTACCCAGTCTAACAAGGTACTGTTGCCTGATCTGTAGGTTATATGGGTGGGCTGTTCCACAAGCTGAAGGAAGTTGATTGAGCAGACAGCATCCTTATAAGTGGCAGAGTACTGAGACAACCAATTGATGTTGAAATCCCCCTGCACCATGACTTTTGCCATTAGAGCGGATGTCAGCTAAATGCTCATGTATTACTCTAAATCACACAGCTACTTCCCTAGGGGGTAGGTAGGCTGGGATGAGAGTAAGACGCTTGCCCTGGGAGCCCAGGTTTGAGCACACAGACAGTATCTGAATGTGTTTTCCCATACAGAAATATGGGAGAGCTATCACCTGCAGGTAGTCATTTATATAGATTATGCAGGTTTATTTAAAAGGTATCAGGATACCCAACCAGTACTGCCAGTCTAGTCCTGTTGTTTAATCACTTCCTGAAATTATAATCCTCTGTAACAGCATTATAATTTCTACAGCAAAAAACTGTGATATTACAAATATGATAGATGATGAAGACTTTAGCAAATGGTTATGAACAGAAGCAGAAGAACTGTAGGTGGAAATCATCCTATTTCCGTGCAAATTCACCTAATAGTGAAGAACAAAGGAAAGAGAAATGCTGACAATATATTAATTATAGTCTGTGATATGACACATTTAATGTATTTCACAATTTTCTGAAAACTAACAAACTCAATTTAACTTTTTCTTCTTCTGTATATTCATAATATGTAAATATATATCTATACACACACACATATATATATATATATATATATATATATATATATATATTATGGTAGCACTGTAGTACTACCATAGTTAAGGTTAAGGAGCCATTTACATGTTAAACCCAAAATTTTGCACATTAATAACTTTGCAACCGTTTGACGGATTTACCTGAAATTTTGAACTCACGATCAAGAGCCATAGGCTTTGGGATCTGCCAAATTTCATACCAGTCGAATATAAGGCTGTGGAGTTATTAAGCATGATCTGTACGTGCATTTACACATTTTCTAGAATTCTACGGTTGCACCTACAGGTTGCACGGTTTGCGCAACCGGCCCGAAATCTTCAGGGAACATGCGGCCTGGGTCCCCGATGTGCTTTTCAAAGACTTCGTGAAAAAATATTAAACGGTTCAAAAGTTATTCAAAAAACAATTTCCCATTATAAGTCAATGGGAAAAGTTAAAAAGTTTGACAGTGTCGCAAATGCACTTTTTACTGTCACAAATGGCCCTGTTACTGTCGCAAATCTGCCATTTTGTTTTCAGTTAGTGATCAGAAAAATGCTTGGCATTTAAAATTGAGACCCTCTAGCAACCTAATTCTTTTTGTATTCACCTAGTCAGGCCCTGAGGATACTAGCCATGTCTTTATTTTGGGGTAAAACACCCCAGAAATATGTTTTTCAGATTTCTGGAAAAAGTACTTTCACAAAGTAGTGTCGAACTCACGAAAGTATCACAAATTTTTTGCGAAAGCTTTCGCAAATCACAACACTACTTTGCAACACTATGCCCAAAATAACAGTAATTCTTTGCCACTCTGCTGCAAAAGAACGGTTTGGAGTTTTGGGCTGAAATTTGGAGTGAACGCAGCTGACATCTCACAGATGTGCTGTTCAATGTTTATTTGAAAAACTATTACATGGCGGCAAAGTTACAATACTGCAAAGTTGATGCTTTTTCCCATATGATAACATTACGGCATACGACGCATTGCAGCAATCGTTTGGTGCCCTGCTGCAAAATAACGGTTTGGTGTTTTGGGCTGCAATTTGCAGAGAACACAGCCAACATACGACAGATGTGGCTTTCAGTGGTTTGGTGAAAATAAATTACAGGGAGGCAAAGTTATGGCACTCTGAACTTCTGTTTTATTTCCATAGGATAACATTACGGCATTTGCCGTGCCTTTCAGGGCCCGTATCTCGAAAACGGTGCGAGATACAGACTTTTTGTAGAAAAATTTCTTAGCCCCTAAAGGGGCCTAAGTACAAAACTAGCCAAGAAAGTGATAATTCATAGGACTTTAACATTTTTTTATGTGCCATACGGTTACTGAGATATAAGCAATTTATTATTCCTAGTCCTCATTTTTGTGTTCCGAGAGTCATTATTTTGCATACATTCTTTGTACTCACTGTCTTTCTCTATACAGCTTTTGGGGAAAACCAGCCTGTGTGCTTATGTTACTGCTACCATTACTGTTTCTGCTTGCAGTTCCGTACCCGTTTCACTTACCGCTCACGTTTACGCCACCATGTGTGTTATCCTTTTGCATTTATGGGTTATGCTTCCATTGTTTTTAACATTTCTGTCTACAGTACTGTTATTCTTTCTGTTTCGCTCTGCATCACCATGCACATTATGATTTGTGTTTGCGGGCACAATGTTACTATGTGACAAGACATCACGTGGCGGGAGCGCTGGGCCCAATAGGCCCCGTGCTCCCGCCTTTGCATTACTTTCACTATTTCTCATTATCATTCTCAAAAAGAAGGGAAATTAGAGGCCAAAAACTCCATTTAATGCATCACTTAGGGTTGTTCCACAGCAACAAAAGTGAGAAAATTCGGTGTTAGGGTTGAAAACCCCCCTTGGACCCCCCAGCCTACCCCCTAACTGGCATTGGGGTGTGCATTGGGATGTTTGGTCCTAACTCTCACCCCATTCTCCTATACTTCTGCTGCTTTACACATATGATGGGGTGAGAGTTAGGGCCGATGACCCCAATGCACACCCTAATGCCGGTTGGGGAGTGGGCTGGGGGGTCCAAGGGGAGTTTTCAACCCTAACACCGAATTTCTCACTTTTGTCGCTGTGGAACAACCCTAACTGATGCATTAAACAGAGTTTTTGCTCTAATATATATATATATATATATATATATATATATATATATATCATGGTAGCACGGTAGTGCTACCATAGTTAGGGTTGAGGAGCCATTTCCATGTTAAACCCCAAATTTGCACCTTAATAACTTTGTAACTGTTTGATGGATTTGCCTAAAATTTGGAATATATGATCAAGACCCATAGGCCTTGGGATCTGCCAAGTTTCGTACTGATTGGATATAAAGTTGTGGAGTTATTAAGCGTGATCTGTGCGCACATTTACGCTTTTCTGGAATTCTGTGGTCGTGCCTACAGGTCGTAAGGTTTGCGTGACTGGCCTGAAATCTTCAGGGAATGTGCAGCCAGGGTCCCCAATGTGCCTTTCGAAGATTTCATGAAAAAATATTAAACGGTTCAAAAGTTATTCAAAAAACAGTTTCCCATTATAAGTCAATGGGAAAAGTTAACAAAAAGTTCAACACTTTCGCAAATGCATTTTTACTTTCTCAAATGGGCCTGTTAATTTCGCAAATCGGCCATTTTGTTTTCAGTTGGTGATCAGAAAAATGGTTGGCATTTAAATTTGGGACCCTCTAGCAATCTAATTTTTTTTGTATTTGCCTAGTCGGGCCCTGAGGATGCTTGCCATGTCTTTATTTTGTGGTAAAACACCCCAGAAATATGTTTTTCAAATTTCTGGAAAAAGTACTTTAGCAAATTACTTTCGTGCTCACGAAAGTGTCGCAAATTTTTGTGAAAGCTTTCGAAAATTGCGACAGTAATTTTCTAGTCTGTGGGAAAATGACAGCAATTCTTTGGCACTGCACTGCAAAATAACCGTTGGGAGTTTTGGGCTGAAATTTGGAAGGAACGCAGCCGACATCTCACAGATGTGCCTTTCAGTGTTGTATTGAAAAAATATTACATGGCGGCAAAGTTATGGCACTCCAAAGTTGACAGTTTTTCCCATAGGATAACATTATGGCGCTCAAGCATTACAGGAATCTTTGGCACCCTGCTGCAAAATAACGGTTTGGTCTTTTTCCTGAAATTTGGAGGAAGACAGCCAACAGTACACAGATGTGCCTTTCAGTAGCTTGGTGAAAAATATCACATGGCAGCAAGTTACGGCACTCCAAAATTGATGGTTTTTCCCATAGGATAACATTACGGTGCCCGACACTTAACAGAAATCATTTGGAGCCCTGCTGCAAAATAACGGTTTGGTCTTTTTTCCTGAAATTTGGAGGGAAGACAGCCAACAGCCCACAGATGTGCCTTTCAGTAGTTTGGTGAAAAAACATTACAGGGAGGCAAAGTTATGGCACTCCGAACTTTTCTCTTTTTCCCATAGGATAACATTACGGCGTTCGCAGCGCCTTTCAGGGCCCGTATCTCGGAAACGGTGCGAGATACGGACTTTTCGTTGGAAAATTTCTTAGCCCCTAATGGGGCTAAGATTTAAATTAGCCAGGACAGTTGTAAATAATATGACTTTTAAATTTTTTTCTACGTCGTACGGTTCCTGAGATATAATGTATTTAGTATTCCAAGATCTCATTTTCTGTGCCGATACTCATTATTTTGCATACATTATTTGTACTCACTGTCTTTCTCAATGCAGGTTTTGGGGAAAACCAGCCTGTGTGCTTACATTACTGTTACTGTTGCCCTTTCCGCTTGCAGATCCGTACCCGTTTCACTTACCATTGACGTCTGCGCCACCATGTGCGTTATCCTTTGAGTTTTCATTTGCGCTTGCATTTCTGTTATTTTTTGCCATTTCTGTCTATAGTACTGTTTATCTTACTGTTTCACTTTGCATCACCATGCCCATTGACATTTCTGTTTGCAGGCACCATGTTACTATGTGACAATACATCGTGGCAGACCATTCCCATCTCACCACCATGTGTTACCCTTTCTGTTCTCATTCATGCTTGTGTTACCATGTGCGCCACTGTTAGCATTTCTGTTTGCGTTGCTGTCCCTGTTACTATGCCACAACACATCATGTGGCCGAGGCGAGACCCTTTCCGCTGCATTACATTCACTATTTCTCGTTATCATTCTCAAAAGAAATGAAGAGGCAAAAACTCCATTTAATGCATTAGTTAGGGTTGTTCCTACAGCGACAAAAGTGGAAATTCACTGTTAGCTTGAAACCCCCTTGGACCCCCACCCACCCCCCCAACCGGCATTGGGGTGTGCATTGGGATCGTGGGTCTAACTCTCACCCATTCTCCTATACTTCTGCTGATTTACACATGTCATGGGGTGAGAGTTAGGCTGATGATCCAATGCGCCTGTGCCAGTTGAGGGTGGCGAGGAGTCAGGGGTTTTCAACCTTAACAGTTCCTCACTATCACTGTGAAACCTAATGCATTAACAAGTTTTGCCTCTAATATATATATATATATATATATATATATATATATATATATATATATTATGGTAGCACAGTAGTGCTACCATAGTTAGGGTTGAGGAGCCATTTACATGTTAAACCCCAAATTTTGCACCTTAATAACTTTACATCTGTTTGATGGATTTGCCTGAAGTTTGGAATACACGATCAAGACCCATATGCCTTGGGATCTGCCAAGTTTCGTACCGGTCAGATATACAGCTGCGAAGTTATTAAGCGTGATCTCCACGTGCTTTTACACTTTTTTGGAATTCTACGGTCATGCCTACAGGTCAACATGCGGCCAAGGTCCCCAATGTGCCTTTCAAAGATTTCGTGAAAAAATATTAAACGGTTCAAAAGTTATTCAAAAAACAAGTTCCCATTATAAGTCAATGAGAAAGTTAACAAAAAGTTCGACAGTATGGAAATGCAGTTTTTACTTTCGTAAATGGTCCTTTTACTGTCGCAAAACCACCATTTGGTTTTCAGTTGGTGATTAGAAAATGCTTGGCATCTAAATTTGGGACCCTCTAGCAACCTAATTCTTTTTGTATTCACCTAGTTGGAACCTGAGGATGCTAGCCATGTCTTTATTTTGGCGTAAAACACCCCAGAAATATGTTTTTCACATTTCTAGAAAAAGTACTTTCGCAAAGTACTTTCACACTTGCAACACTGTCGAATGAATTTGCGAAAGCTTTCTCAAATAGTGACACTACTTTTCTAGGCTGTAGGAAAATTACAGCAATTCTTTGGCACCCTGTTGCAAAAGAACAGTTTGGAGTTTTGGGCTGAAATTTGGAAGGAACGCAGCCAACATCTCAAAGATGTGCCTTTCAGTGTTTTGTTGAAAAAATATTGCATGGTGGCAAAGTTATGGTACTACAAATTTGATGCTTTTTCCCGTAGGATAACATTATGGAGTACAACACATTGCAGCAATCGTTTAGCACCCTACTGCAAAATAACGGTTTGGTTGTTTGGGCTGAAATTTGCAGGGAACACAGCCAACTCCCCACAGATGTGCCTTTCAGGATATTGGTGAAAAAATATTACAGGGAGGCAAAGTTATGGCACTCCGAACTTCTGTTTTTTCCCCGTAGGATAACATTATGCCATTTGCCGTGCCTTTCAGGGCCTGTATCTCAGAAACAGTGCAAGATATGGACTTTTCATCGGGAAAACACTTAGCCCCCTGTGAGTACAAAACTAGCCAGGAAAGTGATAATTCATATGACTTTTAAATTTTTTTTCTATGTCGTACGGTTCCTGAGATATAAGCAATTTACTATTCCAAGTCCTTAATTTCTATTCCGAGAGTCATTGTTTTGCATACATTCTTTGTTCTCACTGTCTTTCTCTATGCAGCTTTTGAGGAAAACCAGCCTGTGTGCTTACATTACTGTTACCATTACTGTTTCCGATTGCAGTTTCGTACTTGTTTCACTTACCCGTTCACGTCTATGCCACCATGTGTGTTACCCTTTGCATTTTCATTAGTGGTTGCATTTGCGTTGTTTTTAACATTTCTGTCTACAGTGCTGTTTCTCTTTCTGTTTCGCTTTGCGGCACCATGCGCATTACAATTTGTGTTTGTGGGCACAATGTCACTATGTGACAAGACATCACGTGGCAGGAATGTGGGGCCCACAGGACCCAGTGCTCCCTCTGCCATATTATGTGGCAGGAGTGCGGGGCCCTAATGGCCCCGCGCTCCTGCCGTCACATTACATACACTATTTCTCATTATCATTCTCAAAAAGCAGGGAAGTTAGAGGCAAAAAACTCCATTTAATGCATCAGTTAGGGTTGTTCCACAGCTACAAAAGTGAGGAAATTTGATGTTAAGGTTGAACCCCCCTGCCTGTGCACCCCTTCCCCAAATGCCATTTAATGGATTTGACTGAAATTTGGTACACATGTTGGGGTGCACTAGATCTCTTGATTTGCCAAATTGCATTTGTGTCAGAGTGCTGGTCTTCATGTACGAAAGCGCTGAAAATGCAAAATTATCCATTTTTGAAGGCACCTTTTTGCATTCTTAATGTGGTCCTGCACGGCCATCATGTGGTGTGCTGCTCTGCAAGATGGCTTGTTTGACTGAGCTTTGGTGGCTGAACATGCTGCTCTTTGTTTGGCAAACAAATATTAAGGCATTCAAAAGTTATGGCCCTTTTAATTTCCCATTATAAGTCAAAGGGAAAATGTATATGTATATCTTGCGCTCAAAGAATGGGGGTTCTGATCATCTGGTCTCACCAGGTGATCAGAGAATTTGTAGCCTCGTGGTTCAAGAATCTTTGTTCCTGAGGAATTTTCAAAATTCTTTGACCGCGAGGTCCGCCATCTTGTTTTCAGTTTTCCAATCACACAAACACAAATATCTCAGCTCAGGGGTCACTTCTGAAGTAAAACTGCAATGGGTTTTACTCAGGGGACCTTGACCTATCAAGCCATGGCTTTGGTTCCATCCAAATCGGTAAAAAAATAGAGTTGTAAGCTTTTAAAATCTTAATTTGCAGCTCGCTAATGATCTTTGATTGTGAGCCTGCAAATTATTTGATCGTGAGATTCTTTGATCATGATCTTGCATTGTGACCTAAAACACTAATATCTCAGCTCAGAGGTGGGCTAGGAACACAAATGAAGGCTTGTTTTGCTCAGGAGGGTCCGTTCTGTCGAACCATGCCATTGGTTTGGTTCAAATCGGTGAATAAATCGCATTTCACCCTTTTTTTATTCTTTGATCATGAGCCTGAAAATTCTTTGATCATGAGCCTGCAAATTCTTTGATCGTGAGATTTGTGATCATGATCTTGCATCGTGAGTGAGGGACGAAATGGCAAATTTAAAAATAATTTTTCTCAGCCCATGGGTGCCCTAGGAAGTCAAATGAGGGTGGGTTTTACTCAGAGGGCTTCATTCTATCAAACCATGGTGGTAGTTTACTGCAATTCCTCCATTTTTTTGATTTATTACATTTTTTATTCTTTGTTCATGAGCTTGCAAATTCTTTGATAGTGAGGCTGCAAATTCTTTGATCGTGAGATTCTTTGACCGCGATCTTGCATCGTGAGCGAGGGTCAAGATGGGCCAATTTAAAATTCAATTTTCTTAGCCCTGGGGTGTCCTAGGATGTCAAATGATGATGGGTTTTACTTAGGGGGCTTCGTTTTGTTGAACCATGGTGGTGGTTTACTGCAATTGCCTCTATTTTTTGAATTATAACATTTTTCTTTGTACATGAGCCTGCAAATTCTTTGATTGTGAGGCTGCAAATTCTTTGATGTGAGATTCTTTGATCGTGATCTTTGATCGCAAAATAGGGACAAGATGGCCAGATTTCCTTTTTTTTTCATTCAAACTTTAATCAATTTTGTACATTTTCGAAGAAAAGATCCAATAAACATACATATGGTTGATACAAGCCCAACATACAGAAATTAGATCAACTGTTCCCCTCCCCCCTCCCTTTCCCATTTCTTCACACAGGTGCAACATCCAGAGGAAGAACAGAATGGGGGCAAACCTCTATGAGACCTGTAAAGAGTACAATGTCAGTATAGGGCCCCATATCCTCTGAAATTTCTGGGACTGATCATGTAGCTAGCTATCATATTCTCTAGGTGCAAATTTGCCAACAACTCTTACAGCCACTCACTATAAGCGATGTAGTTTGCATCCTTCCAATGATGCAACACCAGATTTTTCACCAACATGGCTATCAGAGCAATATGAAATTTCCTAATGTTAACTGTAACAGAGGAGAATTCTCCCAAGATACAGATTTCGGGAGTGAAGATATCATTTAATCCTAGTAATGGATCTACCCTCGATCGAATCACATGCCAAAGGGGTGCTACTTTGGGGCACTCCCAGAATATATGTAGAAGATTCCCCTCTTCCTGATGACAACGAGTACAAGTACTGGACGACAGGAGTCCCAGCCTAGACAACTTCCGAGTAGAATAATAGTAGTTATGCAAAATTTTAAACTGCATTAGCCGAAGCTTATCATACCTGATATACTTGTGACAGTTCGCCCACAGGGAAGGCCAGTTAATCTCTTGATGGGGAAAAAGTGAGGCCCAAAATTGGGCTGGGCCAAAACAAGGCCAGATTTCTTATAATGGAATAGATAGGGAAAGTTTGCCGATCTTTGACATTGAATATCTCAGAAATGGTTTGGTCTTTTTACTTGAAATTTGGAGGGAAGAAAGGCAACATTCCACAGATGTGCCTCTTCATGGATTTGTCAAATAATATTACAGGGCAGAAAAGTTATAGCACTACAGAATTGGCACTTTTTCCCCAAAGGCTAACATTACGACATCCGCCATATTACAGGAATTCTTTGCCGTTCTGCTGGAAAATAACGGTTTGGTCTTTTGGGCTGAAATTTGGAGGGAAGAAAGCCAACATCCTACAAAGGTGCCTTTTTGTGGTTCAGAGAAAAAATATTATAAGGTGGTAAAGTGACAGCACTCTGAAGTTGAAGATTTGTCCCATAGGATAACATTATGGCGTCCGTCGTGTCTTTCAGGGCCCATATCTCAGAAACGGTGCAAGATATGGACTTTTTGTCAAAAAAATGCTTAGGGGGGCTAAGCAAAAAATTAGCCAGGAAAGTAGTAATTCATACAAAATGTAAATTTTTTCCTATGTCCTACGGTTCCTGAGATATATGCAATTTAATATTCCAAGTCGTACATTTCTGCTCTGAAGTCAATTATAATGAATACATTCTTTGTTTTCAATTAGTTTTTTCAATGCAGTTTTTGGAGAAAAGAAGGGTGTGCCCTTTTGTTACTGTGACTGCTAGCATTTCCAGTTGCGCATCTGTTACCATTACAATCACTGTTCCCGTCTGTGCCACCGTGTACGTAACGGTTTGAATTTTCATATGCGCTTGCATTTCTGTTTCTGTTGTCTTTACTGTTGCTTTTACTGTTACCATTTATGTTTACTATTGCTGTACCATGAATTTATGTGTAACTGTTTGTGTTTTTGTATGCGCTTGCGTTTCTGTTTTTATTGGCTTTATTGTTGCTGTTACCATAACCATTTGCATTCTCAACTGTGGTTCCGTGAGTGTGTGCATTATGGTTTGCATTTTTATACGTGCTTGTGTTTCTGTTTACTTGGGTGTTATTGTTGGTGTTACTGTTACCATTTGCATTTACAATTGTGGTACTGTGAATGTGTGTGTTACCAATTGCGTTCTGTATGCACTTCTGTTTGATGTCTCTTTTTACGTAACTGTTTGGTTCGGCATCACTTTATGCTTGAATTTCTATTAACGTTTGCTTTGCCATTTACATTTGCTTAGCCATGTGCATAACTGTTGCCGCTTGCATTTGCTTTGCAGTTCCTGTTACTGTGTAACAAGACATCACGTGGTGGCCACTGCATTCCTTTCATTATGTATCATCATCATTCTCAAAAAGAAGGGAAATTAGAGGCAAAAAATTCCATTTAATGTATCAGTTAGGGTTGTTCCACAGCAAACAAAAAAAGCTAGGAAATTCGTGGTTAGGGTTGAAAGCCCCCCCCTTGCACCCCTCCAGCCCACTCCCCAACCGGCATTGGGGTGTGCGTTGGAGTCATTGGTCCTAACTCTCACCCCATTCTCCTATAGCTCAGCTTCTTTACACATGTGATGGGGTGAGAGTTAGGGCCGACCTCCCCAACGCACACCCCGATGCCAGTTGGGGGGTTGGCTGGGGGTCCAAAGAGGGTCTTTCAACCCTAACCCCGAATTTTCTAGCTTTTTGCTGTGGAACAACCCTAACTGATGCATTAAATGGAGTTTGTTGCTTTTAATATATATATATATATATATATATATATATATATAGAGAGAGAGAGAGAGAGAGAGAGAGAGAGACTGTAATTCAGCTTGTTCCTGGCACATATTTCTGTTAAGCAGCAGAACAGCACTACCCTGATCTGCTTTCATACAGCACATGATGCTTGCCCTAGCAAGGTGCATGAATATATAGGAAGGAGCTAGGAGAGGCTTATGGGGACCATAGATAGTGTGTTTGGTGGTACTCCATACCTAGGGTAGGCCATGGGAAAGAATGGAAATGAGGTATTACTATATTCTATCGAGGGTAGGCCTGCAGTGTAGGTAGCAGAGTCTATAGTACTCCCTATCAGGTTAGGACTATGGTGAAGAAAATACAAGGGAGGTTATAATACACTGCACCATTTCTCGTGTAGACCTACAGAGGAGGTAGTGGAATCTACAGTACTCCTTATCTAGGGTAGGACTAAAGATGAATAAACACAGAAGGAATACAGCTTCAGTTCATCTAGGGAAGCCCATCAAAGGAGGCTGCAAATACACCCTACTTAGGGTATGCTTTCAAGGTGTATGGTAGAAGGTTATTGATCAATAAAGAAGAGGAGTAGTTTGTGCCATTTGGGACATTGAGGATAGGGGTATCTCATCAAGCATGTGGTGGAGATGAAAGATGTACAATAGGTTGGAGTACAGGAATAATGTGGGATATTGGAAGGCTGTGGAGCAATGGTGCACATGGGAAATGTGTGGAAGGTTGGAGGTATGCAGGAATGTGGGCCATTTCTTGGTGAGCATAAGGATTGGAACAACATTTCCCAGTACCAAATGTCTCTCACCCTTATTGTTCTGAGCTACATGAAGACATGTTTTGAGTTTCATAATGAACCATATAATCTATACAAGGAAAATTGTAGGAAATAGTTTTACTGTTGTTAGGAGTAGACATCACCATGTGAATTTTCTGAATTTATTGTTTTGTAAACAGTCATTCTTTTATTGTTAAATTTATTTCAAATGTATTGTGACAATCAACTGTATGTGTGTCATTGATCAGTTGGTTCTGTTTAGCTTGTTTGCGATATCAGGTCTCTGTTACACAATTAACAAAACTTTCTTTATCAATTTCAATGATACAGTTTTTCAAATCAGTAGCCCTATTAAGGTGTGAAGAAAACATACTTTAAGTTTGTTTACTGTTTAGCTTAAACCATTCAACATGCGATGCTTAGCACAATCCTGCTCTCATAAACCCTTATTATTTTACTGAGGATTTTTTCTGTGCAAAGTATTGCAATATGGAACATATACCACTACACCCATTTGGTAGCCAGGAAATTTAAATCCTTGATTGAGAATACAATGATTTTAAGGAGAATGGTAATACATTTACTTTATTGCCACAAACACAGTTAAACATAAATTTTAGTATAAAAATTAAAACAAATTTTAATAATGTCAATGATATTACCTGTAGTCATCTCCAGGGAGGTGACATTTGCCCGAGTGTCTCCTGGGATAGTTAATACAAAAGGAAATGTAAAATTGCTTTGGAGTCTCTTCATCTCCACTAGTAAATCTGGAGGAATCTCAATGTAAATATCATATTCAATAAAAGAACTGTTGATGTTATCTGTGAAAAAAGAAGAATACAGAATTAGTCAGGGGTGATTGTGCTCATCTGCCAATAGCAGAGTTTACATATAGTTGACACTGTGCTATGCAACACTGTGCTATATGTTCAAGGGTGTAGTGAAGTATGTCTTTTACTGAATAGCAATATTATTTTGTGCTGTTTGGGCAAGAGGATCACAATGTAAGGCTGAGCAATTTTGTTAGACCAAACAGCATGTGATAACATTATTATTACTAAGAGACATACGCAACTTAATCTAAGGGGCAGAGATCTACTTTAAAGTCAAAGGTCCTGTAGCATTAAAGTTTTTCTTTCTAACTAACTAGGAGGTGGGTGTCCCCACTCTCCCAACCCCCCTACTTACCTATCCCAACCCCCGCCAAGCCTGCAAGTGTAGCCTATCTTGGATCTTAGACTTTAGAGTATGTGTAATTTTATTGCTACATTTCTCACTGTCTAGTTGGTAGATTGGTGGATGGTCTCAACCCCCTCCCCCGCGGGGTCAATGCGACTGACCATGGATGGTGACCTAGCTTGGGTTGACTCTACCTGAGTGATCACCCACCTTATATAGCGCTGTACTGTGTTGGAGCTAGAACAGCTGAAGGGTGATTTTACACTCTCTAATGCAGTTATCTCTGCTCACATAGTAACATGCATTAGAAGTGCACATTTAGTGACACTAGTTTAATTACTTATAGGTCAGTTGACCTAGGGGTTGTTTATAATTTAGTTTTTCTCTAACTAACTGTTGCTGTGTTTCTGATTATCTCTGCAGTCATTCAGTATATCAAGGATAAAGTTGCTGTTTGTATCCTGGCAATGCTTTTACCCCCACTCACTCTCTCACTTGGATGGGTTGAGCTGTTCTGTGCAGGGTATTGTATCACACCACTAATCTATAAGAACTACCTAATTTCCCCTTCAGATAGTGCAGTAAGTAATTTTTTTCTCTCATTCAGCGAAGACATGGTGTTGAACCCTCCCCCCATCTGAAACACATAGCTGGGTATCAGGAAATGTCAAGGGGCTCAATCACCCAATCAAAAGGAAAAAGGTCCTACAATGTTTACAGTCCCTGAAGGCAGACACTGCACTTCTTTAGGAAACACATCTCCTAGCTAAAGTAACTAACTGGATGGAGAAGGCCTGGGTGGGTCAGGTTGTGGTTAGCTCTTCCTGTACTAAGTCTAAAGGGGTTGCCATCCTTATTTGCTGTGACTCTGCATGGAAATTAGATGGCATCAAGAAGGACAACCAAGGCAGATGGTTGCAAGCATGACTAGTCTCACCTGAGGGGCCCATGATCTTGGGCAACTTGTATGCCCCCAATGGTGAGCACAAAGATATTTTCCCGGACATAAGTCAGGTAATTTCAGATCTACAATCAGGGGACCCTCCCCTTCCCATCCTATTAGAAGGTGATTTTAACCTCCTTGATGATATTTTCCCAGACAAATCTACCCCTACACAACAGTTCAACCCCAAAGCTAGACAATCCCTCGGTGATTTTAAGGAGGGGTGGGCTCTAGTAGATGTTTGGCATAGAGAGCATCACACAGATACAGAATATGCATTCTATTCTACCCCCCCCATCAAATGCATATTCGTATAGACTTCTGGTTGGCCAGTGATCTTGCTGTAAGGAACATAACGGGCAATGGGATTGACACAATAGTAATCTTAGACCACTCCCCGATATGGCTGTCATTCCTTCCCTATAACCATCACACCCATAGAGTTTGTTGGAGCTGCAACTCATTACTTTTCAAAGACCCAGCCTTTGGTCAAATGCTTTCACAGGCAATGAAGGATTACTTCCCTTTAAACTCTGAGTGTAGAGTATCCCCTGGTATAGTCGGGGATGCCTTTAAGGCAGTACTGCGGGGTTGCATTATTGCCTTCTCAGCAGCCCGTGACAAAGCATGTAAGGCCAATTTAACTAGGTTGCAGGCATATCTAGCCAGTCTAGGACAAAGGTTCAAGTCTGCTTCACATACTAATGAAGACAATGCCTTGTATCGAAAAATTCTCAGTCTTAAAAACTAGATCAATACTATTCTTTATCAGAAAGCTGAATGGCTTCTCTTGTGATCCAAAAAGAGTTTCTGGGCTAATGGAGAGAGGTCTGGAAAGCTTCTGGCTTTCCAACTGCACAAACAGCAGGACGCCACACAGGTGCACTCTTTACCACCTCATCCGGATCAATCACAACTACCCCAAAATATATTAATCATATAATGCGATTACTTTATGAGTCCCTGTACCAACCCTGCTCCATGGTCAGCTCCAAATATCTGGCTCAGTGACTGTTACATTTCTGTCAGCAAACCCAGCTGCCATCCCTCTCACCTGACCAAATGGCTCAGTTGGAGGCCCCCTATTCATGTGAGGAACTATGACTGGCACTTTCAAAATGGCTCATGAGAAGGCTCCAAGACCTGATGGCATGTCTGTTGAGCTATACAAGGCTTTAGGTCCCAATATTTGTCCTTCACTCCAACTGGCCCTTCAAGACTTGGATGAGAAGTGTCTTCTCCCACCATCTATGAGTGATGCACTTATCACACTGCTCCCAAAATAATTTACAGACCCATTGGATTGTGCAAATTTTAGGCTGATATCTTTGCTCTTGGTGGATACTGGCTAAGGCATTAGCCACCAGATTAACAGTGGTGCTCCCATCACTTATCCATCCTGTGCAGGTGGGCTTCATAAGGGGAAAAACAGGGATGGACATTACATGCCTTTTGCTTAATCTTAAATGGTTTGCTCATAAGGCCCCTCTCTACATTGCAACACTAGCAATTGACTTTGCTAAGGTATTCAACTCCATAGAGTGGGGCTATGTACATGAAATTCAAAAGATATATGGTTTGGGGCCTTTTTTAAGCAGTGGATACATACACTGTACTGTTCACCCATGGCACGTATCCTTACGAACAGTGATATCTCCCCCCCAACCCTCACCATAGAGGGACTAGGCAGGGTTGCCCCTCTCCCCACTTCTATTCCTGATTGCTCTGGACCCTCTCATCTGGGTCTTTACTGCCAACTCACTGATACAAGAGATAGAAGTTGCAGGGCAATCTTATGTTGCTATGGCCTACGCAGATTACCTCCTCCTAACCTTGACCAATCCTCAGAAAGTAATTCCTGAGGTTATTCAAGTATTGGGTGACTTTGCTATGCTGTCAGGCCTCAGAATAAATTAGAAAAAGACTATGCTGGCACCCTTAAATTATCATTGTACCAGGGATTGTATACTTGGCATCGGGCTATCATGGGCAGCTCAGAGCTTTAATTCTTTAGGGATCCGAATTCCATTTTAAATGGTCAACGTTTGAGACTGCTAATTTCCCCCACTATACACCCAGCTGACCACAGAAGTGGAGAGGTGGCGAAAGATCAAGCTGTCACTCCCAGGCAGGGAGACTGCGATATGCATGTTATTCCTACCCTGGGTTATGTTTCTCCTTAATAATTTACCTATTCATCTCTCTCCAAAACTTTTTCAATCACTCAAAAAATTGTCCTCTAACTTTATTTGGGACTATAAATCACCAAGATGGAGTAGATAAAAAATCAGGGCACACTGGTCAAAAGGTGGCCTCAACGTGCCATGGTTCTTTGGCTATCACTTAGCCTGTATTGCAGCCCAAGCGACCAGATGGTTTGCAGCACAGAATTTGGCGGTCCCCCTTTGGTTCCTTTTGGAAACAGCATTAGCAGGATCCTCAGCTCTTTACAACCTTCTAACTCCGCTCCCCAGAGTTGATCTGCAACCCCCCTCTCCACAATCATAAATACTGCTCGGGCTTGAAAAATCCTGTTCACTAACTCTCACATGCCAAAACAGGTCTGGTACCTTCCAATTCAATTTGCCCCATTACAGCATAACAAACTTGTCCAAACTGAAGGAGCTGTGGTAAACTGGCCATCTTGGCAGCTGTGTGGTATTAGATCAATTTATGACCTTGTCGTGCATGGTACTAACCATGTGGTCTTCTTTGCTCAGTTGCAGTGCAAGTTTGCGCTACCAAACAAAGACTTTTGGCACTACTTACAGTTTCACATTGTCCTGTTACCCCTTCTTAATTGTAATACAGACACCACATGGTGGCAATGGCTAAATAACCTCCACTCCTTTAACACTTGAAAAGGCCTCGTGGGTCACTTCTATAGTACCTGGAGAGACTCACAAATGGATCCCATGCAGTCATGCAGACTGAAATGGAAAAAACTGCTAGGCGTGCCAGTCTCTAAATAACAATGGCATTCCTACTGCAAGGGTATACACCAGGTCTATAGAGACACAAATAGCCATTGTATTCAGTTAAAAATCTTACTGTTTTGGCATCGTACCCCCGAAATCCTTCACAGTCATGAGTTATTTGGCCACAGCCACTGATGGCACTGTTTGCAACCCAATGCTCATATTAAGCACATACTTTGGTCCTGACCCTCACTTACTACTTTTTGGAATATGGTAGCTACTGATAGATTGCGGGTTCGAAATATCTCGATTAACCTTGTTGCCCCCACTGTATTATTAGGAGATACTTCCTCAATTAAGACTCTCCCTATATCTATACAACATTGGACTCTCTCCTCCATTCTGAAAGCCAAGCATCTTCTCCTAATGCACTGGCGTCAACCCATAGTACCTACTAGAACTATATGGCATGCAGTGGTGGCTCTCTTATCCCTTTTTGAAAGGCTGCCTCTCTGCAGGGAAATTATATGCACATATACCTCGTAAAGTAGGGGACATATCTTCAGTCTGACTTTCCTAAAATTCCAGCTCAACCTGGAAACCTCCCTACTACCTGAACTTTTAACGATTGGCAGGAAAATGTAACAGTATGGCAGGTGTCTCCCTTACCCTTACCCTTACTCTCCCATTCCTCTCCTCTCCTGATGGCAAAAGAAACTAACTTAGGGATGAGAGCATTGACCCTTATGTTTCTTTATCTACGCTATTCTTTCATGTATTATTGCCAAATAACTATGTGCTATGTGTTGATAATAAATGAGATATATGGTGCTTATGCTACTGACATAGCAAAGTATATATATCCTTGTCCTGAGTATACTTTTGTATAAGTAAATGATTGCACAAACTATCTTTGTAAGATAACAAGAAAATACTTAAAAAAACCTTATGCGATAAAAAAAAAAAATACATATATAGGCCTCACACCAATGACACACCCCATTAGCTGTCAGTCTTGGGAAGATGCGGGGTCCGAGGGGGGAGAGACAACCCTAAAGATTTTTCATTTCCTGACTTTCTGTGTTTTAACCTTAAATGATGCATTAACACAGTTTTTAGCATAGCATTTTCTTACTTTTTCAGAAAGAATAAAAAAGTAAGAACTTGCTCAAGTTGGTGAATTTATCCTCAGCTAGGAAGACTGCGGTGCCATGCAGTGAAGTGGGACAGACTCAGACTCGGGATCACTCAAGAGAAAAAAAACAAATAATGAAATACGGCTCTGTTTTGATGTAAAGGACAGCAATCAAGTCTCGGCTTCTTCTCAACCACACAGGCATACACTGGCAGCTTCAACTCACTTGCTCCTCTCGTCTGGTCCTCCTCAGCTCACAACAGCTCAGCTCACAAGTCCCTGCCTGTCTTGCAGCCACCAGCCAGTCTGACCTCAGCTCAAAATCGTGCTAGGCTAGCTCACTGCTCTGGAGGACAACAGTGTTGCTCTGTCTGCTCTGCAACACCGGTATGGTGATCTTTCTCCACCAGAGATGAAGATGCCAGTCTAGGATTTGGTAGACAGTTCTCCTCGGTCTCTCTCTTCCACAGTTCCACTCAAGTACTAGGATCTTCCGATTAGGTAGCAAATCACAGACATACTGTACATGGCGACTACGCCCATGGACCGGATTGAAACAGGCAGTTACAAGGTCCGCGGAGCACACACCCTGCTGAAAGCTTCACTAGGATGTATGCAATAACCCATGACAGGCAAATATGTGATATCTCTCTCTTTACACAGGAGACTCCTGTTATTTTTGACTGAACTCTCTCCCTCCCTCCTGGGAAACAAAATCTCCTGCTTAAGTAAAAGTCTGTCCAAAATATCCATGTTTTTTAGGCAGATAAAGACACATAAAAATTAAATCAGTGATAAACAATTAATCTGATAACATTATATAACTAGTTGTTTATTTTTTTAGTGCTTATTCTTTACAAAATGAAATACATTACTTTTTTGTAATGACTTTTTTCTTATTTTTTGTTATGCCATTTAAGGACAAGCTCACAACGATTTGTCTTCTCCCTACTAGCAGGCCAATCTCCCTTCTAATTTGACCCAAATCTCCCTCTTAAGCAAGTTGGCAGGCCAATCTCCCTCCTAATTTGACCCAAATCTCCCTCTTAAGCAAGTTGGACATATCACATGTATGACGACAGCGTGTGCATTTATTGGGGATTGATCAACACCCCAGGTGCATTGTGAGGCACGAGGCCACAGGCCAGTGTCCTCACAGCACCCAGGGTGTTGATAAATCCCCGATAAATGCACACCCTGGAGGGGTTTTTTGCACTTATAACATGGGCCAGATATCAACAGAAATCGAAGCAAACTTGAGGATTAATAGGAGAAAAACTGTGGGGACTACTTAGTATTCCTACACTACTTTTGACCGGTTTACCACATCCATATGTGTTTTGCCACAGGAAAATAGTGCTTGTTAAAGAAGTTTTGGTAAACAGGCTACCATACTAGTATCAAGGGGCACACTCATGTGTCTTTGCTACTTCTCATTTGTTACATATCTTGTAGATACACTGTTTAATAGTACAGATGGAGGGTGACAGACAGGCAGGCAGACAGACAGATACAGAGCTATAGCATGCAGTGTCTCTGTTTTCCATATACTGTGCCATATGCTGCTGTTTTCAGTAGTTTCTTGCTGGCTGTGGGTAATTAGTTCATTAACTGTTGCATTGTTTCATGAGGTAGTGTGCCTCTCTGAGATGGCACAAACACAAAATGTGCTCTGATTATACTCCACAATGGATGCTCAGTATTGTACTGTGCACCCGACGTGGCTCACTGCCTGCATAACTCGCACAACATAGTACTTGTCCACAGAGAAATAGATTTCTGTCTTGTACAGTTGAATCCCATGCTGTTTCTCTGTCATTATGTCATCACTTGCAGAGGTAGTCAACAGATTGTGAATAGCTGCTATGACATCTAGTCATGGCTATCGACTTCCTAATTACTGCAGCTAGTATGCGGCTGAGCGATTCCGTTGGAACCTTGATCACCTCCATGGCGATATCACCTTACACCAAATGGACAGGCAGGTACCCTCCGTTTAATGCTACGTGAATATCCTTATCACTCTCCCAAATGGATAGTTGCAGGCAAGGAAACCAGGACATGATACGACCAGGTGCTTATGTGAATACCGAGTGGAGTGGAGGAAAATGGTGACTCTCCCTTTCTCAGTAAGGCAGCTTTTGCAAAGCGGCACTTGTATGTTGGGGCTCAACACTTCTGTGTCACTTTTCCAGTGCAGAGTGCTGCAGGCATGGGAATGCAGACATACGGGTACTTTTCTACCCTTTGCACTGTCTGTGAATTCAGATTGTGAGGAAACTTTCCTTGTGTTGCAATCAATGTGTGTTTGTTGCTGTAAATGGGGATTTGCTAGGATCTTCAAGGTCCATTGGGTGGGTAGGTGGGTACAGTCACTTAGCAGAACAAAATAAATGACTGCATTTCAGTCTTGCAACTGCAGCACAATTAGTTCGGATACTTGTATTATTTTTTCCCTTTCTCGACTTCTCACCACATCCACTTTCTGTAAGATTACTACTAATTAATGAATGGTAACCTGACCTATTTCATCCAATGATGTTTCACAAACATAGATGCCCATGTTATGAGTAAGCAATAACCCACAACATTGTGTATGGTTATTTGTGATTAATCAACACCCTGGGTCTGTTGTGAGGCACAAGGCAGCATGTCCTCACAGCACCTAGGGTGTTGATTAAGTAAGCAATAACCCACGACAGGGTGTGCTGTTATTGGGGATTAATCAGCACCCCGGGTGCGTTCTGAGGCATGAGGCCACAAGCCAAGTGTCCTCACAGCACCAGGAGTGTGGATTAATCCCCAGTAATCCACACTCTGGAGTGGGTTATTGTGCTTATAACATGGGCTACATTTGGACACAAATTGTCAAAAAGTGTTGTAATATCAGACAAAATATGTGGGATCTATTTAGTGTTGCTCCACTACTTTTTAGTTGTGCCACACTGAAAAAAGTTCACAACATTAAACTTTGTGGTGAACAAGGCATGCACAGTAGAATCAAGGAGCTACTGGAATATTTTATTCTGCTAATATTAGGGTGCTGTATTGTTATGTGTGCTGACACTGTACTATGTTTGGGGGAAAAACACTCTAAACAAAGGGAAAACAGTAAATGTATGTTATGGTGCTACTCACTCAGCGAGTCACTAATAATCCATCCTATGCTGCCTCATACTCCTTGCTACGCTGGGATGTAAAGATCATTCCACTACATTGGTTTACACAGGAGGGGAAGTGGCAAACAATGCAGGAACAGGAACGTCGAAAATTAATGTCGCTTGATGGGAGCACAGCATGTCATGCCACAGTAATTATTGTCAGAAGGAAACAGCAACACGAGAATGGAATGGGCATGCTGGGAAGCAATGCTGTAGGAACATCTCTCTCTCTGTCACTTTCTCTAGGTATCTGTCGATTGCTGTCACGTCCTCGAGGCCGGCCACTGCAGAGACAGAAACACAGAGGGAACTAGAGATACACACCACTACAGATAAGACTGCAATAGTGATGAGTCGTGCACACACTGTGCAGGTGCAGATGCACATTTTGACCATCTGCTTTCCATGGTACATTTGTGGTACTCATCAGGAAAGGGTTTCAGGTTTTTTTTGGTTAATGTGAACTCTCTCTTCTAGTTGCTACCTACTTTCTAGGACCTACAAAGTCCACTGAGTGGGTGGGTGGGCACAGTCACATAGGTTTAATAAAACATGGCTGCTACTGACATTCATTCACAGCATTCAGTAATTAGTTTGGGTGTACTGTATGATTTCTTTCATTTGGGATTGTTTAACACAAATAGATTCTGTAAAATTATCAGAAATTAATGAATGGTCATATGCTAAGTGTTAACCAATTGAGTAACAGAATCATATGTGTCCATGTTATAAAATAATATAACCATAGACACAGAACAGCTGTAAATCAATAATTAGAAGGAATTGCGGGAAACCACCATCATGGTTCGAGAGAACGAAGTGGCCTTAGCAAATCCCATCCTCATTTGTCTTCCAGGACACCCCTGGGCTGAGAAATTAGATTTTTTTAATTCAACCATCTGGTCCCTTGCTTGAGATGCATGATCATGTTCAAAGAATGGCACAATCAGAGAATGTGCAGGTTTGTGTTCAAAGAATTTGCAGACTCATGATCAAAGAATAAAAAAATGCTGTAAATCAAAAAATGCAAGGAAATGTGGTACACCACTGCCATGGTTCAACAGAACAAAGCCCCCCACGCAAAATCCACTGTTATTTGACTTCCTGGGCAACGCTGGGCTGCGAAAATTGATTTTTTAATTTGGCCATCTTGTCCCTCGCTTGTGATGTATGATCGTGATCAAAAAATCTCACAATTAAAGCATTTGCAGGCTCACAATCAAAGAAATCGCTCGCTCATGACCAAAGAATTAAAAATGGTGAAATACGATTTGGCCAGTGGTCTCTGCATGTGTCTTACCCAATTGCCACCCCGCTCCTAGTTTAAATTCCCAACTTCCTCTATGTACACCTCCATCCTCTATTTCAGCTCTTTCTTTCCCTCCTCACTCAAGTGTAGTCTGTCCTTGGCTTGGGACTACTGTCCTCCCAGGTCCCTCCTCACCCCCCAACAGCCCATACACTTTAGCATAACACCAGGTTCTTAGCTATCCATTAAATTCCTCTATTCTCAGCTTTCTTGTTGTGCTTGCCTTGTGTACTGGAAGTATCTCTGAAAAAGTTACTGATCTTTCTGCCCCCTCACATAATTGTCCTAGTTCCTCAAACCTCCTCTGGACTATATTAACTGTCTTGTCAGCCAGGTCATTCGTCCCAAGATGTATCATTAAATGAGACTTGTCCCTATCCCTTCTAGCATATTTCAGAAGAGATTGTCCCACCATTTCTGCTGTCATATCTGGCAGAGCCTCCACCCAAATGTGAACTATGCCTCTCCCCCTTGCTACCCCACCTGACTCCTCTTAGTATTGAGTCCCCCAGCACTAAGATTCCACCCCTCTTACTCCCTGCTTGCTTTCATTCATCTCTATCTCTCATTTCTGGCTCCTCTTCTTCTTCCTGCACATTATTTCCCCTTTTTGGCCCTGTTGCAATTCTCCCAGAAGAACTTCTCCCCACTGTGGTTTGGTCTAGGCATTTATCAATTACCCTTCCAATTGCATCATTTCCCACCTCCTCCTACTTCTCCTTTAGCAATGCAAACTATTTTCTGAAGACTCTTCACAAATGCCCGCTGCCTGTCTCTTCATAGCAACCTGTTCTCTCCTTTCCATTCCATGGCTTTTGACACTTCTTCTCCTCCCCTCACAAGTCCATATCTCCTCCTTCCTTTTGTCTTTTGACTCCTCACCTGATTTCCCCAGCAGTCGTTCTTCCTGTCTGGGCCCCTTTGTCTCTGTTTCCCTTCTTCTGACCCTCTCCTCACCACTGTTGGCTTAAATCACCATCCCTCATCTCCCCTCCTCCCTCCCTCTAGTAACAGGCTAAACCCACCCCCAGTCTGACTTACCTATCTTAGTTCCTCCTGCAGACCCTCGATCTCCTTTCTAAGTTTCTCTTTGTGGTTGCCCACTAAACATCCCCACACACTCCAGGCAATTTTTAGAAAGATTGGTGAACTGCAGTTGTTGCAGCCTAGCACCCTACCCATTGTCCTCATTGCCCACCAGCGACCTCACACCCTTCCAGATGAAGGATACCAAAAACTCCTCCAAGTTTCCCCTCTCCCCCCTCTATCAGTGCAAAACATGTTTTCCTTAATTTCCCTTACCCCCTTTATTGTACATGTTTAGATAGATTGGACAACTGCTTTTTTACAGTCCTATCTTTCCTATGCACACCCAAAAAGAGACTTTAAGTAACTGTTGCACAACCTTCTTCAAACTCTTACTCCTCCTTTCCACAATGTGAACAGCAATGCAAAATGCAATTACTTCCCTTCCACTGAGATAGCAGTCACCTCTTCACTTGCTGATGTTTCTTTTCTGGATGTCTGCTTCTGCTATGAATGGTGCATGTCCTTTGCCCATTTGAGGAAGTGATGTCAGGACCCCAGGTATAAATTAAGTCACGGACCAGGGATAGGTGGGTGGGGTGAGGGGCTGGGAGGGTGGTACCAGCCCCAAGTCTTCCAGAAACAATCAAGTAGCTGAGATCCCTGGTCAGACCATTAGCACCCTTCCCCCACTATGCACTAAACTTTTCAGGTAGTAAAGCCAGCGTATACAAATCACAATTCTACTCTAAGCCCCCAAAATTGGTTTACTACCAAAGGAAACAGGTCTCTAATTCAAACAGTTTCACCAACAACACATCAAAACAGGCTTGAAATTAGAAGATATAGGTCTCCAATTCAAAGAAACAGCCCCAATTAAATCACACCAAATAGGTTTTAAATCAGAAGAAATAGGCCTCCACAAATGCAGTCTGCTACACAGTGAAACATCAAACAAATGAGCCTACTTATAGCCACCAAAACAAGTTTTAACATTTCAACAGCCTCAAAACAATACCCTGCTAGCCCCTTAGAAGTAGTAAGAAAGAGAAGAAATAACCTTCTACCAAGTAAAATCCACAAGGAAGAATGTAAAAACAGCAAGAAGATGCTCTATACTGGAATTGGTCTGATTCCCTTCAACTTCAGGTTACTTCTGAGAAGTCAAAAGTAACTGCCACTACAAACCTGATTCAGCTCTGCCTCCAGATAGCTGAATGAGACCTGGCCAGACCATTAGCACCCTCCCCCCAATATGCACTAAAGTTTGCAGCTAGTGAAGCCAGCAAAAAATAATCACAATTCTACTCTAAGCCCCCAAAATAGGTTTGCTACCAAAAGAAACAGGTCTCCAATTCCAACAGCTTCACCAACAACACATCAAAACAGGTTTGAAATTAGAAGATATTCATCTCCAATTCAAAGAAACAGCCCCAATTAAATCACACCAAATGGGTTTTAATCAGAAGAAATAGTCCTCCTCAAACGCAGCCTGCTACACAGTGAAACATCAAACAAATGAGACCACTTCTAGCCACCAAAACAGGTTTCAAAATTCCAACAGCCCCCAAACAATACCCTGCTAGCCCCTTAGAAGTAGTAAGAAAGAGAAGGAAATAACCTTCTACCAAGTAAAATCCCACAAGAAACAATGTAAAAACAGCAAGAAGACACTCTATACTGGAACTGGTCTGCTCGCCTTCCCCTTCTGGTTACCTTGAGGGAGATGAGGAGAAGAGGATGAAGGTTGGAATGTTGTTCATGGAAATCAGGTCTGGAGGAGGACAGGCCTAGATTGATGGCCCAATATTTGAACTATCAATCAGCTACCTTCCATAAGAAGGCAGAGTTCCTGTATAGGGAGATTGCTGATGGAAGAAATCAACCTGCTCAGCTCTTCCAGACTGTCGATAGTCTGTGAAATCCAGCCTGCTTTCAGGACCGGAGATCCTTTTCACAAACTGAGTGTGATGAGTTTGCTCAATTCTTTGCAGATAAGATATCCTCTATCACGTCAGAGATCCATTTGACTCATTCAAATGAGTATAATGGAAGGCAGTGCAAGGGCTCAGGCACCCAGCCTGTCTGGATGAATTTTGACCAGCCAGCGATCATGGATATCATGAAGATTTTTTTGTGGTATGGGATTGACTTGCTGTAGTTTGGATCTTAGTCCAACTCACCTTCTTGTGGGGTGTGTGGATTTCATCAGATGGATCCTTGCTGAAATAGCCTGGTGTTCATTTTATAAGGGTGTGTTTCTGAGCACCCTGAAGGAGGTAGTGGTGACACCCCTTTTGAAGAAATCTTACCTCAGCTCAGGCAGTCCTGCGAACTACAGCCCTGTCCTGTCTCTAACCTTGCCTGTTTGGGCAAGGTTATTGAGAAGGTAGTCGCATTGCAGCTCGAGAACTTTCAAAACACACATGAAGTCCATGATTTTCTCTCCAGTCTGGTTTCAGGAAAAGCACAGTACCGAGATAGTTCTGATTCAGGTATTTCATGATCTCCTGATAGTGTAGGATCAGAGGAGCCATTCAACCTTGGCCTCCTTGATTTCTTCACAGCATTTGACACCGTGGACCATGGAGTGCTGCATGAATGCCTGCAGCCACTTTGTGAACTGTTAGGGACAGTCCTCCGGTGGTTCCATTCTTTCCTCAAAGGCAGCACACAGATGGTGGTGTTAGGGATTTTTTCCTCGGCCCCTTCTTCCTGCCTTGCAGGGTGCCACAGGGTTCTGTGCTCTCCCTATGTTGTTAATGGTGTATATGCTGCCGCTCGGAGACATTATAAAGTGGAACAGGCTGAGTTTTCACTTCTATGCAGATGTACGTATCCTTTGTACCCAAAACAGATGATGTAGTCTCAGTCTTTAACAACTCCCTTACCAAGACTAAGGACTAGATGAGTGCTAATTGGTTGAGATTGAATCCTGATAAGAATGAGGTGCCAGTGGTGCACCTAGGTCATCGGGTTGAGAGGTTGACTGCTGGTCAGTCATCTGGACTTGTGCTAGGGGACAGCTATTTCAGACCCTCTGAACAGGTACAGAATCTAGTCATTGTGCTTGATTGTAAGCTGACCTTAAAAGCTCAGGTGCAACAGTCGCTAAGTTCTCTTTTTACCATCTGAGGAACAATGCCCGGATAAATCATCTAGTTCCATCCAGGAACTTTCCTACATTGGTCCATGTCTTTGTGTCTTCCTGCTTTAACTACTGCAATGCTCTATACCTAGGTATACCAGAGGTGGACCTCCGTCACCTGCATCTGGTGCAGAACACTGCAGCTAGGTTGTTGACAGGTTTGTTGAGAACTAACCATGTTACACCTATGCTTCGCAAACTGCACTGGCTGCCTGTGTGATGGAGGATCACCTTCTACGTTGCACTGCTGACCTATAAGGCACTACACAGACAGGACTGGGCTACCTGCAAGACCTCCTTCAGCCCTATAGCCCCCTCCATCCACTCCGCTCTGCCGTTGAGGGATTGCTGGAGGTTCCTAGAGTCTGTCTTCCGATTTCGGGTGTGAGGTCATTTTTGTTTGCAGACCCAACCCTGTGGAATTCCCAACCTCATCAGATTAGAGAGCAAATGTCCACTGAGACATATAAGTCCTCTTTGAAGATGCATTTATTCAGTTATGCCTTCAGGGACAATGTTTAGTTTGAGAATAACTTGCAGCATTTTTTAATCTTTTAATATATTTTATCTTATTATTTATGTTCCATATTGTTTACCCACTTTGATATTTAAAAATTGCATTATAAATAAAGGTGATTTGATATGAACTGCACTACAGCTCCACAGTGGTCACTGTGCTGATATCAAGTGTCTCACCTCCGTACTTTTCAGTAACCAGATGTATTTGGCATTGGCGCCCTCTGCCTGTGGCTCTTCACTCCTCTTTCACTGCTCTGTTATGAGGGATACAGGCTACTTACCAACAGCCTTCCTGCTTCCAAGAAAGTTGGCTTCTGTGCACTTATTCTATGGTGAGCCAGATTTAAAAGCTCCCCAGCTCAAAATGTGAAATGTTGACACGGTTGCAGCCTATCACCCCTGATTGGTCATGGCTGCACTTTTGGTGCACGTATGTCAGGGAGAGATTAAGATAAAACACTCAGGCAAAATTGCGATCAGTGGCTCTAAATAATTCAAATTTCACAGCTCTTCTAGTGTCATGTGTGCTGCAACACCAGATGAATATTCAATAAAAGCAATTGCTATGTGAGTGAATGTCACCCACACAAAGTAAAATTAAAGTGATACTTCCTGAATAATCCCTTGCATTACAGTTCATGTAATCCAGTAAACTAGAACCTAGTACATATCCAAACAAAATAAACTGCATTTCACTTGTTCCTTAAACCCCCCCCTGAAAAAAGAATGGAAAGAAACAATAGTTATCTTGTTCTTGATAACCCCCTGCAAGTAACAGAAACATAGACAGTAGTTCTCTTTTTTCTTCAGAGACCCTTGTAAATAATTGAAACCTAGCATTTCACTTGTTTTTGAAATAATCCTTGCTCTCAAGTTACAGTCCCCTGTCCCATTTAACTGCTCATCACAACACAGTCCCTGTTGCCTGCAAAAACAAATCCCTGCTCCCCATTACAATAAAATGTCCCCTCTTGTCGTTCAGTGCAGCTCCCCTTTTCTTCTTCAAAATCGCTCACAGCTCCTCTGTGGTCCCACAGTGCAGCTCCTAAGTGTCACTCCCAGCTCCTTCCTTCACCCAGTCGAATGCACATTTCCTCTTCACCGCAGCAATCTGCCCAACAGCTTCTCAGCGGTCAAGCTCTACAGCTCTGAAGTGTCTCTCCCCAGCATCTTTCAGCAACCAGACATACTAGGCTTAGATACCCTTTGCCTATGGCTCCTAACTACTCTTTCACTGCTCTGTTATTTGTAATGCAGGCTATTCACTCACAGCCCCTCTGCATGCCACAAAGTTGACTTCTGATATGGCCAAATGGAGATTAATGAAGGTCGCCACTCGACTTACAAGAGCATTGTTAGTCAAGCAGTAGCCTTCATTAATCAACTGGCCATTCTTACATATAAAATAGCACTGAAATGGTGCATCATTCACTTAAAAAAGGGCATGTCCCTGTGCTCTCTGGATACACATTATTACATGATTGATCATTTGTGCATGTCAGCACTATCATGTAGCAACATGGATTTGCTGGAAGGCTCATATGGCCGAATTGTATGCTGTTTCTAAGGTGACACTGGCACAGTGAACCCACCACAGCAAAACCCTAACTGCAACTATATTGGCAGTAATGGGGATTTCACTTCAATGGACTTTCTGGCTATGGGGGTATATATCTAACTCCATTGTCTATGTGATGTAGAGTTAGCTATCCAAAGTAGGGGAGGGATGGGGAGGAATGGCACCCAAAATTGGCCATCATGGTGTTGCAGGGACACTTCACTGTAGAGGCTGTCGACAGGTTTCTGACACTATCAAGGATGTCACTGTGGGGGATGTTCCACTGGTGTCATAGATTCTGGCCAAACAACAATCCCTTCCTCAAACATAAGGACCACAGATATACTTTTGTAAAGCATCCCTCAGGCAAGAGAGGTACCCGCAGATCAGTCAGCACTGCAGCCTCCTGAATGTCTCCCTGAAGACTGCTGCCCCAAAGCTGCTGCACTGCACCACTCACATCATTGCTCCTCTCATATTCTTAGACCTCGTCCCAGTTTTCAATTTTTTTCTTTCTCACCGTCTCAAAAATCCTACTTTACAATTACAGTTTCACAAGTACCCTTTGCACATATTTTAGTATTAATCACAGCTTCACACTTACCCTCGAAAAATATTTAAGTAACCTCTGTAAAATGTTCTAACACAAATCACAGGAAAAGAGATTCTATTCAATTACAGATTCATAAGTAACCCCTGTAAAAAGATTCACTCACAATCACAGCTTCTCAAAAAATAAACCCCCCAAAAATGAAGATAAAAAAGATTTAAAACAATCACAGCTATAAATATTCAGTATAATTACAGTTTCCTAGGAAACCATTTTTCAAGAATCCCCAATAATCACAGTTGCACCACAATCCCCTGTCCACGATGTAATAATATTCAAGAGGAAATACATTATAAGAACCACCTGCCATTTCCCCAGCATCCAACAGAAAAACCTCAACCACAGAGGGTAGTTGGTCCAGGAGGTTGGCAGGTGGTTAGGAGGGGCAAATCGGGTGCCCCATCACTCTCTGCTTTCCAACATATTACCTCCAAAAAACATATAAACACTACAAACAGGTATCTGCCTCTATCTCTGAAATCAAAGAAAGAGGCAGAAGACACTGTAGAGCAGGACACTGTGGCACAGGAGCCTAGCCAACAAAACTCACCCAAATCAGGAACCAAAACAAAAAAGCAAAAGGAAATCCAAAAACTTCTGATCATAGGAGACTCCATGATTCGGGAGTTGATACCCATCTCCAGCCAGGGGTAATGGTCAGATGTCTCCCAGGTACATCAGCATGGAGAGACACTGACGTATTATAAAATTGTCCACAAAGCAGGAAAAACATTGATGTCTTAGTACACATAGGGACTAGATCTCGCCAGCCGGGTCAGTTGTGGAGACCAAGGAACACCTGACCAGGCTGGGTCAAAAACTATCATCCATTTCATCCGGCATCTCCTTCTCTGAGATCCTGCCAGTCTGGGAGAGGGGGGCAGATGGACGGAAGGTCAGAGAAGAGGAGATAGGGGAGCTAAACACGTGGCTCAAGGACTGGTGCCAGGAAAAAGGACCCAGATTTGTTGGAAACTGGCAACAGTTCTGGGAGTGAAAGTTCTTTAAATTTGATGGACTGCATCTGACTAAGGAGGGAGTCAGTGCATTGGGGCAGAAGTTTGAGGTCTTTGCAGAATATTTAAACTAGCAAATGGGGAGAGGGGTGCAGCACCCCATACGTTGAATGGGAAGAACACCCCTCCCCCCCCTCAGCTAGTGGTCAAACAGGGATTTAGCATGTTTGTAGTTCATTTGCATCACCAGGTAAGAAAAAAGGTTTGTCTTCCCATACGATGCAAAGGGGTAATGCCAAACCTCACCCAGCAACTAACACACCGAAATCTGGCCAATGGAAAATCATGTACACAAATGCTCACAGCCTGGGAAATAAGATCCCAGACCTGCAGGCAATAATGTCAGAGACTAAACTGGACATACTAGCAATTAGTGAGACATGGTTTACAAGTAACCACACTTGGGAGACTTCAGTTTTTATTTTTATTTATTTATTTAGCTTTTTGTTGACCGGGTAAGTGCACTAGACAAATCCTGCCTATTTTCAGGCACGACCCGGGGGAGGGGGGATACAGATGAATGCCAACTGACCTTGAACCAGATTAAGCTGTTGGTGGTATTTTTAGTGAATGAGGGAAATTTGGCCAGGACACCGGGGAAATTCCCCTACTCTTTTTTCGATAAGTGCCATGGGATCTTTAACATCCACCTGAACTACCACCAATCCAGGCAGATGGGACCTCGGTTTAACGTCTCATCCGAAAGACGGCACCTCAGAAATGCAGCACCCCTCTCATGCTGCATTACAGTGTCAGTACTGGGATATTCACCCAAGTGCCAGATGTGGGAACTGAACCCACAGCCCTCTGATCTCCCGGCCTCAGAGGCGAGTGAGCTACCTACTGAGCCACTGACACTGATATACAGTCCCACTAATGCTCAGTACCTGGCTATGTATTGTTCAGAAGAGACTGAGGTGCAAAAAGGGGGGGAGGAGTGGCCCTGTATGTCAATGAAAATATCAGAGCTACAGAAATTCAGAATACACATAAGGAGGCAGAAGAACTGTGGGTCACCCTGGAAACAGGAAATGGGACAGCCATAAGAACCGGGGTTGTCTACAGGCCCCCAAACCAGGGGGAGGACATAGACACATTACTGTTAGAAGATATACAAAACATGACAGCTAAAGGGAGGTGCTGATAATGGGAGACTTCAACATGCCGGATACAGATTGGTCAATACCAGCAGGAACATCTGCCAGAACTAGACACATAGTGGATTCCCTGCAGGGGAGGCCTCAAACAACTGGTACAACAACCACAAGAGACAGGGCTATCCTAGATCTAGTACTGACTAACAGGGAAGGATCACAGATCTCCAGGTAGAAGGTCACCTGGGCCAGTGACCATCAAATGGTATGGTTCAATTTGGCTACTACATCTAAATCATCCCATTCCAAGGCACAAATATGGGACTTCAGAGGAGCTGACTTTGTTAAGATGGCCAACAGAGTTAAGCTAGCCCAGGCAAAAAGAAAATCAGGTGAGGGGGTACAGGCAAAGTGGGCAAGCATTAAGGATGCAATACTTGAAGTAACATCCCACTGTGTTAGACAGAAAAGGAAGTGCAAGAGAAGAAGGAAACCACTTTGGTTCTCAAATACAGTAGCAGAAAAGGTCAGAGCCAAAAGGCTGGCCTTCAGGAAATATAAGGGAACACAGCGGGATGAAGATAGGGAGGCGTACCAAACTGCCCTAAGGGAAGCAGGGAAGGCAGTAAGGCAGGCAAAGTCCCAAACTGAGGAAACACTAGCACGAACAGTAAAAGAAGGTGACAAGACTTTCTATAGATACATTAGTGAAAGGAGAAAGTCCAGAGAGTATTGCTAAGCTTAATGGAGAAAAGGGAGCATGTGAGGAGGAGGACCTGTAAAAGCATCTATCCTAAATAGATACTTTTGCTCAGTATTTACTGAAGAGAAGGTAAGGCAGGGCCCACAGCTCAGCACCATGGATACGGGAGGTGAGCACTACTCCCTTCACAAAGAAAGGGTCCTACAAAAGCTTGCTAAGCTCAGGTTGGATAAGGCAATGGGACCTGATGGCATACATCCCAGGGTACTTAAGAAGCTAAGGGTGGAACTAGCAGAGCCATTAGCAGAACTGTTTAGTGAGTCTCTGAGCACAGGAGAGGTCCAGAAGACTGGAGAAGGGCTCATGTGATTCCGCTCCACAAGAGTGGTAGCAGGGAGGAGGCAGGGAACTACAGACCAGTCAGTCTTACCTCAGTAGTGGGCAAGATTATGGAGGCACTCCTTAAGGAAAGGATAGTGCAACACCTGGAATCCATAGGGCACAGGATCCAAGACAGCATGGGTTTACAAAGGAAGGTCCTGTCAAACTAATCTCATAGATTTCTTTTACTGGGTAACCAGATGGTGGACCAAGGTGGAGCAGTTGATGTCACCTACCTTGACTTCAGCAAGCTTTTGACACTGTTCCACATAGAAGATTGATAAATAAGCTGGTAGGCTCAGGGTGGGTTAGAAGTTGGTCAACTGGGTGGCAAACTGGTTGACGGGCAGAAAACAGAGAGTGGTGGTAAATGATATACAGTCAGAAGAGATGCAAGTCACAAGTGGGGTACCTCAGGGATCAGTCCTGGGGAAAGTCCTCTTCAACATCTTCATTAGTGACCTTGCAGATGGACTAGAGGGTAAGGCTCATCTGTTTGCAGATGACACCAAGATCTGCAACAGAGTAGATGATCCAGATGGGGTGGGCAGAATGAGAAGAGCTCTTGATAAACTAGAAAAATGGTCAGAAGAGTGGCAACTGGGATTTAATGCAAAGAAGTGCAAGATCATGCACATAGGGAAGAGAAACCCTGAAGCCACCTATAGGCTGGGAGGGGAGTTGCTAGCAGTCACAAAGGAAGAAAGAGACCTGGGCATCATCATCACTGATGACCTGAAATCATTCAAGCAGACCTCTAAAGCAGTAGAGTAAGGCTAGGGGGCGTTAGGGTGTATTAGTAGAGGTATCACAAGTCATAAGAGGTAATAATCCTCTTTACAAGACACCTAGTTAGGCCCCATCTGGAGTACTGCATGCAGTATTGGAGGCCACACCTTCACAAGGACATTAACCAAATTGAGGGCAGTCCAGAGAAGGGCAACCAAATGGTGCATCAGAAGACATATGAGGACAGATTAACAGAGCTCAATATGTATACCCTTGAGCAAAGGAGGGAGAGAGGTGTTATGATCGAGGCATTCAAACACCTTAAGGGCATTAACAAGGTGAAAGAGTCTAACATGTTTAAATATAAGAAAAATAGCAGGACAAGAGGACACAGCACGAGATTAGAGGGGGGGCCGATTAAGGGGGAATGTGAGGAAATTCTTTTTCACAGAAAGGGTGGTGGATGCATGGAACGGCCTACCTCAAGAAGTGGTGGCTATGAATACAGTGCAGGGCTTCAAACATGCATGGGATAGGCATAAGGGAGCAATACAAATGTATATGAATAGATAGGCCCTGACAGAGCAAAAGCCGATGGCACATTTATAGGGTAGAAAAAAAATGGGCAGACTGGATGGGCCTTGCGGTCCTTATCTGCTGTCAACTTCTATGTTTCTATGTTTCTATAATACAATCCTCACACACTCTAGATTCATTTCAGTCAAAGCTTCCCAGTAACCCCTGTAGAAGATCCCTAGCAATGACAGTTTGACCACTATCCCCTGTCTGGAACATTTTACATTCTCTGCAAATGATTTCATCTCAGTAATCATCCCTCAGGCTTTCCTTCTGAGTACTCTTGACATTTAATGTTACACTTTTCTTTTTGGGTTATTGTGTCATTCCTATTTTATCCTGTCTTCTGCTCACTTAACTGGTTGATCTTTGACTGCTTTTACTGCTTGTGCTGCTCCTCCAATTTGACTTCACCTTGAGCTACACCTTTCTACAAGTGGTTTTCTCTGCAATTTCTCAACAGAATCTGTCCAATACTTCCTTGCCTTTAATACTATTGGGCTGGTTGGGTTGGGAGGGAGAACTAATTTCCCATGTAGGCATCTTAGCGGTGCTGGTTAAAGAACGACCTGGTCTTCTTGGTTCACAGCACAGTGCTATCCTAACCATTCTGCATGGCTAAACCTTTTTTTTTTGGGGGGACAGAGTACATGACCTGGTCATCTAGGTTCACAGTACAGAGCTATCCAAACCATTCTGTGCGGTTAAACCTATTTTTTTTGGGGGGGGGGGCAGAGTACAATAAAAACCTCACTGCATTCATTTTGGCCAGTCACGAGTATTCCCTTCTTAACATTCCTGGTGGGGATCTCTCATGCAAGCAATTTTAAAAGTCTGAAGATCTGAGTCAGTTTAGCATCGACATTCGCATACATGGAGACGTGTCTTTTTTTCTATATACTGTAGTAACACAATTCTATAGATCTATACATGGGGTGCTGATTGTAATTGCCCAAGCAATGAGCATATTAAAACATTTTTAAAAAGAAGCCTACTCCTACAGGATTTAGACTATTTGGGCACTTCAATCTAAGAGGGATTCAAAATACAAACATAGGAAACTTATTTTAACATGTTTCAATATGCTGTATCATACAGGCAGGCTATATATTATTACCTTTGGGAGGTTTTGTGGTTTGAGAACTTGCTGATGTTGATGATAATATTGTTAATGATGTTGATGTTTGTGTTGTTGTTACTGTAGTTGCTGTTGTTGTTTCAAGCCGAGGTTCACATGTTCCATTTGAAGGAATATTTCTTATACAGTTGCAGTTATCTCCAGTTGTATTTGAGCAGCTTTGGTATGTATCACACATCTGACTGTTCCATAGGTATCCATTCTCACAAGTACACTGAGTTTCATTATCCACAAGTGTGCACACTAAATAAAATGAAGGAACAATATTCATTACAAATTACATAAAACATGTGATATCACTTTATAAAATTGTTTCATGTGTCAAACTTAACACACTTGCCTATAACATTATCCTCTGTAAAACAAGTATGTATGACTGAATATATGTGTTTTAATGTGTGTGTGTGTGTTAGGACTAGAGATGCAGCGAATTAAAAATTTGCCTGCGAAGTGGGCACTTTGCGTTGCTACTCCGCTACATGGGTGGGTAATGCCGGTCTCACGCCATGTCATCTCACTTAATGATTGCAAAGGCGGAATGGCAACGCAGTAAAGCGAAGTCATTGTTTTTAATGGACTTTGCGTTCCTCATTGGTATTCTAAGTGATCCCCTTGATGTTTCAGATTTGGAAACCCCTCCACACATCACATGGCTTACAGTACTGTAAATCACATGCTCTTTAGCTAGGCAGGAAGAAAGTGAGTCATACAAGCAGACACTTTTACTTTCTCCTGTACAGAAGGAGAGAGAGTAGTGTGTTTTGTGACTGCTGATACTTTTAGATCAGAGTGAGGAGTAGATTTAAACTTTGATTTAGACCCAACAGATTTTTTAAAAACTACATTTTTTTTGTCTTTTCTGTACTCTTTTTTACTTAATTTGTTCTTTCTGTAAACTTTATTTTTCTTACATTTATAAGTAGTTAGTTGCTTGTCTGCATCTGTGTGACTGTGAGTGTGTGTTGTGTGACAGTGTGAGTAGTGATTGCTTGGACTGAGGGAGCTCAGTAGGAGAGATGGACCAGGGTGAGGGAATGTCTGGGATGGGGCAGCTTTGGGGGAGCATGGTAGTGGTAAACATTGTACTGTGTGCATGTGTGGAGGGCATGGGCGCCCATTCCTGTTGGATCGCTCAAAACTTGTGATTCCCCCTCCGAAGCAGGACCAGCACCGCGTCCTGTTCTGACTCTGAGGCAGTTGAACCACCACCACCACCAAGTCTAGCACCAGGTCCTCTGGAGCAGGATGTGCCTGTTCCCCTGGGCCCAGGTGTGGATCCCATCCCTGTTCAGCACTGTGACCAACAGGCTTACAATACATCCAAGTAACTATTAAAAAAAATGTATTTTGTGATTCATGACATGATCGTAAATCATGATTTGTGACTGCATTTGTGACCATGATGATGAAGAAACATGAATGCCTACGGCTGTACTTTCCTGGGCCCTGATGAGCTGTAGCTTAAAACTCCCAGACTTAAAAACACGTATCAATGAGTACAATGGTGGGGTGGTGAAGCCTGGAGAGATACTACAAAACAGGCTTACAATACATCCAAGTAACTAGAAAAAAAAATGTATGTGATTCATAACGTGAAAGATTGTGAATCATGATTTGTGATTACATTTGTGACCGTGATGATGAAGAAACATGAATTCTTACTGCCTATGGCTGTACTTCCCAGATGAGCTGTAGCTTAAAACTCCCAGACTTAAAAACACGCATCAATGAGAACAATGGTGGGTGGTGAATCCTGGAGAGATACTACAAAACAGGCTTACAATACATCCAAGTAACTAGAAAAAAAATGTATGTGATTTATAACGTGAATGATGGTGAATCGTGATTTGTGACTGCATTTGTGACCGTGATGATGAAGAAACATGAATGCTTAACGCGTACGGCTGTACTTCCCTGATGAGCTGTAGCTTAAAACTCCCAGACTTAAAAACACATATCAAAGAGTACAATGGTGGGGTGGTGAAGCCTGGAGAGATACTACAATACAGGCTTACAATACATCCAAGTAACTAGAAAAAAAATTAATGTGATTCGTAACATGAATGATCGTGAATCATGATTTGTGACTGCATTTGTGACTGTGATGATGAAGAATGTGATTTGTATCACGAGTGGCTCGTAATGATGGTCCTGACTTAAAAACGCATATTAATGAGTACAATGTTCATGCAGAATTAAGCACCACACCTGTCCAGTACTCCAAAGGGAAGCCACAGAAACGGTGACTTAAGTTACAGATGGAGATTGGGCCCTAAAGAGATGCAAATGCACAGACAGATTAAGATTGCGATGTGCACTGAAGAAATGCAGATACAAAGGCACAACACCTAACCAGTGCTCACCATCAGAAATTCAAATCTGGAAAAGAATACCTTTACCGGTTGGGGTGGGCCACATGGGGGCAGTGTACTGTACTGCTGCAGTAACAGTCACTAGTACTAATACCAGTACCAGTAAAGATACCACAAAGAAGTACAAAAATCACACAGCTGCAGTGCATAGCAGCTTCACATTGCTGAAATTATTATGTGGCACAATAAAAGGTGTCTGATTTGATGACATGCATCACACACATACTCACACACACATTAAGTAATGCTTAGCAAATTGAAAACTGCAGTAATATAATCACATATTTTAAACAAACTAAAATTATGCACTGCTGCACCACAACTATCAGCAAAAAAATGGCAAGAAATATTGAATATATCACTGTGTGTAAGTTAACACAGTTAAACAAGAAAAATATCACCAAAACAGAAAGCACTGTATTTTTCTCCAAGTTAATCTACAGTACCTCTTCCACAGATACACCCCTCCCCTAAAGCACACTTCCACTGTCTCTCAGTACACAGACTGAATGTTGTACAATAACATTCAAAATCCATACACAAACCCATCCATCTAAAAATTGTGTCTGGGCTCACTTACACCTAGTGCTGGATATTTAAAACCCCTGTGAAACCACAATATTTCCTATATATGCTGGATTTTCAAAGTAAAGCCATTATAAGGCTGGCTCTCTCTTTGAAAGTCTGGCAATGTGGGAGATACTATGTCTCTGCAAGGGTTTTAAAAATCCATAATCTTGTGCATGTTTTATTGGTGAACCTGTACTACAATGTTATGCCTGGTTAGACCTGTTGTGTGTGGTCCTATGTGAAGCATGAGAAGAAAATTTGACTGTTTGAGGTGCTAAGATATTTTTCTGCATTGGTGGGCTGTGGCAGGGGACTTAGTCCCTCAGCTGTTTAAAAATCAGACCTCTGAACTTTGCAAACTGGATATGCCTGAGAGTTTTTACAACTGGACATAACTATGTCCTGGCATTGAAAATTGCACATGGGGGCAATTTTGTGTAATGTCCAAAGTTGTACAATAGAACATTTTCCAGGAGGCATTTTCAAAACTCCACACCTATTTTTTTCCCTGGTTATGGGACATCTAGAAAAGGGGCTCTAACTCATTGGCAAGACTGCCATGACTTGTGCTCTGAAAATGTTGCAAACATCTAACTTTGATGCATGCATCTTTTTTTTTCATAAAATTTGGGATGTGTTGCAAATAACTCAGAATGTTTTAAAAATAAGCCATTTGCATCCCATTGCATTTGCCTGAATAAAGCATGCACCAAAAATATAAAAGCTAGTCTAGTGTCCGTACTTTTTAAAAGTCATCACCCCTTATATATTTTTGTATTTCTATAATTTTTTTTTTCATTTCAAGGTTTTTTATTTTTTATTTTATTTTATTGAATTCTTGGATTACAACCTTTGAGCTACAAGCTCATTTACAAAGGTTCCATGTCAGGAAGAAAATGTGAACATACAATAGTAAAACACAGGGTTACAGTGGGCATTAAACAATTGTCAATTGTAATATGACAGACAGAGTACATGGAATAGGGATTGTGCCTTAACAAACAGGCAAAGTCAGAGCTACAGCAGTAATTAGCACAAGAGAGTGGGGAAGGAGAGGGAGGGAGGGAGTGAAGGGAGGGGAATAGGGAGGTGTTCAGCTTGAGGAACCACTGGCTAAGGGTCACTGTGTCAGGAAGGGTGGGGGATTGGAAGGACTGGGGGTTAGGAAATAGGTAGGGGCTTGGACCCCTGAGGAAAAAAGGGTGTATATTGGACTGGGGCTGAGATCAAGGGGGGAAATAGATTTGTGGAACAGGGTAGGAGTGGGAAGTAGCAGACTGGGTGACTGCTTAAGAGTGCATTGGTAGGGTAAGAATTTTTAACCAGATATGTTGGTCAGATAGGGCAGGTGATTTTCCCTTGGCTGGACAGGTGGGATCTAAGTGCAGATTTGAACACGCTGATTTTGTTAATAGTGGCTAGTTCTGGTGGGAGTGAGGTAAGTCATAGTGGGGCCCAGTATTCAAAGGATCATTGACCTTGGGTGGTGCGATGGTAGGGGATCTTGATGGAGATCTTTTTGGATGTCCTTCAGGTCCTTGTTGGGGTGACCTGGTGTATGAGGAAGCTGGGCCCTAGAGGCTGTACGGCCAGAGTTGCCTTTTTGGCAAGGAGACAGGTTTGATAGTGGGCCCTGTCATTCAGATTTAGCCAACCAGTTTGCTGGTAGAGGTGGCAGGTATGGGTCAGGCATGGGTCTCCAAGTGCAGGACTGCAAGCTTTGTTGAGCATGGTGTTGAGTCACCTGAGGGTGCTGTCAGAGGCTGTACTGTAGATAGTAAGGCCATAATCAATAGTTGACATGACCAAGCTGGTCATGGCAAGCTGGAGGTCTTTATCAGAGAGGCAGCCTTGGTGCTTATACAGCAGACCGAGCTTCCTGTCAGCTGTAGTTGCCACATGATTAATATGTATGGCATATGAGAGGGAGCTGTCAAGGGCAAGGCCCAGATATTTGAATTTGGAGAACATTTCATTGGCAATCTTTTGCAAGTTCTGGATGTTCAGGGTTGCAGCCGTGTGGCGGCTGTGCACAGGGGCCAAAAGCATGGACTTGGTCTTTTTGTGGTTGACTAGGAGTTTAGCCTTGTTAAACCAATCTTTCACATTGTAAAAGTCTTGTTGAACTTACTGCTCCAGTTCAGTAGGGTCAGACTGACTGGAGTAGATCACTGCACCATCAGCATAGAGAAGGATTTTTTTTTTGACAGGCTAGTGGTAGTTTGTTTAGAAAGATGCTAAAGAGGATGGCGCCCCAGGTGGATCCTTGGGGGACACCGATGGACACTTGAAGGGGGTCAGAGAGTACATTGCATATTTTTACCTGCTGAACACATCCAGAGAAGTAGCTCCGGAGTCACACAGTGAGTCAGAGGTGAGCCCAGTTACCTATAATTGAGCCAAGAGGAGGTCATGGTTGACCGTGTCAAAGGCCTTGGTGAGGTTGATAAAGGTTGCCCCCATCAAGTGCCCCTGGTCGAAGGTGCTGTGAATGTAACCCATAAATTCAAGGAGTGCTGCGGTAGTGCTGTGGTGTTGATGGAAGCCATGATGCTGAAGGCCTTGTAGTTGGTATTTGTCAAGGTGCTCCTACAGCTGATCATAGACTATATGATTGAGGGCTTTTGAGATAGGTGGGAGGATTGAAAATGGGTGGTAGTTGGTGTAACAACCCACCTCTCCCTCTGGGCTGAAAGACCTTTTAGAGAGGTGTCTGTTCTCAATTATTCACTGCCACCAGCCAAACTGTCCCTTCCGGCACCCCTTCAAGCATACAAACTTGAATAATTAAACGTGCAATTGCACAAATTAAAGTCTGGTAGTGTGTCTCTCTTGGGTGGTGGATGCTACACAGGGTTTACCTCTGCCAGTGGAAACCAAATATTACCTTAGAAAAATGACGTCACAGTCACAACTGTTGAGCAAATAAATAGCTTTTTACTTAACAGAATGTGCAATGAGCATTTACAGGATATATATTTACAACACAAGAGAATAACACTAATGCAGGAAAAGTAAAGAAATGTTTTTAAATAACAGATGGCAAAAGAAAAAGGCTATTACTGCACAATGCTATTACTAAACTTACCCTTCCCTGTCCTTCTGAGAGGCACTGGACCCTATTCTAACTGCCAGCTCCCATGGACATAGCTAAAGGGTAGGCTCCCAAGCTTAGATTCTCCCTCCAGATTCAAAATAGGAAGAACACTCTTCATTGTCTCTCAGACTCTTATATATTCTCCTGGGAATAGGTAATGCCTATTTCCCCTTTGAATGCACCAACCATCTAACATGTATGTATTTAATTGTCCCAATCAGACTGAACACCTATCAGTGACCAATTATATTCCCTTTTAACCTTAAGTTTATATTTGAATGAGCCAATCCATTCAAACTGGCCTGTATGTGTGGACAGGTCTGTGTGTGTGGAGATGTCCACTCAAGATTTATGACCCAGCTTTTATCTAGCAGCTATGGATGACTGAAAATTCCACTAGCTGGAATTCTCTGCTTGAATGAGTGTTTTGTTTTCAGACTACTAAAAAAGTAAGGCACCTACAGAATCCAAACCATTAACTCTCTCCTTACCCCTTACCATTTCTGTCACTTCTCCCCCCACCCCAGATAATGAAGACATGTGCCTTGGGCCACCTCAAGTGACACAGCCATTCATGCGACTACTGGGAAGTGCCCAAAGTATCCAGTCATGCCATTAGCCCTGTCTAGATAGCCCATCTGCATTTGCATTTTGTTTGCCACTGTGATGCTGGACGTTCATAGTGTACTGTATGCCTGCAGTACCAAACTCCAATGTAGTAGGTTTCCACTTTGTCCACTTGACATATGAAGCAATATTAGGGGATTATGATCTGTGACCATAGTATATTCTCTCCCATATAGATAAGACTGCAGCTTCTGAAGGGTCCACACTATTCCCAAGCATTCTTTCTCAATTGTGGCATATGCCTCTTCTCTGGGCAAAAGCCTCCGGCTGAAGTACACAACCGGGTGCTCCTCCCACTGCTGGGTAACTTGGCTCAACACAGCCCCCAGCCCAGGATCTGAGGCATTCACATGGACCATAAACTTTAAACTATAATTGGGGCTGGCCAATACAGCTGGGCCACTTAAGGCCTTCGTTAGCTCCTGGCAAGTGACCTCACAGCCTTCTGACCACTTCACAGGATCTGGCCTCCCCTTCTTGGTTAGGTCTGTCAGGGGCTTAGCCACATCGCTATAGCGAGGAACAAACCTCCGATAGTACCCTGATGTCCCAAGAAATGCCCTGACCTATTTCTTTGTGGTAGGAGTAGGCCAGTCCAGGATGACATCAACCTTGGCAGGCTCAGGGCGATGTGTCCACTACCCACTTGGTGCTCAAGGTAGGACACATCTGCCATACCTATCTGGCACTTTTCTGCCTTGACTGTCACACCTGCATTCCTTAACCTGTGGAACACATCCCGTACATTCTTGAAGTGTTCATCCCAGCTCTGGCTGTATATGGCTATATCATCCATATAAGCCAAAGCAAACACACCTACCCCAGACAGAATGTGATCCACAAGCCATTGAAAGGTTGCAGGTGCATTCTTCATTCCAAATGGCATTACTTGAATTCGTATAAACCAAATGAGATAACAAAAGCTGATCTCTCCCTGGCTGCAGGGGTCAGAGGTACTTGCCAATAGCCCTTTGTTAGGTCTATTGTGGTCAAGTACTTGGCTCCCCCCAGTCACTCCAGGGTCTCATCTGTTTGGGGAATGGGATAGGCATCAGACTCTGTGCAGCTATTAAGCTTCCGGTAGTCCATGCAGAATCGTGTGGTGCCATCCCTTTGGGGATCAGTACCGCAGGTGATCCCCAAGGGCAACTAGATTCCTGGATTACTCCCAGTTTCAGCATCTCCTTGAGCTCCTCTTTCACAGTCTGCTTAATGTGCTTAGGTACCCTGTAGGGGGACTGTTTCAGAGGAACCTGGGTCCCTGTATCTGCATGGTGCTCTGCCATTGTGGTGTACCCCAGTTTCCCTGTGAACATGTCTTCAAATTCTCTCAGTACACCCCTAATTTCTTGCACCTCGGCTGGTGTCAGCTGTTCCGAGGGGTAAGGTTGTCCACACAGGATGCATCCCTGGCCTCACTAAGCAAGTCCACCAGTGGATCCATCTCAGTTTCTTCCTCTGGGGCACTGCATACAGTAAATACCAATTCCTCCCTCTCATGGTAGGGCTTCAGCATGTTAATATGATACACCTGTCATCTGCATCTCCTGTCCTGTAGCTCTATCATATAATTGACATCACTAACCTTTTGGACAATGGAGAATGGCCCCTCCCATGCTGCAGGTAATTTATTCTGTCGGACAGGGATGAGTGCCATCACCTGCTGTCCTACCTCATATTCTCTGGCTCGGGCCCTGCGGTCATACTAGACTTTCTGACGGTGTTGTGCAGTAGCCAAGTGCTCCTGAGCAAACCCCATGAGCTCCTTAAGGTGGGTCCTGAATTTCAGGACATACTCCACAACAGACTCCCCTTGGGAGGCACAGTCATCCTCCCATTCATTCCGAATCAAATCTAGGGGCCCCCGTACCCTATGAACAAATAGGAGATCTAAAGGTGAGAACCCTGTGGCTTCCTATGGGATTTCCCTGTATGCAAATAGGAGATGAGGCAGATATTTGTCCCAGTCCCTCTTATGCTGGTCAGCAAAACCCCTTAGCATTGTCTTAAGGGTTGAATTAAATTGCTCCACCAGACCATTATCTTGGGGATGGTATGGGGATGTTTTGAGCTGCTTTACCCACACTTCTCCCACAAACTACTCATTAACCCTGACATGAAAACTGACACCCTGATCTGACAGTATCTCCTGGGGAAATCCCACCCGGCTAAATATTCCCAACAGTGCATCTGCCACTGGCACTGCTTCAGAGGATGTTAGGGCCACTGCCTCTGGGTATCTTGTGGCATAGTCGACAACTACCAGGATATACCACTTGCCAGTGTGACTTGGGGTGCTTAATGGCCCCACTATGTCCACAGCTACCCTCTTGAAGGGTTCATCAATAATAGGCAGGGGCACCAAAGCTGCCTTGGCCTTGTCCCCAATTTTCCCCAGCCGCTGACTCTGTGGAAAAGTCCTGCACTAAATTGCCACATCCTTGCCAATACCAGGCCAGAAGAAATTGTTGGTTAGATGCCTTTTCATGCGTCTCACCCCCAAGTGCCCTGAAAAAGGGATATCATGGGTGAGGGCCAAAAGCTGCTGACTGTGAACCTTAGGGACTACCAGCTGCTGGAGTACCTCACCATCTAGCCCTTCCTCTGTTGTACATTCTCTGTACAATAGCCCATTTTCCCAGTAAATGGACTCTTTAGCCCCCTGAGGACACTCAGCCTTATGAGCTGCTTCCCTCTGTTTTTGCAAGGTTGGGTCAGTTTGCTGTGTAGCACTCAGCTGCCTTTGTCTGACCCTTCCCAGTGCCCCTTCAGAAGGAAGTCCTGTGGGCTCCTCTATTTGCAACTGGGGTTCAGGACTACTGCTTCTAGCCATTCCCTCCCCTGGGCCAGACACTTCCTCAGCTGCTGAGGGTGTGTCTGGACCACCCAGAGTTATCCTCTCTTCACCCTCAGAAGCTTACCCTTGTGCCTGACTATGAGTTACAACACACACCAGTTTTTTTCCTGGGGTCCAAATCCTTCCCCATAATCACATTTATAGGCAGGTCCTCTACAACCCCCACCTACTTTTCTCCTTGGCCCCCTTCCCAGCTCAGGAAGACTCAAGCCATTGGTAATTGGACTGCTGGCCCTGTGAATGACCGAACCCTGGAGTTTTTCACAAGCACCTTCTGCTCTGTCCGGATGAGATCCTGCCATACCAGGGAGATGTCAGTGCATGTGTCCCACAGTCCCTGTGTAACTATTACATTAACTGTAATGGGATGCAGATTCTCATCAGAGGAGAGTGGTTCTTCAGACTGGACACACCCTGCAAACACACCAGTGCTCTTTTGATCACCCCACCCCCATACCTCTGCCCTTTAACCAGTTTCTGAGGGCAGTTATATCTCAAGTGCCCCACCTGATTGCAAATATGACATTTCTCTTGGGTCCTGTCTTTTGAGTCCCCTTAGAACCAGAGGGTTCTACTTTGGGCTCAGGTGCAGGCTGGTTTCCTTTGGGCTGTCCCCCATGGGATCCATTATAACCATGTGCTGCCCCCCACCATAAGACTTACGCTGTGTGTATGGCCGGCTAGACAGATACATGTCAGCGCTTGCTGCCACCTCTGTTAAGGTGGCGCATTCCCAGTCTAGAAGCTTTACGTGCATGTCCTCAGGTGCAATTTTAAGGAATTGTTCTCTCACCAATACACATTTGATTATTTCTACAGTGGTTGCTTTAGTCCCCTCCATCCACCTATCAAGGTAAGTACGCAGTTGAACCTGCAGTTCTGCATAACTATCTTCTGTGCTTTTCTTTAACTCCCTAAATTTCCTTCTGTAAGCCTCGAGAGTTAATTCAAAATGTTTCAACAACACTGTTTTAACTTTATCATAATCAGCATAGTCTTCATTACCCATTTCAGAAAATGCATGCAAAGCCCTCACCATAAGTAAGGGTGTGAGATAAGTTGACTAGGAAGCCTTAGTCAATTGGAATTGGTCACATACTCTCAAATGACCTTAAAAATAAATCCAAGTCATCTCCCTCTTTAAACTGAGGGAACAATTTAGAATTAATTTTGGCTTCATGAGGCAAACTCACTCCACCATTACTCATGGTTTACTGGCTGCGTAGGGTCATCATCTCCTTCTCGTGCTGTCGTTCTTTTTCTCTCTCTTCACATTCTTTCTCTCTGTCTGCCAGTGTCTTTTCTTCCAGTTCTTTCTCTGTTCCCAGTCTTTTTGCTTCTGCATCCAACCTTCTTGCTTCTGCTTCAGCATCCAGTCTTTTTGCCTCCAGTGCCCTGTCTTGCAGCAACAGCTGCAGTCACAGTGCCTCAGTCTGGTTTGGGGAGTCTGCTGCCACAGTTCCTGACTCATCCCCAGTGACTGTCTGCTTCTGCTCATGTGCCATGAGGGCAGCTATGAGGTCTGCTCTTTTCTTGTGTTTTACACCTTCAGGCTGAATCCCCTTTTCCTGGCACCTTTCACAAAATTGTTGCACAGCAAGTGAGTCATACTCTGTGGAGTTTATTCACTACTGCTATGCTATGCTGTGCTAACTAAAAAAAACTGTTGTATATGTGTACTCCCATATATATCTTGTTTTGCAATGCTAAGGTTACTGTTCCATTGGCAAACTCTGTATCTCAGTGTGCTACGCAGTCCACTATCATCACCCCACCACTGCCAACCAATTGTGACAACCCACCTCTCCCTCTGGGCTTCTGCGGCTTTCAGAGAGGTATCTTTCCTCAGATATTTGCTGTCACCAGCTGGACTGTCCCTTCTGGCACCCCTTCAAGTGTACAAATTGGAATAATTAAATGTGCAATTGCACAAGTTAAGGTCTGGTAGTGTGTATCTCTCGGGTGGCAGATGTACACAGAGTTTACCTCAGCCAGTGGAAACCAAATAGTACCTTAGAAAAACGAGGTCACTGTCACAACTCTTGAGCAAATAAATAGCTTTTTACTTAACAGAAAGTGCAATGAGCATTTACAGGATATAAATTTACAACACAAGAGAATAATACGAATACAGGAAAAGTAAACAAATGTTTTTAAATAACAGATGGCAAAAGAAAAAGGCTATTACTGCACAATGCTAGTACTAAACTTACCCTTCCTGGTCCTTCTGAGAGACACTGGACCCTATTCTAACTGCCAGCTCCCATGGACATAGCTAAAGGGTAGGCTTCCAAGCTTAGAGTCTCCCTCCAGCTTCAAAATAAGAAGAACACTCTTCATTGTCTCTCAGCCTCTTATATATTCTCCTGGGAATAGGTAATGCCAATTCCCCCTTTGAATGCACCAACCATCTAACATGTATGTATTTAATTGTCCCAATCAGACTGAGCACCTATCAATGACCAATTATATTCCCTTTTAACCTTAAATTTATATTTGAATGAGCCAATCCATTCAAACTAGCCTGTGTGTGTGTGGACAGGTCTGTGTGTGTGCAGAGATGTCCATTTGAGATTTTATGACCCAGTTCTTATCTAGCAGCAAGGGAGGACTGAAAATTCCACAAGCTGGAATTCTCCACTTGCGTGAGTGTTTTTTTTTTTCAGACTGCTAAAAAAATAAGGCACCTACAGAATCCAAACTGCTAACTCTTTCCTTATGCCTTACCATTTCTATCACAGTTGGCATGTTCAGTCTTACTGCCTACTTTGTGAACTGGGGTTATTATTGCAGTTTTCCAGAATTTTGAGAAGGTACCTATGGTGAAGTACAGATTTACTATACAGGTCAGTGGGGTTAGCAGTACATTATGGGTATGAGAGATTAGTGTTAGATCGAGGCCCTCAGAGCTGTGCCTGGACTTCCCAAGGACTTTGGAGAGATATTTTTTTACCTCACATTTAGATAGTACTCTGAGGTAGAATGAGGTGGGGCTTGGAATTCTGGGGGGGAACTTTGGGGGCTGGACTGGTTGGTACTTGCTTGGTCTTGGAAACTGGGGAGGTGAGTACTGTACTGAGGTCAGTAAAGGCTTTGTTGAAGATGTTTGTGATGGATCTAGGGTCTTGTGTAGAAGATCAATCATGGCTCAGCATTGTGGGTGCTGAGGTATCTTGTTTTCCAATGATTGCTTTAGTGCTATCCCAGAAGCGGTGACTGTCCCCCCAGTGGAGTTAAGCTTGAGTCTGTGGAAGTTAGCTTTAGCCTGTCAGATTGCGATGGTGCATATATTCCATGCAGCCTTGTAGTTTTGCATATCCTGGTCAGAGTATTTTTCGACTTATACCATAGGTGGTCCCTGGAGCTCATCAGGGCAAGGAAGTGAAGGGTTATCCATGTTTTTGTGAGCCACTAATTTCATTTTAGATAAGGGGGCAAATATATCACAAGCAATATTGAAGCTAGATATAAATTTACTCAGAGCTGTGTCAACGTCTTTGGTATTTGGGATAGGTGCCAAGCTCATTTGCAGGAGGTGTTGCTTAAAGAGCCCTAACATGCCCTTTTTTAGTATGCGGGATGTTATCTCCTTGGCGGGCAGTTTAGAGGCCTTGTTGGACCAGGTGAAGATGATGGGTGAATGGTTGCTTAGGGAGTCTGGGAGCACTATTAGGACAGAGTTATGTTCTGGGTGGTTAGTTAGTACCCAGTCTAACAAGGTACTGTTGCCTGATCTGTAGTTTGTACGGGTGGGCTGTTCCATGAGCTGTATGAATTTGATTGAGGAAACCACATCATTATAAGTGGCAGAGTCCTGAGACAACCAATTGATGTTGAAATCCCCCAGCACTATGACTTTGCTATTAGAGTGGTTGTCAGCTAGATGCTCATGCATTACTCTAAATCCCTCAGCTACTTCCCTAGGGGTAGGTAGGCTGAGATGAGAGTAAGGCCTTTGCCCTGGGTGCCCAGAATACCTAACCAGTACTGCCAGTCTAGTCCTGTTGTTTAATCACTTCCTGAAATTATAATCCGCTGTAACAGCATAATCATTTCTACAGCAACAAACTGTGATATCACACATATGGTAGATGATGAAGACTTTAGCAAATGGTTATGAACAGAAGCAGAATAACTGTAGGTGGAAAGCATCCTGTTTCCATGCAAATTCACCTAATAGTGAAGAACAAAGGAAAGAGAAATGCTGACAGTATATTAATTATAGTCTGTGATATGACACATTTAATGTTTTTCACAGTTTTCTGAAAACTAATGAACACAATTTAACTTTTTTTGTACTGTATATTCATAATATATATATATATATATATATATATATATATATATATATATATATATATATGTATAGAGAGAGAGAGATTGTAATTCAACTTGTTCCTGGCACATAATTCTGGCAACCAGCAGAACAGCACTGCCCTGATCTGCTTTCATACAGCATATCATGCTCACCCTAGCAAGGTGCATGAACATAGAGGAAGGAGCTAGGAGAGGCTTATGGGGATCATAGATACTGTGTTTGGCAGTACTACACACCTAGGGTAGGCCTTGGGGAAGAAAGAAAATGAGGTATTACTATATTATATCTAGGGTAGGCCTGCAGTGTATGTAGCAGTGTCTATAGTACTCCCTATCAGGTAAGGACTATGGTGAAGAAAATACAAGGGGAGGTTGTGATATACTGCACCAGTTCTCATGTAGACCTACAGAAGATGTAGTGGAATCTACAGTACTCCCTATCTAGAGTAGGCTATGGATGAAGAAACACAGAAGGAATACAGCTTCAGTTCATCTAGGGAAGACCCTCAAAGGAGGCTGCAAATACACCCTATTTGAGGTATGCTTTCAAGGAGTGTGGTACTAGTTGATTGATCAATAAAGAAGAGGAGTAGTTTATATCATCTGGGACATTGATGACAGGGCTATCCCATGAAGCATGTGGTGGAGATGAATTATGTACAATAGGTTGGAGGACAGGAATAATGTGGGATATTGGAAGGCTGTGGAGTAATGGGACGCATGGGAGACGTGTGGAAGGTTGGAGGTATGCAGGAATGTCGGCCATTTCTTAGTGAGCATGAGGAGTGGAACAACATTTTCCAGTACCAAATGTCTCTCACCCTTATTGTTGTGAGCTACATGAAGATAAGTTTTGAGTTTGATAATGAACCAAATCATCTATGCAAGGAAAATTGTAGAAATAGTGTTACCACTGTTAGGAGCAGACATCACCATGTGAATTTTCTGAATTTATTGTTTTGTAAACAGTCATTCTTTTATTGTTAAATTTATTTCAAATGTATTGTGACAATCTACTGTATATGTGTCTTTGATCAGTTGGTTCTGTTTAGCTTGTTTGCAATATCAGGTCTCCGTTACGCAATAAACAAAACTTTCTTTATCAATTTCAATGATACAATTTTTCAAATCAGTAGCCCTATTAAGGTATGAAGAAAACATACTTTAAGTTTGTTTACTGTTTAGCTTAAACCATTCAACATGTGATGCTTAGCACAATCCTGCTCTCATAAACCCTTATTATTTTACTGAGGATTTTTTCTGTGCAAAGCATTGCAATATGGAACATATAGCACTGCACCCATTTGGTACCCAGGAAAATTACATCCTTGATTAAGAATACAATGATTTTAAGGAAAATGTAAATAAATGTATTTTATTCCCATAAACACAGTTAAACATATGTTTTAGTATACAAATTAAAACACATTTTATTAATATCAATGACATTACCTGCAGTCATCTCCAGGAAGGTGACATTTACCCAAGTGTCTCCTGGGATAGTTAATACAAAAGGAAATGTAAAATTGCTTAGTAGTCTCTTCATCTCCTCTAGTAGATCTGGAGGAATCTCAATGTAAATATCATATTCAATAAAAGAACTGTTGATATCTGCAAAATAGGAAGAATACAAAATTACTCAGGGGTGATTGTGCTCATCTGCCAATTACAGAGTTTACACGTAGTTGACACTGCACTATGCAACACAGTACTATATGTTCAGGGGTGTAGTGAAGCATGTATTTTACTGAATAGCAATATTATTTTGTGCTGTTTGGGCAAGAGGACCACAAAGTAAGGCTGAGCAATTTTGTTAGACCAAACAGCATGTGATAACATCATTATTATTAAGAGACATATGCAACTTAATCTAAGGGGCAGAGTTGTGCTTTTAAGTCAAAGGTCCTGTTGCATTAAAGTTGTTCTTTCTTACTAACTAGGAGGTGGGGTGTCCCCACTCTCCCAACCCCCCCTACCTATCACAGCCCCCTCCAAGCCTGCAAGTGTAGCCTATCTTGTATCTTAGACTTTACAATATAAGTAATTTTAGTGCTACATTTCTCACTGTCTAGTTGGTAGATTGGTGGATGATCTCAACCCCCCCACGGGGTCAGTGCGGCCAACTATGGATGGTGACCTGGCTTGGGTTAACTCTACCTGAGTGATCACCCACCTTATATAGCGCTGTACTGTGCTGGAGCTAGCGTAGCTGAAGGGAGGTTTTTACACCCTCTATTGCAGTGATCTCTGCTCACATAGTAAGTTGCATTAGAAGTGCACATTTAGTGACACTAGATTATTACTAATAGGTCAGTTGACCTAGGGTTTGTTTATAATTTCATTTTTTCTCTAACCAGCTGTTGCTGTGTTTCTGATTATATTTGCAGTCATTCAGTATATCAAGGATAAAGTTGTTGTTTGTATCCAGGCAATGTTTTCACCATCACTCACTGTCTCACTTGAATGGTTTGTGCAGTTCTGTGCAGGGTATTGTATCACACCACTAATCTATAACAACTGCCTCCTTTCCCTTTCAGGTAGTGCAGTAAGTAATTTTTTTTCTCTCATTCAGTGATGACATGGTGTTGAACCCCCCCCCCCCATCCCAGACACATAGATGGGTATCCTGGAATGTCAAGGGGCTCAATCACCCAATCAAAAGAAAAAAGGTCCTACAACATTTACATTCCCTGAAGGTAGACATAGCACTTCTTTAGGAAACTCAACTCCTCGCTAAAGCAACTAACTGGATGAAGAAGGCCTGGGTGGGTCAGGTTGTGGTTAGCTCTTCCTCTACTAAGTCTAAAGCTGTTGCCATCCTTATTTGCCTTGCCTCTGCATGGAAATTAGATGGCATCAAGAAGGACAACCAAGGCAGATGGTTGCAAGCATGACTAGTGACACCTGAGGGGCCCATGATCTTGGGCAAGCTGTATGCCCCAATGGAAAGCATGCAGATTTTTTCCCAGACATAAGTCAGGGAATTTCAGATCTACAATCAGGTGACCCTCCTCCAATTCCTTGCTGATTTGCAGGAGGAGTGGGCTCTAGTAGATGTTTGGCATAGAGAGCATCCCACAGATAGAGATTATACATTCTATTCTATCCCCCATCAAATGCATAGTCGTATAGACTTCTGGTTGGCCAACGATCTTACTTTAAGGGGCATAACGGGCAATGGGATAGACTCAATAGTAATCTCAGACCACTCCCCAATATAGCTGTCATTTCTTCCCTTTAACCATCCCACCCATAGAGTATGTTGGCACTGCAACCCATTGCTTTTCAAAGACCCAACCGTTAGTCAGATGCTTTCACAGGTGATGAAGGATTACTTCCCTTTAAACTCTTAGTGTAGAGTATCCCCTGGTCTAGTCTGGGATTTCTTTAAGGCAGTACTGCGGGGTTGCATTATTTCCTTCTCAGCAGCTCGTGACAAAGCATGTAAGGCCAATTTAACTAGGCTGCAGGCAGATCTAGCCAGTCTAGAACAAAGGTTCAAGTCTGCTTCACAGAATAATGTAGACAATGCCTTGTATCAAAAAAAACTCTCAGTCTTAAATACTAGAGTAATGCTATTCTTCATCAGAAAGCTGAATGGCTTCTCTTGCAATCCAAAAAGAATTTCAGAGCTAATGGAGAGAGGTCTGGAAAGCTTCTGGCTTTCCAACTGTGCAAACAGCAGGACGCCACACAGATACACTCTTTATGCACTTCATCTGGATCAATCACATCACCCCAAAATATATTAATCATTTAATGTGATTATTTTATGAGTCCTTGCACCAATCCTGCTTCATGGTCAGCTCCAAAGATCTGGCTCAGCGACTGTTAAATGTGTGTCAGCAAGCCCAGCTGCCATCCTTCTCACCTGACCAAATGGCTGAGTTGGAGGCCCCCATTTCATGTGAGGAACTATGACTGGCACTTTAAAAATGGCTCATGGGAAGGCTCCCGGACCTGATGGCATGTCTGTGGAGCTATACCAGGATTTAGGTCAAGATATTTGTCCTTCACTCCAACTGGCCTTTCAAGACTTGGATGAGAAGAGTCTTCTCCCACCATCTATGAGGGATGCACTTAACACACTCCTCCAAAAAAAATTTACAGACCAGCTGATTTGTGCAAATTTTTAGGCTGATATCTTTGCTCTCAGTGGATACCAAGATACAGGCTAAGATGTTAGCCACCAGATTGATAGTGGTGCTCCCATCACTTATCCATCCAGTTCAGGTGGACTTCATGAGGGGAAAAACAAGGGTGGACAATACATGCCTTTTTCTTATCCTGATCACTCTGGACATTCTCATCTGGGTCTTTACTGCCAACTCACTTATACAAGAGATAGAAATTGCAGGGCAATCATATGTTGCTATGGCCTACGCAGATTACCTCCTCCTAAACTTGACCAATCCTCAGCAAGTAATTCCAGAGGTTATTCAAGTATTGGGTGACTTTGATATGCTTCCAGGCCTCAGGATAAATCAGAAAAAAGACTATGTTGGCACCCTTAAACTCTCATTGTACCATTGATTGTATTCTTGGCATCGGGCTATCATGGGCAGCTCAGAGCTTTAATTCTTTAGGGATCCAAATTCCATTTTCAATGGTCAATGTTTGAGACTGCTAATTCTCCCCACTATATGCTCAGCTGACCACAGAAGTGGAGAGGTGGCAAAAGATCAAGCTGTCGCTCCCAGGCAGGGTGACTGCGATATGCATGTTACTCCTACCCTGGGTTATGTTTCTCCTTAATAATTTACCTATTCATCTCTCTCCAAAACTTTTTCAATCACTAGAAAAATTGTCCTCTAACTTTATTTGGGACTATAAATCACCAAGATGGAGTAGACAAAAATCAGAGCACACTGGTCCAAAGGTGGCCTCAATGTGCCATAGTTTTTTAGCTATCACTTAACCTGTCTTGCAGCCCAAGTGACCAGATGGTTTGCAGCACAAAACTTGGCGTGCCCCCTTTGGTTCCTTTTGGAAACAGCATTAGCAGGATCCTCAGCTCTTTACAACCTTCTAAATCTGCTCCCCTGAGTTGATCCGCAACTACCCCCCACAATCATAAATACTGCTCAGGCTTGGAAAATCCTATTCACTAACTCTCACATGCCAAAACAGGTCTGGTACCCTCTGATTCAATTTGCCCCATTATGGCATAACAAACTCATCCAAATTGAAGGAGCTGTGGTAAACTGGCCATCTTGGCAGCTATGTGATATTAGATCAATTTATGATCTTGTCATGCATGGTACTAACCATGTGGTCTTCTTTGCTCAGTTGCAGTGCAAATTTACACTACCAAACAAAGACCTTTGGCACTGCTTACAGCTCCACAGTGCCTTGTTACCCTTTTTTAATTATAATACAGACACCACATGGTGGCAATGGCTAAATAACCTCCATACCCTTAACAATTGGAAAAGCCTCATGGGTCACTTCAAAAGTACCTGAATAGACTCACAAATGGATCCCATGCAGTCATGCAGACTGGAATGGGAAAAACTGCTAGGTGTGCCAGTCTCTGAAGAACAATGGCATACCTACTGCAAGAGTATACACCAGGCCTATAGAGACACAAATAGCCATCATATTCAGTTAAAAATCTTACTGTTTTGGCATTGTACCTCTGAAATCCTTCACAGTCGTGGGTTATGTGGTCATAGCTGCTGTTGGTGCTGTTTGCAACCCAATGCTCATATTAAGCAAATACTTTACTCCTGCCCCTCACTTACTACTTTTTGGAATATAGTAGCTACTGATAGTTCATGGGTTCTAAACATCTCGATTAACCTTGTTGCCCCCACTGTATTATTAGGAGATACTTCCCCAATTGAGACTCTCTCTAAATCTATACAACATTGGACTCTCTCCTCCATTTTGAAAGCCAAGCATCTTCTCCTTATACACAGGCGTCAACTCACAGTGCCTACTAGAACTATGTGGCATGCAGCAGTGGCTCGCTTATCCCTTTTTGAAAGGCTGCCTCTCTGCAGGGAAATGACAAGCACATATAACTCGCAAAGTGGGGGATGTATCTTCAGTCTGACTTTCTTAAAATTCCAACTCAACCTGGAAATACCCCTTCTACCTGAACTTTTAACTATTGGCAGGAAAATGTATTAGTATGGCTGGTGTCCCCCCTTGACTTACTCTCCCTCTACTCTCCAGATGTCAATACAAGCTAACTTAGGGGTGAGAGCATTGACCCTTATGTTTCTTTATCTATGCTATTCTTTCATGTATTACTGACAAATATCAATGTGCTATGTTTTGATAATATATGGGATATTTGGTGTTTATGCTACTGACATAGCAAAGTATATATATATCCTTGTCTTGAGTATACTTTTGTATAAGTAAAAGACTGCACAAAGTATCTTTGTAAGGTAACAAGAAAATACTTAATAAAACCTTATATTATAAAAATTAAATACATATATAGGCCTCACACCAATGACACACCCCATCAGCTGTCAATCTTGGGATGATGGGTGCGTCCGAGGGGGGAGGGGCAACCCTAAATATTTTTCATTTGATGACTTTTTGTATTTTAACCCTAAATGATGCATTAACACAGTTTTTAACATAAAATGTTCTTACTTTTTGAGAAAGAATAAAAAAGTAAGAACTTGCGAAAATTGGTGAATTTATCCTCAGCCAGGAAGACAGCGACGCCATGCAGTGAAGTGGGACAGACTGAGACTTGGGATCACTCAAGAGAAAAAAAACAAATAATGAAATACAGCTCAGTTTTGATGTAAAGGATAGCGATCAAGTCTCAGCTTCTTCCCAACTACACAGGCATACACAGGCAGCCTCAACTCACTTGCTTCTCTTGTCCAGTCCTCCTCAGCTCACATCAGCTCAGCTCAGAAGTCCCTGACCATCTTGCAGCCACCAGCCAGTCTGGCCTCAGCCCAAAATCATGCTAGGCTAGCTTACTGCTCTGGAAGACAACAACTCTGTTGCTCTGTCTGCTCTGCGCCACCGATATGGTGATCTTTCTCCACCCGAGATGAAGATACCACTCTAGGATTTGGTAGACAGTTCTTCTTGGTCTCTCTCTCCCCTGCAGTTCCACTCAAGTACTATGCTCTTCCGAATAGGTAGCTAATCACAGACATACTGTACACGGTGACTACGCCCATGGGCCAGAATGAAACAGGCAGTTGCCAGTTCTGCGAAGCGCAAACCCTGCCAAAAGCTTGAATAGCATGTAAGCAATAAGCCATGGCAGCCATATATGTGATATTTCCCTCTTTACACAGAAGACTCCTGTTATTTTTGACTGAACTACCTCCCTTCCTCCCTCCTGGGAACAAAATCTCCTGCTAAAGTAAAATTCTGTCCAAAATATCCATGTTTTTTCGGCAGATAAAGACACATAAAAATTATAATCAGTGATGAACAATGTATCTGATAACATTATATAACTAGTTGTTTATTCTTTTTAGTGCTTATTCTTTACAAAATGAAATACTTTACATTTTTGTAATGACTTTTTTCTTTTTTTTTTTATGCCATTTAAGGAAAAACTCATGAAGTTATGGCATCTACCTACTAGCAGGCCAATCTCCCTTCTAATCTGACCCAAATCTACCTCTTAAGCATGTTGGCAGGCCAATCTCCCTCCTAATTAGACTCAAATCTCCCTCTTAAGAAAGTTGGGCATATCACATGCATGATGACAGGGTGTGCTTTTATTGTGGATTGATCAACACCCTGGGTGCATTGTGAGGCATGAGGCCACTGGCCAGTGTCTTCACAGCACCCAGGGTGTTGATTAATCCCCAATAAATGCACACCCTGGAGAGTTTTTTTGCACTTATAACATGGGCCAGATATCGTCAGAAATCGAAGAAAACTTGTGGATTAACAGGAGAAAAACTGTGGGGATTACTTAGTATTCCTACACTACTTTTGACTGATTTACCACATCCATGTGTGTTTTGCCACAGGAAAATAGTGCTTGTTACAGAAGTTTGTGGTAAACAGGCTAACATACTAGTATAATGGGGCAAGCTCATGTGTCTTTGCTACTTCTCATTTGTTACATATCCTGCAGATGCACTGTTTGATAGTACATATGGAGATTTAATAGTACAGAAGACTTGCCTGCTTCTGTTTGAGGCTGAGAAACTTGCTGTACTGCAGACAACAAACTAGAATGCATTTGAGGAACTGGGAACCTCATAAGACATAATATTGTTGGGGACTTGTTAGGAAGGTAAGCTAAGCTTTCTACAGAAAGTTTAATTTTTTTCTTATTGGCATTAAGAGGAGAATTGCAGAATTCCATTAAAGTGCAGTAATTTTATAACCATAGGGGGTGAATTATAACTGAAGTTGCTTGATTTCTGTGCTTGAGACCTAGGATTTGGAAGGATATTTGTGCAACATTTTAGAAGTGTCCTGCTGGCTGAGGAGTGAGTTTTTATCCCTGGTTTCAGAGAAGGGTTTGTGTATTAGAATCAGACATAGCAAAGTGTCTACACTGAAAGGCCTGCTTACATCACAGATGTCACTAGTCAATCAATTGATTCTTGGTTGGCTTTTATCACTGAGCTGTCTTAGGCAAACTACACAGTGAGAAGCCAGTCAGAAAAGACTTGCCTGCTTATGTTTGAGGCTGAGAAACTTGCTATACTGTAGAGCAAACTAGAATGCATTTGAGGAACTAGGAACCTGGTAAGACATAATATTGTTGGGGACTTGTTAGGAAGGTAAGCTACGCTTTCTACAGAAAGTTTCATTTTTTCTTATTGGCATTAAGAAGAGTATTGCAGAATTCCATTAAAGTGCAGTAATTTTATAACCAGAGGGGGTGAATTATAACTGAAGTTGCTTGATTCCTGTGCTTGAGACCTAGGATTTGGAAGGATATTTGTGCAACATTTTAGAAGTGTCCTGCTGGCTGAGGAGTGAGTTCATTTTTATCCCTGGACTCAGTAGAGTGGTTTGTGTAGGAGCAGTGGTCTAGTAAATTGTGATGTTGGTTGAATTACTATAAAGGGCAGTACTCACTAGGGTGGTGGAGCAGTGGTGTATTTGATTGTTTCTAACAGTCACCAATGGTTGTGGCATTTCCTTTATAGCCAAGTTTCTGACATCACTTCCTCAACAGATCTTGGGGTAGAACTGTCATATGCTTAATAACCCCGCACAGTGCATAAAGGGTAAGTACTCAGAAAAAAAAAAAGAGATTTTTTATATATTACTTATTGTGTAATATAAGGGAGAGGGACATGTGGGGAGTGGTGCAATGCACTGGCTGTGGGGCAGCAGTTTTCTGAGAGACATTCTGGAACCTGCGTTGCTGCCCTATTTGCAGGCAACTGTCAGCTCTGAGGGAGGAGGTTGCCCACCTCCAGGCTGAACTGGCAAGGTCTAAGGAGGCCTCCCTCACTAAAAGAGCACCAGTTCCACAACCACTGCCTCAGAGGTTGCCAAGTGTGAAGAGCAGTTGGACCACAGTGGGTTCTGGGAGGGTGAGGGTGGTGGAACAGAGGCGTAGCCCCCTAGTTGTACCTCTACACATATCATATGTCAGTTTGGCAAATCAAGGTTCCTCTATGATGACACCCTCAGTGGAGACCAAGAAGAATTCTGGGGACATCCACAAGAGAGACCCACAAAAGGGTGGCAAGGGACACCACAGGGGAAGGACACAGCTTCTGATAGGGGACTCAATTGTTAGGGGTGTAGACCTGGGGAAGGGAGAGAAGAGGGAAGCAAGGTGCCTGTCTGGTGCCATGGCTTGGAGGGACAGGAAGCAAATCCTCAGGCTTGCAGAAGCAGCATCACAGAAGAGGGAACTAGATATCAATGTCCACCTTGGGATAAATGACCTAGCTAGGCAAGAGATCAGTGCAGTGCAGGATGAATTTTTGGAGTTGGGGAGGGGCCTCAGACAGGTAGCAAGCATGGTAACCTTCTCAGAAGTCCTGCCAGTCTATTGCAGGGGTGAGGCTAGGGTACTGCACACCATGCAGTTTAATGAATGGTTGCAAAACTGGTGCAAAGCACAGGACTTTGGCTTCATTGGGGACTGGGGGTCCACCTGGAGAGATAAAGGTCTATACTGGCATGATGGTCTGCATCTGTCCAGGAAGGGAAACAAGCTCATAGGTGACAGGTTTAAATGCTTCCTTGGCAAGATTTTAACCTAGCCAAGGGGGGGGAGGTGCTGATAGGAAGCAGGAAAGTTCAAGCCTCCCCCCACAAAACATGGCAGGTAGTAGGGTAAACACTGAGGTACTGAGCTTGACAGAGGGCAGGACAGGGGTAAATGGAAAAATAGACAAGGGCAATAACAGCAGATATAGGGTAAAAAAGGTTAAAGCCAACATTAACTGGAGGGCAATGAGTACCAATGCCCATAGTCTGGAAAACAAGCTTCCTGAGCTAGTAGCCCTAATGGAAGAGGAACACTTGGATATTGTGGAAGTCACAGAAACATGGTACATGGCGAACCATGACTGGGGTGTCAACATACCAGGGAACACTATCTACAGAAGGGACAGGGAGGTTAAAAGAGGAGGTCGAGTAGCTCTCAACATAAGGAAAGGGATCAAAGCTACAGAACTAAAAAGTAAAGGGGAAGACAAGAGGCACTCTGGGTCACCTTGGAGACAGGGAATGGCATCACAACCTGCACAGGGGTTGTATACATACCCCCGTCTCAAGGGGAGGAAATGGACAAGAAAATGATAGAGGACATTCTCAAAATGGCTGAAAAAGGGGAGATACTGTTGATGGGGGACCTGAAAATGCCAAATGTTAATTGGATGACATGGACTGCAGCCACATCCAAGAGCATGGAACCCACTCAGGAGGGAGCAATATTAGATCTGGTATTCTCAAATGGAGAGAGGATCACAAATTTATTTATTTATTTATTTATTTATTTATTTATTTATTTATTTATTTATTTATCAAGTCTAGGATTACAAATACCTTACAAATTATGGGGAACATGAAGACAGGCATTACAACAATGTGGACATTGCAAACAGAGTACAGATTAATACAGTTCAAGGGCAGCATTGTAACACGGCAGCCAGTGGCATTTGTCAGAGAAAATAGACAACAGATAAGAAGTGCCAGAGTCATAGGGAGAGGGAAGAGGGGGGGGGAGAAGGAATGTAGAAAGGGTGGCAAGAGGGTGAAAAGTGCAGCACTGGGTACAAATTTAGAAGTTAGTAGACATCTGGGAACAAGCGACCACTGCACAGTGTGCTTCACAATAAATACAACCAAGGAGACAAGCCAAACAAAGACAAGGATACTGAACTTCAGAAGGGCTGACTTTGGCATAATGGGTGAATATCTGAGGAATGCATTATCAAATGTCCAGAAAGGAGGGGTGGAAGAACAGTGGAGAAAAATCAAAACTGCCATCATGGAGGCAACAAGCCTTTGTGTGAAACAAATAAAGAAAACAAAGCAAAATAAAAAAAACACTATGGTTCTCAAAAGAGGTGTCAGGAAGGTTAAGGAGAAAAGGCTGCATTCAAAAAGTATAAGGAATCACAGAAGGAGCATGACAGGGAACTTTATCAATTAAAGCAGAAAGAAATGTGGAAGGCAGACAGAAAAGTAAAGACCCAAAACGAGGAAAAGATAGCCAACTCAGTTAAGAAGGGGGGTTGTAGGCTGAACAGGCTGTGGGATGGCAATAATTCTCAATTGGGCCTGGAGAGAGGGAGGCTGCCCACTCTGTAGACAGCTATCTTGTTTCAGGAGTGAGGTATATTGGTTAAGGAGTAAGCTGGGGGAGCTGGGGGCGGTGTCCAAGGATAAGTGGTGTGGATATGGGCAGCAGAAGGGTGGGGCTGAGGGTAGGCTGGGGCAATGCTCTGAAATTACAGGACGTTATGTTACAGCAAGCAGGAGGGGGGATATTAGGGACAGAGGACCCTTAGATAGGGATGTTGACGCTAAGGGGAAAATGTACGAGGTAAACATTCCAAATATAAAGAGAGTGGAGGGGGAAGAGTCACGAGGGGCTGTTGTGGGGAAGCCTAAAACAGCAGACTGTGGGAAGGGAGCTCCTAAGGAGAACAGAGCAAGAGTGAAAGAAGAGGGGCAGTTTAGAGGTGCAGTCAGGGGAAACTCAGGTTACTTGATGGAGGCTGACATAGAGTGTCACAATAAATTTGAGCTACTAAGCAACCTAGAAGGGGAAGAAGGGGTTGGTGGAAATGAGGAAACTGATACAGAGGCCGGGGGGAGGGAGTCGGATACCCATTGGGCATCACAGACTGGCAATAGAAAGGATAGAAATAGTCCCAGAGAGAGAAGGGGAAACATAAATGTTAAGCAGATGGGGGAGATGCAACATATTGCAGACATGAGGGAGGAGACCATGACTGAAGAGAAACTGGGAGACAAGTAGGTGGGAGAGGAGCCCCCTTTCAGCAGGGGGGTCAGTACCAAGGATGTGGCCCTAGCTAAAGGGGACCCACAGAGAGCCTCTGGAGGCAGGGGTACTATTACATGGGGGGAGGATGGCGGTGTGGGGGAAGTGGAAACCATTAGGTCCAGGATAAATAGTTCAGATAAGAGAGGGTTAAAGGGGACATCTATTCAGAGGGGGTCTGAGTTAAGTGGGCAAAATAACGAGGGAGGCAGAAAGGGAGGGTGACAAGGGGGTCTCTAATAAGGCAGGAAGACTCCCATGGAATTGAGATCATGAATAAAGGGGGGTATGGGGGACTGAGAGGGCATAGTGGAGGTAACCATAAGGATGATGGCGGTGTTAAGGTTCTGTTATTGGGAGACTCGATGTTTAGGGGTATCCAGTGGGAGGGACAGGGGGTGGATGCCATAGCCAGGTGAAGGTAGTGAGTATCTCTGGGCTGACAGTGCACAGAACAAAGTTCATGGTGTATGAACTGGTTAGGGATTGTGGAGGGAAACCGGATTTCCTGGTGCATTTGGGAACTAACGATCTAAAGGGAAATAGCGTTTTGGAAATCCAAGCAAGGTTCCAAGAACTTGCCAGAGTCTGTTGGGATAATGGATGCAACATTTCTTTTTCGGAGATATTGCCAGTACCAAAGGCCTCAGTGGAGAAAAAAAATGAAGATCACAGAGGTTAATGACTGGCTCAGGAAGTGGGGTGAAGAGAGTGGGTTGGGGGTGTTAGGGAACTGGAAAGGAGTTTGGGAGGATAAGGGACTGTATGCCAAGGACAGGCTTCATCTTGCCCCATTAGGGAAGGAAGTCCTTAAACAGGGGATGGCTGACTACATTCAAGAAAGGTGGGGTTTAAACTTGTGAGGGGGGGAAGGGATAAAGGAGGGGCTGACCAGAAGCCCTCTCCTCCAGATGAGGGGAGTAGCCTCTAAACCCAAGGGGGAGGGGAAACAGACTGGGGCTGGAGGTTCAAGAGGAGCAGAGGAGGATGAAATATAAGGAACCTGGGGGGGTTGACAAAGGGATCAGGGATAACAGGTGGGGGTTGGTGTTAGTAAATGCCAGGAGCTTGGGAAACAAGTTGCCTGGTTCCAGGCCATGCTGTTCAGGGGGTGGATGTGGTGGCGGTCATGGAGGCGTGGCCAACAAAAACCATGACTGGGACCTAAACGTCATGGGCTACACTATGCTTAGGAAGGATAGAAAGGAGGGCAGAGGGGGTGGAGTGGCTATGTTCATTAGAGATGACATAGAAATTGCTAGGGTAGAAAAGGCAGAGGGAAACGTGGAGGCCTTATGGGTCACCTTATGATCCCCAGCATGAGATAAGGTCAAGCTGGGTGTAGTATATAGGCCCCCCGGGATGAGTGATGTTCTAGATGATAGTTTGCTGGACAACATCATTGCCCAGTGTGGACCAAAAGGGGAAGAAGTGGTGTTGATGGGGGACCTTAATATGCCAGGTACAAACTGGGGAACCATGTCCTGTAAGGTGACCAAGGAGCAGAGGCTGCTGGACAGCTTCCAGGATGTGTTATTAACACAGCATGTGATGGAGCCCACAAGGGAGGGGCATGTCCTGGACGTGGTTCTGTCAGATGGGGATCTGGTAAGGGACCTGGTTGTAGAGGACCCCCTGACTGGGAGCGACCACAATACTGTCTGGTTTCAAATAAGCATGGGGGGGTGAGATCTAGGACACTGGCAGTGAACTGCAGGGGGCAGACTTTGTGGGCATGGAAATATTCTCAAGGATCACTTGAAGGGATTACATCAATGACAAGTGTGGAAAGGAGATGGGAGTCATAAGCGGGGACTTCATGAGGCAGTCAGGATCTGCGCTAAGTTGAAACGTAAGGGAGCAAGGTCACATAAACCATGCTGGTGGTCCAGTGAGGTACAGGTAGCAGTCAGAGAAAAGAAGGCGGCCTACAAAAAATATAAAACAACAAGAGGGGATAGGGATAATTAAAAGTACCATCTTGCATCTAGAAAAGTCACCTGGATGGTGAGGGGAGCAAAGTCCAGTAAAGAGCAACGGCTGGCACAGGGGATACATGGAGGGGGAAAAGGGGTTCTTCCGATACATTGGGGAGCGGAGAAAAACTAAGGGCCATCTCAGCAGATTGAGATCAGAAGGAGGGTGGGTGGAAGAGATGAGGGACCAGGCAGAGGTATTTAACGAGTATTTTGCCTCTGTGTTCACTAGGGAGGGGGATGGGATATCTACAAAGCAAGGCACGATGGGGATAGAAGCGGCAGTGAGTGGGATCAAGGGAGCAACAGAAATGGAGCAAGAGGGAGGGAGAGGTACCCCAGGGGTGTCACATCTGGATAAGGATAAAAAGGCCAGTAAGGTGGAGGGGATGGATAATGCTATCTCCGCCAAAAGGGTGTGGTTAGCCCTCAAGGCCCTAAAGAAAGACAAATCTCCTGGGCCAGATGTCATTCATCCGAGAGTACTATGGGAATTGGCGGACATACTGGCTGCACCCCGGTGGAGCTCTTCAACAGGTCACTTGAGACAGGGAGGGTACCTAGGGATTGGCGAGAGGCACATGTGGTGCCAATCCAAAAGGGGGTCGAGGGAAGTACCAGGTAACTATAGACCCATCAGTTTGACCTTGGTGGTGGGAAAATTAATGGAGAGTATACTAAAGGAACGATTGGGGGTGTACTTGGAGGAGATGGGAGGTCTGGATAGTCGGCAAAATGGGTTTGTGCCAGGTAGATCATGTCAAACCAATCTTGTGGAGTTCTACAAATGGGTAACAACAGAACTGGACAGGGGAAAGCCTGTGGATGTATTATTCTTGGACTTCAGCAAGGCGTTTGACTCTGTCCCCCACAATGGTCTGGTGGAGAAACTGATGGGGTTAGGAGTAGGCCCTTTGATGGTCAGATGGATTGAAAACTGGCTAGCTGGACGCATTCAGAGAGTAGTGGTCTGTGGGGAGCTCTCAAACCCTAGAGAGGTTGGTAGTGGGATACCACAGGGCTCGGTCCTGGGTCCGATCCTGTTTAATGCATACATATCGGACATCAGGAGGGTAGAGGTGTGAAATGGTCTCTTTGCTGATGACTCCAAGATGGGAGCAGTAGTTGAGGGAGAAGAGGGAGGTTGGCCTGCAAGGGACCTGGACACCCTGGAAAGCTGGGCTCACATGGAAATTAATTTCAATATCACCAAGTGCAAGGTGTTGCATCTTGGGTGGAAACCTAAACACAGATACACCCTGGGAGGAGGGCTGGAGGCCTCAATAGAGGAAAAAAAACCTAGGGGTCATGGTGGATGCATGTATGAATAACTCTGAGCAGTGCAGGAGAGCTATAAGCAAGGCAAACAGGATATTGGGATGCATCATAAGGGATCACCTCTAGGAGCAAGGAAGTGATTCTGCCACTGTACAATGGACTGGTTAGACCACACCTTGAGTACTGTGTACAGTACTGGAGACCACACTTGAAGAGGGACATACAGCTCCTGGAGAGGGTACAGAGGAGGGCAACTAAGATGATACGAGGGCTAGGGGATTTGACGTATGAGGACAGACTTGAGGAGCTCTGCCTGTTTTCATTGGAGGAGAAGAGACAGGGGGACATGATTGAGGTCTTCAAGTACCAAGGGAATAAATAGTGTAAACATGAGGGACCTTAGACTAAAAGCAGGAGGTATCACCAGAGGCATGGTTTGAAGTTGTGGGTGGAAGGGTGAGGTGGGAAAAGAGGAGGAGGTTTTTCACTGAGAGGTGGTGGACCCTTGGAATGTACTGCCTGGCGAGCTGGTTCAGAGATCCACAGTGGAGGGCTTCAAGAGAGGATGGGACAGACACAGAAAGTGGATGTATCAGATGATGCCTGTCCCAGGGGGATGGGGATGGATGATAGGGGTTTCTGGAACACAAGGGAGGGGAGGGCCTTGGCACCCAACTAGGGATCTGAGGTTCGAGCAGACTCAATAGACCATAAGGCCTAATCTGCTGGAAAATAGTATGTTAGTATAAAACCTTTTATAGGTACATTAGGGAGCATAGAAAGGTTAAGAAAGGGATAGTGAAGATTAATAAAGGAGAGGGGAGGTGGGCAGAGGGAGACAGTGAAAAGGCAGAGATACTGAATGAATACTTTTGCTCAGTATTCACAACAGAAGAAGAGGAGGAGTTACCTAAACCAAACAATAGAAGCACTTTGGGTAGTGTGGTTGATGCCAGTCCATTTATAGAAGAAAGAGTCCTGAAAGAACTCCTAAAACTCAAGGTGGACAAAGCAATGGGGCCTGATGGGATTCACCCTAGAATCCTAAAAGAACTAAGGGAGGACCTAGTGACACCACTGACCACACTTTTTAACAAATCATGGGAGGATGGGCTGGTATCTGAGGACTGGAGGAGGGCAGATGTGATTACCCTTCACAAAAGTTGGAGCAAGGCAGAAGCATGAAATTACAGACCTGTTAGTTTGCCCTCAGTGGTGGGGAAAATGATGGAATTACTTCTGAAAGAAAGAATTGTTCAGTACCTTGAGGCCAGCGGGGCACAGGACCCAAAGCAGCATGGATTCACAGCAGTAATGTCATGTCAGATGGATCTAATCCATTTCTTTGACTGGGTGACCAAAGTAATAGACCAGGGAGGGGCTGTGGATATGGCCTACCTAGACTTTAGCAAGGCATTCGAAACAGTCCCACACAAAAGATTAATGATCAAGTTAGCCAGCCTGGGAGTGGGTCCCAGGGTGGTAGCCTGGGTAGAAAACTGGCTGCACAACAGGACACAGAAGGTAAAAGTGAATGGAACACTTTCCAAAGAAAGGGGAGTTACTAGTGGAGTATCTCAGGGCTCACTACTGGGTCCAGTCCTCTTTAACGTCTTTATAGGTGACATTGCAGAGGGTCTGGAAGGAAAGGTATGCCTCTTTGCAGATGACACAAAGATGTGTAACAGAGTTGATACACAAGGGGGGGTAGAAGGGATGAGAAGGGATCTGGCAAGGTTGGAGGAATGGTCAGACATATGGCAACTAAGATTCAACGCAAAGAAGTGCAAAGTAATGCACCTGGGAAATAAAAATCCAGGAGAAGTGTAGACAATAGCAGGGGAGGTACTAATAACAACAATAATGGAAAGGTACCTGCGGTAGTCATATCAGATGACCTAAAGGTGGGTAAGCAATGTGAGAAGTTGGTAAGGAGAGCCAGGGGGATACTGGGATGCATAGGGATGGGCCTCACAAGTAGAAAAAGGGAAGTGGTTATCCCTCTGTACAGACAGTTGGTGAGACACCATCTGGAGTACTGTGTGCAGTTTTGGAGACCTCATCTATGCAAGGACATAGACAGGATGGAAGCAGTCCAGAGGAGGGCAACTAAAATGGTGCAGGGTCTACATCAGAAACCATATGAAGAGAGATTGAGAGAGCTTAATATGTATACCCTTGATGAAAGAAGGGACGGGGGGACACGATAGAAACTTTTAAGTACCTCAAGGGAATCAACAAAGTCCAGGAGGATAGCATCTTTCAGAAAAAGAGATGTGTAAGAACAAGAGGGCACAATTTAAAGATAGAGGGGGGACGGCTCAGGGGTAATGTGAGGAAATTTTTTTTCATGAAGAGAGTGGTGTATTATCTCTCTCTCTCTCTCTCTCTCTCTCTCTCTCTCTCTCTCTATATATATATATATATATATATATAGACAGTATATATAATATATGGATTCTTAAAATAATACCCCCAAAAACCATACAAAAAAATCCTTGTAATAGATTAGTTAGTCCCGTAATACTATACTTCCGGTGCTCGTAATACTATACTTCTGGTCCAATAATACTAAACCTCTGGTCCCCGTAATACTATCGTTGGGACTACCGGAAGCGACTACTGTATGAACTGTGTGTTTTTTTTTTTTCTCTGAAAGATGTGGGAATGGACCGGGAGCTGGGGGTGTGTGCAAATGAGAAGCGAGGAACACTCTGAGTCTGACGAACTCTGCAGACCGCAGCAGCACAAGTAAGAACTTGGAAATTCCTCGCATCCATATATTACAAAAAATAACAAATAGGTTCTGGTATTTCAAGGCAGAAATTCCATCTCGAGGTTCTGGGGATACAAGAAACCTCTCGATGGAATTACTGCCTTGTAATACACCAGAACCTATCTATTATTCTCTCTCTCTCTCTCTCTCTCTCTCTCTATATATATATATATATATATATATATATATATATATATAAAACCTCTTGTATTATACATATATATTCTTTGCTTGTTCCACATTCAGTTTTCCTGTCAATGTAATAGCGAATCGTATGTGTATGTGACTCAGGACCTCCTTGTGAATGAGCATGCTCAATGGAGTCTTTCCTGCAATAAACTTGAACTTGAACTTGGTGGATGCATGGAACCATCTTCCTGGAGAGATTGTGGGGTCTAAAACAGTGGTGGAATTCTAACATGCATGGGACAGACATGAGGCAATTATAGTGGGGGGTTGCAGGAAGTAGGCTGTTGGTTAACTAGTATCTGCAGCTTATCCAATAGGTAGGGAAATGGGCAGACTAGGTGGGCCAAGTGGTCCTTATCTGCTGTCAAAGTCTATGTTTCTATGTTTCTATGTGACAGACAGACAGAAACAGAGCTGTAGCATGCAGTGTCTCTGTTTTCCATACAGTATACTGTTCCATATGCAGCTGTTTTCAGTAGTTTCTTGCTACAGTATACTGTTCCATATGCTGCTGTTTTCAGTAGTTTCTTGCTGGCTGTGGGTACTTACTTCATTAACTGTTGCATTGTTTCATGAAGTAGTGTGCCTCTCTGAGATAGCACAAACACAAAATGTGCTCTGACTACACTCCACGATGGATGTTGGGTATTGTACTGTGCACCCGACATGGCTCACTGCCCGCATGACTCACACAGCATAGTACTTGTCCACAGATTTCTGTCTTATACAGTTGACTCCCTTGCTGTTTCCCTGTCATTATGCAGTCACTTGCAGAGGTAGTCAACAGATCATGAATAGCTCCTCTGACATCTAGTCATGGCAATCGGCTTCCTAATTACTGCAGCTAGTATGTGGCTGAACGATTCCGTCGGAACCTTGATCACCACCACCACGGCGATATCACCTTACACCCAATGGACAGGCAGGTACCTTCCTCTTAATGTTACGTGAATGTCCTTATAACTGTCCCAAATGGATGGCTGCAGGCAAGGAAACCAGGGCATGATACGGCCTGAAGCTCATGTGAATACCGAGTGGAAAGGAGGAAAATGGTGACTTTCCCTTCCTCAGTTAAGCAGCTTTCGAAAAGCGCCACTTGTATGTGGGGTTCAGCACTTCTTTGTCACTTCCAGTACAGAGTGCGGCAGCCATGGGAATGCAGACATGCAGCTACTTTTCCAGACTTCGCACTGTCTGTGAAGTCAGATTGTGAGGAAACTTTTCTTGTGGTGCAATCAATGTGTGTTTGTTGCTCTGAACAGGGATATGCTAGGATCTTAAAGGTCCATTGGGTGGGTAGGTGGGCACAGTCACTTAGCAGAACAAAAAAAAAATGACTGCATTTCAGTCTTGCAACTGCAGCACAATTAGTTTGGTTACTTTTATTATTTTTCCCTTCCTCGACTTCTCACCACATCCACTTTCTGAAAGATTACTACTAATTAATGAATGATCACCTGACCCATTTCATCCAATGATGTTTCACAAACATAGATGTCCATTTTATAAGTAAGCAATAACCCACAACAGGATGTATGGTTATTTGTGATTAACCAACACCCTGGGTCTGTTGTGAGGCACGAGGCCGCATGTCCTCACAGCACCTAGGGTGTTGATTAAGTAAGCAATAGCCCACGACAGGGTGTGCAGTTATTGGAGATTAATCAACACACCGGGTGTGTTCTGAGGCATGAGGCCACAAGCCGAGTCTCCTCACAGCACCAGAAGTGTTAATTAATCCCCAATAACAGCATAACCTGGAGTGGATTATTGTCCTTATAACATGGGCTACATTTGGACACAAATGGCCAAAAACTGTTGTAATATCACACAAAACATATGGGATCTATTTAGTGTTCCTCCGCTACTTTTTGGCTGTAGACTCACATTATTCTGTGTTGTGCCACACTAAAAAAAGTTCACAACATTAAACTTTGTGGTGAACAAGGCACGCTCAGTAGAATCAAGGAGCTACTGGAACATTTTATTCTGCTAATAATAGGGTGCTGTGTTATGGTGCTGACACTGTACTGTGTTTAGGGGAAAAACACTATAAACAAAGGGAAAACAGTAAATGTATGTTATGGTGCTACTCAGTCAGCGAGTCACTAATAATCCATCCTGTGCTGCCTCATACTCCTTGCTACACTGGGACATATCGACCATTCCACTACATTGGTTTACACATGAGGGGAAGTGGCAAACAATGCAGGAACAGGAACTTTGTAAACAAATACTGCTTGATGGGAGCACAGCATGTCATGCCACAGTCATTACTGGCAGAGGGAAACAGCAACACGAGTGAGGAATGGGTATGCTGGGAAGCAATGTTGTGGGACTGTCTGTCTGTCACTTTCTCTGGGTATCTGTCAATTGCTGTCACATCCTCGAGGCAGGCCACTGCAGAGACAGAAACACAGAGGGAAATAGAGATACACACCACTACAGACAAGACTGCAATAGTGATGAGTCGCACACACACAGTACAGGTGCAGATGCACATTCTGACCGTCTGCTTTCCATGGTACGTTTGTGGTACTCATTGGCTCTGCTACACAGATAGTTTCTGTGTCTCTGCAGTCATGGCTGCTATACTTGGGGAAAGGGTTTCAGGTTTTTTTGGTTATTGTGAACTCTCTGTTCTAGATGCTACCTCCTTGCTAGGACCTACAAAGTCCACTGGGTGGATGGGAGGGCAGGCACAGTTGCTTAGTATAATAAAACATGGCTGCTGCTGATGTTCATTCACTGCATTCAGTAATTAGTTTGGGTGTGCTGTATGATTTCTTTCTTTTGGGACTGTTTACCACAAACAGATTCTGTAAAATTATCAGAAATTAATGAATGGTCATGTGCTAAGTGTTAACCAATTGAGTAACAGAATCATATGTGCCCATGTTATAAAATAATATAACCACAGACACAGAACAGCTGTAAATCAATAATTAGAAGGAATTCCGAGAACCACCACCATGGTTCGACAGAACAAAGCCGCCTGAGCAAACCTCATCCTCATTTGTCTTCCTAGGATACCACTGGGCAGAGAAATTAGATTTTTTAATATGACCATTTGGTTCATTGCTTGCGATGCATGATCGTGATCAAAGAATGGTACGTCAAAGAATTTGCAGGCTCATGTTCAAAGAATTTGCATGCTCATGATCAAAGAATAAAAAATGCTGTAAATCAAAAAATACAAGGAATTGCAGTACACCACTGCCATGGTTCAACAGAATGAAGCCCCCTGAGCAAAACCCACCATTATTTGACTTCCTGGGGCACCGCTGGGCTGCAAAAATTGATTTTTTTAATTTGGCCATCTCGTCCCTCACTTGCGATGTATGATCGTGATCAAAGAATCTCGCGATTAAAGTACTTGCAGGCTTGCAATCAAAGACATTGCATACTCGTGACCAAAGAATTAATAATGGAGAAATGTGATTCTTTGAGTGATTTAAACCAAACCAATGCCTCAATAGAGCGAAGCCTCCTGAGCAAAACCCACCCACATTTGTGTCCTTAGCCCACCCCTGAGCTGAGATAATTGCATTTTTTGCTTGCAATGCAAGATCGTGATCAAAGAATCTTGCAATCAAAGAATTTGCAGGCTCGCAAAGATCATTAGTGAGCCACGATCAAAGATTTTAAAACCTTATAACTCTATTTTTGACCAGTTTTGATGAAACTGAAGGTATAACCCTGTGGGCTACGTAATACAAAATGGTAGCCAGGAAAATAATGATTTCTGTGAAATTTAAATTTTTTTTCTACGTTGTATGGTTGCTGAGATGTTTGCATTTAAGTACTCCCAATGCTCATTTTAAGCTTTCATTCCCATTACAATGCATACATTCTTTATGCTCACTGTGTTTCTCTATGCAGTTGTCCAGAAAAAACAGGGTATGGAGTTCTGTTACTGTTACACTTACTGTTTCAACTTGCGTTTATGTCCCCATTTGCGTTACCATTTCTGTGTACGCCACCATGTGCGTTACTCTTTGTGTTGTCATTTGTGCTTGCATTTTCCTTACTGTTACCATTTCCATTTCCACCTTGTGTTTGCATTACTGTTCCTGTTACTATGTCACAAGACATCACATGGTGGGAACGCGGGGCCCTTTCTCCAGCTGCTGCATTACATTTACTATTTCTCGTCATCATTCTCAAAAAGAAAGGAAATTAGAGCAAAAAACTCCATTTAATGCATTAGTTAGGGTTGTTCCACAGCGAAAAAAGTGAGGAAATTTGGTGTTAGGATTGAAAGCCACCCTTGGACCACCCCCAGTCCATCCCCCCCACCGGCATCGGGGTGCACACTGGGGTCATTGGTCCTAACTCTCACTCCATTCTCCTACACCTCTGCTTCTTCACACATATGATGGGGTGAGAGTTAGGGCTGATGACCCCAACGCACACCCCGATGCCAATTGGTGGTTCGAATGGGGGTGTCCAAGGGGGGGCTTTCAACATTAACACCGAATTTCCTTGCTTTTGTTGCTGTGGAACAACCCTAACTAATCCATTAAACAGAGTTTTTTGCCTCAAAAATATATATATACTGTATATATATATATATATATACACACATATATACATACACACACACATATATATATATTCATTGCAAAAAAACTCCGTTAATGCATCAGTTAGGGTTGATGGTACAATGAAAAATGTCTGGAATTTTAGTTTGTAGTCATTTGTCCTAACTCTCACCCTGTACTCCTATACTGCAACAGCACAGCTTGTTTACAAATGTAATGGGATAAGAGTTAGGTCCAAAGACCTCAAAACACACTCCAACACCTGTTGGTGTGTGGAGGTTGGGGTAGTGGGGGTGAGGGGGTAGGAGTTGATAACCCTAACACTGAATTTATAAACTTTTGTCTGTGTACCATCAACCCAAATTGAACAAGCATTAGTCAATGCCGAATGTTTGCTTGCTGGCATTGGCAGTGGTAGTGTTGAAGTTACAGAGCTGCATAATAGGAATGGCAGTGAAGTATTGAACTGAAGCCAACCCCACCACCACCCTGCAGAGAGTGACAGGCATTGGGGTGTGCCTTTGGCCGTCAGCAACGCCATGCCACACACACCCCACCCTCAGTAGACACTGCCACAGTGTCACGGTGTGCCTTGGGTCTTGGTCTTATGCGCACCCCATTCTATCAGGAAATACAGTGAGATGGGTGTGGTATAGGAGAATGTGGTGAACTTTGGGGCCGAAGAGTCCAAGGCATACCTCGATGCCTCTCACTGGCTGCAGGGTGTGGAATGGTATGAGCATTACAGGCAAGAATCTTAAGTCACACCCCTGATGCCTGTCATTCTCTACAGGGTTGGGCATTATGGTTGGAAACCCTAATACCTCAGGCATTCGTTGGTATTTTCACTCCAAATTTTCAACATGTTTTTTTGTGACCCCACCTCATGAACAGTGGCAATATCAGTTTGTTAGCAGCTGCTTATGCACAGCGACTATGGCATTTAGCACCACAGGTGCAAAAACATCCGAACAGGATGTAAAAATGACAGCTGTACTGTTCATGGGGAGGTGTAAAAATAGCAATGTTGCAAATCTGCAGTAAAATATTAAAAACTGGTGAAGTCATGAAAGTGCATAGAAACTGTGCAACGCATTAATTTGTTATGTAATTAGCTTGGGGATTTTTTACAGCAGATTGTCAACACAGGCATTTTGGGACCTCCGATCATGAACAGTGTCACTGTGATTTTCTTTATCTGTCCCAAACGATGATTTCCCACAGCGACCATGCATCTCTGCGCTGAAAGTGTGAAAACACATTTCGGCCATGTTGTGAAAAATGACAGCTGTACTGTTCATAAGGAAGTGTGGAAAAATGCCACTGGTGAAAATCTGGACTGAAAATAAGTCATGAACTTACGAGGGAGCGTGGAAACTGCTCAATGATCACTCATAACACAGTCATTTTATGGACTTCTGTCACCAAATTTTCAACATAGCCATTTTAAGACCTCTGCTCATGAACAGTGTAACTGTGATTTTCTTAATCTGTCCCAAACATTGCTTTCGCACACCGGCTGCACCATTGTGCGCTACATGTGTGAAAACACATTTTGGGTGACATGTGAAAAATGGCAGCTGTACTGTTCATAAGGAAGTGTAATAAAATGGAAATGTTGAAAATCTAAGTTGAAAATATTGAAAATTCGCAAACTTACGAGCGTGCATAGGAACTTGGCAACGCATGCTCGTAAAACAGTCATTTTTAGGAATTTTTTCACCAAATTTTCAACATAGCCATTTTAAGACCTCTGCTCATGAACAGTATCACTGTGATTTTCTTAATGTGTCCCATACACTGATTTCGCACACCGACTGCATCATTGTGCGCTACATGGACAGAAACATGTTTTGGGGAAGATATGACAAATGACAGCTGTACTGCTCATAAGGAAGTGTAATAAAGTGGCAACGTTGAAAATCTGGATTGAAAATATTGAAAATTCGCAAACTTACGAGCGTGCGTAGGAACTGCGCAATGCACGCTCGTAAAACAGTCATTTTTAGGGACCATTAAACCAAATTTTCAACATAGCCATTTTAAGACCTCTGCTCATGAACAGTGTCACTGTGATTTTCTTAATGTGTCCCATACATTGATTTAGCACACCGACTGCGCCATTGTGCGCTACATGGGCAGAAACACGTTTTGGGTGAGATGTGAAAAATGACAGCTGTACTACTCATAAGAAGGTGTGGTAAAATGGCAATGTTGAAAATCTGGAGTGAAAATATTGAAAATTCGTGAACTTTCAAGAGTGTGTAAGAACTGCACAACGCACTCTCGTAAAACAGTCATTTTTGGAATTCTTCCACCAAATTTTCAAAATAGGCTTCTTGTGAGCCCACCTTATGAACACTGGCACTGTCATTTCATAAATCATTCCCTAAAGGTGATTTTGCACAGTGACTGCGAAATCACCCTTCGGGCCCAAATAATGCCATGACAGTGACAGCATTCATGAGAAGGGTTCCCAAAAACCCCATGTTGAAAATTTGGTGCAAAAATTCCAAAAAATGCTTGAGATATGCAGCAAAGTTGAAAAAACCCTATCTATCCCATTATACAGCTTACTGGAATTTCCTCAGTTCACGGTCGGCTTTGAAGAGTGCAGACGTGTTCCCGGACCACCGAAGATTGTGGCGCCGAGGTCCGGAGGTAAGTATGGGGTGAGGGGGGGTGTGGGGAGGCAGGGTGCATAGTGGGTGGGTGCGGGTTGTGGCGGGGGCAGGGAGAGGCGCCGAGGGACATTTTTTTATTTGCAGGTGTTTTTTTTTAATGATGATGCGGGACGTTTGCCATGCTGGGGTGGGCTCCCAGCATGGCACAAGGATGGCTGGTTGGTGGGGTGTGGAGTTGATGGGGGATTGGGCACCCCCATCAGCCATAGCATCTGTTGCCATGTTGGGGTGGGCTCCCAGCATGGCACCCTGTACTCTGGGGGGGGAGGACAGTGGAGCCAATGGGGGATTGGGCACCCCCGTTGGCTATACAATGAGATGCCATGTTGGGGTGGGCACCCAGCATGGCATGTGAAAACTTTGGGCGCCTTTAGCGACAGGGGATTAGGCACCGGCTACAGTGTGTGCATGGGGGGGGCAGCACGCAGTATGCATGAGTGCGTGTGTGTGTGTGTGTGTGTGTGTGTAGGGGGAGTGCACATGAGCAGGCGATATCTTATCATGGCTCACTGAAGCGTAGCTCCCCCTTTCAACTGTACTCCACTGCATTTTGAAGCTGTCATAGACAGCTCCAACAGGCATTGGAGAACTGTGGCTGCGCCTGCAAATACACTGTCTGAATTGGAAGAAGACTGCCACACCTCTGAAAACTCGGATGATGGCACTATGTTTCTTCCACATGCGTGCAAGCAAACATAAAAATTAATGGAGTTTTTGCAATGAATTTTCCTTCATTTTGACAATGTAATGCGTAATGTAAATATTAAGTGGTATGTTATTGCTGGAAGGCAGGACCTTCAAAGACTGAAACTTATTGAGTAATGGCTTGTGTCTGTGGGACCTTGGACCCTCTGAGCCTTGTGCTCCCACTTACACATAAGTTCTGGGAAATAATGCAGGCCTAGAGAAATGAAAATGAACCCTTGGAATGCTAAATTGCTATGATTCTGCATCTAAGATAAAATACATTGGGGGACGGATTTCTTTATTTAACAAATAGATTTAAAAAAAAACAGTTGGGTGCACTGGATTGGGCTCCCAGTGTGCCACACCTGTTTTTTTTTTTGGGGGGATTCCTGCCACCAACATGGGGATTGGGTACCCCAATGATGGCAAAAAATATTTAAACAATAATAGAAGCCTTCACCCCCTTAACAGACCTAAAAAGGAGAAACACTCCCTTTATTAGGTAAACATCAACAGGTGTTTACCTAATCGGGGGATGAGGAACACGGTGGCAGTATTACGTTTTTTTTACAGGACAACATTAGTTGAAGTACTGCTGGCAACTGTTGCAATTTGCGAAAGTGTTGCGTCCATTTCTTTAGCAAATTGGGACAGTAAGGGGATCGATTGTAACAATGGTATATCGGGGGATCAGAATAAAGATCTGATGCCCCCAGTGTGTTCCTTGGCCCCCGATTTACTATAGCTGTGAGTTTTTAACTTCATTTTAAACTTAATTTTGTTTAAACTCTGTTTGTTTTATTTTTGTTTTAATTCTTCGAGTTAGTAATGGTTAGATTAATTAGGGATCTTTAATGAGAGAGTTAGTATTCTCTGGCATCTTTGGGAGTAGTTTAGAGCTGCCAAGAATAAATGGGAGTTGACCACCAAGTTTTCTATTAGTCTCTCTTAATACACCACTATTGGAACTGGTGGATCAGAGAAGAAAAGCAAAGAGAAAATCCTGGTGCTGATCAGTTTCTCGTCTCAGTTTGGGATTGAGTGGATCGTGTGGAGAGGGTGTGGTAATGGTCCAGTGGTGTGCAGGAGGACATGTGGTGTTGGCTACAGAGCATTTGAGGAACTATTCTGGTGGAGTGAGGCACTGGCTGTGAAGTGTTCAGTATGAATTACATTGGAAGACACTGGAGCAGTGACCGGAGTGAAGTGGACTGCTATTATTCCTGGCTATGACACCAAACAGGCCCAGAAGGTTTGGAGTTCAATGGAAAGTGGAGGTTTAGTGTTTCTGTGTGGCTGCTTACCTGAGGTGGGTAAAGGTTGCCTGGTCCTGGATGGGGGTGGGAGAGGAGAATCAGCTGTATGGCTGGGTCTGGCTCTGAGACCTCTTAGGTGTTAGGGGGATGTCTGTTGTCTGCCGGGTGGTCCCTTGAGTCTGCAGTCTTGGGATTATTTGTGGCTGTTCATCTCCTGGGTGGTGGTTGTCTGGGAACTCTCCCTGCATCCCTACTCTGGGCCTTTAAGGGTTGTCTAGTTGATAGCTGGTCTGAGGAGTTATGTCTATGAGCTCAGCTCCATTTGCAGTCAGAAAGAAGGAGTCCAGGACGGAGGTTGGAGGTGAAGAGCTTTCACTGGAGTTTTTGCCTGACCAGTCCTAGTAATTAATCTACTGCAGGCACCTACAGAACTGGTCTGAAACACTTTTCCCTTTCTTTTTTGAACTGGATTTTGATTTATTGTTACTAAAGCAGCGAGAGTGCTTTTACTCTTTATATATAAATCCTGCTTTTTCCATGAGGCCCAGGTGAAAGCTGATGCCCTTTTGGACATTTTATTTGTTTAAACCATTGAAGTGAGAGTTCAAAGGGTTACATGTTCATGTAAACTGATGTAGAGAGACTGAATAGATTATTTTGTGGACTTTTATGGTTTATTTTGATTTATTGGTATTTATTTTGATTGGAGGTTGGAGTTTATTATAGGAGGGTAGGAGCATTGTTTTAGTGAGTTGTGGGTAGTTTTGGTATTGTTAATAATTTTGTGGGAGTGGTGTGTTTTTATTATATTAGTAATTGCTGGTGTAGTTATTTTGTAGACAGCATGTGTTGGGACCATTCTTCAGTGGGCAGTCACTTCTCCTCCAGGTTGAGGGGCTTGCACCCCTTTGATTTCCCTCCCCTGCAGCCTGAGGTGTATATGCATTGGCATGCCTTGGGGATAGTGCAGAGGGACAAGAGGGCTTGGATCCCTAGACTGGGGTGGAGCGGGGTGGGCTGATTGGGGTGCTAGGGTCTAAGATGTGTGCTGGGGTGAAATGGGTCCAAGACAGGGGGCCTCCCTGCCTGCCTAGTGCCCATACCTAAGCATTCCACTGGTAGTGGGCAAGTAACCAACTCTTCTATGGCCCCTCATCCAGCTCAGGTGCTATTATGCAATGCCAGGTCAATAAAGAACAAGACAGCAATTATTGCTGATCTTGTTGAGACATCTGACCTGGCTTGCATCACCAAGACCTGGCTGAACAAGAATGCCGCTCCGGTATTGGAGTAAACAGTTCCAACTGGATACTTGGTGATACACCGCCTGTGATTGGATCATTGGGGCCGGGGTGTAGCCATCTGTTTCAAGGTGGAATTGGGCCTTGTAGAGGTACCAGTGGGAGTTACCAGGTTCTTCGAGTGTATCATGGATGCAGGTATGGGTTGCAGGATTCTTCTCATCTACCGTCCACCTGGAGGTGATAAAGATTTTCTCAAGCAAATTGCGGACTTCATGGTTGACATGGTGTTTGAATCCTCCAGGTGGTTGATCCTGGGTGATTTCAATGCCTTGGTCAACAATAAACTCTCGTTGTTTGGTCTGAATTTCCTCCAACTGATGCTTTCGTTGGGCTTCACACAGGCAGTTACCACTGCAACCCATATTCATGGTCACTACGTGGACCTTGTGTTCCTTCTGAAGTTTATTATGTATCATTTAAATTTTGGTAACCGGGTAGGCTCACTAAGATGATTACAGTACCTTTTTCAGGGGTGACAGAATTAATTACAGACAACAGGTGAATAAACAGCAGGAACAACACAAAGCAAATGGAATAATACAGACATTACAATGAGAGCTTGGCATATGATTCACAGGGAGGTTAGGTTCCAATGAAGATTAACCTGAGGAGTAATGCAGTTTCACGAAAAAAGTTACACATAGCTCATCCAAAATGGTAAGGGTCTCTGTATGGGAGCAGTGCCATGCCAGCCAGCCTACAGTAGCTGCAGATGGGAAGAAGTCCGCAGACCTGGTGGTGGAACCAGTCGGGTGGTCTTGTCATCACTCTGTAAGGTTCAGTTTTGTGGCTCCACCTGTGAGACCTACCCCTTTTGGAGATGGTCCAGTACCACCCTTAAAGAGTGTTACCCCTCAGGGTCTGATGGCAGTGCTGGACCTACTAAGCAAGCCATTGCAATGGTTGGATCCAGGGACCTGGTATTGCTCTACAATAGTTTGGTGTCAGAGGCCATGGATTGGATTGCTCTAGTCAGAGTTTGCTCTCTCTCTCTCTCTCTTCACGCTTGGTCCCCATGATTTACTAACATACATACATATGAAATTTGCCAGCAGATAAAGTTCTTGAGATCTATGAAGTCTGCTTGAAAGTGCAGCTAGCAGCACTTATTCTGCAGCTGCTCCTCCCTTCCATCCTTCTCATCCATTGACCTTCCCCCTTCTCCTGTCCCATCCCCTTTTGAAACAGTCCACTGTTCTACTGGATACCACTTCTGCAGGTAACGCATTCCACCCAGCCACCACCCCGTCTGTAAAAAAGCATCTCCTCATCTTTCTCCTGATCCTTCCTACCTCCAGTCTCATATGATGGCCCCTGGTGTCATTCCCCTTCCTTACTGTGGACAGCCCCTCTGTACCTGTCTTGTTTATTCCTTTCATGTACTTAAATGTTTCAATCATGTCCCCCTGTCCCTCCTCTCCTCCAGTGAGTATATGTTCAACTCCCTTAGCATCCTCTTGTATGATAAGTTACCCAGCCCCTTGATCATCATTGTCACCCTGCACTGCACTCCCTCAAGTAACTTCATGTCCCTCTTCAGATACAGTCACCAGTACTGCACGCAGTACTTCAGATGAGGTCTAACTAATGACCTATACAGTGGCAAAATCACCTCCTCCCTCCTCAAGGATATACCCCTCTCAATGAAACCCAACATTTTGTTGGCCTTTACAGCTGCCTTCCTACATTGCGCTGAGTTATTCATTGACCCTATAATGCGCACCCCCAGATCCTTCTCCTCCTCCTCTGTCTGGGCTAGTTGCACTCCCCCCGGCAGGTAACTCCTCCTTGGGTTCTTCAACTCAAAATGCAGCACCTTGCAATTTTTGGCATTAAACCCCAGTTGCCAGGTGTCTGACCAGGTTGCAAACTTTGCCAGATCATTCTGCAAGCCCTGCTATCCCCCTAGGTCATCCACCACTGCTCCTACCTTGATATCATTAGCAAACAGAGTGATCTTGCTCTTGATGTCCAATGATATGTATGCAATGAATATCCCAAACAACACTGATCCAAACACTAACCCCAGGGGAACACCGCTCATCACTGCCCTTGGGTGTGTGGAGCTCCCCCCACACCACCACCTTCTGTTGCCTTCCGTAAAGCCAGTTCCCTACCCATCTCACCAACTTTGCACCCGCCCCTGTGCCTTCTAACTTAGTTCCCAGCCTTCCATGTGGCACTGACTTGATTACCTTACTGAAGTCCAGATACAGGATATCCATTGCATGGCCCCTGTCCAATTGCCTAGTTACCCAGTAAAAGAACTCCACCAGGTTGGTTTGGCAGAGTCTGCCTCGTATGAAACCATGCTGTTCTGTAGTCCTTTTGCCTCTAGGAGGTCCACAGCCTCTTCTTCAGGATAGTCTCCAGTAGCATACCCACGATGGATGTGAGGCTCACCAGTCTGTAGTTCCCCGGTTCATCGCTGGGGCCACCCTTGTGAAGGGGCACCACATGAGCCATTCTCCAGTCCTGAGGTACACACCCTGAGTGTAGTGAGTCATTAAATAGGTCTGCCAAAGGTTCCGCAATTACCTCTGCTAGCTTTCTTCATTACCCTGGGGAAGATACAATCTGGGCCTGATGCCTTGTCCACCCTTAGTCCCTTCAAACCTTCCCAAACTCTGCCCTCCATGATTTACTCACCTGTCACTCCTCCTCCTCTGTATCTGATGTTCCTCCCCCCCTTGGATGTCAGCCCCCATTTTTCCTTAGTAAATACAGAGCAGAAGTAATCTTTTAGTGCTTCTGTCTTATCACACCCTGCTTCCACCCAACCCCCCTCAATCCTAATTCTTACTATGTGGTCCTTACAGCTCCTTTTCTCCCTGATGTACCTAAAGAACTCCTTCTCCCACTTCTTAATGCCTTGTGCCAGCCTGATCTCTGTAGATGCCTTGGCCGCCCTTACTGCCCTTGTCACCTCCTTCAATTCCGTCAAGTACTACTCCCTGTTCTCCACCTCATTGTTTTCTTGTACCTTCTAAATGCAGCTCTTTTTCTTCTTATCTTTTCCCAAGACCTCCTTGCACAAGCAGCTCAATTTCGTAGCCCTAGCCTTCTTGCTCTGGGCCTTGCAGCAGGTTTTGTTTGCCTCCACTATCCCCAGCTTTCTGATCTCCCACCTCTGGTTAGTGTCCATACTAGATTGAATTCTGGCCAGGTTCTCTTTTACCACTTCCATCATCCTCCCAAAGTCAGCCATCCTGAAGTCCAGCACTCTTGTGCTAGATTCCACTCCTTTCTTGCCCATATCCAATGTGAGCCATTTTGAGTGGTGATCACTCCCTGACAGCGGTTTCTCCACTGTAAGTTCTCTAAAAAAATCCCGTTTGCCAGCACAAGGTCAGTGGTATTCCCTAACCTGGTTGGTTCACTGACCATTTTCAGCAGGAAGCTGTCCTGGCAGGCATCCTGTAGTACCTGCTCCCTTCTGTTCCTGGTTGTTGGGGTACTCCAGCCCACTCCTGGCATGTTGAAGTCCCCCACAATCACCACACTACCCTCCTTGCAGGTTCTCCTGATCTGTCCTGCTAGTTTCCTGTCTAACTCCTCCATCTGAAATGGTGGCCTGTACACCACTCTCATTCTGAGAATCCTATTCTTGGAATCCTGGATTTGCATCCAAAGTGACTCTGTACTGCCATCCTCTCCTTCCTCCCTCACACACTTCAGTCCTTCCTTCACATATAGTGCCACGCCCCCCTCTTTTCCCGGTCACCCTGTCCCTACGAAATAACCTGTACCCTGGTACAGAGCGGGCCCAGTCACTGTATTGGGTGGTCCATGTTTTTGTGATGGCCGCAATGCCCACCTCTCCCTCTGCCATGAGCACCTGTAACTCTGCAGTTTTCCTTCCAAGGCTCCTAGCATTAAGGGTAACCACCTTCCATCCTCCCCTCCATCCTACCCTCCTTTACCAGGATCACCAATAGTACTTGACATTTGTCCTTTGTCACTGTTATGGGGAGTAAATTCATATGGTTTCCCAGCCTGTGGTCTCTGCATGTCTCTTACCCAATAGCCATCTCCCGCTCCTAGTTTAAATTCCCAACTTCCTCTATGTATGCCTCCATCCTCTGTTTCAACACTTTCTTTCCCTCCTCACTCAAGTGTAGTCTGTCCTTGGCTTGGGACTACTGTCCTCCCAAGTCCTTCCCCAACCCCCACCAACAGCCTATATCCTTTAGCATAACACCAGGTTCTTAGCCATCCGTTAAATTCCTCTATTCTCAGCTTTCTTGTACTTGCCTTGGGCACTGGAAGTATCTCTGAAAAATTTACTGATCTTCCTGCCCCCTCACATAATTGTCCTAGTTCCTCAAAAATCCTCTGGACTATATCTACTGTCTTGTCAGACAGGTCATTCATCCAAAGATGTATAATTAAATGAGACTTGTCCCTACCCATTCTAGCATATTTCAGAACAGATTGTCTCACCTTTTCAGCTTTCATTCCTGGCATGGTCTCCACCCAAATGAGACTATGCCTCTCTCCCTTGCTACCCCACCTGACTCTTCTTAGTATTGAGTCCCGCAGCACTAAGATGTCATGGCTCTTACTCCCTGCTTGCTTCCATTCATCTCCATCTCTCATTTCTGGCTCCTCTTCTTCCTCCTGCATATTAATTCCCCTCATGCCCCTGTTGCAATTCTACCAGCAGATCTACCCCCCACTCTGGTTTGGTCCAGGCATTTATCAATTACTCCTCCAATTGCATCAGTTCCCTTCTCCTCCTCCTCCCCCTTCCCCTCTAGCAGTGCAAAATGAATTTCTGAAGACTCTTCACAAATGCCAGCTCCCTCTCTCTTCATAGTAGCCTGTTCTCTCCTTTCCACTCCATGACTTTTGCCACTTCTTCTCCTCCCCTCACAAGTCCCTATCTCCTCCTTCCATTTGTCTTTTGTCTCCTGACCTGATTTCCCCAGCATTCGTTCTTCCTGCCCTAGGCCCCTTTTTCTCTGCTTCCATACTTCTGACCCTCTTCTCACCACTTTTGGCTCAAATCACCATCCCTCATCTCCCCTCCTCCCTCCCTCCAGTAATGGGCTAAACCCAGCCCCAGTCTGCTTTGCCTATCTTAATTCCTCCTGCAGACCCTCAATCTCCTTTCTAAGTTTCCCTATGTGGTTGCACTCTAAACATCCCCATGCACTCCAGGCAATTTTTAGAAAGATTGGTGCACCGCAGTTGTTGCACCCTACCACCCTACCCATTGCTCTCATTGATTACCAGCGACCCCAAACCCTTCCAGAAGAAGGATACCAAAAACTCCTCCAAGTCTCCCCTCTCCCCCCCTATCAGTACAAAACATTCTTTTCCTAATTTCCCACACCCCCTTTATTGTACACGTTTAGATAGATTGAGCAACTGCTTTTTTACAGTCTGCCCTTCCTATCCACACCCAAAAAGAGACTTTAGTAACTATTGCACAACCTTCCTCAAACTCTTACTCCTCCTTTCCACAATGCATATAGCAATGCAAAATGCAGTTGCTTCCCTTCCACTGAGATAGCAGTCACCACTTCACTTGCTGCTATTCCTTTCCTGGATGGCTGCTTCTGCTATGAAAGGTGCATGTCCTTTGCCCGTTTGAGGAAGTGATGTCAGAACCCCTGGTATAAAGGAAATCATGGACCAGGGGTGGGTGGTGTGAGGGGCTGGGAGGGTGGTAACAGCCCCAAGTCTTCCAGAAACAATCAGGTAGCTGAGGCCCCTGGTCAGACCATTAGCAACCTTCCCCCACTATGGGCTAAACTTTGCACATAGTGAAGCCAGCAAAAAAAGAATCACAATTCTACTCTAAGCCCCCCAAATAGGTTTGCTACCAAAAGAAACAGGTCTCCAATTCAAACAGCTTCACCAACAACACATCAAAATAGGCTTGAAATTAGAAGACATATGTCTCCAATTTAAAGAAACATCCCCAATTAAATCACACCAAATAGGTTTTAAATCAGAAGAAATAGGCCTCCACAAATGCAGCCTACTACACAGTGAAACATCAAACAAATGAGCCCACTTATAGCCACCAAAACAGATTTCAAAATTCCAGCAGTGCCAAAACAATTCCCTGCTACCTCCTTAGATGTAATAAGAAAGAAATAAAATAACCTTCTACCAAGTAAAATCCACAAGAAACAATGTAAAAACAGCACTAAGAAGCTCTGTACTGGAACTGATCTGCTCTCCTTCCCCTTTTGGTTACCTTGAGGGCGCTGAGGAGAAGAGGGTGAAGGTTGGAATATTGTTCATGGATGCCTGGTCTGGAGGAGGACAGACTTAGATTGATGGCCCAATATTTGAACTATCAATCATCTACCACCCGTAAGAAGACGAGTTCCTGTCCAGGGAGATTGCTGCTGGAAGAAATCAACCTGCTCAGCTCTTCTGGACTGTCAATAGGCTGTCAAATCCAGCCTGCCTTCAGGACCGGAGAGCATTTTCACAAATTGAATGTGATGAGTTTGCTCAAGTCTTTGCAGATAAGGTATCCTCTATCAGGTCAGAGATCTGCTTGACTTGTTCAAATGAGTATAACGGAAGTCGATGTGAGGGTCAGGCCCCCAGCCTGTCTGGAAGAATTTTGACCAGCCAGCGATCATGGATATCATGAAGATTTTTTGTGGTATGGGATTGTGTGGATGTCATCAGATGGATCCTTCCTGAGATAGCCTGGTGTTGATTGGATAAAGGTGTGTTTCCCAGCACCCTGAAGGAGGCAGTGGTGACAACCCTTCTGAAGAAATCTTACCTCGACGCACGCTGTAGTGCGAACTACAGACCTGTCTCTAACCTGGCCTCTTTGGGCAAGGTTATTGAGAAGGCAGTTGCATTACAGCTTGAGAACGTTCAAAACACCCATGAAGTCCATGATTCTCTCCAGTCTGGTTTTAGGAAAAGCACAGTACCGAGATAGCTCTGATTCAGGTAATTAATGATCTCCTGATAGCAAGGGATAAGAGGAGCCATTCGACCTTGATCCTCCTTGATTTCTTTACAGCATTTGACACCGTGGACCATGGAGTGCTGCTTGAATGACTGCGGCTACTTTGTGAACTGTCAGGTACAGTCCTCAGGTGGTTCCATTCTTTCCTCAAGGGCAGGACACAGACGGTGGTGTTGGGGATTTTTTTCCTTGGCCCCTTCTTCCTGCCTTGTGGGGTGACACAGGGTTCTGTGCTCTCCCCCATGTTATTAACGGTGAATATGCAGCCATTAGGAGACATTATAAGGTGGAGCAGGTTGAGTTTTCACTTCTATGCAGATAATACTCAGCTGTACATGTCCTTTGTACCCAAAACAGAATGATGCAGTCTCAGTCTTTAACAACTTCCTTGCCAAGATTAAGGACTGGATGAGTGCTAATTGGTTGAGATTGAATACTGATATGACTGAGGTGCCCGTGGTGAACCTAGGTTATTGGGATGAGAGGTTGACTGCTGGGCAGTCATCTGGTCTTGTGCTAGGGGACAGCGATTTCAGACACTTTAAATAGGTGCAGAATCTGGTCATTGTGCTTGATTGTAAGCTGACCTTAAAAGTTCAGATGTCAGCAGTAGTTAAGTCCTCTTTTTTACCACCTGAGGAACAATGCCCAGATAAAGCATCTAGTTCCATCCAGGGACTTTCTGACATTGGTCCATGTCTTTGTGTCTTCCTGCTTTGACTACTACAATGCTCTATACCTAGGGATACCAGAGGTGGACCTCTGTCACCTGCAGCTGATGCAGAACACCTCAGCTAGGTTGTTGACAGGTTTGTTGAGAACTAGCCACATCACAGCTATGCTTCGCAAACTACACTGGCTGCCTGTGTGATGGATGAGATCACCTTCTAGGTTGCATTGCTGACCTATAAGGCACTACACAGACAGGGACTGGGTTACCTGCAAGACCTCCTTCAGCCCTATTGCCCCCTCCATCCACTCCGCTGTGCTGTTGAGGGATTGCTAGGGGTTCTCAGAGTCTGTCTTCAGACTTTGAGTGTGAGGGCATTTTCATTTGCAGGCCCAACCCTGTGGAATTCCTAATCTCATCAGATTAGAGAGTGAATGTCCACTGAGACATTTAAGTCCTCTTTGAAGATGCATTTATTCAGTTATACCTTCAGGGACAATGTTTATTTTGAGAATGACTTGCTGCACTTTTTAATCTTTTGATATGTTTTATCTTATTTATGTTCCATATTGTTTACGCACTTTGATATTTAAAAATTGCGTTATAAATAAAGGTGATTTGCTTTGAACTTCAGTACAGTTCCACAGTGGTCGCTGTGCTGATATCAAGTGTCTCTCCTCCTTACCATTCAGTAACCTGATGTATTTGGCATTGGGGCCCTCTGCCTGTGGCTCTTCACTCCTCTTTCACTGCTCTGTTATGAGGGATGCAGGCTACTTACCAACAGCCTTCCTGCTTCCAATAAAGTTTGCTTCTGTGCGCTCCTTGTATGGTGAGCCAGACTTAAAAGCTCCCCAGCTCAAAATGTGAAATGTTGACACGGTTGCAGCCTATCTCCCCTGATTGGTCATGGCTGCACCTTTGGTGCACATATGTCAGGGAGAGATTAAGATAAAACACTCAGACAAAATTGTGATCAACGGCTCTAAATCATTCAAATTTCACAGCTCTTCTAGAGCCATCTGTGCTGCAACACCAGATGAATATTCAATAAAAGCAATTGCTATGTAAGTGAATGTCTCATACACAAAGTAAAATTAAAGTGATACTTCCTGAATAATCCCCTGCATTACAGTTCATTTAATCCAGTAAACTAGAACCTTGTACATATCCAAACAAAATAAACTGTATTTCACTTGTTCCTTAAAGCCCCCTGAAAAAAGAATGGAAAGAAACAATAGTAATCTTGTTCTTGATAGCCCCCTGCATAACAGAAACATAGACAGTAGTTCTCTTGTTCTTCAGAGTCCCTTGCAAATATTTGAAACCTAGCAGTTCACTTGTTTTTGAAATAATCCTTGCTCTCAAATTACAGTCCCATCCCATTTATCTGCTCATCACAACACTGTCACTGTTGCCTGCAAAAACAAATCCCTGCTGTCCTTTACAATACAATGTACCCTCTTGTTGTTCAGTGCAGCTCCTCTTTTCTTCTTCAAAAAGTCCCACAGTGCAGCTCCTAAGTGTCACTCCCAGCTCCTTCCTTCACCTGGTTGAATGCACAGCTCCTCTCCACCACAGCAATCTGCCCAACAGCTCCTCGGCGGTCGAGCTCTACAGCTCTGAAGTGTCTCTCCTCAGCATCTATCGGCAACCAGACATACTCGGCTTAGATGCCCTTTGCCTGTGGCTCTTAACTACTCTTTTACCACTCTGTTATTTGTAATGCAGGTGATTCACTCACAGCCCCTCTGCATGCCTCTAAGTTGACTTCTGATATGGACAAATGGAGATTAATGAAGGTCGCCACTCGATTTACAAGAGCATTGTTAGTCAAGCAGTAGCCTTCATTAATCAACTGGCCATTCTTACATATAAAAATAGCACTGAAATGGTGCATCATTCACTTAAAGGGGCATGTCCCTGTGTTCCCTGGATACACATTATTACATGACTGATCATTTGTGCATGTCAGCACTATCAGGTAGTGACATGGATTTGCTGGAAGGCTCATATGGCCAAATGGTATGCTGTTTCTATGGTGACACCGGCACAGTGAACCCAACATAGCAAAACCCCAACCATGACTATACTGGCAATGATGGGGATTTCACTTCAATGGACTTTCTGGCTATGGCGGTATATATCTAACGTCATTGTCTGTGTGATGTGGAGTTAGCTACCTAAAGTAGTGGAGGGACGGGGGGGGAATGGCCCCCCATCTGGTCATCATGGTGTCGCACGGACACTTCGGTGTTGAGGGTGTCGACAGGTTTGTAACACTATCAAGGATGTTGCTGTGGGAGGTGTTGCACTGGTGTCATAGATTCTGGCCAAACTACAATCCCTTCCTCAAACTTAAGGACCACAGATATACTTATGTAAAGCATCCCTCAGGCAAGAGAGGTGCACGCAGATTAGTCAGTATTACAGCCTCCTGAATGTCTCCCTGAAGACTGCTGCCCCAAAGCTGCTGCACTGCACTACTCACATCATTGCTTTTCTCATATTCTTAGACCTCATCCCAGCTTTTAATTTTTTTTCTTTCTCACTGTCTCACAAATACTACTTAACAATTACAATTTCACAAGTACCCTCTGCACAGATTTTAGTATTAATCACAGCTTCTCACTTACCCTCGAAAAATATTTAGGTAACCTCTGTAAAATGTTCTAACACAAATCACTGGAAAAGAGATTCTATTCAATTACAGATTCATCAGTTACCCGTGTAAAAAAGATTCACTGACAATCACAGCTTCTCAAAAAATAAACCCCCAAAAATGAAGATAAAAAAGATTTAGTACAATCACAGCTATAAATATTCACTACAATCACAGCTTCCTAGGAAACCATTGTTCAAGAATCCCTAATAATCACAGTTGCACCACAATCCCCTGTCCATGATGTAATACAATCCTCACACACTCTAGATTCATTTCAGTCAGAGCTTCCCAGTAACCCCTGTAGAAGATCCCCTAACAATGACAGTTTGACCACTATCCCCTGTCTGGGACATTTTACATTCTCTGCAAATGATTTAATCTCAGTATTCATCCCTCAGTCTTTCCTTCTGAGTACTCTTGATATTTAATGTTACACTTTTCTTTTTGGGTTATTGTGTCGTTCCTATTTTATCCTGTCTTCTGCTCACTTAACTGGCTGATCTTTGACTTCTTTTACTGCTTGCGCTGCTCCTCCAATTTGACTTCACCTTAAGCTACACCTTTCTACAGGTGGTTTTCTCTGCTATTTCTCAGCAGAATCTGTCCAATACTTCCTTGCCTTTAATACTATTGCGCTGGTTGGGTTGGGAGGGAGAACTAATTTCACATGTAGGCATCCCAGCAGAGGCGGTTAAAGTAGGACCTGGTCTTCTTGGTTCACAGTACAGAGCTATCCAAACCATTTTGTGTGGTGAAACCTTTTTTTTTTGGTGCGGGGCAGAGTACAATAAAAACCTCACTGTATTCATTTTGTCCAATCACGACTATTCCCTTCTTAACATTCCAGGTTGGGATCTCTCATGCAAGCAATTTTAAAAGTCTGAATATCTGAGTTTGTTTAGCATCATCATTTCGCATACACAGAGATGTGTCTTTTTTTCTACATACTGTAGTAACACAATTCTATAGATCTATACATGGGGTCCTGATTGTAATTACTCAAGCAATGAGCATATTAAAACATTTTTATAAAAAAGCCTACTCCTACAGGATTTAGTCTATTTGGGCACTTCAATCTAATAGGGATTCAAAACAGAAACATAGAAAACTTATTTTAACATGTTTCAATGTGCTGTATCATCCACGCCCACTATATATTATTACCTTTGGGTGGTTTTGTGGTATGAGGACTTGCTGATGATAATATTGTTGATGATGTTGCTGTTTGTGTTGTTGTTACCATAGCTGCTGTTGTTGTTTCAAGCAGAGGTTCACATGTTCCATTTGAAGGAATATTTCTTATACAGTTGCAGATATCTCCAGTTGTCTTTGAGCAGCTTTGGTATGTATCACACATCTGACTGTTCCATAGGTATCCATTCTCACAAGTACACTGAGTTTCATTATCCAGAAGTGTGCACACTAAATAAATGAAGGAACAATATTCATTACAAATTACATAAAACATGTGATAGCACTTTATAAACTTGTTTCATGTGTCAAACTAAACCACTTGCCTATAACATTATTCTCTGTAAAAACAAATGTTTGTGACTGAATACATGTGTTTTAATGTTTGTGTGTGTGTGTGTGTGTGTGTGTGTGTGTGTATGAGTGCTAGGACTCTAGATGAGGAATATTTCTCAGAAGCTTCATCACCTGAACAATAGGCACATTCTAAATAGTGCTCTCACTAGTAGATCTTTCATGTTAGGGGGTGCAGTAGGTCCATCGTTAAGGCATACAAACAAATGCCCACCTCCTGGCTCTAGTGAACTGTCCAGTCTGCACAAAAAAAGCAGACTGAATGATTTTGGACTCTCCCTCTAAAGTGCCATATCTCTAGAAATACAGTGCATCAGTATAGAATCATGATAACCTTTATTTGGCAATGTTGTAAATAATTCAGATATTTTTAAAACATATTCAGTTGCAAATGGTATAGTTTGTTTAAACATTTAAAAAAGGCAGTACTACCCCATTAGCTTTTAGAAATGCCATAGGCCACTTTTCAAGTGAGTTTGTCACATTTCAGCTCATTTTGGAAAAAATAATATTTAGACTGAATTCAGGCTATATTTGAGGGGTGGAATTTTGAAAATGCATATTACTGGAAAACTTGTAGTTACAGTATGTTAATGGTGATTTTCAAAGCCATGAAATGGACATGACTCCTAGTTCAGTTGGGTAGGATATTACAAATTCTTAACACTGGGCTGTTTTCAAAAGTTTAACTTACCTGAAAACTTTGTATTGGTTGTGTAATACTTTATATTTATTGTTTGCATACTAAAATGCTGGACGTTGAAGTAAATAATAGACCAGTTTACAAATCCATCTAAAAAATGTGTCTGGGCTCATTTACACCTAGAGCTGGATATTTAAAACCCCTGCAAAACCACAGTATTTCCTATATGTGCTGGCTTTTCAAAGTAAAGCCATTACAAGACTGGATCTCTCTTTGAAAGTCTGGCTATGTGGGAGATACTGTGTCTCTGCAAGGGTTTTAAAAATCCAGAATCTTGTGCATGTTTTATTGGTGAACCTGTACTACAATGTTATGCCTGGTTAGACCTGTTGTGCATGGTCCTATGTGAAGCATGAGAAGAAAATTTGTCTTTTTGAGGTGCTAAGTTTTTTTCTGCATTGGTGGGCTGTGGCAGGGGACTTAGTCCCTCAGCTGTTTAAAAATCAGACCTCTGAACTTTGCAAACTGGACATAACTGAGAGTTTTGAGAACTGGACATAACTATGTCCTGGCATTGAAAATTGTACATGGGGGCAATTTTGTGTAATGTCCAAAGTTGTACAATAGAACATTTTATTTATATGTAGGCTTTGAACAATTCCCAGGAGGCATTTTCAAAACTCCATACCTATTTTATTCACCTGGTTATGGGACATCCAGAAAAAGGGGCTCTACCTCATTAATGCAAGACTGTCATAACTTGCTCTCTGAAAAAGATGCAAACATCTAACTTTGATACTTGCATCTTTGTTTTTCATAAAATTTAGGATTTGTTGCAAATAAGTCAGAATGTTTGAAAATAAGCCATTTGCATCCCAATGCATTTTCCTGAAAAATGAATGCATCAAGCTAGTCTAGTATCTGTATTTTGAAAAGTCATCACCCCTTATATATTTTTGTATTTCTAGTCATTTTTTTCATTTCAATGTTTTTTTTTATTGAATTTTTGGATAACAACCTTTGAGCTACAAGCTCATTTACGAAGGTTCCACATCAGGAAGAAAATATGAATGTACAATAGTAAAACATAGGGTTACAACAGACATTAAACAATTATAAATGGTAATATGACAGAATACATAGAATAGGGATTGTGCCTTAAGAAACAGGCAAAGTCAGAGCTGCAGCAGTAAATAGCACAAGAAAGTGGGGGAAGGAGAAGGGAGGGAGGTTCAAGAGTGAAGGGAGGTGGGAATATTAGTGGTGTTCAGCTTGCGGGAACCACTGGCTAGGTGTCACCTTGTCAGGAAGAGTGGGAGTGTGGAAGGACAGGGGGTTAGGAAATAGGTAGGGGCATGGACCCCTGGGGAAAAAATGGGGTGTGTGGGACTGGGGCTGAAGTGAGGGGAGAAATGGATTTGTGGAGGAGGGTAGGAGTGGGAAGCAACAGATTGGGTGACTGCTTAAGTGTGCATTGGTGGGGTAGTCAGAATTTTTAAACAGGTAAATTTGTCAGGTAGGGCAGGTTCAGTTCCATTGGCTGGAGAGGTGGGATCTAAGTACAGATTTGAACAAGCCAATTTTGCTAATACTGGCTAGTTCTGGTGGGAGTGATGTAAGTCATAGTGGGGCCCGGTATTCAAAGAATCGCTGACCTTGGGTGGTGCGATGGTAAGGGTTCTTGATGGAGATCTTATTGGATGTCCTTGAGGTCCTTGTTGGTGTGACCTGTTGTATGAGAGAGCTGGGCCCCAGAGGCAGTATGGTCAGAGTTGCTTTTTTGGCAAGGAGACAGGTTTGATAGTAGGCCTTGTCATTCAGATTTAGCCAAACAGTTTGCTGGTAGAGGTGACAGGTATGGGTCAGGCATGGATCTTCAAGTGCAAGTCTGCAAGCTTTATTGAGCATGGTGTTGAGTTGCCTGAGGGTGCTGTTAGGGATGCACTGTAGATAGTAAGGTCATAATCAATAGCTGAGAAGACCAAGCTGGTTATGGCAAGCTGAAAGTCTTTATCAGAGAGGCAGCTTCAGTGCTAATACAGCAGGCCGAGCATCCTGTCAGCTGTAGTAGCCACATGATCAATATGTGTGGCATATGAGAGGGAGCTGTGAAGGGCGAGGCCCAGATATTTGAATCTGGAGACCATTTCATTGGCAATCTTTTGAAAATTCTGGATATTCAGGGTTGCAGCTGTGTGACGGTTGTGCACAGGGGAAAGAGCATGGACTTGTTCTTTTTGTGTTTGACAAGGAGCTTAGCTTTTTTAAACCCATCTTTCACATTGTAAAAGTCCTGTTGAACATACTGCTCCAGTTCGATAGGGTCAGAATGACTGGAGTAGATCACAGCATCATCAGCATAGAGAAGGATTTTTTGTTGATAGGCTAGTGGTAAGTTGTTTAGAAAGAGGCTAAAGAGGAGGTGGCCCAGGATGGATCCTTGGGGGACACCGAGGGACACTTGAAGGGGTCAGAGAGTACATTGTATGTTTTTACCTGCTGAACACGTCCAGAGAGGTAGCTCCGGAACCAGCACAGTGAGTCAGAGGAGAGCCCAGTTACCTATAATTGAGCCAGGAGTAAGTCATTGTTGACCGCGTCAAAGGCCTTGTTGAGGTCAATAAAGGCTGCACCCATCAAGTGCCCCTGGTTGAAGGCGCTGTGAATGTAACCCATGAATTTGAGAAGTACTTCGGTGGTGCTGTGGTATTGATGGAAGCCACGCTGCTGAAGGTCTTGTAGTTTGAATTTGTCAAGGTGTTCCACCAGTTGGTCATAGATTATATGCTTGTGGGATTTTGAGATAGGTGGGAGGATTGAAAATGGGTGGTAGTTGGCATGGTCAGACTTACTGTCTGCTTTGTGAACTGGGGTTATGATTGCAGCTTTCCAGAGTTAGAGTAGCTACCTGTGGTGAAGTAGTAGATTTATGACACAGGTCAGTGGGGTAAGCAGTTTGTTATGGGTAAGAGAGAGATTAATGTTAGATCGAGGCACTCAGAGCTGTGCCTGGACTTCCAAAGGGCTTTGGAGAGATATTTTTTTGCCTCACCGTTAGATAGTACTCTGAGGTAGAATGCTGAGGGGGGAACTTTGGGGGCTGGGCTGGTTGGTACCAGCTTGGTCTTGGAAACTGGGGAGGTGAGTACTGTACTGAGGTCAGTAAAGGCTTTGTTGAAGATGTCTGTGATGGATCCAGGGTCTTGTGTAGGGGATCCATCATGGCTCAGCATTGTGGGTGCTGAGGGATCTCATTTTCCAATGATTGCATTAATGCTATCTCAGAAGCGGCGGCTGTCCCCCTAGGAGGAGTTAAGCTTGAGTCTGTGGAAGTTAGCTTTAGACTGACAGATTGCGATGATGCATTTATTCCGTGCAGCCTTGTAGTTTTGCACATCCTAGTCAGAGAGAGAGAGAGAGAGAGTATTTTTGTACTTATACCATAGGTGGTCCCTGGAGGTCATCAGGGCAAGGAGGTGAGGGGTTATGCACGTTTTTGTGAGCCACTGATTTTCCTTTTAGACAAGGTGGCAAATATATCACAAGCAGTATTGAAGCTATATATAAATTTATTCAGAGCTATGTCAACGTCTTTGGCATTTAGAATAGGTGCCCAGCTCAGTTGCAGGAGGTGTTTCTTAAAGAGCCCTAACATGCCCTTTTTTAGTATGTGGGATGTTATCTTCTTGGCGGGCAGTTTAGAGGCCTTGTTGGACCAAGAGAAGATGATGGGTGAATGGTTGCTTAGGGAGTCTGGGGGCACTTTTAGGCCAGAGATATGTTCTGGGTGGTTAGTTAGTACCCAGTCTAACAAGGTACTGGTGCCTGATTTGTAGTTTGTATGGGTGGGCTGTTCCATGAGCAGAAGGAAGTTGATTGAGGAGACCGCATCCTTATAAGTGACAGAGTCCTGAGAGAACCAATTGATGTTGAAATTCCCCAGCACTATGACTATGCTACTAGAGTGGATGTCAACTAGATGCTCATGCATTACTCTAAATCCCTCAGCTACTTCCTTAGGGGGTAGGTAGGTTGAGATGAGAGTAAGGCCCTTGCCCTGGGAGCTCAGGTTTGAGCACACAAACAGTATCTGAATGTTTTTTCCCATACTTAAATGTGGGAGAGCTATCCCTTTCAGGTAGTCTTTTTTTATAGATTATGCAGGTTTATTTAAAAGGTATCAGGATACCCAACCAGTACTGCCAGTCTAGTCCTGTTGTTTAATCACTTCCTGAAATTTTAATCCGCTGTAACAGCATAATCATTTCTACAGCAACAAACTGTGATATCACAAATATGGTAGATGATGAAGACTTTAGCAAATGGTTATGAACAGAAGCAGAATAACTGTAGGTGGAATGCATCCTGTTTCCATGCAAATCCACCTAATAGTGAAGAACAAAGGAAAGAGAAATGTTGACAATATATTAATTATAGTCTGTGATATGACACATTTAATGTTTTTCACAGTTTTCTGAAAACTAACAAACTCAATTTAACTTTTCTTCTACTGTATTCATAATATTGTGTGTATATATATATATATATATATATATATATATATATATATATATATATATATATATATACGAGGATATGACATGGCCTGGTGAAAATATCATATTTATCTTCACGAGGCCAATGATATCATGATATCTCATGAGTGGCGGAAGCCATGAGTGAGATATCTTGATGTTTGTTGGCCTTAGTGAAGATAAATATATCTTCACTCAGGCCATGTCATGTTCGGTTTGTACAACATATGTTTTGACCTTCAGAGACAATCCCTAAATCCCCCACTTAACATTATACTTACATATTTGATTTACCAAGCAGGTACAATCCCTATATATTTGATTTGCCAGGGAGATGCATGGCCTGCACTCACCCCTCATGTAATTCTGACATTTGGTTGATACTTCAATAGATGGTAAAACAATGTATTTTAAAAAAACTAAGTTCCCCCCTCAGTACAGCAGGCAGCTCCATGACTGCATCCCTCCCCCAGTAGTCTGACAAATGGTTGATAATGTTATAATTACTAAGAAAGACATGCTAAAAAATTGTTATCCGGTTGATTCTGCTGTAATGGTTAAATAAATACTTATTTAAACCATTATCTGGTTGATACTGCTAATTTCTCCCAGTTTTAGGCAAGAAACAGTTTCAATGTTGCTGTTTTACATTTGTAGCATGGCTGAGCGCTTTGTATACTGTAAAATAAGGAAGTAGCTGAGATTTAAAACAAGGCACTGTGCCTGTCAAAAGTTTAAAAACTGTGGCTTTTTTCCCCCACTTTTTTCCTTAGTTTTCTAATGTTTGTTTGAAATAAGATGGCAACAGTAAAAAGAGGTCAGAGGGAGACAGAATCTGCAACTTCAGAAAAACGCATGCAAGAGTCAGCAAGTGTTGCTATAGCATCGCTCGATTTTTCTAAAGTTGCAGATTTTCTCTCTCTCTCTCTCTGTCTCTCTCTGACCTCTTTCTGCTGTTGTCAGCTTATTTCAAACAAACACCAGAAAAGTAAGGAAAAAAAAAAACAGTTCTTAAAGGTTTGTCAGGCAGAGTGTCTTATTTTAAATCTTAACGACTTTCTTATTTTACAGTATACAAAGCGCTTGGTCACGCTACAAACGTACAGTAGGAAAACTGAAACTGCTTCTCGACTAATACCAGGAGAAAATGTCAGGACTAACCAGATACATTTTTTTTTACTGACTATTTCTTACGCAGTAATGAAAGATGAGAGTCATGGTAGTTGGGAATGTTGCAGGTGTGGAATGATAGTAACAACAGAGAAGCGTTCATTTCTAGCGCGCTGAACAGAAAATCTTTCACTTTATTACGATGATGTATAGGAACATAGAGATAACAGTGATATCTTCACATGTGAAGATATCATTGATATTTCCATGACCTGGAAAAGATATTACTTTTTATCCTGGTATTTATATCAAAACATATGATGCATATATATATATATATATATACAGTATATACATATATATAGAGAGAGAGAGAAAGAGAGAGAGAGAGAGAGAGACTGTAATTCAGCTTGTTCCTGGCACATATTTCTGGCAACCAGCAGAACAGCACTGCCCTGATCTGCTTTCATGCAGCATTTGATGCTTGCCCTAGCAAGGTGCATGAACATATTGAAATGATCTAGGAGAGGCTTATGGGGAACATAGATAGTGTGTTTGGTGGTATTACCAACCTAGGGTAGGCCACGGGGAAGAAAGGAAATGAGGTATTATTATATTCCATCTAGGGTAGGTCTGCAGTGTAGGTAGCTGAGTCTATAGTACTCCCTACCAGGTTAGGACTATGGTGAAGAAAATACGAGGGGAGGTTATAATATATTGCACCATTTCTTGTGTAGACCTACAGAGGAGGTAGTGGAGTCTACAGAACTCCCTATCTAGGGTAGGACTATGAATGAAGAAACACAGAAGGAATACAGCTTCAGTTCATCTAGGGAAGACCCTCAAAGGAGGCTGCAAATACACCCTATTTGGGATATGCTTTCAAGGTGTAGAAGGTGATTGATCAAAAAAGAAGAGGAGTAGTTTATGTCATCTGGAACACTGAGGATAGGGCTATCTCATGAAGCATGTGGTGGAGATGAAAGATGTACAATAGGTGGGAGGACAGGAATAATGTGGGATATTGGAAGGCTGTGGAGCAATGGTGCTCCTGGGAGATGTGTGGGAGGTTGGAGGTATGCAGGAAGGTGAGCTATTTCTTGGTGAGCATGAGGAGTGGAACAACATTTTCCAGTACCAAATGTCTCTCACCCTTATTGTTCTGAGCTACATGAATACCTGTTTTGAGTTTCATAATGAACTGTATCATCTATACAAGGAAAATTGTAGGAATTAGTTTTACCATTGTTAGGAGTAGACATCACCATGTGAATTTTCTGAATTTATTGTTTTGTAAACCATCATTCTTTTATTGTTAAATTTATTTCAAATGTATTGTGACAATCTACTGTATGTGTGTCTTTGATCAGTTGGTTCTGTTTAGCTTGTTTGCAATATTAGGTCTCTGTTAAGCAATAAACAAAACTTTCTTTATCAATTTCAATGACACAATTTTTCAAGTCTGTAGCCCTATTAAGGTAAGAAGTAAACATACTTAAAGTTTGTTTACTGTTTAGCTTAAACCATTCAACATGCGATGCTTAGCAGAATCCTGCTCTCATAATCCGTTATTATTTTACTGAGGATTTTTTGTGTGCAAAGTATTGCAATATGGAACATATAGCACTGCACACATTTGGTACCCAGGAAATTGAAATCCTTGATTGAGAATACAATGATTTTAAGGAGAATGACAATAATTGTAATTTATTTAGTCAGTTTTATTTTCTCAGAAGAAGCCAGAAGGGGAAGGAAGGAAACATATTCAATTCAGTGCTTTAGAGTAACTGGTAATTGCTATTTTTCTTTTAAACTTAGATTGTGGGCTTTTAGTGACACTGTACTTTCTTTGTTGTCTTTACTTAGAATGGTTTTTGGGCTGTTGAAAATTTAAAACGTAGTGGTGGTGTAATTCTGTGCTGTCTTTAATTGCTGCAGATTTTATCTTGGCTTGTCTCACTGCCCTGTAGTTGGGTGAGGGGTGTTAATTGTCTGGCTTCTGACCTCAGCTACGTGATAACTGGAGGAAGGGCTTAGTCAGAGTTGAGGTAGCAAGTGACTTTTATTTTCTCAGAAGAAGACAGAAGGGGAAGGAAGGAAACATATTCAATTCAGTGCTTTAGAGTAACTGGTAATTGCCATTTTTCTATTAAACTTAGATTGTGGGCTTTTAGTGACACTGTACTGTCTTTGTTGTCTTTACTTATAATTTTTTTTGGCCTGTTGAAAATTTAAAATGTAGTGGTGGTGTAATTCTGTGCTGTCATTCATTGCTGCAAATTTTCGCCCCTCCCTCCCCTTCCCCCAGCTCTTAATTATATGTCCTGTTAAATCTGATTGACAGGAGCTAAACACAGAGTATAGTAAGGGGTGTGAAGTAGGAGGGGCATAAGGGTGAAGAAGCCCACTCTCAGCACGACAAGTGTTTTGACTCATTTATTTATTTATTGGTTTCTTTTCTTTTTTTTTAAAGAAAATTATTTGAGGATCAGAGGCAGGAATTTTAGGACAGTAAACTAATAAAAAGGGAACTAGGAGAGCTTCAGTAGCAGACAAGTAGTGGAATAGCAGTATACTTGCAGTATAATGTGGGGAGTGGTGCAATGCAGTGGCTGTGGGGCAGCCATATTCAGGCAGACCTTCTCGACATTGAGGTGCTACCCTATCTGCATGCATCTCTCTGGACTGTGGGATGAGGTAGCCAGACTCAGAGTGGAAGTAAACTGGGTCAGGAGTACCATCACCCCTATCCAGAGACCACCCAGTCTAATGCAACTGCCTCAAAGGATGCCGAGAACGAGGAGCACTTGGATGACAGTGGGCTCAGGGAGGGTTAGAGCAGTCAGGCAGAGGCACATCCCAGATCCTATTCTACTCAAGAACTCACATGCCACACTGGCAAATGAGGATAACCAAATAGAGGTACCCAGAGAAGTGGAAGGAAAGGATGTGGAGGTTAGCCAAGGAGGTGACCTCAGCGGGGGAAAGCAGTAGACCCCAGAGGAGGAGGAAGTGAATCCTGGTGGGGGACTCCATCATAAGAGGGATCCAGCTAGGAACACAGGAGTGGGAGGACAGGGAGGTGAGGTGCCTACCAGGTGCCACGGCATGGAGGGATGGAAGGAAGATCCGGGGGATCACTGGGAAGGCAAGACGGGAGGGTGAGCTGGATGTCATTATCCACCTAGGTACTAATGACCTGGAAAATGGAGAGTGAAAGGAAGTTCAGGAAGAGTTTAGGAAATTGGGGAGGGGTCTCAAGCAAGTAGCTACTTCTGTCACTTTCTCAGAAGTACTACCTGCGAGAGGCAAGGGAGAGCATAGGAGTGCAAGCACCAGGAACTTTAACTCATGGTTGAAGAACTGGTGCTGTGAGGAAGGGTTTGGATTCATTGGTGACTGGGGACCCACCTGGAGGGATGGAGGTTTGTTCAAGCCTGACGGCCTGCATCCATCCTGGAGGGGAATCCCAAGCACTCAATGATAAGTTTAAATGCTACATTGACAAGCATTTAAACTAGCAAAGGGGGGTGGCAGGCCAGCAAGGAGGGTACCTACTTGCTCACCCCCCACAGCTAGCAGTGAAATCAGTGAACCAGAGGAGTGGCTATCTCTGCAAAGCAGTGTGCAAAAGATGGAGATTAGTGCCCAAGAGGTGGATAAGCAGAAAAGGGGCAAAATTCAGCAGATGGGCAGACAGCAAGGAGAACCAGGGATAAATGACAACCAAGGAAGGGGCTGGAGTAGAACAGTGAGACAGTCTACGGAGGTCAAATCATGGAAAGCCATGTGTGCAAATGCCAGAGCCTTAACAACAAGATGGAAGATCTGGAGGCTGTGTGCAGTCAGACCTGGACATTGTGGCCATCACTGAAACCTGGTGTAATGATAACCACGACTAGGAGATGGCCATACCTGGCTACAACATATTCAGAAGAGACAGAGCAGGCAGGAAGGGAGGAGGAGTGGCACTGTATGTGAAAATGACATAAGGCCACGAAGATCCAGGAGGAACATAATGGGGAGAGATACTGTGGGTTAAGCTGGAAAGGAAAATGGGGACAGCCATCCGCACAGGTGTGGTATATAGACCACCAGCCCAGGAGGAAGAAACAGATAGGGAGCTGATGCTAGCCATCCAAAGGATGGCAGACAAGAGTGAGGTAGTACTGGTTGAGACTTCAATATTCCAGATGTGGACTGCAGCATCCCAGCAGCAGCATCAACTAGGAGCAGATTTATCCTGGACTCCCTTCAGGGTGCCTTCCTCAAGCAACTGGTCATGGAACCAACTCGGCAGAAAGCAACACTGGACCTTGTGCTCACAAACAGGGACAGTGTGATAGGGGTAACAGTAGGGGAGCACCTGGGGAACAGTGACCACTAGTCATTGTGGTTTGAAATCACAGAAAGAGCAGAACCAAACCACACAAAAACACGTATCCTGGATTTTAGGGGCAGACTTTGGGAAAATGGGGAGATACTTGAAAGAGGCATTAAGGGAATGGGACAGGAATCAGGGGTTGAGGAACAGTGGACAGTATTTAAAATGGGATTATAAGAACAACAGAATTATGCATTAAGCAGGTTAGCAAGAGGAAAAGGAAGAGGAGACCATTATGGTTTTCCAAAGAGGAAAGAAAGTGAATCCAAAGATTGCATTCAGGCAATACAAAAAGACACAGGCAGAAGGGGATAGGGAGAAGTACCAGGAGAAGCAAAGGGAGGCAGGGAGGTCAGTAAGGAAGCCAAAGCTCAGACAGAAGAACACATTGCAAAATCAGTGGGTAGAGGGGACAAAACCTTTACGGTACATAAGTGAAAAAAGAAAGACAAAGGGAGGGATAGTGAGACGGAAGTGGGAGGATGGGTGCCGCGTGGAGGATGACAACAATAAAGCTGACATATTGAAAAGGTATTTCTGCTCAGTCTTTACTGAGGAAGAAGAGGGTAATGGGTCTGAAGGGAGTACAAGGGGTGAGAATGGTGCAGAAATGGACACAAGTCCCTTTACACGAGAAAGGGTCCTGAAGGAACTGGAAGTAATAAGAGTTGATAAAGCAATGGGGCCAGATGGGGTGCACCCCAGGGTCCTTAAAGAACTAAGAGAGGTGGTGGCTGAACCTCTGGCTATCCTGTTTAGCCGATCTCTGGAAACAGGGGAGGTACCCAAAGACTGAGGACAGCAGATGTAGTCCCCTTATACAAAGTGGAACAAGAGGAAGCAGAGAACTGCAGACCAGTCAGCCTCAACTCGGTAGTGGGAAGATCATGGAAGCACTACTGAAGGAGAGATTGGTGGAACATCTGGTTGTCAATGGACTACAGGACCCAAGCAGCATGGTTTCACCCAGGGGAGGTCATGTCAGACCAACCTTGTTTAATTTTTGACTGGGTGACTAGGGGAGGTGGATCAGAGGAGGGCAGTGGACATGGCCTAGCTGGACTTCAGCAAGGCCTTTGACACTATGCCACATAGAAGACTATTACACAAACTGGGGAATATGGGTGTGGGCAGGACAGTAGTGTGTTGGGTAGGTAACTGGCTGGGCGGCAGGACACAGAGGGTGGTGGTAAATGGCTGTCACTCCACAGAGGGAAGAGTGACCAGTGGGTACCACAGGGATCAGTGCTGGGACGGTCCTATTCAACATCTTCATCAGTGACATTCATGGGACCTAGAAGGCAGAATTTCACTGTTCACTGATGACACAAAGCTCTGTAACAGAGTATACACACCAGAGGGTGTAGACAGAATGAGAAGGGACCTGCAGAAGCTTGAAGAATGGTCAGGGGTTTGGCGGTTGAAATTCAAAGCAAAGAAGTGCAAGATAATGCATATGGGGCACAAAAAACCTGGCACAATATATCAGTTGGGGGTGAGGATATAGCATGCACCAAGCACGAAAGGGATCTTGGGGTTATCATCTCTGCTGACCTCAAGGCAGGGAAACAGTGTGACAAGGCAGCAGGTAAAGCAAATAGGACGCTGGGATGTATAGGCAGGGGCATCACCAGCAGGAAAAGGGAGGTCATAATTCCGCTGTACAAGACACTAGTGAGGCCCCACCTGGAGTACAGTGTACAGTTCTGGAGACCATACCTATGTAAGGACATAGACAGGGCAGAGAAGGTGCAGAGGAGGGCAACAAAGATGGTGCATGGATTGCATCACAAGTCCTATGAAGACAGGTTGAAGGAACTGAACGTGTACTCCCTGGAGGAGAGGAGGGAGGGAGAGAGGGGATATGATAGAGACATACTAGTATCTCACAGGGAGTAACAGGGTGCAGGAATACACTACTTTTAAGTGAAAAAGATGTTCCAGGACTAGAGGGCATGGGATGAAGTTGGAGGGAGGATAATTCAGAGGAAACATGAGGAAGAATTTCTTCACAGAATGAGTGGTGGACAAGTGGAACACCCTGCCAGAGGAAGTGGTGGGGGCTGAAACAATCACGGGATTTAAAAATGCATGGGATAGACATAAAGGAATTCTGGAGGTTAGGGGTAAGGGGCAACAGACTTCTGGGAAAACATAAACTGAACTTACAAGCTCAAATGGGCAGACTGGGTGGGCCATAGGCCCTTATATGCCGACACTGTCTATGTATCTATGTATCTATGTATTCCCATAAACACAAATAAACATAAGTTTTAGTATAAAAATAAATATCAAAATTTAATAATGTCAATGACATTACCTGCAGTCATGTCCAGGTAGGTGACATTTGCCCAAGTGTCTCCTGGGATATTTAATACAAAAGGGAATGTTAAATTGCTTAGGAGTCTCTTCATCTCCTCTAGTAGATCAGGAGGAATCTGAATGTAAATATCATATTCAATAAAAGAACTGTTGATGTTATCTTTGGGTGGTTTTGTGGGTGAAAAAAGAAGAATACAGAATTAGTCAGGGGTGATTGTGCTCATCTGCCAATAACAGAGTTTACACATAGTTGACACTGCGCTATGCAACGCAGTGCTATATGTTCAGGGGTGTAGTGAAGTATGTCTTTTACTGAATAGCAATATTATTTTGTGCTGTTTGGGCAAGAGGACCACAAAGTAAGGCTGAGCAATGTTGTTAGACCAAACAGCATGTGATAACATTATTATTACTAAAGAGACATACGCAACTTAATCTAAGGGACAGAGTTGTACTTTTAAGTCAAAGGTCCTGTAGCAGTAAAGTTGTTCTTTCTTACTAACTAGGATATGGGTGTTCCTATTCTCCCAACCCCCCCTACCTATCCTGGCCCCCGCCAAGCCTGCAAGTGCAGCCTATCTTGAATCTTAGACTTTACAGTACACGTAATTTTATTGCTACATTTCTCACTGTCTAGTTGGTAGATTGGTGGATGATCTCAACCCCCCCCCCCGCGGGGTCAGTGTGGACGACCATGGATGGTGACCTAGCTTGGGTTGACTCTACCTGAGTTTTCACCCACCTTATATAGCCCTGTTCTGAGTGCTGGAGTGAGCATAGCCGAAGGGTGATTTTACATCCTCTAATGCAGTGATCTCTGCTCACATAGTAAGACACATTAGAAGTGCACATTTATTGACACTAGTTTAATTACTTATAGGTCAGTTGACTTAGGGTTTGTTCATAATTTTATTTTTTCTCTAACTAACTTTTGCTGTGTTTCTGATTACCTCTGCAGTCATTCAGTATATCAAGGATAAACTTGCTGTTTGTATACTGGAAAAGCTTTCACCCCCCACTCACGCTCTCACTTGGATGGGTTGTGCTGTTCTGTGCAGGGTATTGTATCACACCACTAATCTATAACAACTGCCTCCTTCCCCCTTCAGATAGTGTAGTAAGTACATTTTTTTCTCTCATTCAGTGAAGACATGGTATTGAACCCTCCCCCCATCCGAAACACATAGATGGGTATCAGGGAATGTCAAGGGGCTCAATCACCCAATCAAAAAAAAAAAAAGTCCTACAACATTTACAGTCCCTGAAGGCAGACATAGCTCTTCTTTAGGAAACACATCTCCCAGATAAATTAACTAACTGGATGAAGAAGGGATGGGTGGGTGAGGTTGTGGCTAGCTCTTCCTCTACTAAGTCTAAAGGGGTTGCCATCCTTATTTGCCGTGACTCTGCATGGAAATTAGATGGCATCAAGATGGACAACCAAGGCAGATGGTTGCAAGCATGACTAGTCTCACCTGAGAGGCCCATGATCTTTGGCAACTTGTATGCCCCCAATGGCAAACACACAGAGTTTTTCCCCGATGTAAGTCAGGCAATTTCAGATATACAATCAGGTGGCCCTCCCCTTCCCATCCTATTAGGAGGTGATTTTAACCTGGTTGATGATATATTCCTAGACAAATCAACCCCTACACAACAGTTCAGGCCCAAAGCTAGACAATCCCTCGCTGATTTGCAGGAGGAGTGGGATCTAGTACATGTTTGGCATAGAGAGCATCCCACAGATAGAGATTATACATTCTATTCTACCCCCCATCAAATGCATAGTCATTTAGACTTCTGGTTGTCCAACGATCTTGCTGTAAGGGGCATAACGGGCAATGGGATTGACTCAATAGTAATCTCAGACCACTTCCTGATATGGCTGTCATTCCTTCCCTTTAACCACCCCAACTGGCACTTTCAAAATGGCTCATGGGAAGGCTCCTGGACCTGATGGCATGTCTGTGGAGCTATACCAGGCTTTAGGTCAAGATATTTGTCCTTCACTCCAAGTGGCCCTTCAAGACTCGGATGAGATGAGTCTTTTCCCACCACCTATGAGGGATGCACTTTTCACACTCCCCCCAAAAAAATGTACAGACCCACTGGATTGTGCAAATTTTAGGCTGATATCTTTGCTCTCAGTGGATACCAAGATACTGGCTAAGGCATTAGCCACCAGATTGATAGTGGTGCTCCTATCACTTATCCATCCTATGCAGGCAGGCTTCATGAGGGCAAAAACAGGGGTGTACAATATGCGCCTTTTGATTAATCTTAAATGGTTTGCTCATAAGGCCCCTCTCCCCATAGCTGCACTAGCAATAGACTTTGCTAAGGCATTCAACTCCATAGACTGGGGTTATGTACATTAAATCCTAAAGGTATATGGTTTGGGGCCTTTTTTCAAGCAGTGGATACATACACTGTACTGTTCGCCCTTGGCGTTTATCCTTATGAACAGTGATATCTCCCCCCCAACCCTCTCCATAGGGGGACTAGGCAGGGTTGCCCCTCTCCCCACTTCTATTCCTGATCACTCTGGACCCTCTCATCTGGGTCTTTACTGCCAACTCACTGATACAAGAGATAGAATTTGCAGGGCAATCATATGTTGCTATGGCCTATGCGGATTACCTCCTCCTAACCTTGACAAATCCTCAGCAAGTAATTCCTGAGGTTATTCAAGTATTGGGTGAGTTTGCTATGCTTTCAGGCCTCAGGATAAATCAGAAAAAGACTACGCTGGCACCCTTAAACTCTCATTGTACCAGGGATTGCATACTTGGCATCGGGCTATCATGGGTACCTCAGAGTTTTAATTCTTTAGGGATCCAAATTCCATTTTAAATGGTCAATGTTTGAGAATGCTAATTTTTCCCCACTGAATGCTCAGCTGACCACGGAAGTGGAGAGGTGGCGAAAGATCAAGCTGTTGCTTCCAGGCAGGGTGACTGCGATATGCATGTTACTCCTAACCTGGGTTATGTTTCTCTTTAATAATTTACCCATTCGTCTCTCTCCAAAACTTTTTCAATAACTAGAAAAATTGGCCTCTAACTTTATTTGGGACTATAAATCACCAAGATGGAGGAGACAAAAAATCAGGGCCCACTGGTCCAAAGGTACCTCAATGTGCCATGGTTCTTTGACTATCACTTAGCCTGTATTGCAGCCCAAGCGACCAGATGGTTTGCAGCACAGAACTTGGCGGTCCCCCTTTGGTTCCATTTGGAAATGGCATTAGCAGGATCCTCAGCTCTTTACAACCTTCTAACTCCGCTCCCCAGAGTTGATCCGCAACCTCCCCCCCACAATCATAAATATTTCTCGAGCTTGGAAAATCCTATGCACTAAGTCTCACATGCCAAAACAGGTCTGATACCCTCCTATTCAATTTGCCCCATTATGGCATAACAAACTCGTTCAAACTGAAGGAGCTGTGGTAAACCAGCCATCTTGACAGCTGCATGGTATTAGATCAATTTATGATCTTGTCATGCATGGTACTAACCATGTGGTCTTCTTTGCTCAGTTGCAGTGCAAGTTTGCACTACCAAACAAAGACTTTTGGCGCTACTTACAGTTTCACAGTGCCCTGTTACCCCCTTCTTAATTATAATACAGTCACCACATGGTGGCAATGGCTAAATAACGTCCACACCTTTAACACTTGGAAAGGCCTCATGGGTCACTTCTATAGTACCTGAAGAGACTCACAAATGGATCCCATGCAGTCATGCAGACTGAAATGGGAAAAACTGCTAGCCGTGCCAGTCTCTGAATAACAATGGCATACCTACTGCAAGGGTATACACCAGGCCTATAGAGACACAAATAGCCATTATATTCAGTTAAAAATGTTACTATTTTGGCATCGTACTCCAGAAATCCTTCACAGTCGTGGGTTAATTGGCCATGGCCACTGTTGGTGCTGTTTGCAACCCAATGCTCATATTAAGCACATACTTTGGTCCTGCCCCTCACTTACTATTTTTTGAAATATGGTAGCTACTGATAGATCACGGGTTCTAAATATCTCAATTAACCTTGTTGCCCCCACTGTACTATTAGGAGATAGTTCCCCAATTGAGACTCTCCCTAAATCTATACAACATTGGACTCTCTCCTCCATTCTGGAAGCCTAGCATCTTCTCCTTATGCACTGGCATCAACCAAAAGTACCTACTAGAACTATGTGGCATGCAGTGGTGGCTCGCTTATCCCTTTTTGAAAGGCTGCCTCTCTGCAGGGAAAAAATTTGCACATACACCTCGCAAAGTGGGGGACGTATCTTCAGTCTGTCTTTTTTAAAATTACAGCTCAACCTGGAAACCCCTTTACTACCTGATCTTTTAACTATTGGCAGGAAAATGTAACAGCATGGTGGGTGTCCCCCCTTAGCCTTACTCTCCCTCTCCTCTCCAGATGGCAATAGAAGCTAACTTAGGGGTGAGAGCATTAACCCTTATGCTTCTTTATCTGTGCTATTCTTTCATGTATTATTGCCAAATAGCTATGTGCTATGTGTTAATAATATATGAGCTATATGGTGTTTATGCTACTGACATAGCAAAGTATACATATCCTTGTCCTGAGTATACTTTTGTATAAGTAAAAGACTGCACAAACTAGCTTTGTAAGGTAACAAGAAAATACTTAATAAAACCTTATATTATAAAAATAAAATATATATATATATATATATATATATATATATATATATATATATATGTATATATATATATATATATATATAAAACTTATACAATAAAAAAATACATATATAGGCTCACACCAATGACACACCCCATCATCTGTCAATCTTGGGATGATGGGTGGGTCCGAGGGTTGAAGGGGAAACCCTAAAGATTTTTCATTTCCTAACTTTTGGTGTTTAACCCTAAATGATGCATTAACACAGTTTTTAGCATTGAATTTTCTTACATTTTGAGAAAGAATAAAAAAGTAAGAACTTGAGCAAGTTGGAGAATTTATCCTCAGCCATTAAGACTGCAGTGCCATGCAGTGCAGTGGGACAGAATGAGACTCGGGCTCACTCAAGAGAAAAAAAACAAACAATGAAATACAGCTCAGTTTTGATGCAAAGGATAGCGATCGAGTCTCAACTTATTCCCAATCACACAGGCATACACTGGCAGCCTCAGCTCACTTGCTTCTCTCGTCTGGTCCTCCTCAGCTCGCATCAGCTGAGCTCACAAGTCCCTGCCTTTCTTGCAGCTACCAGCCATTCTGACCTCAGCTTAAAATCATGCTAGGCTAGCTCACTGCTCTGGAGGACAACAACAGTGTTGCTCTGTCTGCTCTGTGCCACCGATATGGTGATCTTTCTCCACCCGAAACGATGAAGCCACTCTAGGATTTGGTAGACGGTTCTCCTCAGTCTCTCTCTCCCACAGTTTCACTCAAGTAGTAGGCTCTTCTGATTAGGTAGCCAATCACAGACATACTGTACATGGTGACCACGCCCATGGATTGGATTGAAACAGACAGTTACAAGGTCCGCGGAGCGTACACTCTGCCGAAAGCTTGAGTAGGATGTAAGTAATAACCCACGAAAGGCATATATGTGACATCCCCCTCCTTACACAAGAGACTTCTGTTATTTTTGACTGAACTCCCTTCCACTCTCCTGGGAAACAAAATTTCCTGCTTAAGTAAAATTCAGTCCAAAATATCCATGTTTTATAGGCAGATAAAGACACATAAAAATTAAATCAGTGACAAACAATGTCTATGATAATATTGTATAACTAGTTGTTTATTCTTTTTAGTGCTTATTCTTTACAAAATAAAAAATTTATTACATTTTTGTAATGATTTTTTCTTATTTTTTTTTACGCCATTTAAGGACAAACTCACAATGTAATAGCATCTCTCTACTAACAGGCCAATCTCCCTTCTAATTTGACCCAAATATCCATCTTAAGCAAGTTGGCAGGCCAATCTCCCTCCTAATTTGACACATATCTCCCTCTTAAGCAAATTGGACATATCACATGTATGACGACAGGATGTGAATTTATTGGGGATTGATCAACACCCGGGTGCATTGTGAGGCACAAGGCCACATGCCAGTGTCCTCACAGCACTCAGAGTGTTGATTAATCCCCAATAAATGCACACCCTGGAGGGTATTTTTGCGCTCATAACATGGGGCAGATATTGACAGAAATCGAACAAAACTTGTAGATTAATAGGAGAAAAACTGTGGGGACTACTTAGTATTCCTACACTACTTTTGACCAGTTTACGACATCCATGTGTGTTTTGCCACATGAAAATAGTGCTTGTTACAGCTGTTTGTGGTAAACAGGCTAGCATATTAGAATCAAAGGGCACACTTGTGTCTTTTCTACTTCTCATTTGTTACATGTCTTGCAGATACACTGTTTAATAGTACAGATGGAGGGTGACAGAAAGATACAGAGCTGTAGCGTGCAGTGTCTGTTTTCCATATACTATACCATATGCTGCTGTTTTCTGTAGTTTCTTGCTGGCTGTGGGTGCTTACTTCATTAACTGTTGCATTGTTCATGAAGTAGTGTGCCTCTCTGAGATAGCACAAACACAAAATGTGCTCTGATTACATTCCATGATGGATGTTGGGTATTGTACTGTGCACCCGACATGGCTTACTGCCCGCATGACTTGCACAACATAGTACTTGTCCACAGAGAAACAAAGATTTCTGTCTTGTACAGTTGACTCCCTTGCTGTTTCCCTGTCATTATGCGGTCACTTGCAGAGGTAGTCAACAGATCGTGAATAGCTCCTCTGATATCTAGTCATGGCTATCGGCTTCCTAATTACTGCAGCTAGTATGTGGCTGAGCGATTCTGTTGGAACCTTGATCACCTCCACGGCGATATCACCTTACACCCAATGGACAGGCAGGTACCTTCCTCTTAATGCTACGTGAATGTCCTTATAACTGTCCCAAATGGATAGCTGCAGGCAAGGAAACCAGGGCATGATACGACTGGGTGCTCATGTGAATACCAAGTGGAGAGGAGGAAAATGGTGTCTTTCCCTTCCTCAATTAAGCAGCTTTAGCAAAGCGGCACTTGTATGTTGGGGCTCAACACTTCTGTGTCACTCTTCCAGTACAGAGTGCTGCAGCCATGGGAATGCAGACATGTGGCTACTTTTCTACCCTTTGCACTGTCAGTGAAGTCAGATTGTGAGGAAACTTTCCTTGTGGTGCAATCAACGTGTGTTTGTTCCTGTGAATAGGGATATGCTAGGATCTTCAAGGTCCATTGGGTGGGTAGGTGGGCACAGTCACTTAACAGAACAAAAAAAAATGACTGCATTTCAGTTTTACAACTGCAGCACAATAAGTTCGGTCACTTGTATTATTTTTTCCCTTCCTCGACTTCACACCACATCCACTTTCTGTAAGATTACTACTATTTAATGAATGGTCACCTGACCCATTTCAGCCAATGATGTTTCACAAACATAGATGCCCATGTTATAAGTAAGCAATAACTCATAACAGGGTGTACAGTTATTTGTGATTAATCAGAATAGGTGTTTACCTAATCGGGGGATGAGGAACACAGAGGCAGTATTAGTTTTTTTATTTTTTTTTAGACAGGACAACATTAGTTGAAGTACTGCTGGCAACTGTTGCAATTTGCGAAAGTGTTGCATCCATTTCTTTAGCAAAATGGGACAGTAAGGGGATCGATTGTAAAAATGGTATATCAGGGGATCAGAATAAAGATCTGATGCCCCCAGTGTGTTCCTTGGCCCCCGATTTATTATAGCTGTGAGTTTTTAACTTCTTTTTTAACTTAATTTTGTTTAAATTCTGTTTGTTTTATTTTTTGCTTGTTTTAATTCTTTGAGTTAGTAAGGGTTAGTTTAATTAGGGATGTTTACTGAGAGAGTTAGTATTCTCTGGCATCTTTGGGAGTAGTTTAGAGCTACCGAGAATAAGTGGGAGTCGACCACTAAGTTTTCTTTTAGTCTCTCTTTAATACACCAATATTGGAATTTGTGAATCAGGAGATCACGTGATCAGGCTGCCCAAGTAGCTGGACCAAGTCGGAGCTCCCGCTATCCAAAACCCTTTTCCATTAAAAAAAACGTTCTTTTTACCTCTACAACTCTGCAAAAGAAGTGGCAGCTGATCGTAAGAGGAGGGAGAAAGTCTGAACCTGTGAGATGGGGCAGGAAATGAAGCCAGCTTTTCCCCGCCACACTCCGCCTGTTTCACCCGAGAAATCAGGGAAGAGGCCTAAGGCCCAGATGTCTAGTAGCAGCAAAGCACTTGTTACCAAAACCCAGAGAGCGTTGGAGCCAGAAGCGACTCTGCTAACCTTGGAACTGCTTCGGCGAGAGCTGTTGCCACTGAGAGAGGAGATGAAAACAGTAGCCCTTGAAATTAAGCATTTAGCAGGGGCTTTGGAGGATCTAAATATGAAGGTCTCTGACCTGGATGTGAGGATAACATCTCTGGAGAAAGCATCGAACCGAGCAGAAGAAATGGTGGTGAATGACTGCCAATGTCTCAAAAAGTTAGAGTTTAAAGTAGAAGACCTCGAGGGGAGATCCCGGAGGAATAACTTAGTCATCCTGGGAGTACCCGAGAAAGAAGAAGGCCAAAATACCATTCTTTTTCTGCAGAAGCTGTTTGATAAACTTGCTGGTCCCTCACCTTATGGCCAATCTTATACCCTTGAGAGGGCTCACCGAGTGCTGCGTCCGATGCCAGCCCCAGGCCAGCAGCCCAGACCCCTGATTGCCAAATTCCTGAATTATCAAGAAAAACAGTTCTTACTCGACAAAATGAAAGAGTTGGAGAAGGTCCTGTGGGAAGCCAAGCCCATTAGAGTTACAAACGACCTGCCAGCCTTGGTGCGACAAAGAAGGGCCCTTTTCCACCCCACCGTCTCGAAGCTGATAGCGGCGGGCATCAAATTTCAAATGGGGTACCCGGCCCACTTGCAAGTGATGGTGTCTGGGGTCTGGCTTTCTTTTGAAGACGTGGATTCAGCCAGCCGGACTCTACAGAAGGAGCTCCCGGTCCTGTTCAGACCCAAGTGAAATGTGCTGAAAGTGAAGATTGCCTGGAAAGAACGTAGCATAGATACTGGTTCCTTTGTTGCCACACAAACTGTAACGGCACCTCCTAGTCGCTGAGTCAGGGAGGAAAAGAACTTTTGAATTCTATTCTTGATCCTTTGTTTGGCAGGTTACCACCACAAATGTTATAGTCCCAGAGGTAGAGGACTAATGGACACACTAGTTTATCACGGTTTTGTTATTTACTTGTTTGGGGGTGGCGTATGGGCTGGCAACATATTTCCCTGTCTTCAACTTAAATGCAGCCCAAACCTAGACCAGCTATAAAACCCCTCGGATGAGATGGGGACCGCTACAGGTACCCACGGCTGCACCTGGGTTTCTGATAGGGTCATGACTGGATCTCCCTTAAGTGACAATAAATCCTGGGAGGTACCCCATGTGGGGTCATACAAGTAGGGGCTAGTACTGGGGCTTCAAAGTGGCCTGATACATATGTCCTGGTCAAGATGCATGGGTGTTAATTCCTGGTACCTGTCCCGGGATGCCACCCCCTTAATGAGGGATAAGTACACCAAGGGAAAGAGATGGCGGGAGGGCCATGGCATGTACCTGCAGTGGGTTTTGCTACATCACGTAGCTGCGAGAGGTGGGTTGAGGAATATCTTATACAGGGTCAATTATGGATCTCAGTTGCATGTTTCTTAGTAGCATGAAAAGTGGGGGCATGTTTTGTAATCGGGAGTGGATTGGGGAATCACAATAATGTGGTGTTTACCTCGAATGTCTGGGGTGTTCGGGGGTTAAAGGGGGGAGGAGGGGGTCCTCAGCACAGCTCAAGGGGTACAGTGCTATTACTGTGGAGCCAGAGACCTGGACTCCGTTAGGTCTTCTCTTACTTCTTAAGTGCTGTATATGGCCACCGGTATGAAGTTTGCTATTTGGAACGTCAAGGGACTGAGGCAGCGGGTTAAGCTTTACCAAGTTCTTAAGCATTTCAGTTTGTTATCAATTAATATTGGTTTTATCCAAGAATCCCATTTGCTAGATGTGGAGGTGAGGTGGATGAGAAAAATGCAGATTGGGCATGTTTTCTCTGCAGAAGGATCCACTAATAGTGCAGGGGTTCTCATAATCATTCACAGAAGGGTCCCACTTGTACCGAAACAAGTAATCAAAGACCCACAGGGCCATTTCCTTTTTATCCATGGTTTTTGGTGGGCTACGGAGCTCTTGCTGGGGACTGTCTATGGGCCCAATTCCTACTCCCCTGATTTTTTCATGAAGTTAATTGATACCCTGCAGCCATTTTCCTCGCTGCCAATGGTAGTGGGCGGGGATATGAATGTGGTATTGGATTCCTTAATGGACCACTCTATGTCTAGGAGCAGATCACGCTCTTCAGCTCAAAGAGCGCTATCTGAATTTTTAGAACTGTATGCTCTCTATGATATCTGGCGAGTGCTCCACCCTAAACATAAAGAATTTGCCTCCACGTCCCCGGTCCACAACACTTCATCCCGCATTGGCTATATTTTTCTCTCGCACAGCCTTCTCCCCAGAGTAGCCGAAGCCTCTTTACAACCCAACCCCCCATTTGACCATGCTTTAGTAGTTTGCCATCTAGTGTCCCTAAATACGCCCAAGAGATCTTTCAGATGGAAAATAAATAATTACATGCTAAAAGAGGAGAAAATAGCCCGAGTAATTGGTGAACACATCCAGCAGTTTATAGAACTTAATTCTGGCTCTGTGGAGAGACCGGACATAATGTGGGGAGCCTTTAAGACACTTATAAGGGGCGCCTTGATCAGCCTAGCCACCTTTCAAAAAAAAAAAGAGGGACAGTTGAAAGGGCTATTACGGGAAATACAGGATAAAGAAGGCAGTGATAGTTCACCTCTAACTGATCTTGAAAAACAGGAATTAATCAAACTTAAGGAGGAGTATCTAGAGTTACTGAGGGACAGAGCTGAATATGCAGTCCTCAGGGCTAAGGCAGCATATTCTGACACTGGGGAAAAAGCTGGAAAGTTGCTGGCACTGAGGATCAGACAAATGGAAGCGGACCGGCACATTCTGGTGATTTGCTCCCCAACCACCAACACTCTCCTAACATCAACTGAGGAGATAGTCTTGGGAATTTCGAAGATATTATGCTGAGTTGTATAGCCTCAAAGAGTCGGCCCCAGACACCAATATTGATTATTATTTGGGGACTATTGGGTTACCTTCTCTGAAAAATTACCAACAGGACCGTCTAATTGCCTCCATAACTTGTGAGGAGGTTTTTGAAGTCATAAAGGCCCTACCCATAGATAAATCTCCCAGGCCTGATGGGTTTTCAGTGAATTTTTACAAAAAATTCATAAATCTCCTACTTCCCATGTTACTGTCCCTTTTCCAGCTTATCCTATCAGGGGCTCAAACTGACCCGACTTTGTGGGAGGCCTTAATTGTGCTGATTCTAAAGCCCGGCGGGAAAAATCCAGAGTCGCCTGCTAGTTATCACCCGATATCTCTAATGAATCAAGACATTAAAATCCTAGCCAAGATCTTAGCAAACTGCCTTTTGTCAGTTATCTCTGATATGTTCGGGCCAGAGCAAGTCAGATTCATACGAGGGCGGTCGTCAACAGATCACCTAAGGACCCTGTCGCATGTCCTTTCCATATCCAGAGATGCCCCTTACCCGGCAGTTCTAGTTTCCTGGACACGGAGAAGGCATTCCACAGGGTAGACTGAAATTTTCTTGTAAGGACCTTGAATGCATGCAATTTTCCTGAACTTTTCCAAAAGTGGATCAGAATTTTTTATAGTGTCCCGTCAGCTAGGGTGATGGTAAATGGAGTTATCTCCGATAAGTTCTCATTATACTCTGGTACCAGACAGGGTTGTCCCCTTTCACCGTTGCTCTTTATCTTATATCTGGAGCCCCTGATTAGAAGGGTCAAGCAGTTTCCCCTAATAAGGGGGGTGGCCATTCAAGGGGTAGAGATTAAAATATCAGCGTATGCAGATGACTTATTACTACAACTAACGGACCCAAGTAACTCAATACCGGAGCTGTTGGGGGTGATTCAAGAGTTCGCCAAGCTTTCCAATTACAAATTGAACATAGACAAATCTCAGATATTCCCACTTAATTATAGAGTGAACAAAGCCCTAGTTAGCCAGAGTGGAATGTCCTGGTCGTCGAACTCTGAAATATCTGGGGATTCAGGTGGTGAGGGATCCAACACAACTTTTCAAGCTCAATCTGGATGATTTAGTTAAAACACTGGATGGAGACTTGAAAAGATGGTCCAAGTTACCCATTACACTCTGGGGACATGTAAATCTAATCAAGATGAATTTCTTCCCTAGGATTTTTTATCCGTTACACTTGTCCAACACATGGATTCCATATGCATGGTTCCACAAACTTAATGCAATAATAACCAATTTTATCTGGGCCAGAAAACAACCCAGAATAGCATACCACAAGCTAGCTGCCCCAAAGGACAGAGAGGGTCTCCACCTCCCGTCCCTAGTTTTTTATTACTGGGCAAGCCATATGGTTAAATACTTAAGATGGTTGGAAGGTGAAGAGGGGCTTGCTGCTGCAGAAAGCTTACCGTTGTGGTTGCGAATAGAGTTGTCCTATATCAAACAGGAGGGTTTTATGCCATTATCCTTATTGCATATTAAGCTAAAGGACCTCCCCCCAAACTTGAGACTCACCCCACTCGCAATTTCAGTTAAGGTGCACACACAGATATGTGCGAGCATGGAATATAGGCAGGAAAGGGACTTGGCCCAACCGGTTTGAGGCAATCCTAATATAAAGCTTGATGGCAAACTGATTAACAGGACCTGGCTCCCACAGCTTGACAATGTCACTCTTGCTCAATTAGTCGCTCAGGATGGCTCGTGGCTCCAGGTCTCCACTATTTTGAATAGGCTTGCCATACCTGTCAAATCCATTTTTAAGGTCTACCAGCTAATGCATCTATTAGTAAATGATTTTGGCCCGATTTCTCCTTCTTCCCAAAAGAATAGGTTCCAAGATGTCCTAGGAACACTTGTGGGTCACAGATATTCGGTGTCCAAGATCTCTAAATGTCTTTACGATTGCAAATATCCCAAAAAGTATTGGGCCGTTTACTTCCCAGGACCAGAAATAGATGGAGCAGCTCTTTGGAAAAATGTCCACAAATATATTAAACAAGATAGACTGAAACTGGTGCAGTTCCATACACTGCACAATATATATTACACTCCTCAGAAACTTCATAAGCTTGGTCTCAGGGACACAGCCCTTTGTTCCAGATGTGGAAAAGAGGAGGGTACGCTGTACCATATATTCTGGTCATGTTCGAAGGTTGCTACTCTCTGGAATGAGGTTCAGTGCAGATTGGATCCTTTACTGGGCCTTTCCAATCTTTTCTGTCCTGAGATATGCTTGCTGGGTGACTATGCTTCCATATCAGCTGTATCTAGGAGGTACTACATGGCCTTAATCTCATTATTGATTAAAAGGGTCATTCTTAGATATTGGAAGGATAATGCAGATATATCTTATTCTGAGTGTCTCAAGGAGATCTTGCTTAACTTTAGGATGGAAAAGATGATGGCGAGTCTAAATAACAAGTTGACTAAATACAATATCATTTGGGAACCTTTACGCACGCTGCTGAGTATTTAAGATATATATTGGTTGGCCGTTCAGGACACCATCTAGATGGTGAGCTGTGCTGGGGAAGGGGAGGGAGGGAGGTAGGGGGAGGGAGCAGTCTCTTTCATAATTCTATGGATGGCTTAAAGAAGAAATGTCATTATGCACTGTAAAGAGCTGCTCCACTTTGTTTTTGTGAAAATGAATAAACTTTTAATTTAAAAAAAAAGAATTGGTGGATCAGAGAAGAAAAATAAAGTGAAAGTCCTGGTGCTGATCAGTTTCTGGTCTCAGTTTGGGGGCTGAGTGGATCGTGTGGAGAGTGTGTGGTAATGGTCCGGTGGTGTGCAGGAGGACATTTGTTGTTGGCTGAAGAGCATTTGTGGAACTATTCTGGTGGAGTGAGGCCCTGGTTGGTGAAGTGTTCAGGATGAATTACACTGGAAGACACTGGAGCAGTGACCGGAGTGAAGCAGACTGCTATTGTTCCTGTCTGTGACAGCAAGCAGGCCCTGAAAATTTGGAGTTCAATGGGAAGTAGAGGTTCAGTGTTTCTGTGTGGCCGCTTACCTGAGTGGGGTAAATGGTGCTTGGTCCTGGATGGGAGGTGGGAGAGTATAATCAGCTGTATGGCTGGGTCTGGCTCTGAGACCTTTTGGGTGTTAGGGGCATGTCTGGTGTCTGTCAGGTGGTCCCTTGAGCCTGCAGTCTTGGGAATTTTTGGGGCTCTTGATCTCCTGGGTGGTGGTGGTTGTCTGAGAGCTCTCCCTGTGTCCCTGCTCTGGGCCTTTAAGGGTTGTCTAGTTTATAACTGGTCTGAGGAGTTACATCTATGAGCTCAGCTCCATTTGCAGTCAGGAAGAAGTCCAGGAAGGAGATTGGAGGTGAAGATCTTTTAGAGGAGTTTCTGCCTCACCAGTCCTAGTAATTAATCTACTGCAGGCACCTACAGAACTGGTCTGAAACACTTTTCCCTTTCTTTCTTGAACCTGATTTTGACTTATTGTTACTAAAGCAGTGAGAGTGCTTTTACTATTTATATATAAATCATGCTTTTTCCATGAGGCCCAGGTGAGAGCTGATGCCCTTTTGGACATTTTATGTGTTTAAACCCTTGAAGTGAGAGTTCAAAGGTCACATGTTCACATAAACTGACATGGAAATACTGAATAGATTATTTTGTGGACTTTTATGTTTTATTTTGATTTATTGGTATTTATTTTGATTGGGTGTTGGGGTTTATTGTAGGAGGGTAGAAGCATTGTTTTAGTGAGTTGTGGGTAGTTTTGGTATTGTGAATAATTTTGTGGGAGTGCTGTGTTTTTATTATATTAGTCATTCTGGTGTAGGTATTTTGTAGATAGCATGTGTTGGGACCATTCTTCAGTGGGCAGGCACTTCTCCTCCTCCAGGTTGAGGGGCTTGCACCCCTTTGATTCCCCCCCCACTGCAACCCATGGTGTATATGCATTGGCGTGCCTTGGGGATAGTGCAGAGGGGCCAGAGGGGTTGGATCCCTAGACTGGAGTGGAGCGGGGTGGGCTGATTGGTGTGGTAGGGTGTAGGAGGTGTGCTGGGGTGAAATGGGTCCAGGACAGGGGGCCTCCCTGCCTGGTTCCCATACCTAAGCATTCCACTGGTAGAGGTCAAGTAACCAGCTCTTCTATGGCCCCTCATCCAGCACAGGTGGTGTTATGCAATGCCAGGTCAATAAAGAACAAGACAGCAATTATCTGACCTGGCTTGCATTACTGACACCTGGCTGAAAGAGAATGCCATTCCGGTATTGGAGTGAACAGTTCCAACTAGATACTCGGTGATACACCACATGTGACAGGATAAATGGGGTGGGGGTGCAGCCACCTGTTTCAAGGCAGAATTGGGCCTTGTAGAGGTACCAGTGGGAGCCACCAGGTCCTTCGAGTGTATCATGGATGCAGATGTGGGTTGCAAGATTCTTCTCATCCACCATCCACCCAGAGATGATAAATATTTTTTCATGCAAGTTGCAGACTTCATCGTTGACATGGTGTTGGAATCCTGCAGGTGGTTGATCCTGGGCGATTTCAATGTCTCGGTCAACAATGAACTCTCATTGTTTGGTCAGAACTTCCTCCAACTGATGCTTTTGTTGGGCTTCACACAGACAGTTACCACTGCAACCCATATTCAGGGTCACTCCCCGAACCTTGTATTCCTTCTGAGGATTCTTATTTGTTGTTTAAATTTTGGTAACCTGGTACGCCCACTGAGACAATTACATTACCTTTTTCAGGGGTGACTTAGGATTAATTACAGACAACAGGAGAATAAACAGCAGGAACAACTCAAAGCAAATGGAATAATACAGACATTACAATGAGAGAATGGCATATGATTCACAGGCAAGTTAGGCACAAATGAAGGTCATCCTGAGGAGTAATGCAGTTTCACGAAAAAAGTTACACATACAGTAGCTCATGCAAAATGGTAAGGGTCTCAGTTTGGGAGTAGTGCTATGCCAGGCAGCCTACAGTAACTGCAGATGGGATGGAGGCCGCAGACCTGGTGATGGAACCAGTCGGGCGGTCTGGTCATTTATTTATTTATTTAAGCATTTTACCAGGAAGGCATACTGAGCAGAGTACTGCTCGATTACAGATGTATCCTGGGGGGAAGGGAGAACATAGGAAAACAGTTTACACAGTATAGACAAGAAAATACATAGTGGGAGAAATAATAAACATTTGGATCTGGTTACATGACAGTAGTAGCTTGACAGAGACAAATTGGTAACGACAGTACGTACGGTATGAGAAAACACTTGAAGTTATGATTGACAAGTGAATACATTGTGGAAGATCACTAACGTTTGGTTCAGAAACCACTACATACAGAATTGAGTGTGGCAGTTGGCAGCACAGTTACATACAGCAAGAGAACAACAAAATTACGTTTTGAGCCATACGAGAGACAGTATAAGGCGAGTGAACAATCATTAGATACTGATGAATTACAAATTTGCTAAGTGCCAACATTCCCACAGAGTTGCCTAGTAGATGGTTGGCTCCTAGACACAAGCACAGGTAGGGACAAAATGATCTTGGAGCATGTAGTTAGGTGCGAAAGGGAGGTGAAGCAGCGAATGTTCACTGGGAGGGAGTTCCATAGCGAGGGAATGCGGTAGCTGAACCCTGATTGCCCCGAGGAGGGAGACCGGTATGGGACAGCTAGGGATCTGGAGTCTGAGTTTCTGAATGTGTATGATTGTGCGCTAGGGTTTGTTAGGATGTTGGAGAGGTAGAAAGGGAGCTGCTCGGATCAAAGCTTGGCCTTAATTTCTGCTTAGTGAGTTAGCCTGCCATAGTCAAGTGAGGTGAGGTTAATTGCTTGATGTAGGGCACAGTGGTGTGTGGAGTAGTCATAACTCTATAAGGTTCAGTTTTGCGGCTCCCCCTGTGAGACCTGCCCCTTTGGAGATGGCCTGGTACCACCCTTTAAGAATGTTACTCCTGAGGGTCTGATGGCAGTGCTGGACCTACTGAGCAAGCCATTGGAATGCTTGGATCCAGGGAACCTGGTATTGCATTATAATAGTGTGGTGTCAGAGGCCATGGATGGTATTGCTCCAGTCTGAGTTTGCCCTCTCTGTCTTCATGCTTGGTCCCCATGGTTTACCAACATATGAACATATGAAATTTGCCAGCAGATAAAGGCCTTGAGGTCTATCAAGTCTGCTTGAATGTGCAGCTAGCATCCCATATTCTGAAGCTGTCCCTCCCTTCCACCCTTCCCCTCCATTGACCCCCCCCTTGTCCTGTCCCATCCCCTTTTGAAGCAGTCCATTGTTCTACTGGATACCACTTCTGCAGGTAACACATTCCACCCAGCCACCACTCTCTCTGTAAAAAAGCATCTCCTCATCTCCCTCCTAAACCTTCCTCCCTCCAGTCTCATATCATGGCTCCTGGTGTCCCTCCCCTCCCTTACTTTGAACAGCCCCTCTGTACCTGTTTTGTTTATTCCTTTCATGTGCTTAAATGCTTCAATCATGTCTCCCCTGTCCCTTCTCTCCTCCAGCAAGTACATGTTCAACTCCCTTAGCCTCCTCTCGTATGAAAAGTCCCCCTGCCCCTTGATCATCTTTGTCACCCTGCACTGCACCCCCTCCAGTAACTTAATGTCCCTCTTCAGATACAGTCACCAGTACTGCACACAGTACTCCAGAAGTGGTCTAACTAATGACCTATACAGTGGCAGAATCACCTCCTCCCTCCACGAGGATATACCCCTTGCAATGCAACCCAGCATTTTATTGGCCATTGCAGCTGCCTTCCTACATTGTGCCGAGTTATTCATTTACTCTGTAATGAGCACCACCAGATCCTTCTCCTCCTCTGTCTGGGCTAGCTGCACTGCCCCCCAGCAGGTAACTCCTCCTTGGGTTCTTCATCCCACAATACAGCACCTTGCAGCTTTTGGCATTAAACCCCAGTTGCCAGGTGTCTGACCAGGTTGCATGCTTTGTCAGATCATCCTGCAACCCCTGCTATCACCCTAAGTCATCCACCACTGCTCCTACCTTGATATCATCAGCAAACAGACTGATCTAGCTCTTGATGTCCAATGATATGTCTGCAATAAATATCCCAGACAACACTGGTTGAAACACTGAGCCCTGTGGAACAGCGCTCATCACTACCTTGGGTGTGAGAGCTCTCCACCCACCAACACCCTCTGTTGCCTTCCCTGAAGCCAGTTCCCAACCCATCAAACCAACTTTGCACCAGCCCCTGTGCATTCTAACTTACTTCCCAGCCTTCCATGTGGCTTGGACTCAGTTGCATTACTTAAGTCCAGATACAGGATATCCACTGCATTCCCCTGTCCAGTTGCCTAGTTACACAATCATAGAACTCCACCAGGTTGGTTTGGCAGGATCTGCCTCATATGAAGCCATGCTCTCCTGTAGTCCTTTGGCCTCTAGGAGGGCCACCTGTCTCTCCTTCAGGATAGTCTCCATTAGCTTACCCACGAGTGATGTGAGGCTCACCGGTCTGTAGTTCCCCAGTTCATCCTTGGGGCCACCCTTCTGGAGGGGCACCACATGAGCCATTTTCTAGTCCTGAGGTACACACACTGAGTATAGTGAGTCATTAAATAGGTCTTCCAAAGGTCCCACAAGGACCTCTGCTAGCTTCTTCAGTACCCTAGGGTGAATGCCATGTAGGCCTGATGCCTTGTCCACCCTCAGTGCCTTCAAACCTTCCAGAATTTTGCCCTGCATGATTTCTCCACCTGTCACCCCCTCCCCCTCTGTTTCTGATGTTATTCCCCTTGGGTGTCACCCCCCTCTTTTCCTTAGTAAATACCAAGCAGAAGTAATCATTTAGTGCTTCTGCCTTATCACACCCTGCTTCCACCCAACCCCCTTCATCCTAATCCTTACTATGTGGTCCTTACAGCTCCTTTTCTCCCTGATGTACCTAAAGAAGTCCTTCTCCCCCTTCTTAATGCCTTGTGCCAGCCTGAGCTCCGTAGATGCCTTGGCTTCCCTTACTGCTCTTGTCTCCTCCTTCGATCCCGTCAAGTACTACTCTCTGTCCTCCACCTCCCTGTTTTCTTGTATCTCCTAAAGGCAGCTCTTTTCCTTCTTACCTTTTCCACAACCTCCTTGCTCAATCAGCTTGATTTTTTAGCCCTAGCATTCTTTTTCTGGGCCTTGCAGCAGGTTTTAGTTGCCTCCACTATCCCCAGCTTTCTGATCTCCCACCTCTGGTTAGTGTCCATACTAGATTGAATTCTGGTCAGGTACCCTTTTACCACTCCCCCCATCCTCCCAAAGTCAGCCCTCCTGAAGTCCAGCACTCTTGTGCCAGATTCCACTCCTTCCTTGCCCATATCCAATGTGAGCCATACTGAGTGGTGGTCACTCCTGACAGCGTTCCTCCACCGAAGTTCTCTCACAAGTCCCATTTGCCAGCACAAGGTCAAGGGTATTCCCTAACCTGGTTGGATCACTGACCATTTGCAGGAGGAAGCTGTCCTGGAAGGCATCCAGCAGTACCTGCTCCCTTCTGTTCCTGGTTGTTGGGGTACTCCAGTCCACCCCTAGCATGCTGAAGCCCCCCACAATCACCACACTACCCTTCTCGCAGGTCCTCCTGATCTGTCCCGCTAGTTCCCTGTCTAACTCCTCCATCTGAGATGGTGGCCTGTACACCACTCCCATTCTGAGAATCCTATTCTTGGAATCCTGGATTTGCTTCCAAAGTGACTCCATACTACCCTCCTCCCCTTCCTCCCTTACACACTTCAGTCCTTCTTTCACATGTAGTGCCACCCACTTCCGTTCCCGGTCACTCTGTCCCTACAAAATAACCTGTACCCTGGTACAGACAGGTCCCAGTCACTGCATTGGGTGGTCCATGTTTCTGTGATGGCCGCAATGCCCTCCTATCCCTCTGCTGTGAGCACATGTAACTCTGCAGTTTACCTCCCAAGGCTCCTAGCATTAAGGGTAACCACCTTCCACCCTTCCCCCCATCCTGTCCTCCTTTACCAGCATCACCAACAGTACTTGCCATTTGTCCTTTGTCACTGTTATGGGGGGTAAGCTCATATGGTTTCCCAGCCTGTGGTCTCTGCATGTCTCTTACCCAATTGCCACCCCCCGCTCCTAGTTTAAATTCCCAACTTCCTCTATGTACTCCTCCATCCTCTGTTTCAACACTTTATTTCCCTCCTCAGTCAAGTGTAGTCTGTCCTTGGCTTGGTACTACTGTCCTCTCAGGTCCCTCCCCACCCCCTCCAACAGCCCATACCCTTTAGCATAACACCAGGTTCTTAGTCATCCGTTAAATTCCTCTATTCTCAGCTTTCTTGTTGTGCTTGCCTTGGGCACTGGAAATATCTCTGAAAAAGTTACTGATCTTCTTGCCCCCTCACATAATTGTCCTAGTTCCTCCAACCTCTTCTGGACTATATCTACTATCTTGTCAGCCAGATCGTTCATCCCAAGATGTATAATTAAATGAGACTTGTCCCTACCCCATCTAGCATATTTCAGAACAGATTGCCCCACTCTTGCTGCTGTCATTCCTGGCATAGCCTCCACCCTAATGCGACTTTGCCTCTCCCCCTTGCTACCCCACCTAAATCCTCTTAGTATTGAGCCCCGAGCACTAAGATTCCACCCTTCTTACTCCCTGCTTGCTTCCATTCATCTCTATCTCTCATTTCCAGCTCCTTTTCTTCCTCCTGCACATTATTTCCCCCTTTTGTCCCTGTTGCAATTCTCCCAGGAGAACTTCCCCCTGCTCTGGTTTGGTCTAGGCATTTATCAATTACTTCTCCAATTGCCTCATTTCTCTCCTCCTCCTCCTCCTCTTTCTTCCCCTCTAGCAGTGCAAAACTATTTACTGTGGACTGTTCACAAATGCCTGCTGCCTCTCTCTTCATACAGTAGTAACCTGTACTCTCTTTCCACTCCATGACTTTTGCCACTTCTTTTCCTCCCCTCACAAGACCCTATCTCCTCCTTCCATTTGTTTTTGTCTCCTGACCTGATTTCCCTGGCAATCGTTCTTCTTGTCCTGGCCCCCTTTGTCTCTGCTTCCCTTCTTCTGACCCTCTCCTCACCACTGTTGGCTCAAATATCCATCCCTCATCTCCCCTCCTCCCTCCCTACAGTAACGGGCTAAACTCACCCCCAGTCTGCCTTGCCTATCTTAGTTCCTCCTGCAGACCCTCGATCTCCTTTGTAAGTTTCTCTATGTGGTTGCACTCTAAACATCCCCATGCACTCCAGGCAATTTTTAGAAAGATTGATGCACTGCAGTTGTTACAGCCTTGTACTCCACCCATTGCTCTCATTGCAGACCAGCGACCCACACCCTTCCAGAGGAAGGATACCAAAACTCCTCCAAGTTTCCCCTTCCCCCTATCAGTGCAAAACATTATTTTCTTAATTTCCCTTATCCCCTGTATTGTACTCATTTAGATAGATTGAGCAACTGCTTTTATACAGTCCTATCCTTCCTATCCACACCCAAAAAGATACTTTAAGTAACTATTGCACAACTTTCTTCCAACTCTTACTCCTCATTTCCACAAAGTGAATAGCAATGCAAAATGCAGTTACTTCCCTTCCACTGAGATAGCAGTCACCTCTTCACTTGCTGCTGTTCCTTTCCTGGATGTCTGCTTCTGCTATGAAAGGTACATGTCCTTTGTCCATTTGAGGAAGTGATGCCAGAACCCTAGGTATAAATTAAATCACAGACCAGGGGTGGCTGGGGTGAGTTGCTGGGAGAGTGGGACCAGCCCCAAGTCTTCCAGAAACAATCAGGTAGCTGAGACCCCTGGTCATACCATTAGCACCCTCCCCCCACTATGCAGCAAAGTTTGCAGCTAGTGAAGCCAGCAAAGAAAAATCATAATTCTACTCTAAGCCTCCCAAATAGGTTTGCTACCAAAAGAAACAGGTCTCCAATTCAAACAGCGTCACCAACAACACATCAAAATAGGCTTTAAATTAGAAGATATAGGTCTCCAATTCAAAGAAACAGCCCCAATTAAATTGCACCAAATAGGTTTTTAATCAGAAGAAATGGGCCTCCACAAATGCAGCCTGCTACACAGTGAAACATCAAACAAATGAGACCACTTATAGCCACCAAAACTGGTTTCAAAATTCCAACAGCCCCAAAACAATACCCTGCTACCTCCTTAGAAGTAGTAAGAAAGAAAAGAAATAACCTTCTATCAAGTAAAATCCAAAAGAAATAATGTAAAAACAGCAAGAAGAAGCTCTATACTGGAATTAGTCTGCTCCCTTCCCCTTCTGGTTACCTTGAGGGAGCTAAGGAAAAGAGGGTGAAGGTTGGAATGTTGTTCATGGACGTCTGGTCTGGAGGAGGACAGACTTAGATCGATGGAACAATATTTGAATTATCTATCAGCTACCTCCCATAAGAAGGCAGAGTTCCTGTCCAGGGAGATTGCTGCTGGAAGAAATCAACCTGCTCAGCTCTTCCAGACTGTCGATAGGCTGTAAAATCCAGCCTGCTTTCAGAACCGGAGAGTATTTTTACAAACTGAGTGTAACGAGTTTACTCAATTCTTTGCAGATAAGTTATCGTCTATCAGGTCACAGATCCACTTGACTCGTTCAAATGATTAAAACAGAAGTCAGTGCAAGGGCTTAGGCACCCAGCCTGTCTGGATGAATTTTGACCAGACAGCGATCATGGATATCATGAAGATTTTTCATGGTGTGGGATTGACTTGCTGTAGTTTGGATCTTGGTTCAATTCACCTCCTTGTGTGGTGTGTGGATGTCATCAGATGGATCCTTGCTGAGATAGCCTGGTGTTCATTGGATAAGGGTGTGTTTCAGAGCACCCTGAAGGAGGCAGTGGTGACACCCCTTATGAAGAAATCTTTCCTCAACCCAGGCTGTCCTGCGAGCTACAGACCTGTCTCTAACCTGGCCTTTTGGGGCAAGGTTATTGAGAAGGTAGTTGCATTGCAGCTTGAGAACTTTCAAAGCATCCATGAAGTCCATGATTCTCTCCAGTCTGGTTTCAGGAAAAGCACAGAACCAAGATAGCTCTAATTCAGGTATTTAATGATCTCCTGATAGCATGGGATCAGAGGAGCCATTCGACCTTGGTCCTCATTGATTTCTTTTCAGCATTTGACACTATGGACCATGGAGTGCTGCTTGAATGCCCTACGGCTACTTTGTGAACTATCAGAGACAGTCCTCAGGTGGTTCCATTCTTTCCTCAAAGGCAGGACACAGATGGTGGTGTTGGGGATTTTTTCCTTGGCCCCTTCTTCCTGCTTGTGGGGTGCCACAGGGTTCTGTGCTCTCCCCCATGTTGTTAACGGTGTATATGCTGCCGTTAAGAGACATTATAAGGTGGAAGAGGTTGAGTTTTCACATCTGTGCAGATGATAATCAGCTTTACATGTCCTTTGTACCACAAACAGAATGATGCAGTCTCAGTCTTTAACAACTCCCTTGCCAAGATTAAGGACTGGATGAGTGCTAATTAGTTGAGACTGAATCCTGATAAGACTGAGGTGCCGGTGGTGCACCTAGGTCATCGGGTTGAGAGGTGGACTGATGGTCAGTAATCTGACCTTGTGCTAGGGGACAATGAGTTCAGACCCCCTGAACAGGTGCAGAATCTGGTCATCGTGCTTGATTGAAAAGCTGACCTTAAAATCTCAGGTGTCAGCAGTCGTTAAGTCCTCTTTTACCATCTGAGGAACAATGCCCAGATAAAGCATCTAGTTCCATCCAGGGACTTTCCTACATTGGTCCATGTCTTTGTGTTTTCCTGCTTTGACTACTGCAATGCTCTATACCTATCGATACCGGAGGTGGAGCTCCATCACCTGCAGTTGGTGCAGAACACTGCAGCTAGGTTGTTGACAGGCTTGTTGAGAACTAGCCATGTACTAACCTATACTTTGCAAACTGCACTGGCTGCCTGTGAGATGGAGGATCACCTTCTAGGTTGCATTGCTGACCTATAAGGCACTACACAGACAGGGACTGGGCTACCTGCAAAACCTCCTTCAGCCCTATTCCCCCCCCCCAATCCACTCCTCTCTGCCGTTGAGAGATTGCTAGATGTTCCCAGAGTCTGACTTCAGATTTCGGGTGTGGGGGCATTTTCATTTGCAGACCCAACCCTGTGGTATTCCCAATCTCATCAGATTAGAGAGTGAATGTCCACTGAGACATTTAAGTCCTCTTTGAAGATGCGTTTATTCAGTTATGCATTCAGGGACAATGTTTAGTTTAAGAATAACTTGCTGCATTTTTTAATCTTTTGATATGTTTTATCTTATTATTTATGTTCCATTATGTTTACGCACTTTGATATTTAAAAATTGTGTTATAAATAAAGGTGATTTGATTTGAACTGCACTACAGCTCCAGAGTGGACGCTGTGCTGATATCAAGTGTCTCACCTCTGTACCTTTCAGTAACTAGATGTATTTGGCATTGGGGCCCTCTGCTTGTGGCTATCTACTCCTCTTTCACCGCTCTGTTATATGAGGGATGCAAGCTACTTACCAACTGCCTTCCTGCTTCCAAAAAAAGTTGGCTTCTGTGCGCTCATTATATGGTGAGCCAGATTTAAAAGCTCCCAGCTCAAAATGTGAAATGTTGACATGGTTGCAGCCTATCTCCCATGATTGGTCATGGCCGCACCTTTGGTGCACATATGTCAGGGAGAGATTAAGATAAAACACTCAGACAAAAGTGAAATCAACGGCTCTAAATAATTTCAATTTCACAGCTCTTCTAGTACCATCTGTGCTGCAACACCAGATGAATATTTAATAGAAGCAATTGCTATTTAAGTGAATGTCTCACACACAGTTAAATTAAAGTGACACTTCCTGAATAATCCCTTGCATTACAGTTCATGTAATCCAGTAAACTAGAACCTTGTACATATCCAAACAAAATAAACTTTCACTTGTTCCTTAAAGCCCCCTGAAAAAAAAGAATGGAAAGAAACAAGTTATCTTGTTTTAGATAGCCCCCCTGCAAGTAACAGAAACATAGACAGTAGTTATCTTGTTCTTCAGAGACCCTTGTAAATATTTGAAACCTAGCAGTTCACTTGTTTTTTAAATAATCCTTGCTCTCCAGTTACAGTCCCCTGTCCCATTTATCTGCTCATCACAACACAGTCACTGTTGCCTGCAAAAACATATCCCTGCTCTCCAATACAATACAATGTCCCCTCTTGTTGTTCAGTGCAGCTCCTCTTTTTTTCTTCAAAATCTCTCACAGCTCCTCTGTGGTCCCACAGTGCAGCTCCTAACTGTCACTTCCAGCTCCTTCCTTCACCCAGTCGAATGCACAGCTCTTCTCCACCACAGCAATCTGCCCAACAGCTCCTCGGCGGTCGAGCTCTACAGCTCTGAAGTGTCTCTCCCCAGCATCTTTCAGCAACCAGAATACTTGGCTTAGATGCCCTCTGCTTCTGGCTCCTAACTACTGTTTCACTGCTCTGTTATTTGTAATGCAGGCTATTCACTCAAAGCCCCTCTGCATGCCTCAAACTTGACTTCTGATATGGCCAATTGGAGATTAATGAAGGTCACCACTCGACTTACAAGAGCATTGCTAGTCAAGCAGTAGCCTTCATTAATCATCTGGCCATTCTTACATATAAAAATAGCACTGAAATTGTGTATCATTCACTTAAAAGGGGCATGTCCCTGTGCTCTCTGGATACACATTATTACATTATTGAACATTTGTGCATGTCAGCACTATCAGGTAGTGAAAAGGATTTGCTGGAAGGCTCATTTGGCTGAATGGTATGCTGTTTCTATGGTGACACCGGCACAGTGAACCCAACATAGCAAAACCCCAACCATGACTATACTGACAATGATGGGGATTTCACTTCAATGACCTTTCTGGCTATGGTGGTATATATCTAACTCCATTGTCTGTGTGATGTGGAGTTAGCTATCTAAAGTAGGGGAGGGACAGGGTAAAGGCCCCCCAAAATGGCCATCATGGTGTTGCAGGGACACTTTGGTTTTGAGTCTGTCGACAGGTTTCTGACACTGTCGAGGATGTTGTTGTGGGAGGTGTTGCACTGGTGTCATAGATTCTGGCCAAACTACAATCCCATCCTCAAACTTAAGGACCACAGATATACTTATGTAAAGCATCCCTCAGGCAAGAGAGGTGCACGCAGATTAGTCAGTATTACAGCCTCCTGAATGTCTCCCTGAAGAGTGCTGCCCCAAAGCTGCTGCACTGCACCACTCACATCATTGCTTTTCCCATATTCTTAGACCTCGTCCCAGTTTTTAATTTTTTTTCTCACTGTCTCACAAATACTACTTAACAATTACAGTTTCACAAGTACCCTCTGCACAGATTTTAGTATTAATCACAGCTTCACACTTACCCTCGAAAAATATTTAAGTAACCTCTGTAAAATGTTCTAACACAAATCACAGGAAAAGATATTCTATTCAATTACAGATTCATAAGTAACCCCTGTAAAAAGATTCTCTCACAATCACAGCTTCTCAAAAAATAAATCCCCCAAAAATGAAGATAAAAAAGATTTAATACAATCACAGCTATAAATATTCAGTACAATCACAGCTTCCTAGGAAACCATTGTTTAAGAATTCCCAATAATCACAGTTGCACCATAATCCCCTGTCCATGATGAAATACAATCCCTGCACACTCTAGATTCATTTCAATCAGAGCTTCCCAGTAACCCCCTGTAGAAGATCCCTAACAATGACAGTTTGACCACTATCCCCTGTCTGGGACATTTTTCAGTCTCTGCAAATGATTTAATCTCAGTAATCATCCCTCAGGCTTTCCTTATGAATACTCTTGATATTTAATGTTACACTTTTGTAACCCCCCTACAATTGGGGGTTCCTAAAAGCCTTCCCAGAGCTTGTTTACATGCTCCATGCCTGGCTGGTGTTCGGTGTAAGGCCACTAAATGTAGGGGTTGCGAGTGCTTTTAAAAGCCTCTATGTACTGTCTCTTTAAGAGCCGTCTGCTTGCAGTCAAAATCATTGTTTATGAGGGGGACTGTGTGTTTCCCTGCTCAAGTCCTGCTCGAGCTGTACTGTAATTGCCCCTCTTTGTGGTCGCTGAAAGTGCCAGGGGAGAACCCCCTCAATAGGTGTAACTATTTGCCTGAAATCATTTAGAGTAATAGTGAAAATGTAGTTTTATTTAACCTGCTTTTGTTGCAGATGGGACTCTGAGTGCTGTGCCCCTCCATCTTGGACCAGGACAGTACGAGGGGTCCAATAGGAGCGAGGGGGTATCCAATCTGGAGTAAAAAAGCAGCCAACCAGAAACCAGGACTCTAGATGGAGCCAGCTGACCAATGGGGACACAGCCTGTAATTCTTGTAAGTGGCATTATGGGCCATGGCACCTTTTCGCACCACTGAGGGCCAGATTAAGTGGCTGGCAGTTGTAACCAGCCAATGAAATCAGGTAGCACCTGAGCTGTAAGGATTGTCCCATGCTGTTAGGGGCAGATGCATTGCGACTGTGAGTGAGGAAGGAGCTCTGAGCTCCTGCGCCATTGTGTGTTCGTGCGGGAAGGGCGTGAAGGGCCTGAGGGGGCCGTTTGCATCGCCAATGTTCCCCGGACTAAATCCATGAGGGCAGCGGTCAGAGGAGGCTGTGTACAAGCACAGCTACCTACCAGGCACAACCTGAAGAGGACTAGAGAATCTGCTAAATCGCACTCAGTCTGTCAGGAAAGGGGAAGCTGCAGTGAGACTCCCGATAGCTGTGAGTTCATTTGAGTCCAAGGAGCAGCTGCCTGGTATGGTACCCCTCTGCTGTTTTCCATATAAATGTGTGAGGAGGCCTTTGAAGCTCAGGCTCAGCCCTGCAAGTGGTGAAGGAGTGGTTCTCTGCTGGAGTTGTGAGTACTGGATCAGGGTAGCTCTCTGTTAAAGCTTACAAACAAAGGCAAATTCATTTTGTTGTATTGCTGACTGCACTAATTGAGCTTTCTTGCTCCATCTGATCTTCTCTGGAATTAAATGCTCACTTGTGTCAGGGCTCCAACCAGCTGCATCGAGGAACTCACCATTAGGGCTTGGGTACCCATAGACAGTAATTAATAGTTTAGGCCTGTGCACAGAGCCATAGGTAGATTTTCATAAATTGTAGTGGTAAGCTAATCAACCTGATTCCCCCCAGTCCTTGTTATCTCCCCTCAATAAATCAGATTGCTTGTTTTGCAAAAGTACACTGGCTAGTCTGTGTATTAATGGTGGAATACTGCAAAGTGAATGTGGTGTAACTGTACCTTACTTTCCAGGGGGTCCCCGAGTGAGCTGACTGGTTCGAGCTGGGGGGAAAGTGTATATGGTAAGGACTCTGAAATTGAACTGCGTGGGAAACTAGTGGGAAGAAAGGGGGGTTGCAGCAACCAAGAGGGCTGTGACCGAGTCAACCTCAATTGTTCTAACCCCGACCTCTGGGTGGAGGCACCCACCAATAGATCTGGGCCTCTCGCCCTGCTGCAGTTAGGACAGGCAGGGGTAGTAGCCCTTGGGATAGCGCCCCCGGAGGTTACACTTTTCTTTTTAGGTTATTGTGTCATTCCTTTTTTATCCTGTCTTACGCTCACTTAACTGGTTGATCTTTGACTTCTTTTACTGCTTGCGCTGCTCCTCCAATTTGACTTCACCTTGAGCTACACCTTTCTACATGTGGTTTTCTCTGCTATTTCTCTGCAGAATCTGTCCAATACTTCCTTGCCTTTAATATTATTGGGCTGGTTGGGTTGGGAGGGAGAACTATTTTTGTAGGCATCCTAGCGGGGTTGGTTAAAGTAGGACCTGGTCTTCTTGGTTCACAGTACAGCGTTATCCAAACCATTCTGCATGGCTAAACCTTTTTTTTTTGGGGGGGGGCAGAGTACACAATCTAGTCGTCTTGGTTCACAGTATAGAGCTATCCAAACCATTCTGTGTGGTTAAACCTTTTTTTTGGGGGGGGCAGAGTACAATAAAAACCTCACTGCATTCATTTTGGTTGGTCACGAGTATTCCCTTCTTAACATTCCTGGTGGGGATCTCTCATGCAAACAATTTTAAAAGTCCGAATATCTGAGTTAGTTTAGCATCGTCATTTCGTGTACACAGAGACGTGTCTTTTTTTCTACTTACTGTAGTAACACAATTTTATAGATCTATACATGGGGTGCTGATTGTAATTACCCAAGCAATGAGCATGTTAAAACATTTTTAAAAAGAAGCCTACTCCTACAGGATTTAGACTATTTGTGCACTTCAATCTAAGAGGGATTCAAAATACAAACATAGAAAACTTATATTAACATGTTTCAATATGCTGTATCATACAGGCACACTATATATTATTACCTTTGGGTGGTTTTGTGGTTTGAGGACTTGCTGATGTTGATGATAATATTGTTGATGATGTTGCTGTTTGTGTTGTTGTTACTGTAGCTGCTGTTGTTGTTTCAAGCAGAGGTTCACATGTTCCATTTGAAGGAATAATTCTTATACAGTTGCAGTTATCTCCAGTTGTATTTGAGCAGCTCTGGTATGTATCACACATCTGACTGTTCCATAGGTATCCATTCTCACAAGTACACTGAGTTTCATTATCCACAAGTGTGCACACTAAATAAAATGAAGGAACAATATTCATTACAAATAACATAAAACATGTAATAGCACTTTGTAAAGTCATTTCATGTGTCAAACTTAACCCACTGCCTACAACATTATCCTCTGTAAAAACAAACGAGTATGACTGAATATATGTGTTTTAATGTGTGTGTGTGTTAGGACTAGAGGTGCAGTGAATTAAAATTTCGGCGGTGAAGTGAACACGAAGTGGGCACTTCGTGTTACTACTCCACTACGAGGAGTGGGCAATGCAAAGTGCTCACTCCGCCTTGTCATTGCCACTTCACGTTAAGGCAGAATGGCAATGCAAAGTAAGGTGACGTCATTGTTTTTAATGGACTTCGCGTTCCTCTTTAGGATTCTAAGTGATCCACTTGATGTTTCAGATTTGTCAGCCCCCCCACACATCACATGGCTTACAGTACTGTAAGTCACATGATCTTTAGCTAGGCAGGAAGAAAGTGAGTCATACAAGCAGACACTTTTAATTTCTCTTGTGCAGACGGAGAGAGAGTAGTGTGTTTTGTGACTGCTGATACTTTTAGATCAGAGCGAGAAGGAGATTTAAACTTTGATTTAGACCCAACAGCTTTTTTAAAAGGTACATTTTTTTGTCTTTTCTGTACTCTTTTTTACTTAATTTGTTCTTTCTGTAAATTTTATTTTTCTAACCTTTATAAGTAGTTATTTGCTTGTCTGTGTCTGTGTGACTGTGTGTGTGTGTGTGTTGTATAACAGTGTGAGTAGTGATTGCTCGGAGTGAGTGAGCTCATAGGAGAGATAGACCAGGGTGAGGGAATGTCTGGGACGGGGCAGCTTTGGGAGAGCATGGTAGTGGTAAGCATCGTACCGTGTGCATGTGTGGAGGGCATGGGCACCCATTCCTGTTGGACCGCTCAAAACTTGTGAGTGCCCCCCCGAAGCAGGACCAGCACCACCTCCTGTTCTGACTCTGAGGCAGTTGAACCACCACCACCACCACCACCAGGACCAGCACCAGGTCCTCTGGAGCAGGATGTGCCTGTTCCTCCGGGCCCAGGTGTGGATCCTATCCCTCTTCAGCACCGTGACCAGCAGGCTTACAATACATCCAAGTAACTATTAAAAAAAAATGTATGTTGTGATTCATGACATGATTGTAAATCGTGATTTGTGACTGCATTTGTGACCATGATGATGAATAAATGTAAATGCCTATCGCTGTACTTCCCTGGGCCCCGATGAGCTGTAGCTGAAAACTCCCAGACTTAAAAACAATGAGTACAATTCTGGGGTGGTGAAGCCTGGAGAGATACTACAAAACAGGCTTACAATACAGCCTCCAAGTAACTAGAAAAAAAATGAATGCTGTGATTCGTAACGTGAATGATCGTGAATCGTGATTTGTGACCGTGATTATGAAGAAACATGAATGCTTACCACCTACGGCTGTACTTCCCTGATAAGCTGTAGCTTAAAACTCCCAGACTTAAAAACACATATCAATGAGTACAATGGTGGGGTGATGAAGCATGGAGTTATACTACAAAACAGGCTTACAATACATCCAAGTAACTAGAAAAAAAATGTATGTGATTCATAACGTGAATGATCGTGAATCGTGATTTGTGACTGCATTTGTGACCGTGATGATGAAGAAACATGAATGCTTACTGCCTATGGCTGTACTTCCCTGATGAGCTGTAGCTTAAAACTCCCAGACTTAAAAACACATATCAGTGAGTACAATGGTGGGGTGGTGAAGACTGGAGAGATACTACAAAACAGGATTACAATACATCCAAGTAACTAGAAAAAAAATTAATGTGATTTGTAACATGAATGATCGTGAATCGTGATTATTGACTGCATTTGTGACTGTGATGATGAAGAATGTGATTTGTATCACGGGTGACTCGTGATGATGGTCCTGACTTAAAAACGCATATCAATGAGTACAATGTTCATGCAGAATTAAGCACCACACCTGTCCAGTACTCTGAAGGGAAGCCAAAGAAACAACAGTGACTTAAGTTACAGATGGAGACTGGGCCCTAAAGAGATGCAAATGCACAGACAGATTAAGATTGCGCTGTGCACTGAAGAGATGCAGATGCAAAGACACAACACCTAACCAGTGCTCACCATCAGAAATTCAAATCTGGAAAAGAATACTTTTACCGGTTGGGGTGGGCCGCTCGCGGTGGGGCAGTTTACTGTACTGCTGCAGCAACAGTCACTAGTACTAGTACCAGTACCAGTAAATATACCACAAAGAAATAAAAAAATCACACAGCTGCAGTGGATAGCAGCTTCACATTGCTGAAATTATTATGTGGCACAATAAAAGGTGTCTGATTTGATGACGCGCATCACACACATACTCACACACACACTAAGTAATGCATAGCAAATTGAAAACTTCAGTAATAGAGCCACATATTTTAAACAAACTAAAATTATGCACTCCTGCACCACAACAATCAGCAAAAAAATGGCAAGAAATATTGAAAATATTAGTGTGTGTACATTAACACAGTTAAACAAGAAAAATATCACCCAAACTGAAAGCACTGTCTTTTTCTCCAAGTTAATATACCTACACCATAGATACACCCCTTCCCCAAAGCACACTTCCACTGTCTCTCAGTACACAGACTGAATGTTGTACATTAACATTCAGAATCCATACACAAACAATAAACGCTCGATAATATGAGCTCAAGAGGGTTTCCAATAATCGAAACTAAAGTTGCAGCAAAAATTACTCAAAAAGGCTTTTTTAACAGCTTTTTGAAGGTTTGAACTGCAGAGAGCTCTCAGAGCAGATTGTCTCCTACAGCTTCCTACACACACTACCCCAAACTGAGGCTATGCAGAACAATCTTAGAGCCCATGTGACCTGAAATCCCATGAAACATTGCAAAATTCACCTTTGGAGCTTAAAAACATGGTGAAGTAAGGTGAAGTACATTGTTTTCAATGTACATCACCTTAAGAATTGATGGAGTAGTGGTTTGGGAAGGCAAAGTAACGCAAAGTCATTGTTTTCAATGGACTTCGCATTACCAATTTGAAATGCGAAGTACTCTGCTTCGCATTGCGGAGCACTCCTCGAATTCACCTTTACTCCGCGGATCACTTTGTGGAGCGAATTGGGGCCACTTCGACCACCAATAGTTAGGACTGTAGATGAGGAATATTTCTCAGAAGCTTCATCACCTGAACAATAGGCACAGTCTAAATAGTACACTCACTAGTAGATCGTTCATGTTAGGGGGTGCAGTAGTTCCATCATTAAGGCATACAAACTAATGCCCACCTCCTGGCTCTAGAGAACTGTCCAGTCTGCACTAAACAATCAGACTTAATGATTTTGGACTCTCACTGTAAAGTGCCAGGTCTCTAGAAATGCAGGCCATCAGTATAGAAGCACGATAGCCTTTATTTGGCAAAGTTGTAAATAATTCAGCTATTTTTAAAACATATTCAATTGCAAATGGTATAGTTTGTTTAAATATTTTAAAAAGGAAGTACTACCCCATTAGCTTTTAAAAATGCAATAGGCCACCTTTCAAGTGGGTTTGTCACATTTCAACTAACTTTGAAAAAATAATATTTAGGCTGAATTCAGCCTATATTTTAGGGGTGGGATTTTGAAAATTCATAATACTGGAAAACTCTTAGTTATGTTAATGGTGATTTTCAAAAGCCATGAAATGGACATGACTCCTAGTTCAGTTGGGTAGGATATTACAAATTCCTAACACTGGGCTGTTTTCAAAAGTTTTACTTACCTGAAAACTTTGTATTGGTTGTGTTATACTTTACACTTATTGTTTGCATACAAAAATGTTAGACATTGAAGTTAATAATTGACCAGTTTACAAATCCATCTAAAAATTGTGTCTGGGCTCACTTACACCTAGTGCTAGATATTTAAAATCCCTGTGAAACCACAATATTTCCTATATGTGCTGGATTTTCAAAGTAAAGTCATTATAAGGCTGGTTCTCTCTTTGAAATGCTGGCTATGTGGTAGATACCGTGTCTCTGCAAGGGTTTTAAAAATCCATAATCTTGTGCATGTTTTATTGGTGAACCTGTACTACAATGTTATGCCTGGTTAGACCAGTTGTGTGTGGTCCTATGTGGAACATGAGAAGAAAATGTGACTGTTTGAGGTGCTAAGATTTTTTTTCTGTATTGGTGGACTGTGGCAGGGGAATTAGTCCCTCAGCTGTTTAAAAATCAGACCTCTGAACTTTGCAAACTGGACATAACTGAGAGTTTTGACAGCTGGACATAAGTATGTCCTGACATTGAAAATTGTACATGGGGGCAATTTTGTGTAATGTCCAAAGTTGTACAATAGAAAATTAAATTTAGATGTAGGCTTTGAAAAATTCCCAGGATGCATTTTAAAAACTCCACACCTGTTTATTTGACCTGGTTATGGGACATCCGGAAAAGGGGCTCTAACTCACTGGCAGGACCGTCATGACTTGTGCTCTGAAAAAGATGCATAAATCTTACTTTGATGCATGCATCTTTTTTTTTCATAAAATGTGGGATGTGTTGCAAATAAGTCAGAATGTTTAAAAATAAGCCATTTGCATCCCATTGCATTTGCCTGAATAATGCATGCATCAAAAATATAAAAGCTAGTCTAGTGTCCGTACTTTTGAAAAGTCATCACCCCTTATATATTATTGTATTTCTATTAATTTCTTTTTCATTTCAAGGTTTTTTAATTTTTATTTTATTTTATTGAATTCTTGGATTACAATCTTTGAGCTACAAGCTCATTTACAAAGGTTCCACATCAGGAAGAAAATGTGAATGTACAATAGTAAAACACAGGGTTACAGTGGGCATTAAACAATTGTCAATGGTAATATGACTGACAGAGTACATGGAATAGGGATTGTGCCTTAACAAACAAGCAAAGTCAGAGCTGCAGCAGTAATTAGCACAAGAGAGTGGGGGAAGGAGGAGGGAGGGAGGGAGGTTCAAGAATGATGAGATGGGGGAATAGGGGAGGTGTTCAGCTTGTGGGAACCACTGGCTAAGGGTCACCTTGTCAGGAAGGGTGTAGGATTGGAAGGACTGGGGGTTAGGTAATAGTTAGGGGCATGGATCCCTGGGAAAAAAGGGTGTATATTGGACTGGGGCTGAGATCAGGGGGGAATGGATTTGTGGAAGAGGGTAGGAGTGGGAATTAGCAGATTGGGTGACTGCTTAAGTGTGCATTGGTGGGGTAGTCAGAATTTTTAACCAGGTAAGTTTGTCAGATAGGGCAGGTGAATTTCCCTTGACTGGACAGATGGGATCTAAGTGCAGATTTGAACAAGCCGATTTTGCTAGTAGTGGCTAGTACTGGTGGGGGTGAGGTAAGTCATAGTGGGGCCCAGTATTCAAAGGATCGCTGACCTTGGGTGATGTGATGATAGGGGGATCTTGATGGAGATCTTACTGGATGTCCTTGAGGTCCTTGTTGGTGCGATCTGGTGTATGAGGGAGCTGGGCCCCAGAGGCAGTAGGGCCAGAGTTGCCTTTTTGGCAAGGAGACAGGCTTGATAGTGGACCCTGTCATTCAGATTTAGCCAACCAGTTTGCTGGTGGAGGTGGCAGGTATGGGTCAGGAGTGGGTCTCCAAGTGCAAGTCTGCAAGCTTTGTTGAGCATGGTGGTGAGTCGCCTGAGGGTGATGTCAGGGCCTGCACTGTAGATAGTAAGGCCATCATCAATAATTGAGAAGACCAAGCTGGTCATGGCAAGCTGAAGATCTTTATCAGAGAGGCAGCCTTGGTGCTTATATAGCAGGCTGGGCTTCCTGTCAGCTGTAGTTGCCACATGATTAATATGTGTGGCATATGAGAGGGAGCTGTCAAGGGCAAGGCCCAGATATTTGAGTTCGGAGAACATTTCATTGGCAATCTTTTGTAAATGCTAGATGTTCAGGGTTGCAGCTGTGTGGCGGCTGTGCACAGGAGAAAAGAGCATGGACTTGGTCTTTTTGTGGTTTACTAGGAGTTTAGCTTTGTTAAACCCATCTTTTACATTGTAAAAGTCCTATTGAACATACTACTCCAGTTCGATAGGGTCAGACTGACTGGAGTAGATCACTGCATCATTGGCAGAGAGAAGGATTTTTTTCTTGACATGCTACTGGTAAGTTGTTTAGAAAGAGACTAAAGAGGAGGAGGCCCAGGATGGATCCTTGGGGGACACCGATGGACACTTGAAGGGGGTCAGAGAGTGCATTGCATATTTTTACCTGCTGAACATGTCCAGAGAGGTAGCTCTGGAACCTGCACAGTGAGTCAGAGGAGAGCCCAGTTACCTATAATTGAGCCAGGAGTAGACCATGGTTGACCGAGTCAAAGGCCTTGGTGAGGTCGATAAAGGTTCCCCCCATTAAGTGCCTCTGGTAGAAGGTGCTGTGAATGTAACCCATGAATTCCAGAAGTGCTGCGGAAGTGCTGTGGTGTTGACAGAAGCCATGCTGCTGAAGACCTTGTAGTTGGTATTTGTCAAGGTGCTCCACCAGCTCATCATAGACTATATGATCAAGGGCTTTTGAGATAGGTGGGAGGATTGAAAATGGGTGATAGTTGGTGTAACAGCCCACCTCTCCCTCTGGGCTGAAACAGCTTTTACAGAGGTGTCTGTTCTCAGGTATTCGCTGCCACCAGCCGGACTGTCCCTTCTGGCACCCCTTCAAGCATACAAACTTGAATAATTAAATGTGCAATTGCACACATTAAAGTCTGGTAGTGTGTCTCTCTCGGGTGACGGATGCTACATATAGTTTACCTCAGACAGTGGAAACCAAATATTACCTTAGAAAAATGACGTCACAGTCACAACTGTTGAGCAAATAAATAGCTTTTTACTTAACAGAAAGTGCAATGAGCATTTACAGAATATGTATTTACAACACAAGAGAATAACACGAATACAGGAAAAGTAAACACATTTTTTAAATAACAGATGGCAAAAGAAAAAGGCTATTACTGCACTATGCTAGTACTAAACTTACCCTTTCCTGTCCTTCTGAGAGGCACTGGACCCTATTCTAACTGCCAGCTCCCACGGACATATCTAAAGGGTAGGCTCCCAAGCTTAGATTCTCCCTTCAGCTTCAACATAGGAAGAACACTCTTCATTGTCTCTCAGACTCTTATATATTCTCCTGGGAATAGGTAACGCCTATTCCCCCTTTAAATGCACCAACCATCTAACATGTATGTATTTAATTGTCCCAATCAGACTGAACACCTATCAGTGACCAATTATATTCCCTTTTAACCTTAAGTTTATATTTCATTGAGCCAATCCATTCAAACTGGCCTGTGTGTGTGGACAGGTTTGTGTGTGTGGAGATGTCCACTCAAGATTTATGACCCAGCTTTTATCTAGCAGCTAGGGATGACTGAAAATTCCACTAACTGGAATTCTCTGCTTGAATGAGTGTTTTTTTTTCAGACTGCTAAAAAAATAAGGCACCTACAGAATCCAAACCATTAACTCTTTCCGTACCCCTTACCATTTCTGTCACATCTCTTCCCCCCAGATAATGAAGGCATGTGCTTTGGGCCACCTCAAGTGACACAGCCATTCATGCAACTACTGGGAAGTGCCCAAAGTATCCAGTCATGCCTTTAGCCCTGTTTAGACAGCCCATCTGCATTTGCATTTTGTTTGCCACTGCGATGCTGGATGGTCATAATGTATGCCTGCAGTACCAAACTCCAATGTAGTAGTTTTCCATTTTTGCCCACTTGACCTATGAAGCCATATCAGGGGATTATGATCTGTGACCACAGTAAATTCTCTCCCATATAGATAAGGCTGCAGCTTCTGAAGGGCCCACACTATTCCCAAGTATTCCTTCTCGATTGTGGATTGTGGCAAATACCTCTTCTCTGGGCAATAGCCACTGGCTGAGGTACACATACGGGTGCTTATCTACCTGCTGGGTAACTTGGCTCAGCACAGTCCCCAGCCCAGGATCTGAGGCATTCACATGGACCATAAACTGTAAACTATAATTGGGGCTGGCCAATACAGCTGGGCCGCTTATGGCCTTCATTAGCTATGGGAAAGCGACCTCACAGCCTTCTGACCACTTCCACAGGATCTGGCATTCCCTTCTTGGTTAGGTCTGTCAGGAGCTTAACCAGATCGCTATAGTGAGGATTAAACCTCCGATAGTACCCTACTGTCCCTAGAAATTCCCTGACCTTTTTCTCTGTGGTAGGGAGGAGGCCAGGCCAGGATGGCATCGACCTTGGCAGGCTCAGGGCGGATGTGTCCACTACCCACTCGGTGCTCAAGGTAGGATACTTCTGCCATACCTATCTGGCACTTTTCTTCTTTGGCTGTCAGACCTGCATTCCTTAACCTGTGGAACACATCCCGTACATTCTTGATGTGTTCATCCCAGGTCTGGCTGTATATGGCTATATTATCCATATAAGCCAAAGCAAACTCACCTACCCCTGACAGAATGCGATCCACAAGCCGTTGAAAAGTTGCAGGTGCATTCTTCATTCCAAATGGCATTATCTTGAATTCGTATAAACCAAATGAAGTAACAAAAGCTGATCCCTCCCTGGCTGCAGGGGTCAGAAGTACTTGCCAATAGCCCTTTGTTAAGTCTATTGTGGTCAAGTACTTGGCTCCCCCCAGTTGCTCCAGGGTCTCATCTGTTCTGGGCATGAGATAGGCATCAGACTCTGTGCAGCTATTAAGCTTCCGGTAGTCCACACAGAATCGTGTGGTGCCATCCCTTTTGGGGATCAGTACCATAGGTGATCCCCAGGGGCAACTAGATTTCTGGATTACTCCCAATTCCAGCATCTCCTTGAGCTCCTCTTTCACAGTCTGCTTAATGTGCTTAGATACCCTGTAGGGGGACTGTTTCAGAGGAACCTGGGTCCTTGTATCTGCTTGGCACTCTTCCATCGTGGTGTACCCCAGTTTCCCTGTAACATGTCTTCATATTCTCTCAGTACACCCCTAATTTCTTGCAGCTGAGCTGGTGTCAGCTGTTCCAAGAGGTTAAGGTTGTCCACAGAGGATGAAGCCCTGGCCTCCCCAAGCAAGTCCACCAGTGGATTCATCTCAGTTTCTTCCTCTGGGGCACTGCATACAGCAAGGACCAATTCCTCCCTGTCATGGTAGGGCTTCAGCATGTTAATATGATACACCTTTCGTCTGCATCTCCTGTCCGGTAGCTCTATCATATAATCAACATCACTAACCTTTTGGACAATGGAGAATGGCCCCTCCCATGCTGCTGGTAATTTATTCTGTTGGACAGGGATGAGTGCCATCGACTGCTGTGCAACCTCATATTCTCTGGCTCGGGCCCTGCAGTCATACCAGACTTTCTGATGGTGTTGTGCAGTAGCCAAGTGCTCCTGAGCAAACCCCATGAGCTCCTTAAGGTGGGTCCTGAATTTCAGGACATACTCCACTACACACTCCCTTGGGAGGCACAGTCACCCTCCCATTCATCCTGAATCAAATCTAGGGGCCCCCGCACCCTATGTGCAAATAGGAGCTCGAAAGGTGAGAACCCTGTGGACTCCTGTGGGACTTCCCTGTATGCAAATAGGAGATGAGGCAAATATTTGTCCCAGTCCCTCTTATGCTGGTCAGCAAAAGTCCTTAGCATCGTCTTAAGGGTTGAATTAAATTGCTCCACCAGACCATTAGCTTGGAGATGGTATGGAGAGGTTTTGAGCTGCTTTAACCCACACTTCTCCCACAAACTACTCATTAACCGTGACATGAAACTGACACCCCGATCTGACAGTATCTGCTGGGGAAAGCCCACCCGGCTAAATATTCCCAACTGTGAATCTACCACTGGTACTGCTTCAGAGGATGTTAGGGCCACTGCCTCTTGGTATCTTGTGGCATAGTCGACAACTACCAGGATATACCGATTGCCAGTGCAACTTGGGGTGCTTAAAGGCCTCAATATGTCCACAGCTACCCGCTTGAAGGGTTCATCAATAATGGGCAGGGGCACCAAAGCTGCCTTAGCCTTGTCCCCCATTTTCCCCAGCCGCTGACGCTGTGGAAAAGTCCTTCAATAATTTGCCACACTCTTGCCAACACCAGGCCAGAAGAAATTGTTAGTTAGATGTTTTTTCATGCATCTCACCCTTTAGTGCCCTGAAAATGGGATATCATGGGTGAGGACCAAAAGCTGCTGACTGTAAACCTTAGGGACTACTAGCTGCTGGAGTACCTCACCATCTTGCCCTTCCTCTGCTGTACATTCTCTGTGCAACAGCCCATTTTCCCAGTAAATGGACTATTTACCCCCGTGAGGACGCTCATCCCCATGACCTATTTCCCACAGTTTTTGCAAGGCAGGGTCAATTCGCTGTGCAGCACTCAGCTGCCCTCATCTGACCCTTCCCAGTGTCCCCTTGAGAAGGAAGTCCTGTGGGCTTCTCTATTTTCAGCTGGGGTTCATGACTACTACTTCTAGCCAGCCCCTCCCCTGGGCCAGACACTTCCTCAGCTGCTGAGGGTGTGGCTGGACCACCCGGAGTTACCCCCTTTTCACCCTCAGAATCTTACCGTTGTGCCTGACTACAAGTTACAACACATACCAGTTTTTGTCCTGGGGTCCAAATCCTTCCCCATAATCACATTTTCAGGTAGGTCCTCTACAACCCCCACCTCCTTTTCTTCTTGGCCCCCTTCACAGCTCAGGAAGACTCTAGCCATTGGTAATTGGACTGCTGGCCCTGTGAATTACTGAACCCTGGAGTATTTCCAAGGCACCATCTGCTCTGTCTGGATGAGATCCCGCCTTACCAGGGAGATGGTGCGGAGCACAGGGGTTTGGCTTCATTGGGGACTGGGGTTCCACCTGGAGGGACACCAGCCTATACTGGCAGGATGGTCTGCATCTGTCCAGGAAGGGAACAAGTCTTTTGAGCAATCGGTTTAAATGCTTCATTGGCAAGCTTTTAAACTAGTCAATGGGGAGGCACTGACAAGCAGCAGAAAATCCCAGCCTCCCTACAAAACAGGGTACTAAATGAGAAAAAGACCAAGGTAGAACGGTCAGTGGGGATGCTGCAACAGAAGGTAAGGCCATCAAAAATGGAGAGCAATGAGTACCAATGCCCGTAGTCTAGGTAACAAGCTTCCTGAATTAGTGGCCTTGATGGAGGAGGAACATCTGGATATCGTGGCAGTCACAGAAACATGGTACACACAAAACCATGACTGGGACGTAAACATACCAGGATACACTATCTACAGGAGGGACAAGGAGGGTAAAAGAGGGGAGGAGTAGTTCTTACATAAGGGAAGGAATAAAAGCAACAGAACAAAAGGGTAAACAGGAGGAGAAGAAGCACTGTGGTAAATTTGGAGACAGGCAATGGCACCACAATCCCATGAGGGTTGTATACAGACCCCTTCTCAGGGAGGAAATGGACAAGGAAATGATAAAAGTATACTTAGAATGGCAGAAAAGGGAGATATTGCTGATAGGTGATCTGAATATGCCAGATGTTAACTGAAGGCATTGCAGCTGCCACTCAAGAGTGCAGTTATTCTAGATGCCCTACAGGGGCATGCCTAGACAACTAGTACTGGAGCCCTCGAGAGGGAGCAATATTAGACTTGATACTCTCAAATGGAGATGGAGAGAGGATCACAGATGTAGAAGTGGGTAGCCATCTGGGAACTAGCGACCATCGAACAGTATGGTTCACAATAAACACAGCAATAGAGTCAAGCCATACAAAGACAAAAGTACTGGACTTTAGGAGGGCTGACTTTGCAAAATGGGTGAGTGCCTAAGGAATGCACTAGCAAATGGGTGGGAAGGAGGTGGAAGAACAATGGGAATAATAAAACTGCCATCACAGAGTTAATGCAGCCTTGTGTGAAGCAAATAAACAAAACAAGACGATGTAAGAAACCACTATGGTTCTCAAAGGAAGTGGCAGTGAAGGTTCAAGAGAAAAGAAAGCATCTCAGGAAGTACAAGGAATCTCAGCAGGAGCAGGACAGAGAACTGTATCAGTTAAAGCAAAAGGAGGCTGGGAAGGCAGTCAGAACAGCAAAGGCCCAAACTAAGGAAAAGATAGCCAACTCAGTTAAGAAGGGAATAAACCTTTTATAGGTACATCAGAGCAAAGGAAGACCAAGGGAGGGATAGTGAGGCTTAATAAAGGGAGGGAGGGTGGCAGAGGGAGAATGTGAAAGGCAGAGATACTAAACAAATATTTTTGCTCAGTATTTACAAAGGAAGAGGGGAGGTACATAAAACAAACAGTAGTAACACTCTGGATACAGAAGTTGATACCAGCCCATTTACAGAAGAAAGGGTTCTGAAAGAACTCTAAAACTGAAGGTGGACAAAGCAATGGGGCCTGATGGGATTCATCCAGAATTCTAAAAGAACTAAGGGTAGAACTAGTGACACCAGTGACTACCCTCTTAACAAATCATGGAGGATGGGTGGTACCGACGAGGACTGGAGGAGGGGCAGATGTGATTCTCTTCACAAAGTGGGAGCAAGGCAGAAGCAGGAAACTATAGACCTGTTAGTTTAACCTCAGTGATAGGGAAAATGATGGAATCACTACAGGAAAGAATTGTCGAGTATCTAGAGGCCAGAGGGCACAAGACCCTAGGCAGCATGGATTCACAGCGGAAGGTCATGCCAGACGAATCTGATAGATTTTTGACTGGGTGACCAAAGTAGTAGATCAGGAGAGGGCTGTGGACATGGCCTCTACAGACTTTAGCAAGGCATTTGACACAGTCCCACACAAAGATTAATATATAAGTTAGCCAGCCTGGGAGTGGGTCCCAAGATGACAGCCTGGGTAAAGAATTGGCTGGAGAATAGGACACAGAGAGTAATAGTAAATGGAGTCCACTCAGAAGAAAGGAGGGTTACTAGCGGGTACACTGAGGGTTCAGATTAGGACCAGTCCTCTTCAATGTATTTATAAGCCGACATGCAGAAGGACTGGAAGGAAAGTATGTCTCTTTGCAGATGACACTAAGATCTGCAACAGAGTTGATGCACAGGGTGGAGTGGAAAGGATGAGAAGGACTTGACAAGGTTAGAGGAATGGTCAAATGTATGGCAGCTAGATTCAATGCTAAGAGTGCAAGGTAATGCACCTGGGAAACAAAAACCCAGGGGAAGAGTACACAATGGGGGGTGAGATACTAACAACAACAAAAATGGAAAGGGACCTGGGGGTAGTCATATCAGATGACCTAAAAGGTGGGCAAGCAATGTGAGAGGGCAGCAAGGAGGCTGGGGGATACTGGGATGCATAGGGAGAGGCAACACCAGTAGAAAACAGGAAGTTATTATCCCTCTGTACAGACAGCTGGTGAGACCCCATCTGAGTACTGTGTGCAGTTCTGGAGACCCAATCTCTGCAAAGACATAGACAGGATGGAAGCTGTCCAGAGGAGGGCACTAAAATGGTGCAGGGTCTGCACCGGAGGACATATGAAGAGACTTAAGGAGCTTAATATGTATAGCCTCGAGAAAGGGAGGAGGGGGGGACATGATAGAAACTGTCAAGTACCTCAAGGAATCAACAAAGTCCAAGAGGTAGCATCTTTCAAAAAAGAGGTGTGCAAGAACAAGAGGGCACAATTTGAAGATAGAGGGGCAGCTCAGAGGTAATTTAAGGAAGTATTTTTCACAGAGAGGGTTGTGGATGCATGGAATGGCCTTCTGGAGGAGGTTGTGAGTCAAAATCAGTGGTGGAATTCAAGCATGCATGGGATAGTCATAAGGCAATTCTGGGGGGTGGGGGTAGAAAGAAGTAGGCTGCTGGTTAACTAGGATCTGCAGCTTATCCAGTAGGTAGGGAAATGGGCAGACTGGGTGGGCCAAGCGGTCCTTATCTGCCGTCAAATTCTATGTTTCTATGTTTCTATGTTTCAATGTCAGTGCCTGTGTCCCACAGTCCCTGTGTAACTATTACATTAACTGTAATGGGATGCAGATTCTCATCAGAGGAGAGTGGTTCTTCAGACTGGACACACCCTGCAAACACACCAGTGCTCTTTTGATCACCCCACCACCATACCGCTGCCCTTTAACCAGTTTCTGAGGGCAGTTATATCTCAAGTGCCCCACCTGATTGCAAATATGACATTTCTCTTGGGTCCTGTCTTTTGAGTCCCCTTAGAACCAGAGGGTTCTACTTTGGGCTCAGGTGCAGGCTGGTTTCCTTTGGGCTGCCCCCCAAGGGATACCTAATAACCATGTGCTGCCCCCCACCACAAGACTTACGCTGTGTGTATGGCTGGCTAGACAGATGTATGTCAGCGCTTGCTGCCACCTCTGTTAAGGAGGCGCATGCCCTGCCTAGGAGCCATACCTGCATGTCCTCAGGTGCAATTTTAAGGAATTGTTCTCTCAATAATATATATTTGATTATTTCTACAGTGGTTGCTTTAGCACCCTCCATCCACCTATCAAGGTAAGTACGCAGCTGAACCTGCAGTTCTGCATAACTATCTTCTGGGCTTTTCTCTAACTCCCTAAATTTCCTTCTGCAAGCCTCAGGAGTTAATTCAAAATGTTTCAACAACACTGTTTTAACTTTATCATATTCAGCATAGTCTTCATTACCCATTTTAGAAAATGCATGCAAAGCCCTCCCCGTAAGTAAGGAAGTGAGATAAGTTGACCAGGAAGCCTTAGTCAATTGGAATTGGTCACATACTCTCAAAAGACCTTAAAAATAAATCCAGGTCACCTTCCTCTTTAAACTGAGGGAACAATTTGAATTAATTTTGGCTTCATGAGGCAAACTCACTCCACCATTACTCAGGGTTTGCTGGCTGCGTAGGGTCATCATCTCCTTCTCATGCTGTCATTCTTTTTCTCTCTCTTCATGTTCTTTCACTCTGTTTGACAGTATCTTTTCTTCCAGTTCTTTCTCTACTTCCAGTCTTTTTGTTTCTGCATCCAACCTTTTTGCTTCTGCTTCAGCATCCAGTCTTTTTGCCTCCAGTGCCATGTCTTGCAGCAACAGCTGCAGTCGCAGTGCCTCAGTCTGGTTTGGGGGGTCTGCTGCCACAGTTCCTGACTCACCCCCAGTGACTGTCTGCTTCTTTTCATGTGCCACGAGGGCAGCTATGAGGTCTGCCCTTTTTTTGTGTTTTACACCTTCAGGCTGGATCCCCTTTTCCTGGCACCTTTCACAAAGTTATTGCACAGGAAGTAAGTCATACTTTGTGGAGCTCATTCACTACTGCTATGCTATACTGTGCTAACTAAAAAAAAACTGTTGTGTAAGTGTACTCCCATATATATCTTGTTTTGCAATGCAAAGGTAACTGTTCCACTGGCAAACACTGTACCTCAGTGTGCTACGTAGTCCACTATCATCACCCCACCACTGCCAACCAATTGTGACAACCCACCTCTCCCTCTGGGCTTTAGCAGCTTTTAGAGAGGTGTCTGTCCTCAGATATTCGCTGCCACCAGTTGGACCATCCCTTCAGGAACCCCTTCAAGTGTACAAACTTGAATAATTAAACATGCAATTGCACAAGTTAAGGTCTGGTAGTGTGTCTCTCTCATGTAGTGGATGCTACACAGAGTTTACCTCAGCCAGTGGAAACCAAATATTACCTTAGAAAAATGACGTCACAGTCACAACTGTTGAGCAAATAAATAGCTTTTTACTTAACAGAAAGTGCAATGAGCATTTACAGGATATATATTTACAACACAAGAGAATAACATGAATACAGGAAAAGTAAACAAATGTTTTTAAATAACAGATGGCAAAAGAAAAAGGCTATTACTGCACTATGCTAGTACTAAACTTAGCCTTCCCAGTCCTTCTGAGAGACACTGGACCCTATTCTAACTGCCAGCTCCACGAACATGGCTAAAGGGTAGGCTCCCAAGCTTAGATTCTCCCTCCAGCTTCAAAATAGGAAGAACACTCTTCATTGTCTTTCAGCCTCTTACATATTCTCCTGGGAATAGGTAATGCCTATTCCCTCTTTGAATGCACCAACCATTTAACATGTATGTATTTAATATTCCCAATCAGACTGAACACCTATCAGTGACCAATGATATTCCCTTTTAACCTTAAGTTTATATTTGAATGAGCCAATCCATTCAAACTGGCCTGTGTGTGTGAACAGGTCTGTGTGTGTGTGTGGAGATGTCCACTCAGGATTTATGACCCAGTTTTTATCTAGCAGCTAGGGAGGACTGAAAATTCCACAAGCTGGAATTCTCCACTTGCTTGAGTGTTTTTTTTTCAGACTGCTAAAAAAATAAGGCACCTACAGAATTCAAACTACTAACTCTTTCCTTACCCCTTATCATTTCTATCACAGTTGGCATGTTCAGTCTTACTGCCTGCTTTGTTAACTGGGGTTATGATTGCAGCTTTCCAGAATTTTGAGAAGGTACCTGTGGTAAAGTACAGATTTATGATGCAGGTCAGTGGGGTTAGCAGTTCATCATGTGTAAGAGAGATTAGTGTTAGATCGAGGCCCTCAGAGCTGTGCCTAGACTTCCCAAGGACTTTGGAGAGATATTTTTTACCTCACCTTTAGATAGTACTCTGACATAGATTTGGGTGGGGCTTGGAATGCTGGGGAGGAACTTTGGAGGCTGGATTGGTTGGTACCGGCTTGGTCTTGGAAACTGGGGAGGTGAGTACTGTACTGAGGTCAGTAAAGACTTTGTTGAAGATGTCTGTGATGGATCTGGGGTCTTGTGTAGGGGATCAATCATGGCTCAGCATTGTGGGTGCTGAGGTATCTTGTTTTAAAATGATTGCATTAATGCTATCCCGGAAGCAGCGGCTGTCCCCCCAGGTGGAGTTAAGCTTGAGTCTGTGGAAGTTAGCTATAGCCTGACAGATTGTGATGGTGCATTTATTCTGTGCAGCCTTGTAGTTTTGCATATCCAGGTCAGAGAGAGTATTTTTTATTCTTATACCTTAGGTGGTCCTTGGAGCTCATCAGGGCAAGGAGGTGACGGGTTATCCATGTTTTTGTGAGCCACTAATTTTCCTTTTAGATAAGGTTCAAATATATCACAAGCAGTATTGAAGCTAGATATAAATTTACTCAGAGCTGTGTCAATGTCTTTGGTATTTAGGATAGGTGCCCAGCTCAGTTGCAGAAGGTGTTGCTAAAAGAGTCCTAACATGTCCTTTTTTAGTATGCAGGGTGTTATCTCCTTGGCAGGCAGTTTAGAGGCCTTGTTGAAACAGGTGAAGATGATGGGTGAATGGTTGCTTAGGGAGTCTGGGAGCACTATTAGGCCAGAGATACATTCTGGGTGGTTAGTTAGTACCCAGTCTAACAAGGTACTGGTGCCTGATCTGTAGTTTGTACCGGTGGGCTGTTCCATGAGCTGAAGGAAGTTGATTGAGGAGACCGCATCATTATAAGTGGCAGAGTCCTGAGACAACCAATGATGTTGAAATCCCCCAGCACTATGACTTTGCTACTAGAGCGGATGTCGGATAGATGCTCATGCTTTACTATAAATCCCTCAGCTACTTCCCTAGGGGTAGGTAGGCTGACATGAGAGTAAGGGCCTTGCCCTGGGTGCCCATGTTTGAGTACACAGACAGTATCTGAATGTTTTTTCCCATATTTAAATGTGGGAGAGCTTTTCCCTGCAGGCAGTCTTTTATATAGATTATGCAGGTTTACTTAAAAGGTATCAGGATACCTAACCAGTACTGCCAGCCTAGTCCTGTTGTTTATTCACTTCCTGAAATTATAATTCTCTGTAACAGCATAATCATTTCTACTGCAACAAACTGTGATATCACAAATATGGTAGATGATGAAGACTTTAGCAAATGGTTATGAACAGAAGCAGAAGAACTGTAGGTGGAACGCATCCTGTTTCCGTGAAAATTCACCTAATAGTGAAGAACAAAGGAAAGAGAAATGCTGACAATATATTAATTATAGTCTGTGATATGATACATATAATGTTTTTCACAGTTTTCTGAAAACTAACAAACTCAATTTAACTTTTTCTTCTACTGCATATTCACAAAATGTTAATATATATATTTATATACATACATATATATATATATATATATATATAGAGAGAGAGAGAGAGAGAGAGAGACTGTAATTCCACTTGTTCCTGGCACATAATTCTGGCAACCAGCAGAACAACACTGCCCTGACCTGATTTCATACAGCATATCATGCTCACCCTAGCAAGGTGCATGAACATAGAGGAAGGAGCTAGGAGAGTCTTATGGGGGACCTTAGATAGTGTGTTTGGTGGTACTACATACCTAGGGTAGGCCTTGGAGAAGAAAGAAAATGAGGTATTACTATATTCTATCTAGGGTAGGCCTGCAGTGTGGGTAGCAGAGTCTATAGTACTCCCTATTAGGTTAGGCATATGGTGAAGAAAATATGAGGGGAGGTTATGATATACTGCACCATTTCTCATGTAGTACTACAGAAGAGGTAGTGGAATCTACAGTACTCCCTATCTAGAGTAGGACTATGGATGAAGAAACAGAGAAGGAATACAACTTCAGTTCATCCAGGGAAGACCCTCAAAGGAGGCTGCAAATATACCCTATCTGGGGTATGCTTTCAAGGTGCAAGGTACAAGGTGATTGATCAATAAAGAAGAGGAGTAATTTATGTCATCTGGGGCATTGAGGATAGGGCTATCTCATGAAGCATGTGGTGGAGATGAAAGATGTATAATAGTTGGAGGACAGGAATAATGTGGGATATTGGAAGGCTGTGGAGCAATGGTGCTCCTTGAAAACGTGTGGAAGGTTGGAGGTATGCAGGAATGTTGGCCATTTCTTGGTGAGCATGAGGAGTGGAACATTTTCCAGTACCTAATGTCTCTCACCCTTATTGTTCTGAGCTACATGAAGACATGTTTTGAGTTTCATAATGAACCGTATTATCTATACAAGGAAAATTGTAGAAATAGTTTTACCATTGTTAGGAGTAGACATCACCATGTGAATTTTCTGAATTTATTGTTTTGTAAACAGTCATTCTTTTATTGTTAAATTTATTTCAAATGTATTGTGACAATCTACTGTATGTGTGTCTTTGATTAGTTGGTTCTGTTTAGCCTGTTTGCAATACTGGGTCTCTGATACGCAATAAGCAAAACGTTCTTTATCAATGTCAATGATACAGCTTTTCAAATCAGTAGCCCTATTAAGCTATGAAGAAAACATACTTTAAGTTTGTTTGCTGTTTAGCTTAAACCATTCAATATGCGATGCTTAGCACAATCCTACTCTCATAAACCCTTACTATTTTACTGAGGATTTTTTGTGTGCAAAGTATTGCAATATGGCACATATAGCACTGCACCCATTTGGTACCCAGGAAATTTAAATCCTTGATTAAGAATACAATGATTTTAAGGAGAATGGTAAATTTACTTTATTCCCATGAACACAGTTAAACATATGTTTTAGTATACAAATTAAAACAAATTTTAATAATGTCAATGACATTACCAGCAGTCATCTCCAGGGAGGTGACATTTGCCCGAGTGTCTCCTGGGATAGTTAATACAAAAGGAAATGTAAAATTGCTTAGGAATCTCTTCATCTCCTCTAGTAGATCAGGAGGAATCTCAATGTAAACATCATATTCAATAAAAGAACTGTTGATATCTGTGAAAAAAGAATACAGAGTTAGTCAGGAGTGATTGTGCTCATCTGCCAATAACAGAGTTTACACATAGTTGGCACTGCGCTATGCAACACAGTGCTACAGTATATGTTCAGGGGTGTAGTGAAGTATGTCTTTTACTGAATAGCAATATTATTTTGTGCTGTTTGGGCAAGAGGACCACAAAGTAAGGCTGAGCAATTTGTTAGACCAAACAGCATGTGATAACATTATTATTACTAAGAGACATACACAACTTAATCTAAGGGGCAGAGTTGTACTTTTAAGTCAAAGGTCCTGTTGCATTAAAGTTGTTCTTTCTTACTAACTAGGAGGTGGGTGTCCCCACTATCCCAACCCCACTACATATCCCGGCCCCCGCCAAGCCTGCAAGTGCAGCCTATCTTGAATCTTAGACTTTACAGTACATGTAATTTTATTGCTAGATATCTCACTGTCTAGTTGGTAGATTGGTGGATGATCTCAACCCCCCCCATGGGGTCAGTGCAGCCGACTATGAATGGTGACCTGGCTTGGGTTGACTCTACCTGAGTGATCACCCACCTTATGTAGCTCTATGCTGAGTGCTGGAGCTAGCATAGCTGAAGGGTGATTTTGCACCCTCTATTGCAGTGATCTCTGCTCACATAGTAAGTCGCATTAGAAGTGCACATTTAGTGACACTAGACTAATTACTTATAGGCCAGTTGACCTAGGGTTTGTTTATAATTTTATTTTTTTCTAACTAACTGTTGCTGTGTTTCTGATTATATTTCCAGTCATTCAGTATATCAAGGATAAAGTTGCTGTTTGTATCCTGGCAATGCTTTCACCCCCTCTCACTCTCTCACTTGAATGGGTTGTGCTGTTCTGTGCAGGGTATTGTATCACACCACTAATCTACAACAACTGCCTCATTCCCCCTTCAGATAGTGCAGTAAGTAATTTTTTTCCCTCATTCAGCGAAGACATGGTGTTAACCCCCACCTCATCCCAGACACATAGATGGGTATCCTGGAATGTCAAGGGGCTCAACACCCAATCAAAAGAAAAAAATCCTACAACATTTACATTCCCTGAAGACAGACACTGCACTTCTTTAGGAAACACATCTCCTTGCTAAAGCAACTAACTCGATTAAGAAGGCTTGGGTGGGTCAGGTTGTGGTTAGCTCTTCCTGTACTAAGTCTAAAGTGGTTGCCATCCTTATTTGCCGTGACTCTGCATGGAAATTAGATGGCATCAAGAAGGACAACCAAGGCAGATGGTTGCAAGCATGACTAGTCTCACCTGAGGGGCCCATGATCTTGGGCAAGTTGTATGCCCCCAATGGCAAGCACACAGATTTTTTCCCATATGTAAGTCAGGCAATTTCAGATCTATAATCAGGTGACCCTTCCCTTCCCATCCTATTAGGAGGTAATTTTAACTTGGTTGATGATATATTCCTAAACAAATCAACCCCAGCACAACAGTTCAACCCCAAAGCTAGACAATCCCTCGCTGATTTGCAGGAGGAGTGGGTTCTAGTAGATGTTTGGCAAAGAGAGCATCCCACAGATAGAGATTATACATTCTATTCTATCCCCCATCAAATGCATAGTCGTATAGTCTTCTGGTTGGCCAACGATCTTGCTTTAAGGGGCATAACGGGCAGTGGGATAGACTCAAGAGTAATCTCAGACCACTCCCCGATATGGCTGTCATTCCTTCCCTTTAACCATCCCACCAATAGAGTTTGTTGGCACTGCAACCCATTGCTTTTCAAAGACCCATCCTTTAGTCAGATGCTTTCAAAGGTGATGAAGGATTACTTCCCTTTAAACTCTGAGTGTAGAGTATCCCCTGGCATAGTCTGGGATGCCTTTAAGGCAGTACTGCAGTGTTCCATTATTTCCTTCTCCTCAGCTCATGACAAAGCATGTAAGGCCAATTTAACTAGGCTGCAGGCCAGGGTCTTTACTGCCAACTCACTGATACAAGAGATAGACATTGCAGGGCAATCATATGTTGCTATGTTCTACGCGAATTACCTCCTCCTAACCTTGACTAATCCTCAGCAAGTAATTCCTGAGGTTATTCAAGTATTGGGTGACTTTGCTATGCCTTTAGGCCTCAGGATAAATCAGAAAAAGACAATGCTGGCTCCCTTAAACTCTCATTGTACCACTGATTGTATACTTGGCATCGGGCTATCATGGGCAACTCAGAGCTTTAATTCTTTAGGGATCCAAATTTCCTTTTAAATGGTCAACATTTGAGATTGCTAATTTTTCCCCACTATACGCTCAGCTGACCACAGAAGTGGAGAGGTGGCAAAACATCAAGCTTTCACTCCCAGGCAGGGTGACTGTGATATGCATGTTACTCTTACCCTGGGTTATGTTTCTCCTTAATAATTTACCTATTCGTCTCTCTCCAAAACTTTTTCAATCACTAGAAAAATTGGCCTCTAACTTTATTTGGGACTATACATCACCAAGATGGAGTAGACGAAAAATCAGGGCACACTGGTCCAAAGGAGGCCTCAATGTGCTTTGGTTCTTTAGCTATCACTTAACCTGTCTTGCAGCCCAAGCGACCAGATGGTTTGCAGCACAGAACATGGCGATCTCCCTTTGGTTCCATTTGGAAACCGCATTAGCAGGATCCTCAGCTCTTCACAACCTTCTAACCCACTCCCCAGAATTGATCCACAACTCCCCCCCCCCCCACGATAATAAATACTGCTTGGGCTTGGAAAATCCTATTCACTAAGTCTCAAATGCCAAAACAGATCTGTTACCCTCTGATTCAATTTGCCCCATTATGGCATAACAAACTCATCCAAATTGAAGGAGCTTTGGTAAACTGGCCATCTTGGCAGCTACGTGATATTAGATCAATTTATGACCTTGTAGCGCATGTGGTCTTCTTTGCTCAGTTGCAGTGCAAAGTTGCACTACCAAACAAAGACTTTTGGCATTACTTACAGTTCCTCAGTGCCTTGTTACCCCTTTTTAATTATAATACAGACACCACATGGTGGCAATGGCTAAATAACCTCCACACCCTTAACACTTGGAAAGGCCTCATGGGTCACTTCAGTAGTACCTGGAGAGACTCACAAATGGATCCCATGCAGTCATGCAGACTGAAACGGGAAAAACTGCTAGGTGTGTCAGTATCTGAAGAACAATAGCATACCTACTGCAAGGGTATACAAAAGGCCTATAGAGACACAAATAGCCATCATATTCAGTTAAAAATCTTACTGCTTTGGCATCGTACTCCCAAAATACTTCACAGTCGTGGGTTATTTGGCCTTAGCCACTGTTTGCAACCCAATGCTCATATTAAGCAAATACTTTGGTCCTGCCTCTCACTTACTACTTTTTGGAATATGGTAGCTACTGATAGAGCACGGGTTCTAAATATCTCAATTAACCTTGTTGCCCCCACTGATTTTTTTAGGAGATGCTTCCCCAATTGAGACTCTCCCTAAATCTATACAACATTGGACTCTGTCCTCCATTCTGAAAGCCATGCATCTTCTCCTTAAGCACTGGCATCAACCCACAGTGCCTACTAGAACTATGTGGCATGCAGTGGTGGCTCGCTTATCCCTTTTTGAAAGGCTGCCTCTCTGCAGGGAAATGATAAGCACATATACCTCACAAAGTGGGGGATGTATCTTCAGTCTGACTTTCTTAAAATTCCAACTCAACCTGGAAATACCCCTACTACCTGAACTTTTAACTATTGGCAGGAAAATCTAACAGTATGTCAGGTGTACCCCCCTTACCATTACTCTCCCTCTCCTCTCCAGATGGCAATAGAAGCTAACTTAGGGGTGAGAGCATTGACCCTTATGTTTCTTTATCTATGCTATTCTTTCATGTATTACTGCCAAATAACTATGTGCTATGTTTTGATAATATATGAGATATATGGTGTTTATGTTACTGACATAGCATAGTATATATATCTTTGTCCAGAGTATACATTTGTATAAGTAAAAGACTGCACAAACTATCTTTGTATGGTAACAAGAAAATACTTAATAAAACCTTATATTATAAAAATAAAAAATATATATAGGACTCACACTAATGACACACCCCTTCAGCTGTCAATCTTGGGATGATGGGTGCGTCGGGGGGGGAGGTGCAACCCTTAAAATTTTTCATTTGCTGACTTTCTGTGTTTTAACCCTACATGATGCATTAACACAGTTTTTAGCACAGAATTGTCTTACTTTTTGAGAAAGAATAAAAAAGTAAGAACTTGCGCAAGTTGGTGAATTTATCCTCGGCCAGGAAGACTGCTGTGCCATGCAGTGAAGTGGGACAGACTGAGACTCGGGATCACTCAAGAGAAAAATAAAATAATTAAATACAGCTCAATTTTGATGTAAAGGATAGCGATCTAGTCTCTGCTTCTTCCCAACTACACAGGCATACACAGGCAGCCTCAGCTCCCTTGCTCCTCTCGTCCGGTCCTCCTCAGCTCACATCAGCTCAGCTCACTAGTCCCTGACCATCTTGCAGCCACCAGCCAGTCCGATCTCAGCTCAAAATCATGCTAGGCTAGCTCACTGCTCTGGAGGACAACAACATTGATGCTCCGTCTGCTCTGCACCACCGGCATGGTGATCTTTCTCCACCCGAGATGAAGATGCCACTCTAGTATTTGGTAGACAGTTCTCCTTCATCTCTCTCTCTCTCCCCTGCAGTTCCACTCAAGTACTAGGCTCTTCCGATTAGGTAGCCAATCACAGACATACTGTACATGGTGACTACACCCATGGGCTGGATTGAACCAGGCAGTTGCCAGGTCTGCGGAGTGCACACCCTGCCAAAAGCTTGAATAGCATGTAAGCAATTACCCACGACAGGCATATATGTGATAGTTCCCTCTTTACACAGGAGACTCCTGTTATTTTTGACTGAACTCCCTCCTCCCTCCTCGGGAAACAAAATCTCCTGCTTAAGTAAAATTCTGTCCAAAATATCCATGTTTTTTAGGCAGATAAAGACACATAAAAATTAAATCAGTGATGAACAATGTATCTGATAGCATTATATAACTAGTTGTTTATTCTTTTTAGTGCTTATTCTTTACAAAATGAATTACATTACATTTTTGTAATTACTTTTTTCTTATTTTTTTTTACGCCATTTAAGGACAAGCTCTAAAGTTATGGTATCTACCTACTAGCAGGCCAATCTCCCTTCTAATTTGACCCAAATCTCCCTCTAAAGCAAGTTGGCAGGCCAATCTCCCTCCTAATATGACTCAAATCTCCCACTTAAGCAAGTTGGACATATCACATGTATGATGACAGGGTGTGCATTTATTGGGGATTGATCAACACCCTGGGTGCACTGTGAGGCACGAGGCCACAGGCCAGCATCCTCACAGCACCCAGGGTGTTGATTAATCCCCAATAATTGCACACCTTGGAGTTTTTTTTTGCGCTTATAACATGGGCTAGATCTTGGCAGACATTGAAGAAAACTTGTGGATTAATAGGAGAAAAACTGTGGGGACTACTTAGTATTCCTACACTACTTTTGACCAGCTTACCACATCCATGTGTGTTTTGCCACAGGAAAATAGTGCTTGTTACAGAGGTTTGTGGTAAACAGGCTAACATACTAGTATCAAGGTGCACACTCACGTATCTTTACTACTTCTCATTTGTTACATATCTTGCAAATACACTGTTTAATAGTACAGATGGAGATTTAATAGTACAGAAGGCTTGCCTGCTTCTGTTTGAGGCTGAGAAACTTGCTATAATGCAGAGAACAAACTCGAATGCATTTGAGGAACTGGGAACCTCGTAAGACATAATATTGTTGGGGACTTGTTAGGAAAGTAAGCTAAGCTTTCTACACAAAGTTTCATTTTTTCTTATTGGCATTAAGAACAGAATTGCAGGATTCCATTAAAGTGTAGTAATTTTATAACCAGTGGGGGCGAATTACAACTGAAGTAGATTGATTCCTGTGCTTGAGACCTAGGATTTGGAAGGATATTTGTGCAACATTTTAGAAGTGTCATGCTGGCTGAGGAGTGAAGATTTTATCCCTGGTTGCAGAGAAGGGTTTGTGTATTAGAATCAGACATAGAAAAGTGTCTACATTGAAAGGCCTGCTTACATTACAGGTGTCTCTAGTCAATCAATTGATTCTGGGTGGGGCTTTTATCACTGAGCTGTCTTAGGCTAACTACACAGTGAGAAGCCAGTCAGAAAAGACTTGCCTGCTTCTGTTTGAGGCTGAGAAATTTGCTATACTGCAGCAAACAAACTAGGACGCATTTGGGGAACTGGGAACTTGGTAAGACATAATATTGTTTGGGATTTGTTAGGAAGGTAAGCATCGCTTTCTACAGAAAGTTTCATTTTTTCTTATTGGCATTAAGAAGAGAATGGCAGGATTCCATTAAAATGCAGTAATTTTATAACCAGAGGGGGTGAATTACAACTGATGTTGCTTGATTCCTGTGCTTGAGACCTAGGATTTGGAAAGATATTTGTGAATCATTTTAGAAGTATCCTGCTGGCTGAGGAGTGAGTTAATTTTTATCCCTCGACTCAGTAGAGTGGTTTATGTAGGAGCAGTGGTCTGGTAAATTGTGATGTTGGTTGAATTACTATAAAGAGCAGTACTCAACCAGGGTAGAGGAACAGTGGTGTATTTGATTGATTCTAACAGTCACCAGTGCTTGTGGCATTTCCTTTATAGCCAAGGTTCTGACATCACTTCCTCAACAGGTCTTGGGGCAGAACTGTCATATTCTTAATAACCCCGCACAGTGCATAAAGGGTAAGTACACACACAAAAAAAAGAGATGTTTTATATATTACTCATTGTATAATATAAGGGAGAGGGACATTTGGGGAGTAGTGCAATGCACTGGCTGTGGGGCAGCAGTTTTCCAGGAGACATTCTGGGACCTGCGTTGCTGCCCTATTTTTGCAGGCAACTGTCAGCTCTGAGGGAAGAGCTTGCCCACCTCCAGGCTGAACTGGCAAGGACTAAGGAGTTCTTCCCCACTCAAAGAGCACTAGTTCCACAACCAGTGCCTCAGAGGTTGCCAAGTGTGAAGAGCAGTTGGACCACAGTGGGTTCTGGGAGGGTGAGGGTGATGGAACAGAGGCGTAGCCACCTAGTTGTACCTCTACACAAATCATATGTCAGTTTGGCAAATCAAGGTTCTTCTATGATGACACCCTCAGTGGAGACCAAGAAGAATGCTGGGGACATCCACAAGGAGACCCACAAAAGGGGTGGCAAGGGACACCACAGGGAAGGACACAGCTTCTGGTAGGGAACTCAATTGTTAGGATGTACACCTGGGAAGAGAGAGGAAAGGGAAGAAGCACCTGCCTGGTGCTGCCATGGCTGGAGGGACAGGAAGAAAATCCTCCAGGATTGCAGCAGCATCACAGGAGAGGGAACTAGATATCATTGTCCACCTTGGGACAAATGACCTAGCTGGCATGAGACGTGCAAGCAGGATGAATTTGTGGAGTTGCAGAGGGGCCTCAGACAGGTAGCAAGCATGGTAACCTTCTCAGAGTGCTGCCAGTCTATGCAGGAGGGTGAGCTAGGGCACTGCACACCATGCAGTTTAATGAATGGTTGCAAAACTGGTGCAGAGCTCAGGGCTTTGGCTTCATTGGGGCTGGGGGTCCACCTGGAGAGATGAAGGTCTATACTGGCATGATGGTCTGCGTCTTTTCAGGAAGGCAAAACAAGCTTCTAGGGGACAGGTTTAGATGCTTCCTTGGCAAGCTTTTAAACTAGCCGGGGGGGAGGTGCTGATAGGAATCAGGAAAGTTCAAGCCTCCCCCCACAAAACATGGCAGGTAGTAGGGTAAACATTGAGGTACTGAGCTTGACAGAGGGCAGGACATGGGTAAATGGAAAAATAGACAAGGGCAATAAGAGCAGGGATAGGGTAAAAAAGGATAAATCCAACATTAAATGGAGGTCAATGAGTACTAATGCCCATAGTCTGGGAAACAGGCTTCCTGAGCTAGTAGCCTTGATGGAAGAGGAACACTTGGATATTGTGGCAGTCACAGAAACATGGTACATGGAGAACCATGACTGGGATGTCAACATACCAGGGTACACAATCTACAAAAGGGACAGGGAGGGTAAAAGAAGAGGTGGAGTAGCTCTCTACATAAGGGAAGGGATCAAAGCTACAGAACTAAAAAGTAAAAGGGGAAGACAAGAGGCACTCTGGATCACCTTGGAGGCAGGGAATGGCATCACAATCCACACAGAGGTTGTTTACAGACCTCTGTCTCAAGGGGAGGAAATGGACAATATAATGATAGAGGTCATTCTCAAAATTGCTGAAAAAGATGAGATACAGTTGATGGGAGACCTGAATATGCCAGAAATTAACTGGATGACATGGACTGCAGCCACATCCAAGAGCAGTGTCATTCTTGATGCCCTACAGGGGGCATGCCTTAGACAGCAAGTGGTGGAACCCACTCAGGAGGGAGCAATATTAGACCTGGTACTCTCAAATGGAGAGAGGATCACAAATTTAGAAATCAATAGACATCTGGGAACAAGTGACCACTGCACAGTGTTCTTCACAATAAACATAGCCATTGAGACAAGCCATTCAAAGACAAGAATGCTGCACTTTAGAAGGGCTGACTTTGGCATAATGGGTGAATACCTGAGGAATGCATTAGCAAATGGCTAGAAAGGAGGGGTAGAAGAACAACGGAGAAAAATCAAAACTGCCATCATGGAGGCAACAAGCCTTTGTTTGAAACAAATAAAGAAAACAAAGAGAAATAAAAAAACCACTATGGTTCTCAAAGGAGGTGTCAGGGAAGGTTAAGGAGAAAAAGGCTGCATTCCTAAAGCATAAGGAATCACAGAAGGAGCATGACAGGGAACTGTATCAATTAAGGCAGAAAGAAATGGGGAAGGCAGTTAGAAAAGCAAAGGCCCAAAGTGAGGAAAAGATAGCCAACTCAGTTAAGAAGGGGGATAAAACATTTTATAGGTACATTAGGGAGCATAGAAAGGTTAAGAGAGGGATAGTGAAGATTAATAAAGGAGAGGGCAGGTGGGACAGAGGGAGACAGTGAAAAGGCAGAGATACTGAATGAATACTTTTGCTCAGTATTCACAAAAGAAGAAGAGGAGTAGTTACCTAAACCAAACAATAGAAGCAATCTGGGTAGTGGGGTTGATGCCAGTTCATTTACAGAAGAAAGAGTCCTGAAAGAACTCCTAAAACTCAAGGTGGACAAAGCAATGGGGCCTGATGGGATTCACCCTAGAATCCTAAAAGAACTAAGGGAGGACCTAGTGACATCAATGGACCACAATTTTTAACAAATTATGGGAGGATGGGGTGGTACCAGAGGACTGGAGGAGGGCAGATGTGATTCCCCTTCACAAAAGTGGGAGCAAAGCAGAAGCAGGAAACTACAGATCTGTTAGTTTGACCTCAGTAGTAGGGAACATGATGGAATCACTTCTGAAAGAAAGAATTGTTAAATACCTAGAGGCCATCGGGGCACAGGACCCAAAGCAGCATGGATTCACAGCAGGAAGGTCATGTCAGATTAATCTAATCGATTTCTTTGACTTGGTGACCAAAGTAATAGACCAGGGATGGGCAGTGGATATGACCTAACTAGACTTTAGCATGGCATTTGACAAAGTCCCACACAAAAGATTAATAATCAAGTTATCCAGCTTGGGAGTGGGTCCCAGGGTGGTAGCCTGGGTAGCAGACTGGCTGCACAACAGGACACAGAAGGTAAAAGTGAATGGAACACATTCCGAAGAAAGGGGGGTTACTAGTGGAGTACCTCAGGGCTCAGTACTGGGTCCAGTCCTCTTTAACGTCTTTATAGGTGACATTGCAGAGGGTCTGGGAGAAAAGGTATGCCTCTTTGCAGATGACACAAAGATCTGTAACAGAGCTGATATACAAGGGGGGGTAGAAAGGATGAGAAGGGACTTGGCAAGGTTGGAGGATGGTCAGACATATGGCAACTTAGATTCAATGCAAAGAAGCACAAAGTAATGCTCCTTAGAAATAATAATTCAGGAGAAGAGTAGACAATAGCAGGAGAGGTACTAACAGCAACAATAATGGAAAGGGACCTGGGGCAGTCATATCAGATGACCTAAAGGTGGGTAAGCAATGTGAGAAGTCGGTAAGGAGAGCCAGGGGGATAGTGGGATACATAGGGAGGGGCATCACAAGTAGAAAAAGGGAAGTGGTTATCCCTCTGTACAGACAGTTGGTGAGACCCCATCTGGAGTACTGTGTGCAGTTTTGGAGGCCTCATCTATGCAAGGACATAGACAGAAGGAAGCAGTCCAGAGGAGGGCAAATAAAATGGTGCAGGTTCTACATCAGAAACCATATGAAGAGAGACTGAGAGAGCTTAATATGTATACCCTTGATGAAAGGAGGGATGGAGGGACATGATAGAAACTTTTAAGTACCTCAAGGGAATCAACAAAGTCCAGGAGGGTAGCATCTTTCAGAAAAAGGGATGTGCAAGAACAAGGGGGAAAAAATTAAAGATAGAGGGGGGACGGCTCAGGGGTAATGTGAAGAATTTTTTTTTATGGAGAGAGTGGTGTATTATCTATCTATATATATATATATATACCTCTTGTATTATATATATTCTTTGCTTGTTCCACATTCAATTTTCCTGTCAATGTAATAGCGAATTGTACGTGTATGTGACTCAGGACATCCTTGTGAATGTGCTTGCTCAACAGAGACTTTCCTGCAATAAACGTGAACTTGAACTTGAACTTGGTGGACACATGGAACCACCTTCCTGGAGAGATTGTGGGGCCTAAAACAGTGGGGGAATTCAAACATGCATGGGACAGACTTAAGGCAATTAAAGTGGGGGGTTGCTGGAAGTAGGCTGTTGGCTAACTAGAATCTGCAGCTTATCCAATAAGTAGGGAAATGGGCAGACTGGGTGGGCCAAGTGGTCCTTATCTGCCATCAAAGTCTGTGTTTCTATGTTTCTATGTGACAGACAGACTGATACAGAGCTGTAGCATGCAGTGTCTCTGTTTTCCATATACGTATCATGTGCTGCTGTTTTCAGTAGTTTCTTGCTGGCTGTGGGTACTTACTTCATTAACTGTTGCATTGTTTCATGAAGTAGTGTGCCTCTCTGAGATAGCACAAACACAAAATGTGCTCTGATTACACTCCTTGATGGATGTTGGGTATTGTACTGTGCACCCAACGTGGCTCACTGCCCGCATGACTCGCACAACATAGTACTTGTCCACAGAGAAACATAGATTTCTGTCTTGTACAGTTGACTCCCTTGCTGTTTCCCTGTCATTATGCGGTCACTTGCAGAGGTAGTCAACAGATCGTGAATAGCTCCTCTGATATCTAGTCATGGCTATCGGCTTCCTAATTACTGCAACTAGTATGTGGCTGAGCGATTCTGTCGGAACCTTGATCAACTCCACGGCGATATCACCTTACACCCAATGGACAGGCAGGTACCTTCCTCTTAATGCTATGTGAATGTCCTCATAACTGTCCCAAATGGATAGCTGCAGGCAAGGAAACCAGGGCATGATATGACTGGGTGCTCATGTGAATACCGAGATAGAGAGGAGGAAAATGGTGACTTTCCCTTCCTCAGTTAAGCAGCTTTCTCAAAGTGGCACTTGTATGTGGGGCTCAGCACTTCTGTGTCACTCTTCCAGTACAGAGTGCTGCAGCCATGGGAATGCAGACATGCAGCTACTTTTCCGCCCTTTGCACTGTCTGTGAAGTCAGATTGTGAGGAAACTTTTCTTGTGGTGCAATCAATGTGTGTTTGTTGCTATGAACAGGGATATGCTAGGATCTTCAAGGTCCACTGTGTGGGTAGGTGGGCACAGTCATGTAGCAGAACAAAATAAAATGACTGCATATCAGTCTTGTAACTGCAGCACAATTAGTTGGGTCACTTTTATTATTTTTTCCCTTCCTCGACTTTTCACCACATCTACTTTCTGAAAGATTACTACTAATCAATGAACTGTCACCTGACCCATTTCATCCAATGATGTTTCACAAACATAGATGTCCATGTTGTAAGTGAGCAATAACCCACAACAGGGTGTACGGTTATTTGTGAGTAATCAACACCCTAGATCTGTTGTGAGGCATGAGGCCATGTGTCCTCACTGCACCTAGGGTGTTGATTAAGTAAGCAATAGCCCATGACAGGGTGTGCAGTTATTGGGGATTAATCAACACACCGGGTGTTTTCTGAGGCATGAGACCACAAGCCGAGTGTCCTCACAGCACCAGAAGTGTTGATTAATCCCCAATTACCACATAACCTGGAGTGGGTTATTGTGTTTATAACATGGGCTACATTTGGACACAAATGGCCAAAAAACTGTTGCAATATCACACAAAATATGTGGGATCTATTTAGTGTTCCTCCACTACTTTTTGGCTGTAGACCCACATTTTTCTGTGTTGTGCCACGCTAAAAAAAGTTAACAACATTAAACTTTGTGGTGAACAAGGCACACACAGTAGAATCAAGGAGCTACTGGAACATTTTATTCTGCTAATACTAAGGTGCTCTGTTGTTATGTGTGCTGACACTGTACTGTGTTTAGGGGAAAAAACACTCTAAACAAAGGGAAAACAGTAAATGTATATTATGGTGCTACTCACTCAGCGAGTCATTAATAATCCATCCTATGCAGCCTCATACTCCTTGCTACACTGGGACGTATCGATCATTCCACCACATTGGTTTGCACAGGAAGGGAAGTGGCAAACAATGCAGGAATGGGAACATTGTAAACAAATACTGCTTGATGGGAGCACAGCATGTCATGCCACAGTAATTACTGGCAGAGGGAAACAGCAACACGAGTGAGGAATGGGTATGCTGGGAAGCAATGTTGTGGGACCGTCTGTCTCTGTCACTTTCTCTGGGTATCTGTCGATTGCTGTCATGTCCTCGAGGCCGGCCACTGCAGAGAGAAAAACACAGAGGGAAATAGAGATACACACCACTACAGACAAGATTGCAATAGTGATGAGTCGACACACACAGTACAGGTGCAGATGCACATTCTGACCGTCTGCTTTCCATGAGTACGTTTGTGGTACTATCGGCTCTGCTACACAGATAGTTTCTGTGTCTCTACAGTCATGGCTGCTATACTTGGGGAAAGGGTTTCAGGTTTTTTTGGTTATTGTGAACTCTCTGTTCTAGCTGCTACCTCCTTGCTAGGACCTACAAAGTCCCCTGGGTGGATGGGAGGGTGGGCACAGTTGCTGAGGTGTAATAAAACATGGCTGCTGGACATTCATTCACAGCATTCAGTAATTAGTTTGGGTGTGCTGTATGATTTATTTCTTTTGGGACTGTTTGCCACAAACAGATTTTGTAAAATTATCAGAAATTAATGAATGGTCATGTGCTAAGTGTTAACCAATTGAGTAACAGAATCCTATGTGCCCATGTAATAAAATAATAAACAGTAACCATAGACACAGAACAGCTGTAAATCAATAATTAGAAGGAATTCAGAGAAACCACCACCATGGTTCGACAGAACGAAGCTGCCTGAGCAAACCTCATCCTCATTTGTCTTCTTAGGACACCCCTGGGCTGATAAATTAGATTTTTTTATTTGACCATCTGGTTCCTTGCTTGCGATGCATGATCGTGATCAAAGAATGGCATGATCAAAGAATTTGCAGGCTCGTGTTCAAAGAATTTGCAGGCTCGTGATCAAAGAATAAAAAATGCTGTAAATCAAAAAATACAAGGAACTGCAGTACACCACTGCCATGGTTCAACAGAAAGAAGCCCCCCTGAGCAAAACCCACCATTATTTGACTTCCTGGGGCACTGCTGGGCTGCAAAAATTGATTTTTTAATTTTGCCATCTCGTCCCTCGCTTGCGATGTATGCTCGTGATCAAAGAATCTCACGATTAAAGTATTTACAGGCTCGCAATCAAAGAAATTGCATGCTCGTGATCAAAGAATTAAAAATGGAGAAATGCGATTCTTTGAGCGATTTAAACCAAACCAATGCCTCGAAAGAATGAAGCCTCCTGAGCAAAACTCACCTGCATTTGTGTCCTTAGCCCACCCCTGAGTTGAGATAATTGTGTTTTTTGCTTGCGATGCAAGATCGTGATCAAAGTCTCTCGCAATCAAAGAACTTGCAGGCTCTCAAAGATCATTAGTGAGCCACGATCAAAGATTTTAAAACCTTATAACTCTATTTTTTCACCAGTTTTGATGAAACCAAAGGCATAGTCCTGTGGGCTATGTAATACAAAATGGTAGCCAGGAAAATAATGATTTCTGTGAAATTTCAAATTTTGTTCTACATTGTACGATTGCCGAGATGTTTGCATTTAAGTACTTCCAATGCTCGTTTTAAGCTTCCTTTCCCATTACAATACATGCATTCTTTATGCACACTGTGTTTCTCTATGCAGTTGTCCAGAAAAAACAGGGTATGCAGTTCCGTTACTGTTACACTTACTGTTTCAACTTGCGTTCATGTCCCGTTTGAGTTACCGTTCCTGTGTATGCCACCGTGTGCATTACCCTTTGCGTTGTCATTTGCGCTTGCATTTTCCTTAATGTTACCATTTCCATTTCCACCTTGTGTTTGCATTGCTGTTCCTGTTACTATGTCACAAAACATCACATGGTGGGAGCGCAGGGCCCTTGCTCCCTCCACTGCATTACATTCACTATTTCTCCTCATCATTTTCAAAAAGAAAGGAAATTAGAGCAAAAAACTCCATTTAATGCATTAGTTAGGGTTGTTCCACAGCGAAAAAAGTGAGGAAATTTGGTGTTAGGGTTGAAAGCCACCCTTGGACCACCCCAGTCCATCCCGAACCGGCATCGGGGTGCACACTGGGGTCATTGGTCCTAACTCTCACTCCATTCTCCTACACCTCTGCTTCTTCACACATGTTATGGGGTGAGAGTTAGGGCTGGTGTCCCCAATGCACACCCTAATGCCAGTTGGGGGGTGGACTGGGGGTGTCCAAGAGGGGGCGTCAACCCTAACACCTAATTTCCTTGCTTTTGTTGCTTGGAACAACCCTAACTAATGCATTAAACAGAGTTATTTGCCTCTAATATAGATATATATATCTACATGGGTTCACCACAATATATCCAAGGCACTCTTCCTTAAGGGTAGCTGGTCCATTCCACTGGGGTGTCAAACAGACGAGGCATACTGATGAGTTCTAGTAGGATGAAACACGTGTCTATGTCTTCTGTTAGCACCCTTTGCAAACTGTATGAGAGGCCTTTCGGCACCATGCAATTCTGCTTAAAGTTGGACCAGCATAACATTCTGTGGTGATTTGCATATGCAGCCCATGATGCTTTGCATTGTGGGGGCATGTGTGATTTTGAATTTTCTTGAAACTTGGCTTCCCAGCCTAATGCCCTTTGGGGGTAACCCTTGCCTCAGTGTTTGCGCACAGTGGTTCTTTGTCTTATATATATATATATATATACACACACACACACACACACACACACACACATATATATATATATATATACACACACATATATACAAACACACACACACACACATATATATATATATATATATCAAAAACTCTGTTAATGCATCAGTTAGGGTTGACAAATTTTTGGAATTTTAGTTTGTAGTCATTCGTCCTAACTCTCACCTTGTACTCCTATACTGCAATACCACAGCTTGTTTACAAATGTAATGGGATTAGAGTTAGGCCCGAAGACCTCAAAGCACACCCTATCATCTGTTGGTGTGTGGAGGTTGGGGTAGTGGGGGTGAGGCGGTAGGAGTTGGTAACCTTAACACTGAATTTACAAACTTTTGTCGGTGTACCATCAACCCAAATTGATAAATTAACGGAGTTTTTTGCAATGAATTTCCCTTCATTTTGACAATGTAATGTGTAATGTAAATATTAAGTGGTATGTCATTGCTGGAAGGCAGGACCTTCAAAGACTGAAACTTATTGAGTAATGGCTTGTGTCTGTGGGAGCTTGGACCCTCTGAGCCTTGTACTCCCACTTACACATAAGTTCAGGGACATAATGCAGGCCTAGAGAAATGAAAATGAACCCTTGGAATACTAAATTGCTATGACTCTGCATCTAAGATAAAATACATTGGGGGACGGATTTCTTTATTTAACAAGTAGATTTAAAAAAAAAAGTTAGGTGTACTGGATTGGGCTCCCAGTGTGCCACACCTTTTTTTTTTTTTTTTTTTGGGGATTCCTGCCACCAACATGGGGATTGGGTACCCCAGTGTTGGCAGAAAATACTTCAACAATAATAGAAGCTTCGGCCCCCTTAACAGACCTAAAAAGGAGAATCACTCCCTTTATTAGGTAAACACCAATAGGTGTTTACCAAATCGGGGGATGAGGAACACGGTGGCAGTATTAGTTTTTTTTACACAGGACAACATTAGTCGAAGTACTGCTGGCTGCTGTTGCAATTTGCAAAAGTGTTGCATCCATTTCTTTAGCAAATTGGGACAGTAAGGGGATCGACTGTAAGAATGGTATATTGGGGGATCAGAATAAAGATCTGATGCCCCCAGTGTGTTCTTGGCCCCCGATTTACTATAGCTGAGACTTTTTAACTTCATTATTTTAGTTTGCTTTAATTCTTTGAGTTAGTAATGGTTAGGTTAATTAGGGATCTTTAATGAAAGAGTTAGTATTCTCTGGCATCTTTGGGAGTAGTTTAGAGCTGCTGAGAATAAATTGGAGTCGACCACCAAGTTTTCTTTTAGTCTCTCTTTAATACACCACTATTGGAACTGGTGGATCAGAGAAGAAAAGTAAAGAGAAAATCCTGGTGCTGATCAGTTTCTGGTCTCAGTTTGGGATTGAGTGGATCGTGTGGAGAGGTTGTGGCAATGGTCCAGTGGTGTGCAGGAGGACATGTGGTGTTGGCTGAAGAGCATTTGAGGAACTATTCTGGTGGAGTGAGGTACTGGTTGATGAAGTGTTCAGTATGAATTACACTGGAAGACACTGGAGCAGTGACCAGAGTGAAGCGGACTGCTATTATTCCTGGCTATGACAGCAAGCAGGCCCTGAAGGTTTGGAGTTCAATGGGAAGTGGAGGTTCAGTATTTCTGTGGCCGCTTACTTGAGGGGGGTAAAGGTTGCCTGGTCCTGGAAGGCACGTGAGAGAGGAGAGTCAGCTGTATGGCTGGGTCTGGCTCAGAGATCTCTTAGGTGTTAGGGGGATGTCTGGTGTCTGTGGGTGATCCCTTGAGTCTGCATTCTTGGGATTATTTGTGGCTGTTCATCTCCTGGGTGGTGGTTGTCTGGGAGCTCTCCCGCGTCCCTGCTCTGGGCCTTTAAGGGTTGTCTAGTTTATAGCTGGTCTGAGGAGTTACATCTATGAGCTTAGCTCTATTTGCAGTCAGGAAGAAGAGGTCCAGGATGGAGGTTGGAGGTGAAGATCTTTCTGTGGAGTTTCTGCCTGACCAGTCCTAGTAATTAATCTACTGCAGGCACCTATAGAACTGGTCTGAAACACTTTTCCCTTTCTTTTTTGAACCTGATTTTGATTTATTGTAACTAAAGCAGCGAGAGTGCTTTTACTATTAATATATAAATCCTGCTTTTTCCTTGAGGTCCAAGTAAGAGCTGATGCCCTTTTGGACATTTTATTTATTTAAACCCTTGAAGTGAGAGTTCAAATGGTTATATGTTCACGTAAACTGACGTAGAGAGTCTGAATAGATTATTTTGTGGACTTTAATGGTTTATTTTGATTTATTAGTATTTATTTTGATGGGGGTTGGGGTTTATTGTAGGAGGGTAGGAGCATTGTTTTAGTGAGTTGTGGGTAGTTTTGGTATTGTTAATAATTTTGTTGTAGTATTGTGTTTTTATTATATTATTCATTGCTGGTGTAGGTATTTTGGGTGGCAGGGTCTAGGAGGTGTGCTGGGGTGAAATGGGTCCAAGACAGGGGGCCTCCCTGCCTGGTGCCCCTACCTAAGCATTCCAAAGGTAGTGGGCAAGTAACCAGCTCTTCTGTGGCCCCTCATCCAGCTCAGGTGGTGTTATGCAATGCCAGGTCAATAAAGGACAAGACAGCAATTATTGCTGATCTTGTTGAGGCATCTGACCCGGCTTGCATCACCGAGACCTGGCTGAACGAGAATGCCACTCCGATATTGGAGTGAACAGTTCCAACTGGATACTTGGTGATACACCGCCTGTGATTGGATCATTGGGCCGGAGGTGTAGCCATCTGTTTCAAGGCAGAATTGGGCCTTGTAGAGGTACCAGTGGGAGCCACCAGGTCCTTCGAGTGTATCATGGATGCAGGTGTGGGTTGCAGGATTCTTCTCATCTACCGTCCACCCGGAGGTGATAAAGATTTTCTCAAGCAAGTTGCGAACTTCATGGGTGATTTCAATGCCTCGGTCAACAATGAACTCTCATTGGTTGGTAGGAACTTCCTCCAACTGATGCTTTCATTGGGCTTCACACAGGCAGTTATCACTGCAACCCATATTCAGGGTCACTCCCTGAACCTTGTGTTCCTTCTGAGGTTTATTATTTATTATTTAAATTTTGGTAACTAGGTAGGCTCACTGAGGCAATTACAGTACCTTTTTCAGGGGTGACAGGATTAATTACAGACAACAGGAAAACAAACAGCAGGAACAACTCAAAGCAAATGGAAAAATACAGACATTACAATAAGAGCATGGCATATGATTCACAGGCAGGTTAGGGTCCAATAAAGATTATCCTGAGGAGTAATGCAGTTTCATGAAAAAAGTTACACATAGCTCATCCAAAATGGTAAGGGTCTCATTATGGGTGTAGTGCCACGCCAGGCAGCCTACAGTAGCTGCAGATGGGATGGAGGCTGCAGAACTGGTGGTGGAACCAGTCAGGTGGTCTGGTCATCGCTCTATAAGGTTCAGTTTTGTGGCTCCACCTGTGAGACCTGCCCCTTTGGAGATGGTCCCGTACCACCTTTTAAGAGTGTTACCCCTGAGGGTCTGATGGCGGTGCAGGACCTACTAAGCAAGCCATTGGAATGCTTGGATCCAGGGACCTGGTATTGTACTACAATATTTTGGTGTCAGAGGCCATGGATTAGATTGCTCCAGTCTGAGTTTGCCCTCTCTCTCTTCATGCTTGGTCCCCATGGTTTACTACCATACGAACATATGAAATTTACCAGCAGATAAAGGCCTCAAGGTCTATCTAGTCTGCTGGAATGTGCAGCTAGCAGCCCTTATTCTGCAGCTGCCCTTCCCTTCCCTTCCATCCTTCCCCTCCATTGACCCGCCCCCTTCTCCTGTCCCCTTCCCTTTTGAAGCAGTCCACTCTTCTAATGGATACCAGTACTTCAGGTAACGCATTCCACCCAGCCACCACCCTATTTGTAAAACAGCATCTCCTCAACTCCCTCCTGAATCTTCCTCCCTCCAGTCTCATATCATGGCCCCTGGCATCCCTCCCCTCCCTTACTGTGGACTGCCCCTCTATACCTGTCTTGTTTATTCCCTTCATGTACTTAAATGTTTCAATCATGTCCCCCCTGTCCCTCCTCTCCTCCAGCGAGTATATGTTCATCTCCCTTAGCCTCCTCTCGTATGATAAGTTACCCAGCCCCTTGATCATCTTTGCCACCCTGCACTGCATCCCCTCCAGTAACTTAATGTCACTCTTCAGATACGGTCACCAGTACTGCATGCAGTGCTTCAGATGCAGTCTAACTAATGACCTATACAGTGGCAGAATCACCTCCTCCCTCCTCGAGGATATACCCCTTGCAATTCAAACCAGCATTTTGTTGGCCTTTACAGCTGCCTTCCTACATTGTGCTGAGTTATTCATTGACAATGTAATGAGCACCCTCAGATCCTTCTCTTCCTCTGTCTGGGCTAGTTGCACTCTCCCCAGCAGGTAACTTCTCCTTGGGTTCTTCATCCCAAAATGCAGCACCTTGCAATTTTTGGCATTAAACCCCAGTTGCCAGGTATCTGACCAGGTTGCAAACTTTGCCAGATCATCCTGCAACCCCTGCTATCTCCCTAGGTCATCCACCACTGCTCCTACCTTGGTATCATTAGCAAACAGAGTGATCTTGCTCTTGATGTCCAATGATATGCCTGCAATGAATATCCCTAACAACACTGATCCAAACACTGAGCCCTGTGGAACACCGTTCATCACTACCCTTGGGTGTGAGAGCTCCTCACCCACCACCACCCTCTGTTGCCTTCCCTAAAGCCAGTTCCCTACCCATCTCACCAACTTTGCACCCACCCCTGTGCCTTCTAACTTACTTCCCAGCCTTCCTTGTGGCACTGACTTGATTGTCTTACCTAAGTCCAGATGCAGGATATCAATTGCATGGCCTCTGTCCAGTTGCTTAGTTACCCATTCAAAGAACTCCACCATGTTGGTTTGGCAGGATCTGCCTCACATGAAACCATGCTGTCCTGTAGTCCTTTGGCTTCTAGGAGGGCCACCAGCCTCTTCTTCAGGATAGTCTCCAGTAGCTTACCCACAATGGATGTGAGGCTCACCAGTCTGTAGTTCCCCGGTTCATCCTTGGGGCCACCCTTGTGGAGGGGCACCACATGAGCCATCCTCCAGTCCTGAGGTACACACCCTGAGTGTAATGAGTCATTAAATAGGTCTGCCAAAGGTCCTGCAAGGACCTCTGCTAGCTTCTTCAGTACCCTGGGATGGATGCAACCTGGGCCTGATGCCTTGGCCACCCTCAGAGCCTTCAAACCTTCCCGAACTCTGCCCTCCATGATTTACCCACCTGTCACCCCCTCCTCCTCCTCTGTTTCAGATGTTCCTCCACACTTGGGTGTCACCTCCCTCTTTTCCTTAGTAAATACCAAGCAGAAGTAATCATTTAGTGCTTCTGTCTTATCGCACCCTGCTTCCACCCAACCCCCCTCCATCCCAAGCCTTACTATGTGGTCCTTACAGCTCCTTTTCTCCTTGATGTACCTAAAGAAGTCCTTCTCACCCTTCTTAATGCCTTCTGCCAGCCTGATCTCTGTAGATACCTTGGCCCCCCCTTGCTGCCCTTGTCACCTCCTTCGATTCCATCAAGTACTACTCCCTGTCCTCCACCTCATTGTTTTCTTGTACCTTCTAAAGGCAGCTCTTTTCCTTCTTATTTTTCTATGACCTCCTTGCTCAACCAGCTCAATTTCTTAGACCTAGCCTTCTTGCTCTGTGCCTTGCAACAGGTTTTGGTTGCTTCCACTATCCCCAGCTTTCTGATCTCCTACCTCTGGTTAGTGTCCATACTAGATTTAATTCTGGCCAGGTTCCCTTTTACTACTTATCCCATCCTCCCAAAGTCAGCCCTCCTGAAGTCCAGCACTCTTGTGCCAGATTCCACTCCTTCCTTGTCCATATCCAAAGTGAGCCATACTGAGTGGTGGTCACTCCCTGACAGTGGTTTCTCCACCGTAAGTTCTCTCACAAAATCCCATTTTCCAGCACAAGGTCAATGGTATTCCCTAACCTGGTTGGTTCACTGACCATTTTCAGCAGGAAGCTGTCCTGGTAGGCATCCAGCAGTACCTGCTCCCTTCTGTTCCTGGTTGTTGGGGTACTCCAGCCCACTCCTGGCATGTTGAAGTCCCCCACAATCAACACACTACCCTTCTTGCAGGTCCTCCTGATCTGTCCTGCTAGTTCCCTGTCTATCTCCTCCATCTGAAGTGGCAGCCTGTAAACCACTCCCATTCTGAGAATCCTGTTCTTGGAATCCTGGATTTGCATCCAAAGTGACTCTGTACTACCCTCCTCCCGTTCTTTCCTTACACGCTCAGTCCTTCCTTCACATATAGAGCCACTCCCCCCTCCTTTCCCAATCACCCTGTCCCTACGAAATAATCTGTACCCTGTTACAGACAGGTCACAGTCACTGTATGGGGTGGGCCATGTTTCTGTGATGGCTGCAATGCCCACCTCTTCCTCTGCCATGAGCACCTGTAACCTTCAGTTTTCCTCCCAAGGCTCCTAGCATTAAGGATAACCACCTTCCACCCTTCTCCCCTCCCATCCTGCCCTCCTTTACCAGCATCACCAATAGTACTTGCCATTTGTCCTTTGTCACTATTATGGGGCGTAAACTCATATGGTTTCCCAGCCTGTGGTCTCTGCATGTCTCTTACCCAATTGCCATTTCCCACTCCTAGTTTAAATTCTCAACTTCCTCTATGTACTCCTCCTTTCTCTCTTTCAACACTTTCTTTCCCTCCTCACTCAAGTGTAGTCTGTCCTTGACTTGGGACTACTGTCTTCCCAAGTCCCTCCCCACCTCCCCAACAGCCCATACCCTTTAGCATAACACCAGGTTCTTAGCCATCCATTAAATTCCTCTATTCTCAGCTTTCTTGTTGTGCTTGCCTTGGGCACTGGAAGTATCTCTGAAAAAGTTACTGATCTTCCTGCCCCCTCACATAATTGTCCTAGTTCCTCAAACCTCCTCTGGACTATATCTACTGTCTTGTCAGACAGGTCGTTCATCCAAAGATGTATTATTAAATGAGGCTTGTCCTACCCCTTCTAGCATATTTCAGAACAGATTGTCCCACCCATTCCGCTGTCATTCCTGGCATGGCCTCCACCCAAATGTGACTATGCCTCTCCCTCTTGCTTCCCAACCTGACTCCTCTAAGTATTGAGTCACCCAGCACTAAGATTTCATGCCTTTTACTCCCTGCTTGCTTCCATTCATCTCTATCTCTCATTTACGGGTCCTCTTCTTCCTCCTGCACATTATTTCCCCCCGTATGCCCCTGTTGCAATTCTCCCAGCAGAAATTCCTCCTGCTCTGGTTTGGTCCAGGCATTTATCAATTACTCCTCCAATTGCATCAGTTCCCTTCTTCTCCTCCTCCTTCTTCCCCTCTTGCAGTACAAAACTATTTTCTGAAGACTCTTCACAAATGCCCGCTCCCTCTCGCTTCTTAGTAACCTGTTCTCTTCTTCCCAATCCTTGACTTTTGCCACTTCTTCTCCACTCACAAGTCCCTATCTCTCCTTCCATTTGTCTTTTGTCTCCTGACCTGATTTCCCCGGCAATCGTTCTTCCTGCCCTGGGCCCCTTTTTCTCTACTTACGTTCTACTGACCCTCTCCTCACCACTGTTGGCTCAAAACACCATCCCTCATCTCCCTTCCTCCCTCCCTTCCTCCAGTAATGGGCTAAACCCAGACCCAGTCTACCTTTCCTGTCTTAGTTCCTCCTGCAGATCCTCAATCTCCTTTCTATGTTCCTCTATGTGGTTGCACACTAAACATCACCATGCACTCCAGGCAATTTTGAGAAAGATTGGTGCACTGCAGTTGTTACAGCCTACCACTGCACCCATTGCTCTTGTTGATCACCAGCGACTCCACACCCTTCCAGAAGAAGGATACCAAAAACTCTTCCAAGTCTCCCCTCTCCCCCCCATCAGTGCAAAACATTCTTTTCTTAATTTCCCACACCCCCTTTATTGTACATGTTTAGATTGGATGAGCAACTTCTTTTTTACAGTCTATCCTTCCTATCCACACCCAAAAAGAGACTTTAAGTAACTCTTGCACAACCTTCCTCAAACTCTTACTCCTCCTTTCCACAATGCATATAGCAATGCAAAATGCAGTTACTTCTCTTTCACTGAGATAGCAGTCACCTCTTCCCTTGCTGCTATTCCTTTTCTGGATGGCTGCTTCTGCTATGAAAGGTGCATATCCTTTGACCATCTGAGGAAGTGATGTCAGAACCTCTTGTATAAAGGAAATCATGGACCAGGGGTGGGTAGTGTGAGGGGCTGGGAGGGTGAGAACAGCCCCAAGTCTTCCAGAAACAACCAGAATGCTAAGGCCCCTGGTCAGACCATTAGCACCGTTCCCCCACTATGGGCTAAACTTTGCAGCTAGTGAAGCCAGAATACACAAATCACAATTCTACTCTAAGCCCCCAAAATAGGTTTGCTACCAAAAGAAACAGGTCTCCATTCAAACAGCTTCACCAACAACACATCAAAACAGGTTGAAATTAGAAGATATAGGTCTCTATTTCAAAGAAACAGCCCCAATTAAATCACACCAAATAGGTTTTAAATCAGAAGAAATAGGCCTTCACAAACGCAACCTGCTACACAGTGAAACATCAAACAAATGAGCCCACTTATATCCACCAAAACAAGTTTCAGAATTTCAACAGCCTCAAAACAATACCCTCTAGCCCCTTAGAAGTAGTAAGAAAGAAAAAAGTAACCTTCTACCAAGTAAAATCCACAAGAAACAATGTAAAAATAGCAAGAAGAAGCTCTGAACTGGAACTGGTCTGATCCCCTTCCCCTTCTGGTTACTTCTGAGAACCAAAAGTAACTGACACCACAAATCTGATTCAGCTCTGCATCCAGATAGCTGAGTGAGACCTGGCCAGAACATTATCACCCCTCCCCCCACTATGCACCAAACTTTGCAGCTAGTGAAGCCAGCAAAAAAGAATCACAATTCTATTCTAAGCCCCAAAAATAGGTTTGCTACCAAAAGAAACAGGTCTCCAATTCAAACAGCTTCACCAATTACACATCAAAATAGGCTTGAAATTAGAAGATATAGGTCTCCAATTCAAAGAAACAGCCCCAATTAAAGCACACCAAATAGGTTTTAAATCAGAAGAAATAGGCCTCAACAAATGCAGCCTGCTACGCAGTGAAACATCAAACAAATGAGCCCACTTATAGCCACCAAAACAGGTTTCAAAATTCCAGTAGCCCCAAAACAATATCCTACTAGCTCCTTAGAAGTAGTAAGAAAGAAAGGAAATAACCTTCTACCAAGTAAAATCCACAAGAAACAATGTAAAAACAGCAAGAAGAAGCACTATACTGGAACTGGTCTGCTCCCCTTCCCCTTCTGGTTACCTTGAGGGAGCTGAGGAGAAGAGGGTGAAGGTTGGAACATTGTTCATGGAAGCCTGGTCTGGAGGAGGACAGACTTAGATTGATGGCCCAATATTTGAACTATCAATCATCTACCACGCGTAAGAAGGCAGAGTTCCTGTCCAGGAAGATTGCTGCTGGAAGAAATCAACCTGCTCAGCTCTTCCAGACTGTCGATAGGCTGTGAAATCCAGCCTGCCTTCAAGACCAGAGAGCCTTTTCACAAATTGAGTGTGACGAGTTTGCTTAATTCTTTGCAAATAAGGTATCCTCTATCAGGTCAGAGATCTGCTTGACTCGTTCAAATGAGTATAATGGAAGTCGATATGAGGGTCAGGCCCTCAGCCGGTCTGGATGAATTTTGACCAGCCAGCGATCATTGATATCATGAAGATTTTTCATGGTATGGGATTGACCTGCTGTAGTTTGGATCTTGGTCCAACTCACCTCCTTGTGGGGTGTCTGGATGTCATCAGATGGATCCTTGCTGAGATAGGTTGATGTTGATTGGATAAGGGTGTGTTTTCCAGCACCCTTAAGGAGGCAGTGGTGACACCCCTCTTGAAGAAATCTTACCTCAACACTGGCTGTAGTGCGAACTACAGATCTGTCTCTAACCTGGCCTGTTGGGGCAAGGTTATTGAGAAGGTAGTTGCATTGCAGCTTAAGAACTTTCAAAACTCCCATGAAGTCCATGATTGTCTCCAGTCTGCTTTCAGGAAAAGGCACAGTACCAAGATAGCTCTGATTCAGGTATTTAATGATCTCCTGATAGCATGGGATCAGAGGAGCCATTCAACCTTGATCCTCCTTGATTTCTTTACAGGATTTGACACAGTGGACCATGGAGTGCTGCTTGAATGCCTGCGGCTACTTTGTGAGCTGTCAGGGACAGTCCTCAGGTGGTTCCATTCTTTCCTCAAAGGCAGGACTCAGATGGTGGTGTTAGGGATTTTTTCCTCAGCCCCTTCTTCCTGCTTTGCTGGGTGCCACAGGGTTCTGTGCACTCCCCCATGTTGTTAACGGTGTATATGTTGCTGTTAGGAGACATTATAAGGTTGAACAGGTTGAGTTTTCACTTCTATGCAGAAGATACTCAGCTGTACATGTCCTCTGTACCCAAAACAGAATGATGCAGTCTCAGTCTTTAACAACTCCCTTGCCAAGATTAAGGACTGAATGAGTGCTAATTGGTTGAGATTGAATCCTGATAAGACTGAGGTTCCGGTGGTGCACCTAGGTCAACGGGTTGAGAGGTTGACTGCTTGTCAGTCATCTGGCTTTGTGCTAGGGGACAGCGATTTCAGATGCTTTGAATAGTTGCAGAATCTGGTCATTGTGCTTGATTGTAAGCTGACCTTAAAAGCTCAGATGTCAGCAGTAGTTGAGTCCTCTTTATACCATCTGAGGAACAATGCCCAGATAAAGCATCTAGTACCATCCAGGGACTTTCCTTCATTGGTCCAAGTCTTTGTGTCATCCTGCTTTGACTACTACAATACTCTATACCTAGGGATACCGGAGGTGGACCTCTGTCACCTACAGCTGGTGTAGAACACTGCAGCTAGGTTGTTGACAAGTTTGTTGAGAACAAGCCACATCACACCTATGCTTCACAAACTACACTGGCTGCCTGTGTGATGGAGGATCACCTTCTAGGTTGCATTGCTGACCTATAAGGCACTACACAGACAGGGACTGGGCTACCTGCAAGACCTCCTCCAGCCCTATTGCCCTTCCATCCACTCCACTGTGCCATTGAGGGATTGCGACAGGTTCCCAGAGTCTGTCTTCAGACTTCGGGTGTGAGAGCATTTTCTTTTGCAGATCCAACCCTGTGGAATTCCCAACCTCATCAGATTAGAGAGTGAATGTCCACTGAGACATTGAAGTCCTCTTTGAAGATGCATTTATTCAGTTATGCCTTCAGGGACAATGTTTAGTTTGAGAATGACTTGCTGCATTTTTTAATCTTTTGATATGTTTTATCTTATTTATGTTCCATATTGTTTATGCACTTTGATATTTAAAAATTGCGTTATAAATAAAAGTGATATTGATTTGAACTTCAGTACAGCTCCACAGTGGTCGCTGTGCTGATATCAAGTGTCTCTCCTCCTTACCATTCAGTAACCTGATGTATTTGGCATTGGGGCCCTCTGCCTGTGGCTCTTCACTCCTCTTTCACTGCTCTGTTATGAGGGATGCAGGCTACTTACCAACAGCCATCCCGCTTCAAAGAAAGTTGGCTTCTGTGTGCTCATTGTATGGTGAGCCAGATTTAAAAGCTCCCCAGCTCAAAATTTGAAAAGTTGACACAGTTGCAACCTGTCTCCCTGATTGGTCATGTCTGCACCTTTGGTGCACATGTGTCAGGGAGATATTAAGATAAAACACTCAGACAAAATTACCATCAAAAGCTCTAAATAATTAGATTTCACAGCTCTTCTAGTACCATCTGTGCTGCAACACCAGATGACTATTCAAAAAAACAATTGCTACGTATGTGAATGCCACCCACACACAGTAAAATTAAAGTAATACTTCCTGAATAATCTCCTGCATTACAGTTCATTTAATCCAGTAAACTAGAACCTTGTACATATCCAAACAAAATAAACTGTATTTCACTTGTTCCTTAAAGCCCCCTGAAAAAAAATGGAAAGAAACAATAATAATCTTGCTCTTGATAGCCCACTGTAAATAACAAAATCAGACAGTAGTTCTCTTGTTCTTCAGAGACCCTTGTAAATATTTGAAACCTAGCAGTTCACTTGTTTTTGAAGTAATCCTTGCTGTCCAGTTACTGTCCCCTGTCCCATTTATCTACTTATCACAACACCATCACTGTTGCCGTCAAAAACTAATCCCTGCTGTCCATTACAATACAATGTCCCCTCTTGTTGTTCAGTGCAGCTTCTCTTTTCTTCTGCAAAATCTCTCACAGCTCCTCTGTGGTCCCACAGTGCAGCTCCTAACTGTCACTCCCAGCTCCTTCCTTCACCCAGTTGAATGCACAGCTCTTCTCCACCGCAGCAATCTTCCCAACAGCTCCTCGGTGGTCGAGCTCTATAGCTCTGAAGTGTCTCTTCCCAGCATCTTTCAGAAACCAGACATACTTGGCTTAGATGCCCTCTGCCTCTGGCTCCTAACTACTCTTTCACCACTCTGTTATTTGTAATGCAGGCTATTCACTCACAGCCCCTCTGCATGCCTCAAAGTTGACTTCTGATATGGCCAATTGGAGATTAATGAAAGTCACCACTTGACTTACAAGAGCATTGTTAGTCAAGCAGTAGCCTTCATTAATCAACTGGCCATTCTTACATTTAAAAACAGCACTGAAATTGTGTATCATTCACTTAAAAGGGGCAAACCCCTGTACTCCCTGGATACACATTATTACTTGATTTATCATTTGTGCATGTCAGCACTATCAGGTAGTGAAATGGATTTGCTGGAAGGCTCATGTGGCCAAATGGTATGCTGTTTCTATGGTGACACTGGCACAGTGAACCCAACATAGCAAAACCACAACCATGACTATATTGGCAATGATGGGGATTTCACTTCAATGGACTTTCTTGCTATGGGGGTATATATCTAACTCCAATGTCTATATGATGTGGAGTTAGCTACCTAAAGTAGGGGAGGGATGGGGGGAACTGGCCCCCAAAATTGGCTATCATGGTGTTGCAGGGACACCTCGGTGTTGAGGCTGTCGAGAGGTTTCTAACACTATCAAGGATGTCGCTGCGGGGGATGTTGCACTGGGTGTCATGGATTCTAGCCAAACTACAATCCCTTCCTCAAACTTAAGGACCACAGATATACTTATGTAAAGCATCCTTCAGGCAAGAGAGGCGCACGCAGATGAGTCAGAACTGCAGCATCCTGAATGTCTCTCTGAAGACTGCTGCCCCAAAGCTGCTGCACTGCACCCCTCACATCATTGGTCCTCTCATATTCTTAGACCTCATCCCAGTTTTTCATTTTTTTCTTTCTCACTGTCTCACAAATACTACTTAACAATTATTATAGTTTCCTCATACCCTCTGCACAGATTTTAGTATTAATCACAGCTTACACTCATCCCTCAAAAAAAATAGTAACCTCTGCAAACGTTCCAAACACAAATCACAGGAAAAGAGATTCTATTCAATTACAGATTCATCAGTAACCCTTGTAAAAGATTCACTCACAATCATAGCTTCTCAAAAAATAAACTCCCCAAAAAATGAAGATAAAAAGATTTAATACAATCACAGCTATAAATATTCAGTACAATCACAGTTTCCTAGGAAACCATTGTTCAAGAATCCCCAATAATCACAGATGCACCTCAATCCCCTGTACACGATGTAATACAATCCCTGCACACTCTAGATTCATTTCAGTCAGAGCTTCCCAGTAACCCATGTAGAAGATCCCTAATAATGTCAGTTCGACCACTATCCACTGTCTGGGACATTTACATTCTCTGCAAATGATTTATTCTCAGTATTCATCCCTCAGGCTTTCCTTCTGAGTACTCTTGATATTTAAAGTTACACTTTTCTTTTTGGGTTATTGTGGATTCCTATTTTATCTGTCTTCCGCTCACTTATCTGATTGATCTTTGACTTTTTACAGCTGGCGCTGCTCCTCCAATTTGACTTCACCTTGAGCTACACCTTTCTACAGGTGGTTTTCTCTGCTATTTCTCAGCAGAATCTGTCCAATCTTCCTTGCCTTTAATACTATTGGGCTAGTTGGGATGGGAGGGAGGACTAATTTCCCATGTAGGCATCCCAGCAGTCGCGGTTAAAGTAGGACCTGGTCTTCTTGGTTTACAGTACAGAGCTATCCAAATCATTCTGCATGGTTAAACCTTTTTTTTGGTGTGGGGCAGAGTACTATAAAAATCTCATTGCATTCATTTTGGCCGATCACGAGTATTCCCTTCTTAACATTCCAGGTGGGGATCTCTCATGCAAGCAGTTTTAAAAGTCTGAATATCTGAGTTAGTTTAACATTGTCATTTCACATACACGGAGATGTGTCCTTTTTTCTACATACTATAGTAACACAATTCTATAGATCTATACATGGGGTCCTGATTGTAATTACCCAAGCAATGAGCATATTAAAACATTTCTAAAAAGAAGCCTACTCCTACAGGATTTAGACTATTTGGGCACTTCTATTCAAGAGGGATTCAAAATACAAACATAGAAAACTTATTTTAACATGTTTCAATATGCTGTATCATACAGCGATGCTATTTATTATTACCTTTGGGTGGTTTTGTGGTTTGAGGACTTGCTGATGTTGATGATAATATTGTTGATGATGTTCTTATTTGTGTTGCTGTTACTGTAGCTGCTGTTGTTGTTTCAAGCAGAGATTCACATGTTCCATTTGAAGGAATATTTCTCACACAGTTGCAGTTATCTCTCAGTTGTATTTGAGCAGCTTTTGGTATGTATCACACATCTGACTGTTCCATAGGTATCCATTCTCACAAGTACACTGAGTTTCATTATCCACAAGCGTGCACACTAAATAAAATGAAGGAACAATATTCATTACAAATAACATAAAACATGTGATAGCACTTTATAAAATCGTTTCATGTGTCAAACTAAACCACTTGCCTATAACATTATCCTCTGTAAAAACAAACATGTGTGACTGAATATATGTGTTTTAATGTGTGTGTGTGTGTGTGTGTGTGTGTGTGATAGGACTGTAGATGAGGAATATTTCTCAGAAGCTTCATCAAAGAACAATAGGCACATTCTAAATAGTGCTCTCACTAGTAGATCTTTCATGTTAGGGGTTGCAGTAGGTCCATCGTTAAGGCATACAAACAAATGCCCACCTCCTGGCTCTAGAGAGCTGTCCAGGCTGCACTAAACAAGCAAACTGAATGATTTTGAACTGACCCTGTAAAGTGCCATGTCTCTAGAAACACAGTGCATCAGTATAGAATCATGATAACCTTTATTTGGCAATGTTGTAAATAATTCAGCTATTTTTAAAACATATTCAGTTGCAAATATTATAGATTGTTTAAACATTTAAAAAAGGCAGTACTACCCCATTAGCTTTTAAAAATGCCATAGGCTACCTTTAAGTGGGTTTGTCATATTTCAGCTCACTTTAAAAAAAAATAACATTTAGGCTAAATTCAGCCTATATTTTAGAGGTGGGATTTTGAAAATTCAGAATACTTGAAAACTCTTAGTTATGTTAATGGTGATTTTCAAAGCCATGAAATGGACATGACTCCTAGTTTAATTGGGTAGGATATTACAAATTCCTAACACTGGGCTGTTTTCAAAAGTTTTACTTACCTGAAAACTTTGTATTGGTTGTGTAATACTTTACATTTGTTGTTTGCATACAAAAACGCTAGACGTTGAAGTAAATAATAGACCAGTTTGCAAATCCATCTAAAAAATGTGTCTGGGCTCACTTACACCTAGTGCTGGATATTTAAAGCTCCTGCAAATCCACAGTATTTCCTATATGTGCTGGCTTTTCAAAGTAAAGCCATTTTAAGGCTGGCTTTCTCTTTGGAAATCTGGCTCATGTAGGAGATACTGTAGCTCAGATATTCAAAAGGGTTGCGCATGGCACAACAGTGTTGCACCATGCACAACCCACTGATGCACCACGGCACGATATTCAAAAGGAAAAAGTGCACCGCACAAATCCCGATGTGCCGGAGTGCATCAGTAATGTATGCAGGCACAGGTGGAGGGGGGGGTGTGCCCAAGCATAACCTGCACAGCCCGATATTCAGACCCGGATGTGCAGAGCCATGCATGTGCAACCGCTACCTGCGCCTGCACAAAGTTAAGCCAAAAAACAAAGGAACAAATGATGGCAACCCACAGGTGAGCTGCCGCATTGTAGGGTGCAACATGGCAGCTGCCACCTATGGGTGGCCTCCCAAGTTCCTGCCGCACCTGGCGGCACCCCCCCATGCCCCATCATGGCCATCCATGTAAAGAAACCCCCTCAATATCCCTGGTGGTCCGGTGGACCGCTATGTGCCTGATCATGGGCATTTGTCTACAAACAACATCCCTGTCAATATCCCTGGTGGTCCAGTGGACCCTATATTTTCCCTATCGGACATTGGTATAATACACCCCCCATCCAATATTTCTGGTGGTCCAGTGGACGATGCTGCCGATCATGGGCATTTTTAAATCACCCCCGTAATATCCTGGTGGTCCAGTGGGCGATTGCGGGCTTCTATAAAACATAAAAAGATCTTATTACCTGGTGGTCTGAGTGTACCCCTCACCCATACACTGGGCTCCACTGCCCCCCTCCTCGCCGTCAGCGGGTGAAGCAGCACCACCCGCCTGCCACCCGCCCACGAATGACAGCTCGGTAGGGCTGCATGTCCACTGGTTCACAGCATGAGCCAATGGGTGTGCAGCCCATACTGTGTTATTAAGTCCAGATATGTGAAATGAATCATTCACATATCTGACTGTGCAGCTCCTACTCTAGCTGTCAGTCGGCAGGGTGGCGGTGCATGATGCGGTGCTGCCACCCGCTGGCTGACTGGGGATCGGGGTGGTGGGGCTCAGTTGGTGGGTGGGGAGGGGGGTACACTAGACCACCAGGGTAATAGGACTTTTTTATGTTTTACAGATGCCCGCGATTGGGCCACTGGAATACCAGGGATATTGGCAGGGGGGTGATTTAAAAAGATGCCCATGATCAGGCAGTGATCGGTCCACTGGACTACCAGGGATATCAGACGGGGGGTGTATTATACCAATGCCTGCTATCGGGCAGAGATCGGTCCACTGGACCACCAGGGATATTGGACGGGGATGTTGTTTGTAGACAAATGCCTGTGATCGCGCACAAAGCGGTCCACTGAACCACCAGGGATATTAGACAAGGATTAGTTTTTAGACAAATGCCCGCAATTGGGCTGCAGTGGTCGTCGGTCCCCAACGGCTGCTGCCTGGCAGGTCGCCAGGTGCAAGTCTTCGGGAATCAGTGCACCTGCACGCAAATGGCCCCATTTGCACCTTGCATAAATTATGGCCCCATTTGCATGTCCCCTTTTGAATATCACAGGTGCTGTGCATGGCGCAATGGCACTTGCACTAGCGCATCTCCATGCACCACTCTGGCCACTTGCGCTGGTGCAGTGCCACTGCACCATGCACAGTGGGGTGGCCAGGGTGCAATATTCAAAGCTGCTGAGCCATAGCACAGCTCTGTTGAATATCACCCAGGCCACACCCCTGTGCAACCAAGTTGAGCTGAGCCCAGGCTTGTGCCACAGCCTGATGCAGTTTGAATATCCAGGCCGGAGTCTCTGCAAGGGTTTTAAAAATCCAGAATCTTGTGCATGTTTTATTGGTGAACCTGTACTACAATGTTATGTCTGGTTAGACCTGTTGTGCGTGGTCCTATATGAAGCATGAGAAGAAAATTTGTCTTTTTGAAGTGCAAAGATTTTTTTCTACATTGGTGGACTGTGGCAGGGGACTTAATCTCTCAGCTATTTAAAAATCAGAACTCTGAACTTTGCAAACTGGACATAATTGAGAGTTTTGACAACTGGACATAACTATGTCCTGACATGGAAAATTGTACATGGGGGCAATTTTGTGTAATGTTCAAAGTTGTACAATAGGAAAATTTAATTTAGATGTAGGTTTTGAAAAATTTCCAGAGGCATTTTCAAAACTCCACACCTATTTTTTTGACCTAGTTATTGGACATCCAGAAAAGAGGCTCTAACTCATTGCAAGACTGTCATGACTTGTGCTCTGAAAAAGATGCAAACATCTAACTTTGATACATGCATCTTTTTTTTCATAAAATTTAGGATGTGTTGCAAATAAGTCGGAATGTTTAAAAATAAGCCATTTGCATCCCAATGCATTTTCCTGAAAAATGCAAGCATCAAAAATATAAAAGCTAGTCTAGTATCCCTACTTTTGAAAAGTCATCACCCCTTATATATTTTTGTATTTCTAGTCATTGTTTTCATTTCAAGGTCTTTTATTTTATTGAATTCTTGGATTACAACCTTTGAGCTACAAGCTCATTTACAAAGGTTCCACATCAGGAAGAAAATGTGAACGTACAATAGTAAAATACAGGGTTACAATGGACATTAAACAATTGTCAATGGTAATATGACAGAGTACATAGAATAGGGATTGTGCCTCAACAAACAGGCAAAGTCAGTGCTGCAGCAATAAATAGCACAAGAGAGTGGGGGAAGGAGGAGGGAGGGAGGTTCAAGACCGAAGGGAAGGGTGAATATTAGTGTGTTCAGCTTGTGGGAACCACTGGCTAGGGATCACCTTGTCAGGAAGAGTGGGAGAGGGGAAGGACAGGGTTTTAGGAAATAGGTAGGGGCATGGACCCCTGGGGAAAAAAGGGGGTTGTGGGACTGGGGCTGAGGTCGGGGGAAAATGGATTTGTGGAAGAGGGTAGGAGTGGGAAGTAACAGATTGGGTGACTGCTTAAGTGTGCATTGGTGGGGTAGTCAGAATTTTTAACCAGGTAAGTTGGTCAGGTAGGGCAGGTTCATTTCCCATGGCTGGACAGGTGGGATCTAAGTGCAGATTTGAACAAGCCAATTTTGCTAATACTGGCTAGTTCTGGTGGGAGTGAGGTAAGTAATAGTGGGGCCCAGTTTTCTAAGGATTGCTGACCTTGGGTTGTACGATGGTAGAGGTTCTTGATGGAGATCTCATTGGATGTCCTTGACATCGTTGTTGGTGTGACCTGATGTATGAGGGAGCTGGGCCCCTGAGGCAGTAGGGTCAGAGTTGCTTTTTTGGCAAGGAGACAGGTTTGATAGTAGACCCTGCCATTCAGATTTAGCCAAACAGTTTGCTGGTAGAGGTGGCAGGTATGGGTCAGGCATGGGTCTCCAAGTGCAAGTGTGCAAGCTTTGTTGAGCATGGTGATAAGTTGCCTGAGGGTGCTGTCAGAGGCTGCACTGTAGATAGTAAGGCCATAATCAATAGCTGAGAAGAACATGCTAGTTATGGCAAGCTGAAAGTCTTTATCAGAGGGGCAGCTTAGGTGCTTATGCAGCAGGCCAAGCTTCCTGTCAGCTGTAGTAGCCACATGATCAATATGTGTGGCATATAAGAGGGAGCTGTCAAGGGCAAGGCCCAGATGTTTGAATTTGGGGACCATTTCATTGGCAATCTTTTGTAAATTCTGGATGTTCAGGGTTGCAGCCGTGTGGCTGTTGTGGACGGGGAAAGAGCATGGACTTGGTCTTTTTGTGGTTGACAAGGAGTTTAGCTTTTTTAAACCCATCTTTCACATTGTAAATGTCCTGTTGAACATACTGCTCCAGTTTGATAGGGTCAGAATGACTGGAGTAGATCACAGCATCATCAGCATAGAAAAGGATTTTTTGTTGACAGGCTAGTGGTAGGTTGTTTTGAAAGAGGCTAACGAGGAGGGCCCAAGATGGATCCTTGGGGGACACTGATGGACACCTGAAGGGGTCAGAGAGTACATTGCATGTTTTTACCTCCTGAACACGTCCAGAGAGGTAGCTCCGGAACCAGCACAGTGAGTCAGAGGAGAGCCCAGTTACCTATAATTGAGCCAGGAGGATGTCATGGTTGACCATGTCAAAAGCCTTGATGAGGTCGATAAAGGCTGCCCCCATCAAGTGCCGCTGTGAATGTAACCCATGAATTTGAGAAGTGCTGTGGTAGTGCAGTGGTGTTGATGGAAGCCATGCTGCTGAAGGCCTTGTAGTTGGTATTTGACAAGGTGCTCCACCAGCTGATCATAGACTATATGCTCGAGGGCTTTTGAGATAGGTGGGAGGATTGAAAATGGGTGATAGTTGGCATGATCAGACTTACTGCCTGCTTTGTGAACTGGGGTTATGATTGCAGCTTTCCAGAGTTTAGAGTAGGTACCTGTGGTGAAGTACAGATTTACGATACAGGTCAGTGGGGTTAGCAGTTCATTTTTTGTATGAGAGATTAGTGTTAGATCGAGGCCCTCAGAGCTGTGCCTGGACTTCCCAAGGATTTTGGAGAGATATTTTTTTACCTCACCTTAAGATAGTACTCTGAGGTAGAATGGGGTGGAGCTTGGAACACTGGGGGGGGGACTTTGGGGGCTGGACTGGTTGATACCAGCTTGTTCTTGGAAACGGAGGAGGTGAGTACTGTACTGAGGTCAGTAAAGGCTTTGTTGAAGATGTCTGTGATGGATCTGGGGTCTTGTGTAGGGGAACCATCATGGCTCATCATTGTGAGTGCTGAGGTATCTCATTTTCCAATGACTGTGTTAATGCTATCCCAGAAGTGGCGGCTGTCCCCCAAGGTGGAGTTAAGCTTGAGTCTGTGGAAGTTAGCTTTAGCCTGCCAGATGGCAATGGTGCATTTATTCCGTGCAGCCTTGTGATTTTGCATATCCTGGTCAGAGAGAGTATTTTTGTACTTATACCATAGGCGGTCCCTGGAGATCATCAGGGCAAGGAGGTGAAGGGTTATCCACGTTTTTGTGAGCCACTAATTTTCCTTTTAGACATGGGGGCAAATATATCACAAGCAGTATTGAAGCTATATATAAATTTACTCAGACCTGTGTCAACGTCTTTGGCATTTAGGATAGGTGCCCAGCTCAGTTGCAGGAGGTGTTTCTTAAAGAGGCCTAACATGCCCTTTTTCAGAATGTGTGATGTTATCTCCTTGGCGGGCAGTTTAGAAGCCTTGTTGGATCAGGTGAAGATGTTGGGTGAACGGTTGCTTAGGGAGTCTGGGGGCACGTTTAGGCCTGAGATACATTTTGGGTGGTTAGTGAGTACCCAGTCTAACAAGGTACTGGTGCCTGATCCATAGTTTGTATGGGTGGGCTGTTCCACTAGCAGAAGGAAGTTGATTGAGGAGACTGCATCCTTATAAGTGGCAGAGTCCTGAGACAACCAATTGATGTTGAAATCCCCCAGCACTATCACTTTGCTACTAGAGTGGATGTCGGTTAGATGCTCATGTATTACTCTAAATCCCTCAGCTACCTCCTTAGGGGGTAGGTAGGCTGACATGAGAGTAAGGCCCTTTCCCTGTGTGCCCAGGTTTGAGTACACAGACAGTATCTGACTGTTTTTTCCCATACTTAAATGTGGGAGTGCTATCCCCTGCAGGTAGTCTTTTATATAGATTATGCAGGTTTATTTAAAAGGTATCAGGATACCTAGCCAGTATTGCCAGTCTAGTCCTGTTGTTTAATCACTTCCTGAAATTATACTGCTCTGTAACTGCATAATCATTTTTACAGCAACAAACTGTGATATTACCAGTATGGTAGATGATGAAGACTTTAGCAAATGGTTATTAACAGAAGCAGAATAACTGTAGGTGGAAAGCATCCTGTTTCCATGCAAATTCACCTAATAGTGAAGAACAAAGGAAAGAGAAATGCTCACAATATATTAATTATAGTCTGTGATATGACACATTTAATGTTTTTCACAGTTTTCTGAAAACTAACAAACTCAATTTAACTTTTTCTTCTACTATATATTCATAATATGTATATATATATATATGGGATATGACATGGCCTGAGTGAAAATATCATATTTATCTTCACGAGGAGGCCAATGATATCATGATATCTCATGAGTGGCGAAGCCACGAGTGAGATATCTTGATGTCATTGGCCTCGAGTGAAGATCAATATGATATCTTCACTCAGGCCATGTCATGTTCTGTTTATACAACATATGTTTTGACCATCAGAGACCATCCCTAAATCCCCCACTTAACATAATACCTACATATTTGATTTACCAAGCAGGTACAATCCCTATATATTTGATTTGCCAGGGAGATGCATAGCCTGCACTCAGCCCTCATGTAATTCTGACATTTGGTTGATACTTTAATAGATGGTAAAACAATGTATTTAAAAAAATTTAATTTCCCCCCTCAGGACAGCAGGCAGATCCTTGACTCCATACCTTGCATCCCTCCTCCAGTAGTCTGACAAATTGTTGATAATGTTATAATGCCTAAGAAATACATGCTAAAAAATCGTTATCCGGTTGATTCTGCTGTAATTGTTAAATAAATACTTATTTAAACCATTATCTGGTTGATCCTGCTATTTTCTCCCTGTTTTAGACAAGAAGCAGTTTCAATGTTGCTGTTTTACATTTGTAGCATGGCTGAGCGCTTTGTATACTGTAAAATAAGGAAGTAGCTGAGATTTAAAACAAGTCACTGTGCCTGTCAAAAGTTTTAAAACTGTGGCTTTGCCCCCCCCCCACTTTTTTCCTTAGTTTTCTAATGTTTGTTTGAAATAAGGTGGCAACAGTAAAAAGAGGTCAGAGGGAGAGAGAATCTGCAACTTCAGAAAAATGCACGCAAGACTCAGTGAGTGTTGCTATAGCAACGCTCGCTCGGACTTGCATTCACTTTTCTAAAGTTGCAGATTCTCTCTCTCTCTCTCTCTCTGACCTCTTTCTGCTCTTGTCAGCTTATTTCAAACAAACACCAGAAAAGTAAGGAAAAAAAAACAGTTCTTAAAGGTTTGTCAGGCAGAGTGTCTTATTTTAAATCTTAGCGACTTTCTTATTTTACAGTATACAAAGCATTTGGTCACGTTACAAACGTACAGTAGGAAAACTGAAACTGCTTCTCGACTAACACCAGGAGAAAATGTCAGGACTAACCAGATACATTTTTTTTTACTGACTATTTCTTACGCAGCAATGAAAGATGAGAGTCATGGTAGTTGGGAATGTTGCAGGTGTGGAATGATAGTAACAACAGAGAAGCTTTCATTTCTAGCATGCTGAACAGAAAATCTTTCACTTTCTTTACAATGATGTACGGGAATGTAGAGATAACAGTGATATCTTCATATGTGAAGATATCACTGATATTGCCACGACCTGGAAGAGATATTACTTTTTATCCTGGTATTTAGGACCGATGACCCCAATGTGCACCCTGATTCCATTTGGGGGGGTTGGCTGGAGAGGTGCAAAGGGGATTTCAACCCTATCATCGAATTTTCTTGCTTTTGACACTGTGGAACAACACTAACTGATACATTAAATGGAGTTTTTTGCCTCTAATTTTCCTTCTTTTTGAGAATGATAATGAGAAATAGTGAATGTAATGTGGAAGAGGGAGCACAGGGCCCTTTGGGCCCCCACTTATGCCATGTAATGGGCCCAGTGCTCCCGCCACGTGATGTCTTGTCACATAGTAACATTGTGCCCGCAAACACAAATCGTAATGCGCATGATGATGCAAAGCGAAACAGAAAGGGAAACAGTACTGTAGACAGAAATGTTAGAAACAATGGAAACACAACCGCAAATGAAAACGCAAAGGGTAATGCAAATGGTGGAGTAAATGTGAACGGTAAGTGAAATGGGTACGGAACTGTAAGCAGAAATGGTAATGGTAACAGTAATGTAAGCGCACAGGCTGGTTTTCCCCAAAAGCTGTATAGAGAAAGACAGTGAGTAGAAAGAATGTATGCAAAATAATGACTCATGGAACACAAAAATCAGGAGTTGGAATAGTAAATTGCTTATATCTCAGTAACCGTAAGACAAAGAAAAAAAATTTAAAAGTCTTTTCTATTATCACTTTCCTGGCTAGTTTTGGATGGGGGCTAAAACTTTTTGACAAAAACTCTGTATCTCGTACCGTTTTCGAGATACGGGCCCTCAAAGACACGGCGAATGCCGTAATGTTATCCTATGGGAAAAAAACAAAAGTTCAGAGTGCCATAACTTTGTCTTCCTGCAATATTTTTTCACTGAACCCCTGAAAGGCACATCTGTGGGATGTTGGCTGTATCACATGCAAATTTCAGGCCAAAAGACCAAACTGTTATTTTGCAGCAGGGCGCCAAACGATTGCTGCAATGTGTCGGCTGCCGTTATGTTATCCTATGGGAAAATGCATCAATTTTGGATTGCCATAACTTTGCCATTGTGTAATATTTTTTAAACACAACACTGAAAGGCACATCTGTGAGATATCGGCTGCGTTCCCTCCAAATTTCAGCCCAAAACTCCAAACCGTTCTTTTGCAGCGGGGTGCCAAAGAATTGCTGTCATTTCCCCACAACCTAGAAAAGTACTGTCGCAATTCGCGAAAGCTTTCATAAAAATTTGCGACACTTTCATGAGCACGAAAGTACTTTGTGAAAGTACTTTTCCCAGAAATTTGAAAAACATATTTCTGGGGTGTTTTACCCCAAAATAAAGACATGGCTAGCATCCTCAGGCTCCGACTAGGTGAATACAAAAAGAATCAGGTTGCTAGAGGGAGTCAATTTTAAATGCCAAACATTTTTCTTATCACTAACTGAAAACAAAATGGCAGATCTGTGAAAGTAAGAGGGCCATTTGCGAAAGTAAAAATGCATTTGCGACACTGTCAAACTTTTTGTTAACTTTTCCCATTGTCTTATAATGGGAAATTGTTTTTTGAATAACTTTTGAACCGTTTAATATTTTTTCACAAAATCTTTGAAAGGCACACCGGGGACCCCAGCTGCACATTCCCTGAAGATTTTGAGCTGGTCACACAAACGGTGTGACCCAGGCACAAATCAGAATTAAAGAAAAGGTAAACATGACCAAGAGATCACGCTTAATAACTCCGCAGCTGTGTATCCAACCGGTAAGAAACTTGGCGGATCCCAAGGTGTATGGGTCTCGATGATGTCTTCCAAATTTCAGGCAAATCCTTTAAATGGTTGCAAAGTTATTAAGGTACAATTTTGGGGTTTAACATTTAAATTGCTCCTCAAGCCTAACAATGGTAGCACTACAGTGCTACCATAATATATATATAGGGAGCGAAAGAGAGAAAGGGAGAGAGAGAGAGACTGTATTTCAGCTTGTTCCTGGCTCATATTTCTGGCAACCAGAAGAACAGCACTGCCCTGATCTGCTTTCAGACAGCATATGATGCTCGCCCTAGCAAGGTGCATGAACATATTGGAATGAGCTAGGAGAGGCTTATGGGGACTGTAGGTAGTGTGTTTGGGGCTATTACCTACATAGGTTAGGCCATGGGGAAGAAAGAAAATGAGGTATTACTATATTCTATCTAGGGTAGGCCTGCAGTGCAGGTAGCAGAGTCTATAGTACTACCTATCAGGTTAGGACTATGGTGAAGAAAATACGAGGGGAGGTTATAATATACTGCACCATTTCTGGTGTAGACCTACAGAGGAGGTAGTGGAATCTACAGTACTCCCTATCTAGGGTAGGACTGTGGATGAAGAAACACAGAAGGAATACAGCTTCAGTTCATCTAGGAAAGACACTCCAAGGAGGCTGCAAATACACCCTATTTGGGGTATGTTTTCAAGGTGTATAGTAGAAGGTGATTGATCAACAAAGAAGAGGAGTAGTTTATGTCATCTGGGACATTGAGGATTGGGCTATCTAATGAAGCATGTGGTGGAGATGAAAGATATACAATAGGATGGAGGACAGTAATAATGTGGGATATTGGAAGGCTGTGGAGCAAAGGAAATGTGTGGAAGGTTGGAGGTATGCTGGAATGTGGGCTATTTTTTGGTGAGCATGAGGAGTGGAACAACATTTTCCAGTACCAAATGTCTCTCACCCTTATTGTTCTGAGCTACATGAAGACATGTTTTGAGTTTCATAATGAACCAAATCATCTATACAAGGAAAATTGCAGGAAATAGTTTTATCATTGTTAGGAGTAGACATCACCATGTGAATTTTCTGAATTTATTGTTTTGTAAACAGTCATTCTTTTATTGTTAAATTTATTTCAGATGTATTGTGACAATCTACTGTATGTGTGTCTTTGATCAGTTGGTTCTGTTTAGTTTGTTTGCATTATCAGGTCTCTGTTACACAATAAACAAAACTTTCTTTATCAATTTCATTGACGCAATTTTTAAAATCAGTAGCCCTATTTAGGTATGAAGAAAACATACTTTAAGTTTGTTTACTGTTTAGCTTAAACCATTCAACATGGAATGCTTAGCAGAATCCTGCTCTCATAAACCCTTATTATGTTACTGAGGATTTTTCTGTGTGCAAAGTATTGCAATATGGAACATATTGCACTGCACCCATTTGGTACCCAGGAAATTTAAATCCTTGATTGAGAATACAATGATTTTAAGGAGAATGGTAATAAATTTACTTTATTCCCATAAACACAATAAAACATAAGTTTTAGTATAAAAATTAAAACAAATTTTAATAATGTCAATGACATTACCTGCAGTCATCTCCAGGAAGGTGACATTTGCCCGAGTGTCTCCTGGGATAGTTAACGCAAAAGGAAATGTAAAATTGCTTAGGATTCTCTTAATCTCCTCTAGTAGATAATCAGGACTCTCAATGTAAATATCATATTCAATAAAAGAACTGTTGAAATCTGTGAAGAAAGAAGAATACAGAATTAGTCAGGGGTGATTGTGCTCATCTGCCAATAACAGAGTTTACACATAATTCACACTGCATTATGCAACACTGTGCTATATGTTCAGGGGTGTAGTGAAGTATGTATTTTACTGAATAGCAGTATTACTTTGTGCTGTTTGGGCAAGAGGACCACAAAGTAAGGCTGAGCAATTTTGTTAGACCAAACATTATTATTACTAAGAGACGTACGCAACTCAATCTAAGGGGCAGAGTTGTACTTTTAAGTCAAAGGTCCTGTAGCATTAAAGTTGTTCTTTCTTACTAACTAGGAGGTGGGTGTCCCCATTCTCCCAACCCTCCTACCTATCCCTGCCCCCGCCAAGCCTGCAAGTGTAGCCTATCTTGAATCTTAGACTTTACAGTACATATAATTTTATTGCTACATTTCTCACTGTCTAGTTGGAAGATTGGTGGATGATCTCAAACCCCCTCCGCAGGGTCAGTGTGGCCGAACGTGGATGGTGACCTGGCTTGGATTGACTTTACCTGAGTTTTCACCCACCTTATATAGCCCTGTGCTTAGTGCTGGAATTAGCATAGCTGAAGGGTGATTTTACACCCTCTAATGCAGTGATCTCTGCTCACATAGTAAGACGTATTAGAAGTGCACATTTATTGACACTAGTTTAATTACTTATAGGTCAGTTGACCTAGGGTTTGTTTGTAATTTTATTTTTCTCTAACTAATTGTTGCTGTGTTTCTGATTATCTCTGCAGTCATTCAGTATATCAAGGATAAAGTTGCTGTTTGTACCCTAGCAATGTTTTCATCCACACGCACTCTCTCACTTGAATGGGTTGTGCTATTCTGTGCAGGGTATTGTATCACACCACTAATCTATAACAACTGCCTCATTCCCCCTTCAGATAGTGCAGTAAGTATTTTTTTTTCTCTCATTCAGCGAAGACATGGTGTTGAACCCTCCCCCCATCTGAAACACATAGCTGGGTATCAGGGAATGTCAAGGGGCTCAATCACCCAATCAAAAGAAAAAAGATCCTACAACATTTACATTCCCTGAAGGCAGACATAGCACTTCTTTAGGAAACACATCTCCTAGCTAAGGCAACTAACTGGATGGAGAAGGCCTGGGTGGGTCAGGTTGTGGTTAGCTCTTCCTGTACTAAGTCTAAAGTGGTTGCCATCCTTATTCGCCGTGCCTCTGCATGGAAGTTAGATGGCATCAAGAAGGACAACCAAGGCAGATGGTTGCAAGCATGACTAGTCTCACCTGAGTGGCCAATAATCTTGGGCAAGCTGTATGCCCCCAATGGTGAGCACACAGATTCTTTCCTGGATGTAAGTCAGGCAATTTCAGATCTACGATCAGGTGGCCCTTCCCTTTCCATCCTATGAGGATGTGATTTTAGCCTGGTTCATGATATATTCCTAGACAAATCAACCCCTACACAACAGTTCAGCCCCAAAGCTAGATAATCCCTCGCTGATTTGAAGGAGGAGTGGGCTCTAGTAGATGTTTGGCATAGAGAGCATCCCACAGATAGTGATTATACATTCTATTCTACCCCCCATCAAATGCATAGTTGAATAGACTTCTGGTTGGCCAACGATCTTACTGTAAGGGGCATAACAGGCAATGGGATTGACTCAATAGTAATCTCAGACCACTCCCCGATATGGCTGTCATTCCTTCCCATTAACCATCCCACCCATAGAGTTTGTTGGTGCTGCAACCCATTGCTTTTCAAAGACTCAGCCTTTGGTCAAATGCTTTCACAGGCAAGGAAGGAGTACTTCCCTTTAAACTCTGAGTGTAGAGTATCCTCTGGTATAGTCTGGAATGCCTATAAGGCAGTACCGGGTTGCATTATTGCCATCTCAGCAGCCCGTGACAAAGCATGTAAGGCCAATTTAACTAGGCTGTAGGCAGATTTAGCCAGTCTAGAACAAAGGTCCAAGTCTGCTTCACAGACTAATGTAGACAATGCCTTGTATCAAAAAATTCTTTGTCTTAAATACTAGATTAATACTATTCTTCATCAAAAAGCAGAATGGCTTCTCTTGCGATCCAAAAAGAATTTCTGGGCTAATGGAGAGAGGTCTGGAATGCTTCTGGCTTTCCAACTGTGCAAACAGCAGGACGCCACACAGATACACTGTTTAGACACCTCATCCAGATTAATCACATCTACCCCAAAAGATATTAATCATATAATGCGATTATTTTATGAGTCCTTGTACCAATCCTGCTCCATGGTCAGCTCCAAAGATCTGGCTCTATGACTGTTACATTTCTATTAGTAAGCCCACCTACCATCCCTATCACATGATCAAATGGCTCAGTTGGAAGCCCCCATTTCATGTGAGAAACTATGACTGGCACTTTGAAAATTGCTCATGGGAAGACTCCCAGACCTAATGGCATGTCTGTGGAGCTATAGCAGGCTTTAGGTCCCGATTTCTGTCCTCCGCTCCAACTGGCCCTTCAAGACTCAGATGAGAAGAGTCTTCTCCCACCATCTATGAGGGATGCACTTATCACACTCCTCCCAAATAAATTTACTGACCAGCTGGATTGTGCAAATTTTAGGCTGATATCTTTGCTCTCAGTGGATACCAAGACACTGGCTAAGGCATTAGCCACTAGATTGATAGTGCTGCTCCCATCACTTATCCATCCTGGTTAGGCGGGCTTCATACATTGAAAAAAAGGGGTGTACAATACACGCCTTTTGATTAATCTTAAATGGTTTGCTCATAAAGCCCCTCTCCCCATAGCAGCACTAGCAATAGACTTTGCTAAGGCATTCAACTCCATAGACTGGGGTTATATACATGAAATCCTAAAGATATATGGTTTGGGGCCTTTTATCAAGCAGTGGATACATACACTGTACTGTCCGCCCATGGCGTGTATCCCTACGAACAGTGATATCTCGCCTCCTTCCCTCTCCATAGAGGGACTAGGCAGGGTTGCCCCTCTCCCCACTTCTATTCCTGATCACTCTGGATCCTCTCATCTGGGTCTTTACTGCCAACTCACTGATACAAGAGATAGAATTTTCAGGGCAATCATATGTTGCTATGGCCTTTGCGGATTACCACCTCCTAACCTTGACCAATTATCAGCAAGTAATTCCTGAGCTTATTCAAGTATTGGGTGACTTTGCTTTGCTTTCAGGCCTCAGGATAAAGCTACAAAAGACTACACTGGCTCCCTTAAACTCTCATTGTACCAGGGATTGCATACTTGCCATTGGGCTATCATGAACACCTCAGAGCTTTAATTCTTTAGGGATCCAAATTCCAGTTTAAATGGTCATCATTTGAGAATGCTAATTTTTCCCCACTATATGCTCAGCTGACCACAAAAGTGGAGAGGTGGTGAAAGATCAAGCTGTTGCTTCCAGGCAGGATGACTGCGATACGAATGTTACTCCTACCATGGGTTATGTTTCTCTTTAAATTTACCTATTCATCTCTCTCTCCAAAACTTTTTCAATAACTAGAAAAATTAGCCACTAACTTTATTTGGGACTATAAATCACCAAGATGGAGTAGATAAAAAATCAGGACACACTGGTCCAAAGGTGCCTCAATGTGCCATGGTTCTTTGACTATCACTTAGCATCTCTTGCAGCCCAAGAGACCAGATGGTTTGCAGCACAGAACTTGGCGGTCTCCCATTGGTTCCATTTGGAAACGGCATTAGCAGGACCCTCAGCTCTTTACAACCTTCTAAATCCATGCCCCAGAGTTGATCCGCAACTCCCCCCCACAATCATAAATACTGCTTGAACTAAGTCTCACATGCCAAAACAGGTCTGATACCCTCCGATTCAATTTGCCCCATTATGGCATAACAAACTCATCCAAATTGAAGGAGCTGTGGTAAACTGGCCATCTTGGCAGCTGTGTGGTATTAGATCAATTTATGACCTTGTCATGCATGGTACTAACCATGTGGTCTTCTTTGCTCAGTTGCAATGCAAATTTTCACTACTAAACAAAGACTTTTGGCACTACTTACAGTTTCACAGTGCCCTGTTACCCCTTCTTAATTATAATACAGTCACCACATGGTGGCAATGGCTAAATAACCTCCATACCCTTAACACTTGGAAAGGTCTCATGGGTCACTTCTATAGTACCTGAAGACACTCACAAATGGATCCCATGCAGTCATGCAGACTGAAATGGGAAAAATTTCTCGGTGTGCCAGTCTCTGAATAACAATGGCATACCTACTGCAAGGGAATACACAAGGCCTATAGCGACACAAATAGCCATTATATTCAGTTAAAAATCTTACTGTTTTGACATCGTACCCCCCAAATCCTTCACAGTCGTGGGTTAATTGGCCATGGCCACTGTTGGCACTGTTTGTAACCCAGTGCTCATATTAAGCACATACTTTGGTGCTGTCCCACACTTACCATTCTTTGAAATATGGTAGCTACTGATAGATCGCGGGTTCTAAATATCTCAATTAACCTTGTTGCCCCCACTTTATTATTAAGAGATACTTCCCCAATTGAGACTCTCCCTAAATCTATACAACATTGGACTCTTTCCTCCATTCTGGAAGCCAGGCATCTTCTCTTTATGCACTGGCGTCAACCAAAAGTACCTACTAGAACTATGTGGCATGCAGCAGTGGCTTGCTTATCCCTTTTTGAAAGTCTGCCTCTCTGCAGGGAAAAGATATGCACATAGACCTCACAAAGTGGGGGACGTATCTTCAGTCTAACTTTTCTAAAATTGCATCTGAACCAGGAAACCCCCCTAGTAACTGATCTTTTAACTATTGGCAGGAAAATGTAACCCTATGGCGGGTGTCCCCTCTTAGCCTTACTCTCCGTCTCCTCTCCAGATGGCAATAGAAGCTAACTTAGGGGTGAGAGCATTGACCTTTATGCTTCTTTATCTGTGCTATTCTTTCATCTATTATTGCCAAATAACTATGTGCTATGTGTTGGTAATATATGAGATATACGGTGTTTATGCTATTGACGTAGCAAAGTATATATATCCTTGTCCTGAGTATACTTTTGTATAAGTGAAAGACTGCACAAATTATCTTTGTAAGGTATCAAAAAAATACTTAATAAAACCTTATACAATTAAAAAAAATACATATATAGGCCTCACACCAATGACACACCCCGTCAGCTGTCGATCTTGGGATGATGGGTGGGTCCAAGGGGAGAGGCAACCCTAAAAACTTTTCATTTCCTAACTTTTTGTGTTTTAACCCTAAGTGATGCATTAACACAGTTTATAGCATTGAATTTTCTTACATTTTGAGAAAGAATAAAAAAGTAAATCTTGCGCAAGTTGGATAATTTATCCTCAACCAGGAAGACTGCAGTGCCATGCAGTGAAGTGGGACAGACTGAGACTCGGGCTCACTCAAGAAAAAAAAACAAATAATGAAATACAGCTCAGTTTTGATGTAAAGGATAGCGATCGAGTCTCGGCTTCTTCGCAACCACACGGGCATACACTGGCAGCCTCAACTCAGTTGCTCCTCTCGTCTGGTCCTCCTCAGCTCGCATCAGGTCAGCTCACAAGTCCCTGCCTGTCTTGCAGCCACCAGCCAGTCTGACCTCAGCTCAGAATCATGCTAGGCTAGCTCACTGTTCTGGAGGACAACAACAGTGTTGCTCTGTCTGCTCTGCACCACCAGTATGGTGATCTTTCTCTAACCGAGATGAAGATGCCACTCTAGGCTTTGGTAGATGGCTCTCCTTGGTCTCTCTCTCCCACAGTTTCACTCGAGTATTAGGCTCTTCCGATTAGGTAGCCAATCTCAGACATACTGTACATGACGACTACGCCCATGGACCGGATTGAAACAGACAGTTACAAGGTCCGCGGAGCGTACCCCCTGCCAAAAGCTTGAATATGATGTAAGCAATAACCCAAGACAAGCATATATGTGACATCTCCCTCTTTACACAGGAGAATCCTGTTATTTTTGACTGAACTCCCTTCCTCCCTCCTGGGAAACAACATTTCCTGCTTAAGTAAAATTCTGTCCAAAATATCCATGTTGTATAGGCAGATAAAGACACAAAAAATTAAATCAGTGATGAACAATGTAGCTGATAACATTATATAACTAGTTGTTTATTCTTTTTAGTGCTTAATCTTTACAAAATGAAATACATTACATTTTTGTAATGACTTTTTTCTTATTTATTTTATGCCATTTAGGGACAAACTCATGAAGTTATAGCATCTCCCTACTAGCAGGCCAGTCTCCCTTCTAATTTGACCCAAATTTCCTTCTTAAGCAAGTTGGCAGGCCAATCCCCCTCCTAATTTGACCCATAGCTCCCTCTTAAGTAAGTTGGACATATCACATGTATGATGACAGGGTGTGCATTTATTGGGGATTGATCAACACCCCGGGTGCATTGTGAGGCACAATTCCACAGGCCAGTGTCCTAACAGCACCCGGAGAGTTGATTAATCCCCAATAAATGCACACCCTGGAGGGTTTTATTGCACTTGTAACATGGGCCAGATATTGACAGAAATTGAACAAAACTTGTAGATTAATAGGAGAAAAACAGTGGGGACTACTTAGTATTCCTACACTACTTTTGACCGGTTTGCCACATCCATGTGTGTTTTGCCACAGGAAAATAGTGCTTGTTACAGCAGTTTGTGGTAAACAGGCTAGCATATTACTGTCAAGGGGCACACTCATGTTTCTTTGCTACTTCTTATTTGTTACATGTCTTGCAGATACACTGTTTAATAGTACAGATGGAGGGTGACAGACAGACAGATACAGAGCTGTAGCATGCAATGTCTCTGTTTTCCATATACTGTATCATGTGCTGCTGTTTTCAGTAGTTTCTTGCTGGCTGTGGGTAATTACTTCATTAACTGTTGCATTGTATCATGAGATAGTGTGCCTCTCTGAGATAGCACAAACACAAAATAAGCTCTGATTACACTCCACAATGGATGTTGTGTATTGTACTGTGCACCCGACATGGCTCACTGCACGCATGACTCCCACAACATAGTACTTGTAGACAGAGAAACACAGATTTCTGTCTTGTACAGTTGACTCCCTTAGAAACATAGAAGTTGATGGCAGATAAGGACCGCCTTGCTGTTTCCCTGTCATTATGCGAGTCGCTTGCAGAGGTAGTCAACAGATCGTAAATAGCTCCTCTGACATCTAGTCGTGGCTATCGGCTTCCTAATTATTGCAGTTAGTATACAGCTGAGCGATTCCGTCGGAATCTTGATCACCTCCACTGCAATATCACCTTACACCCAACAGACAAGCAGGTACCTTTTGCTTAATGCTACATGAATGCCCTTATCACTCTCCCAAATGGATAGCTAGGCAAGGAAACCAGGGCATGATATAACAGGGTGCTCATGTGAATACCGAGTGTAGAAGAGGAAAGGAAAATGGTGACTTTCCCTTCCTCAGTTAGGCAGCTTTCGGAAAGCGACACTTGTATGTTGGGGCTCAACACTTCTGTGTCACTCTTCCAGTACAGAGTGCAGCAGCCATGGGAATGCAGACATGTGGCTACTTTTCTACTCTTCGCACTGTCTGTGAAGTCAGATTGTGAGGAAACTTTTCTTGTGGTGCAATCAATGTGTGTTTGTTGCTGTGAATGGGGATATGCTAGGATCTTCAATGTCCATTGGGTGGGTAGGTGGGCACAGTCACTTAGCAGAACAAAAATAAATGACTGCATTTCAGTTTTGCAACTGCAGCACAATAAGTTCAGTCACTTGTATTATTTTTTCCCTTTCTCAACTTCTCAACACATCCACTTTCCATAAGATTACTACTAATTAATGAACGGTCACCTGACCCATTTCATCCAATGATGTTTCACAAACATAGATGCCCATGTTATAAGTAAGCAATAACTCACAACAGGGTGCACGGTTATTTGTGATTAATCAACACCCTGGGTCTGTTGTGAGGCATGAGGCCACATATCCTCACTGCATCTAAGGTGTTGATTAAGTAAGCAATAACCCACGATAGGGTGAGGTTATTGGGGATTAATCAACACCCTGGGTGCGTTCTGAGGTCCGAGGCTGCAAGTCGAGTGTCCTCACAGCACCAGGAGTGTTGATTAACCCCCAATAACCACACACCCTGGAGTGGTTGATTGTGCTTATAACATGGGCTACATTTGGACACAAATGGCCTAAAACTGTTGTAATATCAGACAAAATATGTGGGATCTATTTAGTGTTCCTCCACTACTTTTTGGCTGTAGACCCACTTTTTTCTGTGTTGCACCACACTAAAAAAGTTCACAAGATTAAACTTTATGGTGAACAAGGCACACAGTAGAATCAAGGAGCTACTGGAATATTTTATTCTGCTAAAAATAGGTGCAGTATTGTTATGTGTGCTGACACTGTACTGTGATTAGGGGAAAAACACTGTAAATAAAGGGAAAACAGCAAATGTATGTTATGGTGTTACTCACTCAGCGAGTCACTAATAATCCATCCTATGCAGCCTCAAACTCCTTGCTACTCTGGGATGTATCAATCATTCCACTACATTGGTTTACACAGGAGGGGATGTGGCAAACATAGCAGGAATGCGAATGTTGTAAACAAATACTGCTTGATGGTAGCACAGCATGTCATGCCACAGTAATTACTGACAGAGGGAAACAGCAACATGAGCGAGGAATGAGTATGCTGGGAAGCAATGCTGTAGGAATGACTCTCTCTGTCACTTTCTCTGGGTATCTGTCGATTGCTGTCACATCCTCGAGGCCGGCCACTGCAGAGACAGAAACACAGAAGGAAATAGAGATACACACCACTGCAGACAAGACTGCAATAGTGATGTGTCGCGCACACACTGTACAGATGCAGATGCACATTCTGACTGTCTGCTTTCCATGGTACATTTGTGGTACTCATTGGCACTGCTACACAGCCAGTTTCTGTGTCTCTGCAGTCATGGCTGCTATACTTGGGGAAAGGATTTCAGGTTCTTTTGGTTACTGTCAGGGCCCCTGGTGTTACATAGATACATAGACAGTGTCGGCAGATAAGGGCCTATGGCCCACCCAGTCTGCCCATTTAAGTTTGTAAGTTCAGTTTATGTTTTCCAGGAAGTCTGTTGCCCCTTACCCCTGACCTCTAGAATTCCTTTATGTCTATCCCATGCACTCTTAAATCCCGTGATTGTTTCAGCCCCCACCACTTCCTCTGGCAGGGTGTTCCACTTGTCCACCACCCGTTCTGTGAAGAAATTCTTCCTCACATTTCCTCTGAATCGTATTCCCTCCAACTTCATCCCATGCCCTCTAGTCCTGGAACATCTTTTTCGCTTAAAAATAGTGCATTCCTGCACCCTGTTCTTCCCTGTAAGATACTTGCATGTCTCTATCATATCCCCTCTCTCCCTCCTCTCCTCCAGGGAGTACATGTTCAGTGCCTTCAACCTGTCCTCATAGGACTTGTGATGCAATCCATGCAACATCTTTGTTGCCCTCCTCTGAACCTTCTCTACCCTGTCTATGTCCTTACGTAGGTAAGGTCTCCAGAACTGCACAGTGTACTCCAGGTGCGGCCTCACTAGTGTCTTGTATAGTGGAATTATGACCTCCCTTTTCCTGCTGGTGATGCCCCTGCCTATGCATCCCAGCATCCTATTTGCTTTACCTGCTGCCTTGTCACACTGTTTCCCTGCCTTGAGGTCATCAGAGATGATAACTCCAAGATCCCTTTCCTGCTTGGTGCATGCTGTATCCTCACCCCCCAACTGATATACTGTGCCAGGGTTTTTGTGCCCCATATGCATTATCTTGCATTATCTTGTGTTCTGCGGCACAATTTTCTTATTTCTGCGGCAGGGCTCCTTGACTTCTACGGCAGCTTTTTCTGATTTCTGCAGCATGATTTATTCATTTCTCTGACAGAATTCAGTCCTGTCATTGGCTAAATGTGATGTGATGTCATTGATGACATCATATGCTGAGCATAGAGGAGGGGCTTCAGGATAAACGAGGTGGGAAAGAAAGCCTGACACTATGAAGAAACAGCATATTTATATGCAAATTCACTAAAACATGAATTCTGTGGCACTATATATATTCTGAGGGATGATGCAAATTCTGCGGCAAATTCCGCAACCGCAGAACTGCAGAATTCCAAGGGTCTTGGTTACTGTGAATGCTCTGTTCTAGCTGCTACCTCCTTGCTAGGACCTACAAAGTCCACTGGGAGGGTAGGCGGGCACAGTCACTTAGGTGTAATGAAACATGGCTGCTGCTGACATTCATTCATTCACAGCATTCAGTAATTAGTTTTGGTGTGCTGTATGATTTGTTTCTTTTGGGACAGTTTACCACAAACAGATTCTGTAAAATTATCAGAAATTAATGAATGGTCATGTGCTAAGTGTTAACCAATTGAGTAACAGAATCCTATGTGCCCATGTTATAAAATAATATAACCATAGACACAGAACAGTTGTAAATCAATAATTAGAAGGAATTCCAGGAAACCACTACCATGGTTCGACAGAACAAATCCGTCTGAGCAAACCCCATCCTCATTTGTCTTCCAGGACACCCCATGGCTGAGAAATTAGATTTTTTAATTCAACCATCTGGTCCCTTGTTTGTGATGCATGATCATGATCAAAGAATGACATGATCAAAGCATTTGCAGGCTCATGATCAAAGAATTTGCAGGCTCATGATCAAAGAATAAAATATGCCGTAATGTCAAAAAATACAAGGAATTGCGGTACACCACTGACATGGTTCAACAGAACGAACCCCCCCCCCCGAGCAAAACCACCATTATTTGACTTCCTGGGGCACTGCTGGGCTGCAAAAATTGATATTTTTATTCAGCCATCTTGTCCCTCACTTGAATTGTACAATCGTGATCAATGAATCTCACAATTAAAGCATTTGCAGGCTCGCAATCAAAGAAATTGCAAGCTCACAACCAAAGAATTAAAACTGGTGAAATGTGATTCTTTGAGCGATTTAAACCAAGCCAATGCCTAGATAGAATGAAGCCTCGTGAGCAAAACCCACCCACATTTGTTTCCCTAGCCCACCCCTGAGCTGAGGTAATCATGTTTTTTGCTCGCAATGCAAGATCGTGATTAAAGAATCTCGTAATCAAAGAATTTGCAGGCTCACAAAGTTCATTAGTGAGCCACAATCAAAGATTTAAAAACCTAGTAACTCTATTTTTTGACCAATTTGGATGAAACCAAAGGCATGGCTTGATAGATCGGAGCCCCCTGAGTAAAACCCATCCATTTACTTCAGGAGTGACCCCTGAGCTGAGTTATTTGTGTTTTTTCAATCAGAAATCTAAAAACAAGATGGTGGACCTCATGATCGAAGAATTCTCGGGGACAAGATTCTTGAACAATGAGGCTGCAAATTCTTTGACCACCAGGTGAGATGAGGTGGCCAGAACCCCATTCTTTGTTCGCAAAACATACATATACATTTTCCCATTGACATATAATGGGAATATAAAAGTGGCATAACTTTTGAATACCTTAATATTGTTTCACCAAATAAAAAGCGAGACGTTCTGCCTCCAAAGCTCTTTCAAATGAACCATCTTGCAGAGTGGCATGCCACACACGGCCACATCAAAAATCCCAAAAGCTGCCTCCAAAAACAGATAATTTTGCATTTTCAGCATTTTGGTGTGCAAAGACAGTAAGGTCGACTTAAAACAAAATCTGAAAATCAAGAGATCTACCAAGCTCCACTGCACATATCAAATGTTAGCAAATCTGTTCAACTGGTCCAAAGTTATTAATGTGGTAAATCTTGACTTTAACATAGAAATGACATTTCAGCTCTAAATATAGTGCCTGACTCAGCACTATTTTATATTATATATATATATATATATATATATATATATATATATATGTATGTATATATTATTCCAAAACTCCATTAATGCATCAGTTATGGTTGATGGTACACCGAAAAATGTTTGGAAATTTAGTTTGTAGTCATTCGTCCTAACTCTCACACTGTACTCCTTTACTGCAACACCACAGCTTGTTTACAAATGTAATGGGATAAGAGTTGGGCCTGAAGACCTCAAAGTACACCCCAACGCATGTTGTTGTGTTTGAGGTTGGGGTAGTGTGGGTGAGGTGGTAGGAGTTGGTAACCCTAACACAGAATTTACAAACATTTGTCTGTGTACCATCAACACAAATTGATGCATTAATGGAGTTTTTTTGCAATGAATTGCCCTTCATTTTGACAATGTATAATGAAAATAGTAAGTGATATGTCATTGCTGGAAGGCAGAACTTTCAAAGACTGAAACTTATTGAGTAATGGCTTGTGCCTGTGGGAGCTTGGACCCTCTGTGCCTTGTGCTCGCCATTACACATAAGTTCAGGGTCATAATGCAGGCCTAGAGACATGAAAATGAACCCAGGGAATACTAAATTGATTGGATTCTGCATCTAAGATAAAATACATTGGGGACGATTTCTTTATTTAACAAGTAGATTTAAAAAAAAAAGTTGGGTGCACTGGATTGGGCTCCAAGTGTGCCACATCTTGTTTTTTTGGGGGGAGGGGATTCTTGCCACCAACATGGGGATTGTGCACCCCAATGTTGGCAGAAAATATTTCAACAATAATAGAAGCCTTGGCCCCTTAACAGACCTAAAAAGGAGAAACACTCCCTTTATTAGGTAAACACCAACAGGTGTTTACCTAATCGGGGGATGAGGAACACGGTGGCAGTATTAGTTGTTTTTTACACAGGACAACATTAGTTGAAGTACTGCAGGCAGCTGTTGCAATTTGCGAAAGTGCTGCATCCATTTCTTTAGCAAATTGTGACAGTAATGGGATCGATTATAAGAATGGTATATTGGGGGATCAGAATAAAGATCTGATGCCCCCAGTGTGTTCCTTGGCCCCCGATTTACTAAAGCCGTGAGTTTTTAACTCCTTTTTTAACTTAATTTTGTTTAAATTCTGTTTGTTTTATTTTTGTCTGTGTTAATTCTTTGAGTTAGTAAGGGTTAGTTTAAATAGGGATCTTTTGTAAGAGAGTTAGTATTCTCTGGCACCTTTGGGAGTAGTTTAGAGCTGCCGAGAATAAGTGGGAGTCGACCACTAATTTTTCTTTTAGTCTCTCTTTAATACACCACTATTGGAATTGGTGGATCAGAGAAGAAAAATAAAGAGAAAACCCTGGTGCTGATCAGTTTCTGGTCTCAGTTTGGGGACTGAGTGGATCGTGTGGAGAGTGTGTGTGGTAATGGTCTGGTGGTGTGCACGAGGACATGTGGTGTTGGCTGAAGAGCATTTGTGGAACTATTCTGGTGGAGTGAGGCCCTGGTTGGTGAAGTGTTCAGGATGAATTACACTGGAAGACACTGGAGCAGTGACCGGAGAGAAACGGACTGCTATTGTTCCTGGCTGTGACAGCAAGCAGGCCCTGAAGGTTTGAGTTCAATGGGAATGGAGGTTCAGTGTTTCTGTGTGGCCACTACCTGAGGGGGTAAAGGTGTCTGGTCCTGGATGTGAGGTGGGAGAGGAGAATCAACTGTATGGCTGGGTCTGGCTCTGAGACCCTTAGGTGTTAGGAGGATGTCTGGTGTCTGCCGGGTGGTCCCTTGAGTCTGCAGTCTTGGGAATTTTTGGGGCTCTTCATCTCCTGGTTGGTGGTTGTCTGGGAGCTCTCCCTGCATCCCTGCTCTGGACCTTTAAGGGTTGTCTAGCTTATAACTGGTCCGAGGAGTTACATCTATAAGCTCAGCTCCATTTGCAGTCAGGAAGGAGGAATCCAGGAAGGAGGTTTGAGGTGAAGATCTTTCAGAGGATTTTCTGCCTGACCAGTCCTAGTAATTAATCTACTGCAGGCACCTACAGAACTGGTCTGAAACTCTTTTCCCTTTCTTTCTTGAAACTGATTTTGACTTATTGTTACTAAATTAGCAAGAGTGCTTTTACTATTTATATATAAATCCTGCTTTTTCCATGAGGCCCAGGTGAGAGCTGATGCCCTTTTGGACATTTTATTTGTTTAAATCCTTGAAGTGGGAGTTCGAAGGGTTACATGTTCACGTAAACTGACGTGGAGAGAATGAATAGATTAATTTGCAGACTTTTTTGTTTTATTTTGATTTATTGGTATTTATTTTGATTGAGTGTTGGGGCTTATTGTAGGAGGGTAGAAGCATTGTTTTAGTGAGTTGTGGGTAGTTTTGGTATTGTTAGTAATTTTGTGGGAGTGTTGTGTTTTTATTATATTAGTCATTGCTGGTGTAGGTATTTTGTAGACAGCATGTGTTGGGACCATTCTTCAGTGGGCAGGCACTTCTCCTCCTCCAGGTTGAGGTGCTTGCACCCCTTTGATTCCCCCCACTGCAGCCCATGGTATATATGCCTTGGTGTGCCTTCCGGATAGTGCAGAGGGGCCAGAGGGGTTGGATCCCAGGACTGGGGTGGAGCAGGGAGGGCTGATTGGCGTGGTAGGGTCTAGGAGGTGTGCTGGGGTGAAATCTGTCCAGGACAGGGGGCCTCCCTGCCTGGTGCCCATACCTAAGCATTCCACTGGTAGTGGGCAAGTAACCAGCTCTTCTATGGCTCCTTATCCAGCTCAGGTGGTGTTATGCAATGCAATCAAAGAACAAGACAGCAATTATTGCTGATCTTGTTGAGACATCTGACCTGGCTTGCATTACTGAGACCTGGCTGAATGAGAATGCCATTCGAGTATGAACAGTTTCAACTGGATACTCGGTGATACACCGCCCTTGACTGGATCATTGAGGTGGGGTGCAGCCATCTGTTTCAAGGCAGAATTTGGCCTTGTAGAGGTACCAATGGGAGCCACTAGGTTCTTTGAGTGTATGATGGATGCAGGTGTGGGTTGCAGGATTCTTCTCATCTACCGTCCACCCATAGATGATAGAGATTTTTTCAAGCAAGTTGCGGACTTCATGGTTGACACGGTCTTGGAATCCTCCAGGTGGTTGATCCTGGGTGATTTCAACGCCTCGGTCAACAATGAACTCTTATTGTTTGGTCAGAACTTCCTCCAACTGATGCTTTCATTAGACTTCACACAGGCAGTTACCACTGCAACCCATATTCAGGGTCACTTCCTGAACATTGTGTTCCTTCTGAGGGTTCTTATTTATTGTTTAAATTTTGGTAACCAGGTACCCACTGAGACAATTATAGTACCATTTTCAGGGGTGACTTAAGGATTAATTACAGACAACAGGAGAATAAACAGCAGGAACAACTAAAGCAAATGGAATAATACAGACATTACAATGAGAGCATGGCATATGATTCACAGGCAGGTTAGGCCAAAAGGTTATCCTGAGGAGTAATGCAGTTTCACGAAAAAAGTTACACATAGCTCATCCAAAATGGTAAGGGACTCAGCATGGGAGTAGTGCTATGCCAGGCAGCCTACAGTAACTGCAGATGGGATGGAGGCCACAGACCTGGTTGTGGAACCAGTCGGTTGGGCTGGTCATTTATTTATTTAAGCATTTTACCAGGGAGGCATACTGAGCAGAGTACTGCTCGATTACAGTTGCGTCCTGGGGGAGGGGAGAACAAAGGAAAACAGTTTACACAGTATAGACAAGAAAATACATAGTGGGAGAAATATTAAACATTTGGATCTGGTTACATGTCAGTAGTAGCTTGAGAGAGACAAATTGGTAACCTAGAGTACGTATGGTATGAGAAAACACTTGAAGTCAGGATTGACAAGTGAATACATTGTGGAAGATCACTAACATTTGGTTCAGAAACCACTACATACAGGATTGAGTGTGGCAGTTGGTAGCGCAGTTACATACAGCAAGAGTACAACAACATTACGTTTTGAGCCATACTAGAGACAGTATAAGGCGAGTGAACAATAGTTAGATACTGATGAATTACAAATTTGCTAAGTGCCAACATTCCCAGGTAGTTGCCTAGTAACTGGTAGGCTCCTTGACACAAGCACAGGAAGGGTCAAAATGATTTTGGAGCTTGGAGTTTAGGTGCGAAAGGGAGGTGAAGCGTTGAATGTTCGCTGGGAGAGAGTTCCATAGTGAGGGAATGCAGAAGCTGAACCCTGATTGCCCTGTGGAGGTAGACCGGTATGGGACAGCTAGGTACCTGGTGTCTGAGTTTCTGAGTGTGTATGATTGTGCGCTAGGGTTTGTTAGGATGTCAGAGAGGTAGGAAGTGAGCTACTGGGACCAATGCTTGGTCTGTAATTTTGCAGTGAGTGTTAGCCTCATGATAGTCAAGGAGGTGAGGTTAATTGCTTGATATAGGGCACAGTAGTGTGGGAGTAGTCATAACTCTATAAGGTTCAGTTTGTGGCTCCCCTGTGAGACCTGCCCCTTTGGAGATGGCCCGGTACCACCCTTTAAGAGTGTTACCCCTGAGGGTCTGATGGCAGTGCTGGACCTACTGAGCAAACCATTGGAATGCTTGGATCCAGGGGACCTGGTATTGCACTATAATAGTGTGGTGTCAGAGGACATGGATAGTATTGCACCAGTCTGAGTTTGCCCTCTCTCTCTCTTCACGCTTGGTCTCCATGGTTTACTTACATACGAACATTTGAAATTTGCCAGCAAATAAAGGCCTTGAGGTCAATCAAGTCTGCTTGAATTTGCAGCTAGCACCCCTTATTCTGGAGCTGTCCCTCCCTTCCACCCTTCCCCTCCAGTGACCCTCCCCCTTGTCCTGTCCCATCCCCTTTTTGAAGCAGTCCACTGTTCTACTGGATACCACTTCTGCAGGTAAAACATTCCACCTAGCCACCACTCTCTCTGTAAAAAAGCATCTCCTCATCTCTCTCCTAAGCCTTCCTCCCTCCCTCCAGTCTTATATCATGGCCCCTGATGTCCCTCCTCTCCCTTACTTTGAACAGCCCCTTTGTACCTGTCTTGTTTTTTCCTTTCATGTGCTTAAATGCTTCAATCATGTCCCCCCGTCCCTTCTCTCCTCCAGCGAGTACATGTTCAACTCCCTTAGCTTCCTCTCATATGAAAAGTCCCCCAGCCCCTTGATCATCTTTGTCACCCTGCACTGCACCCCGTCCAGTAACTTAATGTCCATCTTCAAATATGGTCACCAGTACTGCACACAGTACTCCAGGAGCGGTCTAACTAATGACCTATACAGTGGCAGAATCACCTCCTCGAGGATATACCCCTTGCAATGCAACCCAGCATTTTGTTGGACATTGTAGCTGCCTTCCTACATTGTGCCGAGTTATTCATTTACTCTGTAATGAGCACCCCTAGATCCTTCTCCTCCTCTGTCTGGGCTAGCTGCACTGCCCCCAGCAGGTAACTCCTTCTTGGGTTCTTCATCCCAAAATGCAGCACCTTACAATTTTTGGCAGTTGCCCCAGTTGCCAGGTGTCTGAACAGGTTGCAAGCTTTGCCAGATCATCCTGCAACCCCTGCTATCCCCCTAGGTCATCCACCACTGCTCCTACCTTGATATCATCAATAAACAGACTGATCTTGCTCTTGATGTCAAATAATATGTCTGTAATAAATATCCCAACCAACACTGGACTAAACACTGAGCCCTGTGGAACACCGCTTGTCACTACCTTGGGTGTGGGAGCTCCCCACCCACCAACACCCTCTGTTAGCTTCCCTGAAGCCAGTTCCCTACCCATCTCACCAACTTTGCACCTGCCCCTGTGCAGTCTAACTTACTTCCCAGCCTTCCATGTGGCATGGACTCAATTGCATTTCTTAAGTCCAGATACAGGATATCCACTGCATTCTCCCTGTCCAGTTGCCTAGTTACCCAGTCATAGAACTCCACCAGGTTGGTTTGGCAGGATCTGCCTCATATGAAGCCATGTTGTCCTGTAGTCCTTTGGCCTCTAGGAGGGCCACCAGCCTCTCCTTCAGGATAGTCTCCATTAGCTTACTCACAATGGATGTGAGGCTCACTGGTCTGTAGTTCCCCAGTTCATCCTTGGGGCCACCCTTGTGGAGGGCACCACATGAGCCATCCTGCAGTCCTGAGGTACACACCCTGAGTATAGTGAGTCATTAAATAGGTCTGCCATAGTTCCCGCAAGGACCTCTGCTAGCTTCTTCAGTACCCTGCAGTGAATGCTATCTGGGCCTGACGCCTTGTCCACCCTCAGTGCCTTCAAACCTTCCAGAATTCTACCCTCCTTGATTTCCCCACCTGCCACCCCTTCCCATCTGTTTCTGATGTTCTTCCCCCCTTGGGTGTCACCCCCCTCTTTTCCTTAGTAAATACCAAGCAGAAGTAATCATTTAGTGCCTCTACCTTATCGCACCCTGCTTCCACCCAACCCTCCTCCATCCTAATCCTTATTATGTGGTCCTCACAGCTCCTTTTCTCCCTGATGTACCAAAAGAATTCCTTCTGCCCCTTCTTAATGCCGTGTGCCAGCCTGAGCTCCGTAGATGCCTTGGCTCCCCTTACTGCTCTTGCCACCTCCTTCGATTCCGTCAAGTACAACTCCCTGTCCTCCACCTCCCTGTTTTCTTGTACCTCCTAAAGGCAGCTCTTTTCCTTCTTACCTTTTCCATGACCTCCTTGTTCAACCTGCTCGATTTCTTAATCCTAACATTCTTGGTCTGGGCTTTGAAGCAGGTTTTGGTTGCCTCCACTGTCCCCAGCTTTCTGATCTCCCACCTCTGGTTAATATCCATACTAGATTGAATTCTGGCCAGGTACCCTTTTACCACTTCTCCCATCCTCCAAAAGTCGGCCCTCCTGAAGTCCAGCACTCTTGTGCCAGATTCCACTCCATCCTTGCCCATATCCAATGTGATCTATACTGAGTGGTGGTCACTCCCTGACTGCGGTTCCTCCACTGTAAGTTCTCTCACAAAGTCCCATTTGCCAGCACAAGGTCAAGGGTATTTCCTAGCCTGGTTGGATCACTGACCATTTGCAGCAGGAAGCTGTCCTGGAAGGCATCCAGCAGTACCTGCTCCCTTCTGTTCCTGGTTGTTGGGGTACTCCAGTCTACACCTGGCATGTTGAAGTCCCCCACAATCACCACACTACCCTTCTCACAGGTCCTCCTGATCTGTCCCGCTAGATCCCTGTCTAACTCCTCCATCTGAGATGGTGGCCTGTATACCACTCCCATTCTAAGAATCCTCTTCTTGGAATCCTGGATTTGCATCCAAAGTGACTCTATACTACCCTCCTCCCATTCCTCCCTACACATTTCAGTCCTTCCTTCACATATAGTGCCACCCCCCCCTCCATTCCCAGTCACCCTGTCCCTACAAAATAACCTGTACCCTGGTACAGACAGGTCCCAGTCACTATTTTGGGTGGTCCATGTTTCTGTGATGAACGCAATGCCCACCTCCTCCCTCTTCCATGAGCACATGTAACTGCAGTTTACTTCACAAGGCTCCTAGCATTAAGGGTAACCACCTTCCATCCCCCATCCTGCCCTCCTTACCAACATCACCAATAGTACTTGCCATTTGTCCTTTGTCACTGTTATGAGGGGTAAGCTCATATGGTTTCCCAGCCTGTGGTCTCTGCATGTCTCTACCCAATTGCCACCCCTGCTCCTAGTTTAAATTCCCAACTTCCTCTATGTACTCCTCCATCCTCTGTTTCAACACTTTCTTTCCTCCTCACTCAAGTGTAGTCTGTCCTTGGCTTGAGACTACCATCCTCCCAGGTCCTCCCATCCACCCAACAGCCCATACCCTTTAGCATAACACCAGGTTCTTAGTCATCCGTTAAATTCCTCTATTCTCAGCTTTCTTGTTGTGTTTGCCTTGGGCACTGGAAGTATCTCTGAAAAAATTACTGATCTTCTTGCCCCCTCACATAATTGTCCTAGTTCCACAAACCTCCTGTGGACTATATCTACTGTCTTGTCAGCCAGATCGTTTGTCCCAAGATGTATAATTAAATGAAGACTTGTCCCTACCCCTTCTAGCTTATTTCAGAACAGATTGTCCCACCCTTGCCACTGTCATTCCTGGCATGGCCTCCACCCAAATGTGACTATGCCTGTCCCCCTTGCTACACCACCTAACTCCTCTTTGTATTGAGTCCCCCTTCACTAAGATTCCACCCCTCTTAGTCCCTGCTTGCTTCCATTCATCTCTATCTCTCATTTCTGGCTCCTCTTCTTCCTCCTGCACATTATTTCCCCCTTTTGTACCCTGTTTCAATTCTCCCAGAAGAACTTTCCCCACTCTGGTTTGGTCCAGGCATTTATCAATTACTCCTCCAATTTATCATTTCCTCCTCCTCCTCCTTCTTCCCTCTAGCAGTGCAAAACTATTTTCTGTAGACTGTTCACAAATGCCCATTGCCTCTCTTCATAGTAACCTGTTCTCTGTTCCATTCTATGAATTTTGCCACTTCTTTCCTCCCTTACAAGTCCCTATCTCCTCCTTCCAATTGTTTTTGTCTCCTGACCTGATTTCCCGACAATCGTTCTTCCTGTCCTGGGCCCTTTGTCTCTGCTTCCTCTTCCTGACTCTTTCCTCACCACTGTTGGCTCAACTTACCATCCCTCATCTCCCCTCCTCCCTCCTTCCAGTAACAGGCTAAACTCACCCCAATCTGCCTTACCTATCTTAGTTCCTCCTGCAGACCCTCAATCTCCTTTCTAAGTTTCTCTTTGTGGTTGCATGCTAAACATCCCACACACTCCAGGCAATTTTTACAAAGACTGATGCACTGCAGTTGTTGCAGCCTTGCATCTACCCATTGATCTCCTTGCAGACCAGCAACCCACACCCTTCCAGATGAAGGATACCAAAACTCTCCCAAGTCTCCCCTGCCTCCTCTATCAGTGCAAAACATTATTTTCTTAATTTCTCTTACCCCTTTATTGTACAAATTTAAATAGATTGAGCAATTGCTTTTATACAGTCTTATCCTTCCTATCCACACCCAAAAGAGACTTTAAATAACTATTGCACAACCTCTTCCAACTCTTACTCCTCATTTCCGCAATGTGAATAGCAATGCAAATACAGTTACTTCCTTCCACTGAGATAGCAGTCACCTCTTCACTTGCTGCTGTTCCTTTCCTGGATGTCTGCTTCTGCTATGAAAGGTGCATGTCCTTTACCCATTTGAGGAAGTGATGTCAGAACCCCTGGTATAAATTAAATCATGGACCAGGGGTGGTGGCATGAGGGGCTGAGGGTGGTACAAGCCCCAAGTCTTTCAGAAACAATCAGGTAGCTGAGGTCCCTGGTCAGACCATTAGCACCCTCCCCACTATGCACCAAAGTTTGCAGCTAGTGAAGCTGGAAGAAAGAATCACAATTCTACTCTAAGCTCTCTAAAATAGGTTTACTACCAAAAGAAACAGGTCTCCAATTCAAACAGCTTCACCAACAACACATCAAAAAAGGCTTGAAATTAGAAGATATAGGTCTCCAATACAAAGAAACAGTCCCAATTAAATCACACCAAGAAGGTTTTAATCAATCAGAGGAAATAGGCTCTACAAATGCAGCCGTTGCTACACAGTGAAACATCAAACAGATGAGCCCACTTGTAGCCACCAAAATAGGTTTCAAAATTCTAACAGCCCAAAACAATACCCTGCTACCCCGTAGAAGTAGTAAGAAAGAAAAGAAATAATCCTCTCTACCAAGTAAATCCATGGTGAAACACACTGTGGGAAACACAAGAATAAGCTCTGTATTGAATTTGTCTGCTCTCCTTCCACTTCTGTTATCTTGAGGAGCTAAGGAGAAGAGGGTGAAGGTTGGAACGTTGTTCATGGTCTGGAGGAGGACAGACTTAGATTGATGGCCCAATATTTGAATTATCTATCAACTACCTCTCATAAGAAGGCAGAGTTCCTGTCCAGGGAGATTGCTGCTGGAAGAAATCAATCTGCTCAGCTTTTCCGGAGTGTTGATAGGCTGTGAAATCCAGCCTGCTTTCAGGACCGGAGAGCCTTTTTACAAACTGAGTGTAACGAGTTTACTCAATTCTTTGCAGATAAGTTATCCTCTATCAGGTCAGAGATCTGCTTGACTCATTCAGATGAGTAAAATGGAAGTCAGTGCGAGGGCTCAGGCACCCATCCTGTCTGTATGAATTCTGGACCAGCCAGCGATCATGGATATCATGAAGATTTTACGTAGTATGGGATTGACTTGCTGTAGCTGGGATCTTGGTCCAACTCACCTCCTTGTGGGATGTATAGGATGTCATCAGATGGATCCTTGCTGAGATAGCCTGGAATTCATTGATAAGGTTGTGTTCTGAGCAACCTGAAGGAGGCAGATGGTGATGCCTTTGAAGAAATTTTACCTCAACCCAGGCTGTCTCTGGAACTTCAGACCTGTCTCTAACCTGGCCTGTTTGGGCAAGGTTATTGAGAAGGTAGTTGTATTGCAGCTTGAGAACTTTCAAAACACCCATGAAGTCAATGATTCTCTCACGTCTGGTTTCAGGAAAAGCACAGTACTCGAGATAGCTCTGATTCAGGTATTTAATGATCTCCTGATAGCGTGATCAGAGGAGCTATTCAACCTTGGTCTTCATTGATTTCTTTACAGCATTTGACACCATGGACCATGGAGTGTTGTTTGAATGCCTGCATGGTTACTTTGTGAACTGTCAGAGACAGTCCTCAGGGTGGTTCTATTCTTTCCTCAAAGGCAGGACACAGATGGAGGTGTTGGGGATTTTTCCTCAGCCACTTCTTCCTGGCTTGTGGGTGCCACAGGGTTCCGTGCTCTCCCTGTGTTGTTGGCAGTGTATATGCTGCTGTTAGAGACATTATAAGGTGGAATGGGTTGAGTTTTTCACTTCTATGCAGATGATACTCAGCTGTACATGTCCTTTGTACCCAAAACAGAATGATGCAGTCTCAGTCTTTAACAACTCCCTTGCCAAGATTAAGGACTGGGTGAGTGCTAATTGGTTGAGATTGAATCCTGATAAGACTGAGGTGCCAGTGGTGCACGTAGGTGATCAGGTTGAGAGGAGGACTGCTGGTCAGTAATCTGGCCTTGTGCTAGGGACAATGGGTTCAGACCCTCTGAACAGGTGCAGAATCTGGTCATTGTGCTTGATTGTAAGCTGACCTTAAAAGCTCAGGTATCAGCAGTCATTAAGTCCTCTTTTACCATCTGAGGAACAATGCCCAGATAAAGCATCTAGTTCCATCCAGGGACTTTCCTACATTGATCCATGTCTTTGTGTCTTCCTGCTTTGACTACTGCAATGCTCCATACCTATTGATACCGGAGGTGGACCCTCCATCACCTGCAGCTGGTGCAGAACACTGCAGCTATGTTGTTGATAGGCTTGTCAAGAACTAGCCACCTGACACTTGTGCTCATAACTGCACTGGCTGCCTGTGTGATGGAGGATCTTTCAGGTTGCATTGCTGACCTATAAGGCACTACATAGATAGGAACTGGGCTACCTGCTAGGACATCCCTCAGCTCTTTTGCCCCCATCCACTTGGATCTGCTATTGAGGGATTGCTAGACATTCCCAGAGTCTGTCTTCAGACTTCAAGCATGCAGGGCATTTTCATTTGCAGACCCAACCCTGTGGGAATTCCCAATCATCAGATTAGAGAGTGGATGTCCACTGAGATATTTAAATCATCTTTGAAGATGCATTTATTCAGTTATGCCTTCAGGGACAATGTTTAGTTTGAGAATGGCTTGCTTGCATTTTTTAATCTTTTGATATGTTTTATCTTAATATTTATGTTCCATACTGTTTTACGCTTTTGATATTTAAAATTGCATTATAAATAAAGGTGATTTGAACTGCACTTCTGCTCCAGAGTGGTCGCTGTGCTGATGTCAAGTGTCTCACCTCCGTCACCTTTCAGTAACCAGATGTATTTGGCATTAGGGCCTCTGCCTGTGGCTCTTCACTCCTCTTTCACTGCTCTGTTATGAGGGATGCAGGCTACTTACCAACAGCCTTCCTGCTTTAAGAAAGTTGGCTTCTGTGCACTCCTTGTATGGTGAGCCAGATTTAAAGCTCCCAGCTCAAAAATTTGAAATGTTGGCACAGTTGCAGCCTCATCTCCCATGATTGGTCATGGCTGCACCTTGGTGCACATATGTCAGGAGAGATTAAATAAAACACTAGTCAACAATGCAATCAACGGCTCTAAATAATTTAAATTTCATTGTTGAAATTTAGTGTCATCTGTGTTGCAACACCAGATGAATATTCAATAAAGCAATTGCTATGTAAGTGGATGTTTCATCCACACAGTAAAATTAAAGTGATACTTCCTGAATAATCCCCTGCATTACAGTTCATGTAATCCAGTAAACTAGAACCTTGGACATATCCAAACAAAATAAACTGTATTTCACTTGTTCCTTAAATCCCCTGAAAAAGAATGGAAAGAAACAATATTAATCTTGTTCTTGATAGCCCCTGCAAGTAACAGAAACATAGACAGGAGTTCTCTTTGTTCTTCACTGACCCTTGTAAATATTTGAAACCTAGTAGTTCACTTGTTTTTGAAATAATCCTTGCTCTCCAGTTACAGTCCCCGTCCCATTTTATCTGCTTATCATAACACCGTCACTTTTGCCTGCAAAACAAAATCCCTGCTCTCATTACAAAACAATGTCCCCTCTTGTTGTTCAGTGCAGCTCCTCTTTTCTTCAAAATCTCTCACAACTCCTCTGTGGTCCCACAGTGCAGCTCCTAACTGTCACTCCCCAGCTCCTACCTTCACCCAGTTGAATGCACAGCTCCTCTCCACCGCAGCAATCTGCCCAACAGCTCCTCTGAGTTCGAGCTGTACAGCTCTGAAGTGTCTCTCCCCAGCATCTTTCAGCCACCAGACATACTTGGCTTAGATGCCCTCTGTGTCTGGCTCCCAACTACTCATTCACCACTCTGTTATTTGTAATGCAGGCTATTCACTCACAGCCCCTGTGCATTCCACAAAGTTGACTTCTGATATGGCCAATTGGAGATTAATGAAGGTCACCACTTGATATCTGCAACAAACATGCACTTTTTCTTAATTCTGTGGGAGGTGAAACTAACTACCCTGATAATTGCTTTTTTATTCACATATTTATTTAGTGTTTAACCAAGAAGGGGCTTGCAAACTCTGTTTATCTTGTTAGTAACTTCAGAAGAATTTAAATACTGCATTTGGGTAGATCCTTGGAGGTGCTAGATTGTTACTAGGATTTTCTGATAGTTAAACTATTTTTAAATAAATTACAGGTGGTTGAGGAGTTGAAAAGAAGCTTGCAAACTCTGCTTATCTTGGAAGTAATTCTACAAGTGTTTGAATACTGCATTTTGTTGTCCTTTGGGGGGTAGCTGGATTGACTACTAGGATTTTGGGACAGAAACTATTTTTAAATAATTTACTGGTGCGTAGGGAGTTTGTGATAGTTAAACTATTTTGAATAAGTTACTGTGGTTAAGGAGTTGTCATAGAAAACCTGCAGTGTGAAACAGGAAAAGACAATCTTTCAAGCAACAGAGGGAGGTGGATCTAGGTTTATGTTTGTTTGTTACAATTTAACATTTTCAGTGCAGGAAGAGTTTAAAGCACAGCTGACTTATTTTGGGGCTGAGAGCTTTCAAATCACAAAACCACCAGGCCTGTTTTGGGGCTGGGAGGTTTACTGTGTCTGACTTGGATGTGTGTGTATTTTTCTGTATGATTAGCAGGGTATTTTCTCTGTCAAATTGTTGTAGGGCATCTCTTGCCAGGAAGGCACTCATCGCAGCAGTGGGTCAGAGCTTTAGATGATTGTTTGTGAGGGCACAGTTTAGCCCAACCCCTTCCCACTCTCACCCCACCCACCCTGAAATAGTTCTTTATACCTGGGGTTCTGACATCATATCTTCAAGAGTGCAAGGTGCATATCACTGTCATATCCTCTCTACACACTGCACTCGATAATATAAGCATACACATTGTATAATATATATATATATGTATTTCTATATTACAAACCAATACACACACACACACAAAAAAAAATAAATGTGGGAGAGTAGTGCAATGTAATGGCTGTGGGGAGCAGTCTTCCAGGAGTCTTTCTGGGGCTGAGATGCTGCCTCATTTGCAGACAACCTCTGCCCTGAGGGAGGAAGTTGCCCATCTTCAGCCACACTGACAGTAGTAAGGGACCTCCCAGGCCACACTGGACAGTAGGAAGGAACCTCCCCATCCAGGGAGCACCAGAGACACCACCTCTACCTCAGAGGTTGCGGGAGAAAGCACAACAGTTTGACCACAGTGGGCTCAGGGAGGGTGAGGATGGTGGAACAGAGGCACACCCAGTCAGTTGTTCCACACCACAATCCATACACCATTCTGGGGAGCATAGCTCCCCTATGCACCACGCAGAGGAGACTAAGGAGACTGAGGACAACTGTCACAAGGGAGGCCCACAGGAAGTAGGCAGAGACACCACAAGGAAAGGAAGCAGCTCCTGGTAGGGGACTCAATTGTTAGGGGGATAGAACTGGGGGGATAAGGGAAAACTGAAGTAAGGTGCCTGCCTGGTGCCATGGCTTGGAGAGACAGGAAGCGCATCCTCAGGATCATGAGAACAGCTGCACGGGAGTCTGAGCTGGATGTCATTGTCCACCTAGGGACAAATGACTTGGCAATTCATGAGATTAGAGCAGTGCAGAAGGACCTTGTAGAATTGGGGAGGGGTCTAAGACAGCACACACAATATCCTTCTCTGAGGTGCTGCCTGTCAATGGCATGAGTGAGGTGAGGGTACTTTACACCATGCAGTTTAATGAATGGTTGAAAAATGGTGTGGAGCACAGGGTCATTTGTCTGGGACTGGGGTTCCACCTGGATGGACACTGCCTATACTGGGCAGGATGGTCTGCATCTGTCCAGGAAGGAACAAGTCTTTGAGCAATCGGTTTAAATGATTCATTGGCAAGCTTTTAAACAAGTCAAGGGGGGAGCACTGATAAGCAGCAGAAAATCCCAGCCTCTCCCTACAAAACAGGGTACTAAATGAGAAAAAGACCGAGGTAGACAGGTCAGTGGGGGATGCTGCAAAAGAAGGTAAAGCCATCAAAAAATGGATAGCCTCGAGGAAAGGAGGGAGAGGGGGGACATGATAGAAACTTTCAAGTATCTCAAGGGAATCAACGAAGTCCAAGAGGGTAGCATCTTTCAAAAAAAGAGGTGTGCAAGAACAAGGGGGCACAATTTGAAGATAGAAGGGGGGCGGCTCAGAGGTAATTTAAGGAAGTATTTTTTCACAGAGAGGGTTGTGGATGCATGGAACGGCCTTCCGGAGGAGGTTGTGGAGTCAAAAACAGTGGTGGAATTCAAGCATGCACGGGACAGTCATAAGGCAATTCTAGGCGGTGGGGGTAGGAAGAAGTAGGCTGCTGGTTAACTAGGATCTGCAGCTTATCCATTAAGTAGGGAAATGGGCAGACTGGGTGGGCCAAGCAGTCCTTATCTGAGTCAAAATCTATGTTTCTGTGTTAAGCAGTAGCCTTAATTAATCAACTGGCCATTCTTACATATAAAAATAGCACTGAAATGGTGCATCATTCACTTAAAAGGGGCATGCCCCGTGCTCTCTGGATACACATTATTACATGATTGATCATTTGTGCATGTCAGCACTACCAGGTAGTGAAATGGATTTGCTGGAAGGCTTATTTGGCCGAATGGTATGTTGTTTCTATGGTGACACTGGCACAGTGAACCCACCACAGCAAAACCCCAACCGTGACTATATTGGCAATGATGGGGATTTCACTTCAATGACCTCTCTGGCTATGGGGGTGTATATCTAACTACATTGTCTATGTGATGTGGAGTTAGCTATCTAACGTAGGGGAGGGACGAGGGGAGTGGCCCCCCAAATTGGCCATCATGGTGTTGCAGGGACACTTTGGTTTTGAGGCTGTCAACAGGTTTCTGACACTATCGAGGATGTTGCTGTGGGGGATGTTGCACTGGTGTCATAGATTCTGCCCAAACTACAAATCCCATCATCAAACATAAGGACCACAGGATATACTTATGTAAAGCATCCTCAGGCAAGAGAGGTGCACGAGATCAGTCAGCACTGCAGCCTCCTGAATGTCTCCCCTGAAGACTGCTGCCCCAAAGCTGCTGCACTGCACCTCATCATTGCTTCTCTCATATTCTTAGACCTCATCCCAGTTTTTCATTTTTTTCTTTCCCACTGTCTCACAAATACTGCTTAACAATTACAGTTTCACAAGTACCCTCTGCACAGATTTTAGTATTAATCACAGCTTCACACTTACCCTCGAAAAATATTTAAGTAACCTCTGTAAAACATTCTATCACAAATCACAGGAAAGGAGATTCTATTCAATTACAGATTCATAAGTAACCATTGTAAAAAGATTCACTCACAATCACAGCTTCTCAAAAAATAAACCCCCCAAAAATGAAGATAAAAAAGATTTAATATAATCACAGCTATAAATATTCAGTACAATCACAGCTTCATAGGAAACCATTGTTCAAGAATCCCCAATAATCACAGTGACCACAATCCCTGTCCACGATGTAGTACAATCCCGTGACACTCTAGATTCATTTCAGTCAAAGCTTCTCAGTATCCCCTGTAGAAGATCCCTAACAATGATAGTTTGACCTCTATCCCCTCTCTGGGACATTTTACATTCTCTGCAAATGATTTCATCTCATTATTCATCCCTCAGGCTTTCCTTCTGAGTACTCTTGATATTTAAAGTTACACTTTTCTTTTTGGGTTATTGTATCATTCCTATTTTATCCTGTCTTCCGCTCACTTAACTGGTTGATCTTTGACTTCTTTTATTGCTTGCGCTGCTCCTCCAATTTGACTTCACCTTGAGCTACACCTTTCTACAGGTGGTTTTCTGCTATTTCTCAGCAGAATCTGTCCAATACTTCCTTGCCTTTAATACTATTGGGCTGGTTTGTGAGGGTGAACTAATTTCCCATGTAGGCATCTTAGCAGCTTTTGTTAAAGTAGATCTGGACTTCTTGTTTACAGTACAGCACTATCCAAACCATTCTGCATGGCTAAACCTTTTTTTTGTGGGAGACAGAGTACATGATCTGGTATCATCTTGGTTCACAGTACAGTTATCCAAACCATTCTGTGTGGTTAAATCTTTTTTGGGGGGCAGAGTACAATAAAACCTCACTGTATTCATTCTGGCTGATCACGAGTATTCCCTTCTTAACATTCCTGCTGGGATCTCATGCAAAGCAATTTTAAAATTCTGAATATCTGAGTTAGTTTAGCATCATCATTTCACATACTGCGGAGGCGTGTCTTTTTTTACATACTGTAGTAACACAATCCTATAGATCTATACATGGGGTGCTGATTGTAGTTGCCTAAGCAATTAGCATATTAAAACATTTTAAAAGAAGCATACTCCTACAGGATTTAGACTATTTGGGCACTCTATCCAAGAGAGATTCAAAATACAAACATAGAAAACGTATTTTAGCAAGTTTCAATGTGCTTATCATCCAGGCACGCTATATATTATTACCTTTAGGTGGTTTTGTGGTTTGAGGACTTGCTGATGTTGATGATAATATTGTCAATGATGTTGCTGTTTGTGTTGTTGTTACTGTAGCTGCTGTTGTTGTTTCAAGCAGAGGTTCACATGTTCCATTTGAAGGAATATTTCTTATACAGTTGCAGTTATCTCCAGTTGTATTTGAGCAACTTTGGTATGTATCACACATCTGACTATTCCAGAGAAATCCCTTCTCACAAGTACACTGAGTTTCATTATCCACAAGTGTGCACACTAAATAAAATGAAGGAACAACATTCATTACAAATAACATAAAACATGTGATAGCACTTTACAAAATTGTTTCATGTGTCAAACTTAACACACTTGCCAATAACTTTATCCTCTGTAAAAACAAGTGTGTATGACTGATTATATGTGTTTTAGTGTGTGTGTGTGTGTGTGTGTGTGTGTGTGTGTGTGTGTGTGGACTGTAGATGAGGAATATTTCTCAGAAGCTTCATCACCTGAACATTAGGCACAGTCTAAATAGTGCACTCACTAGTAGATCTTTCATGTTAGGGGTTGCAGTAGGTCCATCATTAAGGCATACTAACAAATGCCCACCTCCTGGCTCTAGAGAACTGTCCAGTCTGCACTAAACAATCAGACTGAATGATTTTGACTCTCACTGTAAAGTGCCATGTCTCTAGAAATGCAGGGCATCAGTATAGAAACATGATAGCCTTTATTTGCCAAAGTTGTAAATAATTCAGCTATTTTGAAAACATATTCAATTGCAAATGGTATAGTTTGTTAAAACTTTTAAAACATGCAGTACTACCCCATTAGCTTTTAAAAATGCCATTGGCCACCTTTCAAGTGGGTTTGTCACATTTCAGCTCACTTTGAAAAAAATAATATTTTGGCTAAATTCAGCCTATATTTTAGGGTTGGGATTTTGAAAATTCGTAATACTTGAAAACACTTAGTTATGTTAATGGTGATTTTCAAAAGCCATGAAATGGATATAACTCCTAGCTCAGTTGGGAAGGATATTACACATTCCTAACACTGGGATGTTTTCAAAAGATATACTTACCTGAAAACTTTGTGTTAGTTGTGTTACACTTTACATTTATTGCTTGCATACAAAAATGCTAAACATTGAAGTAAATAATAGACCAGTTTACAAATCCATCTACAAATTGTGTCTGGGCTCAATTACAACTAGTGCTGGATATTTAAAACCCCTGTGAAACCACAGTATGTCCTATATGTGCTGGATTTTCAAAGTAAAGCCATTATAAGGCTGGTGCTCTCTTTGAAAATCTGGCTGTTGTGGGAGATAATGTGTCTTTATAAGGGTTTTAAAATCCAGAATATTGTGCATGTTTTATTGGTGAACTTGCACTACAATGTTATGCCTGGTTAGACCTGTTTGTGGATCCTATGTGAAGCATGAGAAGAAAATTTGTCTTTTTGAGGTGCTAAGATTTTTTTCTGCATTGGTGGACTGCTGCAGGGGAATTAGTCCCTCAGTTGCTTAAAAATCAGACCTATGAACTTTGCAAACTTGACATAACTGAGAGTTTTGAGAACTGGGCATAACTATGTCCTGGCATTGAAAATTGTACATGAGGGCAATTTTGTGTAATGTCCAAAGTTGTACAATAGAAAATTTAATTTAGATGTAGGCTTTGAAAAATTCCCAGGAGTCATCTCCAAAATTCCACACCTATTTTTTTGACCTGGTTGTGGGACATCCAGAAAAGGAGCTCTAACACATTGACAAGACTGTCATGACTTGTGCTCTGAAAAAGATGCAAACATCTAACTTTGATACATGCATTTTTTTTTCATAAAACTTGGAATGTGTTGCAAATAAGTCAGAATGTTTAAAATAAGCCATTTGCATCCCAATGCATTTGCTTGAATAATGCATGCATCAAAAATATAAAAGTCCATACTTTTGAAAAGTCATCACCCCTGATGTATTTTTGTATTTTATTTATTCTTTTTTCATTTCAAGTTTTTATTTTTTATTTTATTTTATTAAATTCTTGATTACAGCCTTTGAGCTACAAGTTCATTTACAAAGATTCCACATCAGGAAGAACATGTGAAATTAGTAAAACACAGAGTTGCAATGGACATTAAACAATTGTCAATGGTAATATGACTGACAGAGTATATGGAATATGGATTGTGCCTTAACAAGCAGGCAAAGTCAGAGCTGCAGCATTAATTAGCACAAGAGAGTAGGGGATGGTGGAGGGAGGGAGGTTCAAGAGTGAAGGGAGGGGGGAATAGGGGAGGTGTTCAGCTTGCGGTAACCACTGGCTAGGGGTCACCTTGTCAGGAAGGGTGGGTGAATGGAAGGACATGGGGTTAGGAAATAGGTAGGGGCATGGACCCCTGGGGAAAAAAGGGTATGTGTGGGACTGAGGCTGAGGTCAGGGGTAAAATGAATTTGTGGAGGAGGGTAGGAGTGGGAAGTAACAGATTGGGTGACTGCTTAAGTGTGCACTGGTGGGGTAGTCAGAATTTTTAACCAGGTAAGTTGGTCAGGTAGGGCAGGTGCATTTCCCTTGGTTGGACAGGAGGGATCTAAGTAAAGATTTGAACAAGCTGATTTTTCTAATAGTGGCTAGTTCTCGTGTGAGTGAGGTAAGTCATAGTGGGGCCTGGCATTCAAAGGATCGCTGAAATTGGATGATGCGACAGTAGGGGATCTTGATGGAGATCTTATTGGATGTCCTTGAGGTCCTTGTTGGTGCAACCTGGTGTATGAGGGAGCTGGGCCCCAGAGGCAGTAGGGCCAGAGTTGCTTTTTTGCTAAGGAGACAGGTTTGATAGCGGGCCCTGTCATTCAGATTTAACCAACCAGTTTGCAGGTAGAGGTGGCAGGTTTGGGTCAAGGGTGGGTCTCCAAGGGCAAGTCTGCAAGCTTTGCTGAGCATGGAGTTGAGTTGCCAGAGGGTGCTGTCAGGGGCTGCACTGTAGATAGTAAGGCCATAATCAGTAGTTGAGAAGACCAAGCTGGTTATGGCAAGCTGAAGGTCTTTAACAGAGAGGCAGCTTCAGTGCTCATACAGCAGGCCGAGCTTTCTGTCAGTTGTAGTAGCCACATGATCAATATGTGTGGCATATGAGAGGGAGTTGACAAGGGCAAGGCCCAGATATTTGAATTTGGGGAGCATTTCATTGGCAATCTTTTGTCAACTCTGGATGTTCAGGGTTGCAGCCGTGTGGCGGCTGTGCACAGGGGCAAGGAGCATGGACTTGGTCATTTTGTGGTTGACTAGGAGTTTAGCTTTGTTAAACCCATCTTACACATTGTAAAAGTCCTGTTGAACATAATGCTCCAGTTTGATAGGCTCAGAATGACTGGAGTAGATTACTGCATCATCAGCATAGAGAAGGATTTTTTGTTGACATGCTAGTGGTAGGTTGTTTAGAAAGAGACTAAGAGGAGGAGGCCCAGGATGGATCCTTGGGGGACACCAATGGACACTTGAAGGGGGTCAGAGAGTACATTGCATATTTTTACCTGCTGAACACGTCCAGAGAAGTAGCTCCAGAACCAGCACAGTGAATCAGAGGATAGCCCTGTTACCTATATTTGAGCCAGGAGGAGGTCATGGTTGACCATGTCAAAGGCCTTGGTGAGGTCGATAAAGGTTGCCCCCATCAAGTGCCCCTGGTTGAAGGCACTGTGAATGTAACCCATGAATTTGAGAAGTGCTGTGGTAGTGCTGTGGTGTTGATGGAAACCATGCTGCTGAATGCCTTGTAGTTGGTATTTGTCAAGGTGCTCGACCAGCTTATCATAGACTATATGCTCAAGGGCTTTTGAGACAGGTGGGAGGATTGAAAATGGGTAGTAGTTGGTGTGACAAGCCACTCTCCCTCTGGGCTGAAACAGCTTTTAGAGAGGTGTCTATCCTCTGGTATTCACTGCCACCAGCCAGACTGTCCCTTCCAGAACCCTTTGAAGTGTACAAACTTGAATAATTAAACGTGGAGTTGCACATGTTAAAGTCTGGTAGTGTGTCTCTCTCGGTTGGCGGATGCTACACAGAGTTTACCACAGCCAGTGGAAACCAAATATTACCTTAGAAAAATTACATCACAGTCACAACTGCTGAGCAAATAAATAGCTTTTTACTTAACACAAAGTGCAGTGAGCATTTACAGGATATATATTTACAACACAAGAAAAAAACACTAATACAGGAAATGTAAACAAATGTTTTTAAGTAACAGATGGCAAAAGAAAAAAGCTATTACTGCACTATGCTAATACTAAACTTACCCTTCCCTGTCCTTCTGAGAGACACTGGACCCTATTCTAACTGCCAGCTCCCATGGACATAGCTAAAGGGTAGGCTCCTAAGCTTAGATTCTCCCTCCAGCTTCAAAATAGGAAGAACACTTCATTGTTTCTCAACCTCTTATATATTCTCCTGGGGATAGGTAATGCCTATTCCCTTGAATGCACCAACCATGTAATAAGTATGTATTTAATTGTCCCAGTCAGACTGAACACCTATCAGTGACCAATTATATTCCCTTTTAACCTTAAGTTTATATTTGAATGAGCCAATCCATTCAAACTGACCTGTGTGTGTGGACAGCTCTGTGTGTGTGGAGATGTCCACTCGAAATTTATGACCCAGCTCTTATCTAGCAGCTATGGAGGACTGAAAATTCCAAAAGCTGGAATTCTCCACTTGCATGAGTGTTTTTTTTTCAGACTGCTAAAATATAAGGCACCTACAGAATCCAAACCATTAACTCTTTCCTTACTCCTTACCATTTCTATCCCATCTCCACCCCCAGATAATGAGAGGCATGTCCTTGGAGCAAATACACCCCAAGTGACTCAGCCATTCATGTAACTACTGGAAGTGCCCAAAGTATCCAGTCATGCCATTAGCTCTGTCTAGATAGCCCATCCGACATTTGCATTTTGTTTGCTACTGCGATGCTGGATGTGATCGTGTTATATGCCTGCAGTACCAATCTCCCAATGTAATGGTTTCCATTTTGTCCACTTGACCTGTGAGAGCTGTATCAGGGGATTATGATTTGAGACCACAGTAAATTCTCTCCTATATAGGTAAGGCTGCAGCTTTTGAAGGCCCATATCTATTCCCAAGCATTCCTTCTCAATTGTGGCATATGCCTACTCTCTGGGCAAAAGCCTCGTCAGAAGTCACACAAACTGGTGCTCCTCCTGCTGGGTAACCCGGCTCAGCATGGCCCCAGCCCATGATCAAGGCATCCACATAGACATAAACTTTAAACTATAATGGGGGGCTGGTCAATACAGCTGGGCCACCAAGGCCTTTTAGCTTCTGAAAAGTGACCTCCTTCTGATCACTTCACAGGATCTGGCCTTCCCTTCTAGTTAGGTATCAGAAACACCAGATCCTATGCGAGGAACAAACCTCTGATAGTACCCTACTGTCCCTAGGATGCCCTGACCTGCTGTGGTAGGGAGTAGGCCAGACCAGCATGGCATCAACAGCAGGATCTGGGCGGATATCCCTACCCATAGTGCCCACAGACACTTCTGCCATATCCATCTAGCAATTTTCTGCACTTGACTGTAAGACCCCATACCTCAACCTATGGAACACTCCGTACATAATTAACGCATTCATCCAGGTCTGACTGTATATGGCTATATCATCCATATAAGCCAAAGCAAACTCACCTCCCCAGACAGAATGAATCCACAAGGTTGAAAGTTGCAGGTGCATTCTTCATTCAAACATTACATGAGTTAGTATAAACCAAATGGGTAACAAAGATAATCTCTCCTGGCTGCGGGGTCAGAGGTACTGCCAATAACCTTTATTAGGTCTGTGGTCAAGTGCTGCTCCCCAGTCACTCCAGGGTCTCATCTATTTGGGCATGGGATAAGTCAGACTCTGTGCAGGTATTAAACTCAGTAGTCCATGCAGAATTGTGGTGCCATCCTTTTGGGATCAGTACCACAAGTGATGCACGGGCTACTAGATTCCTGGATTACCCCAGTTCCAGCACCGCCAGGCTCTTTTCATAGTCTATAATGTCAAAAGGTACCCTGTATAGAGATTGTTTCAAGAGAACCTGGGTCCCTGTATCTACATGGTGCTCTGTCATGGTGTACCTAGTTTCCCTGTGAACATGTCTTCAAATTCTCGTACACCCTAATTTCTTGCACCTGGGCTGGTGTGCTTCAGGGTAGGTTGTCCACAGAGGATGGGCCTTGGCCTCCCAAGCAAGACCACCAGTGGATCCATCTCAGTTTCTTCCTCTGGAGCACTGCATAAGAGAAAGTCCTCCCTATAGTAGGGCTTCCAGCATGTTAATATGATACATCTTTCAACTGCATCTCCTGTCCAGCTCTATCATATAATTGACATCACTAACCTTTTTGGACAATGGAATAGCTCCCATGCTGCCTGTAATTTATTCTGTCAGACAGGACCAGTGCCATCACTTGCCATCTATATATTCTCTGGGGACCTCGGTCATACAGACTTTTGATGCTGTTATGCAGTAAAGAGCTCTTAAGCAAACCCATGAGCTCCTCAAAGTGGGTCTGAAGTTCAGGACATACTCCAAAGCAGACTCCACTTGGGAGGCACAGTCATCCTGTCATTCATCCCAAATCAAATCTAGGGCCCCACCCTATGACCAAATAGAACTCAAGGTGAGAACCCATGGACTCTGTGGGACTTCTGTATCAAACAGGAGATGAGGCAAATATTTGGCCCAGTCCCTCCCATACTGGTCAGCAAAGTCCTTGTAATAGTCTTAAGGGTTGAATTAAACTGATCACCAGGCCCTTAGCTTGGGTTGGTATGGGAGGTTTGAGCTGCTTTACTCACACTCTCCCACAAACACTGATTAACCTGACATGAAACTGGCACCCCAATTCACAGTACATCCTTGGGAAAGCCCACCCGCTAAATATTCCCAAACATGCATCTGCCAGTGGTTCTGCTTCAGAGGATGGTAGGGCCACTGCCTCTGTATCTTGTGCATAGTCACAACTACCAGGATATACCACGCAGTGTGACTTGGGGCTCCAATGGCCCACTATGTCACAGCACCCTTTTGAAGGGACATCAATGAGCAGGGGCACCAAAGCTGCCTTGGCATTGTCCCCATTTTCACCCGCTGGCACTGTGGACAGTCCCACAATAATTTACACATCCCACAAAGACCAGGCCAGAAGAATTGTTGGATAGATGCTTTTGTGTTGCCTCACCCCCAGTGCCCACAAAAGGGATATCAAAGTGAGGTCAAAGCAACAACTGCAAATCTGAGGACACCAGCTGCTGAGTACCGCACTGTCTAGCTCTTCTCTGTTGTACATTCTCACCACAACAGCCATTATCAGTAAATGGACACACCACAAGGACACTCGGCCTATGAGCTATTTCTCTCAGTTTTTACAAGGTAGGGTTAGTTCACTGTGCAGCACTCAGCTGCCCTACAATGCAAAACACTGTCTGCAAAACATAAATTGTGCCACAAAATTTCTCAGCAAAAAATACTTTCTCTGACATGTAAACACCACAATTCACATGTACAGGACATGCCATCAACATCTTCCAAATTTGAAGTAAAAAGACCAAACCATTTCTGGGATATTTAAACTTAAAGATTGTGAAAATTGGCCTATCTATTCTATTATAAAATCTGGCCATTTTGTCACTCTCTCGCGATCAAAGATGGCAATCAAAGAATCTCACAATCAGTAAATGTGCAGGCTTATGATCAAAGAATTTGCAGGCACATGATCAGAGAATAAAAACTGATGAAACTCAAGTTTTAGGCAGAATTACATGAAACCACTTCCATGTCTCAATAGAACGAACCCCCCTGATCAAAACCCACCCTCATTTGTGTTTCTAGGCCACCCCTGAGCTGAGAAATTTGAATTTTTCAAAGGGCCATTTCATCATGCCCTCACGGTGCAAGATCGTGATCACAGAATCTTGCAATCAAAGAATTTGCCGGCTTGTGATCAAAGAATAAAAAATGGTAAACTCAACTTTAAGGCAGAATTACATGAAACTACTGACATTCTTCAATAGAACAAAGCCCCTCTGAGCAAAATCCACCCTCATTTGTGTTCCTAGGCTACCCCAGGCTTAGAAAATAGAATTTTACAAAGGGCCATCTCGTCCCTCACTCATGATGCAAGATCGCAATCAAAGACTCTTGCGATCAAAGAATTTGCAGGCTCGTGATCAAAGATCATTACCGAGTCACGATCAAAGAATTTAAAACCTTATAACTCAATGTTTTTACTATTTTGCATCTAACCAAAGGTGTGGGTCAATAGATCGAAGCCCCATGAGTAAAACCCATGCAAGATTTACTTCAGGTGTGATCCATGAGCTGAGATATTTGATTTTTTCTGACAGAAATTGAAAAACAAGATGGTGGACTTCGGGATCAAAGAATTCTCAGGGACAAAGATTCTTTGACCATGAGGCTGCAAATTCTTTAATCATCAGATGGGATGAGATGGCCCAAACTGCATCCTTTGTTCTCAAAACAACCATATAAATTTTCCCATTGACTTACAATGGGAGTTTAACACTGCAATAACTTTTGAAAGCCTCAATATTTTTTCATGAAACTAAAACCACTATGTTTGGCCATGGAGCAACATGCCACATGATGGCCATACAGGGCCATGGACAAAATCCACAAAACTGCCTCCAATACTGGCCAAAAGTGCATTTTTCAGTGTTTTGCTGCACAAAGACCATAAGTCCAACCAAAACAAAATGTGGCTAATCAAGATATCTACCATGCCCCATTGTGCGTATCAAATTTCAGGCAAATCTGTTGAATGGGTCCAAAGTTATTGACATGCAAATGTTTGACTTTAACATAGAAGTGTCTTCATAACCATAAATACAGTGGCACAACAGTGCCAGTATAATATATATATATATATATATATATATATATATATATATATATATATATATATATAATTATTATACAGTAGAAGAAAAGTTAAATTGTGTCATGGTCTTCAGAAATCTGAAAAACAGTAAATGTGTCATAACAAAGACTATAATTAATATATTGTCAGCATTTCTCTTTCCTTTGTTCTTCACTATTAGGTGAATTTGCATGGAAACAGGATGCTTTCCACCTACAGTTCTTCTGCTTCTGTTCATAACCATTTGCTACAGTCTTAATCATCTACCATATTTGTGACATCACAGTTTGTTGCTGTAGAAATGATTATGCTGTTACAAATAGAAGATTTTGATTTCAGAAAGTGATTAAACAGCAGGACTAGACTGGCAATACTGGATTGGTATCCTGATATCTTTTAAATAAACCTTGAAATGAAAAAAAAAGATAGAAATACAAAAATATATAAAGGGTGATGAATTTTCAAAAGTACAGACACTAAACTTGCTTTTATATTTTTGATGCATGCATTATTCTGACAACTGCTTTAGGATGTAAATGTCTTACTTTTAAGCATTCTGACTTATTTAAAATACATCCTGAGTTGAGGAAAAATGATGCATGCATCAAGTGCTAGTGTTTGCACCTTTTCAGAGTAAAGTCATGACAGTCTTGCAAAGGAGTTAGATCCCATTTTCTGGATGTCCCATAGCCAGGTCAGAAAAATAGGTGGGGATTGTGAAAATGCCTTTTGGGAATTTTTCAAAGTCTATACCTAAATTAAATTTTCTATTGTAGAACTTTGGATATTGGGTAAAATTTCCTCATGACCAATTTTCAATGCCAGGACATATTTATGTCCAATTCTCAAATCTCTCAGTTATGTCCAGTTTGAAAAGTTCAGGACCCCAATTTTTAAACAGCTGAGGGACTAAGTCCCCTGCCACAGTCCACCAATGCAGAAAAAATCTTAGCACCTCAAACAGTGACATTTTCTTCTCGTGCTTCACATAGGACCACACACAAGTCTAACAAGGCATAATATTGTAGTACAGGTTCACCACTAAAACAGACACAAGCAACCCTTGCAGAGACACAGATTCTCCCATATGAACCAGATTTTCAAAGACAGAGACAGCCGTATAAAGGCTCCACTTTAAAAATCCAGCACATTTGGGAAAAACTGTGGCTTCACAGGGTTTTGAATATCCAGCACTGCTATAGGTGTAAGTGAACCCAGACACAATTTTTAGATGGATTTGTAAAGTGGTCTATTATTTACTTCTACATCTAGCATTTTTGCATGCAAACAATAAATGTAAAGTATAACACAACCAATACAAAGTTTTCAGGTAAGTAAAACTTTTGAAAACAGCCCAGTGTTTGGAATTTGTAATATCCTACCTTTTACTCTGAACTCAGGAGTCCTGTCCATTTCATGACTTTTGAAAATCACCCTTAACATAACTGAGAGTTTTCCAGTATAATGAATTTTCAAAATCCCACCAATAAAATATAGGCTGAATTCAGCCTAAATATTATTTTTTTTAAAAGTGACCGGACATGTGACAACCCCACTTGAACAATGGCCTATGGCATTTCTTTTTTTTTTTATTATTTTATATTTAGCCCTCCTCTCCCCCACTCAGCTCTGGTCTCCTCAGGAGCACCAAGGAGCCATCCCTCTGTGGTTTGCACCTATCTGGTCAGTCCTTCATTGCCCATGTAGCCTCAGATTAGCCCCCAGGCTGGGATGGGGTAGGCCCCAACACCCCAAACAGTCTGTTGTGGCGGTTGGTCGGGTGTCAGGAAAGTGGCCGCAAATCGAGGGCAAGCTCTGGTGCTCAATCTCTGCTGGAGCTGAAGGGCATTTTCCCTTGTTTCTGGGAGTGGTTAACACCCTGATGTCAAGGCATGGTACCAACATCTGCCACTGCCCACCTCTTCTCTATGCTGTCATTGCTTGCTGTCTCTCTGGCTTCCGCCAGAGGAGAGATGAGCACCGAACAGGTACCCCTGTTCCTCCTGGGAGAGTAGAGCTGTCCTACAGATGCTTGATCCTCTCCCTCCCAAGCTGACCCCTGGCAATCCAGGATCATTCCTGAACCAGGGTCCCAGCGTGGCATGCCTATGGCATTTCTAAAAGCTGATGGTGTTGTAATTCCTTTCCTAAAATGTTTAAACAAACTATATCCTTTACAATTAAATGTTTTAAAAACAGTTGAATTATTTACAAAATTGCCAAATAAAGACTATCATACTTCGATATTAATGCCCTGGCTTTCTAGAGATATGGCAGTTTACAGCGAGTGTCCAAAATCGTGCAGTCTGCTTGTTTATTGTAGACTGGATAGTTCTCTAGATACAGAAGATGGGCATTTGTTTGTATGCCTGAATGATGGACCTACTGCACGCCCTAACATGAAAGACCTACCTGTAAGTGAGCTATTTAGACTGTGCCTATTGTTCAGGTGAGGAAGCTTCTGAGAAATATTCCTCATCTAGAGTGGTAACACACACACTGACACACACATACACATATTAAAACCCATATATACAGTCACACACACTTTTGTTTTAAAGAGGATATTGTTATAGGCAAGTGTGTTAAGTTTGACACATGAACCGATTTTATAAAGTGCTATCACATATGTTATTTTATTTGTAATGAATATTGTTCCTTCCTTTATTTAGTGTGCACAATTGTGGATAATGAAACTCAGTGTACTTGTGAGAATGGATACCTATGGAACAGTCAGATGTGTGATACATACCAAAGCTGCTCAAATACAACTGGAGATAACTGCAACTGTATAAGAAATATTCCTTCAAATGGAACATGTGAACCTCAGCTTGAAACAACAACAGCAGCTACAGTAACAACAAAACAAACAGCAACATCATTGACAGTATTATCATCAACATCAGCTAGTCCCCAAACCACAAAACCACCCAAAGGTAATAATATATAGCGTGCCTGGATGATACAGCACATTGAAACATGTTAAAATAAGTTTTCTATGTTTGTATTTTGAATCCTTATTTGATAGAAGTGCCCAAATAGTCTAAATCTTGTAGGAGTAGGCTTCTTTTTTAAAAAGGTTTTAATATGCTCATTGTTTGGGTAATTACAATCAGGACCCCAAGTATAGATCTAGATATTAAAATAGAATTGTGTTATTACAGTATGTAGAAAAATGACATCTCAGTTTATGTGAAATGATGCTAAAGAAACTCAGATATTTAGAATTTTAAAACTACTTGCATGAGAGACTCCCACCAGGAATGTTAAGAAGGAAATACTCCTGATTGGCCTAAATGAATACCATGAGATTTTTATTGTACTCTGCCACCCCCAAAAAAGAGGTTTAGCCATGCAGAATGGTTTGGATAGTGCTGTACTGTGAACTAAGATGACCAGGTCTTACTTTAACTGACACCGCTGGGATGACTACATGGGAAATTGGTTCTCCCTCCCATCCCAACCTGCCCAATAGTATTAAAGGCAAGGAAGTGTTGGGCAGATTCAGCTGAGAAATAGCAGAGAAAACCACCTGTTGAAAGGTGTATCTCAAGATGAAGTCAAATTGGAGCAGTAAGTCAAGCAGTAAAAAGAAAGTAGAGATCAACCAGATAAGTGAGCAGAAGACAGAAAAAAAAAGGAATGTCGCAGTAACTCAAAAAGAAAAGCATATCATTAAATATCAAGAGTGCTCAGAAGGAAAGCCTGAGGGATGAATATTGAGATTAAATCATTTGCAAGGATTGTATAATGTCCCAGAAAGGGGATAGTGGTGAAAGTGTGATTGTTAGGGATTTTCTACAGGGATTAATGTGAAGCAGTGACTCAAATTAATTGAGAGTGTGCAGGGATTGTATTACATCCTGGACAGGGGATTCTGGTGCAAACGTGATTATCAGGGATTCTTGAAAAGGGGTTTCCAAGGAAGCTGTGATTGAAGTGAAAATTTATAGCTGTGAATATATTAAATATAAATATATATTTTTTTGGCGTTAATTTTTTGAGAAGCAGTTATTGTTAGTGAGACCTCTTAAAGGGATTACTGATGAACCTGTAATTGAATAGAATCTATTTTCCTGTGATTTGTGTTAGAATGTTTTAACGAGGTTGCTTAAATATTTTTCAAGGCTACATGTGAAGCTGTGATTGATACTAAAATCTTTGTGAAGGGGGTACTTGTGAAACTGTAACTGTTAAGAAGGATTTGTGAGACAGCAAGAAAGAAAAAAATTAAAAACTGGGATAAGGTCTAAGAATATGAGAGGAGCAATGATGTGAGTGATGCAGTACAGTAGCTTTGTGGCAGAAGTCTTCAAGGATCCTTCCCGGAGGCTGCAGTGCTGACTGATCTGTGTGCATCTCTCTGGCTTGAGGGATGCTTTACACAAATATAACCATGGTCCTTAAGTTTGAGGAAGGGATTGTAATTTGGCCATTATTTATGTCACCAGAGCAACATCCCACAAAGTGACATCCTAGATAGTGTTGGAAACCAATTGACACCCTCAACCCTGAAGTGTCCCTGCAGCACTGTGATGGCCAATTTGGGGGGCAATTACCCCATCCCTTCCCTACTTTAGATAGGTAACTCCACATCACACAGACAATGGAGTTAGACATATACCCCCCCATAGCCAGAAAGTCCATTGAGTGAAATCCCCATTGCTGTCAGTATAGTCATTGTTGGGGTTTTGCTGTGGTGGGTTCACTGTGCCAGTGTCACCATAGAAAGAGCATACCATTCTGGCAAATGAGCCTTCCAGCAAATCCGTTTCACTACCTGATAGTGCTGACATGCACAAATGATCAATCATGTAATAATGTATCCAGGGAGCACAGGGGTGTGCCCCTTTTAAGTGAATGATGCACCATTTCAGTGCTATTTTTATATGTCAGAATGGCCAGTTGATTAATGAAGGCTACTACTTGACTAACAATGCTCTTGTAAGTTGAAGTGGTGACCTCCATTAATCTCCAATTGGCCATATCAGAAGTCAACTTTGTGGCATGCAGAGGGGCTGTGAGTGAATAGCCTGCATTCCAAATAACAGAGCAGTGAAAGAGTAGTTAGGGGCCAGAGGCAGAGGGCATCTAAGCCAAGTATGTTTGGATGCCAAAAGATGCTTGGGAAAGACTCTTCAGAGCTGTAGAGCTCGACCGCAGAGGAGCTATTGGGCAGATTGCTGCAGTGGAGGGAGCTGTGCATTCAACTGGGTGATGGAAGGAGCTGGGAGTGACACTTAGGAGCTGCACTGTGGGACCACAGATGAACTGTGGGTGATTTTGAAGAAGAAAAGAGGAGCAGCGATTTGTTTTTGCATGCAACAGTGACTGTGTTGTGATGAGCAGATAAATGGGACAGGGGACTGTAACTTGAGAGCAAGGATTATTTCAAAAAGAAGAGAAATGCTAGTTTTCAAATACTTATAAGGGTCTATGAGGAACAAGAGAACAACTGTCTATGTTTCTGTTACTTGCAGGGGGCTATCAAGAACAAGATAACTATTGTTTCCTTCCCTTCTTTTTTCAGGGGTCTTTAAGGAACAAGTGTAATACAGTTTATTTCGTTTGGATATGTACAAGGTTCTAGTTTACTGGATTACATGAACTGTAATGCAGGGGATTATTCAGGAAGTATCACTTTAGTTTTACTTGCGTGGGGGCAATCCGTGAGGTGGGGCATGAAGAATGGCACCGTCTGTTGTGGCGACACCTTCCTTGCGCAGTCCACTCATGGCGACCGACGGGTAGGGTGACCAGATGAGGGGGAGGACGAACTAGGCAACAGGATGTTGATATATGTACACACGGGAGGGGTGGGAGTGAGCACATCAAGTGTGGGCTGGAGGTGGAGAGGCTGTAGGGAGTGGCACTGCAGTTGTCAGTCGAGGAGCAGCATTGCGTTGGGGATTGGGCAATGGCTTTGGTGGCTGATGTACTGGGTTCGGGTCCGGGCGCTGGTGCAATTTTTAATGCGCCCAGCCCAAACTTTTATTTTTACTACTTCCCCCCGACATGCACCCCCGGAGTTGAGAATCTCATAGGGGGAGTGGGGGAAAAGCCCCACGAGGGTAATGTGTGGTGTGCAGCCCCAAACAGAAAGTAGTAAAATATGTCCTGGTGTTGTTGTGGGTGCGCCAGGGTTGTCAGAGTGCTGAAAATGTGTTTGGCACTCTGACTGAGCGATAACTTCGATCGTCTTTAGGCATTCGCCGTTATCACATAGACCCACGTGTGGGTGGCATTCACTTACATAGCAATTGCTTTCATTGAATATTCATCTGGTGTATCAGCACAGATGGCACTAGAAGAGCTGTGAAATCTGAATTATTTAGAGCAGTTAGATTGCAATTTTGTCTGTGTGTTTTATCTTAATCTCTCCCTGACATATGTGCACCAAAGGTGCAGCCATGACCAATCAGGTGAGATAGGCTGCAACCATGTCAACATTTCAAATTTTGAGGTGGGGAGCTTTAAATATGGCTCACCATGCAATGAGCACACAGAAGCCAACTTTCTTTGAAGCGGGATGGCTGTTGTTAAGTAGCCTGCATCCCTCATAACAGAGCAGTGAAAGAGGAGTGAAGAGCCACAGGCAGAGGGCCCCAATGCCAAATACATCTGGTTACTGAAAGGTATGGAGGAGAGACACTTGATATCAGCACAGCGACAACTGTGGAGCTGTAGTGCAGTTCAAATCAAATCACCTTTATTTATAAGGCAATTTTTTAAATATCAAAGTGCGTAAACAATATGGAACATAAATAATAAGATGAAACATATCAAAAGATTAAAAAATGCAGCAAGTCTTTCTCAAACTAAACATTGTCCCTGAAGGCATAACTGAATAAATGCATCCTCAAAGAGGACTTAAATGTCTCAGAGGACATTCACCCTCTAATCTGATGAGGTTGGGAATTCCACAGTGTTGGGTCTTTAAATGGAAATGCCCTCGCACCTGAAGTCTGAAGAGAGACTCTAGGAACCTGTAGCAATCCCTCAACAGCAGAGCTGAGTAGATGGAGGGGGCAATAGGGCCGATGGAGGTCTTGCAGGTAGCCCAGTCCCTCTCTGTGTAGTGCCTTATAGGTCAGCAATGCAGCCTAGAAGGTGATCCTCCATCACATAGGAAGCCAGTGCAGTTTGCGAAGCATAGGTGTGACATGGCTAGTTCTTGACAAACCTGTCAACAATCTAGCTGCAGTGTTCTGCACCAGCGGCAGGTGACGGAGGTCCACCTCTGGTATCCCTAGCACTGCAGTAGTCAAAGCAGGAAGAAACAAAGACATGGATCAATGAAGGAAAGTCTCTGGATGGACTAGATGCTTTATCCAGACATTGTTCCTCAGATGGTAAAAAAGAAGGACTTAAGTACTGCTGACACCTGAGCTTTTAAGGTCAGCTTAAAATCAAGCACAATGACCAGATTCTGCACCTGTTCAGAGTGTCTGAACTTGTTGTCCCCTAGCACAAGGCCAGATGACTGACTAGCAGTCATTCTCTCAACCTGATGACCTAGGTGCACATCCAGCACCTCAGTCTTGTCAGGATTCAATCTCATCCAATTAGCACTTATCCAGTCCTTAATCTTGGCAAGGTAGTGGTTAAAGACTGAGACCGCATCATTCTGTTTTGGGTACAAAGGACATGTACAGCTGAGTATCATCTGCATAGAAGTGAAAACTCAACCAGTTCTAACTGTTAATGTATCCTAACGGTAGCATATACACTGTTAACTACATGGGAGAGAGCAGAGAAACCTGTGGTGCCCCGTAAGGCAGGGAAGAAGGGTCAGAGGAAAAAATCCCTAACACCACCATCTGTGTCCTGCCTTTGAGGAAAGAATGGAACCACCTGAGGACTGTCCCTGACAGTTTACAAAGTAGCCGCAGCATCCAAGCAGCACTCCATGGTCCACGGTGTCAAATGCTGTAAAGAAATCAAGGAGGACCAAGGTTGAATGGATCCTCTGATCTCACGCTATCAGGAGATCATTAAATACCTGAACCAGTACTATCTCAGTACTGTGCCTTTTCCTGAAACCAGACTGGAGAGAATCATGGACTTCATGGGTGTTTTGAAAGTTCTCAAGCTGCAATGCGACTACCTTCTCAATAATCTTGCCTAAACAGGCCAGGCTAGAGACAGGTTTGTAGTTCGCAGGACAGCCTGGGTCGAGGGAAGATTTCTTCTAAAGGGGTGTCACCACTGCCTCCTTCAGGGTGCTCGGAAACAGACCCTTATCCAATGAACACCAGGCTATCTCAGCAAGGATCCTCTGTGATGACATCCACACCCTCCACAAGGAGGTGAGTTGGACCAAGATCCAAACTACAGCAAGTCAATCCCATACCATGAAAAATCTTCATGATATCCATGATCGCTGGCTGGTTGAAATTCATCCAAACAGGCTGGGTGCCTGAGCCCTCTCACTGACTTCTGTTATACTCATTTGAATGAGTCAAGCAGATCTCTGACCTCATAGAGGATACCTTATCTGCAAAGAATTGAGCAAACTTGTCACTCTCAGTTTGTGAAAAGGCTCTCCAGTCCTGAAAGCAGGCTGTATTTCACAGCCTATCAACAGTCCAGAAGAGCTCAGCAGGTTAATTTCTTCCAGCAGCAATATCCCTGGACAGGAACTCAGCCTTCTTACAGGCAGAAGCTGATTGATAGTTCAAATATTAGGCCATCAATCTAAGTCTGTCCTCCTCCAGACTAGAATTCCATGAACAACATTCCAACCTTCACCCTCTTCTCCTCAGCTCCCTCAAGGTAACCAGAAGGGGAAGGGGAGCAGACCAGTTCCAGTATCGAGTTTTTTCTTGCTATTTTTTGTTTCACTGTGTAGCAGGCTGCATTTGTGGAGGCCTATTTCTTCTGATTCAAAACCTATTTGGTGTCATTTAATTGGGGCTGTTTCCTTTTGAATTGGAGACCTATATCTACTAATTTCAAGACTATTTTGATGTGTTGTTGGTGAAGCTGTTTGAATTGGAGACCTGTTTCTTTTGATAGCTGACCTTATTTTGGGGGCTTAGAGTAGAAGTGTGATTCTTTTTGGCTGGCTTCACTAACTGCAACGTTTAGTGCATAGTGAGGGAAGGGTGCTAATGGTCTGGCCAGGTCTCACTCAGCTATCTGAGCTGGCGCTGAATCAGGTTTGTGGTGTTAGTTACTTTTGGCTTCTCAGAAGTAACCAGAAAGGGAAGGGGATCAGACCAGTTCCAGTATCGAGTTTCTTCTTGCTGTTTTTACATTGTTTTTTGTGGACTTTACTTGGTAGAAGGTTATTTCTTTTCTTTCTTTCTACTTCTAAGGAGCTAGCAGGGTATTGTTTTAGGGCTGTTGGAATTTTGAAACTTGATTTGGTGGCTATAAGTGGGCTCATTTGTTTGATGTTTCACTGTGAAGCAGGCTGTGCTTGTGGAAGTCAGTTTAATCTGATTTAAAACCTATTTGGTGTGATTTAATTGGGGCTGTTTCTTTGAATGGGAGACCTATATCCTCTAATTTCAAGCCTAATTTGATGTGTTGTTGGTGAAGCTGTTTGAAATGGAGAAATTTTTTTTGGGTAGCAAACCTATTTTGGGGGCTTAGAGTAGAATTGTCATTCGTATATGCTGGCTTCACTAGCTGCAAAGTTTAGTGCATAGTGGGGAAGGGTGCTAATGGTATGACCAGGGGCCTCAGCTACCTGATTGTTTCTGGAAGACTTGAGGCTGGTCTCACCCTCCCAGCCCATTATCCCACCCACCCTTACTCCGTGATTTCCTTTATACCAGGGGTTCTGACAACACTTCCTTAAGTGAGAAAAGGACTTGCACCTTTCATAGCAGAAGCAGACATCCGGGAAAGGAACAGCAGCAAGTGAAGAGGTGACTGCTATCTCAGTGGAAGAGAAGTAACTGCATTTTGAATTGCTATTCACATTGTGGAAAGGAGGAGTAAGAGTTTGAAAAAGGTTGTGCAATAGTTACTTAAAGTCTCTTTTTGGGTGTGGATAGGAAGGATAGGACTGTAAAAAAGCAGTTGCTCAAGCTATCTAAACGTGTACAACAAAGGGGGTAAGAGAAATTAAGAAAAGAATGTTTTGCACTGATAGAGGGGAAGAGGGGAGACTTGGAGGACTTTTTGGTATCCTTCATCTGGAAAGCTGTGGGGTCGCTGGTGGGCAATGAGAGCAATGGGTAGGGTGGTAGTCTGAAACAACTGCAGTGCACCAATCTTTATAAAAATTGCCTGGAGTGCGTGGGGATGTTTAGTGTGCAACCACATAGAGAAACTTAGAAAGGAGATTGAGGGTCTGCAGGAGGAACTAAGATAGGCAAGGCAGACTGGGGCTGGGTTTAGCCAGTTACTGGAGGGAGGGAGGAGGGGAGATGAGGGATGGTGATTTGAGCCAACAGTGGTGAGGAGAGGGTCAGAAGAAGGGATGCAGAGACAAAGTGGCCCAGGACAGGAAGAACAATTGCAGCGGAAATCAGTTCAGGAGACAAAAGACAAATGTAAGGAGGAGATAAGGACTTGTGAGGGGAGGAGAAGAAGTGGCAAAAGTCATTGAGTAGGAAGGAGAGAACAGGTTACTGAGAAGTGAGATGGAGTGCGCATTTGTGAAGAGTCTTCAGAAAATGGTTTTGCACTGCTAGAGGAGAAGAAGGAGGAGGAGGGAAATGATGCAATTGGAGGAGCAATTGATAAATGCCTGGACCAAACCAGAGCAGAAGGAAGTTCTGCTGGGAGAATTGCAACAGGGGCAAAAGGGGGAAATAATGTGCAGGAGGAAGAAGAGGAGCTGGAAATGAGAGATAGAGATTAATGGAATCAGGCAGGGAGTAAGAGTTGTGGAATCATAGTGTTGGGGGACTCAATACTAAGAAGAGTCAGGTGGGGTAGCAAGAGGAGGAGGCATAGTTGCATTTGGTTGAAGGCCATGCCAGAAATGACAGTGGAAAAGGTGGGACAATCTCTTCTGAAATATGCTAGAAGGGGTAGGGACAAGTCTCATTTAAATATATCTCTTGGGACGAATGACTTGGCTGACAAGACAGTAGATATAGTCCAGAGGAGGTTTGAGGAACTAGGACAATTATGTGAGGGGGCAGGAAGATCAATAATTTTTTCAGAGATACTTCCAGTAACCAAGGCAAGCACAACAAGAAAGCTGAGAATAGAGGAATGTAATGGATGGCTAAGAACCTGGTGTTATGCTATATTGTATGGGCTGTTGTGGGGGTGAGGTGGGACCTGGGAGGACAGTAGTCCCAAGCCAAGGACAGACTACACTTGAGTGAGGAGGGAAAGAAAGTGCTGAAACAGAGAATGGAGCACATAGAGGACATTGGGAATTTAAACTAGGAGCGGGGGGTGGCAATTGTGCAAGAGACATGCACAGACCACAGGCAGGGAAACCATATGAGCTTACCCCCCATAACAATGACAAAGGACAAATGGCAAGTACTGTTGGTGATGCTAGTAAAGGAGGACAGGATGGGGAGATGGGTGGAAGGTGGTTACCCTTAATGCTAGGAGCCTTGGGAGGAAAACTGCAGAGTTACAGGTGCTCATGGCAGTGGGAGATGTGGACATTGCGGCCATCACAGAAACATGGGCCACCCAATACAATGGCTGGGACCTGTCTGTACCAGGGTACAGGTTATTTTGTAGTGACAGGGTGACCGGGAAAGGAGGGGGAGGTGGCAATATATGTGAAGGAAGGACTGAAGTGTGCAATGGAGGAAGGGGAGGAGGGAAGTACAGAGTCACTTTGGATGCAAATCAAGGATTCCAAGAACAGGATTCTCAGAATGGGAGTGGTGTACAGGCTGCCATCTCAGATGGAGGAATTAGACAGGAAGCTAGTGGGATAGATCAGGAGGACCTGCGAGAAGGGTAATGAGGGGATTGTGGGGACTTCAACATGCCAGGAATGGACTGGAGTACCCCAACAACCAGGAACAGAAGGGAGCAAGTACTGCTGGATGCCTTCCAGGACAGCTTCTTGCTGCAAATGGTCAGTGAACCAACCAGGTTAGGAAATACCCTTGACCTTGTGCTGGCAAATGGGACTTTGTGAGAGAATTTACGGTGGAGGAACCGCTGTCAGGGAGTGACCACCACTCAGTATGGCTCACATTGGGTATGGACAAGGAAGGTGTGGAATCTGGCACAAGAGTGCTGGACTTCAGGAGGGCTGAAATTGGGAGGATGGGGGTAGTGATAAAAGGGCACCTGGCCTAAATTTAATCTAGTATGGACACTAACCAGAGGTGGGAGATCAGAAACCTGGGGACAGTGGAGGCAACCAAAACCTGTTGCAAGGCCCAGAGCAAGAAGGCTAGAGCTACGAAACTGAGCTGGTTGAGCAAGGAGGTCATGGAAAAGGTAAGAAACAAAAGAGCTGCCTTTAGGAGGTACAAGAAAACAGGGAGGTGGAGGACAGGGAGTAGTACTTGACGGAATCGAAGGAGGTGACAGGGGCAGTAAGGGGAGCCAAGGCATCTACAGAGCTCAGGCTAGAATTAAGAAGGGTGTGAAGGACTTCTTTAGGTACATCAGGGAGAAAAGGAGCTGTAAGGACCACATAGTAAGGATTAGGATGGAGGGGTGTTGGGTGGAAGCAGGGTGCGATAAGGCAGAAGCACTAAATGATTACTTCTGCTCAGTATTTACTAAGTAAAAGAGGGGGGTGATACCCATGGGGGGAGGAACATCAGAAACAGAGGAGGAGGTGGTGACAGTTGGGGAAATCATGGAGGAAAGAGTTCAGGAGGGTTTGAAGGCACTGCAGGTGGACAAGACGTCATGCCAAGATGGCATCCACCCCAGGGTACTGAAGAAGCTGGCAGAGGTCCTTGCGGGACCTTTGGCAGACCTATTTAATGACTCACTACACTCACTGTATGTACCTGAGGACTGGAGGATGGATCTTGGGTGCTCCTCCACAAGGGTGGCCCCAAGGATGAACCGGGGAACTAGAGACCAGTGAGCCTCCATCGTGGGTAATCTAATGAAGACAATCCTGAAGGAGAGGCTGGTGACCCTCCTAGAGACCAAAGAACTGCAGGACAGCATGGCTTCATACAAGGCAGATCCTGCCAAACCAGCCTGGTGGAGTTCTAAGACTGGGTAAATAGGCAATTGGCCAGGGGCCATGCAGTGGATATCCTGTATCTGGAGTTAGGTAAGGCAATCGAGCCAGTGCCACATGGAAGGCTGGGAAGTAAATTTGAAGACAGATGGGCAGGTGCAAAGTTTTTGAGATGGATAGGGTACTGGCTTCAGGGATGGCAACAGAGGGTGGTGGTGGGTGGAGAGCTCTCACACCCCAGGATAGTGATGAGCAGTGTTCCACAGGGCTCAGTGTTGAGACCAGTGTTGTTTGGGATATTCATTGCAGACATATCATTGGACATCAACAGCAAGATCAGTCTGATTGCTGATGATACCAAGGTAGGAGCAGTGGTGGATGACCTAGGTGGATAGCAGGAGTTGCAGGATGATCTGGCAAAGCTTGAAACCTGGTCAGACTCCTGGCAACTGGGGTTTAATGCCAAAAATTGCAAGGTGCGGCATTTTGGGATGAAGAACCCAAGGAGGAGTTACCTGCTGGGGGGAGTGCAGCTAGCCCAGACAGAGGAGGAGAAGGATCTGGGGGTGCTCATTACAGAGTCAAAGAATAACTCAGCACAATGAAGGGAGGCAGCAGCAAAGGCCAAGAAAATGCTGGGTTGCATTGCAAGGGGTATCTCCTCGAGGAGGGAGGAGGTGATTCTGCCACTGTATAGGTCATTAGTTAGACCACACCTGGAGTACTGCATGTAGTACTGCTGACCTTATCTGAAGAGGGACATTAATTTACTGGAGGGGGTGCAGTGCAGGGCAACAAAGATGATCAAGGGGTTGGGGGACTTATCATACAAGAGGAGGCTAAGGGAGTTGAACATGTATTCGCTGGAGGAGAAGAGGGACAGGGGGACATGATTGAAACATTTAAGTACATGAAAGGAATAAACAAGACAGGCACAGAGTAAGGGAGGGGAGGGACACCGGGGGTCATGATTGACACTGGAGGGAGGAAGGTTTAGATGGGATATGAGGAGATGCTTTTTTACAGAGAGAGTGGTGGCTGGGTGGAATGTGTTACCTGCAGAAGTGGTATCCAGTAGAACAGTGGACTGCTTCAAAAGGGGATGGGTCAGGACAAGGGAGGGTCAATGGAGGGAAAGATGAAGGGGAGGGACGATGCAGAATAAAGGAATGCTAGTTGCACATTTGACACACTTTAAAAACCTCTAGGCCTTAATCTTCTGGCAAATTTCTCATGTTCATATGTTAATAAAACATGGGGACCAAGCGTGAAGAGAGAGAGGGCAAACTCGGACTGGAGCAATGCAATCCATGGCCTCTGACACCACACTATTATAGTGCGATACCATGTCCCCTGGATCCAAGCATTCAAATGGCTTGCTCAGTAGGCCCAGCACTGCCATCAGACCCTCAGGGTAACACTCTTAAAGGGTGGTACCGGACCATCTCCAAAGGGGCTGGTCTCACAGGGGTAGCCACAAAAATGAACCTTATAGAATGATGACCAGACCACCTGACTGGTTTCACCACCAGGTCTGTGGCCTCCATCCCATTTGCAGCTACTGTAGGCTGCCTGGTATGGCTCTACTCCCATGCTGAGACCCTTACCATTAGGGATGAGCCATGTGTAACTTTTTTCATGAAACTGCATTACTCCTCAGGATAATCTTCATTTGCACCTAACCTGCCTGTGAATTATATGCCTTGCTCTCATTGTAATGTCTGTATTATTCCATTTGCTTTGAGTTGTTCCTACTTTTTATTCTTCTCTTGTCTGTAACCCCCTTGAAAAAGGTACTGTAATCATCTCAGTGGGCCTACCCAGTAACAGAAATATTAAATAATTATAAATAATAATCCTCAGAAGGAACACAAGGTCCAGGGAGTGACCCTGAATATGGGTTGCAGGGGTAACTGCCCTGTGTGAAGCCCAACAAAAGCATCAGTTGGAGGAAGTTCAGACCAAACAATGAGAGTTCACTGTTGATCTAGGCACTGAAATCACCCAGGATCAACCACCTGGAGGATTCCAACACCATGTCAACCATGAAGTCCACAACTTGCTTGAGAAAATCTTTATCATCTCCAGGTGGACGGTAGATGAGAATAATCCTGCAACCCACACCTGCATCCATGATACACTTGAAGGACCTGTTGGCTCCCACTGGTACCTCTACAAGGCCCAATTCTGCCTTGAGACAGATGGCTACCCCCCCTCGCTCATCCCAATGATCCAATCATGGGCAGTGTATCACCAAGTATCCATTTGGAACTGTTCACTCCAATACCAGAGTGGCATTCTCGTTCAGCCAGGTCTAGGTGATGCAAGCCAGGTCAGATGTCTCAAAAAGATCAGCAGTATTTACTGTCTTGTTCTTTATTGACCTGGCATTGCATAACACCACCTGAGCTGGATGAGGGGACATTGAAGAGCTGGTTACTTGCCCACTAATAGTTGAACACTTAGGTATGGGCACCAGGGCAGGGACGCCCCCTGTCCTGGACCCATTTCACCCCAGCACACCTCCTACACCCTACCACACCAATCAGGCCACCCCGCTCCACCCCAGTCTAGGGATACAACCCCTCTGGCCCCTCCTCATTATCCTCAAGGCACACCAATACATATACACCTCAGGCTGCAGTGGGGAGAAATCAAAGGGGTGCAAGCCCCTCAACCTGGAGGAGGAGAAGTGCCTACCCACTGAAGAATTGTCCCAACACATGCTGTCTACAAAATACCTACACCAGCATTGACTAATAGAATAAAAACACAACACTCCTACTAAATTATTAACAATACCAAAACTACCCACAACTCACTAAACAATGCTCCTACCCTTCTACAAATAACCCCAAAACCCGATCAAAATAAATACCAATAAATCAAAATAAACCATAAAAGTCCACAAAATAATCTATTCAGTCTCTCCACATCAGTTTACATGAACATGTAACCCTTTGAACTCTCACTTCAAGGGTTTAAACAAATAAAATGTCCAAAAGGGCATCAGCTCTCACCTGGGCCTCATGGAAAAAGCAGGATTTATATATAAATAGTAAAAGCACTCTCACTGCTTTAGTAATAGTAAGTCAAAATTAGGTTCAAAAAAGAAAGGTTAAAGTGTTTCAGACCAGTTCTATAGGTGCCTGCAATAGAATAATTACTAGGACTGGTCAGGCGGAAATTCGACAGAAAGCTCTTCACCTCCAACCTCCGTCCTGGACTCCTTCATCCTGACTGCAAATGGAGCTGAGCTCATAGATATAACTCCTTAGACCAGCTATAAACTAGACAACCCTTAAAGGCCCAGAGCAGGGACACAGGGAGAGCTCCTAGACAACCACCACCCAGGAGATGAACAGCTCCAAATAATCCCAAGACTGCAGACTCAAGGGACCACCCAGCAGATACCAGACATCCCCCTAACACCCAAGAGGTCTCAGAGCCATACCCAGCCATACAGCTGATTCTCCTCTTCCATCTCCCATCCAGGACTAGGCACCCTTTACCCCCCATAGGTAAGCGGCCACACCGAAACACTGAACCTCCACTTCCCATTGAACTCCTAACCTTCAATGCCTGTTTGCTGTCATAGCCAGGAATATTAGCAGTCTGCTTCACTCCGGTCACTGCTCCAGTGTCTTCCAGTGTAATTCATCCTGAACACTTCACCAACCAGGGCCTCACTCCACCAGAATAGTTCCTCAAATGCTCTTTAGCCAACAATACATGTCCTCCTGCACACCACCGGACCATTACCACACACTCTCCGCACGATCCACTCAATCCACACTGAGACCAGAAACTGATCAGCACCAGGATTTTCTCTTTATTTTTCTTCTCTGAGCCACCATTTCCAACAGTGGTGTATTAAAGAGAGAGACTAAAAGAAAACTTAGTGGTCAACTCTCACTTATTCTGGGCAGCTCTACACTACTCCCAAAGATGACAGAGAATACTAACTCTCTCACTGAAGATCCCTAATTAACCTTACCCTTATTAACTCGAAGAATTAAAACAAAAAATAAACAGAATTTAAATAAACTTAAGTTAAAAATGAAGTTAAAAACTCATGGCTATGGTAAATCGGTGGCCAAGAATACACTGGGGACATCAGATCTTTATTCTGATCCCCCAATATACCATTATTACAATCGATCCCCTTACTGTCCCAATTTGCTAAAGAAATGGTTGCAGCACTTTTGCAAATTGCAACAGCTGCCAGCAGTACTTCAACTAATGTTGTCATGTGTAAAAAAAAACAACTAATACTGCTACCATGTTCCTCATCCCCCGATTAGGTAAACACCTATTGGTGTTTACCTAATAAAGGGAGTGATTCTCCTTTTTAGGTCTCTTAAGTGGGCCAAGGCTTCTATTATTGTTGATATATTTTCTGCCTACATTGGGGTGCCCAATCCCCATGTTGATGACAGGAATCCCCTCCCCCAAAATGAAAAGAAGATGTGGCACACTGGGAGCCCAATCCAGAGCACCCAACTTTTTTTTTTAAATCTACTTGTTAAATAAAGAAATCCGTCCCCCAATGTATTTTATCTTAGATGCAGAATCCTAGCAATTTAGTATTCCAAGGGTTCATTTTCATGTCTCTAGGCCTGCATTATGTCCCTGAACTTATGTGTGAGTGGAATCACAAGACTCAGTGAGTCCAAGCTCCCACAGGCACAAGTCATTACTCAATAAGTTTCAGTCTTTGAAGGTCCTGCCTTCCAGCAATGACATACCAATTACTATTTACATTACACATTGTCAAAATAAAGGCAGATTCATTGCAAAAAACTTGATTAATGCATCAATTTGGGTTGATGGTACACTGACTAAAGTTTGCAAATTCAGTGTTAGTGTTACCAACTCCTACCTCCTCACTCCCACTACCCCAACCTCCACACACCAACAATTGTTGGGTTGTGCTCTGAGGTCTTTGGGCCTAACTCTTATCCCATTACATTTGTAAACAAGCTGTGGTATTGCAGTATAGGAGTACAGGGTTAGAGTTAGGATGAATGATTATTTTTCAGTGTACCATCAACCCTAATTGATGCATTAACAGAGTTGTTTTGCAATAAATATATATATATATATATATATATATATATATATATATTGTGTGTGTGTGTGTGTGTGTGTGTGTATGTATCTATGTCTGTGTATATATATATATATATATGTATGTGAGTGTATAGATGTGTGTGTGTGTGTATATATATATATATATATACACACACACACACACACACACACACACACACACACACAGGTCAAAAGTCTTTGGTAGTGCTAATTTGCACTGCAACTGAGCAAAGAAGACCACATGGTTAGTACCATGCATGACAAGATCATAAATTGATCTAATACCACGCAGCTGCCAAGATGGCCAGTTTACCACAGCTCCTTCAACTTGGATGAGTTTGCTATGCCATAATGGGGCAAATTGAATTGGAGGGTACCAGATCTGTTTGGCATGTGAGACTTAGTAAATAGGATTTTCCAAGCCTGAGCAGTATTTATGATTGTGTGTGGGGGAGGGAGTTGCGGATCAACTCTGGGGAGCAGAGTTAGAAGGTGGTATTTCCAAATGGAACCAAAGGGGGACCACCAGGTTCTGTGCTGCAAACCATCTGGCAGCTTGGGCTGCAAGACAGGCTAAGAGACAGCCAGAGAACCATGGCACATTGAGGCCACCTTTGGACCAGTGTGCCCTGATTTTTTTGTCTACTCCATCTTGGTGATTTATGGTCCCAAATAAAGTTAGAGGCCAATTTTTCTAGTGATTGAAAAAGTTTTGGAGAGAGACGAAAAGGTAAATTATTAAAGAGAAACCTAACCCAGGGTAGGAGTAACATGTGTATTGCAGTCACCCAGCCTGAGAGTGGCAGCTTGATCTTTCGCCACCACTCCACTTCTGTGGTCAGCTGAGTTATAGTGGGGAAAAATTAGCAGTCTCAAACATTGATTATTTAAAACGGAATTTGGATCCCTAAAGAATTAAAGCTCTGAGCTGCACATGATAGCCTGATGCCAAGTAAACAATTCCTAGTACAAGAGAGTTTAAGGGTGCCAGCATAGTCTTTTTCTGATCTGTCCAGAGGCCTGAAAGCATAACAAAGTTACCCAGCACTTGAATAACCTCAGGAATTACTTGCTGAGGAATGGTCAAGGTTAGGAGGAGGTAATACGCGTAGGCTATAGCAACATATGATTGCCCTGCAACCTCTATCTCTTGTATCAGTGAGTTGGCAGTAAAGACCCAGTTGAGAGGGTCCAGAGCAATCAGGAATAGAAGTGGGGAGTGGGGCAACCCTGCCTAGTCCCTCTATAGAGAGGGAAGTGGGGGAGATATCACTGTTCGTAAGGATACACACCATGTGTGAACAGTACAGCGTATGTATCCACTGTTTGAAAAAAGGCCTTAATCCTTAAATCTATAGGATTTCATGTATATAACCCAACTCTGAGGAGCTGAATGCCTTAGCAAAGTCAATTGCTAATGCAGCCATGTGGAGAGGGGCCTTATGAGCAAACCATTTAAAATTAAGCAAAAGGCTTGTATTGTCCACCCTGGTTTTTCCCCTAATGAAGCCTGCCTGCACAGAATGGATAAATGATGGGAGCACCACTATCAATCTGGTGGCTAACGCCTTAGCAAGTATCTTGGTATCCACTTAGAGCAAAGATATCAGCCTAAAATTTGCACAATTCAGCGGGTCTGTAAATTTCTTTGGGAGGAGTGTCATAAGTGCATCCCTCATAGATTGTGGGAGAAGACTCTTCTCATCCAAGTCTTGAAGGGCTAGTTGGAGTAGAGGACAAATATCAGGACCTAAAGCCTGGTATAGCTCCACAGACATGCCATCAGGTCCTGGAGCCTTACTATGAGCCATTTTGAAAGTGCCAGTCGTAGTTCCTCATATGAAATGGGGGCCTCCAACTGAGCCATTTGGTCAGGTGAGAGGGATGGCAGCTGGGCTTGCTGACAGAAATTTAACAGTCACAGAGCCAGATCTTTGGAGCTGAACCTGGAGTGGGATTGGTACAAGGACTCATAAAATAATCGCATTATATGATTAAAAGCTTTTGGGGTAGATGTGATTGATCCGGATCAGGTGTGTAAAGAATGTATCTGTGTGGCGTCCTTCTGTTTGCACAGTTGGAAAGCCAGAAGCTTTCCAGATATCTCTCCATTAGCCCAGAAATTCTTTTTGGATCGCAAGAGAAGCCATTCTGCTTTCTAATGAAGAATAGCATTACTCTAGTATTTAAGGCTGAGAAATTTTTGATACAAGGCATTGTCTACATTAGTCTGTGAAGCAGACTTGAACCTTTGTTCTAGACTGGTTAGATCTGCCTGCAGCCTAGTTAAATTGGATTTACATGCTTTGTCACAGGCTGCTGAGAAGGCAATAATACAACCCTGCAGTACTGCCTTAAAGGCATCCCAGACTATACCAGGAGATACTCTACACTCAGAGTTTAAAGGAAAGTAATCCTTCATCACCTGTGAAAGTATTTGACCAAAGGCTGGGTCTTTGAAAAGCAATGGGTTGCAGTGCCAACAAACTCTATGGGTGGGATGGTTAAAGGGAATGAATGACAGCCATGTCGGGGAGTGATCTGAGATTGCTGTTGAGTCAATCCTGTTGCCCGTTGTGCCCCTTACAGCAAGATTGTTGTCCAACCAGAAGTCTATATGACTATGCATTTGATGGGGGGAGAACAGAATGTATAATCTCTATCTGTGGGATGCTCTCTACGCCAAACAACTACTAGAGCCCTCTCCTCCTGCAAATCAGTGAGGGATTGTCTAGCTTTGGGGTTGAACTGTTGTGTAGGGGTTGATTTTTCTAGGAATATATCAATCAGGTTAAAATCACCTCCTAATAGGATGGGAAGGGGAGGGTCCCCTGATTGTAGATCTGAAATTTCCTGACCTACATCTTGGAAAAAATCTGTGTGCTCGCCATTGGGGGCATACAAGTTGCCCAAGATCATGGGCCCCTCAGGTGAGACTAGTCTTACTTGCAACCATCTGCCCTGTTTGTCCTACTTGATGCCATCTAATTTCCATGCAGAGGCACAGCAAATAAGGATGGCAACCCTTTTAGACTTAGTACAGGAAGAGCTAGCCACAACCTCACCCACCCAGGCCTTCCTCATCCAGTTAGTTGCTTTAGCTAGGAGATGTGTTTCCTAAATAAGTGCTATGTCTGCCTTCAGGGACATAAATATGGTAGGACCTTTTTCTTTTGACTGGGTGATTGAGACCCTTAACATTCTAGGATACCAATCTATGTGTCTGGGATGGGGGGGGGTTTCAACACAATGTCTTTGCTGAATGATAGTAAAAAATGTACTTACTGTCCTATCTGAAGGGGGAAGAAGGCAGTTGTTATAGATTAGTGGTGTGATACAATACCCTGCACAGAACAGATCAACCAATCCAAGTAAGAGAGTGAGTGAGGGTGAAAGCATTGCCAGCATACAAACAGCAACTTTATCCTTGATATACTGAATGACTGCAGAGATAATCACAAGCACAGCAACAGTTAGTTATAGAAAAATAAAATTATAAACAAACCCTAAGTCAACTGACCTTTAATTAATTAAACTACTGTCACTAAATGTGCACTTCTAATGCATCTTACTATGTGAGCAGAGATCACTGCAATAGAGGGTGTAAAATCACCCTTCAGCTATGCTACCTCCAGCACTCAGCACAGGGCTACATAAGGTGGGTGATCACTCAGGTAGAGTCAACCCAAGCCAGGTCATGATCCATGGTCAGCTGCACTGACTCCATGGGGGGGAGGTTGAGATCATCCACCAATCTACCAACTAGACAGTGAGAAATGTAGCAATAAAATTACATGTACTGTAAAGTCTAAGATTCAAGATAGGCTACACTTGCAGGCTTGGCGGGGGCTGGGATAGGTGGGGGGTTGGGAGAGTGGGCACAACCACCTCCTAGTTAGTAAGAAAGAACAACTTTAATGCTACAGGACCTTTGACTTAAAAGTACAACTCTGCCTCTTAGATTAAGTTGCATATGTCTCTTAGTAATAATAATGTTATCACATGCTGTTTGGTCTAACAAAATTGCTCAGCCTTACTTTGTGGTCCTCTTGCCCAAATAGCACAACATAATATTGCTATTCAGTAAAAGACATATTTCACTACACCCTTGAACATATAGCACAGTGTTGCAAAGTGCAGTGTGAACTACGTGTAAACTCTGTTATCGGCACATGAGCACAGTCACCCCTGACTAATTCTGTATTTTTCCTTTTTCACAGATATCAACAGTTCTTTTATTGAATATGATATTTACATTGAGATTCCTCCAGATCTACTAGAGGAGATGAAGAGACTCCTAAGCAATTTTACATTTCCTTTTGTATTAACTATCCCAGGAGACACACAGGCAAATGTCACCTCCTTGGAGATGACTGCAGGTATGTCATTGACATTATTAACATTTGTTTTAATTTTTATACTAAAACATATGTTTAATTATGTTTATGGGAATAAAGTAAATTTATTACCATTCTCCTTAAAATCATTATATTCTCAATCAAGGATTTAAATTTCCTGGTACCAAATGGGTGCAGTGCTATATGTTCCATATTGCAATACTTTGCACACATAAATTCCTCAGTAAAATAATAAGGGTTTATGAACGCAGGATTCTGCTAAGCATCGCATGTTGAATGGTTTAAGCAAAACAGTAAACAAGCTTAAAGTATGTTTTCTTCACACCTTAATAGGGCTACTGGTTTGAAAAATTGTATCACTGAAATTGATAAAGAAAGTTTTGTTAATTCCGTAACACAGACCTGATATTGCAAACAAGTTAAACAGAACCAACTGATCAAAGACACACACACAGCAGATTGTCACAATACATTTGAAATAAATTTAACAATAAAGAATGACTGTTTGCAAAACAATAAATTCAGAAAATTCACATGATGATGTCTACTCCTAACAATGGTAAAACTATTTCCTACTATTTTCCTTGTATAGATGATACGGTTCATTATGAAACTCAAAACATGTCTTCATGTAGCTCAGAACAATAAGGGTGAGAGACATTTGCTACTGGAAATGGTTGTTCTACTCCTCATGCTCACCAAGAAATGGCCCACATTCCTGCATACCTCCAACCTTCCACACATTTCCCAGGAGCACCGTTGCTCCACAGCCTTCCAATATCCCACAATATTCCTGTCCTCCAACCTATTGTACATCTTTCATCTCCACCACATGCTTCATGCGATAGCCCTATCCTCAATGTCCCAGATGACATAAACTACTCTTCTTTGTTGATCATTCACCTTCTACGGCACACTTTGAAAGCATACCCCAAGTAGGGTGTATTTGTAGCCTCCATTGAGGGTCTCCCTAGATGAACTGAATCTGTATTCCTTCTGTGTTTCTTCATCCATAGTCCTACCCTAGATTGGGAGTACAGTAGATTCCACTACCTCCTCTGTAGGTCTACACGAGAAATGGTGCAGTATATTATAACATCCCCTCATATTTTCTTCACCATAGTCCTAACCTGATAGGGAGTACTATAAACTCTGCTACCTACACTGCAGGCCTACCCTAGATGGAATATAATAATACCTCATTTCCTTTCTTCCCCATGGCCTACACTAGGTAGGTAGTACCACCAAACACACTACCTATGGTCCCCATAAGCCTCTCCTAGACCCTTCCTATATGTTCATGCACCTTGCTAGGGTGAGCATCATATGCTGTATGAAAGCAGATCAGGGTAGTGCTGTTCTGCTGGTTGCCAGAAATATGTGCCAGGAACAAGCTGAATTATAGTCTCTCTCTTTCTCTCTCATATATATATATGTATATGTGTGTATATATATATATATATATATATATATATATATATATATATATATATATATATATATATATATATATATATATATATATATATATATATGTGTGTGTGTGTATATATATATATATATTATGAATATACAGTAGAAGAAAAAGTTACATTGAGTTTGTTAGTTTTCAGAAAATTGTGAAAAACATTAAATGTGTCATATCACAGACTATAATTAATATGTTGTCAGCATTTCTCTTTCCTTTGTTCTTCACTATTAGGTGAATTTGCATGGAAAGAGGATGCTTTTGACCTACAGTTCTTCTGCTTCTGTTCACAACCATTTGCTAAAGTTTTCATCATCTACCATATTTGTGATATCACAGTTTGTTGCTGTAGAAATGATTATGCTGTTGCAGAGGATTATAATTTCAGGAAGTGACTAAACAACAGGGCTAGACTGGCAGTACTGATTAGGTATCCTGATTCCTTTTAAATAAACCTGCATAATCAATATAAAAGACTACCTGCAGGGGATAGTTCTCCCACATTTAAGTATGGGAAAAACATTCCGATACTGTTTGAGTGCTCAAACCTGGGCTCCCAGGGCAAGGGCCTTACTCTCATCTCAGCCTACATACCACCTAGGGAAGTAGCTGAGGGATTTAGAGTAATGCATGAGCATCTAGCAGACATCTGCTCTAGTAACAAAGTCATAGTGCTGGGGGATTTCAACATCAATTGGTTGTCTCAGGACTCTGCCACTTATAAGGATGCAGTCTCCTCAATCAACTTCCTTCAGCTCATGGAACAGCCCACACATACAAACTACAGATCAGACAACAGTACCTTGTTAGACTGGGAACAAACTAACCACCCAGAATGTATCTCTGGTCTAGAAGTACTCCCAGACTCCCTAAGCAACCATTCACTCATCATCTTCGCCAGGTCCAACAAGGCCTTTAAATCTCCCACCAAGGAGATAACATCCCTCATACTAAAAAAGGGCATGTTAGGTTTGTTTAAGCAACACCTCCTGCTACTGAGCTGTGCACCTATCCTTACTGCTAAAGACGTTGACACAGCTCTGAGTAAATTTATATCTAGCTTCAATACTGCTTGTGATATATTTACCCCCTTATCTAAAAGGAAAATCAGTGGCTCACAAAAACATGGATGACCCTTCACCTCCTTGCCCTGATGAGCCCCAGGAACCACCTATGGTATAAGTACAAAAATACTTTCTCTGACAAGGATATGCAAAACTGCAAGGCTGCACAGAATAAATGCACCATCACAATCTGTCAGGCTAAAGCTAACTTCCACAGACTCAAGTTTAACTCCACCTGGGGGGACAGCCACCATTTCTGGGATAACATTATTGCTATCGTTGGAAAATGAGATACCTCAGCACCCACAATGCTGAGCCATGATGGATCCCCTACACAAGACCTCAGTTCCATTATAAACATCTTCAACAAAGCCTTACTGATCTCAGTTCAGTACTCACCTCCGCAGTTTCCAAGACCAAGCCAGTACCAACCATTCCAGCCCCCAAAGTTCCACACCAGCATTCCAAGAATCACCCAATTCTACCTCAGAGTGCAATCTAAAGGTGAGATAAAAAAATATCTCTCCAAAGTCCTTGGGAAGTCCAGGCACAGATCTGAGGGCCTCGATCTAACACTAATCTCTGTTACCCATGATGAACTGCTAACCCCAATAACCTATATCGTAAATCTGTACTTCACCACAGGTACCTTCTCAAAACTCTGGAAAGCCACAATCATAACCCCAGTTCACAAAGCAGGCAGCAAGTCTGACCATGCCAACTACCGCCCATTTTCAATCCTCCCAACTATCTCAAAAGCCCTCGAGCATATAGTCTATGATCAGCTGGTGGAGCACCTTGACAAATATCAACTACTAGGCCTTCAGCAGCATGGCTTCCATCAACACCACAGCATTACCGCAGCACTTCTCGAATTCATGGGATACATTCACAGTGCCTTCAAACAGGAGACTTGATGGGGGTAACCTTTATTGACCTCACCAAGGCCTTTGACACGGTCAACCATGACCTCCTCCTGGCTCAATTATAGGTAACTGGGCTCTCCTCTGACTCACTGTGCTGGTTCCGGAGCTACCTCTCTGGATGTGCTCAGCAGGTAAAAATATGCAATGTACTCTCTGACACCCTTCAAGTGTCCATCAGTGTCCCCCAAGGATCCATCATGGCCCCTTCCTCTTTAGCCTGTTTCTAAACAGCCTACCACTAGCCTGTCAACAAAAAATCCTTCTCTGTACTGATGATGCAGTGATCTACTCCAGCCATTCTGACCTTATTGAACTGGAGCAGTATGTTCAACATGACTTTTACAATGTGAAAGATGGGTTTAACAAAGCTAAACTCCTATTGAACTGCAAAAAAGACCAAGTCCCTGCTCTTTGCCCCTGTGCGCAGCATCCACATGGCTGCAATCCAGAATTTACAAAAGATTGTCAATGAAATGGTCCCCAAATTCAAATATCTGGGCCACACCCTTGACAGCTCCCTCTCATACACCACACATATTGATCATGTGACTACTACAGCTGACAGGAAGCACGGCCTGCTGTATAAGCACCAACGCTGCATCTCTGATAAAGACCTTCAGCTTGCCATAACAAGCTTGGTCTTCTCAGCTATTGATTATGGCCTTACTATCTACAGTGCAGCCTCTGACAGCACCCTCAGATGACTCACTGCCACTCTTAACAAAAGCTTGCAGACTTGCACTTGGAGACCCACGCCTAGCCCATACCTGCCACCTCCACCAGCAAACTGGTTGGCTAAATCTGAATGACAGTGCCAACTATCAAACCTGTCTCCTTGCCAAAAAAGCAACTCTGGCCCTCCTGCCTCTGGGGCACAGCACCCTCATACACCAGGTCTCACCAACAAGGACCTCAAGGACATCCAATTCCATGACCGGGCTGAAAATATGGTGGCAAGGCAGCTCGAGAGTAAAAAAAAAAAAAAGATCCCCTACCATCGCACCACCCAAGGTCAACGATCATTTGAATACCGGGCCACACTATGACTTACCTCACTCCCACCAGAAATAGCAACTATTAGCAAAATTGACTTGTTCAAATCAGCACTTAGATCCCACCTGTCCAGCCAAGGGAAATACACCTGCTCTACCTGACCAACTTACCTGGTCAAAATTCTGACTACCCCACCAATGCACACTTAAGCAGTCACCCAATCTGTTACTTCCCACATCTACCATCCTCCATAAACCCATTCCCCCTGACCTCAGCCCCAGTCCCACTCCCCCCTTTTTTCCCCAGGGGTACATGCCCCTACCTATTTCCTAACCCCTTGTCCTTCCACTCCCCCACCCCTTCCTGACAAGGTGGCCACTAGTCAGTGGTTCCTGAGTTGAACACCTCCCTATTCCTCCTTCCTTCACTCTTGAACCTCCTCCTCCTCCTCCTCTCCTCCCCCACTCTCTTGGGCTAATTACTGCTGCAGCTTTGACTTTGCCTATTTGTTAAGTTACAATCCCTATTCCATGTACTCTGTCAGTCGTATTACCATTGACAATTGTTTAATGTCCATTGTAACTCTGTGTTTTACTATTGTGCGTTCACATTTTCTTCCTGAGATGGAACATTTGTAAATGAGTTTGTAGGTCAATGGTTGTAATCTGAGAATTCAATAAAATAAAATAAAAATAAAAAACCTTGAAATGAAAAAAAATGAATAGAAATACAAAAATATATAAGGGATGATGACTTTTCAAAAGTACGGACAGTAGACTAGCTTTTACATTTTCGATGCATGCATTATTCAGGCAAATGCATTGGGATGCAAATGGCTTATTTTTAAACATTCTGAATTATTTGCAAAACATCCCAAATGTTATGAAAAAAAGATGCATGCATGCATCAAAGTTAGATGTTTGCATCTTTTTCAGAGCACAATTCATGACAGTCTTGCCAATGAGTTAGAGCCCCCTTTCTGGATGTCCCATAACCAGGTCAAAAAAATAGGTGTGGGGTTTTGAAAATGCCTCCTGGAAATTTTTCAAAGCCTACATCTAAATTAAATGTTCTATTGTACAACTTTGAACATAACACAAAATTGCCTCCACGTACAATTTTCAATGCCAGGAAACAGCTATGTCCAGTTGTCAAAACTCTCAGTTATGTCCAGTTTGCAAAGTTCAGAGGTCCGATTTTTAAACAGCTGAAGGACTAATTCCCCTGCCACAGTCCACCAATGCAGAAAATTCTTAGCACCTCAAACTGTTGCATTTTCTTCTCATGCTTCACATAGGACCATGCACAACAGATCTAACCAGGCATAACATTGTAGTACAGGTTCACCAATAAAACATGCACACGATTCTGGATTTTTAAAACCCTTGCAGAGACACAGTATCTCTCACATGAGCCAGATTTTCAAAGAGAGAGCCAGCCTTATAATGGCTTTACTTTAAAAACCCAGCACATATAGGAAATACTGTGGTTTCACATGGGGTTTTAAATATCCAGCACTATGTGTAAGTGAGCCCAGATACAATTTTTAGATGGATTTGTAAACTGGTCTATTATTTACTTCAACGTCTAGCATTTTTGAATGCAAACAATAAATGTAAAGTATAACACAACCAATACAAAGTTTTCAGGTAAGTAAAACTTTTGAAAACAGCCCAGTGTTAGGAATTTGTAATATCCTACCTAACTGAACTAGGAGTTATGTCCATTTCATGGCTTTTGAAAATCACAATTAACATAACAAAGTTTTCCAGTATTATGAATTTTCAAAATCCCACCCCTAAAATATAGGCTGAATTCAGCCTAAATATTATTTTTTTTCAAAGTGAGCTGAAATGTGACAAACCCACTTGAAAGGTGGCCTATGGCATTTTTAAAAGCTAATGGGGTAGTACTGCCTTTTTTAAATGTATAAGCAAACTAATGTATGCCATTTGTAATTGAATATGTTTTAAAAACAGCTGAATTATTTACAACTTTGCCAAATGAAGTCTATCATGTTTATATACTGATGACCTGCATTTCTAGAGACATGGCACTTTACAGTGAAAGTCCAAAATCATTCAGTCTGATTGTTTAGTGCAGACTGTGCAGTTCTCTAGAGCCAGGAGGTGGACATTTGTTTGTATGCCCTAATGATGGACCTACTGCACTCCTAGCATGAAAGATCTATTAGTGAGTACACTATTAAGACTGTGCCTATTGTTTAGGTGATGAAGCTTCTGAGAAATATTCCTCATCTACAGTCCTAACACACACGTCCACACACACTCACACACACGTTAAAACACATAAATTCAGTCACACACACTTGTTTTTACAAAGGATAATGTTATAGGCGCGTGTGTTAAGTTTACATAGAAACATAGAAGTTGATGGCAGATAAGGACCTCAAGGTCCATCCAGTCTGCCCATTTCTTTTTCTACCTTATAAATGTGCCATCGGCCTTTGCTCTGTCAGTGGTCTATCTATTCATAGTCATTTGTATTGCTTCCTTATGCCTATCCCATGCCTGTTTGAAGCCCTGCACTGTATTCATAGCCACCACTTGTGGTAAGTCATTCCATGCATCCACCCCCTTTCTGTGAAAGAATTTCCTCACTTTCCCTTAATTGGCCCCCCCTTAATCTCATGCTGTGTCCTCTTGTCCTGCTATTTTTCTTATATTTAAACATGTTAGACTCTTTCACCTTGTTAATGCCCATAAGGTGTTTGAATGCTCGATCATATCACCTCTCTCCCTCCTTTGCTCAAGGGTATACATATCGAGCTCTGTTAATCTGTCCTCATATGTCTTCTGATGCAGTCCCTGCACCATTTTAGTTACCCTTCCCTGGACTGCCTCAATTTGGTTAATGTCCTTGTGAAGGTGTGGCCTCCAATACTGCACGCAGTACTCCAGATGGGGCCTAACCAGTGTCTTGTAAAGAGGGATTATTACCTCCCTCTAACAACTTGTGATACCCCTACTAATACACCCTAACACCCCCCCTAGCCTTACCTACTGCTTTAGAGGTCTGCTTGGATGATTTCAGGTCATCAGTGATGATGATGCCCAAGTCTCTTTTCTTCCTTTATGACTGCTAGAACCCCTCCCAGCTTATAGGTGGCTTCAGGGTTTTCTTCCCCTATGTGCATGATTTTGCACTTCTTTGCATTAAATCCCAGTTGCCACTCTTCTGACCATTTTGCTAGTTTGTCCAGATCTCTTTCTCATTCTGCCCAATTCCCCATCTGGATCATCTACTCTTTTGTAGATTCTTGTTATCATCTAGCAAACAGGGACAAGTCTTACCCTCTAGTCCATCTACAAGGTCACTAATGAAGATGTTGAGAGGACTGGACCCAGAACTGATCTCTGAGGATCTTACTTGTGACTTGCATCTCTTCTGACTGTATACCCTTTTACCACCACTCTCTGTTTTCTGCCTGTCAACCAGTTTGCCACCCAGTTGACCAACTTCTGATCCACCCCGAGCCTACCCAGCTTATTTATCAATCTTCTATGTGGAACAGTGTCAAAGCTTTGCTGAGGTCAAGGTAAAGCAACATCAGCTGCTCCCCCTTGGTCACTACTCTTGTTACCCAGTCAAAGAAATCTATGAGATTAGTTGTGTGACCTTACCTTTGTAAACCCATGCTGTCTTGGATCCTGTGCCCCTTGGATTCCAGGTGTTGTACTATCCTTTCCTTAAAGGGTGCCTCCATAATCTTGCCCAATACTGAGGTAAGACTGACTGGTCTGTGATTCCCTCACCTCCTCCTGCTACCACTCTTGTGGAGGCGGGATCACATGACCCTTCTCCAGTCTTCTGGGACCTCTCCTGTGCTCAGAGACTCACTAAACAGTTCTGCTAATGGCTCTGCTAGTTCCACCTTTAGCCCTTAAGTATCCTGGGATGTATGCCATCAGGTCCTATTGCCTTATCCACCCTGGCTTAGCAAGCTCTTGTAGGACCCTTTCTTTTTTAGGGGAGTAGTGCTCAACTCCTCCCCTTGTGTCCATGATGCTGAGCTATGGGCCCTGCCCTATCTTCTCTTCAGTAAATACTGAGCAAAATATCTATTTAGGATAGATGCCTTACTTGGTCCTCCTCTCTCACATGCCCTTTTCCATTAAGCTTAGCACCCTTCTGGACTTCTCTTCACTAATGTGTCTATAGAAAGTCTTGTACCTTTCACTGTTCGTGCTAGTGTTTCCTCAGTTTGGGACTTTGCCTGCTTTACTGCCTTCCCTGCTTCCTATAGTTTGTATGCCTCCCTTTCTTCCTTCGCTGTGTTCTTTATTTCCTGAAGGCCAGCCTTTGGTTTGACCTTTCTGCTACTGTATTGAGAACCAGTGGTTTCTCTTCTTTGCACTTCCTTTCTGTTAACGCATGGGATGTTGTTTCAAGTATTGCATCCTTAATGTTTGCCCACTTTGCCTGTACCTTCTCACCTGTGTTTCTTTTGCCAGGGCTAGCTTAACCTTTTGGCCACCTTATCAAAGTCAGCTCCTCTGAAGTCCCATATTTCCTTGGACTGGGTTGATTTAGATGTATACAAATTGAACACTATGTGTTGGTCACTGGCCTCAGATGACCTTCTACCTGGAGATCTGGATCCCTCTTGTTAGTCAGTACTAGATCTAGGATAGCCCTGTCTCTGTGGGTTTGTTGTACCAGTTGTTTGAGGCCCTCTGCAGGTCCACTATGTCTAGTTCTGCAGATGTTCCTGCTGGTAGATCAATCTGATCTGACATGTTGAAGTTCCTTATGAGAACCTCCTTTAGCTGTCATGTTTGTATGTTCTATCAGTAATGTGTCTATGTCCTCTGGTCTGGGGCTTAGACAACCCAGTTCTTATGGCTGTCCCATTTCCTGTTTCCAGGGTGACCTACAGTTTGGCTCCTTATGTGTATTCTGAATTTTGTAGCTTTGATATTTTCATTGACATGCAGGGCCTCTACCTCTTTTGCCTCGGTCTCTTCTGAACAATACATGGCCAGGTACCAGTTCCCAAGTGTGGATGCTGGTAAGCCACGTCTCACTATTTGCTACTATGTCAGTTTAGCTCTAACATTATTGCCTGCAGGTCTGGGATCTTATTTAGGCTGTAAGCATTTAATGTACATGATTTTCCATTGGCCAGATTTTTGGTGTATTTAGTTGTTGGGTGAGGTTTGGCATTGCCTGGCCATCGTGTGGGGAGGCAGACCTTTCTTACTCTGGTGTGCAAATGAACTGCAACATGCTGACCTGTTTGGCCACTAGCTGAGGGGCAGGGTTGTTCTTCATTCGATGGGGTGCTGTATCCCTTCCCATTTTCTAGTTTAAGTTCTGCAAAGGCGTCAAACTTTCTCCAATGCACTGACTCCTCCTTATTGGGATGCAGTCCATCAAATTTCAAGAACTTTTTGTTCTAGAACTGTTGCCAGTTCCCAAAAATCTGTGTCCTTTTCCTGGCACCAGCCTTGAGCCACGTGTTTGGCCTCTCTCTCCCTTCTTCCTTCGTCCATCCTCCCCTCTCCCAGACTGGCAGGATTCAGAGAAGGAGATGCGGATGAAATAGATGATAGTTTGTCAGGCCTGGTCGGGTGTTCTAAGTCTCCACAACTGACCAGCTGGTGGAGATCATTTAGTCCCTATGTGTACTAGGACATCAATGTTTTCTCCTGCTTTGTGAACAATTTTGTGGTCACGGTCCCAGTGTCTCTCCATGCTGATGTACCTGGGACATCTGCCATTACCCCTATTTGGAGTGGGTATCAGCTCCCGGTCATGGAGTCTCTATGATCAAGTTTTTATTTCCTTTTTCTTTTTTGTTTTGGTTCCTGATTTGGGTGAGTTTTGCTGGTTCCTGTGCTGTAGTGTGTGCTGTTCAGTGTCTTCTGCCTTTGTTTGATTTCAGAGATAGGGGCAGATACCGTTTGTGTTTATATGGTTTTTGAGGTATATGTTGAGAGCAGAGATTGATGGGGCTGATTTGTTCTCTAACCACCTGCCAACCTCCTGGACCAACTACCTCTGCAGTTGGAGGTTTTTCTGTTGGATGCTGGGGAAATGTGTCACTAGTCAATCAATTGATTCTGGGTGGGATTTTATCACTGAGCTGTCTTAGGCAAACTACACCATGAGAAGCCAGTCAGAAAAGACTTGTCTGCTTCTGTTTGAGGCTGTGAAACTTGCTATACTGCAGAGAACAAACCAGAATGCATTTGAGGAACTGGGAACCTGTAAGATATAATATCGTTGGGGACTTGTTAGAAGGTAAGCTACACTTTCTACAGAAAGTTTCTATTTTTCTTATTGGCATTAAGAAGTGAATTGCAGTATTCCATTAAAGTGCAGTAATTTTTATAACCAGAGGGGTGAATTGCAATTGAAGTTGCTTGATTCCTGTGCTTGAGACCTAGGATTTGAAAGGATATTTGTGCAACATTTTAGAAGTGTCCTGCTGGCTGAGGAGTGAGTTCAATTTTATCCCTGGACCCAGTAGAGTGGTTTGTAGGAGCAGTGGTCTAGTAATTGTGATGTTGGTTGAATTACTATAAAGGGAAGTACTCACCAGGGTGGAGAAGCAGTGGTGTATTTGATTGTTTCTAACAGTCACCAGTGCTTGTGGCATTTCCTTATAGCCAAGGTTCTGACATCACTCCTCAACAGGTCTTGGGGCAGAACTGTCATATTCTTAATAAGCCCCAGACAGTGCATAAAGGGCAAGCTCTCACCCCAACAAAAAAGAGATATTTTATCTATTACTCAATGTATAATATAAGGGAGAGGGACTTGTGGGAGTGGTGCAATGCACAGTCTGTGGGAAAGCAGTTTTCCAGGAGACATTCTGGAACCTGCGTTGCTGCCCTATTTTGAGGCAACTGTCAGCTCTGTGGGAGGAGGTTGCCTACCTCCAGGCTGAACTGGCAAGGACTAAGGAGACCTCCCCCACCCAAAGAGCACCAGTTCCACAACTAGCGCCTCAGAGGGCACCAAGTGTGAATTTGGACCATAGTGGGTTCTGGGAGGGTGAGGGTGGTGGAACAGAGGCATAGCCACCTAGTTGTACCTCTACGCAAATCGTATGTCAATTTGGCAAATCAAGGTTTTTCTATGATGACACCCTCAGTGGAGACCAAGAAGAATGCTGGGGACAACCACAAGGGAGACCCACAAAAGGGTGGCAAGGGACACCACAGGGGAAGGACATGGCTTCTGATAGGGGACTCAATTGTTAGGGGTATAGACCTGGGGAAGAGAGAGGAAAGGGAAGTAAGGTGCCGGGCTGGTGCCATGGCTTGGAAGGACAGGAAGCAAATCCTCAGGATTGCAGAAGTAGGATCACAGGAGAGGGAACTAGATATCATTGTCCACCTTGAGACAAATGATCTAGCCAGTCTTGAGATCAATGCAGTGCAGGATGAATTTGTGGAGTTGGGGAGGGGCCTCAGACAGGTAGCAAGCACAGTCACCTTTGCCGAGGTGCTGCCAGTTTATTGCAGGGGTGAGGTAAGGGTACTGCACACCATGAAGTTTAATGAATGGTTGCAAAACTGGTGCAGAGCACATGGCTTTGGCTTCATTGGGGACTGGGGGTCCACCTGGAGAGATGAAAGTCTATACTGACATGACAGTCTGCATCATTCCAGGAGGGAAACAAGCCCTAGGTGACAGGTTTAAATGCTTCCTTGGCAAGCTTTTGAACTAGCCAAGGGGAGGTGCTGATAGGATGCAGGAAATTTCTAGCCTCCCACAAAACATGGAAGGTAGTAGGGTAAACACTGAGTACAGAGCTTGACAGAGGACAGGACAGTGGTAAATGGAAAATTGACAAGAGCAGGGATAGGGTAAAAAGGATAAAGCCAACATTAAATGGAGGGCAATGTGTACCAATGCCCATAGTCTGGGAAACAAGCTTCCTGAGCTAATAGCCCTGATGGAAGAGGAACACTTGGATATTGTGGCAGTCACATAAACATGGTACATGGAGAACCATGACTGGGATGTCAACATACCAGGGTACACAATCTACAAAAGGGATAGGGAGGGTAAAAGAGGAGATGGAGTAGCTCTCTACATAAAGGAAGGGATCAAAGCTATAGAACTAAGAAGTAAAGGAGAGGACAAGAGGCACTCTGGGTCACCTTGAAGACAGGGAATGGCATCACAATCTGCACAGAAGTTGTATACAAACCTCTGTCTCAAGGGGAGGAATGGACAAGAAAATGTTAGAGGACATTCTCAAAGTGGCTGAAAAAGGGGAGATACTATTGATGGGGGACCTGAATATACCAGATGTTAACTGGATGACATGGACTGCAGCCACATCCAAGAGCAGTGTCATTCTCGATGCCCTATAGGGGGCATGCCTTAGACAGCTAGTGGTGGAACCTACTCGGGAGGGAACAATATTAGACCTGGTACTCTCAAATGGAGAGAGGATCACAAATTTAGAAGTCAGTAGACATCTGGGAACAACCAACCACTGCACAGTGTGCTTCATATAAAACACAACCATGGAGACAAGCCATACAAAGACAAAGGTACTGGACTTTAGAAGGGCTGACTTTGGCATAATGGGTGAATACCTGAGGAATGCATTACAAATGGCCAGAAAGGAGGGGTAGAAGAACAATGGAGAAAATTCAAAACTGCCATCATGGAGGCAACAAGCCTTTATGTGAAACAAATAAAGAAAACAAAGCAAAAGAAAAAAAACACTATGGTTCTCAAAAGAGGTGTCAGGGAAGGTTAAGGAGAAAAAGGCTGCATTCAAAAAATATAAGGAATCACAGAAGAAGCATGACAGGGAAATGTTTCAATTAAAACAGAAAGAAATGGGGAAGGCAGTCAGAAAAGCAAAAGCCCAAACTGAGGAAAAGATAGCCAACTCAGTTAAGAAGAAGGATAAAACATTTTATAGGTACAGTAGAGAGCTTAGAAAGGTTAAGAGAGGGATAGTGAAGATTAATAAAGGAGAGGTGTAGTGGGCAGAGGAAGACAGTGAAAAGGCAGAGATACTGAATGAATACTTTTGCTCAGTATTCACAAAACAAGAAGAGGAGGAGTTACCTAAACCAAACAATAGAAGCACTCTGGGTAGTGGGGTTGACGCCAGTCCATTTACAGAAGAAAGAGTCCTGAAAGAACTCCTAAAACTCAAGGTGGACAAAGCAATGGGGCCTGACGGGATTCACCCTAGAATCCTAAAAGAACTAAGGGAGGACCTAGTGACACCACTGACCACAATTTTTAACAAATCATGGGAGGATGGGGTGGTACCTGAGGACTGGAGGAGGGCAGATGTGATTCCCTTCACAAAAGTGGGAGCAAGGCAGAAGCAGGAATTTACAGACTCTGTTAGTTTGACCTTAGTGGTGTGGACATTGATGGAATCACTTCTGAAAGAAAGAATTGTTGAGTACCTAGAGGCCAGTGGGGCACAGGAGCCAAAGCAGCATGGATTCACAGCAGGAAGTTCATGTCAGATGAATCTAATCGATTTCTTTGACTGGGTGACCAAAATAATAGACCAGGGAGGGGCTGTGGATTTGGTCTACCTAGACTTTAGCAAGGCATTCAACACAGTCCCACACAAAAGTTTAATAATCAAGTTAGCCAGCCTGGAGTGGGTCCCAGGGTGGTAGTCTGGAGTAACAAACTGGCTGCAACAGGACACAGAAGGTGAAAGTGAATGGAACACACTCTGAAGAAAGGGGGGTTACTAGTGGAGTAGCTCAGGACTCAGTACTGGGTCCAGTCCTCTTTAACGTCTTTATAGGAGACATTGCAGAGGGTCTGGAAGGAAAGGTATGCCTCTTTGCAGATGACACAAAGATCTGTAACACAGTTGATACACAAGGGCAGGTAGAAAGGATGAGAAGGGACTTGGCAAGGTTGGAGGAATGGTCAGACATATGGCAACTTAGATTCAATGCAAAGAAGTGCAAAGTAATGCACCTGGGAAATAAAAATCCAGGAGAAGAGTAGACAATAGCAGAGGAGAGTACCACAACAACAATAATAAAAAGGGACCTGGGGTAGGCTTATCAGATGACCTAAAGGTGGGTAAGCAATCTGAGAAGTCAGTAAGGAGAGCAAGGGGTTACTGGGATGCATAGGGAGGGGCATCACAAGTAGAAAAAGGGAAGTGGTTATCCCTCTGTACAGACAGTTGGTGAGAGCCCATCTGGAGAACTGCGTGCAGTTTTGGAGACCTCATCTATGCAAAAACATAGACAGGATGGAAGCAGTCCAGAGGAGGGCAACTAAAATGGTGCAGGGTCTACATCAGAAACCATATGAAGAAAGACTGAGAGAGCTTAATATGTATACCCTTGATGAAAGGAGGGTCAGGGGGACATGATAGAAACTTTTAGGTACCTCAAGGGAATCAAAAAAGTCCAGGAGGGTAGCATCTTTCAGAAAAAAAGATGTATAAGAACAAGGGGGAAGAATTTAAAGATAGAGGGGGATGGCTCAGGGGTAATGTGAGGAAATTGTTTTTCATGGAGACTGTGGTATATTATCTTTCTCTATATAAAATACCTCTTGAATTATATATATAGTCTTTGCTTGTTCCACATTCAATTTTCCTTTCAATGTAATAGCGAATTGTATGTGTATGTGACTCAGGACCTCCTTGTGATTGAGCTTGCTCAATGGAGTCTTTCCTGCAATAAACTTGAACTTGAACTTGATCTTGGTGGATGCATAGAACCACCTTTCTGGAGAGATTGTGGAGTCTGAAACAGTGGGGGAATTCAAACATGCATGGGACAGACGTAAGGCAATTAAAGTGGGGGGTTGCAGGAAGTAGGCTGTTGGTTAACTAGAATCTGAAGCTTATCCAATGGGTAGGGAAATGGGCAGACTGGGTGGGCCAAGTGGTCCATATCTGCAGTCAAAGTCTGTGTTTCCATCTTTCTATGTGACAGACAGACAGACAGATACAGAGCTGTAGCATGCAGTGTCTCTGTTTTCCATATACTGTACCATATGCTGCTGTTTTCAGTAGTTTCTTGCTGGCTGTGGGTACTTACTTCATTAACTGTTGCATTGTTTCATGAAGTAGTGTGCCTCTCTGAGATAGCACAAACACAAAATGTGCTCTGATTACACTCCACGATGGATGTTGTGTATTGCACTGTGCACCCAACGTGGCTCACTGCCCACATGACTCACATAACATAGTAAATGTCCACAGAGAAACATAGATTTCTGTCTTGTACAGTTGACTCCCTTGCTGTTTCCCTGTCATTATGTGGTTACTTGCAGAAGTAGTCAACAGATCATGAAGAGCTCCTCTGACATCTAGTCGTGGCTATTGGCTTCTAATTACTGCAGCTAGTATGTGGCTGAGCGATTCTGTCAGAACCTTGATCACCTCCACGGCAATATCACCTTACACCCAATGGACAAATAGGTACCTTCCTCTTAATGCTACATGAATGTCCTTATAACTGTCCCAAATGATTTAGCTGCAGGCATGGAAACCAGGGCATAATCACGGCCTCAAGCGTAAGGACCACGGATACACTTATGTAAAGCATCCCTCAGGCAAGAGAGTGCACGCAGATCAGTCGCTACTTCAGCCTCCTGAATGTCTCCCTGAGGCTGCAGCCCCAAAGCTGCTGCACTGCACCCCACACATCATTGGTCCTCTCATATTCTTAGACCTCATCCCAGTTTTTAAATTTTTTCTTTCTCACTGTCTCACATATACTACTTAATTACAGTTTCGCAAGTATCCTCTGTACAGATTTTAGTATTAATCACAGCTTCACTCTTACCCTCAAAAAATATTTAAGTAACCTCTGTAAAACGTTCTAACACAAATCACAGGAAAAGAGATTCTATTCAATTACAGATTCATCAGTAACTCGTGTAAAAAGATTCACTCACAATCACAGCTTCTCAAAAAATAACCCCCCAAAAAATGAAGATAAAAAAGATTTAATACAATCACAGCTATAAATATTCAGTACAATTACACTTTCCTAGGAAACCATTTTTCAAGAATCCCCAATAATCACAGTTGCACCACAATCCCCTGTCCATGATATAATACAATCCCTGCACAGCCTAGATTCATTTCAGTCAGAGCTTCCCAGTAACCCCTGTAGAAGATTCCTAACAATGACAGTTTGACCTCTATCCCCTGTCTGGGACATTTTACATTCTCTGCAAATGATTTAATCTCAGTATTAATCCCTCAGGCTTTCCTTCTGAGTACTCTTGATATTTAATGTTACTCTTTTATTTTTGGGTTATTGTGTCATTCCTAATTTATCTTGTCTTCATCTTACTTAACTGGTTGATCTTTGACTTCTTTTACTGCTTGCTCTGCTCCTCCAATTTGACTTCACCTTGAGCTACACCTTTCAACAGGTGGTTTTCTCTGCTATTTCTCAGCAGAATCTGTCCAATACTTCCTTGCCTTTAATACTATTGAGCTGATTGGGTTGGGAGGGAGGACTAATTTCCCATGTAGGCATCCCAGCAGTGGCGGTTAAAGTAGGACCTGGTTTTCTTGGTTCACAGTATAGAGCTATCCAAACCATTCTGCATGGCTAAACCTTTTTTTGGTGCGGGGCAGAGTACAATAAAAAACCTCACTGCATTCATTTTGGACGATCACAAATATTCACATCTTAACATTACAGGTGGGGATCTCTCATGCAAGCAATTTTAAAAAATCTGAATATTTGAGTTTGTTTAGCATCGTCATTTCGCATACACGGAGACATGTCTTTTTTTCTATATACTGTAGTAACACAATTCTATAGATCTATACATGGGGTCCTGATTGTAATTACCCAAGCAATGAACATATTAAAACATTTTTAAAAAGAAGCCTACTCCTACAGGATTTAGACTATTTGGTACTTCAATCTAAGAGGGATTTAAAATACAAACATAGAAAACTTATTTTAACATGTTTCAATGTGCTGTATCATCCAGGCCCACTATATATTATTACCTTTGGGTGGTTTTGTGGTTTGAGGACTTGCTGATGTTGATGAAAATATTGTCGATGATGTTGCTGTTTGTGTTGTTGTTACTGTAGCTGCTGTTGTTGTTTCAAGCAGAGGTTCACATGTTCCATTTGAAGGAATATTTCTTATACAGTTGCAGTTATCTCCAGTTGTATTTGAGCAGCTTTGGTATGTATCACACATCTGACTATCCCATAGGTATCCATTCTCACAAGTACACCGTGTTTCATTATCCACAAGTGTGCACACTAAATAAAGAAAGGAACAATATTTATTATAAATAACATAAAACATGTGATAGCACTTTATAAAATCATTCCGAGCGTCAAACTAAACCACTTGCCTATAACATTATCCTCTGTAAAAACAAATGTGTGTGACTGAATATATGTGTTTTAATGTGTGTGTGTGTACTAGGACTGTAGATGAGGAATATTTCTCAGAGAAGTTTCATCACCTGAACAATAGGCACAGTCTAAATAATGCATTCACTAGAAGATCTTTCAGATTAGGCGGTGCAGTAGATCCATCGTTAATGCAAACAAACAAATGCCCACCTCCTGGCTCTAGAGAGCTGTCCAGTCTGCACTAAACAAGCAGACTGAATGATTCTGGACTCTCCCTGTAAAGTGCCATGTCTCTAGAAATACAGTGCATCAGTATAGAATCATGATAACCTTTATTTGGCAATGTTGTAAATAATTCAGCTATTTTTAAAACATATTCAGTTGCAAATGGTATAGTTTGTTTAAACATTTAAAAAAGGCAGTACTACCCCATTACCTTTTAAAAATGCCATAGACCACCTTTCAAGTGGGTTTGCCACATTTCAGCTCATTTGAAAAAAATAAAATTTAGGCTCAATTCAGCCTATATTTTAGGGGAGGAATTTTGAAAATTCATAATACTGGAAAACTCTTAGTTATGTTAATGGTGATTTTCAAAGCCATGAAATTGTCATGACTCCTATTTCAGTTGGGTAGAATATTACAAATTCCTAACACTGGGCTGTTTTCAAAAGTTTTACTTACCTGAAACTTTGATTTGGTTGTGTAATACTTTACATTTATTGTCTGCATACAAAAATGCTAGATGTTGAAGTAAATAATAGACCAGTTTACAAATCCATCTTAAAAATGTGTCTGGGCTTACTTACACCTAGTTCTGAATATTTAAAACCCCTGCAAAGCCACAGTATTTCCTATATGTGCTGGCTTTTCAAAGTAAAGCCATTATAAGGCTGGCTCTCTCTTTGGAAATCTGGCTAATGTGGGAGATACTGTGTCTCTGCAAGGGTTTAAAAAATCCAGAATCTTGTGCATGTTTTATTGGTGAACCTGTACTACAATGTTATGCCTGGTTAGACCTGTTGTGCATGGTCCTATGTGAAGCATGAGAAGAAAATGCATCTTTTTGAGGTGCTAAGTTTTTTTCTGCATTGGTGGGCTGTGGCAGGGACTTAATCCCTCAGCTGTTTAAAAATTGGACCTCTGATCTTTACAGACTGGACATAACTGCGAGTTTTGAGAACTGGACATAACTATGTCCTGGCATTGAAAATTGTACATGGGGGCAATTTTGTGTAATGTCCAGAGTTGAACAATAGAAAATTTAATGTAGATGTAGGCTTTGAAAAATTCCCAGGAGGCATTTTCAAAACTCCACACCTATTTTTTTGACCTCGTTATGGGACATCCAGAAAAGGGGCTCTAACTCATTGCAAGACTGTCATGATTTGTGCTCTGAAAAATATGCAAACATCTAACTTTGATACATGCATCTTTTTTTTTTCATAAAATTTAGATCGTTTTGCAAATAAGTCAGAATGTTTAAAAAAAAGGCCTTTTGCATCCCAATGCATTTTCCTGAAAAATGCATGCATCAAAAATATAAAAGCTAGTCTAGTATCCGTACTTTTGAAAAGTCATCACCCCTTATATATTTTTGTATTGCTATTCATTTTTTTCATTTCAAGGTCTTTTATTTTATTTTATTGAATTCTCGGATTACAACCTTTGAGCTACAAGCTCATTTACAAAGGTTCCATGTCAGGAAGAAAATGTGAACGTACAATAGTAAAACACAGGGTTACAATGGACATTAAACAATTGTCAATGGTAATAAGACAGAGTACATAGAATAGGGATTGTGCCTTTATAAACAGGCAAAGTCAAAGCTGCAGCAGTAATAGCACAAAGAAAGTGGGAAGGAGGAGGGAAGGAGGTTCAAGAGCGAAGGAGGGAAATATTAGTGGTGTTCAGCATCACGGGAACCACTGGCTAGGGTCACCTTGTCAGGAAGAGTGGGAGAGTGGAAGGACAGGGGTTAGGAAATAGGTAGGGGCATGGACCCTGGGAAAAAGAGGTGTGGAACTGGGACTGAGGTCAGGAAATGCATTTATGGAGGAGGGTAGGAGCGGGAAGTAACAGATTGGGTGACTGCTAAGTGTGCATTGGTGGGGTAGTCAAATTTTTAACCAGGTAAGTTGGTCAGGTAGGGCAGGTTCATTTCTCTTGGCTGGACAGGTGGGATGTTAGTGCAGATTTGAACAAGCAGATTTTGCTAATACTGGCTAGTTCTGGTGGGGTGAGGTAAGTCATAGTGGGGCCCAGTATTCAAGGATCACTGACCTTGGGTGGTGCAATGGTAGGGGTTCTTGATGGAGATCTTATTGGATATCCTTGAGGTCCTTGTTGGTATGACCTGGTGTATGAGGAGGCGGGGCTCCAGAGGCACTAGGGTCAGAGTTTTTTTGAAATGTGACAGGTTTCATAGTAGGCCCTGTCATTCTGATTTAGCCTAACAGTTTGCTGGTAGAGGTGGCAGGTATGGGTCAGGCATGGGTCTCAAGTGCAAGTGTGCAAGCTTTGTTGAGCATGGTGATGAGTTGCCTGAGGGTGCTGTCAGAGGCTGCACTGTAGACAGTAAGGCCATAATCAATAGCTGAGAAGACCAAGCTGGTTATGGCAAGCTGAAAGTCTTTATCGAGAGGCAGCTTAGGTGCTTATACAGCAGGCCAAGCTTCCTGTCAGCTGCAGTAGCCACATGATCAATATGTGTGGCATATGAGAGGGAGCTGTCAAGGGTGAGGCCTAGATATTTGAATTTGGGACCCTTTCAGTGGCAATCTTTGTAAATGCTGGATGTTCAGGGTTGCAGCCATGTGGCAGTTGTGCACAGGGAAAGAGCTTGGACTTGGTCTTTTGTGGTTGACAAGAAGCTTAGCTTTTTAAACCCATCTTCACATTGTAAAAGTCCTGTTGAACATACTGCTCCAGTTTGATAAGGTCAGAATGACTGGAGTAGATCACAGCATCATCAGCTTAGAGAAGGATCTTTTGTTGACATGCTAGTGGTAGGTTGTTTTGAAAGAGGCTAAAGAGGAGGGGGCCCAGGATGGATCCTTGGGGGATACCAATGGACACTTGAATGGTCAGAGAGTACATTGCATAATTTTACCTGCTGAACACGTCCAGAGATGTAGCTCCGGAACAAGCACAGTGAGTCAGAGGAGAGCCCAGTTACCTATAATTGAGCCAGAAGGAGGTCATGGTTGACCGTGTCAAAGGCCTTGGTGAGGTCAATAAAGGCTGCCCCCATCAAGTGCCCCTGGGAGAAGGCGCTGTGAAGGTAACCCATGAATTTGAGAAGTGCTGCGGTAGTGCTGTGGTGTTGATGGAAGCCATGCAGCTGAAGGCCTTGTAGTTGGTATTTTCAAGGTGCTCCACTAGCTGATCATAGACTATATGCTCGAGGGTTTTGAGATAGGTGGAGGATTGAAAATGGGTAGTTGGCATGGTCAGACTTACTGCCTGCTTTGTGAACTGGGGTTATGAATGCAGCTTCAGAGTTTAGAGAAGGTACCTGTGGTGAAGTACAGATTTACAATACAGGTCAGTGGGATTAGCAGTTCATTATGGGTAAGAGAGATTAGTGTTAGATCGAGGCCCTCAGAGGTGTGCCTGGAATTCCCAAGGACTTTGAAGAGATATTTTTTTACCTCACCTTTAGATAGTACTCTGAGGTAGAATGGGGTGGAGCTTGGAACATTGGGGGGGGGACTTTGGGGGCTGGACTGGTTGGTACCAGCTTGGTCTTGGAAACTGGGGAGGTGAGTACTGTACTGAGGTCAGTAAAGGCTTTGTTGAAGATGTATGTGATGGATTTGGGGTCTTGTGTAGGGGAACTATCATGGCTCAGCATTGTGGGTGCTGAGGTATCTCGTTTTCCAATGATTGCATCAATGCTATCCCAGAAGTGGCAGCTGTTCCCCAAGGTGGAGTTAAGCTTGAGTCTGTGGAAGTTAGCTTTAGCCTGACAGATGGCGATGGTGCATTTATTCCATGCAGCCTTGTAGTTTTGCATATCCTGGTCAGAGAGAGTATTTTTGTACTTATACCATAGGCGGTCCCTGGAGCACATCTGGGCAAGGAGGTGAAGGGTTATCCACATTTTTGTGATTTTCCTTTTAGACAAGGGGGCAAATATATCACAAGCAGTATTGAAGCTAGATATAAATTTACTCAGACCTGTGTCAACGTCTTTGGCATTTAGGATAGGTGCCCAGCTCAGTTGCAGGAGGTGTTTCTTAAAGAGGCCTAACATGCCCTTTTTCAGAATGTGTGATGTTATCTCCTTGGCGGGCAGTTTAGAAGCCTAGTTGGATCAGGTGAAGATGTTGGGTGAACGGTTGCTTAGGGAGTCTGGGGGCACGTTTAGGCCTGAGATACATTTTGGGTGGTTAGTTAGTACCCAGTCTAACAAGGTACTGGTGCCTGATCCATAGTTTGTATGGGTGGGCTGTTCCACTAGCAGAAGGAAGTTGATTGAGGAGACTGCATCCTTATAAGTGGCAGAGTCCTGAGACAACCAATTGATGTTGAAATCCCCCAGCACTATCACTTTGCTATTAGAGTGGATGTCGGTTAGATGCTCATGTATTGCTCTAAATCCCTCAGCTACCTCCTTAGGGGGTAGGTAGGCTGACATGAGAGTAAGGCCCTTTCCCTGTGTGCCCAGGTTTGAGTACACAGACAGTATCTGAATGTGTTTTCCCATACAGAAATATGGGAGAGCTATTGCCTGCAGGTAGTCATTTATATAGATTATGCAGGTTTATTTAAAAGGTCTCAAGATACCCAACCAGTACTGCCAGTCTTGTCCTGTTGTTTAATCACTTCCTTAAATTATAATGCTCTGTAACAGCATTATCATTTTTACAGCAACAAACTGTGATATCACCAATATGGTAGATGATGAAGACTTTAGCAAATGGTTATGAACAGAAGCAGAATAACTGTAGGTGGAAAGCATCCTGTTTCCATGCAAATTCACCTAATAGTGAAGAAGAAAGGAAAGAGAATTGCTGACAATATATTACTTATGGTCTGTGATATGACACATTTAATGTTTTTCACAGTTTTCTGAAAACTAACAAACTCAATTTAACAATTTAACTCTTTCTTCTACCGTATATTCATAATATGTGTGTGTGTGTGTATATATATATATATATATATATATATATATATGGGATATGACATGGCCTGAGTGAAAATATCATAATTATCTTCAGGAGATGCCAATGATATCATGATATCTCATGAGTGGCGAAGCCATGAGTGAGATATCTTGATGTCATTGGCCTCGAGTGAAGATAAATATGATATCTTCACTCAGGCCATGTCATGTTCTGTTTATACAACATATGTTTTGACCATCAGAGACAATCCCTAAATCCACCACTTAACATAATACCTACATATTTGATTTACCAAGCAGGTACAATCCCTATATATTTGATTTGCCAGGGAGATACATGGCCCGCACTCACCCCTCATGTAATTCTGACAATTGGTTGATACTTTAATAGATGGTAAAACTATGTATTTAAAAAAAATAATTTCCCTCCTCACTACAGCAGGCAGCTCCATGACTGCATCCCTTCCCCAGAAGTCTGACAAATAGTGGATAATGTTAATATGCCTAAGAAATACATGCTAAAAAATCGTTATCCAGTTGATTCTGCTATAATTGTTAAATAAATACTTATTTAAACCATTATCTGGCTGATCCTGCTGTTTTCTCCCATTTTAGGCAAGAAGCAGTTTCAATGCTGCTGTTTTCATTTGTAGTGTGTGGCGGCTTTGCATACTGTAACATAGGAAGTAACTGAGATTTAAAACAAGGCACTGTGCCTGTCAAAAGTTTGAAAACTGTGGCTTTTTCCCCCACTTTTTCCTTAGTTTTCTAATGTTTATTTGAAATAAGATGGCAACAGTAAAAAGAGGTCAGAGGAAGACAGAATCTGCAACTTCAGAAAAACGCATGCAAGAGTCAGCAAGTGTTGCTATAGCATCGCTTCGATTATTTTCTAAAGTTGCAGATTTCTCTCTCTCTCTCTCTTCTCTCTCTGACCTCTTTCTGCTCTTGTCAGCTTATTTCAAACAAACACCAGAAAAGTAAGAAAAAAACAGTTCTTAAAGGTTTGTCAGGCAGAGTGTCTTATTTTAAATCTTAGCGACTTTATTATTTTACAGTATACAAAGCGCTTGGTCACGCCACAAATGTACAGTAAGAAAACTGAAACTGTTTTCGACTAACACCAGGAGAAAAAGTCAGGATTAACCAGATACATTTTTTTTTACTGACTATTTCTTACTTTTTATCCTGGTATTTATGTCAAAACATATGTTGCAAATATATATATATATATATATATATATATATGTGTATATATATATATATATATATATATATGTACAAATTTGGTACTGAGAGACCTATTGTGACTCTCGGGGTAAAAAATAAAGTCTTTTAAGATGCACATATATGCTATTGTTAGTATGCAAAATATAAAGATAGTTCATGAAGTCTATGTTATGGAATCATGTATCCAAAGCTAGAATATGAAAACTCTAACTTACATAACATGGTGTCTCACTTGTTTTATTTCTAGTTATGTAAATAAAATAATCGTTTTAAAATACCATGACTTCTGCTTCTATTTATGGGCTGTAGTACTGATCTTTCATTGTATGTTTCTTATTCATTCTGGGGAGGGGCTTAAACAACAATTCATCTTTGGACACCATTGTATGTTATACTTTGGAATACAACAGTTTTGTTGTAACTTGAATCTTTCTAATATTCCCAAACAACCATGCTGTGCAGCCTTCAACACCTTTGTTTCTAAGACAGACAACTCTGCATCTCCAAGTTAAAAAAGAAAATGTTATTTTTTAGCATTTTTTTCAACAGTTAACATGTGCTACAGGGACACCACATTATCACAGTGATACTGTCTCACCATACAAACTAAAGCTAACTACTACTTGTTCATAAAACAATGCCATATTGACAAACACACAACTGAGCTACTTTCAAAGAACTATATACACTTAATTACACTATGTATAAGGTATATAATTTCACCTGATATGTCTCAGCCATATTCATACCAGCTGGTCCCAAACCAAGAAAAAAGTGATGGAATCCAGTGTAGTACATTAATAAACAATAACCGTCAAAATACTGCATTGATAAAATGACTCTTGGGTTTGAGGCAAAAGGCACAGCTAAGGGTTTTGTAGTGGATATGGTGTTCCTAGACTTTAGTAATGCATTTGACATCATGATGAACAGAACATTTCTGCATAAAATGAGAGCCCTGGGGTGGCGTCAGAGATGAAGAGATGGATGAAGAATTTGCTGGAGGGAAGGAGGCAAAGGGTGATCATTAATGGAGTTCCATCAGGGCAAGGAAGAGTGACTACTGTGGTACCACATGATTTGCACTGGGTCCAATTCTGTTCAATATTTTCACAGGGAACATTGTGGAAGGGCTTAAGAAGAAGGTCTGTCTATTAACAGACAGTACAAAGCTGTGCAACAGAGTAAGCACTGTCGATGGGGTAGAACAAATGAAAAGGAATTTGCACAAACTAGATGAATGGCCAAAGTGTGGCAGTTGAGCTTAAATGCCAAACAGTGCATAGTAATGCCAAAAGGGAATAGTAATCTAAAAGCAGAGTGCTAAAAGTGATAGTGGAGGAGAGAGAACTTGGTATAATCACATATATAATGATCTCAAGGTGGCTAAGCAATGCAAGGGAGCAGAAGCAAGGGCCACTAGAATGCTGGGATGCATAGGCATGAGTATTATGAGCAGAAGAGGGGAGGTGGCAATGCCACTGCTAACAGCTGGTGAGGTCATACCTTGAATATGGTGTCCAGTTCTGGCGACTGTACCTCAGGAGGGATGTGAAGAGAGTGGAGAGGGTCCAGAAGAGGGCAATGAAAATGGAGTGAGGGCTAAGCCATTTGACATATGAGGAGAGGTTGAAAGACCTCAACATGTATACCTTGGAGTCAAGGATGGAAAGGGTGGACATGATAGAGACCGTTAAGTACCAAAAGAGTATAAACCAGGTCTCAGACAGCAGTATATTCCAGAATAAGAGGCTCTTAAGGAGAAGGGGTCATGACATGAAGATAGACAGTGGATGATTCTAGGAAAACATCAGGAAATACCACTTCAAAGAAAGGGTTGTAGAAGAGTGGAATCAACTCACTGAGGAAGTGGTGAGGCCAAACCAGTGATGGGATTCAAGGTTGCATGGGAGAGGTTCAAGGCAATTCTGTAGATGGGGGGATTACCCAGATCACCACAAGGGAGACCCACAAAAGTGTGGCAAGGGACACCACATGGGAAGGAAACAGCTTCTAATAGGGGACACAATTGTTAGGGTTGTAGACCTGGGGAAGGGAGAGGAGAAGGAAGTAAGGTACCTGGCTGGTGCCATGGCTTGGAGAGACAGGAAGCAAATCCTCAGGATTGCAGTAACAGCATCATATGAGAGGGAAGTAGATATCATTGTCCACCTCGGGACAAATGACCAAGCTAGGCATGAGATCAGTGCAGTGCAGGGTGAATCTGTGGAGTTGGGGAGGGGCCTCAGACAGGTAGCAAGCAGGGTAACCTTCTCAGAGGTGCTGCCAGTCTATTGCAGGGGTGAGGCTAGGGTACTGCACACCATGCAGTTTAATGAATGGTTGCTAAACTGGTGCAGAGCACAGGACTTTGGCTTCATTGGAGACTGGGGGTCCACCTGGAGAGATGAATGTCTATACTGGCATGATGGTCTGCATCTGTCCAGGAAGGGAAACAAGCTCCTAGGTGACAGGTTTAAATGCTTCCTTGGCAAGCTTTTAAACTAGCCAAGGGGGGAGGTGCTGACAGGAAGCAGGAAAGTTCAAGCCTCCCCCCACAAAACATGGCAGGTAGTAGGGTAAACACTGAGGTACAGAGCTTGACAGATGGCAGGACAGGGGTAAATGAAAAACTAGACATGGGCAATAAGAGCAGGGATGGGGTAAAAAAGGATAAAGCCAAAATTAAATGGAGGGCAATGAGTACCAATACCCATAGTCAGGGAAACAAGCTTCCTGAGCTAGTAGCCCTGATGGAAGAGGAACACTTGGATATTGTGGCAGTCACAGAAACATGGTACTGAGAACCCATGACTGGGATGTCAACATACCAAGTACGCAATCTACAGAAGGGACAGGAGGGTAAAGAAGAGGTGGAGTAGCTCTCTACATAAGGGAAGGGATCAAAGCTACAGAACTAAAAAGTAAAGGGGGAGGACAAGAGGCACTCTGGGTCACCTTGGAGACAGAGAATGGCATCACAATCCACACAGGAGTTGTATACAGACCCCCGTCTCAAGGGGAGGAAATGGACAAGAAAATGATTCGGACATTCTCAAAATGGCTGAAAAAGGGGAGATATTGTTGATGGGGGACCTGAATATGCCAGATGTTAACTGGATGACATGGACTGCAGCCACATCCAAGAGCAGGGTCATTCTTGATGCCTTACAGGGGGCATGCCTTAGACAGCTAGTGGTGGAACCCACTCGGAAGGGAGCAATATTAGACCTGGTACTCTCAAATGGAGAGAGGATCGCAAATTTAGAAGTCAGTAGACATCTGGGAACAAGCGACCACTGCACAGTGTGCTTCACAATAAACACAACCATGGAGACAAGCCATACAAAGATAAAGATACTGGACTTTAGAAGGGCTGATTTTGGCATAATGGGTGAATACCTGAGGAATGCATTAGCAAATGGCCAGAAAGGAGGGGGTGGAAGAACAATGGAGAAAAATCAAAACTGCCATCCTGAAGGCAACAAGCCATTGTGTGAAACAAAGAAAACAAAGTGGAATAGAAAACCACTATGGTTCTCAAAAGAGGTGTCAGAGAAGGTTAAGGAGAAAAAGGCTGCATTCAAAAAGTATAAGGAATCAGAGAAGGTGCACGACAGGGAACTGTATCAATTAAAGCAGAAAGAAGTGGGGAAGGCAGTCAGAAAAGCAAGGGCCCAAACTGAGGAAAAGATAGCCAACTCAGTTAAGAAGGGGGTTAAAACCTTTTATAGGTACATTATGGAGCATAGAAAGGTTAAGGGAGGGATAGTGAAGATTAACAAAGGAGAGGGGAGGTGGGCAGAGGGAGACAGTGAAAAGACAGAGATACTGAATGAATACTTTTGCTCAGTATTCACAAAAGAAAAAGAGGAGGAGTTACCTAAGCCAAACAATAGAAGCACTCTGGGTGGTGGGGTTGACACCAGTCCATTTACAGAAGAAAGACTCCTGAAAGAACTCCTAAAACTCAAGGTGGACAAAGCAATAGGGCCTGATGGGATTCACCCTAGAATCCTAAAAGAACTAAGGGAGGACCTAGTGACACCACTGACCACACTTTTTAACAAATCATGGGAGGATGGGGTGGTACCTGAGGACTGGAGGAGGGCAGATGTGATTCCCCTTCACAAAAGTGGGAGCAAGGCAGAATCAGGAAACTACAGACCTGTTAGTTCAACCTCAGTGGTGGGGAAAATGATGGAATCACTTCTGAAAGAAAGAATTACGTAGATACATACATAGATACATAGACAGTGTCGGCAGATAAGGGCCTATGGCCCACCCAGTCTGCCCATTTGAGCTTGTAAGTTCAGTTTATGTTTTCCAAGAAGTCTGTTGCCCCTTACTCCTGACCTCCAGAATTCCTTTATGTCTATCCCATGCATTCTTAAATCCCGTGATTGTTTCAGCCCCCACCACTTCCTCTGGCAGGGTGTTCCACTTGTCCACCACCCGTTCTGTGAAGAAATTCTTCCTCACGTTTCCTCTGAATCGTCCTCCCTCCAACTTCATCCCATGCCCTCTAGTCCTGGAACATCTTTTTCGCTTAAAAATAGTGTATTCCTGCACCCTGTTCCTCCCTGTAAGATACCTGTATGTCTCTATCATATCCCCTCTCCCCCTCCTTTCCTCCAGGGAGTACATGTTCAGTTTCTTCAACCTGTCCTCATAGGACTTGTGATGCAATCAATGCACCATCTTTGTTGCCCTCCTCTGAACCTTCTATATCCTGTCTATGTCCTTACGTAGGTAAGGTCTCCAGAAACTGTACACTGTACCCAGATGGGGCCTCACTAGTGTCTTGTATAATGGAATTATGACCTCCTTTTCCTGCTGGTGATGCCCCTGCCTATGCATCCCAGCATCCTATTTGCTTTACCTGCTGCCTTGTCACACTGTTCCCTGCCTTGAGGTCATCAGAGATGATAACCCCAAGATCCCTTTCCTGCTTGGTGCATGCTATATCCTCACCCCAACTGATATATTGTGCCAGGGTTTTTGTGCCCCATATGCATTATCTTGCACTTCCTTGCATTGAATTTCAACTGCTAAACCCTGACCATTCTTCAAGTTTCTGCAGGTCCTTCTCATTCTGTCTACACCCTCTGGTGTGTCTACTCTGTTACAGAGCTTTGTGTCATCAGCGAACATTAAAATTCTGCCTTCTAGGTCCCAAGCAATGTCACTGATGAAGATATTGAAAAGGACCGGTCCCAGCACTGATCCCTGTGGTACCCCACTGGTCACCCTTCCCTCTGTGGAGACAGCCATTTACCACCACCCTCTGTGTCCTGCCGACCAGCCAGTTACCTACCCACCACACTACTGTCCTGCCCACATCCATATTCCCCAGTTTGTGCAATAGTCTTCTATGTGGCACAGTGTCAAAGGCCTTGCTGAAGTCCAGATAGGCTATGCCACTGCCCTCCTCTGATCCACCTCCCTAGTCACCCAGTCAAAAAATTCAATGAGGTTGGTCTGACATGAGCTCCCCTGGTGAAACCATGCTGTCTTGGGTCCTGTAGTCCATTGACAACCAGATGTTCCACCAATCTCTCCTTCAGTAGTGCTTCCATGATTTTCCCCACTACTGAGGTGAGGCTGACTGGTCTGTAGTTTCCCGCTTCCTCTTTGTTCCCACTTTTGTATAAGGGGACTACATCTGCTATCCTCCAGTCTTTGGGTACCTCCCCTGTTTCCAGTGATTGGCTAAACAGGATAGACAGAGTTTCAGCCACCACCTCTCTTAGTTCTTCAAGGACCCTGGGATGCACCCCATCTGGCCCCATTGCTTTATCAACTCTTATTACTTCCAGTTCCTTCAGGACCCTTTCTCGTGTAAAGGGACTTGCGTCCATTTCTGCACCATTCTCACCCCTTGTACTCCGTTCAGACCCATTACCCTCCTCTTCCTCAGTAAAAACTGAGCAGAAATACCTGTTCAATATGTCAGCTTTACTGTTGTCATCCTCCACACAGCCCCCATCCTCCCCCTTCAGTCTCACTATCCCTCCCTTTGCCTTTCTTTTTTCATTCATGTACCTGTAAAAGGTTTTGTCCCCTCTACCCACTGATTTTGCAATGTGTTCTTCTGTCTGAGCTTTGGCTTCCCTTACTGACCTTCCTGCCTCCCTTTTCTTCTCCTGGTACTTCTCCCTATCCCCTTCTGCCTGTGTCTTTTTGTATTGCCTGAATGCAATCTTTTTGGCTTTCACTTTCTTTGCTACCTCTTTGGAAAACCATAATGGTCTCCTCTTCCTTTTCCTCTTGCTAACCTGCTTAATACGTAATTCTGTTGCTCTTATAATCCCCATTTTAAATATTGGCCACTGTTCCTCAACCCCTGATTCCTGCCTCATTCCCCTTAATGCCTCTTTCAAGTATCTCCCCATTTTCCCAAAGTCTGCCCCTCTGAAATCCAGGATACGTGTTTTTGTGTGGTTTGGTTCTGCTCTTTCTGTGATTTCAAACCACAGTGACTGGTGGTCACTGTTCCCCAGGTGCTCCCCACTGTTACCCCAATCACACTGTCCCTGTTTGTGAGCACAAGGTCCAGTATTGCCTTCTGCCGAGTTGGTTCCATGACCAGTTGCTTGAGGAAGTCACCCTGAAGGGTGTCCAGGATAAATCTGCTCCTAGTTGATGCTGCTGCTGGGATGCTCCAGTCCACGTCTGGAATATTGAAGTCTCAACCATTACTACCTCACCCTTGTCTGCCATCCTTTGGATGGCTAGCATCAGCTCCCTAACTGTTTCTTCCTCTTGGGCTGGTGGTCTATAGACCACACCTGTGCAAATGGCTGGCCCCATTTTCCTTTCCAGCTTAACCCACAGTATCTCTCCCCCATTTTGTTCCTCCTGGATCTCTGTGGCCCTTATGTCGTTTTTCACATACAGTGCCACTCCTCCTCCCTTCCTGCCTGCCCTGTCTCTTCTGAATATGTTGTAGCCAGGTATGGCCAACTCCCAGTCATGGTTATCATTACACCAGGTTTCAGTGATGGCCACAATGTCCAGGTCTGACTGCACCATGACAGCCTCCAGATCTTCCATCTTGTTGCTAAGGCTCCTGGCATTTGCACACATGGCTTTCCATGATTTGACTTCCCTAGACTGTTTTGTTGTTCTACTCCAGCCCTTCCTTGGTTGTCCTTTATTCCTGGTTCTCCTTGCTGTCTGCCCTTCTGTGCTGGTGCCCTTGCCTGCCTATCCACCTCTTGGGTGCTAATCTCCATCTTTTGCACACTGCTTTGAATTGTTGAGTACCTAGAGGTCAGTGGGGCATAGGACCCAAAGAAGCATGGATTCACAGCAGGAAGGTCATGTCAGATGAATCTAATTGATTTCTTTGACTGGGTGACAAAAGTAATAGACCAGGGAGGGGCTGTGGATATGGCCTCCCTAGACTTTAGCAAGGCAATTGACACAGTTCAGCACAAAAGATTAATAATCAAGTTAGCCAGCCTGGGAGTGGGTCCCAGGGTGGTAGCCTGGGTAGCAAACTGGCTGCAAAACAGGATACAGAAGGTAATATTGAATGGAACACATTCTGAAGAAAGGGGGGTTACTAGTGGAGTACCTCAGGGCTCAGTACTGGGTCCAGTCCTCTTTAACGTCTTTATAGGTGACATTGTGGAGGGTCTGGATGGAAAGATATGCCTCTTTGCAGATGACACAAAGATCTGTAACACAGTTGATACACAAGAGGGGTAGAAAGGATGAGAAGTTACTTGGCAAGGTTGGAGGGATGGTCAGACATATGGCAACTTAGATTCAATGCAAAGAAGTACAAAGTAATGCACCTGGGAAATAAAAATCCAGGAGAAGAGTAGACAATAGCAGGGGAGGTACTAACAACAACAATAATGGAAAGGGACCTGGGGGTAGTCATATCAGATTACCTAAAGGTGGGTAAGCAATGTGAGAAGTCAGTATGGAGAGCCCGGGGGATACTGGGATGCATAGGGAGGGGCATCACAAGTAGAACAAGGGAAGTGGCTATCCCTCTGTACAGACAGTTGGTGAGACCCCATCTGGAGTAGTGTGTGCAGTTTTGGAGACCTCATCTACACAAGGACATAGACAGGATGGAAACAGTCCAGGGGAGGGCAACCAAAATGGCACAGGATCTACAACAGAAACAATATGAAGAGAGACTGAGAGAGCTTAATATGTATACCCTTAATGAAAGGAGGGACGGGGACATAATAGAAACTTTCAAGTACCTTAAGGGAATCAACAAAGTCCAGGAGGTAGCATCTTTCAGAAAAGAGATGTGTAAGAACAAGGGCAAATTTAAAGATAGAGGGGGATGGCTCAGGGGTAATGTGAGGACATTTTTTCACAAGGAGAGTGGTGGATGCATGGAACCGCCTTCCTGGAGAGGTTGTTGGGTCTAAAACAGTGGGGAATTCAAACATGCATGGGACAGACATAAGGCAATTATAGTGGGGGGTTGCAGGAAGTAGACTGTTGGTTAACTAGAGTCTGCAGCTTATCAAAGAGGTAGGGAAATGGGCAGACTGGGTGGGCCAAGTGGTCCTTATCTGCCGTCAAAGTCTATGTTTCTATGTTTCACCAAGGATCCTTGAATAACATGGAGATGGAACACTTGGGCAGATTTGGTGGGCCTGGAGGGTCTTATTTGCTGACAGTTTTTGTTTCCATGTTAACTAGATGCATCAGTAGACAGTCGTGGGAGGTAACCAGCAATGTCTTACTCCTGGTGATTTTGGTCACCAGGATCTCCCAATTAATGTCTGGCAGATTCAGTTATCTGACCACCATGACTTCCTCCATTTGGAAGCAGTAAAGCACAGTCATTGGGACACTGAGCTGTACACTATGTCCTGGACATGATAGACCAATCAGTCTGACCTCAGTGGTGGATACAATTATAGAATCTCTGCTAAAGAAAAGGATAGCAGAAAACTTTGAATCAAGTGGAGCCAAAGATCCAAGGCAATACAGATTCAGAGCAGGAAAGTCATCTCAAACTAATCTGATTAATTTCTTTGAATGGGTCACTAGGGAGGTGGAGTGTGTCGGAGCAGTTGATGTGACCTACCTTGACTTCAGCAAGGCATTTAACATTGTTCCACATAGGAGATTTGTGAACAAGTTCGGCAGCCTGGGACTGGGGCATAAGGTGGTGAATTGGGTTTGAAACTGGCTGAAAGGTAGGAAACAGGGTAGTGATAAATAAGATAAAATCCAAAGTAGGGAGGGTGATCATCATGGTGCCATTGGGTTCAGTTCTTGGACCAGTGCTGCTTAATATCTACAACAGTGACATTACAAAGGGGCTACAGGGGAAGATGTGCCTCTTTGCAGATGACACAAAGATCTGCAATAGGGTGGACAGTCAAGGAGGGGTGGAGTGAATGAGGAGTGACCTAGCTAAAATGGAAGAATGGTCCAGAATGTGGCAACTAAGATTCAATGTGAAGAAGTGCAAAATCATGCACTTGGGGAACAAGACTCCAGAGGAGGACTACATGATGAAGGGGGGGATATTAGCAGTCAGAAAACAGAAAAGGGATCTGGGTGTCATCATATCTGATAACTTAATGCTTGCCAAAAAATGTGCCAAGGCAGTGGGGAGAGACAGTGGTATGCTCAGGTGAAATGGAAGAGGTATCACTAGTGAGACCTCATTTGGAATGCTGCATTCCTTATCTCAGAAAGGACATAGACAGGGTTGAGACTGTTCAAGGAAGGGCAAGAAAAATGGTACAGGGTCTGTACCACATATCATATGAGGAGAGACTACAGGAACTCAATATGTACACCATAGAGGAGAGGAAGGAGAAAAGAGACATGATAGACATCTCCAAGTACCTCAAGGGAATTAATAAGGTATAGGAGGGAAGACTCTTTCAGAACAGAAGCTGCCCTAAAACAACAAAAGGGCATAACATGAAACTTCAAGGGAGTAGACAGAGGAACAGTGTAAAGAAGAACTTTTTCATGGAAAGGGTTGTGGATGCTTGGAATGACCTGCCCCAGGAGGTGGTTGGGTTTAAACAGGCATGGGATAGACATGAGGAAATCCAAGAGAGGAATGGAGAGGCAGCAGCAGTGGACCAGTAGGGTCAGTAACAACTAATTAAAGGTAGGCTATACAGGCAGATTGGATGGGCCTAGTGGTCCTTATCTGCCATCAATTTCTGTGTTTCTAAATCTATAGAAATGTGTTTGAATTCCCTCAGCCCCTGTTTGCGTAATGTGTGACCCTGATGGCTAGCAGCTCAACACCACCTTTATTTGCTTACATCCATGATTGTTGACATGGCAAAAAATTATCAACTTTTAATATTTGAAAACCCCTTTTTCTTACCTTGGGAATGTAATAAAGCAAAAGAAAGTCATATATATATATATATATATATATAATATTTTATATAGTTTATGAGCCCACCACGTTATTTAAATTATTGTTAACTGTTACTGCTGCTTTTAAGAATTTTAATCTGTGTTGGGTGGACTATCAGAAAAAGGTGTGTTACTCTGAGACTGAAACAATAGGATGAGAAAGAGAGTGAGTTGTCCCATTTACCTAATGAAACATTAACTGCAAAGCTTGCTTTTGAATAGCACAGTAAGTTTCTGTGTCAAGTATGCATTCAGTCTGAATGGGGCTGGCAGTTTAACAGGTGAGGTGAGTGCCTGAATCTCGTTGCCATCTGAAAACAGTGACACAATAAGGGTGAAAGCATGAAAGGTGAGAGGGCAGGTAGGGCTACCAGATGTGGTGGGGTGGGTGACCTAGCAACAGGATGTCGCTATATGTATACATGTGGGGGGGGGGAAGCAAGCACATCACGTGTGGCCTGGGAGGGATGGAAGGGATGTAGGGGATGGCACTGCCGGTCAGCTGCTGAGCTGCTCCATGGCATTGGGGGTTGGTCTCCACTTGCAGTGCTGGGGTTTCCGGGTTCGGGTCCGGGTCTGGGTCCAGGTGTTATTGTGCTTTTGTTGCACCCAGACCAAAACTTGTTTTTTTTTTTGCTTTCACCCCCAACATGCACTCCCCTGGAGTTGAGGATCCTTATGTAGGGGTGCGGGGGAACAGCTCCCAGGTGGGGGTGGGAGGCACAGCCCCCAGAAAGCAAGTGTTTTAAGTCCCCAGCACCATTCTTCCATGCGCCAAGGATGTCAGGGTGGTGAAATTGTTTCGCCACCCTGATGTCCTGATAATACAAGTGACCATTCGGCACTTGCATATCACACAGAACCAGCTGGCAGTATAGCACAGAGGTTAGAGTAACACATTGTGAATGAGTTTGGTGCATTCAGCAGACCTGTGTTTTATTCCCATAGCCTCCACTTGCATACTGTGTGACTCTGAACAAGTCATTTAACTTCTCCAGTGTTCCTAGGTCACCCCTGAAAACAGGCATGTGTGCCTAGTGGGCCTTACCTGATTACCAAAGAATAAAATAAATGGAATGTGATTCAGTTGTTTGATGAGTCTGAGTGGCTCTTCAAATTATAGATGTGAATGTGCTTTTGGGGGTGTTGCTAACAGTGATCCATTGCTTGGTGGTCTGGCACACATGCACACATACAGAGACAGTCTTTTCACAGGTTCCAAACAATTATTTTAACATCTCTTTTCCCAAGAGAAAGCTATGGAGGGCCTTACGTGCAGCACATGGTACACCAAAACATTACTGAAAAGCAACATCCTTTACTTTGAAATTAAGAAAAAATCAAACTTTCAAAAAGAAAAGTGTCCTTATATATAAGTATGTTAGCACTCTGCAGTCATCTTGGTGGAAAAATATGTAAATTACACATTTAAAACTGTGTTCAGTACAAAGGAAACAGCCACTTTAGTTTCCCCTGTACTGAACATCAACTGAACAACTAAACAGCCCAGATGTTTCAAAAAGCAAAAAAGAAAAAAGCACTAGCATTGAAGGTAACTATGGGCTAGTTACAGGCCAGAACTGGCTGCTGTTACAAAACTTAATTTTACATCTCTTTCACCAGAAATGGCCATGCAGGGCCTTACATGTAGCACATGGTACCCCAAACAATTACTCAAAAGCACCAGAACATGGTCTGAAGTACATTAAACAATCTAACTTTCAAATACAAAGGTGCTTACAGATGAATTTATTAAACCTCTGCATGCATCTGAGGAAAATAGATTTAAATTGAGCATTTAGAGCTGAGAGATTGGCTCAGGCTTATGTTCAGTACAAAGGAACCAGCCTTTTAGTTTCCCGTACTGAACATCGACTAAAACAACCAAACAACTCAAATGTTGCAAAAAAAGAAAAATATGAAAATACATTAGCATCGAAAGTAACTATGCTCCAATTACAGGCCAGAGCAGAACCAGGTTACAAAACTTTACTTTACATCTATTTTTACATGAAAAGGCCATGCAGGGCTTTGCATGCAGCACAAGTACACCAAACAATTACTCAAAAGCACCAGAACTTGCTTTGAAATGCAATAAAAAATCCAACTTTAAAATACAAAGGTGCTTATAGATGAACTTTTAAAAATTCTGCAGGCATCTGAGGAAAATAAGTTTAAATTAAGCATTTAAAGATTTGAGATTGGTCCAAGCTTATGTTCAGTACAAAGGAACCAGACTTTTTAGTTTCCTCTCTACTGAACATCAACTGAAACAACCAAAAAACACAAATGTTACAAAAAGTAAAAAAAAAGTGAAAATTAACTAGCTTCAAAGATAACTATGGGCCAGTTACAGGCCAGAGCTGGACCAGGTTGTAAAACTTTATTTTACATCTCTTTTCACCAGAAAAGGCCATGCAGGGCCTTATACACATCACATGGTAGACTAAAAACTTACTCAAAAGCACTTGAACATGCCAGGAAATGCATTAAAAAAGTACATTTTCAAATACAAAGATGCTTACAGATAAACTTGAAAGAATTCTACAGACATCTGGGGAAAAAGAGATGTAAATTCAACATTTAAAGCTGTGAGATGGCACAAGCTTGTGTTCCGTACAAAGGAAACGACCATTTTAGTTTCCCCTATACTGAACATAGATTGTAACAACTAAACAGCTTAAATGTTAAAAAAAAAAAAAAAACAACCTCAAAATGCAAAAGTCAGTCTTGGTAACAAAAGATATTTTACATCTCTTTTCCCCAAAACACCCATGCAGGGCCTTAAGTGAAGCATAGCATACACGTTACTTCTAGAATTATTGCAGGTGAAAAAAGCAATGCAGAAAAGTACAGTTTTTGAAATGGCTAGAAGGGATCACCAGAAAGCTGATGTGCATTTGAAGATAATGCTGGCTGACTGAGTAGCATATGTTCATTACAAAGGAACACTGTGAGGACGACAGAATGTTCATCAGACAAAAGTATGATTGAAAGAAACTGAGAGCGGCAAGTCAAGCCTTTTTAAAGACCTGGTGAATGACAAAACCAGGTGCTGATGTATACTTTCAATTCTCATTTGTCTGGACTGCGGCTAGGACAGTACCTTACATGAGTAACTAAAGGACACTAAGGAGGAATCACCGCAAACTGTAAAAACGAACAAAAAAAGTAAAACTTATATAAAGAAATTAATTTTAAAATATGAAAGGGGACATGAAAATGCATCATTGCAGAGAGCTGCACTGAAATTACACAGCTCTGTAATAAATGGATAACACAAGTCCAGCAAGGTATATAAAGGACACCACATGTTGTGAAGGTAAGAGGGCAATCCAAAGTGGAAAAAAATTGCAAAAATACATTTATTTAACCAAAGCCTCTAAGTAGGGGGATACAATATGTTATCTAGCAATAAATGGAATCAAAGTTTGTTAAATAGAGTACTGTGGGCATGCAAATGATTACAGCACAATCTGTGATAGGCAGGAATGTCACAAAATGGATGCCAGTGTAAGTTAATGAGAAGGCAGTTGAAGGGCCAAAGTAAACAAAATCAAATTTAACAACAGGTCATGTTATGCCCAGTATGTCTTATGATAGATCACTACAAAACAGAGTTGGAATAAAAGCAATATAATACTTTTTTAAAAAATTACAGGGTAAAATTGTGCATAAGGTATGCATCTCTCCAGTACTGTACACAGTTTTATATATATATATATATATATATATATAGAGAGAGAGAGAGAGAGAGAGAGAGAGAGAGAGACTGTAATTCAGCTTGCTCCTGGCACATATTTCTGGCAACCAGCAGAACAGCATTGCCCTGATCTGCTTTCATACAGCATCTGATGCTCGCCCTAGCAAGGTGCATGAAGATATAGGAAGGAGCTAGGAGATGCTTATGGGGACCATAGATAGTGTGTTTGGTGGTATTACCTACCTAGGGTAGACCACAGGGAAGAAAGGAAATGAGGTATTACTATATTCTATCTAGGGCAGGCCTGCAGTGTAGGTAGCAGAGTCTATAGTACTCCCTATCAGGTTAGGACTATGGTGAAGAAATATGAGGGGAGGTTATAATATACTGCATCATTTCTCGTGTAGACCTACAGAGGAGGTAGTGGAATCTACAGTACTCCCTATCTAGGGTAGGACTATGGATGAAGAAACACAGAAGGAATACAGCTTCAGTTCATCTAGGGAAGATCCTCCAAGGAGGCTGCAAATACACCCTATTTGAGGTATGTTTTCAAGGTGTATAGTAGAAGGTGATTGATCAATAAAGAAGAGGAGTAGTTTATGTCATCTGGGACATTGAGGAAAGGGCTATCACATGAAGCATGTGGTGGAGATGAAAGATGTACAATAGGTTGGAGGACAGTAATAATGTGGGATACTGGAAGGCTGTGGAGCAATCGTGCTCCTGGGAAATGTGGAAGGTTGGGTATGCAGGAATGTTGGCCATTTCTTGGTGAGCATGAGGAGGAACAACATTTTCCAGAACCAAATGTCTCTCACCCTCATTGTTCTGAGCTACATGAAGACATGTTTTGAGTTTCATAATGAACCGTATCATCTATACAAGGGAAAATTGTAGGAAATAGTTTTATCATTGTTAGGAGTAGACATCTCCCTGTGAACTTTCTGAATTTATTGTTTTGTAAACAGTCATTCTTTATTGTTAAATTTATTTCAAATGTATTGTGACAATCTACTGTATGTGTGTCTTTGATCAGTTGGTTCTGTTTAGCTTGTTTGCAATATCAGGTCTCTGTTACACAATAAACAAAACTTTCTTTATCACTTTCAATGACACAATTTTTTCAAATCAGTAGCCCTATTAAGGTATGAAGAAAACATACTTTAAGTTTGTTTATTGCTTAGCTTAAACCGTTCAACATGCGATGCTTAGCAGAATCCTGCTCTCATAAACCCTTATTATTTTACTGAGGATTTTTTGTGTGCAAAGTATTGCAATATGGAACATATAGCACTGCACCCATTTGGTACCCATGAAATTTAAATCCCTGATTAAGAATACAATGATTTTAAGGAGAATGGTAATAAATTTCCTTTATTCCCATAAACACAATTAAACATTAGTTTTAGTATAAAAATTAAAACAAATTTTAATAATGTCAATGACATTACCTGCAGTCATCTCCAGGTAGTTGACATTTGTCCGAGTGTCTCCTGGAATAATTAATGCAAAAGGAAATGTAAAATTGCTTAGGAGTCTCTTCATCTCTTCTAGTAGATCAGCAGGAATCTCAATGTAAATATCATATTCAATAAAAGAACTGTTGATATCTGTGAAAAAGAATACAGAATTAGTCGAGGGTGATTGTGCTCATTTGCCAATAACAGAGTTTACATAGGCTCAGATATTCAAACTGCACCAGGCTGTGGTGCAAGCCTGTGCAGCTCAAATTTGTTGTGCAGGGGTGTGGCCAGGCGATATTCAACAGAGTTGCGCTATAGTGCAACTGCTTTGAAAATCACACCCTGACCACTAACAATACGTACTGCAGTGGCACTGTATGGCAGCACAAGTGGTCAGAGTGGAGCATTGAGATGTGGCGCAAGTGCCATTACGCCATGCACAGCACCTGTGATATTCAAAGGGGGACATGCAAATGGGGCCATAATTTATGCAAGGCACACAGGGGTCATTTGCATCTGATTACGGCTCATTTGCATGCCATTAGCATGCAGGTGCCCCGATCCCGGACGACTTGCGCCTGGTGCCCTGTCAGGCAGCAGCCATCGGGGACCGATGCCCCCTGCAGCCTGATCGTGGGACATTGCATAAGGGACAAAGAACTTCCATTATCCCTGGTGGTCCAGTGGACCGCGATGAGCCTGATCGCAGGCATCAGATATCCCCCCCCAAAGTCCAATATCCCTGGTGGTCCAGTGGACACACAGAGCCCGATCACAGGTGTCATTCCACACACCCCAAGTCCGATATCCCTGGTGATCTAGTGGGCCCCCACCCCACCCACCACTGAGCCTCCACCCACTCCCCGTCAGCCAGCAGGCAGCAGCACCCACCGCCTGCCGCCCCCACCACCTGCCGACTGACAGCTCAGTAGGGCTGCATGCCATTGGTTCAGAGTATGAGCCAATGGGCTTGCAACCATACCGTACTAGTCAGTCCAGATATGTGAATAATTCATTTCATATCTGGACTGACTAATATGACTATGGGCTTCGCCATTGGCTCATGCTCTGAACCAGTAGGTGCAGCTGACTCGATCGTGCAGTCGGTGAGCGGCGTGGCAGGCAGGTGGGGTGCTGCCCGCCCGGCTGATGGGGAGGGGTGGTGAGGCTCAGTGGGCGGGTGGGGTGGGGTCCACTAGATCACCAGGGATATTGGACTTGGGGGTGAGGAATGCCACCGCATCAGGTCGCGGTGGTCCACTGGACCACAAGGGATATTGGACCTGAGGGGATGTCTGATGCCCAATCGACTCATCGTGGTCCACTGGACCACAGGATATTGGACTTTGGGGATGTCTGATGCCCGCAATCAGGCTCATCGTGGTCCACTAGACCACCAGTGATATTAGGACGTTGGGGGATGACTGATGCCCACGATCAGGGCATGGTGGGGCGCCGCCAGGTGCAGCGGGAACAGGTGATGGCCACCCACAGGTGGCAGCTACTGTGTTGCACCCTGCAATGCGGCAGCTCACCTGTGGGTGGCCCTCAACTTGTTCCTTTTTTTAGGTGTAACTTTGTGCAGGTACAGGTAGGGGTTGCGCCTGCATATCTCTGCATGGCCAGGCTGAATATCGAGCTGTGCAGGTTATGCATGGGCATGCCTCCACCTGTGCCTGCATACATTACTGATGCACCCCGGTGCATCGGGATTTGTGCGGCACACTTTTCCCTTTTAAATATCGCACCGGGGAGCATCAGTGGGTTGTGCATGGTGCAACACCATTGCGCCATGCGCAACCCTTTTGAATATCTGGGCCATAGTTCACACGGCATTATGCAACACTGTGCCATATGTTCAGGGGTGTAGTGACTTATGTCTTTTACTGAATAGCAATATTATTTTACGCTGCTTGGGCAAAGGACCACAAAGTAAGGCTGAGCAATTTTGTTAGAACAAACGTTATTATTACTAAGAGACGTATGCAACTTAATCTAAGGGACAGAGTTGTACTTTTATGTCAAATGTCCTGTGGCATTAAAGTTTTCTTTCTTACTAACTAGGAAGTGGATGTCACCATTCTCCCAACCCTCCTACCTATCCTGGCCACCGCCAAGCCTGCTAGAGTAGCCTATCTTGAATCTTAGACTTTACATTACATGTAATTTTATTGCTACATTTCTCACTGTCTAGATGGTAGATTGGTGGATGATCTCAGCCCCCCTGTGGGGTCAGTGCCACCGACTATGGATGGTTACCTGACTTGGGTTGACCCTACCCAAGTCACCTCTATATAGCCCTGTGCTGAGTGCTGGAGCTAGCATATCTGAAGGGTGATTTTGCACCCTCTTTTGCAGTGATCTCTGCTCATATAGTAAGACGCATTAGAAGTGCACATTTAGTGACACTAGTTTAATTACTTATAGGTCAGTTGACCTAGGGTTTGTTTATAATTTTATTTTTCTCTAACTAACTGTTGCTGTGTTTCTGATTATCTCTGCAGTCATTCAGTATATCAAGGATACAGTTGCTATTTGTATCCTGGCAATGTTTTCACCCCCACTCACGCTCTCACTTGGATGGGTTGTGCTGCTCTGTGCAGGGCATTGTATCACACCACTAATCTACAACAACTGCCTCCTTCCCTCTTCAGATAGTGCAGTAAGTAAAAATTTTTCTCTCACTCAGCGAAGACATGGTGTTGAACCCTCCCCCCATCTGAAACACATAGATGGGCATCAGGGAATGTCAAGGGGCTCAATCACCCAATCAAAAGAAAAAAGGTCCTACAACATTTACAGTTCCTGAAGGCAGACATAGCACTTCTTTAGGAAACACATCTCCTAGCTAAATTAATTAATTGGATGAAGAAGGGATGGGTGGGTGAGGTTGTGGCTAGCTGTTCCTCTACTAAGTCTAAAGTGGTTGACATCCTTATTCGCTGTGCCTCTGTATGGAAATTAGATGGCATCAAGTAGGACAACCAAGGCAGATGGTTGCAAGCATGACTAGTCTCACCAGAGGGGCCCATGATATTGGGCAACTTGTATGCCCCTAATGGCAGCACACAGATTTTTCCCAGACATAAGTCAGGCAATTTCAGATCTACAATCAGGTGGCCCTTCCCTTTCCATCCTATTAGGAGGTGATTTTAACCTGCTTGGTGATATATTCCTAGACAAATCAACCCCTACACAACAGTTCAGCCCCAAAGCTAGATAATTCCTCGCTGATTTGAAGGAGGAGTGGGCTCTAGTAGATGTTTGGCATAGAGAGCATCCCACAGATAGAGATTATACATTCTATTCTACTCCCCATCAAATGCATAGTTGTATAGACTTCTGGTTGGCCAACGATCTTGCTGTAAGGGGCATAACGGGCAATAGGATTGACTCAATAGTAATATCAGATCACTCCTCAATATGGCTGTCATTCCTTCCCTTTAACCACTCCACCCATAGAGTTTGTTGGTTCTGCAACCCATTGCTTTTCAAAGACCCAGCCTTTGGTCAAATGCTTTCCCAGACGATGAAGGATTACTTCCCTTTAAACTCTGAATGTAGAGTATCCCCTGGTATAGTCTGAAATCTAGATTTAGTAGTTGCCATATTGGTCCTTGCAAGAATAGATCCAGAAGCAAATGATTTGATACCTTTTAATGGACCAACATAGATGTAACAACAAGAACAAAGTGCTCTAGCTTTCATACCAACCAGTCCTTCTTCAGAAGCTCATGGCTCACTGCCATGAGCTTCTGAAAAGAACAATGATCTAGACTGATTGTTACATCTATATTGGTCCATTAAAAGGTATCAAATCATTTGCTTCTGGATCTGGTATAGTCTAGGATGCCTGTAAGGCAGTACTGTGGGGTTGCATTATTGCCGTCTCAGCAGCCCGTGACAAAGCATGTAAGTCCAATGTAACTAGGCTGCAGGCAGATCTAGTCAGTCTAGAACAAAGGTTCAAGTCTGCTTCACAGACAAATGTAGACTATGGCTTGTATCAAGAAATTCTCAGTCTTAAATAATAGAGTAATGCTATTCTTCATCAGAATCAGAATGGCTTCTCTTGCGATCCAAAAAGAATTTCTGGGCTAATGGAGAGAGGTCTGGAAAGCTTCTGGCTTTCCAACTGCATAAACAACAGGATGCCACACAGATACACTCTTACGCACCTCATCTGGATTAATCACATGTACCCCAAAGATATTAATCATATAATGTGATTATTTATGAGTCCTAGTACCAATCCTGCTCCATGGTCAGCTCAAAGATCTAGCTCAGTGACTGTTAAATTTCTGTCCAGCAAGCTCGGCTCCCATCCCTCCCACATGACCAAATGACTAAGTTGGAGCCCCCAATTCATGTGAGGAACTACGATTAACACTTTCAAAATGGCTCATGGGAAGGCTAACGCACCTGATGGCATGTCTGTGGAGCTATACCAGGCTTTTGTTCAAGATATTTGTCCTCCACTCCAACTGGCCCTTCAAGACATGGATGAGAACAGTCTTCTCCCACCATCTATGAGGGATGCACTTTTCACACTTCTCCCAAAACAATTTACAGACCCGCTGGATTGTGCAAATTTTAGGATGATATATTTGTTCTCAGTGAATACCAAGATACTGGCTAAGGCATTAGCCACCAGACTGATAGTGGTGCTCCCATCACTTATCCATCCTGTGCAGGTGGGCTTCATGAGGGTAAAAACAGGGGTGGACAATACATGCTTTTTGATTAATTTTAAATGGTTTGCTCATAATGCCCCTCTCCTCACAGCTGCACTAGCAATAGACTTTGCTAAGGCATTCAGCTCCATAGAGTGGTGTTATATACATGAAATCCTAAAGATATATGGGTTGGGGCCTTTTTCAAGCAGTGGATATATGCGCTGTACTGTTTGCCCATGGCATGTATCCTTACAAACAGTGATATCTCCCCACCTTCCCTCTCCATAGAGGGACTAGGCAGGGTTGCCCCTCTCCCCACTTCTATTCCTGACCTCTCTGGATCCTCACATCTTGGTCTTTACTGCCAACTTACTGATATAGAGATAGAATTTGCAGGGCAATTATATATTGCTATGGCCTTTGCAGATTACCACCTCCTAACCTTGACCAATTATCAGCAAGTAATTCCTGAGGTTATTCAAGTATTGGGTGACTTTGCTCTGCTTTCAGGCCTCAGGATAAATCAAAGAAAGAATATGCAGGCACCCTTAAACTCTCATTGTAACAGGGATTGCATACTTGGCATCGGGTTATCATGGACACCTCAGAGCTTTAATTCTTTAGGGATCCAAATTCCAGTTTAAATGGTCAATGTATGAGAATGCTAATTTTTCCCCACTATATGCTCAGCTGACCACAGACGTGGAGAGGTGGCGAAAGATCAAGCTGTTGCTTCCAGGCAGGGTGATTGCAATATGTATGTTACTCCTACCCTGGGTTATGTTTCTCTTTAATAATTTACCCATTCGTCCCTCTCCAAAACTTTTTCAATAACTAGAAAAATTGGCCTCTAACTTTATTTGGGACTATAAATCACCAAGATGGAGTAAACAAAAAATCAGGGCACACTGGTCCAAAGGTGCCTCAATGTGCCATGGTTCTTTGACGATCACTTAGCCTGTCTTGCAGCCCAAGCGACCAGATGGTTTGCAGCACAGAACTTGGCGGTTCCCTTTTGGTTCCATTTGGAAACAGCATTAGCAGGATCCTCAGCTCTTTACAACCTTCTAACTCCGCTCCCCAGAGTTGATCCGCAACTCCCTCCCCAATCATAAATATTGCTCGAGCTTAGAAAATCCTTTGTACTAAGTCTCACATGCCAAAACAGGTCTGATACCCTCCGATTCAATTTGCCCAATTATGGCATAACAAACTCATCAAACTGAAGGAGCTGTGGTAAACTGGCCATCTTGGCAGCTGCATGGTATTAAATCAATTTATGACCTTGTCATGCATGGTACTAACCATGTGGCCTTCTTTGCTCAGTTGCAATGCAAAATTTGCACTACCAAACAAAGACTTTTGGCACTACTTACAGTTTCACAGTGACTTGTTACCCTTCTTAATTATAATACTGACATCACATGGTGGCAATGACTAAATAACCTCTACACCCTTAACACTTGGAAAGGCATCTTGGGTCACTTCTATAGTCCCTGAAGAGGCTCACACCCATGCAGTCATGCAGACTGAAATGGAAAAAACTGCTAGGTGTGCCAGTCTCTGAATAACAATGGCATTCCTACTGCAAGGGTATAAACCAGGCCTATAGAGACACAAATAGCCATTATATTCAGTTAAAAATCTTACTGTTTTGGCATCTTACCCCCAAAATCCTTCACAGTCGTGTGTTAATTGGTCTTGGCCACTGTTGGCTCTGTTTGCAACCCAATGCTCATATTAAGCACATACTTTGGTCCTGCCCCTCACTTACTATTTTTTGAAGTATGGTAGCTACTGATAGATTGCGGGTTCTAAATATCTCAATTAACCTCGTTGCCCCCACTGTATTATTTGGAGATACTTCCCCAATTGAGTCTCTCCCTAAATCTATACAACATTGAACTCTCTCCTCCTTTCTGGAAGCCAAGCATCTTCTCCTTATGCACTGGCGTCAACCAAAAGTACCTACTAGAACTATATGGCATGCAGCGGTGGCTCGCTTATCCCTTTTTGAAAGGCTGCCTCTCTGCAGGGAAAAGATATGCATATATACCTCACAAAGTGGGGGACGTATCTTCAGTCTGACTTTTTTAAAATTCCAGCTCAACCTGGAAACCCCCCTACTACCTGATCTTTTAACTATTGGCAGGAAAATGTAACAGTATGACGGGTGTCCCGCTTAGCCTTACTCCCACTCTTCTCCAGATGGCAATAGAAGCTTACTTAGGTGTGAAAGCATTGACCATTATGCTTCTTTATCTATGCTATTCTTTCATGTATTATTGCCAAATAACTATGCGCTATGTGTTGATAAGATATGAGATATATGGTGTTTATGCTATTGACATAGCAAAGTATATATATCCTTGTCCTGAGTATACTTTTGTATAAGTAAAAGTCTGCACAAACTATCTTTGTAAGATATCAAGAAAATACTTAATAAAACCTTATACAATAAAAAAAAAAATATAGGCTTCACACACTGACACACCCCATCAGCTGTCAATCTTAGGATGATGGGTGGGTCCGAGGGGGGAAGGGCAACCCTAAATATTTTTCTTTTCCTGACTTTTAGTGTTTTAAGCCTAAATGATGCATTAACACAGTTTTTAGCATTGAATTTTCTTACATTTTGAGAAAGAATAAAAAAGTAAGAACTTGTGCAAGTTGGAGAATTTATCCTCAGCCAGGAAAACTGCAGTGCCATGCAGTGAAGTGGGACAGACTGAGATTCGGGCTCACTCAAGAAAAAAAACAAATAATGAAATACAGCTCAGTTTTGATGTAAAGGATAGCGATCGAGTCTCGGCTTCTTACCAACCACACAGGCATACACTGGCAGCCTCAGTTCTCTTGCTCCTCTCGTCTGGTCCTCCTCAGCTTGCATCAGCTCATCTCACAAGTCCCTGCCTGTCTTGCAGCCACCAGCCAGTATGACCTCAGCTCAAAATCATGCTAGGCTAGCTCACTGTTCTGGAGGACAACAACAGTGTTGCTCTGCCTGCTCTGCACCACCGGTATGGTGATCTTTCTCCACCCAAGATGAAGATGCCACTCTAGGATTTGGTAGTTGGCTCTCCTCGGTCTCTCTTTCCCATAGTTTCACTCAGGTACTAGGCTCTTCCGATTAGGTAGCCAATCACAGACATACTGTACATGGTGACTCGCCCATGGACCGGATAGAATCAGACAGTTACAAGGTCCATGGTGCACACCTGCCGAGAAGCTTGAATAGGATGTAAACAATAACGCACGACAGGCATATATGTGACATCTTCCTCTTTACACAGGAGAATCCTGTTATTTTTGACTGAACTCCCTTCCTCCCTCCTGGGAAACAAAATTTCCTGCTTAAGTAAAATTCTGTCCAAAATATCCATGTTTGAAAGGCAGATAAAGACACATAAAAATTAAATCAGTGATGAACAATGTACCTGATAACATTATATAACTAGTTGTTTATTCTTTTTAGTGCTTATTCTTTACAAAATGAAATACATTACATTTTTGTAATGACTTTTTTCTTATTTGTTTTATGCCATTTAAGGACAAACTCACGATTTTATAGCATCTCCCTACTAGCAGGCTAATCTCCCTTCTAATTTGACCCAAATCTCCTTCTTAAGCAAGTTGGCTGGCCAATCTCCCTCCTAATTTGACCCATATCTTCCTCTTAAGCAAGTAGGACATATCACATGTTTGATGACATGGTGTGCATTTATTGGGGATTGATCAATACCCCTGGTGCATTGTGAGGCACAAGGCCACAGGCCAGTGTCCTCACAGCACCCAGACTGTTGATTAATCCCCAATAAATGTACACCCTGGAGGTTTTTGTGCTTATAACATGGGCCAGATATTGACAGAAATCGAACAAAACTTGTAGATTAATAGGAGAAAACTGTGGACTACTTAGTATTCCTACACTACTTTTAACTGGTTTACCACATCCATGTTTGTTTTGCCACATGAAAATTCAGCTTATTATAGCAGTTTGTGGTAAACAGGCTAGCATATTAGTACCAAGTGGCACACTCATGTGTCTTTGCTACTTCTCATTTGTTACATGTCTTGCAGATACACTGTTTAATAGTACAGATGGAGGGTGACAGACAGACAGATACAGAGCTTTTCTACAGTATGTACTGTACCATATGCTGCTGTTTTCAGTAGTTTTTTGCTGGCTGTGGGTACTTACTTCATTAACTGTTGCATTGTATCATGAGATAGTGTGCCTCTCTGAGATAGCACAAACACAAAATGAGCTCTGATTACACTCCAAGATGGATGTTGTGTATTGTAACGTGCACCCAACGTGGCTCACTGCCCACATGACTCGCACAACATAGTACTTGTCCACAGAGAAACACAGATTTTCTGTCTTGTACAGTTGAGTCCTTGCTGTTTCCCTGTCATTATGGTCACTTGCAGAGGTAGTCAACAGATTGTGGGTAGCTCTGCTGACATCTAATTGTGGCTGTCGGCTTCCTAATTACTTCAGCTAGTATGCGGCTGAGCAATTCTGTTGGAACTCGATCACCTCCACAGTGATATCACCTTACACCAAACAGACAGGCTGGTACCTTTCACTTAATGCTACGTGAATGTCCTTATCACTCTCCCAAATGGATAGCTAGGCAAGGAAACCAGGGCATGATACGACTGGGTGCTCATGTGAATACCAAGTGGAGAGGAGGAAAATGGTGACTTTCCCTTCCTCAGTTAAGCAGCTTTTGCAAAGCAGCACTTGTATGTTGGGGATCAACACTTCTGTGTCACTCTTCCAGTACAGAGTGCTGCAGCCATGGGAATGCAGACATGTGGCTACTTTTCTACCCTTTGAACTGTCTGTGAAGTCAGATTGTGAGGAAACTTTTCTCGTGGTGCAATCAATGTGTGTTTGTTGCTGTGAATGTGGATATGCTAGGATCTTCAAGGTCCATTGGGTTAGTAGGTGTGCACAGTCACTTAGCAGAACAAAAAAAAAATACTGCATTTCATTTTTGCAACTGCAGACAATAAGTTTGGTCACTTATATTATTTTTTCCCTTCCTCGACTTCTCACCACATCCACTTTCTGTAAGATTAAAACTAATTAATGAACGGTCACCTGACCCATTACATTCAATCATGTTTCACAAACATAGATGCCCATGCTATAAGTAAGCAATAACTCACAACAGGGTGTACGGTTATTTGTGATTAATCAACACCCTGGGTCTGTTGTGAGGCACAAGGCTGCGTGTCCTGACAGCATCTAGGGTGTTGATTAAGTAAGCAATAACCCATGACAGGGTGTGTGGTTACTGGAGATTAATCAACACCCTGGGTGCATTTTGAGGCATGAGGCTGCAAGCTGAGGGTCCTCACACGACCAGGAGTGTCGATTAATCCCCAATAACCACACACCCTGGAGTGGTTTATTGTGCTTATAACATGGGCTACATTTGGACACAAATGGCCTAAAACTGTTGTAATATCAGACAACATATGTGGGATCTATTTAGTGTTCCTCCACTACTTTTTGGCTGTAGACCCACATTTTTCTGTGTTATGCCACACTAAAAAAGTTCACAACATTAAACTTTGTAGTGAACAAGGTACACAATAGAATCAAGGAGCTACTGGAGCATTTTATTCTGCTAATAACAGAGTGCAGTATTGTTATGTGTGCTGACACTGTACTGTGTTTAGGGGAAAACACTGTAAACAAAGGGAAAACAACAAATGTATGTTATGGTGCTACTCAGTCAGCGAGTCACTAATAATCCATCCTATGCAGCCTCAAACTCCTTGCTACTCTGGGACATATCGATCATTCTACTACATTGGTTTACACAGGAGGGATTATGGCAAACAATGCAGGAATGGGAATGTTGGAAACAAATACTGCTTGATGGGAGCACAGCATGTCATGCCACAGTAATTACTGACAGAGGGAAACAGCAACACGAGTGAGGAATGGGTATGCTGGGATGCAATGCTGTAGGAATGTCTCTCTCTGTCACTTTCCATGGGTATCTGTCGATTGCTGTCACATCCTCGAGGCCGGCCACTGCAGAGACAGAAACACAGAGGGAAATAGAGATGCACACCACTACAGACAAGATTGCAATAGTGATGAGTCACGCACACACAGTACAGGTGCTGATGCACATTCTGACTGTCTTCTTTCCATGGTACGTGTGTGGTACTCGTCGGCTCTGCTACACAGATAGTTTCTGTGTCTCTCCAGTCATGGCTGCTATACTAGGGGAAAGGGTTTCAGGTTTGTTTGGTTACTGTGAACACTCTGTTCTAGCTGCTACCTCCTTGCTGGGACCTACAAAGCCCACTGGGTGGGTGGGCAGGGCACAGTCGCATAGGTGTAATAAAACATGGCTGCTGCTGACATTCATTCACATCATTCAGTAATTAGTTTGGGTGTGCTGTATGATTTCTTTCTTTTGGGACAGTTTACCACAAACAGATTATGTAAAATTATCAGAAATTAATGAATGGTCATGTGCTAAATGTTAACCAATTGAGTAACAGAATCATATGTGCCCATGTTATAAAAAAATATTACCATAGACACAGAACAACTGTAAATCAATAATTAGAAGGAATTCCGAGAAACCACCACCATGGTTCGACAGAACGAAGCTGCCTGAGCAAACCCCATCCTCATTTGTCTTCCAGGACACCCCTGGGCTGAGAAATTAGATTTTTTAATTCGACCATCTGGTCCCGTGCGTGTGATGTATGATCATGATCAAAGAATTTGCAGGCTTGCGATCAAAGAATTTGCAGGCTCATGATCAAAGAATAAGACATGCTGTAAATCAAAAAATACAAGGAATTGCGGTTCAACAGAACGAAGCCCCCTGAGCAAAACCACCATTGTTTGACTTCCTGGGGCACCACTGGGCTGCAAAAATTGAATTTTTAATTCGTCCATCTTGTCCCTCGCTTGAATTGTACAATCGTGATCAATGAATCTCACAATTAAAGCATTTGCAGGCTAGCAATCAAAGAAATTGCAAGCTCACAACCAAAGAATTAAAAATGGTGAAATGCGATTCTTTGAGCGATTTAAACCAAACCAATGCCTCGATAGAATGAAGCCTCCTGAGCAAAACCCCCCACATTTGTTTCCCTAACCCACCCCTGAGCTGAAGTAATGTGTTTTTTGCTCACGATGCAAGATCATGTTCAAAGAATCTCGCAATCAAAGAATTTGCAGGCTGGCAAAGATCATTAGTGAGCCACAATCAAAGATTTTAAAACCTTATAACTCTATTTTTTGTCCAATTTGGATGAAACCAAAGGCTTAGCTCTGTAGATCACAGCCCCCTGAATAAAACCCATCCATTTACTTCAGGAGTGACCCCTGAGCTGAGTTATTTGTGTTTTTACAATCAGAAATCTAAAAACAAGATGGCGGACCTCGCGATCGAAGATTTCTCGGGGACAAGATTCTTGAACCGTGAGGCTGCAAATTCTTTGACCACCAGGTGGGATGAGATGGCCAGAACCCCATTCTTTGTTCACAAAACATACATATACATTTCCCATTGACATATAATGGGAATATAAAAGTGGCATAACTTTGAATACCTTAATATTGTTTCACCAAATAAAAAGAGACATGCTGCCTCCAAAGCTCTTTCAAATGAACCATCTTGCAGAGTGGCATGCCACACACGGCCACATCAAAAATCCCAAAAGCTGCCTCCAAAAACAGATAATTTTGCATTTTTCAGCATTTTGGTGTGCAAAGACAGTAAGGTCGACTAAAACAAAATCTGGAAAATCAAGAGATCTACCAAGCTCCACCACACATACCAAATGTCTGCAAATCCATTCAACAGATCCAAAGTTATTAATGTGGAAAATCTTGACTTTATCACAGAAATGACATTTCAACCCTAAATCTAGTGCCGTGACAGCGCCACTATAATATATATATATATATGTACACACACATATATACATACACACGTATATATATATATATATACAGGTATATGTATATATTCATTGCAAAAAACTCCATTAATGCATGAGTTATGGTTGATGGTACATCGAAAAATGTTTGGAAATTTAGTTTGTAGTCATTCGTCCTAACTCTCATCCTGTACTCCTATACTGCAACACCACAGCTTGTTTACAAATGTAATGGGATAAGAGTTGGGTCTGAAGACCTCAAAGCACACCTCACACATGTTGTGTTTGAGGCTGGGGTAGTGGGGGTGGTGGTAGGAGTTGGTAACCCTAACACAGAATTTACAAACTTTTGTCTGTGTACCATCAACACAAATTGATGCAATAATGGATTTTTGCAATGAATTTCACTTCATTTGACAATGTGTAATGTAAATAGTAAGTGGTATGTCATTGCTGGAAGGCAGGACCTTCAAAGACTGAAACTTATTGAGTAATGGCTTGTGTCTGTGGGAGCTTGGAAACTCTGTGCCTTGTGCTCCCATTACACGTAAGTTCAGGGTCATAATGCAGGCCTAGAGACATGAAAATGAACCCAGGAATACTCAATCGATTGGATTCTGTATCTAAGATAAAATACATTGGGGACAGATTTCTTTATTTAACAAGTAGATTAAAAAAAGTTGGGTGCACTGGATTGGGCTCCAAGTGTGCCACATCTTGTTTTTTTGGGGGGAGGGGATTCTTGCCACCAACATGGGGATTGTGCACCCCAATGTTGGCAGAAAATATTTCAACAATAATAGAAGCCTTGGCCCCTTAACAGACCTAAAAAGGAGAAACACTCCCTTTATTAGGTAAACACCAACAGGTGTTTACCTAATCGGGAGATGAGGAACACGGTGGCAGTATTAGTTTTTTTTTTACACAGGACAACATTAGTTGAGGTACTGCTGGCAGCTGCTGCAATTTGCAAAAGTGTTGCATCCATTTCTTTAGCAAATTGGGACAGTAAGGGAATCGATTGTAAGAAGGGTATATCGGGGGATCAGAATAAAGATCTGATGCCCCCAGTGTGTTCCTCGGCCCCCGATTTACTATAGCCATGAGTTTTTAACTTCTTTTTTAACTTAATTTTGTTTAAATTCTGTTTATTTTTGTTTTAATTCTTTGAGTTAGTAAGTGTTAGTTTAATGAAGGATCTTTACTTAGAGAGTCAGTATTGTCTGGCATCTTTGGGAGTAGTTTAGAGCTGCTGAGAATAAGTAGGAGTCGACCACTAAGTTTTCTTTTAGTCTCTGTTTAATACACCACTATTGGAATTGGCAGATCAGAGAAGAAAAATAAAGAGAAAACCCTGCTGCTGATCAGTTTCTGGTCTCAGTTTGGGGACTGAGTGGATCGTGTGGAGAGTGTGTGGTAATGGTCTGGTGGTGTGCAGGAGGACATGTGGTGTTGGTTAAAGAGCATTTGAGGAACTATTCTGGTGGAGTGAGGCCCTGGTTGGTGAAGTGTTCAGGATGAATTACACTGGAAGACACAGGAGCAGTGACTGGAGTGAAATGGACTGCTATTGTTCCTGGCTGTGACAGCAAGCAGGCCCTGAAGGTTTGAGTTCAATGGGAAGTGGAGGTTCAGTGTTTCTGTGGGCCACTTACCAGAGGGAGGTAAAGGGTGCCTGGTCCTGGATGGGAGCTGGGAGAGGAGAATCAGTTGTATGGCTGGGTCTGGCTCTGAGACCTCTTAGGTGTTAGTTGGATGTCTGGTGTCTGCAGGGTGGTCCCTTGAGTCTGCAGTCTTGGGAGTTTTTGGTGCTTTTCATCTCCTGGGTGGTGGTTGTCTGGGATCTCTCCCTGCGTCCCTGCTCTGGGCCTTTAAGGATAGCCTAGTTTATAGCTGGTCTGAGGAATTCCATCTATGAGCTCAGCTCCATTTGCAATCAGGAAGGAGTCCAGGAAGGAGGTTGGAGGGGAAGAGCTTTCAGTGGACTTTCTGCCTGAGCAGTCCTAGTAATTAATCTACTGCAGGCACCTATAGAACTGGTCTGAAACACTTTTACCCTTCTTTCTTGAACCTGATATTGACTTATTGTTAGTAAAGCAGCGAGAGTGCTTTTACTATTTATATATAAATCTTGCTTTTTCCATGAGGCCCAGGTGAGAGCTGATGCCCTTTTTGGACATTTTATTAGTTTAAATCCTTGAAGTGAGAGTTCAAAGAGTTACATGTTCACGTAAACGGTCATGGAGAGAATGAATAAATTAATGTGTGAACTTTTATGTTTTATTTTGATTTATTGGTATTTATTTAAATTGGGTGTTGGGGTTTATTGTAGGAGGGTAGGAGCATTGTTTTAGTGAGTTGTGGGTAGTTTTGGTATTGTGAATAATTTTGTGGGAGTGTTATGTTAGTCATTGCTGGTGTAGGTATTTTGTCGACAGCATATGTTGGGACCATTCTTCAGTGGGCAAGCACTTCTCCTCCTCCAGGTTGAGGGGCTTGCATCCCTTTGATTTCCCCCTACTGCAGCCCATGGTGTATATGCATTGGTGTGCCTTGGGGATAGTGCAGAGGTGCCAGAGGGGTTGGATCCCTAGACTGGGATGGAGCGGGGTGGGCTGATTGGTGTGGTAGGGTCTAGGAGGTGTGCTGGGGTGAAATGGGTCCAGGACAGGGGGCTTCCCTGCCTGGTGCCCATACCTAAGTATTCCACTGATAGTGGGCAAGTAACCAGCTCTTCTATGGCTCCTCATCCAGCTCAGGTGGTGTTATGCAGTGCCAGGTCAATAAAAGAACAAGACAGCAATTATTGCTGATCTTGTTTAGACATCTGACCTGGCTTGCATTACCAAGACCTGGCTGAATGAGAATGCCATTCCGGTATTGGAGTGAACAGTTTCAACTGGATACTCGGTGATACACCGCCCATGACTGGATCATTGAGGTGGGGGTGCAGCCATCTGTTTCAAGGCAGAATTTGGCCTTGTAGAGGTACCAGTGGGAGCCACCAGGTCCTTTGAGTGTATCATGGATGCAGGTATAGGTTGCAGGATTCCTCTCATCTACCATCCACCCGGAGATGATAAAGATTTTTTCAAGCAAGTTGCGGACTTCATCGTTGACATGGTGTTGGAATCCTCCAGGTGGTTGATCCTGGATGATTTCAATGCCTTGGTCAACAATGAACTCTCATTGTTTGGCCAGAACTTCCTCCAACTGATGCTTTTGTTGGCTTCACACAGGCACTTACCACTGCAACCCATATTCAGGGTCACTCCCTAGACCTTGTGTTCCTTCTGAGGATTCTTATTTATTGTTTAAATTTTGGTAACCGGGTACACCACTGAGACAATTACAGTACCTTTTCAGGGGTGACTTAAAATTAATTACAGACAACAGGAGAATAAACAGCAGGAACAACTCAAAGCAAATGGAATAATACAGACATTACAATGAGAGCATGGCATATGATTCACAGGCAGGTTAGGTTCCACAGAAGATTATCCTGAGGAGTAATGCAGCTTCACGAAAAAAGTTACACATAGCTCATCCAAAATGGTAAGGGTATCAGTATGGGAGTAGTGCCATGCCAGCCAGCCTACAGTAGCTGCAGATGGGATGGAGGCCGCAGACCTGGTGGTGGAACCAGTGGGGTGGTCTGGTCATTTATTTATGAAGTTATTTATTTATTTATTTAAGCATTTTACCAAGAAGGCATACTGAGCAGAGTACTGCTCGATTACAGATGCGTCCTGGGGGAAGGGAAAACATAGGAAAGCAGTTTACACAGTATAGACAAGAAAATACATAGTGGGAGAAATATTATATGTTTGGATCTGGTTACATGTCAGTAGCAGCTTGAGAGAAACAAATTGGTAACCACAGTACATACAGTATGATAAAACACTTGAAGTCAGGATTGACAATTGAATACATTGTGGAAGATCACTAACATTTAGTTCAGAAACCACTATCTACAGGATTGAGTGTGGCAGTTGGTAGCACAGTTTCATACAGCAAGAGTACAACAAAATTATGTTTTGAGCCATACAAGAGACAGTATAAGGTGAGTGAACAATAGTTAGATACTGATGAAATGCAAATTTGCTAAGTGCCAACATTCCCAGAGAGTTGCCAAGTAGATGGTAGGCTCCAAGACACAAGCACAGGTAGGGACAAAATGATCTTGGAGCATGGAGTTTAGGTGCGAAAGGGAGGTGAAGTGATGAATGTTCGCTGGGAGGGAGTTCCATAATGAAGGAATGCGGTAGCTGAACCCTGATTGCCCAGTGGAGGTAGACCAGTATGGGACAGCTAGGGACCTGGAGTCTGAGTTTCAGAGCGTGTATGATTGTGTACTAGGGTTTGTTAGGATGTCGGAGAGGTAGAAAGGGAGCTGCTGGGACCAATGCTTGGCCGTAATTTTTGCGCAGTGAGTTAGCCTGCGATAGTCAAGTGAGGTGAGGTTAATTGCTTGATATAGGGCACAGTGGTGTGTGGAGTAGTCATAACTCTATAAGGTTCAGTTTTGTGGCTCCCCCTGTGAGATCTGCCCCTTTGGAGATGGCCAGTACCACCCTTTAAGAGTGTTACCCCTGAGGGTCTGATGGCAGTGTTGGACCTACTGAGCAAGCCATTGGAATGCTTGGATCCAGGGACCTGGTATTGCACTATAGTAGTGTGGTATCAGAGGCCGTGGATGGTATTGCTCCAGTCTGAGTTTGCCCTCTCTCTCTTCACGCTTGGTCCCCATGGTTTACAAACATATGAACATATGAAATTTTCCAGCAGATAAAGGCCTTGAGGTCTATCAAGTCTGCTCGAATGTGCAGCTAGCACCTCTTATTCTGCAGCTGTCCCTCCCTTCCACCCTTCCCCTCCAGTGACCCTCCCCCTTGTCCTGTCCCATCCCCTTTTGAAGCAGTCCACTGTTCTACTGGATACCACTTCTGCAGGTAACACATTTCATCCAGCCACCACTCTCTGTGTAAAAAAGCATCTCCTCATCTCCCTCCTAAACCTTCCTCCCTCCAGTCTCATATCATGGCACCTGGAGTCCCTCCCCTTCCTTACTTTGAACAGCCACTCTGTACCTGTCTTGTTTATTCCTTTCATGTGCTTAAATGCTTCAATCATGTCCCCGCATCCCTTCTCTCCCCCAGCGACTACATGTTCAACTCCCTTAGCCTCCTCTCATATGAAAAGTCCCCCAGCCCCTTGATCATCTTTGTCACCCTGCACTGCACCCCCTCCAGTAACTTAATGTCCCTCTTCAGATACTGTCACCAGTACTGCACACAGTACTCCAGGATAGGTCTAACTAATGACCTATACAGTAGCAGGATCACCTCCTACCTCCTCAAAGATATACCCCTTGCAATGCAACCTGGCATTTTGTTGGCCATTGCAGCTGCCTTCCTACATTGTGCCGAGTTATTCATTTACTCTGTAATGAGCACTCCCAGATCCTTCTCCTCTTTTGTCTGGGCTAGCTGCACTGCCTCCATCAGGTAACTCCTTCTTGGGTTCTTCATTCCAAAATGCAGCACCTTGCAATTTTTGGAATAAAACTCCAGTTACCAGGTGTCTGACCAGGTTGCAAGCTTTGCCAGATCATGCTGCAACCCCTGCTATCCCCCTAGGTCATTCGTCACCACTCCTACCTTGATATCATCAGCAAACAGACTGATCTTGCTCTTGATGTCCAATGATATGTCTGCAATAAATAACCCAAACAACACTGGTCCAAACACTGAGCCCTGTGGAACACCACTCATCACTACCTTGGGAGTGAGAGCTCCCCACCCACCAACACCCTCTGTTGCCTTCCCTGAAGCCAGTTACCTACCCATCTCACCAACTTTGCACCTGCCCCTGTGCATCCTAACTTACTTCCCAGCCTTCCATGCGGCATGGACTCAATTGCATTACTTAAGTCCAGATACAGGATATCCACTGCATTCCCCCTGTCCAGTTGCCTAGTTACCCAGTCATAGAACTCCACCAGGTTGTTTTGGAAGGTTCTGCCTCATATGAAGCCATGCTGTCCTGTAGTCCTTTGGCCTCTAAGAGGGCCACCAGCCTCTCCTTCAGGATAGTCTCTATTAGCTTACCCATGATGGATGTGAGGCTCACCAGTCTGTAGTTCCCTAGTTCATCCTTGGGGTCACCCTTGTGGAGGGGCACCACATGAGCCATTCTCCAGTCCTGAGGTACACACCCTGAGTATAGTGAGTCATTAAATAGGTCTGCCAAAGGTTCCGTAAGGACATCTGCTATTTTCTTCAGTACCCTGGGGTTAATTCCATCTGGGCCTGATGCCTTGTCCACCCTCAGTGCCTTCAAATCCTCCAGAATTCTGCCCTCCATGATTTCCCCACATGTCACCCCCTTCCCCTCTGTTTCTGATGTTCTTCCCCCCTTGGGTGTTTCCCCACTCTTTTTCTTTTTAAATACCAAGCAGAAGTAATCATTTAGTGCTTCTGCCTTATCACACCCTGCTTCCAACCCAACCCCCCTCCATCCTAATCCTTACTATGTGGTCCTTACAGCTCCTTTTCTCCCTGATGTACCTAAAGAAGTCCTTCTCCCCTTCTTAGTTCCTTGTGCCAGCCAGAGCTCCGTAGATGCCTTGGCTTCCCTTACTGCCCTTGTCACCTCCTTTGATTCCGTCAAGTACTACTCACTGTCCTCCACCTCCCTGTTTTCTTGTACCTCCTAAAGGCAACTCTTTTCCTTCTTACCTTTTCCATGACCTCCTTGCTCAATCAGCTTGATTGTTTAGCCCTAGCATTTCATGCTCTGGGCCTTGCAGCAGGTTTTGGTTGCCTAAACTATCCCCAGCTTTCTGATCTTCCATCTCTGGTTAGTGTCCATACTAGATTGAATTCTGACCAGGTACCCTTTTACCACTTCCCCCATCCTCCCTAAGCTGGCCCTCCTGAAGTCCAGCACTCTTGTACCAGATTCCACTCCTTCCTTGCCCATATTCAATGTGAGCCATACTGAGTGGTGGTAACTCCCTGACAGCGGTTCCTCCACCGTAAGTTCTCTCACAAAGTCTCATTTGCCAGCACAAGGTCAAGGGTATTCCCTAACCTGGTTTGATCACTGACCATTTGCAGCCGGAAGCTGTCCTGGAAGGCATCCAGTAGGACCTGCTCCCTTCTGTTCCTGGTTGTTGGGGTACTCCAATCCACTCCTGGCATGTTGAAGTCCCCCACCATCACCACACTACCCTTCTCACAGGTCCTCCTGATCTGTTCCGCTAGATCCCTGTCTAACTCCTCCATCTGAGATGAGGGCCTGTACACCACTCCCATTCTGAGAATCCTATTCTTGGAATCCTGCATTTGCATCCAAAGTGACTCTATACTACCCTCCTCCCCTTCCTCACTTACACACTCCAGTCCTTTCTTTACATATAATGTCACCCCCCCTCCATTCCCGGTTGCCCTGTCCCTACAAAATAACCTGTACCCTGGTACAGACAGGTTACAGTCACTGTATTGGGTGGTCTATGTTTCTGTGATGGCCACAATGCCCACCTCTCCCTCTGCCATGAGCACATGTAACTCTGCAGTTTACTTCCCAAGACTCCTAGCATTAAGGGTAACCACCTTCCACCCTTCCTCCCCTCCCATCCTGCTCTCCTTTACCAACATCACCAATAATACTTGCCATTTGTCCTTTGTCTCTGTTATGAGTTGTAAGCTCATATGGTTTCCCAGCCTGTGTTCTCTGCATGTCTCTTACCCAGTTGCCACCCCCTGCTCCTAGTTTAAATCCCCAACTTCCTCTATGTACTCCTCCATCCTCTGTTTCAACACTTTCTTTCTCTCCTCACTCAAGTGTAGTCTGTCCTTGGCTTGGGACTACCACCCTCCCAGGTCTCTCCCCACCCTGCCAACAGCCCATACACTTTAGCATGACACCAGGTTCTTAGTCATACATTAAATTCCTCTATTCTCAGCTTTCTTGTTGTGCTTGCCTTGGGCACTGGAAGTATCTCTGAAAAAAGTTACTGATCTTCTTGCCCCCTCACATAATTGTCCTAGTTTTTCAAACCTCCTCTGGACTATATCTACTGTCATGTCGGCCAGATCGTTTGTCCCAAGATGTATAATTAAATGAGACTTGTCCCTATCCCTTCTAGCATATTTCAGAACAGATTGTCCCACCCTTGCCACTGTCATTCCTGGCATGGCCTCCACCCAAATATGACTGTGCCTCTCCCCCTTGCTAACCCACCTAACTCTTCTTAGTATTGAGTCCCCCAGCACTAAGATTCCACCCCTCTTACTGCCTGCTTGCTTCCATTCATCTCTGTCTCTTGTTTCTGGCTCCTCTTCTTCATCCTGTACATTATTTCCCCCTTTTGCCCCATTGCAATTCTCCCAGAAGAACTTTCCCCCGCTCTGGTTTGGTCCAGGCATTTATCAATTACTCCTCCAATTTCATCATTTCCCTCCTTCTCCTCCTTCTTCCCCTCTAGCAGTGCAGAACTATGTTCTGTAGACTTTTCACAAATGCCCACTGCCTCTCTCCTCATAGTAACCTGTTCACTCCTTTCCACTCCATGACTTTTGCCACTTCTTTTCCTCCCCCTCATAAGTCCCTATCCCCACCTTCCATTTATTTTTTGTCTCCTGGCCTGATTTCCCCAGCAATCGTTCTTTCTGTCCTGGGCCCCGTTGTCTCTGCTTCCCTTCTTCTGACTCTCTCCCTACCACTGTTGGCTCAAATCATGATCCCTCATCTCCCCTCCTCCCTCCCTCCAGTAACAGGCTAAACTCACCCCCAGTCTGCCTTACATATCTTAGTTCCTCCTGCAGACCCTCGATCTCCTTTCTAAGTTTCTCTATGTGGTTGCACACTAAACATCCTCACGCACTCCCTGCAATTTTTACAAAGATTGATGCACCGCAGTTGTTGCAGCCTTGCACTCTACCCATTGCTGTCATTGCAGACCAGCGACCCACACCCTTCCAGATGAAGGATACCAAAAACTCTTCCAAGTCTCCCCTCTCCCTCCTCTATCAGTGCAAAACATTCTTTTCTTAATTTCTCTTACCCCCTTTATTGTACACATTTAGATAGATTCAGCAACTGCTTTTATACAGTCCTATCCTTCCTAGCCACACCCAAAAAGAGACTTTAAGTAACTATTGCCCAATCTTCTTCCAACTCTTACTCCTCATTTCCACAATGCGAATAGCAATGCAAAATGCAGTTACTTCCCTTCCACTGAGATAGCAGTCACCTCTTCACTTGCTGCTGTTCCTTTCCTAGATGTCTGCTTTTGCTATGAAAAGTGCATGTCTTTTGCCCATTTGAGGAAGTGATGTCAGAACCCCAGATATAAATTAAATCACGGACCAGGGGTGGGTGGGGTGAGGGGCTGAGATGGTAGGACCAGCCCCAAGTCTTCCAGAAACAATCAGGTACCTGAGGCCCCTGGTCAGACCATTAGCACCCTACCCCCACTATGCACCAAAGTTTGCAGCTAGTAAAGCCAGCAAAAAAGAATCACAGTTCTACTCTAAGCCCCCAAAATAGGTTTACTACCAAAAGAAACAGGTCTCCAATTCAAACAGGTTCACCAACAACACATCAAAATAGGCTTGAAATTAGAAGATATAGGTCTCCAATTCAAAGAAACAGCCCCAATTAAATCACACCAAGTAGGTTTTTAATCAGAAGAAATAGGCCTCCGCAAATGCAGCCTGCTACACAGTGAAACATCAAACAAATGAGCCCACTTTCAGTCACCACAATGTTTCAATATTCCAACAGCCCCAAAACAATACCCTAGGCGACTGCACTGTATCCAAACCTGCAGCATGCAGAGGAAAGATGTTACATGGTATGAGCTATGGGAAATATCCCTCAAACTGCTGCTCCTCCTACTTCTCATGTCTGGTGGGATCCACCCAAACCCTGGCCCTGGCTCAAATATTAAGATAAAGCCTGGAAAAACTGAAAATGGGCTATCCATTGTTACCCTAAATATCTGCAGACTCCTTCCTAAGCTGGCATCTCTTCAAGCCTTTATTGGACAACATAATCCTGACATACTTGTAATTGTTGAGACCTGGCTAACACCTAGCACTCCAGATCATGCAATCTCGCTCCAAGGCTACAACCTCTTCAAACTTGACCAGGTAAAAAGAAAGGTGGGGCAGATGTGTTATCTAAATAAAGGACTACCTTTCGTGCCGCCTTGCCAGTTTCTCCCCAGAAAACACCCTAGTACAACTTCTCCCTGTCAAGCTTCTCCTTGGTGCCCATAACAAAGTGCTTACCATGGCTGCAGTCTATATCCCCCCTAAAGACCCATGAGTCGGGCTCCAGTCTATTCTTGAATTTGCAAGATTACAACCTCCTGACTCTGAGCTTCTCCTTCTCTGTGATTTCAATATAAATTGGCTTGCCTCAGATATTGAACCCAGCAGGGATACTATCCTAACAACCAACCTAACACAGATGGTCAACTCCCCTACTAGAAAAAACTACAAGACTGGAACCAGCACTCTCATTGTCTGGATTCTTACTAATCGCCTGGACCGGATAAAAAACACCACTGTTCTCTCAGACTCCCTCAGTGACCACTCCCCTGTGATCTGTATCTGGACAAATAAATTCCACAAACCACCTCCTAAAACCATCCTAAGTCGAATGCTACCACACAGAAACCTTGCTAAGCTAAAGACCTGCCTCCTACAACAAGACTGGTCCCCTATCTACAATATGCTGGATGTGGACGCTGCCCTAGACTTCTTCATTAAAACTTTCAACACTGCCTGTGACACCTACACCTTTCAAAAACGTAAAATCAAAGCCTCTCTAATCCCTGGCTAACAGCCAAACTACATGCTCAGCTTAAAGCACGTGACCATCTTTGGGCTATAGCCAGGGCAACAGGCTCCATAATAGACTCACTTAACTATAAACAGGTGCGCAACCTATGCACTTCACAAATCAGGCAAATGAAGAGCTCCTATTTCAAGAATGCTCTAGAAACCACCTGGGGTGACGGGAGATGCTTCTGGGACAATATACATAATATTACGGGCAAACAGACTAAATCCTCTCCCATGGCAATGAACATTGATGGCTCCACTACCGGTGACCCTAAGACTATGGCCGATGCCCTAAATAAAACCTTCAATGACCTCAGTGGTGTTCTCTCACTAGACTTCTTCCAGGACTTGTCAGTTCCAAAACTCATATCCCAAACCACCTCGCCAGACAAACTGCTATTTCTCTTTAAAATAGTTAAGACATATGAAGCCTACAGATACATAAAAAAGGCCTGCTCTAAATCTAGAAATAGCAGTGACACCATTGATCTAAAACTTCTGTCCCTCACCTTGGAAGAAGTGATCTACCCCCTCACCAAAATTCTCAACCTCTCCTTGTGCCAAAGTCAATTCCCCAACACATGGAAGGCCGCTATAGTCACACCAGTGCATAAAGGGGGTGACAAACCCACACCAGGGAACTATCAGCCCATATCTATACTTCCACCCCTCTCCAAAGCTCTTGAACGGATCATGGCAGGTCAACTATCAGACTACCTGCAAAAGTACGATCTACTCTGCATTCAGCAACATGGATTTAGGAAAGGACACAGTACATCGGCGATTCTACTTGATTTCTCTAGTGAAACTCACAAAGCCTTGGATAAGGGTTATTTAACCGGAGCTGTTTTCATAGACCTCACAAAGGCCTTTGACACTGTTCACCATAGCCTTCTAATCTCTCTTCTGCTCAACATTGGGCTAGCCGAGGGACCTGGAGTCTGGGTAAAAAGTTACCTGGCACAACGCTCTCAAACAGTAAAAATCTCTGAGGTTCTCTCTGACTCCAAACCGGTCCTCTCTGGTGTCCCCCAGGGCTCAATTTTAGGTCCTCTCCTCTTCAGCCTATTTCTAAACTTGCTTCCCAAATCCTGCCCTGAAAAATTAATACTCTATGCTGATGATGCTGTAATTCTCTCCTCCCATAAGGATCCAATCCACTCTGACAGAGCTTGCAGCTTGCTTTCTCATGTGTTGAAAAGTGGCTCTTTAAGCAGAAACTGGTCCTAAATCAAAAAAAAACAAAAGTCATGCTTTTCACCAGTCATCAAAACAGAAATAGGCATACCCACTCGTCATAAAACTTCTCTTGGAAATACACTAGAACAAGTGAACACATTCAAATACCTTGGTATCACTTTTGACGAATGTCTTACTTTTGCAGTCCATATCGATAACACTGCAAAAACAGTGCATCAACGCATTGGAATTTTGTACCAGAACCATCAATTTTTCAACCAAGCTGCCTTGAGGATTGCTGTTCAAAGCTCCATCATCTCAATCATAGACTATGGTCTAATTGTCTATGGCTCAGCTACTACCACTGCACTAAAGCGCATCTCAACAGCACTAAACAAAACTTGTTGATTCCTCACTGGAGCACAGAGACAGACCCACACTTGTGACCTCTACACAGAAACTGGTTGGTTGCATCTTTCCAATCGCCTCATGAATCTCACCTGCGTGATGGCAAAAAAATCAATCTTCGGACTCACTCCTCCATGTATCCGGGACCTGCTCTGCCTGAACAATGGCACTCATACCACCAGAAGATCTGACCACCAACCTTTCCTTGTCCTAGATGCCGGATTGCTCAGGGACAAAGATCTTTTACATACCGTGCCCCTACCTGGTACAATGCCCTTAACCTGCCCTCCCTATCCTCTACGACATTGGGAGCTTTCAAATCCATACTTTACACTCTCCAGCTCCTGTGACTGCTTTGACTAAAGTCTCATCCCACTGAGTGCACTTACATTTGTTTCACTCAACCACCATGGTCTCCTCTTTGACAAAGACAACCTGTATACCACTAACCTGGTTCTGTCTGCTCCTAAACTTCTTATTTCTCCCTCTCTTCCCTCTCAAGCTCTCCAATCCTTATTCCTTGCACTTGACACTGCCTCTGAGTTCCTTTTTCTTTTCTGTACATAAATGTTACTGTTTAAGTTATGGCCTTGTTAAACGGCTTACTGATTGTTTGTAACACTGTCTACTATGTTTTTGTACTTAATGGCATGGAACCTTTGTAAAAGAGCCTTGGCTCAAAGGTATTAATTCCTAGAACAATAAACTTAAAACTTCAGTACCATGCTAGCCCCTTAGAAGTAGTCAGAAAGAAAAGAAATAACCTTCTACCAAGTAAAATCCACAAGAAAAAATGTAAAAACAGCAAGAAGAAGCTCTATACTGGAACTGGTCTGTTCCCCTTCCCCTTCCCCTGCTTGAGGAAGCTTAGGAGAAGAGGGTGAAGGTTGGAACGTAGTTCATGGATGTCTGGTCTGGAGGAGGACATACTTAGATTGATGGCCAAATATTTGAATTATCTATCAGCTACCTCCAATAAGAAGGCAGAGTTTCTGTCCAGGGAGATTGCTGCTGGAAGAAATCAACCTGCTCAGCTCTTCTGGGCAGTCGATAGGCTGTGAAATCCACCCTGCTTTCAGGACTGGAGAGCCTTTTTACAAATTGAGTGTGACGAGTTTACTCAATTCTTTGCAGATAAGTTATCCTCTATGAGGTCAGAGATCTGCTTGACTCATTGAAATGAGTAAAATGAAAGTCAGTGCGAGGGCTCAGGCACTCAGCCTGTCTGTATGAATTTTGACCAGCCAGCGATCATGGATATCATGAAGATTTTTCATGGTATGGGATTGACTTGCTGTAGTTTGGATTTTTGTCCAACTCACCTCATTGTGGGGTGTGTGGATGTCATCAGACAGATGCTTGCTGGGATAGCCTGGTATTCATTGGATAAGGGTGTGTTTCCAAGCACCCTGAAGGAGGCAGTGGTGAAACCCCTTTTGAAGAAATCTTACCTCAACCCAGGCTGTCCTGCGAACTACAGACCTGTCTGTAACCTGGCTTGCTTTGGCAAGGTTATTGAGATGGTAGTTGTATTGCAGCTTGAGAACTTTCAAAACACCCATGAAGTCAATGATTCTCTCCAGTCTGGTTTCAGGAAAAGCACAGTACCGAGATAGCTCTGATTCAGGTATTTAATGATTTCCTGATAGCGTGGGATCAGAGGAGCCATTCAATCTTGGTGCTCCTTGATTACTTTACAGCATTTGACACCGTGGACCATGGAGTGCTGCTTGAATGCCTGTGGCTACTTTGTGAACTGCCAGAGACAGTCCTCAGGTGGTTCCATTCTCTCCTCAAAGGCAGGACACAGATGGTGGTGTTGGGGATTTTTTCCTCAGCCCCTTCTTCCTGCCTTGTGGTGTGCCACAGGGTTCTGTGCTCTCCCCCATGTTGTTAGTGCTGTATATGCTGCTGTTAGGAGACATTATAACATGGAATGGGTTGAGTTTTCACTTCTATGCAGATGATTCTCAACTGTACATGTCCTTTGTACCCAAATCAGAATGATGCATTCTCAGTCTTTAACAGCTGCCTTGCCAAGATTAAGGACTGGATGAGTGCTAATTGGTTGAGATTGAATCCTGACAAGGCTGAGGTGCCAGTGGTACACCTAGGTCATCGGGTTGAGAGGTGGACTGCTGGTCAGTAATCTGGTCTTGTGCTAGGGGACAACATGTTCAGACCCTCTGAACAGGTGCAGAATCTAGTCATTGTGCTTGGTTGTAAGCTGACCTTAAAAGCTCAGGTGTCAGCAGTCATTAAGTCCTCTTTTACCTTCTGAGGAACAATGCCCAGATAAAGCATCTAGTTCCATCCAGGGACTTTCCTATATTGGTCCATGTCATTGTGTCTTCCTGCTTTGACTAATGCAATGCTCCATATCTTTTGATACCGGAGGTGGACCTCTGTCACCTACAGCTGGTGCAGAACACTGCAGTCAGGTTGCTGACAGACTTGTGAGAACTAACCATGTGACACCTATGCTTTGCAAACTGCACTGGCTGACTGTGTGATGGAATATCACCTTCTAGGTTGCATTGCTGACCTATAAGTCACTACATATACTGGGACTGGGATACCTGCAAAACCTCCTTCAGCCCTATTGCCCCCCCCCATCCACTCCACTCTGCCATTGAGGGATTGCTAGGTGTTCCCAGAGTCTGTCTTCAGACTTCTGGTGCAAAGGAATTTTCATTTGCAGACCCAACCCTGTGGAATTCCCAATCTCATCAGATTAGAGATTGAATGTCCACTGAGACATTTAGTCCTCTTTGAAGATGCATTTATTCAGTTATGCCTTCAGGGACAATGTTTAGTTTGAGAATAACTTGCTGCATTTTTTAATCTTTTGATATGTTTTATCTTATTATTTATGTTCCAAATTGTTTATGCAATTTGTTATTTAAAAATTGCGTTATAAATAAAGGTGATTTAATTTGAACTGCACTACAGGTCCAGAGTGGTCGCTGGGCTGAAATCAAGTGTCTCTCCTCCGTACCTTTCAGTAACCAGATGTATTTGGCATTGGGGCCCTCTGCCTGTGGCTCTCCACTCCTCTTTCACTGCTCTGTTATGAGGGATGCAGGCTACTTACCAACAGCCTTCCTGCTTCCAAGAAAGTTGGCTTCTGTGCACTCATTATATAGTGAGCCAGATTTAAAAGCTCCCCAGCTCAAAATTTGAAATGTTGACACGTTTGCAGCCTATCACCCCTGATTGGTCATGGCTGCACCTTTGGTGCACATATGTCAGGGAGAGATTAAGATAAAACACTCAGACAAAATTGTGATCAACGGTTATAAATAATTTAAATTTTACAGCTCTTCTAGTGCCATCTGTGCTGCAACACCAGATGAATATTCAATAAAAGCAATTGCTGTGTAAGTGAATGTCTCACACACACAGTAAAATTAATGTGATACTTCCTGAATAATCCCCTGCATTACAGTTCATGTAATCCAGTAAACTAGAACCTTGTACATATCCAAACAAAATAAACTGTATTTCACTTGTTCCTTAAAGCCCACTGGAAAAAAAATGGAAAGAAACAATAGTTATCTTGTTATTGATAGCCCCCTGCAAGTAACAGAAACATAGACAGTAGTTCTATTATTCTTCAGAGACCCTTGTGAATATTTGAAATCTAGCAGTTCACTTGTTTTTGAAATAATCCTTGCTTTCCAGTTACAGTCCCCTGTCCCTTTTATCTGCTCATCACAACACAGTCACTGTTGCCTGCAAAAACAAATTCCTGCTCTCCAATACAATACAATGTCCCCTCTTGTTGTTCAGTGCAGTTCCTCTTTTCTTCTTCAAAATCTTTCACAGCTCCTCTGTGGTCCCACAGTGCAGCTCCTAACTGTCACTCCCAGCTCCTTCCTTCACCCAGTTGAATGCACAGCTCTTCTCCTCCGCTACAATATGCCCAACAGCTCCTCGGCAGTCGATCTCTATAGCTCTGATGTGTCTATCCCCAGCATCTTTTGGCAACCAGACATACTCGGCTTAGATGCCCTCTGCCTCTGGCTCCAAACTACTCTTTCACCACACTATTATTTGTAATGTAGGCTATTCACTCACAGCCCCTCTCCATGCCACAAAGTTGACTTCTGATATGGCCAATTGGAGATTAAGGAAGGTCACCACTCGATTTACAAGAGCATTGTTAGTCAAGCAGTAGCCTTCATTAATCAACTGGCCATTCTTACATATAAAAATAGCACTGAAATGGTGCATGATTCACTTAAAAGGGGCATGTCCCTGTGATCTCTGGATACACATTATTACATTATTGAACATTTGTGCATGTCAGCACTATCAGGTAGTGAAAAGGATTTGCTGGAAGGCTCATTTGGCTGAATGGTATAGTGTTTCTGTAGTGACACTGGAACAGTGAACCCACCACAGCAAAACCCCAACCGTGACTATATTGGCAGTGATGGGGATTTCACTTCAATAACCTTTCTGGCTATTGGGGTATATATCTAACTCCATTGTCTATGTGATGTGGAGTTAGCTATCTAAAGTAGGGGAGGGACAAGGGGAATGGCCCCCCAAATTGGCCATCATGGTGTTGCAGGGACACTTTGGTTTTGAGGCTGTCGACAGGTATCTGACACTATCGAGGATGTTGCTGTGGGCGATGTTGCACTGGTGTCATAGATTCTAGCCAAACTACAATCCCATCCTCAAACATAAGGACCACAGATATACTTATGTAAAGCATCCCTCAGACAAGAGTGGTGTATGTAGATCAGTCAGCACTGCAGCCTTCTGAATGTCTCCCTGAAGACTGCTGCCCCAAAGCTGCAGCACTGCTCCACTCACATCATTGCTTCTTTCATGTTCTTAGACCTCATCCCAGTTTTTAATTTTTTTCCTTCTCACTGTGTCACAAATACTACTTAACAATTACAGTTTCACAAGTACTCTCTGCACAGATTTTAGTATTAATCACAGCTTCACACTCACCCTCGAAAAATATTTAAGTAACCTCTGTAAAACGTTCTAACACAAATCACAGGAAAGGAGATTCTATTCAATTACAGATTCATAAGTAACTCCTGTAAAAAGATTCACTCACAGTCACAGCTTTTCAAAAAATAAACCCCCCCAAAGATGAAGATAAAAAAGATTTAAGACACTCACAGCAATAAATATTCAGCACAATCACAGCTTCATAGGAAACCATTGTTCAAGAATCCCCAATAATCACAGCTGCACCACCATCCCCTGTCCATGATATAGTACAATCCCCGTACACTCTAGACTCATTTCAGTCAGAGCTTCCCAGTAACCCCTGTAGAAGATCCCTAACAATGACAGTTTGACCACTGTCCCCTGTCTGGGACATTTTACATTCTCTGCAAATGATTTAATCTCAGTAATCATCCCTCAGGCTTTCCTTCTGAGTACTCTTGATATTTAAAGTTACACTTTTCTTTTTGGGTTATTGTGTAGTTCCTATTTTATTCTGTCTTCTGCTCACTTAACTGGTTGATCTTTGACTTCTTTTACTTCTTGCACTGCTCCTCCAATTTGACTTCACCTTGAGCTACTCCTTTCTACAGGTGGTTTTCTCTGCTATTTCTCAGCAGAATCTGTCCAATACTTCCTTGCCTTTAATATTATTGGGCTGGTTTGGTTGGGAGGGAGAACTATTTTCCCATGTAGGCATCCTAACGGTGTTGGTTAAAGTAGGACCTGGTCTTCTTGGTTCACAGTACAGAGTTATCCAAACCATTCTGCGTGGTTAAACCTTTTTTGGTGGGGGGGCAGAGTACAATAAAAAACTCACTGCATTCATTTTGGCCGGTCACATGTATTCCCTTCTTAAAATTCCAGGTGGGGGTCTCTCATGCAAGCAATTTTAAAAGTCTGAATATCTGAGTTAGTTTAGCATAATCATTTCGTATACACAGAGACGTGTCTTTTTTCTACTTACTGTAGTAACACAATTCTATAGATCTATACATGGGTTGCTGATTGTAATTGCCCAAGCAATGAGCATATTAAAACTTTTTTAAAAAGAAGCCTACTCCTACAGGATTTAGACTATTTGGGCACTTCTGTCCAAGAGGGATTCAAAATACAAACATAGAAAACTTATTTTAACATGTTACAATATGCTGTATCTTCCAGGCACGCTATATATTATTATTACCTTTGGGTGGTTTTGTGGTTTGAGGGCTTGCTGATGTTGTTGATAATATTGTCAATGATGTTGCTGTTTGTGTTGTTGTTACTGTAGCTGCTGTTGTTGTTTCAAGCAGAGGTTCACATGTTCCATTTGAAGGAATATTTCTTATACAGTTGCAGTTATCTCCAGTTGTATTTGAGCAGCTTTGGTATGTATCACACATCTGACTGTTCCATTGGTATCCATTCTCACAAGTACACTGAGTTTCATTATCCGCAAGTGTGCACACTGCAGTCATCTCCAGGGAAATAGAATGAAGGAACAATATTAATTACAAATAACAAAACATGTGATAGCACTTTACAAAGTCATTTCATGTGTCAAACTGAACCCACTTGCCAATAACATTATCCTCTGTAAAAACAAATGTGTGTGACTGAATGTATGTGCCTTAATGTGTGTGTGTGTGTGTGTGTGTGTGTGTGTGTGTGTGTGTGTGTGTGCGCATGTGTGTGTGTGTCCGGACTGTAGATGAGGAATATTTCTCAGAAGCTTCATCACCTGAACAATAGGCACAATCTAAATAGTCCACTCACTAGTAGATCTTTCATGTTAGGGGGTACAGTAGGTCCATCGTTAAGACATACAAACAAATGCCCACCTCCTGTCCAGTCTGTACTAAACAATGAGACTGATTGATTTTGGACTCTCACTGTAAAGTGCCATGTCTCTAGAAATGCAGGCCATCAGTATAGAAGCATGATAGCCTTTATTTGGCAAAGTTGTAAATAATTCAACTATTTTTTAAAACATATTTAATTACAAATTAATTACAAATTGTATAGTTTGTTTAAGCATTTAAAAAAGGCAGTACTACCCCATTAGCTTTTAAAAATGCCATAGGCCACCTTTCAAGTGGGTTTGTCACATTTTAGCTCACTTTGAAAAAAATAATATTTAGGCTAAATTCAGCCTATGTTTTAGGGTTGGGATTTTGAAAATTCATAATACTGGAAAACTTTTTTATGTTAATTGTGATTTTCAAAAGCCATGAAATGGACATGACTCCTAGTTCAGTTGGGTAGGATATTACAAATTCCTAACACTGGGCTGTTTTCAAAAGTTTTACTAACCTGAAAACTTTGTATTGGTTGTGTTATACTTTACATGTATTGTTTGTATACAAAAATGCTAGACATTGAAGTAAATAATAGACCTGTTTACAAATCCATCTAAAAATTGTGTCTGGGCTCAATTACACCTAGTGCTGGATATTTAAAACCCCTGCGAAACCACAGTATTTCCTATATGTGCTGGATTTTCAATGTAAAGCCATTATAAGGCTGGCTCTCTCTTTGAAAATCTGGCTCTTGTGGGAGATACTGTGTCTCTGTAAGGGTTTTAAAAATCCAGAATCTTGTGCATGTTTTATTGGTGAACCTGTACTGCAATGTTATGCCCATTTAGACCTGTTTTGTGTGGTCCTATGTGAAGCATGAGAAGAAAATTTGACTGTTTGAGGTGCTAAGATTTTTTTCTGCATTGGTGGACTGTGGCAGGGGAATTAGTCCCTCAGCTGTTTAAAAATCAGACCTCTGAACTTTGCAAACTTGACATAACTGAGAGTTCTGAGAACTGTACATAACTATGTCCTGGCATTGAAAATTACACATGGGGCAATTTTGTGTAATGTCCAACACTGTACAGTAGAAAATTTAATTTAGATATAGGCTTTGAAATATTCCCAGGAGGCATCTTCAAAACTCCACAACTATTTTTTTGACCTGCTTATGGGACATCCAGAAAAGGAGCTCTAACTCACTAACAAGACTGTCATGACTTGTGCTCTGAAAAAGATGCAAACATCTAACTTTGATGCATGCATCTTTTTTTTTTCATAAAACTTGGAATGTGTTGCAAATAAGTTAGAATGTTTAAAAATAAGCCATTTGCATCCCAATGCATTTGCTTGAATAATGCATGCATCAAAAATATAAAAGCTAATCTAGTGTCCGTACTTTTGAAAAGTCATCACCCCTTATATATTTTTGTTTTTCTATTCATTTTTTTATGTCAAGATTTTTTATTTTATTTTATTAAATTCTTTGATTACAACCTTTGAGCTACAAGCTCATTTACAAAGGTTCCACGTCAGGAAGAATATGTGAACATATAATAGTAAAACACTGGGTTACAATTGACATTAAACAATTGTCAATGGTAATATGACTGACAGAGTACATGGAATAGGGATTGCGCCTTAACAAACAGGCAAAGTCAGAGCTGCCGCAGTAATTAGCACAAGAGAGTAGGGGAAGGAGGAGGGAAGGGAGGGAGGTTCAATGTGAAGGAGGGGAATAGGGAGGTGTTCAGCTTAGGGAACCACTGGCTAGGGGTCACCTTGCCAGGAAGGGTGGGGAAATGGAAGACAGAGGGTTAGGAAATAGGTAGGGGCATGGACCCCTGGAGAAAAAAGTGTGTGTGTGGGACAGGGGCTGAGGTCAGGGGCAAAATGGATTGTTGAGGAGGGTAGGAGTGGGAAGTAACAGATTGGGTGACTGCTTAAATGTGCATTGGTGGGGTAGTCAGAATTGTTAACAAGTTAAGTTGGTCAGGTAGGGCAGATGCATTTCCCTTGGTTGGACAAGAGGGATCTAAGTACAGATTTGAACAAGCCAATTTTTCTAATAGTGGCTAGTTCTGGTGGGAGTAAGGTAAGTCATACTGAGGTGTGGCATTCAAAGGATTGCTGAAATTGGGTGGTGCAATGGTAGGGGATCTTGATGGAGATCTTACTGGATGTCTTTGAGGTCCTTGTTGGTGCGATCTGGTGTATGAGGGAGCTGGACTCCAGAGGCGGTAGGGCCAGAGTTGCTTTTTTGCCAAGGAGACAGGTTTAATAGAGGGCCCTGTCATTCAGATTTAGCCAAACAGTTTGCAGGTAGAGGTGGCAGGTATGGGTCAGGAGTGGGTCTCCAAGTGCAAGCCTGCAAGCTTTGTTGAGCATGGTGTTGAGTTGCCTGAGGGTGCTGTCAGGGGATGCACTGTAGATAGTAAGGCCATAATCAATAGTTGAGAAGACCAAGCTGGTTATGGCAAGCTGAAGGTCTTTATCAGAGAGGCAGCTTCAGTGCTCATACAGCAGGCTGAGCTTCCTGTCAGCTGTACTAGCCACATGATCAATATGTGTGGCATATGAGAGGAAGCTGTCAAGGGCGAGGCCCAGATATTTGAATTTGGAGACCATTTCATTGGCAATCTTTTGTAAATTCTGGATATTCAGGGTTGCAGCCATGTGGCAGCTGTGAACAGGGGCAAAGAGCATGGACTTGGTCATTTTGTGGTTGACTAGGAGATTAGATTTGTTAAACCCATCTTACACATTGTAAAAGTCCTGTTGAACATACTGCTCCAGTTCAATAGGGTCAGAATGACTGGAGTAGATTACTGCATCATCAGCAAAGAGAAGGATTTTTTTGTTGACAGGCTAATGGTAGGTTGTTTAGAAAGAGACTAAAGAGAAGGAGGCTCAGGATGGATCCTTGGGAGACACAGATGGACACTTGAAGGGGGTCAGAGAGTACATAGCATATTTTTGCCTGCTGAACACATCCAGAGAGGTAGCTCCGGAACCAGCACAGTGAGTAAGAGGAGAGCCCAGTTACCTATAATTGAGCCAGGAGGATGTCATGGTTGACCATGTTAAAGGCTTTGGTGAGATCGATAAGGGTTGCCCCCATCAAGTGACCTGGTTGAAGGCACTGTGAATGTAACCCATGAATTCAAGAAGTGCTGCGGTAGTGCTGTGGTGTTGATGGAAGCCATGCTGCTGAAGGCCTTGTAGTTGGTATTTGCCAAGGTGCTTCACCAGCTGATCATAGACTATTTGCTCAAGGGCTTTTGAGATAGGTGGGAGGATTGAAAATGGGTGGTAGTTGGTGTGACAAGCCACCTCTCCCTCTGGGCTGAAACAGCTTTTAGAGAGGTTTCTATCCTCAGGTATTCACTGCCACCAGCTGGGCTGTCCCTTCCGGTACCCCTAGAAGTGTACAAACTTGAATAATTAAACATTCAATTGCACACGTTAAAGTCTGGTAGTGTGTCTCTCTCGGGTGGCGGATGCTACACAGAGTTTACCTGAGCCAGTGGAAACCAAATATTACCTTAGAAAAATGACATCACGGTCACAACTGTTGAGCAAATAAATAGCTTTTTACTTAACAGAAAGTGCAGTGAGCATTTACAGGATATATATTTATAACACAAGAGAATAACACTAATACAGGAAAAGTAAACAAATGTTTTTAAATAACAGATGGAAAAAGGAAAAGGCTATTACTGCACTAAGCTAGTACTAAACTTACCATTCCCTGTCCTTCTGAGAGACACTGGACCCTATTCTAACTGCCAGCTCCCATGGACATAGCTAAATGGTAGGCTCCCAAGCTTAGATTCTCCCTTCAGCTTCAAAATAGGAAGACCACTCTTCATTGTTTCTCAGCCTCTATATATTCTCCTGGGGATAGGTAATGCCTATTCCCCCTTTGAATGCACCAACCATGTAACATGTATATATTCTATTGTCCCAATCAGACTGAACACCTATCAGTGACTAATTATATTCCCTTTTAACCTTAAGTTTATATTTTAATGAGCCAATTTATTCAAACTGGCCTGTGTGTGTGGACAGGTATGTGTGTGTAGAGATGTCCACTCGAGATTTATAACCCAGCTCTTATCTAGCAGCTTGGGAGGACAGAAAATTCCACAAGCTGGAATTCTCCACTTGCATGAGTGTTTTTTTTTCAGACTGCTAAAATATAAGGCACCTACAGAATCCAAACCATTAACTCTTTCCTTACCCCTTACCATTTCTGTCACATCTCCACCCCCAGATAATGAAGGCATGTCCCTTGGGCCACCCCAAGTGACTCAGCCATTCATGTAACTACTGGGAAGTGCCCAAAGTATCCAGTCATGCCATTATCCCTGTCTAGATAGCCCATCCGCATTTGCATTTTGTTTGCCACTGCGATGCTGGATGGTCGTGTTATATGCCTGAAGTACCAATCTCCAATGTAATAGTTTTCCATTTTGTCCACTTGACCTATGAAGCTGTATCAGGGGATTATGATTTGTGACCACAGTAAATTCTCTCCTATATAGGTAAGGCTACAGCTTCTGAAGGGCCCATTCTATTCCCAAGCATTCCTTCTCAATTGTGGCATATGCCTCCTCTCTGGGCAAAAGCCTCCAGCAGAGGTACACAACTGGGTGCTCCTGCCCCTGCATCCACATAAACCATAAACTTTAAACTGTAATTGGGGCTGGCCAATACAGCTGGGTGACTTAAGGCCTTCTTTAGCTCCTGAAGAGTGACCTCACAGTCTTCTGACCACTTCATAGGATCTGACCTTCTCTTCTTGGTTAGGTCTGTCAGGGGCTTAGCCAGATCACTATAGCAAGGAACAAACCTCCAGTAGTATCCTGCTGTCCCTAGAAATGTCCTGGTCCATTTCTTTTTGGTATGAGTAGGCCAGACCAGGATGGCATCAACGTAGGCAGGCTCTGGGCATATGTGTCCACTACCAACTTGGTGCCCAAGGTAGGACACTTCTGCCATACCTATCTGGCACTTTTCTGCCTTGACTGTCAGACCTGCATTCCTTAACCTGTGGAACACATCCTGTACATTCTTTATGTGTTCATCCAAGGTCTGCCTGTATATGGCTATTTCATCCATATAAGCCAAAACAAACTCACCTACCCCAGAGAGAATGTGATCCACAAGCCATTGAAAGGTTGCAAATGCATTCTTCATTCCAAATGGCATTACCTTGATTTCATATAAACCAAATGGAGTAACAAAATCTGATCTTTCCCTGGCTGCAGGGGTCAGAGGTACCTGCCAATAGCCCTTTGTTAGGTCTATTGTTGTCAAGTACCTGGCTCCCCCCAGTCGCTCCAGGGTCTCATCTGTTCTGGGCATGGGATAGGCATCAGACTCTGTGCAACTATTAAGCTATCAGTAGTCCACGCAGAACTGTGTGGTTCCATCCCTTTTGGGATCAGTGCCACAAGTGATACCCAGGGGTTACTAGATTCCTGGATTATCCCCAGTTCCTGCATCTCCTTGAGCTCCTTTTCACAGTTTGCTTAATGTGCTCAGCTACCCTGTAGGGGGACTGTTTCAGAAGAACCTGGGTCCCTGTATCTGCGTGGTGCTCTGCCATCGTGGTGTACCCAAGTTTCCCTGTGAACATGTCTTCAAAATCTCTCAGTACACCCCTAATTTCTTGCACCTGTGCTGGTGTCAGCTGTTTCAAGAAGGTTAGGTTGTTCACAGAGGATACAGCCCAGGCCTCCCCAAGCAATTCCACCAGTGGATCCATCTCAATTTCTTCCTCTGGGGCACTACATACAGCAAGGACCAATTCCTCCCTGTCATGGTAGGGCTTCAGCATGTTAACATGATACACCTTTCGTCTGCATCTCCAGTCTGGTAGCTCTATCATAAAATTTACATCACTAACCTTTTGGATAATGGAGAATGGCCCTCCCTTGCTGCCTGAAATTTATTCTGTCAGACAGGGATGAGTGCCATCACTTGCTGTCCTACCTCATATTCTCTGGCTCAGGCCCTGCGGTCATACCAGACTTTCTGACGCTGTTAAGCAGTAGCCAAGTGCTCTTGAGCAAATCCCATGAGCTCCCTAAGGCAGGTCCTGAAGTTCAGGAGATACTCCACAGCAGACTCCCCTTGGGAGGCGCAGTCGCCCTCTCATTCATCCTGAATCAAATCTAGGGGACCTCGCACCCTATGACCAAATAGGAGCTCGAAAGGTGAGAACCCAGTGTACTCCTGTGGGAGTTCTGTGTATCAAATAGGAGATGAGGCGAATATTTGTCCCAGTCCCTCTTATGCTGGTCAGCAAAAGTCCTTAGCATGGTCTTAAGGGTTGAATTAAATCACTCCACCAGGCCATTAGATTGGGGATGGTATGGGGAGGTTTTGAGCTGCTTTACCCCACACTTCTCCCACAAACTACTCATTAACCCTGACGTGAAACTGGCACCCTGATCTGACAGTATATCCTGGGGAAAGCCCACCCAGCTAAATATTCCCAACAGTGCATCTGAGACTGGTTCTGCTTCAGAGGATGTTAGGGCCACTGCCTCTGGGTATCTTGTGGCATAGTCAACAACTACCAGGATATACCACTTGCCAGTGTGACTTGGGGCACTCAATGGCCCCACTATGTCCACAGCTACCCTCTTGAAGGGTTCATCAATAATGGGCAGGGGCACCAAAGCTGCCTTGGCATTGTCCTCCATTTTCCCCACCTGCTGGCACTGTGAACAAGTCCTGCAATAATTTGCCACATCCTTGCCAATACCAGGTCAGAAGAATTGTTGGTTAGATGCTTTTTCATGCACACACCCCCAAGTACCCTGAAAAAGGGATATCAAGGGTGAGGGCCAGAAGCAGCTGACTGTGAACATTAGGGACTACCTGCTGTTGGAGTACCTCATCATCTAGCCCTTCCTCTGTTGTACATTCTCTGTACAACAGCCAATTGTCCCAGTAAATGGACTCTTTACCCCCCTGAAGACACTCAGCCCTATGAGCTATTTCCCTCAGTTTTTGCAAGGTAGGGTCAGTTCACTGTGCAGCACTCAGCTGCAATTTCTGACCCTTCCCAGTGCCCCTTCAGAAGGAATTCTTCTGGGCTTCTCTATTTGTAACTGGGATTCAGGACTACTGCATCTAGCTAGCCCCTCCCCTGGGCCAGACACTTCCTCAGCTGCTGAGGGTGTGACTGGACCAGCCAGAGTTACCCCCTTCACCCTCAGAAGCTTGCCCTTGAGCCTGACTACGAGTTACAACACACACCAATTTTTTTCCTGGGGTCCAAATCCTTCCTCACTATCACATATACAGGTAGGTCTTCTACAATCCCAACCTCCTTTTCTCCTTGGCCCCCTTAACAGCTCAAGAAGACTCTAGCCATTGGTAATTGGACTGTTGGCCCTGTGAATGACTGAACCCTGGAGTATTTCCCAGGCACCATCTGCTCTGCCTGGATGAGATCCTGCCTTACCAAGGAGATGACAGTGCATGTGTCCCACAGTCCCTGTGTTACTATTCCATAAAATGTAATGGGTTGCAGATTCTCATCAGAGAAGAGTGGTTCTTCAGACTGGACACACCCTACAAACACACCAGTGCTCTTTTGATCACCCCTCCCCCATACCTCTGCCCCTTAACCAGTTTCTGAGGGCAATTATTTCTCAAGTGCTCCACTTGTTTACAAATATGACATTTCTTGGGACCTGTCTCTGGAGTCCCTTAGAACCAGAGGGTTCTACTTTGGGCTGAGGTGCAAGCTGGTTTCCTTTGGGCTGCCCCCCATGGGATCCCTTATAACCATGTGCTGCCCCACCACCATAAGACTTATGCTGTGTATATGGCCGGCTAGACAGATACATGTCAGCGCTTGCTGCCACCTCTGTTGAGGAGGCATCTGCCCTGTCTAGGAGCCATACACGCATGTTCTCAGGTACAATTTTAAGGAACTGTTCTCTCACCAATACATCTTCGATTAGTTCTACAGTGGTTGCTTTAGCCCTCTCCATCCACCTATCAAGGTAAGTACGCAGTTGACCTTGCAGTTCTGCATAACTATCTTCTGGGCTTTTCTTTAACTCCCTAAATTTCCTTCTGTAAGCCTCAGAAGTTAATTCAAAACATTTTGACAACACTGTTTTAACTTTATCATAATCAGCATAGTCTTCATTACTCATTTTAGAAAATGCATGCAACGCCCTCCCCGTAAGTAAAGGTGTGAGATAAGCTGACCAGGAAGCCTTAATCAATTGGAATTGGTTGCATACTCTCAAATGACCTTAAAAATAAATCCAGGTCATCTCCCTCTTTAAACTGAGGGAACAATTTAGAATTAATTTTGGCTTCATGAGGCAATCTCACTCCACCATTACTCACGGTTTGCTGGCTGCACAGGGTCATCATCTCCTTCTCATGCTGGTGTTCTTTTTCTCTCTCTTCTCATTCTTTTTATCTGTCTGCCTGTCTCTTTTCTTCCAGGTCTTTCTCTGCTTCCAGTCTTTTTGTTTCTGCATCGAACCTTCTTGCTTCTGCTTCAGCATCCAGTCTTTTTGCCTCCAGTTGCCAGTCTTGCAGCAACAGCTGCAGTCACAGTGCCTCAAGCTGGTTTAGGGGGTCTGCTGCCACAGTTCCTGACTCACCCCCTGTGACTGTCTGCTTCTGGTCATGTGCCACAAGGGCAGCTATGAGGTCTGCCTTTTTCTTGTGTTTTAGAACTTCAGGCTGAATCCCCTTTTTCCTGGCACCTTTCACAATGTTGTTGCACAGTAAGTGAATCATACTCCATGGAGTTCATTCCCTACTGCTATGTTATACTGTGCTAACTAAAAAAAAAAGTAAAACTGTTGTATAAGTGTACTCCCTTATATATACTGTTTTGCAATGCTAAAGTAACTGTTCCACTGGCAAACTCTGTATCTCAGTGAGCTACTCAGTCTGCTATCATCACCCCACCATTGCCAATCAATTGTGACAACTGACCTCTCCCTCTGGGCTGAAACAGCTTTTAGAGAGGTGTCTGTCCTCAGATACTCACTGCCACCAGCCGGACTGTCCCTTCCGACACCCTTTCAAGTGTACAAACTTGAATAATTAAATGTGCAATTGCACAAGTTAATGTCTGGTAGTGTGTCTCTCTCAGGTGGCGGACGCCTCTCAGAGTTTACCTGAGCCAGTGGAAACCAAATATTACCTTAGAAAAATGACATCACAGTCACAACTGTTGAGCAAATAAATAGCTTTTCACTTAACAGAAAGTGCAATGAGCATTTACAGGATATATATATTTACAACACAAGAGAATAACACTAATACAGGAAAAGTAAACAAATGTTTTTAAATAACAGATGGCAAAAGAAAATGGCTATTACTGCACTATGCTAGTACTAAACGTACTCTTCCCTGTCCTTCTAAGAGACACTGGACCCTATTCTAACTGTCACCTCCCATGGACATAGCTAAAGGGTAGGCTCCCAAGCTTAGATTCTCCCTCCAGCTTCAAAATAGGAAGAACACTCTTCATTGTCTCTCAGCCTATTATATATTCTCCTGGGAATAGGTAATGCCTATTCCCCATTTGAATGCATCAACCATCTAACATGTATGAATTTCATTGTCCCAATCAGACTGAACACCTATCAGTTACCAGTTATATTCCCTTTTAACCTTAAGTTTATATTTTAATGTGCCAATCCATTCAAGCTGGCCTGTGTGTGTGGACAGGTCTGTGTGTGTGGAGATGTCCACTCAAGATTTATGACCCAGTTCTTATCTAGCAACTAGGGAGGACTGAAAATTCCACTAGCTGGAATTCTCTGCTTGCATGAGTGTTTTTTTTTCAGACAGCTAAAAAAATAAGGCACCTACAGAATCCAAACAATTAAGTCTTTCCTTACCCTTTACCATTTCTGTCACAGTTGGCATGGTTAGACTTACTGCCTGCTTTCTGAACTGGGGTTATGATTGCGGCTTTCCAGAGTTTTGAGAAGGTATCTGTGGTGAACTACAGATTTACAGTACAGGTCAGTGGGGTTAGCAGTTCATCATGGGTAAGAGAGATTAGTGTTAGATCGAGGCCCTCAGAGCTGTGCCTGGACTTCCCAAGGACTTTGGAGAGATATTTATTTACCTCACATTTAGATAGTACTCTGAGGTAGAATGGGGTGGGGCTTGGAACACTGGGGGGAACTTTGGGAGCTGGACTCATTGGCACTGGCTTGATCTTGGAAACTGGGGAGGTGAGTACTGCACTGAGGTCAGTAAACACTTTGCTGAAGATGTCTGTGATGGATCTGGGGTCTTGTGTAGGGGATCCATCATGGCTCTGCATCATGGGTGCTGAGGTATCTCACTTTCCAATGATTGCATTAATGCTATCCCAGAAGCGGTGGCTGTCTTCCCAGGTGGAGTTAAGCTTGAGTCTGTGGAAGTTAGCTTTAGCCTGACAGATTGTGATGGTGCATTTATGCCATGCAGCCTTTTAGTTTTGCATATCCTGGTCAGAGAGAGTATTTTTGTACTTATACCATAGGAGGTCCCTGGAGCTCATCAGGGCAAGGAGTTGAATGGTTATCCACGTTTTTGTGAGCCACTAATTTTCCTTTTAGATAAGGGGCAAATATATCACAAGCAGTATTGAAGCTAGATATAAATTTACTCAGAACTGTTTCAACGTCTTTGGCATTCATGATAGGTGCCCAGGTCAGCTGCATGAAGTGTTTCTTAAAGAGACTTAACATGACCTTTTTTAGTATGCGGGATGTTATCTCCTTGGCGGGCAGTTTAGATGCCTTGTTGGACGAGGCGAAGATGATGGGTGAATGTTTGCTTAGGGAGTCTGGGAGCACTTTTAGGCCAGAGATACATTCTGGGTGGTTAGTTAGTACCCAGTCTGACAAGGTACAGGTGCCTGACTTGTAGTTTGTATGGGTGGGCTGTTCCACGAGCTGAAGGAAGTTGATTGAGGAGACCTCATCATTATATGTGGCAGAGTCCTGAGACAACCAATTTATGTTGAAATCCCCCAGCACTATGACTTTGTTACTAGAGCGGATGTAAGCAGGATGCTCATGCATTACTCTAAATCCCTCAGCTACTTCCCTAAAGGTAGGTAGGTAGGTAGGCTGAGATGAGAATAAGGCTCTTGCCTTGGGTGTCCAGGTTTGAGTACACAGACAGTATCTGAAAGTTTTTTCCCATACTTAAATGTGGGAGAGCTATCACCTGTCTTTTATATAGATTATGCAGCTTTATTTAAAAGGTATCAGGATACCTAACCAGTACTGCCAGTCTAGTCCTGTTGTTTAATCATGTCCTGAAATTATAATCCTCTGTTACAGCATAATCATTTCTGTAGCAACAAACTGTGATATTAGATTTGTGGTAGATGATTAAGACTTTAGTAAATGGTTATGAACAGAAGCAGAAGAACTGTAGGTGGAAACATCCTGTTTCCATGCAAATTCAGCTAATAGTGATGAACAGAGGAAAGAGAAATGCTGACAATATATTAATTATAGTCTGTGATATGATACATTTAATGTTTTTCACAATTTTCTGAAAACTAACAAACTCAATTTAGCTTTTTCTTCTACTGTATGTTCATAATATATATATATATATATATGTATATATATATATATATATAAGTGTGAGAGAGAGAGAGAGACTGTAATGCAGCTTGTTCATGGCACATATTTCTGTCAAGCAGCAGAACAGCACTGCCCTGATCTGCTTTCATATAGCATATAATGCTCACCCTAGCAAGGTGCATGAACATATAGAAAGGAGCTAGGAGAGGTTTATGGGGACAATAGATAGTGTGTTTGGTGGTACTACATACCTAGGGTAGGCCATGGGGAAGAACGGAAATGAGGTATTATTATATTCTATCTAGGGTAGGCCTGCAGTGTAGGTAGCAGAGTCTATAGTACTCCCTATCAGGTTAGGCCTATAGTGAAGAAATTATGAAGGATAGGTTATAATATACTGCACCATTTCTCGAGTAGACCTACAGAGGAGGTAGTGGAATCTACAGTACTTCCTATCTAGGGTAAGACTATGGATGAAGAAACACAGAAGGAACACAGCTTCAGTTCATCTAGGGAAGACCCTCAAAGGAGGCTGCAAATACACCCTATTTGAGGTATGCTTTCAAGGTGTGTGGTAGAATGTGATTGATCAATAAAGAAGAGGACTAGTTTATGTCATCTGGGGCATTGAGGATAGGGCTATCTCAAGAAGCACATGGTGAAGATAAAAGATGTATAATAGGTTGGAGGACAGGAATAATGTGGGATATTGGAAGGCTGTGGAGCAATGGTGCGCCTGGGAATTGTGTGGTACGTTTGAGGTATGCAGGAATGTGGCCCATTTCTTGGTGAGCATGAGGAGTGGAACAACATTTTCCAGTACCAAATGTCTTTAACAATTATTGTTCTGAGCTACATGAAGACATGTTCTGAGTTTCATAATGAACCGTATCATCTATACAAGGAAAATTGTAGGAAATAGTTTTACCATTGTTAGGAGTAGACATCACCATGTGAATTTTCTGAATTTATTGTTTTGTAAACAAAAAAATGTTGTAGGTGCCGTATTGGTCCTTTTAAAAAACAATGCTTTCTTGGCATACTGAGACATTTTAAAATTTATGCGACAAGAACTCTCTGGCTGTAGAGAATTCTTGATAACCTTTGCCCTTCTGAGGCTCCTCAGTTTAAGGCATACTGGTGTTAATTAGCTTCTCTGACGTAATCTTCTATTATGTTTTAAATGTATATGTTAAACCAATGAGAATTATTTCTGCTTTTTCTATATAATCTGGTGTTAATAGTATGGGATATTTGAAAAAACTGCCACAAAGCTTCTGAAGAAGGACCTGGTTGGTTCGAAAGCTAAAGCACTTTGTTCTTTTCTGTAACATCCATGTTGGTCCAATAAAAGGTATCAAATCATTTGTTTCTGGATTTGTTTTGTAAACAGTCATTCTTTATTGTTAAATTTATTTCAAATGTGTTATGACAATCTACTGTATGTGTGTCTTTGATCAGTTGGTTCTGTTTAGCTTGTTTGCATTATCAGGCCTCTGTTACGCAATAAACAAAACTTTCTTTATCAATTTCAATGATACAATTTTTCAAATCAGTAGCCCTATTAAGGTATAAAGAAAACATACTTTAACTGTGTTTACTGTTTAGCTTAAACCATTCGCTATGCGATGCTTAGCATAATCCTGCTCTCATAAACCCTTATTATTTTACTGAGGATTTTTTGTGTGCAAAGTATTGCAATATGGAACATATAGCACTGCACCCATTTGGTATCCAGGAAATTTAAATCCTTGATTGAGAACACAATGATTTTAAGGAAAATGGTATTAAATTTACTTTAATCCCATAAACACAATTAAACATATGTTTTAGTACAAAAAATTAAAACAAATTTTAATAATGTCAATGACATTACCTGCAGTCATCTCCAGGGAGGTAACATTTGCCCGAGTGTCTCCTGGGATAATTAATACAAAAGGAAATGTAAAATTGTTTAGGATTTTCTTCATCTGCTCTAGTAGATCAGGAGGAATCTCAATGTAAATATCATATTCAATAAAAGAACTGTTGAGATCTGTGAAAAAGGAAGAATACAGAATTACTCGGGGGTGATTGTGCTCATCTGCCAATAACAGAGTTTAAAAATAGTTGACACTGCGCTATTCAACACTGTGCTGTATGTTCAAGGGTGTAGTGAAGTATGTATTTTACTGAATAGGAATATTATTTTGTGCTGTTTGGGCAATAGGACCACAAAGTAAGGCTGAGCAATTTTGTTAGACCAATCAGCATGTGATAACATTATTACTAAGAGATATACGTAACTTAATCTAAAGGGCAGGGTTGTAATTTTAAGTCAAAGGTCCTGTAGAATTAAAGTTGTTCTTTCTTACTAACCAGGAGGTGGGTGTCCCTGCTCTCCCAACCCCACTACCTATCCCAGCCCCCGCCAAGCCTACAAGTGTAGCCTATCTTGTATCTTAGACTTTACAATATATGTAATTTTAGTGCTACATTTCTCACTGTAGATGGGTATCCTGGAATGTCAAGGGGTTCTGTGCAGGGTACTGTATCACACCACTAATCTATAAGAACTACCTAATTTCCCCTTCAGATAGTGCAGTAAGTAATTTTTTTCTCTCATTCAGCGAAGACATGGTGTTGACCCCCCCCCATCCCAGACACATAAATGGGTATCCTGGAATGTCAAGGGACTCAATCACCCAATCAAAAGAAAAAAGGTCCTACAACATTTACAGTCCCTGAAGGCAGACACAGCACTTCTTTAGGAAACACATCTTCTAGCTAAAGCAACTAACTGGATGGAGAAGGCCTGGGTGGGTCAGGTTGTGGCTAGCTCTTCCTGTACTAAGTCTAAAGGGGTTGCCATCCTTATTCGCCGTGCCTCTGCATGGAAATTAGATGGCATCAAGTAGGACAACCAAGGCAGATGGTTGCAAGCATGACTAGTCTCACCTGAGGGGCCCATGATCTTGGGCAAGCTGTATGCCCCCAATGGTGAGCACACAGATTCTTTCCTGGATGTAAGTCAGGCAATTTCAGATCTACAATCAGGTGGCCCTCCCCTTCCCACCCTATTAGGAGGTGATTTTAACATGGTTGATGATATATTCCTAGACAAATCAACCCCTACCCAACAGTTCAACCCCAAAGCTAGATAATTCCTCAGTGATTTTAAGGAGGGGTGGGCTCTAGTAGATGTTTGGCATAGAGAGCATCACACAGATAGAGAATATGCATTCTATTCTACCCCCCCCCATCAAATGCATATTCATATAGACTTCTGGTTGGCCAGTGATCTTGCTGTAAGGAACATAACGGGCAATGGGATTGACGCAATAGTAATCTCAGACCACTCCCCGATATGGCTGTCATTCCTTCCCTATAACCATCCCACCCATAGAGTTTGTTGGTGCTGCAACCCATTGCTTTTCAAAGACCTAGCCTTTAGTCAGATGCTTTCACAGGTGATAAAGGATTACTTCCCTTTAAACTCTGAGTGTAGAGTATCCCCTAGTATAGTCTGGGATGCCTTTAAGGCAGTACTGTAGGGTTGTATTATTGCCGTCTCAGCAGCCCATGACAAAGCATGTAAGGCCAATTTAACTAGGCTGCAGGCAGATTTAGCCAGTCTAGAACAAAGCTTCAAGTCTGCTTCACGGACTAATGTAGACAATGCCTTGAACAAAAAATTCATAGTCTTAAATACTAGATTAATACTATTCTTCATCAGAAGCCAAATGGCTTCTCTTGTGATCCAAAACGAATTTCTGGGCTAATGGAGAGAGGTCTGGAAAGCTTCTGGCTTTTCAACTGCACAAACATCAGGACACCACACAGATACACTCTTTATGCACCTCATCCGGATCAATCACATCTACCCCAAAAGATATTAATCATATAATGCAATTATTTTATGAATCCTTGTACCAATCCTGCTCCATTGTCAGCTCCAAAGATCTGGCTCAGCGATTGTTAAATTTCTGTCAGCAAGCCCAGCTGCCATCCCTCACACCTGACCAAATGGGTCAGTTGGAGGCCCCCATTTCTTGTAAGGAACTACGACTGGCACTTTCAAAATAGCTCATGGGAAGGTTCCCAGAACTGATGGCATGTCTGTGGAGCTATACCAGTCTTTAGGTCAAGATATTTGTCCTTCACTCCAACTGGCCCTTCAAGACATGGATGAGAAGAATCTTCTCCCACCATCTATAAGGGATGCACTTATTACACTCCTCCCAAAAAAATTTACAGACCCGCTGGATTGTGCAAATTTTAGGCTGATATCTTTGCTCTCAGTGGATACCAAGATCCAGACTAGACGTTAGCCACCAGATTGACAATGGTGCTCCCATCACTTATCCATCCTGTGTAGTTGGGCTTCTTGAGGGGAAAAACAGGGGTGGACAATACACGGCTTATGCTTAATCTTAAATGGTTTGCTCATAAGACCCCTCTCCCCATAGCTGCACTAGCAATTGACTTTGCTAAGACATTAATCTCCATAGAGTGGGGTTATATACATGAAATCCTAAAGATATATTGTTTGTGGCCTTTTTTCAAGCAGTGGATACTTACACTGTACTGTTCACCCATGGTGTGTATCCTAACGAACAGAGACGTCCCCCCCCTTCCCTCTCTATAGAGGGACTAGGCAGGGTTGCCCCTCTCCCCACTTCTATTCCTGATCTTTCTGGCCCTCTCATCTGGGTCTTTACTGCCAACTCACTTAATACAAGACATAGAGGTTGCAGGGCAATCATATGTTGCTATGGTCTACGCGGATAACGTCCTCCTAACCTTGACCAATTCTCAGCAAGTAATTCCTGAGGTTATTCAAGTATTGGATGACTTTGCTATGCTTCCAGGCCTCAGGATAAATCAGAAAAAGACTATGCTGGCACCCTTAAAGTATCATTGTACCAGGTATTGCATACTTGGCATTGGGCTATCATGGGCAGCTCAGAGTTTAATTCTTTAGGGATCCAAATTCCATTTTAAATGGCCAACATTTGAGACTGCTTATTTTTCCCCACTATATGCTCAGCTGACCACAGAAGAGGAGAGGTGGCGAAAGATCAAGCTGTTGCTCCCAGGCAGGGTGACTGCAATATGTATGTTACTCCTACTCTGGGTTATATTTCTCTTTAATAATTTACCTATTCGTCTCTCTCCAAAACTTTTTCAATCACTAGAAAAAATGGCCTCTAACTTTTTTGGGACTATAAATCACCAAGATGGAGTAGACAAAAAATCAGGGCCCACTGGTCCAAAGGTGGCCTCAATGTGCCATAGTTCTTTGGCTATCACTTAGCCTGTATTGCAGCCCAAGCGACCAGATGGTTTGTAGCACAGAACTTGGCGGTCCCCTTTTGGTTCCCTTTGGAAATGGCTCTAGCAGGATCATCAGCTCTTTACAACCTTCTAACTCCGCTCCCCGGAGTTGATCTGCAACCCCCCTCCCCACAATCATAAATACTGCTCGGGCTTGAAAAATCCTGTTCACTAAGTCTCACATGCCAAAACAGGTCTGGTACCCTCCAATTCAGCTTGCACCATTATGGCATAACAAACTCATCCAAATTGAAGCAGCTGTTGTAAACTAGCCATCTTGGCAGCTGCGTGATATTCGATCAATTCATGACCTTGTCGTACATGGTACTGACCATGTGGTCTTCCTTGCTCAGTTGCAGTGCAAATTTGCACTACAAAACAAAGACTTTTGGTGCTACTTACAGTTCCACAGTGCCTTGTTACCCCTTTTTAATTATAATACAGACACCACAGGGTGGCAATGGCTAAATGACCTCCACACCATTAACACTTGAAAAGGCCTCATGGGTCACTTCTATAGTACCTGGAGAGACTCACAAATAGATCCCATGCAGTCATGCAGACTGAAATGAGAAAAACTGCTAGGCGTGCCAGTCTCTGAAGAACAATGGCATACCTACTGCAAGGGTATACACCAGGCCTATAGAGACACAAATAGCTATTATATTCAGTTAAAAATCTTACTGTTTAGGCATTGTACCCCCAAAATCCTTCACAGTTGTGGGTTATTTGGCCATAGCCACTGTTGGCACTGTCTACAACCCAGTGCTCATATTAAGCAAATACTTTGGTCCTGCCCCTCACTTACTACTTTTGGAACATGGTAGCTACTGATAGATTACGAGTTCTAAATATCTCGATTAGCCTTTTTGCTCCCACTGTATTATTAGAAGATACTTCCCCAGTTGAGACTTTCCCTAAATCTATACAACATTGGACTCTCTCCTCCATTCTGGAAGCTAAGCATCTTCTCCTTATGCACTGGCGTCAACTCACAGTACCTACTAGAACTATGTGTCATGCAGCGGTGGCTCACTTTTCCCTTTTTAAAAGGCTACCTCTCTGCAGGGAAATGATAAGCACATATACCTCACAAAGTGGGGGACATATCTTCAGTCTGGCTTTCTTAAAATTCCAGCTCAACCTGGAAACCCCCCTACTACCTAAACCTTTAACTCTTGGCAGGAAAATGTAACAGTATGGCAGGTGTCCCCCCTTACCCTTACTCTCCCTCTCCCTCTCCTCTCCAGATGGCAATAGAAGCTAACTTTGGGGTGAGAGCATTGACCCTTATGTTTCTTTATCTATGCTATTCTTTCGTGTATTATTGCCAAATAACTATGTGCTATGTTTTGATAATATATGAGATATATGGTTTTTATGCTACTGACATAGCAAAGTATGTATATCCTTGTCCTGAGTATACTTTTGCATAAGTAATAGACTGCACAAACTATCTTTGTAAGGTAACAAGAAAATACTTCATAAAACCTTGTGTTATAAAAATAAAATACATATAGAGGCCTCACACCAATGACCCACTCCGTCAACTGTCAATCTTGGGATGATGGTTGGGACCGAGGGGCAACCCTAAAGATTTTTCATTTCCTGACTTCTTGTGTTTTAACCCTAAATGATGCATTAACACAGTTTTTAGCATAGAATTTTGTTACTTTTTGAGAAAGAATAAAAAAGTAAGAACTTGTGCAAGTTGGTGAATTTATTCTCAGCCAGGAAGACTGCAGTGCAATGCAGTGAATTGGGACAGACTGAGACTCGAGTTCACTCAAGAGAAAAAAAACAAATAATGAAATACAGCTCATTTTTGATGAAAAGGATAGCGATCGAGTCTCGGCTTCTTCCCAACCACTCAGGCATACTCTGGCAGCCTCAACTCACTTGCTCCTCTCATCTGATCTTCCTCAGCTCACATCAGCTCAGCTCAGAAGTTCCTGCCTGTCTTGCAGCCACCAGCCAGTCTGACCTCAGCACAAAATCATGCTAGGCTAGCTCACTGCTCTCGAGGACAACAATAGTGTTGCTCTGTCTGCTCTGTACCACCGGTATGGTGATCTTTCTCCACCCGAGACGAAGACGCCACTCTAGGATTTGGTAGATGGTTCTCCTCGGTCTCTCTCCCACAGTTCCACTCAAGTACTAGGCTATTCTGATTAGGTAGCTAATCACAGACACACTGTACATGGCGACTTCGCCCATGGCCCAGATTGAAAGAGGCAGTAACAAGGTCCGCAGAGCACACACCCTGCCGAAAGCTTAATTAGGATGTAAGCAATAACCCACGACAGGCATATATGTGATATCTCCCTCTTTACACAGGAGACTCCAGTTATTTTTGGCTGAACTCCCTCCCTCCCACCTGGGAAACAAAATCTCCGCTTAAGTAAAATTCTGTCCAAAATATCCAAGTTTTTTAGGCAAATAAAGACACATAAAAATTAAATCAGTGATGAACAATGTATCTGATAAAATTATATAACTAGTTGTTTATTCTTTTTAGTGCTTATTCTTTACAAAATGAAATACATTACATTTTTGTAATGACTTTTTTCTTATTTTTTTGATGCCATTTAAGAACAAACTCATGATGTTACAGCATCTCCCTACTAGCAGGCCAATCTCCCTTCTAATTTGACCCAAATCTCCCTCTTAAGCAAGTTGGCAGGCCAATCTCCCTCCTAAATTTACCCAAATCTCCCTCAAAAGCAAGTTGGACATTTCACATGTATGACGACAGGGTGTGCATTTATTGAGGATTGATCAACACCCCGGAGGCATTGTGAGGCACGAGGCCCCAGGCCAGTGTCCTCACATTTCCCAGGGTATTGATTAATCCTCAATAAATGCAAACTCTGGAGGAGTTTTTTGTGCTTATAACATGGGCCAGATATCGGCAGAATTTGAAGAAAACTTGTGGATTAATAGGAGAAAAACTGTGGGGACTACTTAGTATTCCTACACTACTTTTGACCGGTTTACCACATACATATGTGTTTTGTCACAGGAAAATAATGATTGTTACAGAAGATTGTGGTAAACAGGCTAACATACTAGTATCAAGGGGCACACTCATGTGTCTTTGCTACTTCTTATTTGTTACATATCTTGCAGATACACCGTTTAATAGTACAGATGGTGGGTGACAGACAGTCAGATATAGAGCTGTAGCATGCAGTGTCTGTTTTCCTTATACTGTACCATATGCTGCTGTTTTCAGTAGTTTCTTGCTTTCTTCGGGTACTTACTTAATTAACTATTGCATTCTTTCATGAAGTAGTGTGCCTATCTGAGATAGCGCAGACACAAAATGTGCTCTGATTATACTCCATGATAGATGTTGGGTATTGTACTGTGCACCCGATGTGTCTCACTGCCCACATCACTCACACAACATAGTACCTGTAGACAGAGAAACACAGATTTCTGTCTTGTACAGTTGACTCCCTTGCTGTTTTCCTGACATTATGAGGTCGCTTGCAGAGGTAGTCAACAGATCATGAATAGCTCCTCTGACATCTAGTCATGGCTATCGGCTTCCTAATTACTGCAGCTAGTATGTGGCTGAGCAATTCCGTCAGAACCTTAATCACCTCCACGGCGATATCACCATACACCCAATGGACAGACAGGTACCTTCCACTTAATGTTATGTGAATGTCTTTATCACTCTCCCAAATGCATAGCTGCAGGCAAGGAAACCAGGGCATGATACGACCGGGTGCTCATGTGAATACCGAGTAGAGAGGAGGAAAATGGTGACTTTCCCTTCCTCAGTTAAGCAACTTTTGCAAAGCGGCACTTGTATGTGGGGCTCAGAACTTCTGTGTCACTCTTCCAGTACAGAGTGCTGCAGACATGGGAATGCATACATGCTGCTACTTTTCTACCCTTCGCACTGTCTGTGAAGTCAGATTGTGAGGAAACTTTTCTTGTGGTGCAATCAATGTGTGTTTGTTGCTCTGAATGGGGATATGCTAGGATCTTCAAGGTCCATTGGGTGGGTAGGTGGGCACAGTCACTTAGCAGAACAAAAAAAAATGACTGCATTTCAGTCTTGCAACTGCAGCACAATTAATTCGGTCACTTGCTTTATTTTTTCCCCTTCCTTGACTTCTCACCACATCCACTTTCTGTAAGATTACTACTAAATAATGAATGGCCACCTGGCCCATTTCATCCAAAGATGTTTCACAAACATAGATGCCCATGTTATAAGTAAGCAATAATCCACTACAGGGTGTATGGTTATTTGTGATTAATCAACACCCTGGGACTGTTGTGAGGCATGAGGCCGCGTGTCCTCACAGCACCTTGGGTGTTGATTAAGTAAGCAATAACCCACGACAGGGTGTGCAGTTATTGGGGATTAATCAACACCCTGGGTGCATTCTGAAGCATGAGGCAGCAAGCAGAGTGTCCTCACAGCACCAGGAGTGTTGATTACTCCCCAATAACCACACAATCTGGAGTGGGTTATTGTGCTTATAACATGTGCTACATTTGGGCACAAATGGCCAAAAACTGTTGTAATATCAGACAAAATATGTGGGACCTATTTAGTGTTCCTCCACTACTTTTTGGCTGTAGACCCACATTTTTCTGTGTTGTGCCACACTAAAAAATGTTTACATTAAACTTTGTGGTGAACAAGGTACGCACAGTAGAATCAAGGAGCTACTGGAACATTTTATTCTGTTAATAATATGGTGCTGTATTGTTATGTGAGCTGACACTGTACTGTGTTCAGAGGAAAAACACTCTAAACAAAGGGAAAACAGTAAATGTATGTTATGGTGCTACTCACTCAGCGAGTCATTAATAATCCATCCTATGCAGCCTCATACTCCTTGCTACGCTGGGACATATCGATCATTCCACTACACTGGTTTACACAGGAGGGGGAAGTGGCAAACAATACAGGAATGGGAATGTTGCAAACAAATACTGCTTGATGGGAGCACAGCATGTCACACCACAGTAATTATTGGCAGAGGGAAACAGCAACACAAGTGAGGAATGGTTAGGCTGGGAAGCAATGCTGTAGGACCGTCTCTCTCTGTCAGTTTCTCTGGGTATCTGTTGACTGCTGCCACGTCCTTGAGGCCGGCCACTGCAGAGACAGAAACACAGAGGGAACTAGAGATACACACCACTACAGACAAGACTGCAATAGTGATGAGCTGCACACATCCAGTACAAGTGCAGACGCACATTCTGAACGTCTGCTTTCCATGGTACATTTGTGGTACTCGTCGGCTCTGCTACATGGATAGTTTCTGTGTCTCTGCAGTCATGGCTGCTATACTTGGGGGAAGGGTTTCAGTTTTTTTTTTGGTTACTGTGAACTCTCTGTTCTACCTGCTACCTCCTTGCTAGGACCTACAAAGTCCACTGGGTGGGAGGGCAGGCACAGTTGCTTAGGTGTAATAAAACATAGCTGCTGCTGACATTCATTCACAGCACTTAGTAATTAGTTTGGGTGTGCTGCATGATTTCTTTCTTTTGGGACTGTTTACCAGAAACAGATTCTGTACAATTATTAGAAATTAATGAATGGTCATGTGCTAAGTGTTAACCAGTTGAGTAACAGAATCCAATGTGCTCATGTTATAAAATAAAATAACCATAGACACAGAACAGCTGTAAATCAATGATTAGAAGGAATTCCAGGAAACTACCACAATGGTTCGACAGAATGAAGCCAACTGAGGAAACCCCATCCTCATTTGTCTTCCTAGGACACCCCATGGCTGAGAAAATAGATTTTTTTAATTCAACCATCTGGTTCTTTGCTTGTGATACATGATCTTGATCAAAGAATGCACAATCAAAGAATTTGCAGGCTTGTGATCAAAGAATAAAAAATGCAGTAAATTAAAAAATACAAGGAACTGTGGAACACCACCACCATGGTTCAACAGATTGTAGCTCCCTGAGCAAACCCCACCATTATTTGACTTCCTGGGGCACCGCTGGGCTGCGAAAATTGATTTTAAAATTTGGCCATCTCATCCTTCACTTGCCACGTACGATCGTGATCAAAGAATCTCACTATTAAAACATTTGCAGGCACACAATGAAAGAAATTGCACACTCATGACCAAAGAATTAAAATGTGATTCTTTGAATGATTTAAACCAAACCAATGCCTCGATAGAACGAAGCCTCCTGAGCAAAACCCACACACTTTTGTGTCCCTAGCCCACCCCCAAGCTGAGATAACTGTGTTTTTTGCTCGCAATGCAAGATTGTGATCAAAGAATCTCGCAATCAAAGAATTTGCAGCCTCACAAAGATCATTATTGAGCAGCGATCAAAGATTTTAAAACCTTATAATTCTATTTTTTGACCAATTTGGATGAAACCAAAGGCTTGGCTCAATAGATCAGAACCCCCTGAGTAAAACCCATCCATTTACTTCAGGAGTGACCCCTGAGCTGAGAAATTTGTGTTTTTACAATTGAAAATCTATAAACAAAATGGCGGACCTCGCGATCGAAGAATTCTCGGGGACCATAAGGCTGTAAATTCTTTAACTACCAGGTGGGATGAGATGGCCAGAACCTCCTGCTTTGTTCACAAAGCATACATGTACATTTTCCCATTGACTTATAATCTGAATATAAAAGTGGCATAGCTTTTGAATACCTTAATATTGTTTCACCAAACAAAAAGTGGCATGTTCAGCCACCAAAGCTCTTTCAAAGGAGCCATCTTGCAGAGTGGCATGCCACATGACGGCCACATGAAAAATCCCCAAAACTGCCTCCAAAAAAGGATAATTTTGCATTTTTCAACATTTTGGTGTGCAAAGACCATAAGCACAACCAAAACAATATTTGGAAAATCAAGAGATCTACCATGCTTCACCGCACGTACCAAATGTCAGGCAAACCCGTTCACTGGGTCCAAAGTTATTGATGTGCAAAATCTTGACTTTAACATAGAAATGACATCTCAACCCTAAATATAGTGGCGTGACTGCACCACTATAATATATTTATATTTATATATATATATATATAATATATATATATATATATATATATATATATATATATATATATATATATATATATATATATACACATACACATATACATACATATATATAGATATATACACACACACACATATATACATATACACACACACACACATATATATATATATATATATATATATATATATATATATATATATATGTAGAGGCAAAAACTCTGCTTAATGCATTAGTTAGGGTTGTTCCACAGCGACAAAAGTGAGGAAATTCGGTGTTAGGGTTGAAAACCCCTTGACCTCCTACCCACCCCAACAGGCATTTGGGTGTGCATTGGGTCGCTATCCCTAACTCTCACCCCATCACATGTGTAAAACAGCAGAAGTATAGGAGAATGGGGTGAGAGTTAGGACCGACAACCCCAATGCACCTCTCAATGCCAGTTGGGGCGGTGGGCAGGGGGTCCAAGGGGGGGTTTCAACCCTAACACCAAATCTCCTCACTTTTGTCGCTGTGGAACAACCCTAACTAATGCATTAAACGGAGATTTTTGCCTCTAATTTCCCTTCTTTTTGAGAATGATAACGAGAAATAGTGAATGTAACATGGTGCCTGCAAACAGAAATGTCAATGGGCATGGTGACGCAAAGTGAAACAGAAAGAGAAACAGTACTGTAGACACAATTGGCAAAAAATAACAGAAACGCAAGCGCAAATGAAAACGCAAAGGATAACACACATGGTGGCGTAGACGTCAACGGTAAGTGAAACAGGTACAGAACCGCAAGCTGAAAGGGCAACGGTAACAGTAATGTAAGCGCACAGGCTGGTTTTCCCCAAAACCTGCATAGAGAAAGAGTGAGTACAAAGAATGTATGAATAATAATGGGTATCGGAGCAGAAAATGAGGACTTAGAATACTAAATAGGTTATATCTCAGGAACCGTACGATGTAGAAAAAAAATGTAAAAGTCATATGATTTATGACTGTCCTGGCTAGTTTTGTAAGGGATAAGTATTTTTCTGACGAAAAGTCCGTATCTCACACTGTTTCCGAGATACAGGCCCTGAAAGGTGCGGCGAACGCTGTAATGTTATCCTATGGGGAAAAAAGAGAAGTTTGGAGCGCCATAACTTTGCCTCCCTGTAATATTTTTTCACAAAATCACTGAAAGCACATCTGTGGGCTGTTGGCTGTCTTCCCTCCAAATTTCAGGAAAAAAGACTAAACTGTTATTTTGCAGCAGGGTGCCAAAGGATTCCTATAATGCGTCGGGCGCCGTAATGTTATCCTATGGGAAAAACTGTCAACTTTGGAGTGCCGTAACTTTGCCGCTGTGTAATATTTTTTCAAGACAATACTGAAGTGCACATCTGTGAGATGTCAGCTGCGTTCCCTCCAAATTTCAGCCCAAAACTCCCAACCGTTCTTTTGTAGCGCAGTGCCAAAGAATTGCTGTCATTTTCCCACAGACTAGAAAACTACTGTCACACTTATAAAAGCCGCAGTAATTTACACACTTTCATGAGCACGAAGTACTTTCAGAAAGAACTTTTCCAGAAATTTGAAAACATATTTCTGGGGTGTTTTACCCAAAATAAAGACATGGCTAGCATCCTCAGGGTCCGACTAGGTGAATACAAAAAGAATTATGTTGCTAGAGGGTCCCAAATTTAAATGCCAAGCATTTTTCTGATCACTAACTGAAAACAAAATGGTGGATTTGCGAAAGTAACAGGGCCATTTGCGAAAGTAAAAATGCATTTGCGACACTGTCGAACTTTTTGTTAACTTTTCCCATTGACTTATAATGGGAAATTGTTTTTTGAATAACTTTTGAACCGTTTAATATTTTTCACAAATCTTGGCCATACGTTCCTGAAGATTTCAGGCGGAGGTCCACACAAACCGCGACCTGTAGGCACGACCGTAGAATTCCAGAAAAGCTGTAAACGCACGTGCAGATCACACTTAATAACCTCTGCAGCTGTATATCCGACCGCTACAAAACTTGGCAAATCCCAAGGCCTATGGTTCTTGATCATGTATTCCAAATTTCAGGCAAATCTGTCAAACGGTTGCAAAGTTATTAAGGTGCAAAATTTTGGGTTTAACATAGAAATGGCTCCTCAACCCTAACTTTGGTAGCACTACCGTGCTACCATAATATATATGTGTATATATATCTATATTCATTGCAAAAAACAATGTTAATGCATCAGATAGGGTTGATGGTACACCAAAAAATGTTTGGAATTTTAGTTTGTAGTCATTCGTCCTAACTCACCCTGTACTCCTGTACTGCAACACCACAGCTTGTTTACAAATGTAATGGGATAAGAGTTAGGCCTGAAGACCTCAAAGCACACCCCAACACCTGTTGGTGTGTGGAGGTTGGGGTAGTGGGGATGAGGCGGGTGAGGCAGTTGGAGTTGGTAACCCTAACACTGAATTTACAAACTTTTTTTGGTCTACCATCAACCCAAATTGATGCATTAATGGAGTTTTTTGCAGTGAATTTCCCTTCATTTTGACAATGTGTAATGTAAATAGTAAGTGGTATGTCATTGCTGGAAGGCAGGAACGTCAAAGACTGAAACTTATTGAGTAATGGCTTGTGTCTGTGGGAGCTTGGACCCTCTGAGCCTTGTGCTCCCACTTACACATAAGTTCAGGAACATAATGCAGGCCTAGATACATGAAAATGAACCCATGGAATACTAAATTGCTAGGATTCTGCATCTAAGATAAAATACATTGGGTGCAGTGGATTGGGCTCCCCATGTGCCACATCTTGTTTTTTTTTGGATGGGAGGATTCCTGCCACCAACATGGAGATTGGGCACACCAATGTTGGCAGAAAATATTTCAACAATAATAGAAGCCTTGGCCCCCTTAACAGACCTAAAAAGGAGAAACAGTCCCTTTATTAGGTAAACATCGACAGGTGTTTACCTAATCGGGGATGAGGAACACGGTGGCAGTATTAGTTTTTTTTACACAGGACAACATTAGTTGAAGTACTGCTGGCAGCTGTTGCAATTTGCAAAAGTGTTGCATCCATTTCTTTAGCAAATTAGGACAGTAAGGGAATCGATTGTAAGAATGGTATATCGGGGGATCAGAATAAAGATCTGATGCCACCAGTGTGTTTCTTGGCCCCCGATTTACTATAGCTGTGAGTTTTTAACTTCATTTTTAACTTAATTTTGTATAAATCTGTTTGTTTTATTTTTGTTTGTTTTAATTCTTCGAGTTAGTAAGGGTTAGTTTAATTAGGGATCTTTAGTGAGCAAGTTAGTATTCTCAGGCATCTTTGGGAGTAGTTTAGATCTGCCAAGAATAAGTGGGAGCCGACCACCAAGTTTTCTTTTAGTCTCTCTTAAATACACCACTATTGGAATTGGTGGATCAGAGAAGAAAAGTAAAGAGAAAACCCTGGTGCTGATCAGTTTCTGATCTCAATTTGGGATTGAGTGGAGAGTGTGTGCTAATGGTCCGTTGGTGTGCATGAGGACAAGTGGTGGTGGCTGAAGAGCATTTGAGGAACTATTCTGGTGGAGTGAGGCTCTGGTTGGTGAAGTGTTCAGGATGAATTACACTGGAAGACACTGGAGCAGTGACCGAAGTGAAGCAGACTGCTATTATTCCTGGCTATGACAGCAAGCAGGCCCTGAAGGTTTGGAGTTCAATGGGAAGAGGAGGTTCAGTGTCTCTGCGTGGCTGCTTACCTGAGGGGGGTAAAGGTTGCCTGGTCCTGTATGGGAGTTGGGAGAGGAGAATCACCTGTATGGCTGGGTCTGTCTCTGAGACCTCTTAGGTGTTGGGGGATGTCTGGTGTCTAACAGGTCACTTGAGTCTGCAGTCTTGGGATTATTTGGGGCTGTTCATCTCCTGGGTGGTGGTTGTCTGGGAGTTCTCCCTGCGTCCCTGGTCTGGGCTTTTAAGAGTTGTCTAGTTTATAGTTGGTCTGAGGAGTTACATCTATGAGCTCAGCTCTATTTGCAGTCAGGAAAAAGGAGTCCAGAATGGAGGTTGGAGGTTAAGAGCTTTCACTGGAGTTTCTGCCTAACCAGTCCTAGTAATTAGTCTACTGCAGGTACCTACAGAACTGGTCTGAAACACTTTTCCCTTTCTTTTTTTAACCTGATTTTAACTTATTGTTACTAAAGCAGCGACAGTGCTTTTACTATTTATATATAAATCCTGATGTTTCCATGAAGCCCAGGTGAGAGCTGATGCCATTTGGACATTTTATTTGTTTAAACCCTTGAAGTGAGAGCTCGAAGGGTTACATGTTCACGTAAACTGACGTGGAGAGAATGAGTAAACTATTGTGTGGAATTTTATGTTTTATTTTGATTTATTGCTATTTATTTTGATTGGGTGTTGGGGTTTATTGTAGGAGGGTAGGAGCATTGTTTTAGTGAGTTGTGGGTAGTTTTGATATTGTTAATAATTTTGTGGGAGAATTGTGTTTTTATTATATTAGTCATTGCTGGTGTAGGTATTTTGTAGACAGCATGTGTTGGGACCATTCTTCAGTGGGCAGGCACTTCTCCTCCATGATGAGGGGCTTGCACCCATTTGATTTTCCCCCACTGCAGCCCGAGGTGTATATGCATTGGCATGCCTTGGGGATAGTGCGGAGGGGCCAGAGGGGTTAGATCCCTAGACTGGGGTGGAGTGGGGGGGGCTGATTGGGGTGGTAGGGTCTAGGAGGTGTGATGGGGTGAAATGGGTCCAGGACAGGGGGCCTCCCTGCCTGGTGACCACACCTAAGCATTCTACTTGTAGTGGGCAAGTAACCAGCTCTTCTATGGCCCCTCATCTAGCTCTGGTGGTGTTATGCAATGCCAGGTCAATAAAGATCAAGACAGCAATTATTGCTGATCTTGTTGAGATATATGACCTGACTTGCATTACTGAGACCTGGCTGAATGAGAATGCCACTAAAGTATTGGAATGAACAGTTCCAACTGGATATCCAGTGATACACCGCCCGTGACGGGATCACTGAGGTGGGGTTGTAGCCATCTGTTTCAAGGCAGAATTGGGCCTTGTAGAGGTACCTTTGGGAACCACCAGGTCCTTCGAGTGTATCATAGATGCAGGTGTGGGTTGCAGTATTCTTCTCATCTACCGTCCACCTGGGGATGATAAATATTTTCTCAAGCAAGTTGCGGACTTCATGGTTGAACCATTTGGGTGGTCTGGTGATCACTCTATAAGGTTCAGTTTTGTGGCTGACCCTGTGAGACCTGCCCCTTTGGAGATGGTCCGGTACCACCCTTTAAGAGTGTAACCCCTGAGGGTCTGATGGCAGTGCTGGACGTACTGAGCAAGCCATTGGAATGCTTGGATCCAGGGGACCTGGTATTGCACTATAATAGTGTGGTGTCAGAGGCCATGGATTGGATTGCTCCAGTCCAAGTTTGCCCTCTCTCTCTTCACGCTTGGTTCCCGTGGTTTACTAATATACGAACATACAAAATTTGCCAGAAGATACAGGCCTAGAGGTCTATTAAGTCTGCTTGAATGTGCAACTAGCACCAGATATTCTTCAGCTGCCCCTCCCTTCCACCCTTGGCCTCCATTGACACTCCTCCTTGTCCTGTCCCTTCCCCTTTTGAAGCAGTCCACTGTTCTACTGGATACCACTTCTGCAGGTAACGCATTCCACCCAGCCACCAACCTCTCTGTAAAAAAGTGTCTTCTCATCTCCCTCCTGAACCTTCCTCCCTCCAGTATCATATCATGGCCCCTGGTGTCCCTTCCCTCCCTCACTGTGAACAGCCCCTCTGTACATGTCTTGTTTATTCCTTTCATGTACTTTAATGTTTCAAGCATGTTCCCCGTCCCTCCTCTCCTCCAGTGAGTACATGTTCAACTCCCTTAGCCTCCTCTCATATGATAAGTCCCCCAGCCCCTTGATCATTGTTGTCGCTCTGCACTGCACCCCCTCCAGTAATTTAATGTCCCTCTTCAGATACGGTCACCAGTACTGCATGCAATACTCCAGGTGCGGTCTAACTAATGACCTATACAGTAGCAGAATCACCTCCTCCCTCCTCGAGGATATACCCCTTACAATGCAACCCAGCATTTTGTTGGCCATTGCAGCTGCCTTCCTACATTGTGCCGAGTTATTCACTGACTCTGTAATGAGCACCCCCGGATCCTTCTCCTCCTCCTCTGTCCTGGCTAGCTGCACTCCCCCAGCAGGTAACTCCTCCTTGGGTTCTTCATCCCAAAATGCAGCACCTTGCAATTATTGGCATTAAACCCCAGTTGCCAGGTGTCTGACCAAGTTTCAAGCTTTGTCAGATCATCCTGCAACCCCTGCTATCCCCCTAGGTCATCCACCACCACTCCTACCTTGGTATCATCTGCAAACAGACTGATCTTGCTCTTGATGTCCAATGATATGTCTGCAATGAATATCCCAAACAACACTGGTCCCAACACTGAGCCCTGTGGAACACTGCTCGTCACTACCCTTGGGTGTGAGCGCTCCCCACCCACCACCACCCTCTGTTGCCTTCGCTGAAGCCAGTTCCCTATCCATCTCACCAACTTTGCACCCACCCCTGTGCATTCTAACTTACTTCCCCGCCTTCCATGCGGCACTGACTTGATTTCCTTACGTAAGTCCAGATACTGGATATCCCCTGCATGGCCCCTGTCCAGTTGCCTAGTTACCCAGTCATAGAACTCCACCAGGTTGGTTTGGCAGGATCTGCCTTGTATGAAGTCATGCTGTCCTGTAGTCCTTTGGCCTCTAGGAGGGCCACCATCCTCTCCTTCAGGAAATTCTCCATTAGCTTACCCATGACGGATGTGAGGCTTACCAGTCTGTAGTTCCCCAGTTCATCCTTGGGGCCAACATTGTGGAGGGGCACCACATGAGCCATCCTCCAGTCCTGAGGTACACATGCTGAGTGTAGTGAGTCATTAAATTGGTCTGCCAAAGGTCCTGCAAGGACCTCTGCCAGCTTCTTCAGTACTCTGGGGTGAATGCCATCTGGGCCTGACACCTTGTCCACCCTCAGTGCCTTCAGTCCCTTCCGAACTCTGCACTCCATGATTTCCCCACCTGTCACCCCTTCCCCTCTGTTTCTGATGTTCCTCCCCCCTTGGGTGTCACCCTCCTCTTTTACTTAGTAAATACCGAGCAGAAGTAATTGTTTAGTGCTTCTGCCTTATCGCACCCTGCTTCCACCCAACCTCTTCCATCCTAATCCTTACTATGTGGTCCTTACAGCTCCTTTTCTCCATGATGTACCTAAAGAAGTCCTTCTGCCCCTTCTTAATGCCTTGTGCCAGCCTGAGCTCTGAAGATGCCTTGGCTCCCTTACTGCCCTTGTCACCTCCTTCGATTCCACCATGTACGACTCCCTGTCCTCCACCTCCCTGTTTTCTTGTACCTCCTAAATGTAGCTCTTTTCCTTCTTACCTTTTCCATGACCTCCTTGCTCAACCTGCTCGATTTCTTAGCCCTAGCCTTCTTGCTCTGGGCCTTGTAGCAGGTTTTGGTTGTCTCCACTATTCCCAGCTTTCTGATCTCCCACCTCTTGTTAGTGTCCATACTAGATTGAATTCTGGCCAGGTACCCTTTTACCACTTCCCCCATCCTCCCAAAGTCAGCCCTCCTGAAGTCCAGCACTCTTGTGCCAGATTCCACTCCTTCCTTGCCCATATCCAATGTGTGTCATACTGAGGGGTGGTCATTTACTGACAGCGGTTCCTCCACCGTATGTTCTCTCACAAAGTCAAATTTGCCAGCACTAGGTCAAGGGTATTCCCTAACCTGGTTGGTTCACTGACCATTTTCAGCAGGAAGCTGTCCTGGAAGGCATCCAGCAGTACCTGCTCCCTTCTGTTCCTGGTTGTTGGGGTACTCCAGTCCATTCCTAGCATGTTGAAGTCCCCCACAATCACCACACTGCCCTTCTTGTAGGTCCTCCTGATCTGTCCTGCTAGTTCCCTGTCTAACTCCTCTGTATGAGATGGCGGCTTATACATCACTCCCATTCTGAGAATCCTATTCTTGGAATCCTGGATTTGCATCCAAAGTGACTCTGTACTACACTCCTCACCTTCCTCCCTTTCACACTTCAGTCCTTCCTTCACATATAGTGCCACCCCCCTTTTTACGGTCACCCTGTCCCTACAAAATAACCTGTACCCTGGTACAGAGAGGTCCCAGTCACTGTATTTGTGATCCGTGTTTCTGTAATGGCTGCAATGTCCACCCCTCCCTTGGCCCTGAGCACCTGTAACTCTGCAGTTTCCCTCCCAAGGCTCCTAGCATTAAGGGTAACCACCTTCAAGCCCCCCCATCCTGCCCTCCATTACCAGAATCATCAATAGTACTTGCTATTTGTTCTTTGTCACTGTTATGGGGGTTAAGCTCATATGGTTTCCCAGCCTGTAGTCTCTGTATGTCTCTTACTCAATTGCCACCCCCTCTCCTAGTTTAAATTCCCAACTTCTTCTATGTACTCCTCCATCCTCTGTTTCAACACTTTCTTTCCCTCCTCACTCAAGTGTAGTCTGTCCTTGGCTTGGGACTACTGTCCTCCTAGGTCCCTCTCCACCCCGCCAACAGCCCATACCCTTTAGCATAACACCAGATTCTTAGCCATCTGTTAAATTCCTCTGTTCTCAGCTTTCTTGTTGTGCTTGCCTTGGGCACTGGAGGTATCTCTGAAAAATTTATTGATCTCCCTTCCCCCCCACATAATTGCCCTAGTTCCTCAATCCTCCTCTGGACTATATCGACTGTCTTGTCAGCCAGGTCGTTCGTCCCTGGATGTATAATTAAATGAGACTTGTCCCTACCCCTTCTAGCATATTTCAGAACAGATTTTGCCAATCTTTCTGTTGTCATTCCTGGCATGCCCTCCACCCAAATGTGACTATGCCTCTCTCCCTTGCTAGCCCACCTGACTTCTCTTAGTATTGAGTCCCCCAGCACTAAGATTCCTCTACTCTTACTCCCTGCTTGCTTCCATTCATCTCTAGCTCTCATTTCCGGCTCCTCTTCTTCCTCCTGAACATTATTTCCCCCTTTTGCCCTGTTGCAATTCTTCCAGAAGAACTTCCCCCCACTCTGGTTTGGTCCAGGCATTTATCAATTACTCCTATATTTGCATCATTTCCCTCCTCCTCCTTCTTCCCCTCTAGCAGTGTAAAACTTTTTTCTGAAGACTCTTTACAAATGCCCACTCCCTCTCTATTCATAGTAACCTTTCCTCTCCTTTTCACTCCATGACTTTTGCCACTTCTTCTCCTCCCCTCACTAGTCCCTATCTCCTCCTTCCATTTGTCTTTTGTCTCCTGACCTGATTTTCCCAGCAACTGTTCTTCCTGTCCTGGGCCCCTTTGTCTCTCCTTCCCTTCTTCTGACCCTCTCCTCACCATTGTTGGCTCAAATCACCACTCTCATCTCCCCCACCCTCCCTCCAGTAATGAGCTAAACCCATTGCCTAGCTTAGTTCCTCCTGCAGACCTTTGATCTCATTTCTAAGTTTCTGTATGTGGTTGCACACCAAACATCCCCATGCACTCTAGGCACTTTTAGAAAAATTGTGCACTACAGTTGTAGCAGCTTCACCACCCTACCCATTGCTCTCGTTGTCCACCAGCGACCAAAAACCCTTCCAGATGAAAGATACCAAAACCGCCTTGAAGTCTCCCCTCTTCCCCCTCTATCAGTGGATTCTTTTCTTAATTTCCCTTACCCTCTTAGTTGTACATGTTTAGATAGATTGAGCAACTTCTTTTTTACAGTCCTATCCCTCCTATCCATACCCAAAAAGAGACTTTAAGTAACTATTGCACAACATTCTTCAAACTCTTACTCTTCCTTTCCACAACGTGAATAACAATGCAAAATGCAGTTACTTCCCTTTCACTGAGATAGCAGTCATCTCTTCACTTGCTGCTGTTCATTTCCTGGATGTCTGCTTCTGCTATGAAAAGTACATGTCCTTTTTCCATTTGAGGAAGTGATGTCAGAACCCCTGGTATAGAGGAAATCATGGACCAGGGTGGGTGGGGTGAGGGGCTGGAGGGTTGGACCAGCCCCAAGTATTCCAGAAAATATCAGGAAGCTGAGGCCCCTGGTCAGACCATTAGCACTCTTCCCCCACTATGCACTAAACTTTGCAGCTAGTGAAGCCAGCATATATGAATCACAATTCTACTGTAAGCCCTCAAAATAGGTTTGCTACCAAAAGAAACAGGTCTCCAATTCAAACTGCTTCACCACCAACACATCAAAATAAGCTTGAAATTAGAAGATATAGGTCTCCAATTCAAAGAATCAGCCCCAATTATATAACACCAAATAGGTCTTAAATCAGTAGAAATTGGCCTCCACAAATGCAGCCTGCTACACAGTGAAACATCAAACAAATGAGCTCACTTATAGCCACCAAAACAAGTTTGAAAATTCCAACAGCCCTAAAACAATACCCTGCTAGCCTCTTAGAAGTGGTAAGAAAGAAAAGAAATAACCTTCTGCCAAGTAAAATCCCCAAGAAACAATGTAAACACAGCAAGAATAAGCTCTATACTGGAACTGGTCTGCTCCCCTTCTCCTTCTGGTTACCTTGAGGGAGCTGAGGAGAAGAGGGTGAAGGTTGGAACATTGTTCATGGAAATCTGGTCTGGAGGAGGACAGACTAAGATTGATGGTCCAGTATTTGAACTATCAATCAGCTACCATCCATAAGAAGGCCGAGTTCCTGTCCAGGGAGACTGCTGATGGAAGAAATCAACCTGTTCATCTCTTCCGGACTGTCGATAGGCTGTGAAATCCAGCCTGTCTTCAGGACCAGAGAGCCTTTTCACAAACTGAGTGTGGCAAGTTTGCTCAATTCTTTGCAGATAAGTTATCCTCTATCAGGTCAGAGATCCACTTGACTCATTCAACTGAGATAACGGAAATCGGTGCGAGGGCTCAGGCACCCAGCCTGTCTGGATGAATTTCAACCAGCCAGCGATCATGGATATCATGAAGATTTTTCATGGTATGCGATTGACTTGCTGTAGTTAGGATCTTGGTCCAACTCACCTCCTTGTGGGGTGTGAAGATGTCATCAGATGGATCCTTGCTGAGATAGCCTGGTGTTGACTGGATAAGGGTGTGTTTCCGAGCACCCTGAAGGAGGCAGTGGTGACAACGCTTTTGAAGAACACTTAAATTGACCCAGGCTGTCCTGCGAACTACAGATCTGTCTCTAACCTGGCCTGTTTGGGCAAGGTTATTGAGAAGGTAGTCACATTGCAGCTTGAGAACCTTCAAAACACCTATGAGGTCCATGATTCTCTTCAGTCTAGTTTCAGGAAAAGGCACAGTACTGAGATAGCTCTGATTCAGGTATTTAATGATCTCCTGATAGCGTGGGATCAGAGGAACCATTCAACCTTGGTCCTCCTTGATTTCTTTACAGCATTTGACACCGTGGACCATGGAATGCTGCTTGAATGCCTGCGGCTACTTTGTGAACTCTCAGAGACAGTCTTCAGGTGGTTCCAGTCTTTCCTCAAAGGCAGGATACAGATGGTGGTGGTGTCGGGGAATTTTTCCTCTGCCCCTTCTTCCTGCCTTGAGGGCTGCCACAGGGTTCTGTACTCTCCCCTGTGTTGTTAACGGTGTATATGCTGCCGTTAGGAGACATTATAAGGTGGAAGAGGTTGAGTTTTCACTTTTCTGCAGATGATACTCAGCTGTACATGTCCTTTGTACCCAAAACAGAATGATGCACTCTCAGTCTTTAACTCCCTTGCCAAGATTAAGGACTGGATAAGTGCTAATTAGTTGAGATTTAATAGTGATAAGGCTGAGGTGCCGGTGGTGCACCTAGGTCATCGGGTTGAGAGGTTGACTGCTGGTCAGTCATCTGGCCTTGTGCTAGGGGACAATGAGTTCAAACGCTCTCAACAGTTGCAGAATCTTGTCATTATGCTTGATTGTATGCTGACCATAAATGCTCAAGTGTCAGCAGTTGTTTAGTCCTCTTTTTACCATCTGAGGAACAATGCCCAGATAAAACATTTAGTCCCATCCAGGGACTTTCCTACATTGATCCATGTCTTTGTGTCTTCCTGCTTTGACTACTGCAATGCTGTATACCTAGGGATACCAGAGGTGGACCTCTGTCACCTGCAGCTGGTGCTGAACACTGCAGCTAGGTTGTTGACAGGTTTGTTGAAAACTAGCCTCATCACACCTATGCTTCACAAACTGCACTGGCTGCCTATGTGATGGAGGATCACCTTCTAGGTTGCATTGTTGACCTACAAGGCACTACACAGACAGGGACTGGGCTACCTTCAAGACCTCCTTCAACCCTATTTCACCCTCTGTTCACTTCGCTCTGCCGTTGAGGGATTGCTAGAGGTTCCCAGAGTCTGTCTTCAGACTTCAGGTGCGAGAGCATTTTCATTTGCAGACCCAACCCTGTGGAATTCCCAATCTCATCAGATTAGAGAGTGAATGTCCACTGAGACATTTAAGTCCTCTTTGAAGATGGATTTATTCAGGTATGCCTTCAGGGACAATATTTAGTTTGAGAATGACTTGACGCATTTTTTAATCTTTTGATATGTTTTATCTTATTATTTATGTTCCATATTGTTTACGCGCTGTGATATTTAAAAATTGCATTATAAATAAAGGTGATTTGATTTGAACTGCACTACAGCTCCACAGTGGTCACTGTGCTGATATCAAGTGTCTCTCCTCCGTACCTTTCAGTAACCAGATGTATTTGGCATTGGGGCCCTCTGCCTGTGGCTCTTCACTCATCTTTCACTGCTCTGTTATGAGGGATGCAGGCTACTTACCAACAGCCTTCCTGCTTCCTAGAGAGTTGGCTTCTGTGCACTCCTTGTATGGTGCACCAGATTTAAAAGCTCCCCAGCTCAAAATGTGAAATGTTGACACGGTTGCAGCCTATCTCCCCTGATTGGTCATGGCTGCACCTTTGGTGCACATATGTCAGGGAGAGGTTAAGATAAAACACTCAGACAAAATTGTGATCAACGGCTCTAAATAATTCAAATTTCACAGCTCTTCTAGTGCCATCTGTGTTGCAACACCAGATGAATATTCAATAAAAGCAATTGCTATTTAAGTGAATGTTCCATACACACAGTAAAATTAAAGTGATACTTCCTGAATAATCCCCAGCATTACAGTTCATGTAATCCAGTAAACTAGAACCTTGTATATATCCAAACAAAATAAACTGTATTTCACTTGTTCCTTAAAGTCCCCTGAAAAAAGAACGGAAAGAAACAATAGTTGTCTTGTTCTTGATAGCCCCATGCAAGTAACAGAAACATAGACAGTAGTTCTCTTGTTCTTCAGAGATCCTTGTAAATATTTGAAACCTAGGAGTTCACTTGTTTTTGAAATGATCCTTGTTCTCAAGTTACAGTCCCTTGTCCCTTTTATCTGCTCATCACAACAGTCACTGTCGCCTCAAAAACAAATCCCTGCTCTCCATTACAATACAATGTTCCTCTTGTTGTTCAGTGCAGCTCCTCTTTTCTTCTTCAAAATTGCTCACAGCTCCTCTGTGGTCCCACAGTGCAGCTCCTAACTGTCACTTCCAGCTCCTTTCTTCACCCAGTCGAATGCACATGTGATGTGGAGTTAGCTATCTAAAGTAGGGGAGGTACGGAGGGAGAATGTCCCCCAAATTGACCATCATGGTGTTGCAGGGACACTTCGGTGCTGAGGCTGTCAACATGTTTCTGACACTATCGAGGATGTCGCTGTGGAGGGTGTTGCACTGGTGTCATAGATTCTGGCCAAACTACAATCCCTTCCTCAAACTTAAGGACCATGGATATACTTATGTAAAGCATCCCTCAGGCAAAAGAGGTGCACGCAGAACAGTCAGCACTGCATCCTCCTGAATGTTTCCCTGAAGACTGCTGCCCCAAAGCTGCTGCACTGCACCACTCACATCATTGCTCCTGTCTTATTCTTAGACCTCATCAGAGTTTTTAATTTTTTTCTTTCTCACTGTCTCACAAATCCTACTTAGCAATTACAGTTTCAGAAGTACCCTCTGCTTGGTTTTTAGTATTAATCACAGCTTCACACTTACCCTCGAAAAACATTTAAGTAACCTCTGTAAAACGTTCTAACACAGATCACAGGAAAAGAGATTCTATTCAGTTACAGATTCATAAGTAACCACTGTAAAAAGATTCACTCACAATCATCAGCTTCTCAAAAAATAAACCCCCCTAAAATGAAGATAAAAAAGATTTAATAATCACAGCTATAAATATTCAGTACAATCACAGTTTCCTAGGAAACCATTGTTCAAGAATCCCAAATAATCACAGATGCACCACAATCCCCTGTCCACGATGTAGTACAATCCCCGCACACTCTAGATTCATATCAGTCAGAGCTTCCCAGTAACCACTGTAGAAGAGCCCTAGCAATGACAGTTTGACCACTGTCCTCTGTCTGGGACATTTTACATTCTCTGCAAATGATTTAATCTCAGTATTCATCCCTCAGGCTTTCCATCTGAGTACTCTTGATATTTAATGTTACACTTTTCTTTTTGGGTATTTTTGTCATTCCTTTTTTATCCTGTCTTACGCTTACTTAACTGGTTGATCTTTGACTTCCTTTACTGCTTGCGCTGCTCCTCCAATTTGACTTCACCTTGAGCTACACCTTTCTACAGGTGGTTTTCTCTGTTATTTCTCAGCAGAATCTGTCCAGTACCTCCTTGCCTTTAATGCTATTGGGCTGGTTGGGTTGGGAGAGAGAATTAATTTTGTAGGCATCCCAGCAGTGTCAGTTAAAGTAGGACCTGGTTTTGTTGGTTCACAGTGCAGTGCTATCCAAATCATTCTGCATGGCTAAATCTTTTTTTTTGGGTGGGGGGCAGAGTACACGACCTGATCATCTTGGTTCACAGAGCTATCCAAACCATTCTGTGTGGTTAAACCTTTTTGGGGGAGGGCAGAGTACAATAAAAACCTCACTGCATTCACTTTGGCCAATCACAAGTATTCCCTTCTGAACATTCCTGCTGGGGATTTCTCAAGCAAGCAGTTTTAAAAGCCTGAATATCTGAGTTAGTTTAGCATCATCATTTTGCATACACGGAGATGTGTCTTTTTTTCTACTTACAGTAGTAACACAATCCTATAGATCTATACATGGGGTCCTGATTGTAATTACCAAAGCAATGAGCATATTGAAACATTTTTAAAAACAAGCCTACTCCTACAGGATTTAGACTATTTGGGCACTTCTATCCAAGAGGGATTCAAAATACAAACATAGAAAACTTATTTTAACATGTTTCAATGTGCTGTATCATCCAGGCACGCTATATATTATTACCTTTGGGTGGTTTTGTGGTTTGAGGACTTGCTGATGTTGCTGTTTGTGTTGTTGTTATACTGTAGCTGCTGTTGTTGTTTCAAGCAGAGGTTCACATGTTCCATTTGAAGGAATATTTCTTATACAGTTGCAGTTATCGCCAGTTGTATTTGAGCAGCTTTGGTATGTATCACACATCTGACTATTCCATAGGTATTCATTCTCACAAGTACACTGAGTTTCATTATCCACAAGTGTGCACACTAAATAAAATGAAGGAATGATATTTATTAAAAATTACATAAAACATGTGATAGCACTTTATAAAATGGTTTCATGTGTCAACTTAACACACTTGCCAATAACATTATCCTCTGTAAAAACAAGTGTGTGACTGAATATATGTGTTTTAGTGTGTGTGTGTGTGTGTGTGTGTGTGTGTATTAGGACTGTAGATGAGGACTATTTCTCAGAAGCTTCATCACCCGAACAATAGGCACAGTCTAAATAGTACACTCACTACTAGTTCTTTCATGTTAGGGGGTGCAGTAGGTCCATCGTTAAGGCATACAAACAAATGCCCACCTCCTGGCTCTAGAGAACTGTCCAGTCTGTACTAAACAATCAGACTGAATGATTTTGGACTCTCACTTTAAAGTGCCATGTCTCTAGAAATGCAGGGCATCAGTATAGAATCATGATGGCTTTTATTTGGCAATGTAAATAATTCAGCTATTTTTAAAACATATTCAATTGCAAATGGTATAGTTTGTTTAAATATTTTAAAAAGGCAGTACTACCCCATTAGTTTTTAAAAATGCCATAGGCCTCCTTTCAAGTGGGTTTGTCACATTTCAGCTCACTTTGAAAAAAATAATATTTAGGCTAAATTCAGCCTATATTTTAGGGGTGGGATTTTGAAAATTCATAATACTGGAAAATTCTTAGTTAGGTTAATGGTGATTTTCAAAAGCCATGAAATGGACATGACTCCTAGTTCATTTGGGTAGGATATTACAAATTCCTAACACTGGTCTGTTTTCAAAAGTTTTACTTACCTGAAAACTTTGTATTGGTTGAGTTATACTTTACATTTATTGTTTGCATACAAAAATGCTAGACGTTGAAGTAAATAATAGACCAGTTTACAAATCCATCTAAAAATTGTGTCTGGGCTCACTTACACCTAGTGCTGGATATTTAAAACCTCTGCTAAACCACACTATTTCCCATATGTGCTGGATTTTCAAAGTAAAGTCATTATAAGACTGACTCTCTCTTTGAAAATCTGGCTCATGTGGGAGATACTGTGTCTCTGCAAAGGTCTTAAAAATCCAGAATCTTGTGCATGTTTTATTGGTGAACCTGTACTACAATGTTATGCCTGGTTGGACCTGTTGTGCATGGTCCTATGTGAAGCATGAGAAGAAAATTTGACTGTTTGAGGTGCTAATAATTTTTTTCTGGATTGGTGGACTGTGGCAGGGGAATTAGTCCCTCAGCTGTTTAAAAATCGGACTTCTGAGCTTTGCAAACTGGATATAACTGAGAGTTTTGAGAACTGGACATAACTATGTTCTGACATTGAAAATTGTACATTAGGACAATTTGCGTAATGTCTAAAGTTCTACAATAGAAAATTTAATTTAGATGTAGGCTTTGAAGAAATTCCCAGGAGGCATTTTCAAAATCCCACACCTATTTTTTTGACCTGCTTATGGGACATCCAGAAAAGGAGCTCTAACTCACTGACAAGACTGTCATGACTTGTGCTCTGAAAAAGATGCAAACATCTAACTTTGATGCATGCATCTTTTTTTTTCATAAAATGTGGGATGTGTTGCAAATAAGTCGGAATGTTTAAAAAAAATCCATTTGCATCCCAATGCATTTGCCTGATTAATGCATGCATCAAAAATATAAAAGGTAGTCTAGTGTCCGTACTTTTGAAAAGTTTTCATTCCTTGTATATTTTTGTATTTCTATTCATTTTTTTTCATTTCAAGGACTTTTATTTTTTATTTTATTGAATTCTTGTATTACATCCGTTGAGCTACAAGCTAATTTACAAAGGTTCCATGTCAGGAAGAAAATGTGAAAGTACAATAGTAAAACACAGGGTTACAATGGACATTAAACAATTGTCAATGGTAATATGACTGACAGAGTACATGGAATAGGGATTTTGCCTTAACAAACAGGCAAAGTCAGAGCTGCAGCAGTAATTAGCACAAGAGAGTGGGGGAGGAGGAGGGAGGGAGGTTCAAGAGTGAAGGGAGGGGAGAATAGGGGAGGAGTTCAGCTTGCAGAAACCACTGGCTAGGGGTCACCTTGTCAGGAAGGGGTGGGAGAGTGGAAGGACAGGGGGTTAGGAAATAGGTAGGGTCATCGACCCCTGGGGAAAAAAGGGGGGGTGGGACTGGGGCAGTGGTCAGGGGAAATGAGTTTGTGGAAGAGGTTAGGAGTGGGAAGTAGCAGATTGGGTGACTGCTTAAGAGTGCATTGATGGGGTAGTCTGAATTTTTAACCAGGTAAATTGGTCAGGTAGGGCAGTTGCATTTCCCTTGGCTGGACAGGTGGGATCTAAGTGCAGATTTGAACAAGTCAATTTTGGTAAAAGTGACTAGTTCTGGTGGGAGTAAGGTAAGTCATAGTGGGACCTGGTATTCAAAGGATCGCTGACCTTGGGTGGTGCGATGGTAGGGATCATGATGGAGATCTTATTGGATGTCCTTGAGGTCCTTGTTGGTGTGACTTGGTGTATGAAGGAGCTGGTCCCCAGAGGCAGTAGGGCCAGAGTTGCTTCTTTGGCAAGGAGACAGGTTTGATAGAGGACCCTGTCATTCACATTTAGCCAATCAGTTTGCTGGTAGAGGTAGCAGGTATGGGTCAGCTGTGGGTCTCCAAGTGCAAGTCTGCAAGCTTTCTTTTTTAAGCATGGTGGCAAGTCACCTGAGGGTGCTTTCAGAGGCTGCCCTGTAGATAGAAAGGCCTTAATCAATAGTTGACATGACCAAGCTGGTTATGGCAAGCTGAAGATCTTTATCAGAGAGGTAGCTTTGGTGCTTATAGAGCAGGCCGAACTTCCTGTCAGCTGTAGTAGCCACATGATCAATATGTGTGGTGTATGAGAGGGAGCTGTCAAGGGCAGGGTCCAGATATTTGAATTTGGGGACCATTTCATTGGCAATTGTTTGTAAATTCTGGATGTTCAGGGTTGCAGCCGTGTGGCAGCTGTGAACAGGGGCAAAGAGCATGGACTTGGTCTTTTTTGTGGTTGACTAGGAATTTAGCTTTCTTAAACCCATCTTTCACATTGCAAAAGTCCTGTCGAACATATTGCTCCAGTTCAATAGGGTCAGAAAGCCTGGAGTAGATCACTGCCTCATCAGCACAGCGAAGGATTTTTTGTTGACAGGCTAGATGTAGGTTGTTTAGAAAGAGGCTAAAGAGGAGGTGGCCCAGGATGGATTCTTGGGGGACACTGAAGGACACTTGAAGGGGGTCAGAGAGTACATTGCATATTTTTACCTGCTAAACACGTCCAGAGAGGTAGCTCCGGAACCTACACAGTGAGTCAGAGGAGAGCACAGTTGCCTATAATTGAGCCAGGATGAGGTCATGGTTGACCGCGTCAAAGGCCTTGGTGAGGTCGATAAAGGTTGCCCCCATCAAGTGCCCCTGATCAAAGGCACTATGAATGTAACCCATGAATTCGAGAAGTGGTGCGGTAGTGCAGTGGTGTTGATGGAAGCCATGCTGTTGAAGGCCTTGTAGTTGGTATTTGTCAAGGTTCTCCACCAGTTGATCATAGACTTTATGCTCGAGGGCTTTTGAGATAGGTGGGAGGATTGAAAAATGGGTGGCAGCTGGCATGGTGAGACTTACTGCCTGCTTTGTGAACTGGGGTTATGATTGTGGCTTTACAGAGTTTTGAGAAGGTACCTGTGGTGAAGTACAGATTTGAGAAACAGGTCATTGGGGTTAGTAGTTTGTCATGGGTCAGAGAGATTAGTGTTAGATTGAGACCCTCAGAGCTGTGCTAGACTTCAAAAGGACTTTGGAGAGATTTGTTTTTTTACCTCACCTTTAGATAGTACTCTGAGGTAGAATGGGGTGGAGGTTGGAATGCTGAGGGGGAACTTTAGGGGCAGGACTGGTTGGTACCGGCTTGGTCTTGGAAACTGGGGAGGTAAGTACAGTACTGAGGTCAGTAAAGGCTTTGTTGAAGATGTCTGTGATGGAGCTAGGGTCTTGTGTAGGGGATCCATTATGGCTCAGGATTGTGGATGCTGAGGTATCTCGTTTTCCAATGATTGCATTAATGCTATCCCAGAAGTGGCAGGTGTCCCCACAGGTGGAGTTAAGCTTGAGTCTGTGGAAGTTAGCTTTAGCCTGACAGATTGAGATGGTGCATTTATTCCATGCAGCCTTGTAGTTTTACATATCCTGGTCAGAGACAGTATTTTTGTACTTATACCATAGGTGGTCCTTGGAGCTCATCAGGGCAAGGAGGTGAAGGGTTATCCACGTTTTTGTGAGCCACTGATTTTCCTTTTAGATAAGGGGGCAAATATATCACAAGCTGTATTGAAGCTAGATATAAATTTACTGAGAGCTGTGTCAACGTCTTTGGCATTTAGGATAGGTGCACAGCTCAGTTGCAGGAGGTGTTGCTTAAAGAGCCCTAACATGCCCTTTTTTAGTATGCGGGATGTTATCTCCTTGGTGGGTGGTTTAGAGGCCTTGTTGGACCTGGCGAAAATGATGAGTGAATGATTGCTTAGGGAGTCTGGGAGCACTTTTAGGCCAGAGATATATTCCGGGTGGTTAGTTAACTCCCAGTCTAACAAGGTGCTGTTGTCTGCTCTGTAGTTTGTGTTGGTGGGCTGTTCCACGAGCTGAAGGAAGTTGATTGAGGAGACTGCTTCCTTATAAGTGGCAGAGTCCTGAGACAACCAATTGATTTTGAAACCCCCCAGCACTATGACTTTGTTACTAGAGCAGATGTCAGCTAGATGCTCATGCATTACTTTAAATCCCTCAGCTACTTCCATTGGGGGTAAGTAGGCTGAGATGAGAGTAAAGCCTTTGACCCTTGTGCCCAGGTTTGAGCACACAGACAGTATCTGAATGTTTTCCTCTCATACATAAATGTTGGAGAGCTATCCCCTGCAGGTAGTCTTTTATATAGATTATGCAGGTTTATTTAAAAGGTATCAGGATACCTAACCAGTACTGCCAGTCTAGTCCTGTTGTTAAATCACTTCCTGAAATTATAATCCTCTGTATCAGCATAAACATTTCTACAGCAACAAACTGTGATATCACAAATATAGTAGATGGTGAAGACTTTAGCAAGTGGTAATGAACAGAAGCAGAAGAACTGTAGGTGGAAAGCAACCTGTTTCCATGCTGCCTGCCCTTGAACGGGGCTGCTTCAGCTCCCCCACGGTCGTCCGGCACCCAGACAGCCACCGACCGAGACTAGGACACCGGCCTGCAGCTCCTTGGAAGCTGCCTGCCCTTGAACGGGGCTGCTTCAGCTCCCCCCATGGTCAGCTGGCACCCAGACAGCCACCGGCCGAGACTAGGACACCCGCCTGCAGCTCCTTGGAAGCTGCCCGCCCTTGAACGGGTCTGCTTCAGCTCCCCCATGGTCGGCCGGCACCCAGACAGCCACCGATCGAGACTAGGACAGCCACCTGCAGCTCCTTGGAAGGTACAGCAATGGCCCTTCCAGCAAACCCGCTCTGATTGACCAGGAAATTTCCCCTGCTTTGCCACACTAAAGCTGTAATAGGAGCTGCCTGCCCTTCAACAGGGCTACTTCAGCTCCCCCACGGTCGGCCAGCACCCAGACAGCCACCGACCGAGACTAGGACACCGGCCTGCAGCTCCTTGGAAGCTGCCTGCCCTTGAACGGGGCTGCTTCAGCTCCCCATGGTCAGCCGGGCACCGAGAGCCACCCCACCAAGACTAGACACCCGCCTGCAGCCTGGAAGCTGCTCCGCTTGAACGGGGCTGCTTCAGCCCCCATGGTCGGCCGGCACCCAGACAGCCACCGATCGAGACTAGGACAGCCACCTGCAGCTCCTTGGAAGGTACGGTAATGGTGCTTTCAGCAAACCCGCTCTGATTGTCCAGGACTTTTCCCCTGTTTTGCCACACTAAAGCTGTAATAGGAGGTTGTTTTTTTTTTTTTTTAGGAGGTTTTCAACTGTATTTGCTGGATTGTAATTTCAACTAGTAATTTAAAGTGCTTACAGTTCTTCTCTTTCCTGCTTTTTATGCACCCCCCCATCCAAGCACTCTGCCTTGGCTCCAAAAAGACTAACTTTCCTTTGTCCTGTTAAACTGCTCACACTAAAGCTATCCTACCTCCGTGCTATTTAAACCCTGCCATTTTTTCTTCTTTCCAGCTGCCTGCCCTTGAATGTAGCTGCTTCAGCTTCCCCACGGTTGGCGGGCACCCAGACAGCCACCGACCGAGACTAGGACACCCGCCTGCAGCTCCTTGGAAGCTGCCTGCCCTTGAACGGGGCTGCTTCAGCTCCACCATGGTTGGCCATCACCCAGACAGCCACCGACTGAGACTAGGACACCCTCCTGCAGCTCCTTGGGCTGCCTGCCTGAACGGGGCTGCTTCAGCTCCGCCATGGTCAGCCGGCACCCAGACAGCCACCGACCAAGACTAGGACAGCCGCCTGCAGCTCCTTGGAAGGTATGGCAATGGTGCTTTCAGCAAACCTGCTCTGATTGGCCAGGACTTTTCCCCTGCTTTGCCACACTAAAGCTGTAATAGGAGGTTTTTTTTTTTTTTTAGGAGGTTTTCAAATGCATTAGCTGGATTGTAATTTCTACTAGTAATTTAAAGTGCTTACAGTTCTTCTCTTTCCTGCTTTTTATGCACCCCCCCATCCAAGCACTCTGCCTTGGCTCCAAAAAGACTAACTTTCCTTTGTCCTGTTAAACTGCTTACACTAAAGCTATCCTACCTCCATGCTATTTAAACCCTGCCATTTTTTCTTCTCTCCAGCTGCCTGCCCTTGAATGGGGCTGCTTCAGCTCCCCCACGGTTGTCCGGCACCCAGACAGCCACCGACCAAGACTAGGACACCCGCCTGCAGCTCCTTGGAAGCTGCCTGCCCTTGAACGGGGCTGCTTCAGCTCCACCATGGTTGGCCATCACCCAGACAGCCACCGACTGAGACTAGGATGCCCGTCTGCAGCTCCTTGGAAGCTGCCTGCCCTTGAACGGGGCTGCTTCAGCTCCGCCATGGTCAGCCGGCACCCAGACAGCCACCAACCAAGACTAGGACAGCCGCCTGCAGCTCCATGGAAGGTACGGCAAAGGCACTTCCAGCAAACCCGCTCTGATTTTCCAGGAAATTTTCCCTGCTTTGCCACACTAAAGCTGTAATAGAAGCTGCCTGCCCTTGAACAGGGCTGCTTCAGCTCCCCCACGGTCAGCCGGCACCCAGACAGCCACTGACCGAGACTAGGACACCCACCTGCACCCCCTGGAAAGTATGGCAATGGCACTTCCAGCAAACCCGCTCTGATTGGCCAGGAAATTTCCCCTGCTTTGCCACACTAAAGCTGTAATAGGAGCTGCCTGCCCTTGAACAGGGCTGCTTCAGCTCCCCCACGGTCGGCCGGCACCCAGACAGCCACCGACCGAGACTAGGACACCCGCCTGCAGCTCCTTGGAAGCTGCCTGCCCTTGAACGGGGCTGCTTCAGCTCCCACACAGTCAGCCAGCACCCAGAGAGCCACCGACTGAGACTAGGACAGCCGCCTGCAGCTCCTTGGAAGGTACGGCAATGGTGCTTTCAGCAAACCCGCTCTGATTGGCCAGGACTTTTCCCCTGCTTTGCCACACTAAAGTTGTAATAGGAGGTTGTTTTTTTTTTTTTAGGAGGTTTTCAACTGCATTAGCTGGATTGTAATTTCTACTAGTAATTTAAAGTGCTTACAGTTCTTCTCTTCCCTGCTCTTTATGTACCCCCCCCATCCAAGCACTCTGCCTTGGCTCCGAAAAGTCTAACTTTCCTTTGTCCTGTTAAACTGCTCACACTAAAGCTATCCTACCTCCATGTTATTTAAACCCTGCCATTTTTTCTTCTCTCCAGCTGCCTGCCCTTGAACGGGGCTACTTCAGTTCCCCCACGGTCGTCCAGCACCCAGACAGCCACCGACCGAGACTAGGACACCCGCCTGCAGCTCCTTGGAAGCTAACTGCCCTTGAACGGGGCTGCTTCAGCTCCCAAATGGTCGGCCGGCACCCAGACAGCCACCAACCAAGACTAGGACACCCGCCTGCAGCTCCTTGGAAGCTGCCTGCCCTTGAATGGGGCTGCTTCAGCTCCCCCATGGTCAGCCGGCACCCAGACAGCCACCGACTGAGACTAGGACAGCCACCTGCAGCTCCTTGGAAGGTACGGCAATGGTGCTTCCAGCAAAACTGCTCTGATTGACCAGGACTTTTCCCCTGCTTTGCCACACTAAAGCTGTAATAGGAGCTGCCTGCTCTTGAACAGGGCTGCTTCAGCTCCCCCACGGTTGGCTGGCACCAAGACAGCCACCGACCGAGACTAGGACACCCACCTGTAGCTCCTTGGAAGCTGCCTGCCCTTGAACGGGGCTGCTTCAGCTCTCCCACGGTCGGCCGGTACTCAGACAGTCACTGACCTAGACTAGGACAGCTGCCTGCAGCTCCTTGGAAGCTGCCTACCATTCAGCGGGGCTGCTTCAGCTCCCCCATGGTCGGCCGGCACCCAGACAGCCACCGACCGAGACTAGAACAGCCACCTGCAGCTCCTTGGAAGGTACGGCAATGGTGCTTTCAGCAAACCCGCTCTGATTGGCCAGGACTTTTCCCCTGCTTTGCCACACTAAAGCTGTAATAGGAGGTTTTTTTTTTTTTTTAGGAGGTTTTCAACTGTATTAGCTGTTTGTAATTTCTACTAGTAATTTAAAGTGCTTACAGTTCTTCTCTTTCCTGCTCTTTATGCACCCCCCCATCCAAGCACTCTGCCTTGGCTCCGAAAAGTCTAACTTTCCTTTGCCCTGTTAAACTGCTCACACTAAAGCTATACTACCTCCATGCTATTTAAACCCTGCCATTTTTTCTTCTCTCCAGCTGCCTGCCCTTGAATGGGGCTGCTTCAGCTCCCCCACGGTCGGCCGGCACCCAGACAGCCACTGATCGAGACTAGGACAGCCACCTGCAGCTCCTTGGAAGGTACGGTAATGGTGCTTCCAGCAAACCCGCTCTGATTGGCCAGGACTTTCCCCTGCTTTGCCACACTAAAGCTGTAATAGGAGGCTAGGTTTCCATTAGCAGGTTATACAGACCTGCCCCTAGAGGGATTCTTGCTCTTTCATTTGGAAAAGAAAAAAAAAGTCTACTCTCTGTAAGACACAGTTTCTTTACTTGCTATATACCTTCCTTCCTTCCCACCCTCGAGATCCTCTCGAACCGGGTAAGATTTCTCTGAACCCCGAATCATACATGCGCCTCCACCGTTCTCTACCCCCTATTCTATTTCTTCTTGCCTGTCTTCCTCCCCACTGCACTCCCCAAAAGCCTGCTTTCCCTCCCTCCCCCACAGCTTCCACATTCCTACATCCTTCCTCCACATAGGTACGCTGCACACTGGTCACTGCCCCTTACCCATGGTCCATCCTACCACCATGAAACTGTTCTACACCCACACTGGTCCTAGCCCTCCACTCTGGTCCCCCCGTCTATGCTTACCCTCACCCACTATCGTCGATGCTCGGCAACTTCCTGAGATGCCAGCAGGTGAAAACATTCCCTTAAAGAAATACGCTGCAGCTCTTGAGGCTAGTCCTCCTCCTTCTCCTAATGCTGTCAGACAACATGCACCCAAACCCTGGCCCATTCTGCTCTAAAGCCACTAACCTGAGTAAGCCTTCGGGTGCCCTCTCATTTATATCAATCAACATCTGCAGCCTCCTTCCTAAAATGGATGCCCTACAGGCCTTCACCAGCCAGCACTGCCCTGACATCTTGGCAGTTGTCGAAACCTGGCTCACACCATTGGTACCGGACCATGCAATCAGCCTTCCTGGCTACAACGTCTTTAGGCTGGATTGCCTCTCCAAAAAAGGTGGGGGGCTGTGCTCTCTACCTAAAAGACTCCACACAAGGGCACCACATCATTACCTCAATCCAACCCACAACTGCTAAGATACTGCCAGTGAGAATCCTCCTTGGTGCCCAAAACAAAACCTTCACTGTTGCCACCATCTACATCCCTCCCAAAGAACAGGGAACTAGTCTAACAGCTGTGCTTGACATTGTAAAGTCACTCCCACCAGACACCGAATCCATCCTCCTAGGCGACTTCAACTTCAACTGGCCTGCGGCTGATGCTGGTGCACACAGGGATACTGTTGCTGCAGAGGACCTCACACAAATGGTTGACTCACCAACCAGGAAAAATTACAGGACCGGCACCAGCACACTCTTGGACTGGATCCTTACCAGTCACCCATCGCAGATATCTAACACTAATGTCCTCCCTGACTCTCTCAGCGATCACTCCCCTGTTAGCTGCACCTGGTCAAATAAATTCATCAAACAACCACCAAAAATAATCACCAGCAGGGTTCTACCCAGTGGTCACCTTTCTCGACTCAAATCCCACCTCCTCCACCAAGACTGGTCACCTATCTTCAATGCAACCAACGTAAACACTGCCCTTGACCACTTCATAAACATCTTCACTGTGGCCTGTGACACGTATGCTCCTATTAAGAAACACAAAGTCAAATCACTGAGTAACCCTTGGCTCACGGGTGACCTCCTCAGGATGCTAAAACAAGAGGCCACCTATGGGAGCTGGACAGAAACTCTGGAAAGCAAAACGACATCCAAAACTACAAATGTGCCCGCAATGACTGCACCAAAACCATCTGGTAAATGAAGTCCGCCTACTATAAGCATGCCCTCACAAACTCCTGGGGCAATGGTTGTGAATTCTGGAAGAACATAAAGGAACTCACTGGGAATCCACCCAAAACCCCCCCATCAATACTCAACCTTAACGGAACCACAACCCTCAACCCAAAAACCATTGCGGATATCTTTAACAAAGCCTTTACCGACCTCAGCACTGTCCTACCTCAGGACTACTTCAAAGATGGTGTAGCCCCCCTTGTCTGGAATGAACACTACTCCCACCAGCTCCCCCTGCTTCTACTTCAAAGCAGTCAAGGCTCACCAAGTATGCAAATATGTTACCATAGCCCTTGGTAAATCAAGATTCAGTAATGACTCCCTCGATCTCAAAATCCTGTCTCTCACACTTGATGAAGTGCTTAGTCCTCTGACCAGAATTTTCAACCTCTCTCTCAGCCTTAGCCATTGTCACCCCAGTCCATAAAAGTGGTGACAAAACTGCCCACGATAACTACAGACCTATCTCTCTACTACCCCCACTCTCCAAGGCACTAGAACTCATTGTCTCGGACCAGCTTAAAGAATACCTGGATACGTACAACATCCTGTGCAAGCAACAACACGGGTTCCACAAAGGTCACAGCACCTCCACAGTCCTACTTGAATTCACCAGCGCAATCCACAATGCACTTGATTCCAGTGGACTACTAGGCTCAATCTACATTGACTTAACTAAAGTCTTCGACACCATCAATCACCACCTCCTACTTGTCCAGCTTCAGAACACTGGGCTGTCAACTGACACCATTGGCTGGTTTAAGAGCTACCTTGAAGAACGGTCCCAAACAGTAAGAATCGCTGATACACTCTCGGAGGCTAGACCGGTCTGCTCGGGAGTACCCCAGGGCTCCATTCTGGGAACCCTCCTCTTCAGCCTATTCTTAAACTCACTACCAGATAGCTGCCCAGAACAAATAATTCTCTACATCGATGATGCTGTGATCCTTACCTCAGACCCTGATACAAACCAATTACAAAATAAACTTCAGCGGGCCTTCTCCTCCATTGAATCCTGGTTCCTAAATCATAAACTGCTTCTCAATCAGAAAAAAGCCAAGTCTATGGTCTTTTGCAGCCCCCACAATAAAAACAAACAACTCCACCTCTCCATTGCAACCAAACAAGGAGCCATCCTAGAGCAAACACAATCGTTCAAGTACCTTGGCATCACCCTTGATCCCCACCTCTCATACGCTGTTCATATTAGCAATGTGGCAAAGTCTGCCAATGCGAGATTAGGCATATTATTCTGGCACAGGAAACATCTAACCCCAGAAGCATTGACAGTGGCCATCCAAAGCTCCATTGTCAGCATCATAGACTATGGTCTTATCATATATGGGTCTGCAACTACCACTGCTCTCAAACGTATTGCGACCTCCCGGAATAAGGCCTGTTGTCTCATCACTGGCTCACATCACCATACCCACACTTGTGACCTTTATTCCCAATCTGGATGGCTTCAACTGGACAAATGCATAAAATACCAAACCTGCATCACAGCCAAGAAAATCATAATGAGACTTGCCCTACCTGGTGTCTGTGCCCTCCTTAAGCCTAGACATAGGAATGTCACTACAAGGAGATACAATTTCCATCTACTACATATCCCACGATGTCGCATGACCCAAGGACAAAGATCATTTGCCTATCGGGCATCCAACTGGCTCGGCTCTCTTGGCAGCGACATAGTGACTGCTCCAACACTTGACCTTTTCAGGTCCAAGCTGCGCCTCTCACTGCTTGTATCCTGTGATTGCCCATCTTAACATTTCCACCGTTCCAGCTGCACATGCTCCAGCACCCAGCACTTACAATCAGTCTTTGCACTCCTAACACCTTACCTGACATATTCCCTCGACAAGACCCCCTGGCTGCACTCTCTCCCCCTCGCCCACCTCCCCCATATCTCCACTCCTGTCCCTGCCCCACCCACCTCCTGTACTCCCCTTACCCCTGCACCTCCTACCTCCCTCAATCTCCTACCCTCACTTCCCCCATCGACCTCCCCTCCTCCCCTTGTCTTGCTCATAGCTCAAGTCTTTGTACTGGTTATTACATGTCTGTAAGTCAGTGACGTTATGTTTGTAACTAAAAATGATGACTGTTGCACACACTGACATGGAACCTTTGTAAAAGAGCCTTGGCTCAAAGGTATTGTAATCCTAGATTGAAATAAATAAATAAATACATAAATAAATAATTCACCTAATAGTGAAGAACAAAGGAAAGAGAAATGCTGACAATATATTAATTATAGTCTGTGATATGACACATTTAATGTTTTTCACAATTTTCTGAAAACTAACAAACTCAATTTAGCATTTTCTTTACTGTATATTCATAATATGTATATATATATATATATATATATATATATATATATATCTATATATATATATATATATATATATATATATATATATATATATTATGGTAGCACGGTAGTGCTACCATAGTTAGGGTTGAGGAGCCATTTACATGTTAAATTCAAAAGTTTGCACCTTAATAACTTTGCAACCGTTTGATGGATTTGGAATACACAATCAAGACCCATATACCTTGCTTTCTGCCAAGTTTTGTACTGGTCGGATACACGGCTGCTGAGTTATTAAGCATGATCTGCGTGTGCATTTATGCTTTGTCTGAAATTCTACAGTCGTGCCTACAAGTCGCACAGTTTGCGCGACCAGCCCGAAATCTTCAGGGAACATGCGGCCAGGGTCCCCAATGTGTCTTTCGAAGATTTAATGAAAAAATATTAAACAGTTTAAAAGTTATGGCAGTTCGAACTTCTGTTTTTTTCCCATAGGATAACATTACGGCATTCGCCACGCCTTTGAGGGCCCATATCTCAAAAGCGGCGTGAGATACGGAGTTTTTGTTGAAAAATTATACATATGACTTTGACATTTTTTTCTGTGTCGTACGGTTACTGAGATATAAGCAATTTACTATTACAACTACTGATTTTTGTGTTCCGAGAGTCATTATTTTGCATACATTCTTTCTACTCACTGTCTTTCTCTATACAGCTTTTGTGAAAAACCAGCTTGTGCGCTTACAATACTCTTACCATTACCATTTCTGCTTGCGGTTCCGTGCCCTTTCACTTACCGTTCCGCGTTTACGCCACCATGTCGTTACCTTTGCATTTTCATTATGGTCTCGTTTGTTGTTTTAACACTTCTGTCTACAGTAGTGTTCCTCTTTCTGTTTCGCTTTGCGTCACCATGTGCATTATGATTTGTGTTTGTGGGCACAATGTTACAATGCGACAAGACATCACCCCCGCGCTCCCGCCGCTGCATTACATTCACTATTTCTCATTATCATTGTCAAAAAGAAGGGAAATTAGAGGCAAAAAACTCTGTTTAATGCATCAGTTAGGGTTGTTCCACAGTGATAAAAGTGAGGAAATTCGATGTTGAGGGTTGAAACCCTCTTGCACCTCAGCCCACCCCCAACTGGAATCGGGGTGCATTGGGGTCATTGGTCCTAACTGTCACCCCATTCTCCTATTCCTCAGCTTCTTTCATGTGATTGGTGACACTTAGGCCGATGACCTAAAATGTGTACCCCAATTCCAGTTGGGGGCTGAGGGGCAAAGGGGTTTCAACCCTAACATCGAATTTCTCACTTTTGTCGCTGTGGAACAACCCTAACTGATGCATTAAACTGAGTTTTTTGTTTCTAATATATATATATATGTTTATATATATATATATATATATAGAGAGAGAGAGAGACTGTAATTCAGCCTGTTCCTGGCACATAGTTGTGGCAACCAGCAGAACAGCACTACCCTGATCTGCTTTCATGCAGCATATGATGCTCGCCCTAGCAAGGTGCATGAACATATAGGAAGGAGCTAGGAGAGGCTTATGGGGACCATAGATAGTGTGTTTGGTGGTACTACCTACCTAGGGTAGGCCATGGGGAAGAAAGGAAATGAGGTATTACTATATTCTATCTAGGGTAGGCCTGTAGTGTAGATAGCTGAGTCTATAGTACTCCCTATCAGATTAGGACCTTAAACCATTCAATATGTGATGCTTAGCACAATCCTGCTCTCATAAGCCCTTATTATTTTACTGAATATTTTTTGTGTGCAAATTATTGCAATATGGAACATATAGCACTGCACCCATTTGGTACCCAGGAAATTTAAATCTCTGATTGAGAATACAATGATTTTAAGGAGAATGGTAATAAATTTATTTATTTACTTTATTCCCATAAACACAATTAAACATACGTTTTAGTATAACAATTAAAACAAATGTTAATAATGTCAATGACATTACCTGTAGTCATCTCCAGGGAGGTGACATTTGCCTGAGTGTCTCCTGGGATAGATAATACAAAAGGAAATGTAAAATTGCTTAGGAGTCTCTTCATCTCCTCTAGTAGATCATGAGGAATCTCAATGTAAATATCATATTCAATAAAAGAACTGTTGATATCTGTGAAAAAAGAAGAATACAGAATTATTCAGGGGTGATTGTACTCATCTGCCAATAACAGAGTTTACACATAGTTGACACTTCACTATTCAACACTGTGCAATATGTTCAAGGGTGTAGTGAAATAACTTTTACTGAATAGTAATATTATTCTGTGCTGTTTGGGCAAGAAGACCACAAAGTAAGGCTGAACAATTTTGTTAGACCAAACAGCATGTGATAACATTATTACTAAGACACATACGAAACTTAATCTAAGGGGCAGAGTTGTACTTTTAAGTCAAAGATCCTATAGCATTAAAGTTGTTCTTTCTTACTATCTAGGAGGTGGGTGTCCCCACTCTCCCAACCCCCCTACCTATCCCAACCAGCACCAAGCCTGCAAGTGTAGCCTATCTTGAATCTTAGACTTTATAGTATACATAATTTTATTGCTACATTTCTCACTGTCTAGTTGGTAGATTGGTGGATAATCTCAACCCCCCCTCCGCGGGGTCAGGGCAACCGACCATGGATGGTGACCTGGCTTGGGTTGACTCTACCTGAGTGATCACCCACCTTATATAGCGCTGTACTGTGCTGGAGCTAGCATAGCTGAAGGGTGATTTTGCACCCTCTATTGCAGTGATGTCTGCTCACATAGTAAGATGCATTAGAAGTGCACATTTATTGACACTAGTTTAATTACTTATAGGTCAGTTGACCTTTGGTTTGTTTATAATTTTATTTTTCTCTAACTAACTGTGGCTGTGTTTCTGATTATCTCTGCAGTTATTCAGTATATCAAGGATAAAGTTGCTGTTCGTATCCTAGCAATGCTTTCAACCAGCTCACTCTCTCATTTGGATGGGTTGTGCTGTTCTGTGCAGGGTACTGTATCATACCACTAATCTATAACAACTGCCTCCTTCCCCCTTCAGTTAGTGCAGTAAGTAACTTTTTTTCTGTCATTCAGCGAAGACATGGTATTGAACCTCCCCCATCCCAGACACAAAAATGGGTATCCTGGAATGTCAAGGGGCTCAATCACCCAATCAAAAGAAAAAAGGTCCTACAACATTTACAGTCCCTGAAGAGGCAGATATAGCACTTCTTTAAGAAACACATCTTCTAGCTAAATCAACTAACTGGATGAAGAAGGCCTGGGTGGGTGAGGTTCTGGCTAGCTCTTCCTCTACTAAGTATAAAGAGGTTGCCATCCTTATTTGCCATGAATCTGCATGGAAATTAGATGGCATCAAAAAGGACAACCAAGGCAGATGGTTGCGGCATGACTAGTCTCTCCTGAGGGGTCGATGATCTGGGGCAACTTGTATGCCCCCAATGGTGAGCACACAGATTTTGTTCCCGGATATAAGTCTGGCAATTTCAGATCTACAATCAGGTGGCCCTCCCCTTCCCATCCTATTAGGAGGTAATTTTAACCTGGTTGATGATATATTCCTAGAAAAATCAACCCCTACACAACAGTTCAACCCCAAAGCTAGGCAATCCCTGGCTGATTTGCAGGAGGAGTGGGCTCTAGTAGATGTTTGGCATAGACAGCATCCCACAGATAGAGATTATGCATTCTATTCTACCCCTCATCAAATGCATAGTCGTATAGACTTCTGGTTGTCCAACGATCTTGCTGTAAGGGGCATAACAGGCAATGGGATTGACCTCAGACCTCAGAATCTCAGGCCACTCACCGATATGGCTGTCATTCCTTCCCTTTAACCATCCCCCCATAGAGTTTGTTGGCACTGCAACCCATTGCTTTTCAAAGGCCCAGCCTTTGGTCAAATGCTTTGACAGGCGATGAAGGATTACTTCCCTTTAAACTCTGAGTGTAGAGTATCCCCTGATATAGTCTGGGATGCCTTTGAGGCAGTACTGCTGGGTTGCATTATTGCCTTCTCAGCAGCCCATGACAAAGCATGTAAGTCCAATCTAACTAGGCTGCAGGCAGATCTAGCAAGTCTAGAACAAAGGTTCAAGTCTGCTTCACAGACTAATGTAGACAATGCCTTGTATCAAAAAATTCTCAGTCTTAAATACTAGATTAATACTATTCTTCATCAGAACACTGAATGGCTTCTCCTGCGATCCAAAAAGAATTTCTGGGCTAATGGAGAGAGGTCTGGAAAGCTTCTGGCTTTCCAACTGTGCAAACAGCAGGACACCACACAGATACACTCTTTACACACCTCATCGGGATCAATCACATCTACTCCAAAAGATATTAATCATATAATGCGATTATTTTATGAGTCCCTGTACCAATCCCACTCCATGTTCAGCTCCAAAGATCTGGCTGTTAAATTTCTGTCAGCAAGCCCAGCTGCCATCCCTCTCACCTGACCAAATGGCTCAGTTGGTGGCCCCCATTTTATGTGAGGAACTACGACTGGCACTTTCAAAATGGTTCATGGGAAGGCTCCCGGACATGATGGCATGCCTGTGGAGCTATACCAGGCTTTAGGTCCCGATATTTGTCTTCCACTCCAACTGGCCCTTCAAGACTTGGATGAGAAGAGTCTTCTCCCACCATCTACGAGGGATTCACTTATCACAGTCGTCATAAAAAAATTTACATACCCACTGGATTGTGCAAATTTTAGGCTGATATCTTTGCTCTCAGTGGATACCAAGATACTGGCTAAGGTGTTAGTCACCAGATTGATAGTGGTGCTCCCATCACTTATCCATTCTGTGCAGGTGGGCTTCATGAGGGGGAAAACAGTGGCGGACAATACACGCCTGTTGCGTAAATTTAAATGGTTTGCTCATAAGGCCCCTCTCCCTATGGCTGCACTAGCAATTGACTTTGCTAAGGCATTCAACTCCACAGAGTGGGGTTATATACATGAAATCCTAAAGATATATGGTTTGGACACATACACTGTACTGTTCTCCCATGGTGCGTATCGTTATGAACAGTGATATCTCCCCCCCTTCCCTCTCCATAGAGGGACAAGGCAGGGTTGCCACTCTCTCATCTGGGTCTTTACTGCAAACTCACTGATACAAGAGATAGAAGTTGCAGGCAATCTTATGTTGCTATTGCCTACGCAGAGTACCTCCTACTAACCTTGTCCAATCCTCAGCAACTAATTCCTGAGGTTATTCAAGTATTGGGTGACTTTGCTATGCTTTCAGGCCTCAGGATAAATCAGAAAAAGACTACGCTGGCACCCTTAAACTCTCATTGTACCAGGGATTGTATACTTGGCATTGGGATATCATGCGCAGTTCAGAGATTTAATTCTTCAGGTATCCAAATTACGTATTAAATGGCCAATGTTTGAGACTGCTAATTTTTCCCCACTATACACTCAGCTGACCACAGAAGAGGAGAGGTGGCGAAAGATCTAGCTGTCACTCTCAGGCAGGGTGACTGCGATACGCATGTTACTCCTACCCTGGGTTATGTTTCTCTTTAATAATTTACCTATTCGTCTCTCTCCAAAACTTTTTCAATCACTAGAAAAAATGGCCTCTAACTTTATTTGGGACTATAAATCACCAAGATGGAGTAGACAAAAAATCAGGGCCCACTGGTCCAAAGGTGGCCTCAATGTGCCATAGTTCTTTGGCTATCACTTAGCCTGTCTTGCAGCCCAAACGACCAGATGGTTTGCAGTACAGAGCTTGGCGGTCCCGTTTGGTTCCATTTGGAAATGGCTCTAGCAGGATCCTCAGCTCTTTACAACCTTCTATCTCTGCTCCCCAGAGTTGATCCGCAACTCCCTCCCACAATCATAAATACTGCTCGGGCTTTGAAAATCCTGTTCACTAAGTCTCATATGCCAAAACAGGTCTGGTACTCTCCGATTCAATTTGCCCCATTACAGCATAACAAACTTGTCCAAATTGAAGAAGCTGTGGTAAACTGGCCATCTTGGCAGCTGCGTGGTATTAGATCAATTTATGACCTTGTCATGCATGGTACTAACCATGTGGTCTTCTTTGCTCAGTTGCAGTGCAAATTTGCACTACCAAACAAAGACTTTTAGCGCTACTTACTTTTTCACATTGTCCTGTTACCCCCTTCTTAATTATAATACAGACACCACATGGTGACAATGGCTAAATAACCTCCACAGCCTTAACACTTGGAAAGGCCTCATGGGTCACTTCTATAGTACCTGGAGAGACTCACAAATGGATCCCATGCAGTCATGCAGGCTGAAATGGGAAAAACTGCTAGGCATGCCAGTTTCTGAAGAACAATGGCACACATACTGCAAGGGTATACACTGGACTAAAGAGACACAAATAGCCATTATATTCAGTTAAAAATCTTACTGTTTTGGCATTGTACCCCCGAAATCCTTCACAGTCGTGGGTTATTTGGCCATAGCCACTGTTGATGCTGTTTGCAACCCAATGCTCATATTAAGCGCATACTTTGGTCCTGACCCTCACTTATTACTTTTTGAAATATGGTAGCTACTGATAGATTGCGGGTTCTAAATATCTCAATTAACCTTGTTGCCCCCACTGTATTATTAGGAGATACTTCCCCAATTGAGACTCTCCCTAAATCTAGACAACATTGGACTCTCTCCTCCATTGTGGAAGCCAGTCATCTTCTCCTTATGCACTGCCGTCAGCCCACAGTACCTACTAGAACTACGTGGCATGCAGCTGTGGCTTGCTTATCCCTTTTTGAAAGGCTGCCTCTCTGCAGGGAAATGATATGCACATACTATATACCTCGCAAAGTGGGGGACGTATCTTCAGTCTGACTTTCTTAAAATTCCAACTCAACCTGGAAACCCCCCTACTACCTGAACTTTTAAGTATTGGCAGGAAAATGTAACAGTATAGCGGCTGTCCCCCCTTACCCTTACTCTCCCTCTCCTGTCCTGATAGCAATAGAAGCTAACTTAGGGGTGAGAGCATTGCCTCATATATTTCTTTATCTATGCTATTCTTTCATGTATTATTGCAAAATAACTATGTGCTTTGTGTTGATAATATATGAGATATATTATGCTAATGACATAGCAAAGTATATATATCCTTGTCCTGAGTATACTTTTGTATAAATAAAAGACTGCACAAACTATCTTTGTAAGGTAACAAGAAAATACTTAATAAAACCTTATATGATAAAAAATAAATACATATAGGCCTCTTGGGATGATGGGTGGGTCCGTGGGGGGAGAGCCAACCCCAAAGATTTTTCATTTCCTGACTTTTTTGTTTTAACCCTAAATGATGCATTAACACAGTTTTTAGCACATAATTTTCTTACTTTTAGAGAAAGAATAAAAAAGTAAGAACTTGCACAAGTTGGTGAATTTTTTCTCAGCCAGGAAGAACTGCGGTGCCATGCAGTGAAGTGGGACAGACTGAGACTCGGGATCACTTAAGAGAAAAAAAAACTAATAATGAAATACAGCTCAGTTTTAATGTAAAGGATAGCAATCGCGTCTCAGCTTCTTCCCAACCTCTCAGGCATACACTGGCAGTCTCAACTCACTTGCTCCTCTCGTTTGGTCCTCGTCAGTTCACATCAGCTAAGCTTACAAGTCCCTGCTTGTCTTGCAGCCACCAGCCAGTCTGACCTCAGCTCAAAATCATGTTAGGCTATCTCACTGCTCTGGAGGAGAACAGCAATGTTGATCTGTCTGCTCTGCTCCACCGGTATGGTGATCTTTCTCCACCTGAGATGAAGATGCCACTCTAGGATTTGGTAGATGGTTCTCCTCGTGTCTCTCTCTCCCACAGTTCCACTCAAGTATTAGGCTCTTCCCATTAGGTAGCCAATCACAGACATACTGTACACGGCATCTACGCCCATGGACTGGATTGAAACAGGCAGTTACACAGTCTGTGGAGAGCACACTCTGCTGAAAGCTTGAATAGGATGTAAGCAATAACCCACGACAGGCATATATGTGATATCTCCCTCTTTACACAGGACACTCCTGTTATTTTTGACTGATCTCCCTCCCTCCCTCCTGGAAAACAAAATCTCCTGCTTAAATAAAATTCTGTCTCAAATATCCATGTCTTTTAGGCAGATAAAGACACATTAAAATTAAATCAGTGATGAACAATGTATCTGATAACATTATACAACTAGTTTTTTATTCTTTTTAGTGCTTATTCTTTACAAAATGAAATACATTACATTTTTGTAATGACTTTTTTCTTATTTTTTTTGACGCCATTTAAGGACAAACTCATGACGTTATGGCATCTCCCTACTAGCAGGCCAATCTTCCTTATAATTTGACCCAAATCTCCCTCTTAAGCAAGTTGGCAGGCCAGTCTCCCTCCTAGTTTGACCCAAATCTCCCTCTTAAGCAAGTTGGACATATCACATGAATGACGACATGGTGTGCATTTACTGGGAATTGATCAACACCCCGGGTGCATTGTGAGGCTCGAGGCCACAGGCCAGTGTCCTCACAGCACCCAGGGTGTTGATTAATCCCCAATAAATATGCACAGTGGAGGGTTTTTTTGCGCTTATAACATGGGCCAGATATCGACAGAAATCGAAAAAACTTGTGGATTAATAGGAGAAAAACTGTGGGGACTACTTAGTATTCCTACACTACTTTTGACCGGTTTACCACATCCATGTGTGTTTTGCCACAGGAAAATAATGCTTGTAACAGAAGTTTGTGGTAAACAGGCTAACATGCTAGTATCAAGGGGCACACTCATGTGTCTTTGCTACTTCTCATTTGTTATGTATCTTGCAGATACACTGTTTAATAGTACAGATGGAAGGTGACAGATAGACAAATACAGAGCTGTAGCATGCAGTGTCTCTGTTTTCCATATACTGTACCATATGCTGCTGTTTTCAGTAGTTTCTTGATTTCTGTGGGTACTTACTTCATTAACTGTTGCATTGTTTCATGAGGTAGTGTGCCTCTCTGAGACAGCATATACACAAAATGCGCTCTGATTACACTCCACGATGGATGCTGGGTATTGTATTGTGCACCCAACATGGCACACTGCCCGCATGACTCGCACAACATAGTACTTGTCCACAGAGAAACACAGATTTCTGTCTTGTACAGTTGACGTCCATGCTGTTTCCCTGTCATTATGTGGTCGTTTGCAGAGGTAGTCAACAGATCGTGAATAGCTCCTCTGACATTTAGTCATTGCTATCGGCTTCATAATTACTGCATCTAGTATACGGTTGAGCGATTCCATTGGAACCTTGATCACCTCCACGGCAATATCACCTTACACCCAATGGACAGGCAGGTACCTTCCGCTTAAAGCTACGTGCATGTCCTTATCACTCTCCCAAATGGATATTTGCAGGCAAGGAAACCAGGGCATGATACGAATGCGTGCTCATGTGAATACCGAGTGGAAAGGAGGAAAATGGTTACTTTCCATTCCTCAGTTAGGCAGCTTTTGCTAAGCACCACTTGTATGTTGGGGCTCCGCACTTCTGCTCACTCTTCCAGTACAGAGTGCTGCAGCCATGGGAATGCAGACATGTGGCTACTTTTCTACCCTTCGCACTGTCTGTGAAGTCAGATTGTGAGGAAACTTTTCTTGTGGTGCAATCAATGTGTGTTTGTTGCTCTGAATGGGGATATGCTAGGATCTTCAAGGTCCATTTGGTGGGTAGGTGGGCACAGTCACTTAGCAGAACAAAAACAAATGACTGCATTTCAGTCTTGCAACTGCAGCACAATTAGTTCGATCACTTGTATTATTTTTTCCCTTCCTCGACTTCTCACCGCATCCACTTTCTGTAAGATTAATACTAATTAATGAACAGTCACCTGACCCATTACATCCAGTGATGTTTCACAAACATAGATACCCATGTTGTAAGTAAGCAATAACCCAAAACAGGGTGTACGGTTATTTGTGATTAATCAACACCCTGGGTCTGTTGTGAGGCACGAAGCCATGTGTCCTCACAGCACCTAGGGTGTTGATTAAGTAAGCAATAACCCATGACAGGGTGTATGGTTATTGGGGATTAATCAACACCCTGGGTGCATTCTGAGGCATGAGGCCACAATCTGAGTGTCCTCACAGCATCAGGAGTGTTGATTAATCCCCAATAACCACACACCCTGGAGTTGGTTATTGTGCTTATAACACGGGCTACATTTGGACACAAATGGTTAAAAATTATTGTAATAGCAGACAAAATATGTGGGATCTATTTAGTGTTCCTCCACTACTTTTGTCTGTAGACTCACATTTTTCTGTGTTGTGCCACACTAAAAAAAGTTCACAACATTAAACTTTGTGGTGAACAAGGCTTGCACAGTAGAATCAAGGAGCCACTGGAAAATTTTATTCTGCTAATAATAGGGTGCTGTATTGTTATGTGTACTGACACTGTACTGTGTTTAGCGGAAAACACCCTAAACAAAGGGAAAACAGTAAATGTATTTTAAGGTGCTGCTCACTCAGCGAGTCATTAATAATCCATCCTATGCAGCCTCATACTCCTTGCTACACTGGGACGTATCAATCATTCCACTACATTGGTTTACACAGGAGGGGAAGTGGCAAACAATGCAGGAATGGGAACGTTGTAAACAAATACTGCTTGATGGGAGCACAGCATGTCATGCCACATTAATTATTGGCAGGGGGAAACAGCAACACTAGCGAGGAATGGTTAGGCTGGGAAGCAATGCCGTAGGACCATCTATCTCTGTCACTTTCTCTGAGTATCTATCGATTGCTGTCACGTCCTGAAGGCCGGCCACTGCAGAGACAGAAACACAGAGGGAAATAGAAATACACACCACTACAGACAAGACTGCAATAGTGATGAGTCGTGCACATACAGTATAGTTGCAGATGCACATTTTGACCGTCTGCTTTCCTTGGTATGTTTGTGGTACTCGTCGGCTCTGCTACACAGATAGTTTCTGTGTCTCTGCAGTCATGGCTGCTATACTTGGGGAAAGGGTTTCAGGTTTTTTTGGTTACTGTGAACTCTCTGTTCTAGCTGCTACCTCCTTGCTAGGACCTACAAAGTCCACTGGGTGGGAGGGCAGGCACAGTCGCCTAGGTATAATAAAACATGGCTGCTACTGACATTCATTCACAGCATTCAGTATTTAGTTTGGATGTGCTGTATAATTTCTTTCCTTTGGGACTGTTTACCAAAAATGGATTCTGTAAAATTATCAGAAATTAATGAATGGTCATGTGCTAAGTGTTAACCAGTTGAGTAACAGAATCATATGTGCCCATGTTATAAAATAATATAACCGTAGACACACTACAGCTGTAAATCAATAGTTAGATGCAATCACTGGGAAACCACCACCATGGTTCGACAGAATGAAGCCACCTGAGTAAACCCCATCCTCATTTGTCTTCCTAGGACACTCCTGGGCTGAGAAATTAGATTTTTTAATTTGACCATCTGGTCCCTTGCTTGCGATGCACGATCATGATCAAAGAATGGCACGATCAGAGAATTTGCAGGCTCGCGATCAAAGAATTTGCAGACTCATGACCAAAGAATAAAAAATGCTGTAAATCAAAAAATATAAGGAATTGCAGTACACCACTGCCATGGTTCAACAGAACAAAGCATCCCCCCAAGCAAAATCCACCATTATTTGACTTTCTGGGGCACCGCTGGGCTGTGAAAATTGATTTTTTTAATTTGGCCATCTTGTCCCTCACTTGCGATGTACGATCGTGATCAAAGAATCTCACGATTAAAGCATTTGCAGGCTCACAATCAAAGAAATTGCATGCTCAAGACCAAAGAATTAAAAATGGTGAAATGTGATTCTTTAAGCAATTTAAACCAAACCAATGCCTCTGATAGAATGAAGCCTCCTAAGCACAACCCACACGCATTTGTGTCCCTAGCCCACCCCTGAGCTGAGATAATTGTGTTTTTTGCTCACGGTGCAAGATCATGATCAAACAATCTCGCAATCAAAGAATCTGCAGGCTTGCAAAGATCAATAGTGAGCCAATATCAAAGATTTTAAAACCTTATAACTCTATTTTTTGGCGATTTGGGATGAAACCAAAGGCATGGCTTGATGGATCGGAGCCCCTTGAGTACAACCCATCCATTTGCTTCAGGAGTGACCCCTGGGCTGAGATATTTATGTTTTTACAATCGGAAATCTAAAAACAAGATGGCTGATCTCACGATCAAAGAATTCTCGGGGACAAGATTTTTGAACCTTGAGGCTGCAAATTCTTTGACCTCCAGGTGGGATGAGATGGCCAGAACCCCATTCTTTGTTCACAAAACATACATATACATTTTCCCATTGACTTATAATGGGAATATAAAAGTGGCATAACTTTTGAATGCCTTAATATTGTTTCACCAAATGAAAAGTGGCATGTTCGGCCACCAAAGATCTTTCAAATGAGTCATCTTGCAGGGTGGCATGCCACACAATGGCCACATAAAAAAATCCCAAAAGGCTGCCTCCAAAAACGGATAATTTTGTATTTTTCAGTGTTTTGATGCACGAAGACCATAAGTAAGACCAAAATAAAATTTTGAAAATCAAGAGATTTACCATGCTCCACCACACATACCAAATGTCAGGCAAATCCGTTCAATGGGTCCAAAGTTATTAATGTGCAAAATCTTGACTTTAATATAGAAATTACATCTAAACCCTAAATATAGCGGCATGACCTCACCACTATATTATATTTATTTATATATATCTATATATGCATACACACACACACACACACATATATATATATATATATATATATATACACACACACACACACATATATACACACACACACACACATATATATATATATATATATTCATTCAAAACTCCTTTAATGCATCAGTTAGGGTTGACAAATTTTGGAATTTTAGCTAGTCATTCATTCCTAGCTCTCACCCTGTACTCCTATACTACAACACCACAGCTTGTTTACAAATGTAATGGGATAAGAGGAGGGGCCGAAGACCTCGAAGCACACCCCAACACCTGTTGTTGTGTTTGAGGTTGGGGTAATGGTGGGTGAGGAGGTAGGAGTTGTTATCCCTAACACTGAATTTACAAACATTTGTTGGTGTACCATCAACCCAAATACATGCATTAATGGAGATTTTTGCAATGAATTTCCTTCATTTTGACAATGTGTAATGTAAATAGTAAGTGGAATGTCATTGCTGGAAGGCAGGACCTTCAAAGACTGAAACTTATTGAGTAATGGCTTGTGTCTGTGGGAGCTTGGACCCTCTGGGCCTTGTGCTCCCACTTACACATAAGTTCAGGGACATAATGCAGGCATGGAGACATGAAATGAACCTTGGAGTACTAAATTGCTATGATTCTGCATCTAAGATAAAATACATTAGGGGACAGATTTCTTTATTTAACAAGTAGATTTAAAAAAAAAGTTGGGGACACTGGATTGGGCTCCCAGTCTGCCACATCTTCTTTTTTTGGGGGGTCCTGCCACTAACAAGGGGACTGGGCACTCCAATGTAGGCAGAAAATATTTCAACAATAATAGAAGCCTTGGCCCCCTTAACAGACCTAAAAAGGAGAAACAGTCCCTTTATTAGGTAAACATCAACAGGTGTTTACCTAATCGGAGGATAAGGAACATGGTGGCAGTATTAGTTTTTTTTTTACACAGGACAGCATTAGTTGAAGTACTGCTGGCAGCTGTTGAAATTTGAGAAAATGTTGCATCCATTTCTTTAGCAAATTGGGACAGTAAGGGGATCAATTGTAAGAATGATATATCGGGGGATATATACTATAGCTGTGAGTTTTTAACTTCATTTTTAACTTAATTTTGTTTACATTATGTTTGTTTTATTGTTGTTTACTTTAATTTTTGTGTTAGTAAGGGTTAGTTTAATTAGGGATCTTTAGTGAGAGAGCTATTATTCTCTGGCATCTTTGGGAATAGTTTAGAGCTGCTGAGAATAAGTGACAGTCAATCACTAAGTTTTCTTTTAGTCTCTCTTTAATACAGCACTATTGGAATTGGTGGATCAGAGAAAAAAATAAAGAGAAAACCCTGGTGCTGATCAGTTTCTGGTCTCAGTTTGGGGATTAAGTGGACTGTGGGGAGAATGTGTGGTAATGGTCTGGTGGTGTGCAGGAGGACATGTGGTGTTGGTTAAAGAGCATTTGAGGAACTATTCTGGTGGAGTGAGACCCTGGTTGGTGAAGTGTTCAGGATGAATTACACTGGAAGACACTGGAGCAGTGACCGGAGTGAAGTGGACTGCTATTGTTCCTGGCTGTGACAGCAAGCAGACCCTGAAGGTTTGGAGTTCAATGGGAAGTGGTGGTTCAGTGTTTCTGTGTGGCCACTTACCCCTCGGGGGGGGGGGTAAAGGGTGCTTGGTCCTGGATGGGAGGTGGGAGAGGAGTATCAGCTGTATGGCTGGGTCTGGCTCTGAAACCTGTTAGGTGTTAGGGGGATTTCTGGTGTCTGTTGGGTGGTCCCTTGAGTCTGCAGTCTTGGGATTATTTGGGGCTGTTCATTTCCTGGGTGGTGGTTGTCTGGGAGCTCTCCCTGTGTCCCTGCTCTGGGCCTTTATGGGTTGTCTAGTTTATAGCTGGTCTGAGGAGTAACATCTTTGAGCTCAGCTCCATTTGCAGTCAGGAAGAAGGAGGAATCCAGAAAGGAGGTTGGAGGTGAAGAACTTTCAGTGGAGTTTCTGCCTGACCAGTCCTAGTAATTAATCCACTGTAGGCACCTACAGAACTGGTCTGAAACACTTTTCCCTTTCTTTTTTGAACCTGATTTTGACTTATTGTTACTAAAGCAGCAAGAGTAATTTTACTATTTATATAATATAAATCCTGCTGTTTCCATGAGGCCCAGGTGAGAGCTGATGCCCTTTTGGGCATTTTATTTGTTTAAACCCTTGAAGTAAGAGTTCGAAGGGTTACATGTTCATGTAAACTGACGTGGAGATACTGAATAGATTGTTTGTGGACTTTTATGGTTTATTTTGATTTATTGGTATTTTATTTTGATTGGGTGATGGGGTTTATTGTAGGAGGGTAGGAGCATTGTTTTAGAGAGTTATGAGTAGTTTTGGTATTGTTAATAATTTTGTGGGGGTGTTGTGTTTTTATTATATTCGTCATTGCTGGTATAGGTGTTTTGTACATAGCATATGTTGGGACCATTCTTCAGTGGGCAGGCACTTCTCCTCCAGGTTGAGGGGCTTGCACCCATTTGATTTCCCCCCACTGCAGCCCAAGGTGTATATGTGTTGGCAAGTCTTGGGGATAGTGCGGAGGGGCCAGAGGGGTTAGAACCCTAGAATGAGGTGCAGTGGGGTGGGCTGATTGGGGTTGTAGGGTCTAGGAGGTGTGCTGTGGTGAAATGGGTCCAGAACAGGGGGCCTCCCTGCCTGGTGCCCATACCTAAGCATTCCACTGGTAGTGGGCAAGTAACCAGCTCTTCTATGGGCTCTCATCCAGCTCAGGTGGTGTCATGCAAGGCCAGGTCAATAAAGAACAAGACAGCAATTATTGCTGATCTTGTTGTGACATCTGATCTGGCTTGCATCACTGAGACCTAGCTGAATGAGAATGCCATTCCAGTATTGGAGTGAACAGTTCCAAATGGATACTTGGTGATATACCGCCCATGACTGGATCATTGGGGTGGGGATGTAGCCATCTGTTTCAAGGCAGAATTGGGCCTTGTAGAGGTACCAGTGGGGGCCACCAGGTCCTTTGAGTGTATCATGGATGCAGGTGTGGGTTGCAGGATTCTTCTCATCTACCATCCACCAGGAGATGATAAATATTTTCTCAAGCAAGTTCTGGACTTCATGGTTGACATGGTGTTGCAATCCTCCAGGTGGTTGATCCTGGGTGATTTCAACGCCTGGGCCAACAATGAACTCTCATTGTTCAGAACTTCCTCCAACTCATGCTTTCATTGGGCTTCACACAGGCAATTACCCCTGCAACCCATATTCAGGGTCACTCCCTGGACCTTGTGTTCCTTCTGAGGATTATTCTTTATTATTTAAATTTTGGTAATCGGGTAGGCCCAGTGAGACGATTACTAACTTTTTCAGGGGTGACTTAGGATTAATTACAGACAACAGGAGAATAAACAGCAGGAACAACTCAAAGCAAATGGAATAATACAGAAATTACAATGAGAGCATAGCATATGATTAACAGGCAGGTTAGGTTCCAATGAAGATTATCCAGAGGAGTAATGCAGTTTCACGAAAAAAGTTACACATAGCTCATCCAAAATGGTAAGGGTCTCAGTATGGGAGTAGTGCCATGCCAGGCAGCCTACTGTAGCTGCAGATGGGATGGAGGCCACAGACCTGGTGGTAGAACCAGTCGGGTGATCTGGTCATCACTTAATAAGGTTTAGTTTTGTGGCTCCCCCTGTGAGACCTGCCCCTTTGGAGATGGTCCGGTACCAACCTTTAAGAGTGTTACCCATAAATGTCTGATGGCAGTGCTGGACCTACTGAGCAAGACATTAGAATGCTTGGATCCAGGGGACCTGGTATTGCACTATAATAGTGTGGTGTTAGAGGCCATGGATTGTATTGCTCTAGACCGAGTTTACCCTCTCTCTCTTCACGCTTGGTCCCCATGGTTAACTAACATATAAGCATACTGAATTTGCCATCAGATAAAGGCCTCGAGGTCTATCAAGTCTGCTTGAATTTGTAGCTAGCACCCCTTATTCTGCATCTGCCCCTCCATTCAACCCTTCCCCTCAATTGACCCTCCCCCTTGTCCTGTCCCATCCCCTTTTGAAGCAGTCCACTGTTCTACTGGATAAAACTTCTGCAGGTAATGTATTCCACCCAGCCACCAGCCTCTTTGTGAAAAAGCATCTCCTCATCTCCCATCTAAACCTTCCTCCCTTCAGTCTTGTATCATGGCCCCTGTGTCCCTCCCCTCCCTTAATTTGAACAGCTCCTCTGTATCTGCCTTGTTTATTCCTTTCATCTACTTAAATGATTCAGTCATGTCCCCCCGTCCCTCCTCTCCTTCAGCGAGTACATGTTCAACTCCCTTAGCCTCCTCTCGTATGATAAGTCCCCCAGTCCCTTGGTCATCTTTGTCACCCTGCACTGCACCCAGTCCAGTAACTTAATGTCCCTCTTCAGATACGGTCATCAGTACTGCATGCAATACTCCAGGTGCAGTCTAAGTAATGACGTATATAGTGGCAGAATCCCCTCCTCCCTCCTCGAGGATATACCCCTTGCAATGTAGCCTAGCATTTTGTTGGCCTTTGCAGCTGCCTTCCTACATTGTACAGAGATATTCATTGACGCTGTAATGAGCACCCCAAGATCCTTCTCCTCCTCTATCTGGGCTAGCTGCACTCCCCCCAGCAGGTAACTCCTCCTTGGGTTCTTCATCCCAAAATGCAGCACCTTGCAATCTTTGGCATTAAACCCCAGTTGCCAGGTGTCTGACCAGCTTGCAAGCTTTGCCAGATCATCCTGCAACCCCTGCTATCCCCCTAGGTCATCCACAACTGCTCCTACCTTGGTATCATCAGCAAACAGACTGATCTTGCTCTTGATGTCAAATGTTATGTCTGCAATGAATATCCCAAACAACACTGGTCCCAACACTGAGCTCTGTGGAACACCGCTTATCACTACCCTTGGGTGTGACAGCCCCCCACCCACCACCACCCTCTGTTGCCTTCCCTTAAGTGAGTTCTCTACCCATCTCACCAACTTTGCACCTGCCCCTGTGTCTTCTAAATTACTTCCCATCATTCCATGCGGCATTGACTTGTTTGCCTTATTTAAGTCCAGATACAGGATATCCACTGCATGGCCCCCTGTCCAGTTGCCTAGTTACCCAGTCATAGAACTCCACCAGAGTTTTTGGCAGGATCTGCCTCGTATGAAGCCATGCTGTCCTGCAGTCCTTTGGCCTCTAGGAGAGCCACCAGCCTCTCCTTCAGGATAGTCTCCATCAGCTTCCTATGATGGATGTGAGGCTCACTGGTCTGTAGTTCCCCCGTTCATCCTTGGGGCCACCATTGTGGAGGTGCACCACATGAGCCATCCTCCAGTCCTGAGGTACACAACCTGAGTTTAGTGAGTCATTAAATAGGTCTGCCAAAGGTCCCGCAAGGACATCTGCCAACTTCTTCAGTACCCTAGGGTGGATGCCATCAGGGCCTGGCACTTTGTCCACCCTCAGTGCCTTCAAACCCTCCCGAACTCTGCCCTCCATTATTTCCCCACCTGTCACCCCCTTCCCCTCTGTTTCTGACATTCCTCCCCCCTTGGTTGTCACCCCCCCTCTTTTCCTTAGTAAATACCGAGCAGAAGTAATCGATTAGTGCTTCTGCCTTATTGCAACCTGCTTCCACCAAACCCCCATCCTAATCCCTACTATGTGGTCCTTACATCTCCTTTTCTCCCTGATGTACATAAAAAAGTCCTTCTCCCCCTTCTTAATGACTTGTGCTAGCCTGAGCTCTGTAGATGCCTTGGCTCCCTTTACTGCCCTTGTCACTTCTTTGGATTCCATCAAGTACTACTCCCTTTGATCCACCTCCTGTTTTCTTGTACCTCCTAAAGGCAGCTCTTTTCCTTCTTACCTTTTCCATGACCTCCTTGCTCAACCATCTTGATTTCTTAGCCATAGCCTTCTTACTCTGGGCCTTGCAGCAGGTTTTGGTTGCCTCCACTATCCCCAGCTTTCTGATCTCCCACCTCTGATTAGTGTCCATACTAGATTGAATTCTGGCCAGGAACCCTTTTACCACTTCTTCCATCCTTCCAAAGTCAGCACTTCTGAAGTCCTGCACTCTTGTGCCAGATTCCACTCTTTCCTTGCCATTTCCAGTGTGAGCCATAATGAGTGGTGGTCACTCCCTGACAGTGGTTCAGCCACTGTAAGTTCTCTCACAAAGTCCCATTTGCCAGCACAAGGTCAAGGGTATTCCCTAACCGGGTTGGTTCACTGACCATTTGCAGCAGGAAGCTGTCCTAGAAGGTATCCTGCAGTACCTCCTTCCTTCTGTTCCTGGTTTTTGGAGTACTCCAGTCCACTCCTGGCATGTTGAAGTCCCCCACAATCACCACACTACCCTTCTCGCAGGTCTTCCTGCTCTGTCACGCTAGTTCCCTGTCTAACTCCTTCATCTGAAATGGCGGCCTGTACACCACTCCCATTCTGAGAATCCTATTCTTGGAATCCTGGATTTGTATCCAAAGTGACTCTGTACTTCCCTTCTCCCCTTCCTCCCCTACACACTTCAGTCCTTCCTTCACATATAGTGCCACACCCACCTCCTTTCCAGGTAACCCTATCCCTAAGAAATAACCTGTACCCTGGTACAGACAGGTCCCAGTCACTGTATTGGGTGGCCCATGTTTCCATGTTTTTTGTGATGGCAGCAATGCCTCCTCTTCCTCTGCCATGAGCACCTTTAACTCTGCAGTTTTCCTCCCTAGGCTCCTAGCATTAGAAGTAACCACCTTCCAACCTACCCCCCCATCCTGCCTTCCTTTACCAGCATCACCAATAGTATTTGCCATTTGTTCTTTGTCACTGTTATGGGGGTTAAGCTCATATGGTTTTCCAGCCTGTGGTTTCTGCACGTTTCTTACCCAATTGCCACCCCGACTCCTAGTTTAAATTCCCAACTTCGTCTATGTACTCCTCCATCCTCTGTTTCAACACTTTCTTTCCCTCCTCACTCAAATGTAGTCTGTCCTTGGCTTGGACTACCATCCTCCCAGGTACCTCCCCACCCCCACAACAGCCCATATACCCTTTAGCATAACACCAGTTTCTTAGCCATCTGTTAAATTCTTCTATTCTCAGCTTTCTTTGTTGTGTTTACCTTTTGGGCACTGGAAGCATCTTTGAAAAAAGTTACTGATCTTTCCTGCCCTCACATAATTGTACCAGTTCTAAACTCTCTGAAATTATATCACTGTCTTGTCAGCTCACAATTGTTCCAAGATGTATAATTAATGAGACCTGTCCCTACCCTTCTAGCATATTTCAGAACAGATTGTCCCACCCTTCCATTGTCATTCCTGGCATGGCCTCCATCCAATGCAACTATGCCTCCCCTTACCCCACCTGACTCCTCTGAGTATTGAGCCCCACATTAAAATTCCACTAGCTCTACTCCTGTTTCCCACATTCTTCTCATCTATCATTTTCCTGCACTCTTCTTCTTCCTACTGCACATTATTTCCACTTTTTGCCCCAGTTGCAATTCTCCCAGCAGAACTTCCCCCCGCTCTGGTTTGGTCCAGGCATTTATCAATTACTCCTCCAATTGCATCATTTCCCTCCTCCTCCTTCTTCCTCTCTAGTAGTGCAAAACTATTTTCGGAAGACTCTTCACAAATGCCTGCTCCCTCTCTCTTCATAGTAACCTGTTCTCTCTTCCCCTTTCCACTCCATGACTTTTGCTGCTTCTTCTCCTCCTCCTCCCTTCACAAGTCTCTATCTCCTCCTTCTGTTTGTTGTTTGTCTCCTGACCTGTTTCCTGGCAATCATTATTCTGTCCTGGGCCCTTGGTCTCGCTTCCTCTTCTGACCTCTTCCTCACCACTGTTGGCTCAAATCACTATCCTCATCTCCCATCCTCCTCCTCTGTAATGGGCTAAACTCAGCCCAGTTCTCCTTGCCTATCTTAGTTCCTCCTGCAGACCTCGATCTCCTTTCTAAGTTTCTATGGTTGCACACAAACATTGCCACGCAGTCCAGGCAATTTTAGAAAGAGTGGTGCACCAGTTGTTGCAGCCTACCATCCTACCCATTGTTTCACTTCCCACCAGTGGCCCTGTTCATCTTCCAGATCAAGGATACCAAAACTCTTCCATATCCACTTCCCTATCAGTGCAAAACATTATTTTTAATTTCTCTCCCCTTTAGCTGTACAATATTTAGACAGATTACCAATCAAGCTTCTTTTTTCAGTCATATTCTTCCTACCCACACCCAAAAAGAGACTTTAAGTAACTATTGCACAACCTTCTTCAAACTCTTCCTCCTTCCACAATGTGAATTGCAATGCAAAATGCAGTTGCTTCCCTTCCACTGAGATAGCAGTCACCTCTTCACTTGCTCCTGTTCCTTTCCTGGATGTCTGCTTCTGCTATGAAAGGTGCATGTCCTTTCCCTGTTTGAGGAAGTGATGTCAGAACCCCTGGTATAAAGGAAATCCCAGACTGGGGTGGGTGGAGTGAGGGACTGGGAGGGTGGACCATTCCCAAGTCTTTCAGAAACAATCAGGTAGTTGGAGGCCCCCCTGGTCAGACCATTAGCACCCTTCCCACACTATGCACTAAACTTTGCGGCTAGTGAAGCGAGCATATATGAATCACAATTCTACTCTAAGCCCCCCAAATAGGTTTACTACCAAAAGAAACATGTCTCCAATTTAAACAGCTTCACCAAAAACACATCAAAATAGGCCTGACATGAGAAGATATAGGTCTCCAATTCAAAGAAACAGCCCCAAGTAAATGACACCAAATATGTTTTAAATCAGGAGAAGCTAGGCTCACAAATGCAGCTCTGCTACACAGTGAAACATCAAACAAAGAGCCCACTTATAGCCACCAAAACAAGTTTCAAAATTTTAACAGTCGAACATTCAATGCTCATAGCTCTTGTGAAGTAGTAAGAAAGAAAACAACCTTCATCAAGTAAGTCAACAAGAAACAATGTAAAACAGCAAGAAGAAGCTTGTACTGAACTGGTCTGATCTCTTCCTTCTTGGTTCTCTTGAGGCCGCGCAACTGACACCACAAACTTGATTCAGCTCTGCCCAGATAGCTGAATGAGATCTGGCCAGACCATTAGCATCCTTCTCCCACTATGCACTAAACTTTGCAGCTAATGAAGCCAGCAAAAAAGAATCACAATTCTACTCTAAGCCCCAAAAATAGGCTTTCTACCAAAAGAAACAGGTCTCCAATTCAAACAGCTTCACCAACAACACATCAAAATAGGCTTGAAATAGAAGATATAGGTCTCCAATTCAAAGAAACAGCCCACCAACCACACCAAACAGGTTTTAAATCAGAAGAAATAGGCGCCCACAAATGCAATGCAACACAGTGAAACATCAAACAAATCAGCCCACTTAAAGTCACCAAACAGGATTCCAAAATTCCAACAGCCCAAAACAATACCCTGCTAGACCCTTTAGTAGTAGGAAGAAAAGATATAATCTTCACTAAGTAAAATCCACAAGAAACAATGAAAACAGAAGAAGAAGCTCTATACTGAACTGGACTGCTCCCTTCCCTTCTGGTTACCTTGAGGAGCTGAACATGTAACTCTTGAACTCTCACTTCAAGGATTTAAACTAATAAAATGTCCAAAGGGCATCAGCTCTCACCTGGGCCTCATGGAAAAAGCAAGATTTATATATAAATAGTAAAAGCACTCTCGCCTTTACTAACAATAAGTCAATATCAGGTTCAAGAAAGAAGGGTAAAAGTGTTTCAGACCAGTTCTATAGGTGCCTGCAGTAGATTAATTACTAGGACTGCTCAGGCAGAAAGTCCACTGAAAGCTCTTCACCTCCAACCTCCTTCCTGGACTCCTTCCTGATTGCAAATGGAGCTGAGCTCATAGATGGAATTCCTCAGACCAGCTATAAACTAGACTACCCTTAAAGGCCCAGAGCAGGGACGCAGGGAGAGATCCCAGACAACCACCACCCAGGAGATGAAAAGCACCAAAAACTCCCAAGACTGCAGACTCAAGGGACCACCCTGCAGACACCAGACATCCAACTAACACCTAAGAGGTCTCAGAGCCAGACCCAGCCATACAACTGATTCTCCTCTCCCAGCTCCCATCCAGGACCAGGCACCCTTTACCTCCCTCTGGTAAGTGGCCACACAGAAACACTGAACCTCCACTTCCCATTGAACTCCAAACCTTCAGGGCCTGCTTGCTGTCACAGCCAGGAACAATAGCAGTCCATTTCACTCCAGTCACTGCTCCTGTGTCTTCCAGTGTAATTCATCTTGAACACTTCACCAACCAGGGCCTCACTCCACCAGAATAGTTCCTCAAATGCTCTTAACCAACACCACATGTCCTCCTGCACACCACCAGACCATTACCACACACTTCCACACGATCCACTCAGTCCCCAAACTGAGACCAGAAACTGATCAGCAGCAGGGTTTTCTTTATTTTTCTTCTCTGATCCACCAATTCCAATAGTGGTGTATTAAACAGAGACTAAAGAAAACTTAGTGGTCGACTCCTACTTATTCTCAGCAGCTCTAAACTACTCCCAAAGATGCCAGACAATACTAACTCTCTAAGTAAAGATCCTTCATTAAACTAACACTTACTAACTCAAAGAATTAAAACAAAAATAAACAGAATTTAAACAAAATTAAGTTAAAAAGAAGTTAAAACTCATGGCTATAGTAAATCGGGGCCGAGGAAACACTGGGGCATCAGATCTTTATTCTGATCCCCGATATACCCTTCTTACAATCGATTCCTTACTGTCCCAATTTGCTAAAGAAATGGATGCAACACTTTTGCAAATTGCAGCAGCTAGCAGTACCTCAACTAATGTTGTCCTGTGTAAAAAAAACTAATACTGCCACGTGTTCCTCATCTCCCGATTAGGTAAATACCTATTGGTGTTTACCTAATATAGGGAGTGTTTCTCCTTTTAGGTCTGTTAAGGGCCAAGGCTTCTATTATTGTTGAAATATTTTCTGCCAACATTGGGGTGCATAATCCCCATGTTGGTGGCAGGAATCCCCTCCCCCCAAAAAAACAAGATGTGGCACACTGGGAGCCCGATCCAGTGTCCCCAACTTTTTTTTTTAATCTACTTGTTAAATAAAGAAATCCGTCCCCCAATGTATTTTATCTTAGATACAGAATCCAATCGATTGAGTATTCCCTGGGTTCATTTTCATGTCTCTAGGCCTGCATTATGACCCTGAACTTACGTGTAATGGGGAGCACAAGGCACAGAGTTTCCAAGCTCCCACAGACACAAGCCATTACTCAATAAGTTTCAGTCTTTGAAGGTCCTGCCTTCCAGCAATGACATACCACTTACTATTTACATTACACATTGTCAAAATGAAGTGAAATTCATTGCAAAAAAATCCATTATTGCATCAATTTGTGTTGATGGTACACAGACAAAAGTTTGTAAATTCTGTGTTAGGGTTACCAACTCCTACCACCTCACCCCCACTACCCCAGCCTCAAACACAACATGTGTCGAGGTGTGCTTTGAGGTCTTCAGACCCAACTCTTATCCCATTATATTTGTAAACAAGCTGTGGTGTTGCAGTATAGGAGTACAGGATGAGAGTTAGGACGAATGACTACAAACTAAATTTCCAAACATTTTTCAATGTACCATCAACCATAACTCATGCATTAATGGAGTTTTTTGCAATGAATATATACATATACCTGTATGTATATATATATATATATATATATATATATATATATATATATATATGTGTATGTATGTGTGTACATATATATATATATATATTATAGTGGCGCGGTCACATTAGATTTAGGGTTGAAATGTCATTTCTGTGATAAAGTCAAGATTTTCCACATTAATAACTTTGGATCTGTTGAATGGATTTGCAGACATTTGGTATGTGTGGTGGAGCTTGGTAGATCTCTTGATTTTCCAGATTTTGTTTTAGTCGACCTTACTGTCTTTGCACACCAAAATGCTGAAAAATGCAAAATTATCTGTTTTTGGAGGCAGCTTTTGGGATTTTTGATGTGGCCGTGTGTGGCATGCCACTCTGCAAGATGGTTCATTTGAAAGAGCTTTGGAGGCAGCATGTCTCTTTTTATTTGGTGAAACAATATTAAGGTATTCAAAGTTATGCCACTTTTATATTCCCATTATATGTCAATGGGAAATGTATATGTTTGTGAACAAAGAATGGGGTTCTGGCCATCTCATCCCATCTGGTGGTCAAAGAATTTGCAGCCTCACGGTTCAAGAATCTTGTCCCCGAGAAATCTTCGATCGCGAGGTCCGCCATCTTGTTTTTAGATTTCTGATTGTAAAAACACAAATAACTCAGCTCAGGGGTCACTCCTGAAGTAAATGGATGGGTTTTATTCAGGGGGCTGTGATCTACAGAGCTAAGCCTTTGGTTTCATCCAAATTGGACAAAAAATAGAGTTATAAGGTTTTAAAATCTTTGATTGTGGCTCACTAATGATCTTTGCCAGCCTGCAAATTTTTGATTGCGTAGATTCTTTGAACATGATCTTGCATCGTGAGCAAAAACACATTACTTCAGCTCAGGGGTGGGTTAGGGAAACAAATGTGGGGGTTTTGCTCAGGAGGCTTCATTCTATCAAGGCATTGGTTTGGTTTAAATCACTCAAAGAATCGCATTTCACCATTTTAATTCTTTGGTTGTGAGCTTGCAATTTCTTTGATTGCTAGCCTCAAATGCTTTAATTGTGAGATTCATTGATCACGATTGTACAATTCAAGCGAGGGACAAGATGGACGAATTAAAATTCAATTTTTGCAGCCCAGTGGTGCCCCAGGAAGTCAAATAATGGTGGTTTTGCTCAGGGGCTTCGTTCTGTTGAACCATGGCAGTGGTGTACGCAATTCCTTGTATTTTTGATTTACAGCATGTTTATTCTTTGATCATGAGCCTGCAAATTCTTTGATCGCGAGCCTGCAAATTCTTTGATCATGATCATACATCATCGCATAGCAAGGACCAGAATGGTCGAATTAAAAATCTAATTTCTCAGCCCAGGGGTGTCCTGGAAGACAAATGAGGATGGGGTTTGCTCAGGCAGCTTCGTTCTGTCGAACCATGGTGGTGGTTTCTCGGAATTCCTTCTAATTATTGATTTACAGTTGTTCTGTGTCTATGGTAATATTTTTTTATAACATGGGCACATATGATTCTGTTACTCAATTGGTTAACATTTAGCACATGACCATTCATTAATTTCTGATAATTTTACATAATCTGTTTGTGGTAAACTGTCCCAAAAGAAAGAAATCATACAGCACACCCAAACTAATTACTGAATGATGTGAATGAATGTCAGCAGCAGCCATGTTTTATTACACCTAAGCGACTGTGCCCGTCCACCCACCCAGTGGGCTTTGTAGGTCCCAGCAAGGAGGTAGCAGCTAGAACAGAGTGTTCACAGTAACCAAACAAACCTGAAACCCTTTCCCCTAGTATAGCAGCCATGACTGGAGAGACACAGAAACTATCTGTGTAGCAGAGCCGACGAGTACCACAACACTATCATGGAAAGAAGACAGTCAGAATGTGCATCAGCACCTGTACTGTGTGTGCGTGACTCATCACTATTGCAATCTTGTCTGTAGTGGTGTGCATCTCTATTTCCTCTGTGTTTCTGTCTCTGCAGTGGCCGGCCTCGAGGATGTGACAGCAATCGACAGATACCCATGGAAAGTGACAGAGAGAGATTCCACAACATTGCATCCCAGCATACCCATTCCTCACTCGTGTTGCTGTTTCCTCTGTCAGTAATTACTGTGGCATGACATGCTGTGCTCCATCACAGTATTTGTTTCCAACATTCCCATTCCTGCATTGTTTGCCATAATCCCTCCTGTGTAAACCAATGTAGTAGAATGATCGATATGTCCCAGAGTAGCAAGGAGTTTGAGGCTGCATAGGATGGATTATTAGTGACTCGCTGACTGAGTAGCACCATAACATACATTTGTTGTTTTCCCTTTGTTTACAGTGTTTTCCCATAAACACAGTACAGTGTCAGCACACATAACAATACTGCACTCTGTTATTAGCAGAATAAAATGCTCCAGTAGCTCCTTGATTCTACTGTGTGTACCTTGTTCACCACAAAGTTTAATGTTGTGAACTTTTTTTAGTGTGGCATAACACAGAAAAATGTGGGTCTACAGCCAAAAAGTAGTGGAGGAACACTAAATAGATCCCACATATGTTGTCTGATATTACAACAGTTTTAGGCCATTTGTGTCCAAATGTAGCCCATGTTATAAGCACAATAAACCACTCCAGGGTGTGTGGTTATTGGGGATTAATCGACACTCCTGGTCGTGTGAGGACCCTCAGCTTGCAGCCTCATGCTCAAAATGCACCCAGGGTGTTGATTAATCTCAGCAACCACACCCTGTCATGGATTATGCTTACTTAATCAACACCCTAGATGCTGTCAGGACACGCGGCCTTGTGCCTCACAACAGACCCAGGGTGTTGATTAATCACAAATAACCGTACACCCTGTTGTGAGTTATTGCTTACTTATAGCATGGGCATCTATGTTTGTGAAACATGATTGAATGTAATGGGTCAGGTGACCGTTCATTAATTAGTTTTAATCTTACAGAAAGTGGATGTGGTGAGAAGTCGAGGAAGGGAAAAAATAATATAAGTGACCAAACTTATTGTCTGCAGTTGCAAAAATGAAATGCAGTATTTTTTTTTTGTTCTGCTAAGTGACTGTGCACACCTACTAACCCAATGGACCTTGAAGATCCTAGCATATCCACATTCACAGCAACAAACACACATTGATTGCACCACGAGAAAAGTTTCCTCACAATCTGACTTCACAGACAGTTCAAAGGGTAGAAAAGTAGCCACATGTCTGCATTCCCATGGCTGCAGCACTCTGTACTGGAAGAGTGACACAGAAGTGTTGATCCCCAACATACAAGTGCTGCTTTGCAAAGCTGCTTAACTGAGGAAGGAAAGTCACCATTTTCCTCCTCTCCACTTGGTATTCACATGAGCACCCAGTCGTATCATGCCCTGGTTTCCTTGCCTAGCTATCCATTTGGGAGAGTGATAAGGACATTCACGTAGCATTAAGTGAAAGGTACCTGCCTGTCTGTTTGATGTAAGGTGATATCACTGTGGAGGTGATCGAGTTCCAACAGAATTGCTCAGCCGCATACTAGCTGAAGTAATTAGGAAGCCGACAGCCACAATTAGATGTCAGCAGAGCTACCCACAATCTGTTGACTACCTCTGCAAGTGACCGCATAATGACAGGGAAACAGCAAGGGACTCAACTGTACAAGACAGAAATCTGTGTTTCTCTGTGGACAAGTACTATGTTGTGCGAGTCATGTGGGCAGTGAGCCACGTTGGGTGCACGTTACAATACACAACATCCATCTTGGAGTGTAATCAGAGCTCATTTTGTGTTTGTGCTATCTCAGAGAGGCACACTATCTCATGATACAATGCAACAGTTAATGAAGTAATTACCCACAGCCAGCAAAAAACTACTGAAAACAGCAGCATATGGTACAGTACATACTGTAGAAAAGCTCTGTATCTGTCTGTCTGTCACCCTCCATCTGTACTATTAAACAGTGTATCTGCAAGACATGTAACAAATGAGAAGTAGCAAAGACACATGAGTGTGCCACTTGATACTAATATGCTAGCCTGTTTACCACAAACTGCTATAATAAGCTGAATTTTCATGTGGCAAAACAAACATGGATGTGGTAAACCAGTTAAAAGTAGTGTAGGAATACTAAGTAGTCCACAGTTTTTCTCCTATTAATCTACAAGTTTTGTTCGATTTCTGTCAATATCTGGCCCATGTTATAAGCACAAAAACCCTCCAGGGTGTACATTTATTGGGGATTAATCAACAGTCTGGGTGCTGTGAGGACACTGGCCTGTGGCCTTGTGCCTCACAATGCACCAGGGGTATTGATCAATCCCCAATAAATGCACACCATGTCGACAAACATGTGATATGTCCTACTTGCTTAAGAGGAAGATATGGGTCAAATTAGGAGGAGATTGGCCAGCCAACTTGCTTAAGAAGGAGATTGTAACAAATTAGAAGGGAGATTAGCCTGCTAGTAGGGAGATGCTATAAAATCGTGAGTTTGTCCTTAAATGGCATAAAACAAATAAGAAAAAAGTCATTACAAAAATGTAATGTATTTCATTTTGTAAAGAATAAGCACTAAAAAGAATAAACAACTAGTTATATAATGTTATCAGGTACATTGTTCATCACTGATTTAATTTTTATGTGTCTTTATCTGCCTTTCAAACATGGATATTTTGGACAGAATTTTACTTAAGCAGGAAATTTTGTTTCCCAGGAGGGAGGAAGGGAGTTCAGTCAAAAATAACAGGATTCTCCTGTGTAAAGAGGAAGATGTCACATATATGCCTGTCGTGCGTTATTGTTTACATCCTATTCAAGCTTTCGGCAGGGTGTGCACTCCATGGACCTTGTAACTGTCTGATTCTATCCGGTCCATGGGCGTAGTCACCATGTACAGTATGTCTGTGATTGGCTACCTAATCGGAAGAGCCTAGTACCTGAGTGAAACTATGGGAAAGAGAGACCGAGGAGAGCCAACTACCAAATCCTAGAGTGGCATCTTCATCTTGGGTGGAGAAAGATCACCATACCGTGGTGCAGAGCAGGCAGAGCAACACTGTTGTTGTCCTCCAGAACAGTGAGCTAGCCTAGCATGATTTTGAGCTGAGGTCATACTGGCTGGTGGCTGCAAGACAGGCAGGACTTGTGAGATGAGCTGATGCGCTGAGGAGGACCAGACGAGAGGAGCAAGAGAACTGAGGCTGCCAGTGTATGCCTGTGTGGTTGGTAAGAAGCCAGACTCGATCGCTATCCTTTACATCAAAACTGAGCTGTATTTCATTATTTGTTTTTTTCTCTTGAGTGAGCCCGAATCTCAGTCTGTCCCACTTCACTGCATGGCACTGCAGTCTTCCTGGCTGAGGATAAATTCTCCAACTTGCACAAGTTCTTACTTTTTATTCTTTCTCAAAATGTAAGAAAATTCAATGCTAAAAACTGTGTTAATGCATCATTTAGGTTAAAACACTAAAAGTCAGGAAAAGAAAATATTTAGGGTTGCCCCCCTCGGACCCACCCATCATCCTAAGATTGACAGCTGATGGGTGTGTCAGTGTGTAGCCTATATTTTTTTTTTATTGTATAAGGTTTTATTAAGTATTTTCTTGATATCTTACAAAGATAGTTTGTGCAGACTTTTACTTATACAAAAGTATACTCAGGACAAGGATATATATACTTTGCTATGTCAATAGCATAAACACCATATATCTCATATCTTATCAACACATAGCGCATAGTTATTTGGCAATAATACATGAAAGAATAGCATAGATAAAGAAGCATAATGGTCAATGCTTTCACACCTAAGTAAGCTTCTATTGCCATCTGGAGAAGAGTGGGAGAGTAAGGCTAAGCGGGGACACCCGTCATACTGTTACATTTTCCTGCCAATAGTTAAAAGATCAGGTAGTAGGGGGGTTTCCAGGTTGAGCTGGAATTTTAAAAAAGTCAGACTGAAGATACGTCCCCCACTTTGTGAGGTATATATGCATATCTTTTCCCTGCAGAGAGGCAGCCTTTCAAAAATTGATAAGCGAGCCACCGCTGCATGCCATATAGTTCTAGTAGGTACTTTTGGTTGACGCCAGTGCATAAGGAGAAGATGCTTGGCTTCCAGAAAGGAGGAGAGAGTTCAATGTTGTATAGATCTTAGGAGAGACTCAATTGGGGAAGTATCTCCAAATAATACAGTGGGGCAACGAGGTTAATTGAGATATTTAGAACCCGCAATCTATCAGTAGCTACCATACTTCAAAAATAGTAAGTGAGGGGCAGGACCAAAGTATGTGCTAATATGAGCATTGTTGCAAACAGAGCCAACAGTGGCTAAGACCAATTAACACATGACTGTGAAGGATTTTGGGGGTAAGATGCCAAAACAGTAAGATTTTTAACTGATTATAATGGCTATTTGTGTCTCTATAGGCCTGGTTTATACCCTTGCAGTAGGAATGCCATTGTTATTCAGAGACTGGCACACCTAGCAGTTTTTTCCATTTCAGTCTGCATGACTGCATGGGATCCATTTGTGAGCCTCTTCAGGGACTATAGAAGTGACCCAAGATGCCTTTCCAAGTGTTAAGGGTGTAGAGGTTATTTAGTCATTGCCACCATGTGATGTCAGTATTATAATTAAGAAGGGGTAACAAGTCACTGTGAAACTGTAAGTAGTGCCAAAAGTCTTTGTTTGGTAGTGCAAATTTGCATTGCAACTGAGCAAAGAAGGCCACATGGTTAGTACCATGCATGACAAGGTCATAAATTGATTTAATACCATGCAGCTGCCAAGATGGCCAGTTTACCACAGCTCCTTCAGTTTGGATGAGTTTGTTATGCCATAATTGGGCAAATTGAATCGGAGGGTATCAGACCTGTTTTGGCATGTGAGACTTAGTACAAAGGATTTTCTAAGCTCGAGCAATATTTATGATTGGGGAGGGAGTTGCGGATCAACTCTGGGGAGCGGAGTTAGAAGGTTGTAAAGAGCTGAGGATCCTGCTAATGCTGTTTCCAAATGGAACCAAAAGGGAACCGCCAAGTTCTGTGCTGCAAACCATCTGGTCGCTGGGCTGCAAGACAGGCTAAGTGATCGCCAAAGAACCATGGCACATTGAGGCACCTTGGACCAGTGTGCCCTGATTTTTGTTTACTCCATCTTGGTGATTTATAGTCCCAAATAAAGTTAGAGGCCAATTTTCTAGTTATTGAAAAGTTTTGGAGAGGGATCGAATGGGTAAATTATTAAAGAGAAACATAACCCAGGGTAGGAGTAACATACATATTGCAATCACCCTGCCTGGAAGCAACAGCTTGATCTTTCGCCACCTCCACGTCTGTGGTCAGCTTGAGCATATAGTGGGGAAAAATTAGCATTCTCATACATTGACCATTTAAACTGGAATTTGGATCCCTAAAGAATTAAAGCTCTGAGGTGTCCATGATAACCCGATGCCAAGTATGCAATCCCTGTTACAATGAGAGTTTAAGGGTGCCTGCATATTCTTTCTTTGATTTATCCTGAGGCCTGAAAGCAGAGCAAAGTCACCCAATACTTGAATAACCTCAGGAATTACTTGCTGATAATTGGTCAAGGTTAGGAGGTGGTAATCTGCAAAGGCCATAGCAATATATAATTGCCCTGCAAATTCTATCTCTTATATCAGTAAGTTGGCAGTAAAGACCAAGATGTGAGGATCCAGAGAGGTCAGGAATAGAAGTGGGGAGAGGGGCAACCCTGCCTAGCCCCTCTATGGAGAGGGAAGGTGGGGAGATATCACTGTTTGTAAGGATACATGCCATGGGCAAACAGTACAGCGCATATATCCACTGCTTGAAAAAGGCCCCAACCCATATATCTTTAGGATTTCATGTATATAACACCACTCTATGGAGCTGAATGCCTTAGCAAAGTCTATTGCTAGTGCAGCTGTGAGGAGAGGGGCATTATGAGCAAACCATTTAAAATTAATCAAAAAGCATGTATTGTCCACCCCTGTTTTTACCCTCATGAAGCCCACCTGCACAGGATGGATAAGTGATGGAGCACCACTATCAGTCTGGTGGCTAATGCCTTAGCCAGTATCTTGGTATTCACTGAGAACAAATATATCATCCTAAAATTTGCACAATCCAGCGGGTCTGTAAATTGTTTTGGGAGAAGTGTGAAAAGTGCATCCCTCATAGATGGTGGGAGAAGACTGTTCTCATCCATGTCTTGAAGGGCCAGTTGGAGTGGAGGACAAATATCTTGAACAAAAGCCTGGTATAGCTCCACAGACATGCCATCAGGTGCGTTAGCCTTCCCATGAGCCATTTTGAAAGTGCTAATCGTAGTTCCTCACATGAATTGGGGGCCTCCAACTTAGTCATTTGGTCATGTGAGAGGGATGGGAGCCGAGCTTGCTGACAGAAATTTAACAGTCACTGAGCTAGATCTTTGGAGCTGACCATGGAGCAGGATTGGTACAAGGACTCATAAAATAATCACATTATATGATTAATATCTTTTGGGGGTACATGTGATTAATCCAGATGAGGTGCGTAAAGAGTGTATCTGTGTGGCGTCCTGTTGTTTATGCAGTTGGAAAGCCAGAAGCTTTCCAGACCTCTCTCCATTAGCCCAGAAATTATTTTTGGATCGCAAGAGAAGCCATTCTGATTCTGATGAAGAATAGCATTACTCTATTATTTAAGACTGAGAATTTCTTGATACAAGCCATAGTCTACATTTGTCTGTGAAGCAGACTTGAACCTTTGTTCTAGACTGACTAGATCTGCCTGCAGCCTAGTTACATTGGACTTACATGCTTTGTCACGGGCTGCTGAGACGGCAATAATGCAACCCCACAGTACTGCCTTACAGGCATCCTAGACTATACCAGATCCAGAAGCAAATGATTTGATACCTTTTAATGGACCAATATAGATGTAACAACAAGAACAAAGTGCTCTAGCTTTCAGATCAACCAGTCCTTCTTCAGAAGCTCATGGCAGTTGAGCCATGAGCTTCTGAAGAAGGACTGGTTGGTATGAAAGCTAGAGCACTTTGTTCTTGTTGTTACATCTATGTTGGTCCATTAAAAGGTATCAAATCATTTGCTTCTGGATCTATTCTTGCAAGGACCAATATGGCAACTACTAAATCTAGATTTCAGACTATACCAGGGGATACTCTACATTCAGAGTTTAAAGGGGAAGTAATCCTTCATCGTCTGGGAAAGCATTTGACCAAAGGCTGGGTCTTTGAAAAGCAATGGGTTGCAGAACCAACAAACTCTATGGGTGGAGTGGTTAAAGGGAAGGAATGACAGCCATATTGAGGAGTGATCTGATATTACTATTGAGTCAATCCTATTGCCCGTTATGCCCCTTACAGCAAGATCGTAGGCCAACCAGAAGTCTATACAACTATGCATTTGATGGGGAGTAGAATAGAATGTATAATCTCTATCTGTGGGATGCTCTCTATGCCAAACATCTACTAGAGCCCACTCCTCCTTCAAATCAGCGAGGAATTATCTAGCTTTGGGGCTGAACTGTTGTGTAGGGGTTGATTTGTCTAGGAATATATCACCAAGCAGGTTAAAATCACCTCCTAATAGGATGGAAAGGGGAAGGCCACCTGATTGTAGATCTGAAATTGCCTGACTTATGTCTGGGAAAAAATCTGTGTGCTTGCCATTAGGGGCATACAAGTTGCCCAATATCATGGGCCCCTCTGGTGAGACTAGTCATGCTTGCAACCATCTGCCTTGGTTGTCCTACTTGATGCCATCTAATTTCCATACAGAGGCACAGCGAATAAGGATGTCAACCACTTTAGACTTAGTAGAGGAACAGCTAGCCACAACCTCACCCACCCATCCCTTCTTCATCCAATTAATTAATTTAGCTAGGAGATGTGTTTCCAAAGAAGTGCTATGTCTGCCTTCAGGAACTGTAAATGTTGTAGGACCTTTTTCTTTGATTGGGTGATTGAGCCCTTGACATTCCTGATGCCCATCTATGTGTTTCAGATGGGGAGGGTTCAACACCATGTCTTCGCTGAGTGAGAGAAAAATTTTACTTACTGCACTATCTGAAGAGGGAAGGAGGCAGTTGTTGTAGACTAGTGGTGTGATACAATGCCCTGCACAGAGCAGCACAACCCATCCAAGTGAGAGCGTGAGTGGGGGTGAAAACATTGCCAGGATACAAATAGCAACTGTATCCTTGATATACTGAATGACTGCAGAGATAATCAGAAACACAGCAACAGTTAGTTAGAGAAAAATAAAATTATAAACAAACCCTAGGTCAACTGACCTATAAGTAATTAAACTAGTGTCACTAAATGTGCACTTCTAATGCGTCTTACTATATGAGCAGAGATCACTGCAAAAGAGGGTGCAAAATCACCCTTCAGATATGCTAGCTCCAGCACTCAGCACAGGGCTATATAAGGCGGGTGAACACTTGGGTAGCGTCAACCCAAGTCAGGTAACCATCCATAATCGGTGGCACTGACCCCACAGGGGGGTTGAGATCATCCACCAATCTACCATCTAGACAGTGAGAAATGTAGCAATAAAATTACATGTACTGTAAAGTCTAAGATTCAAGATAGGCTACTCTAGCAGGCTTGGCGGTGGCCAGGATAGGTAGGAGGGTTGGGAGAATGGTGACATCCACTTCCTAGTTAGTAAGAAAGAAAACTTTAATGCCACAGGACATTTGACATAAAAGTACAACTCTGTCCCTTAGATTAAGTTGCATACGTCTCTTAGTAATAATAACGTTTGTTCTAACAAAATTGCTCAGCCTTACTTTGTGGTCCTTTGCCCAAGCAGCGTAAAATAATATTGCTATTCAGTAAAGACATAAGTCACTACACCCCTGAACATATGGCACAGTGTTGCATAATGCCGTGGAACTATGGCCCAGATATTCAAAGGGTTGCGATGGCGCAATGGTGATGCACCATGCACAACCCACTGATGCTCCGGTGCGATATTTAAAAAGGGAAAAGTGTGCCAAGATAAATCCCGGACTGCACCGGGTGCATCAGTAATGTATGCAGGCACAGGTGGAGGCATGCCCATGCATAACCTGCACAGCTCGATATTCAGCCTGGCCATGCAGAGATATGCAGGCGCAACCCCTACCTGTACCTGCACAAAGTTACACCTAAAAAAAGGAACAAGTTGAGGGCCACCCACAGGTGAGCTGCCGCATTGCAGGGTGCAACACAGTAGCTGCCACCTGTGGGTGGCCATCACCTGTTCCCGCTGCACCTGGCGGCGCCCCACCATGCCCTGATCGTGGGCATCAGTCATCCCCCCAACGTCTAATATCACTGGTGGTCTAGTGGACCACGATGAGCCTGATTGCGGGCATCAGACATCCCCAAAGTCCAATATCCCTGGTGGTCCAGTGGACCACGATGAGTCCGATTGTGGGCATCAGACATCCCCCTCCAAGGTCCAATATCCCTTGTGGTCCAGTGGACCACACGGAGCCTGATCGCGGGTGGCATTCCTCACCCCCCCAAGTCCAATATCCCTGGTGATCTAGTGGCCCCACACCGCCCACTGAGCCTCTGCCACTCCCCCATCAGCCGGTAGCGGCAGCACCCCACCTGCCTGCCACCCGCCCACCGACTGACAGCTCGGTGGGCTGCATGCTTGCATTGGTTCAGAGCATGAGCCATTGGGCATACAGCCCTACCAGTACTAGTCAGTCCAGATATGTAAATGAATTTATTCACATATCTGGACTGGCTAGTATATGGAGGGGTTGCAAGCCCATTGGCTCATACTCTGAACCAATGGCATGCAGCTCTACTGAGCTGTCAGTCGGCAGGTTGGTGGAGGCGGCAGGCGGTGGGGTGCTGCTGCCTGCTGGCTGACGGGGAGTGGAGTGTGCGGCTCAGTGGGCGGGTGGGGTGGGGGCCCACTAGATCACCAGGGATATCGGACTTGGGGTGTGTGGAATGACACCTGTGATCGGGCTCTGTGGTCCACTGGACCACCAGGATATTGGACTTTGGGGATATCTGATGCCTGCGATCAGGCTCATCGCGGTCCACTGGACCACCAGGGATATTGGACTTGGGGAGGGGGGGATAGAGTGATGCCCGTGATCGGGCTCTGTGTGGTCCACTGGACCACCAGGGATAATGGAAGTTCTTTGTCCCTTATGCAATGTCCCACGATCAGGCTGCAGGGGGCATCAGTCCCCGATGGCTGCTGCCTGACAGGGCACCAGGCGCAAGTCGTCCGGGATCGGGGCACCTGCATGCTAATGGCATGCAAATGAGCTGTAATCAGATGCAAATTGACCCCTGTGTGCCTTGCATAAATTATGGCCCCATTTGCATGGTCCCCTTTGAATATCACAGGTGCTGTGCATGGCGTAATGGCACTTGCGCCACATCTCAATGCTCCACTCTGACCACTTGTGCTGCCACAGTGCCACTGTGCCATGCACAGTTGGAGTGGCCAGGGTGTGATTTTCAAAGCAGTTGCACTATAGCGCAACTCTGTTGAATATCGCCCTGGCCACACCCCTGCACAACAAATTTGAGCTGCACACAGGCTTGCACCACAGCCTGGTGCAGTTTGAATATCTGAGCCTATATGTAAACTCTGTTATTGGCAAATGAGCACAATCACCCCTGACTAATTCTGTATTCTTTTTTCACAGATATCAACAGTTCTTTTATTGAATATGATATTTACATTGAGATTCCTGCTGATCTACTAGAAGAGATGAAGAGACTCCTAAGCAATTTTACATTTCCTTTTGCATTAATTATTCCAGGAGACACTCGGCAAATGTCAACTACCTGGAGATGACTGCAGGTAATGTCATTGACATTATTAAAATTTGTTTTAATTTTTATACTAAAACTAATGTTTAATTGTGTTTATGGGAATAAAGGAAATTTATTACCATTCTCCTTAAAATCATTGTATTCTTAATCAGGGATTTAAATTTCATGGGTACCAAATGGGTGCAGTGCTATATGTTCCATATTGCAATACTTTTGCACACAAAAATCCTCAGTAAAATAATAAGGGTTTATGAGAGCAGGATTCTGCTAAGCATCGATGTTGAACGGTTTAAGCTAAGCAATAAACAAACTTAAAGTATGTTTTCTTCATACCTTAATAGGGCTACTGATTTGAAAAATTGTGTCATTGAAAGTGATAAAGAAAGTTTTGTTTATTGTGTAACAGAGACCTGATATTGCAAACAAGCTAAACAGAACCAACTGATCAAAGACACACATACAGTAGATTGTCACAATACATTTGAAATAAATTTAACAATAAAGAATGACTGTTTACAAAACAATAAATTCAGAAAGTTCACAGGGAGATGTCTACTCCTAACAATGATAAAACTATTTCCTACAATTTTCCCTTGTATAGATGATACGGTTCATTATGAAACTCAAAACATGTCTTCATGTAGCTCAGAACAATGAGGGTGAGAGACATTTGGTTCTGGAAAATGTTGTTCCACTCCTCATGCTCACCAAGAAATGGCCAACATTCCTGCATACCTCCAACCTTCCACACATTTCCCAGGAGCACGATTGCTCCACAGCCTTCCAGTATCCCACATTATTACTGTCCTCCAACCTATTGTACATCTTTCATCTCCACCACATGCTTCATGTGATAGCCCTTTCCTCAATGTCCCAGATGACATAAACTACTCCTCTTCTTTATTGATCAATCACCTTCTACTATACACCTTGAAAACATACCTCAAATAGGGTGTATTTGCAGCCTCCTTGGAGGATCTTCCCTAGATGAACTGAAGCTGTATTCCTTCTGTGTTTCTTCATCCATAGTCCTACCCTAGATAGGGAGTACTGTAGATTCCACTACCTCCTCTGTAGGTCTACACGAGAAATGATGCAGTATATTATAACCTCCCCTCATATTTCTTCACCATAGTCCTAACCTGATAGGGAGTACTATAGACTCTGCTACCTGCACTGCAGGCCTGCCCTAGATAGAATATAGTAATACCTCATTTCCTTTCTTCCTGTGGTCTACCCTAGGTAGGTAATACCACCAAACACACTATCTATGGTCCCCATAAGCATCTCCTAGCTCCTTCCTATATCTTCATGCACCTTGCTAGGCGAGCATCAGATGCTGTATGAAAGCAGATCAGGGCAATGCTGTTCTGCTGGTTGCCAGAAATATGTGCCAGGAGCAAGCTGAATTACAGTCTCTCTCTCTCTCTCTCTCTCTCTCTCTCTCTCTATATATATATATATATATATATAAACTGTGTACAGTACTGAGAGATGCATACCTTATGCACAATTTTACCCTGTAATTTTTTAAAAAAGTATTATATTGCTTTTATTCCAACTCTGTTTTGTAGTGATCTATCATAAGACATACTGGGCATAACATGACCTGTTGTTAAATTTGATTTTGTTTACTTTGGCCCTTCAACTGCCTTCTCATTAACTTACACTGGCATCCATTTTGTGACATTCCTGCCTATCACAGATTGTGCTGTAATCATTTGCATGCCCACAGTACTCTACTTAACAAACTTTGATTCCATTTATTGCTAGATAACATATTGTATCCCCCTACTTAGAGGCTTTGGTTAAATAAATGTATTTTTGCAATTTTTTCCACTTTGGATTGCCCTCTTACCTTCACAACATGTGGTGTCCTTTATATACCTTGCTGGACTTGTGTTATCCATTTATTACAGAGCTGTGTAATTTCAGTGCAGCTCTCTGCAATGATGCATTTTCATGTCCCCTTTCATATTTTAAAATTAATTTCTTTATATAAGTTTTACTTTTTTTGTTCGTTTTTACAGTTTGCGGTGATTCCTCCTTAGTGTCCTTTAGTTACTCATGTAAGGTACTGTCCTAGCCGCAGTCCAGACAAATGAGAATTGAAAGTATACATCAGCACCTGGTTTTGTCATTCACCAGGTCTTTAAAAGGCTTGACTTGCCGCTCTCAGTTTCTTTCAATCATACTTTTGTCTGATGAACATTCTGTCGTCCTCACAGTGTTCCTTTGTAATGAACATATGCTACTCAGTCAGCCAGCATTATCTTCAAATGCACATCAGCTTTCTGGTGATCCTTCAGCCATTTCAAAACTGTACTTTTCTGCATTGCTTTTTTCACCTGCAATAACTTAGAAGTAACGTATGCTATGCTTCACTTAAGGCCCTGCATGGGTGTTTTGGGGAAAAGAGATGTAAAATATCTTTTGTTACCAAGACTGACTTTTGCATTTTGAGGTTGTTTTTTTTTTTTAACATTTAAGCTGTTTAGTTGTTACAATCTATGTTCAGTATAGGGAAACTAAAATGGTCTGTTTCCTTTGTAACGGAACACAAGCTTGTGCCATCTCACAGCTTTAAATGTTGAATTTACATCTCTTTTCCCCAGATGTCTGTAGAATTCTTTCAAGTTTATCTGTAAGCATCTTTGTATTTGAAAATGTACTTTTTTAATGCATTTCCTGGCATGTTCAAGTGCTTTTGAGTAAGTTTTTAGTCTACCATGTGATGTGTATAAGGCCCTGCATGGCCTTTTCTGGTGAAAAGAGATGTAAAATAAAGTTTTACAACCTGGTCCAGCTCTGGCCTGTAACTGGCCCATAGTTATCTTTGAAGCTAGTTAATTTTCACTTTTTTTTTACTTTTTGTAACATTTGTGTTTTTTGGTTGTTTCAGTTGATGTTCAGTAGAGAGGAAACTAAAAAGTCTGGTTCCTTTGTACTGAACATAAGCTTGGACCAATCTCAAATCTTTAAATGCTTAATTTAAACTTATTTTCCTCAGATGCCTGCAGAATTTTTAAAAGTTCATCTATAAGCACCTTTGTATTTTAAAGTTGGATTTTTTTATTGCATTTCAAAGCAAGTTCTGGTGCTTTTGAGTAATTGTTTGGTGTACTGTGTGCTGCATGCAAAGCCCTGCATGGCCTTTTCATGTAAAAATAGATGTAAAGTAAAGTTTTGTAACCTGGTTCTGCTCTGGCCTGTAATTGGAGCATAGTTACTTTCGATGCTAATGTATTTTCATATTTTTTTCTTTTTTGCAACATTTGAGTTGTTTGGTTGTTTTAGTCGATGTTCAGTACGGGGGAAACTAAAAAGGCTGGTTCCTTTGTACTGAACATAAGCCTGAGCCAATCTCTCAGCTCTAAATGCTCAATTTAAATCTATTTTCCTCAGATGCATGCAGAGGTTTAATAAATTCATCTGTAAGCACCTTTGTATTTGAAAGTTAGATTGTTTAATGTACTTCAGACCATGTTCTGGTGCTTTTGAGTAATTGTTTGGGGTACCATGTGCTACATGTAAGGCCCTGCATGGCCATTTCTGGTGAAAAGAGATGTAAAATTAAGTTTTGTAACAGCAGCCAGTTCTGGCCTGTAACTAGCCCATAGTTACCTTCAATGCTAGTGCTTTTTTACTTTTTTTTGCTTTTTTGAAACATCTGGGCTGTTTAGTTGCTCCAGTTGATGTTCAGTACAGGGGAAACTAAAGTGGCTGTTTCCTTTGTACTGAACACAGTTTTAAATGTGTAATTTACATATTTTTCCACCAAGATGACTGCAGAGTGCTAACATACTTATATATAAGGACACTTTTCTTTTTGAAAGTTTGAGTTTTTTTCTTAATTTCAAAGTAAAGGATGTTGCTTTTCAGTAATGTTTTGGTGTACCATGTGCTGCACGTAAGGCCCTCCATAGCTTTCTCTTGGGAAAAGAGATGTTAAAATAATTGTTTGGAACCTGTGAAAAGACTGTCTCTGTATGTGTGCATGTGTGCCAGACCACCAAGCAATGGATCACTGTTAGCAACACCCCCAAAAGCACATTCACATCTATAATTTGAAGAGCCACTCAGACTCATCAAACAACTGAATCACATTCCATTTATTTTATTCTTTGGTAATCAGGTAAGGCCCACTAGGCACACATGCCTGTTTTCAGGGGTGACCTAGGAACACTGGAGAAGTTAAGTGACTTGTTCAGAGTCACACAGTATGCAAGTGGAGGCTATGGGAATAAAACACAGGGTCTGCTGAATGCACCAAACTCATTCACAATGTGTTACTCTAACCTCTGTGCTATACTGCCAGCTGGTTCTGTGTGATAATGGCAAGTGCCGAATGGTCACTTGCATTATCGTGACATCAGGGTGGCGAAAACAATTTCACCACCCTGACATCCTTGGCGCATGGAAGAATGGTGCTGGGGACTTAAAACACTTGCTTTCTGGGGGGCTGTGCCTCCCACCCCCCCACCTGGGGAGCTGTTCCCCCCGCACCCCCCCTACATAAGGATTCTCAACTCCAGGGGAGTGCATGTTGGGGGGGGTGAAAGCAAAAAAAAAAAACAAGGTTTGGTCTGGGTGCAACAAAAGCACAATAACACCTGGACCCAGACCCGGACCCGAACCCGGAAACCCCAGCACTGCAAGTGGAGACCAACCCCCAATGCCATGGAGCAGCTCAGCAGCTGACCGGCAGTGCCATCCCCTACATCCCTTCCATCCCTCCCAGGCCACACGTGATGTGCTTGCTTCCCCCACATGTATACATATAGCGACATCCTGTTGCTGGGTCACCCACCCCACCACATCTGGTAGCCCTACCTGCCCTCTCACCTTTCATGCTTTCACCCATTTTGTGTCACTGTTTTCAGATGGCAACGAGATTCAGGCACTCACCTCACCTGTTAAACTGCCAGCCCCATTCAGACTGAATGCATACTTGACAGAAACTTACTGTGCTATTCAAAAGCAAGCTTTGCAGTTAATGTTTCATTAGGTAAATGGGACAACTCACTCTCTTTCTCATCCTATTGTTTCAGTCTCAGAGTAACACACCTTTTTCTGATAGTCCACCCAACACAGATTAAAATTCTTAAAGCAGCAGTAACAGTTAACAATAATTTAAATAACGTGGTGGGCTGCTTGGCAAACAAAACCTCAATATATATATATATATATATATATATATATATATATATATGACTTTCTTTTTGCTTTATTTCATTCCCAAGGTAAGAAAAAGGGGTTTTCAAATATTAAAAGTTGATAATTTTTGCCATGTCAACAATCATGGATGTAAGCAAATAAAGGTGGTGTTGAGCTGCTAGCCATCAGGGTCACACATTACGCAAAACAGGGGCTGAGGGAATTCAAACACATTTCTATAGATTTAGAAACACAGAAATTGATGGCAGATAAGGACCACTAGGCCCATCCAATCTGCCTGTATAGCCTACCTTTAATTAGTTGTTACTGACCCTACTGGTCCACTGCTGCTGCCTCTCCATTCCTCTCTTGGATTTCCTCGTGTCTATCCCATGCCTATTTAAACCCAACCACCTCCTGGGGCAGGTCATTCCAAGCATCCACAACCCTTTCCATGAAAAGTTCTTCTTTACACTGTCCCTCTGTCTACTCCCTTGAAGTTTCATGTTATGCCCTTTTTGTTTGTTTTTTAGGCAGCTTCTGTTCTGAAAGAGTCTTCCCTCCTATACCTTATTAATTCCCTTGAGGTACTTGGAGATGTCTATCATGTCTCTTTTCTCCTTCCTCTCCTCTATGGTGTACATATTGAGTTCCTGTAGTCTCTCTCCTCATATGATATGTGGTACAGACCCTGTACCATTTTTCTTGCCCTTCCTTGAACAGTCTCAACCCTGTCTATGTCCTTTCTGAGATAAAGAATGCAGCATTCCAAATGAGGTCTCACTAGTGATACCTCTTCCATTTCACCTGAGCATACCACTGTCTCTCCCACTGCCTTGGCACATTTTTGGCAAGCATTAAGTTATCAGATATGATGACACCCAGATCCCTTTTCTGTTTTCTGACTGCTAATATCCCCCTTCATCATGTAGTCCTCCTCTGGATTCTTGTTCCCCAAGTGCATGATTTTGCACTTCTTCACATTGAATCTTAGTTGCCACATTCTGGACCATTCTTCCATTTTAGCTAGGTCACTCCTCATTCACTCCACCCCTCCTTGACTGTCCACCCTATTGCAGATCTTTGTGTCATCTGCAAAGAGGCACATCTTCCCCTGTAGTCCCTTTGTAATGTCACTGTTGTAGATATTAAGCAGCACTGGTCCAAGAACTGAACCCAATGGCACCATGATGATCACCCTCCCTACTTTGGATTTTATCTTATTTATCACTACCCTGTTTCCTACCTTTCAGCCAGTTTCAAACCCAATTCACCACCTTATGCCCCCGTCCCAGGCTGCCGAACTTGTTCACAAATCTCCTATGTGGAACAATGTTAAATGCCTTGCTGAAGTCAAGGTAGGTCACATCAACTGCTCCACACACTCCACCTCCCTAGTGACCCATTCAAAGAAATTAATCAGATTAGTTTGAGATGACTTTCCCTGCTCTGAATCTGTATTGCCTTGGATCTTTGGCTCCACTTGATTCAAAGTTTTCTGCTATCCTTTTCTTTGCTAGAGATTCTATAATTGTATCCACCACTGAGTCAGACTGATTGGTCTATCATGTCCAGGACATAGTGTACAGCTCAGTGTCCCAATGACTGTGCTTTACTGCTTCCAAATGGAGGAAGTCATGGTGGTCAGATAACTGAATCTGCCAGACATTAATTGGGAGATCCTGGTGACCAAAATCACCAGGAGTAAGACATTGCTGGTTACCTCCCACGACTGTCTACTGATGCATCTAGTTAACATGGAAACAAAAACTGTCAGCAAATAAGACCCTCCAGGCCCACCAAATCTGCCCAAGTGTTCCATCTCCATGTTATTCAAGGATCCTTGGTGAAACATAGAAACATAGACTTTGACCGCAGATAAGGACCACTTGGCCCACCCAGTCTGCCCATTTCCCTACCTCTTTGATAAGCTGCAGACTCTAGTTAACCAACAGTCTACTTCCTGCAACCCCCCACTATAATTGCCTTATGTCTGTCCCATGCATGTTTGAATTCCCCCACTGTTTTAGACCCAACAACCTCTCCAGGAAGGCGGTTCCATGCATCCACCACTCTCCTTGTGAAAAAAAATGTCCTCACATTACCCCTGAGCCATCCCCCCTCTATCTTTAAATTGTGCCCCCTTGTTCTTACACATCTCTTTTTCTGAAAGATGCTACCCTCCTGGACTTTGTTGATTCCCTTAAGGTACTTGAAAGTTTCTATTATGTCCCCCCGTCCCTCCTTTCATTAAGGGTATACATATTAAGCTCTCTCAGTCTCTCTTCATATTGTTTCTGTTGTAGATCCTGTGCCATTTTGGTTGCCCTCCCCTGGACTGTTTCCATCCTGTCTATGTCCTTGTGTAGATGAGGTCTCCAAAACTGCACACACTACTCCAGATGGGGTCTCACCAACTGTCTGTACAGAGGGATAGCCACTTCCCTTGTTCTACTTGTGATGCCCCTCCCTATGCATCCCAGTATCCCCCGGGCTCTCCATACTGACTTCTCACATTGCTTACCCACCTTTAGGTAATCTGATATGACTACCCCCAGGTCCCTTTCCATTATTGTTGTTGTTAGTACCTCCCCTGCTATTGTCTACTCTTCTCCTGGATTTTTATTTCCCAGGTGCATTACTTTGTACTTCTTTGCATTGAATCTAAGCTGCCATATGTCTGACCATCCCTCCAACCTTGCCAAGTAACTTCTCATCCTTTCTACCCCTCTTGTGTATCAACTCTGTTACAGATCTTTGTGTCATCTGCAAAGAGGCATATCTTTCCATCCAGACCCTCCACAATGTCACCTATAAAGACGTTAAAGAGGACTGGACCCAGTACTGAGCCCTGAGGTACTCCACTAGTAACCCCCCTTTCTTCAGAATGTGTTCCATTCAATATTACCTTCTGTATCCTGTTTTGCAGCCAGTTTGCTACCCAGGCTACCACCCTGGGACCCACTCCCAGGCTGGCTAACTTGATTATTAATCTTTTGTGCTGAACTGTGTCAATTGCCTTGCTAAAGTCTAGGGAGGCCATATCCACAGCCCCTCCCTGGTCTATTACTTTTGTCACCCAGTCAAAGAAATCAATTAGATTCATCTGACATGACCTTCCTGCTGTGAATCCATGCTTCTTTGGGTCCTGTGCCCCACTGACCTCTAGGTACTCAACAATTCAAAGCAGTGTGCAAAAGATGGAGATTAGCACCCAAGAGGTGGATAGGCAGAAAAGGGGCAAAATTCAGCAGAAGGGCAGACAGCAAGGAGAACCAGGAATAAAGGACAACCAAGGAAGGGGCTGGAGTAGAACAACAAAACAGTCTAGGGAAGTCAAATCATGGAAAGCCATGTGTGCAAATGCCAGGAGCCTTAGCAACAAGATGGAAGATCTGGAGGCTGTCATGGTGCAGTCAGACCTGGACATTGTGGCCATCACTGAAACCTGGTGTAATGATAACCACGACTGGGAGTTGGCCATACCTGGCTACAACATATTCAGAAGAGACAGGGCAGGCAGGAAGGGAGGAGGAGTGGCACTGTATGTGAAAAACGACATAAAGAGCCACAGAGTTCCAGGAGGAACAAAATGGGGAAGATACTGTGGGTTAAGCTGGAAAGGAAAATGGGGCCAGCCATTTGCACAGGTGTGGTCTATAGACCACCAGCCCAAGAGGAAGAAACAGTTAGGGAGCTGATGCTAGCCATCCAAAGGATGGCAGACAAGGGTGAGGTAGTAATGGTTGGAGACTTCAATATTCCAGACGTGGACTGGAGCATCCCAGCAGCAGCATCAACTAGGAGCAGATTTAACCTGGACACCCTTCAGGGTGACTTCCTCAAGCAACTGGTCATGGAACCAACTCGGCAGAAGGCAATACTGGACCTTGTGCTCACAAACAGGGACAGTGTGATTGGGGTAACAGTGGGGGAGCACCTGGGGAACAGTGACCACCAGTCACTGTGGTTTGAAATCACAGAAAGAGCAGAACCAAACCACACAAAAACACGTATCCTGGATTTCAGAGGGGCAGACTTTGGGAAAATGGGGAGATACTTGAAAGAGGCATTAAGGGGAATGGCAGGAATCAGGGGTTGAGGAACAGTGGCCAATATTTAAAATGGGGATTATAAGAGCAACAGAATTACGTATTAAGCAGGTTAGCAAGAGGAAAAGGAAGAGGAGACCATTATGGTTTTCAAAGAGGTAGCAAAGAAAGTGAAAGCCAAAAAGATTGCATTCAGGCAATACAAAAGACACAGGCAGAAGGGGATAGGAGAAGTACCAGGAGAAGAAAGGGAGGCAGGAAGGTCAGTAAGGGAAGCCAAAGCTCAGACAGAAGAACACATTGCAAAATCAGTGGGTAGAGGACAAAACCTTTACAGGTACATGAATGAAAAAAGAAAGGCAAAGGGAGGGATAGTGAGACTGAAGGGGAGGATGGGGCTGTGTGGAGGATGACAACAGTAAAGCTGACATATTGAACAGGTATTTCTGCTCAGTTTTTACTGAGGAAGAGGGAGGTAATGGGTCTGAACGGAGTACAAGGGGTGAGAATGGTGCAGAAATGGGCACTAAGTCCCTTTACTAGAAAGGGTCCTGAAGGAACTGGAAGTAATAAGAGTTGATAAAGCAATGGGGCCAGATGGGGTGCATCCCAGGGTCCTTGAAGAACTAAGAGAGGTGGTGGCTGAAACTCTGTCTATCCTGTTTAGCCAATCACTGGAAACAGGGGAGGTACCCAAAGACTGGAGGATAGCAGATGTAGTCCCCTTATACAAAAGTGGGAACAAAGAGGAAGGGGGGAACTACAGACCAGTCAGCCTCACCTCAGTAGTGGGGAAAATCATGGAAGCACTACTGAAGGAGAGATTGGTGGAACATCTGGTTGTCAATGGACTACAGGACCCAAGACAGCATGGTTTCACCAGGGGGAGCTCATGTCAGACCAACCTCATTGAATTTTTTGACTGGGTGACTAGGGAGGTGGATCAGAGGAGGGCAGTGGACATAGCCTATCTGGACTTCAGCAAGGCCTTTGACACTGTGCCACATAGAAGACTATTGCACAAACTGGGGAATATGGATGTGGGCAGGACAGTAGTGTGGTGGGTAGGTAACTGGCTGGTCGGCAGGACACAGAGGGTGGTGGTAAATGGCTGTCACTCCACAGAGGGAAGGGTGACCAGTGGGGTACCACAGGGATCAGTGCTGGGACCGGTCCTTTTCAATATCTTCATCAGTGACATTGCACAGGACCTAGAAGGCAGAATTTTAATGTTCGCTGATGACACAAAGCTCTGTAACAGAGTAGACACACCAGAGGGTGTAGACAGAATGAGAAGGGACCTGCAGAAACTTGAAGAATGGTCAGGGGTTTAGCAGTTGAAATTCAATGCAAGGAAGTGCAAGATAATGCATATGGGGCACAAAAACCCTGGCACAATATATCAGTTGGGGGGTGAGGATATAGCATGCACCAAGCAGGAAAGGGATCTTGGGGTTATCATCTCTGATGACCTCAAGGCAGGGAAACAGTGTGACAAGGCAGCAGGTAAAGCAAATAGGATGCTGGGATGCATAGGCAGGGGCATCACCAGCAGGAAAAGGGAGGTCATAATTCCACTATACAAGACACTAGTGAGGCCCCATCTGGAGTACAGTGTACAGTTCTGGAGACCTTACCTACGTAAGGACATAGACAGGATATAGAAGGTTCAGAGGAGGGCAACAAAGATGGTGCATTGATTGCATCACAAGTCCTATGAGGACAGGTTGAAGAAACTGAACATGTACTCCCTGGAGGAAAGGAGGGGGAGAGAGGGGATATGATAGAGACATACAGGTATCTTACAGGGAGGAACAGGGTGCAGGAATACACTATTTTTAAGCGAAAAAGATGTTCCAGGACTAGAGGGCATGGGATGAAGTTGGAGGGAGGACGATTCAGAGGAAACGTGAGGAAGAATTTCTTCACAGAACGGGTGGTGGACAAGTGGAACACCCTGCCAGAGGAAGTGGTGGGGGATGAAACAATCACGGGATTTAAGAATGCATGGGATAGACATAAAGGAATTCTGGAGGTCAGGGGTAAGGGGCAACAGACTTCTTGGAAAACATAAACTGAACTTACAAGCTCAAATGGGCAGACTGGGTGGGCCATAGGCCTTATCTGCCGACACTGTCATGTATCTATGTATGTATACGTAATTCTTTCTTTCAAGTGATTCCATCATTTTCCCACCACTGAGGTTGAACTAACAGGTCTGTAGTTTCCTGATTCTGCCTTGCTCCCACTTTTGTGAAGGGGAATCACATCTGCCCTCCTCCAGTCCTCAGGTACCACCCCATCCTCCCATGATTTGTTAAAAAGTGTGGTCAGTGGTGTCACTAGGTCCTCCCTTAGTTCTTCTAGGATTCTAGGGTGAATCCCATCAGGCCCTATTGCTTTGTCCACCTTGAGTTTTAGGAGTTCTTTCAGGAGTCTTTCTTCTGTAAATGGACTGGTGTCAACCCCACCACCCAGAGTGCTTCTATTGTTTGGCTTAGGTAACTCCTCCTCTTTTTCTTTTGTGAATACTGAGCAAAAGTATTCATTCAATATCTCTGTCTTTCACTGTCTCCTCTGCCCACCTCCCTCTCCTTTATTAATCTTCACTATCCCTCCCTTAACCTTTCTATGCTCCATAATGTACCTATAAAAGGTTTTAACCCCTTCTTAACTGAGTTGGCTATCTTTTCCTCAGTTTGGGCCTTGCTTTTCTGACTGCCTTCCCACTTCTTTCTGCTTTAATTGATACAGTTCCCTGTCGTGCACCTTCTCTGATTCCTTATACTTTTGAATGCAGCCTTTTCTCCTTAACCTTCTCTGACACCTCTTTTGAGAACCATAGTGGTTTCTATTCCACTTGTTTTCTTTGTTTCACACAATGGCTTGTTGCCTTCAGGATGGCAGTTTTGATTTTCTCCATTGTTCTTCCACCCCTCCTTTCTGGCCATTTGCTAATGCATTCCTCAGGTATTCACCCATTATGCCAAAATCAGCCCTTCTAAAGTCCAGTATCTTTATCTTTGTATGGCTTGTCTCCATGGTTGTGTTTATTGTGAAGCACACTGTGCAGTGGTCGCTTGTTCCCAGATGTCTACTGACTTCTAAATTTGCGATCCTCTCTCCATTTGAGAGTACCAGGTCTAATATTGCTCCTTCAGTGGGTTCCACCACTAGCTGTCTAAGGCATGCCCCTGTAAGGCATCAAGAATGACCCTGCTCTTGGATGTGGCTGCAGTCCATGTCATCCAGTTAACATCTGGCATATTCAGGTCCCCATCAACAATATCTCCCCTTTTTCAGCCATTTTGAGAATGTCATAATCATTTTGTTGTCCATTTCCTCCCTTGAGACAGGGGGTCTGTATCAACTCCTGTGTGGATTGTGATGCCATTCCCTGTCTCCAAGGTGACCCAGAGTGCCTCTTGTCCTCCCCTTTACTTTTTAGTTCTGTAGCTTTGATCCCTTCCCTTATGTGAGAGCTACTCCACCTCTTCTTTACCCTCCTGTCCCTTCTGTAGATTCGTACCCTGGTATGTTGACATCCCAGTCATGGTTCTCTGTGTACCATGTTTCTGTGACTCCACAATATCCAAGTGTTCCTCTTCCATCAGGGCTACTAGCTCAGGAAGCTTGTTTCCTGACTATGGGTATTGGTACTCATTGCCCTCCATTTAATTTGGCTTTATCCTTTTTACCCCATCCCTGCTCTTATTGCCCATGTCTAGTTTTCATTTACCCCTGTCCTGCCATCTGTCAAGCTCTGTACCTCAGTGTTTACCCTACTACCTGCCATGTTTTGTGGGGGGAGGCTTGAACTTTCCTGCTTCCTGTCAGCACCTCCCCCCTTGGCTAGTTTAAAAGCTTGCCAAGGAAGCATTTAAACCTGTCACCTAGGAGCTTGTTTCCCTTCCTGGACAGTTGCAGACCATCATGCCAGTATAGACATTCATCTCTCCAGGTGGACCCCCAGTCTCCAATGAAGCCAAAGTCCTGTGCTCTGCACCAGTTTAGCAACCATTCATTAAACTGCATGGTGTGCAGTACCTAGCCTCACCCCTGCAATAGACTAGCAGCACCTCTGAGAAGGTTACCCTGCTTGCTACCTGTCTGAGGCCCCTCCCCAACTCCACAGATTCACCCTGCACTGCACTGATCTCATGCCTAGTTCTGGTCATTTGTCCCAAGGTGGACAATGATATCTACTTCCTCTATATGATGCTGTTACTGCAATCCTGAGGATTTGCTTCCTGTCTCTCCAAGCCATGGCACCAGCCAGGCAATTCTTACTCTCTCTCCTTCCCCAGGTCTACAACCCTAACAATTGTGTCCCCTATTAGAAGCTGTTTCCTTCCCATGTGGTGTCCCTTGCCACACTTTTGTGGGTCTCCCTTGTGGTGATCTGGGTAATCCCCCCATCTACAGAATTGCCTTGAACCTCTCCCATGCAACCTTGAATCCCATCACTGGTTTGGCCCCCACCACTTCCTCAGTGAGTTGATTCCACTCTTCTACAACCCTTTCTTTGAAGTGGTATTTCCTGATGTTTTCCTAGAATCATCCACTGTCTATCTTCATGTCATGACCCCTTCTCCTTAAGAGCCTCTTATTCTGGAATATACTGCTATCTGGGACCTTGTTTATACTCTTTTGGTTCTTAACGGTCTCTATCATGTCCACCCTTTCCATCCTTTGCTCAAAGGTATACATGTTGAGGTCTTTCAACCTCTCCTCTTATGTCAAATAGCTTAGCCCTCACTCCATTTTCATTGCCCTCTTCTGGACCCTCTCCACTCTCTTCACATCCCTCCTGAGGTACAGTCACCAGAACTGGACACCATATTCAAGGTATGACCTCAACTACTGTTTGCAGTGGCATTGCCACCTCCCCCTTCTGCTCATAATACTCATGCCTATGCATCCCAGCATTCTAGTGGCCCTTGCTTCTGCTCCCTTGCATTGCTTAGCCACCTTGAGATCATTATATATATGATTATACCAAGTTCTCTCTCCTCCACTATCACTTTTAGCACTCTGCTTTTAGATTACTATTCCCTTTTGGCATTACTATGCACTGTTTGGCATTTAAGCTCAACTGCCACACTTTGGCCATTCATCTAGTTTGTGCAAATCCCTTTTCATTTGTTCTACCCCATCGACAGTGCTTACTCTGTTGCACAGCTTTGTACTGTCTGTAAATAGACAGGCCTTCTTCTTAAGCCCTTCCACAATGTCCCCTATGAAAATATTGAACAGAATTGGACCCAGTGCAAATCATGTGGTACCACAGTAGTCACTCTTCCTTGCCCTGATGGAACTCCATTAATGATCACCCTTTGCCTCCTTCCCTCCAGCAAATTCTTCATCCATCTCTTCATCTCTGAAGCCACCCCAGGGCTCTCATTTTATGCAGAAATGTTCTGTTCATCATGATGTCAAATGCATTACTAAAGTCTAGGAACACCATATCCACTACAAAACCCTTAGCTGTGCCTTTTGCCTCAAACCCAAGAGTCATTTTATCAATGCAATATTTTGACGGTTATTGTTTATTAATGTACTACACTGGATTCCATCACTTTTTTCTTGGTTTGGGACCAGCTGGTATGAATATGGCTGAGACATATCAGGTGAAATTATATACCTTATACATAGTGTAATTAAGTGTATATAGTTCTTTGAAAGTAGCTCAGTTGTGTGTTTGTCAATATGGCATTGTTTTATGAACAAGTAGTAGTTAGCTTTAGTTTGTATGGTGAGACAGTATCACTGTGATAATGTGGTGTCCCTGTAGCACATGTTAACTGTTGAAAAAAATGCTAAAAAATAACATTTTCTTTTTTAACTTGGAGATGCAGAGTTGTCTGTCTTAGAAACAAAGGTGTTGAAGGCTGCACAGCATGGTTGTTTGGGAATATTAGAAAGATTCAAGTTACAACAAAACTGTTGTATTCAAAGTATAACATACAATGGTGTCCAAAGATGAATTGTTGTTTAAGTCCTCCCAGAATGAATAAAAAACATACAATGAAAGATCAGTACTACAGCCCATAAATAGAAGCAGAAGTCATGGTATTTTAAAACGATTATTTTATTTACATAACTAGAAATAAAACAAGTGAGACACCATGTTATGTACGTTAGAGTTTTCATATTCTAACTTTGGATACATGATTCCATAACATAGACTTCATGAACTATCTTTATATTTTGCATACTAACAATAGCATATATGTGCATCTTAAAAGACTTTATTTTTTACCCGAGAGTCACAATAGGTCTCTCAGTACCAAATTTGTACATATATATATATATATATATATATATATATATATATATATATATATATATATATATATATATATACACACATATATATATATATATTTGCAACATATGTTTTGACATAAATACCAGGATAAAAGTAATATCTCTTCCAGGTCATGGAGATATCAGTGATATCTTCACATGAAGATATCACTGTTATCTCTACGTTCCTATACATCATCGTAATGAAAGTGAAAGATTTTCTTTTCAGCGAGCTAGAAATGAACGCTTATCTGTTGTTACTTTCACTCCACACCTGCAACATTCCCTACTACCATGACTCTCATCTTTCATTACTGCGTAAGAAATAGTCAGTAAAAAAAAATGTATCTGGTTAATCCTGACTTTTTCTCCTGGTGTTAGTCGAAAAGCAGTTTCAGTTTTCTTACTGTACATTTGTGGCGTGACCAAGCGCTTTGTATACTGTAAAATAATAAAGTCGCTAAGATTTAAAACAAGACACTCTGCCTGACAAACCTTTAAGAACTGTTTTTTTTCCTTACTTTTCTGGTGTACGTTTGAAATAAGCTGACAAGAGCAGAAAGAGGTTGGAGAGAGACAGAGAGAGAGAGAGAGAAAATCTGCAACTTTAGAAAAATCGAGCGATGCTATAGCAACACTTGCTGACTCTTGCATGCGTTTTTCTGAAGTTGCAGATTCTGTCTCCCCTGACCTCTTTTTACTGTTGCCATCTTATTTCAAACAAACATTAGAAAACTAAGGAAAAAGTGGGGGAAAAAGCCACAGTTTTCAAACTTTTGACAGGCACAGTGCCTTGTTTTAAATCTCAGTTACTTCCTTATGTTACAGTATGCAAAGCGCTCAGCCACACTACAAATGAAAAACAGCAGCATTGAAACTGCTTCTTGCCTAAAAATGGGAGAAAACAGCAGGATCAGCCAGATAATGGTTTAAATAAGTATTTATTTAACAATTATAGCAGAATCAACTGGATAACGATTTTTTAGCATGTATTTCTTAGGCATATTAACATTATCCACTATTTGTCAGACTTCTGGGGGAGGGATGCAGTCATGGAGCTGCCTGCTGTAGTGAGGAGGGAAATTATTTTTTTTAAATACATAGTTTTACCATCTATTAAAGTATCAACCAATTGTCAGAATTATATGAGGGGTGAGTGCGGGCCATGTATCTCCCTGGCAAATCAAATATATAGGGATTGTACCTGCTTGGTAAATCAAATATGTAGGTATTATGTTAAGTGGTGGATTTAGGGATTGTCTCTGATGGTCAAAACATATGTTGTATAAACAGAGCAGCAACATGGCCCTGGTGAAGATATATTTATCTTCACTAAGGCCAACAAACATCAAGATATCTCACTCATGGCCGCCACTCATGAGATATCAGATATCATTGGCATCTCCTGAAGATAATTATGATATTTTCACTCAGGCCATGTCATATCCATATATATATATATATATATATATATATATATACACACACACACACACATATTATGAATATACGGTAGAAGAAGAGTTAAATTGTTAAATTGAGTTTGTTAGTTTTCAGAAAACTGTGAAAAACATTAAATGTGTCATATCACAGACCATAAGTAATATATTGTCAGCAATTCTCTTTCCTTTCTTCTTCACTATTAGGTGAATTTGCATGGAAACAGGATGCTTTCCACCTACAGTTATTCTGCTTCTGTTCATAACCATTTGCTAAAGTCTTCATCATCTACCATATTGGTGATATCACAGTTTGTTGCTGTAAAATGATAATGCTGTTACAGAGCATTATAATTTAAGGAAGTGATTAAACAACAGGACAAGACTGGCAGTACTGGTTGGGTATCTTGAGACCTTTTAAATAAACCTGCATAATCTATATAATGACTACCTGCAGGCAATAGCTCTCCCATATTTCTGTATGGGAAAACACATTCAGATACTGTCTGTGTACTCAAACCTGGGCACACAGGGAAAGGGCCTTACTCTCATGTCAGCCTACCTACCCCCTAAGGAGGTAGCTGAGGGATTTAGAGCAATACATGAGCATCTAACCGACATCCACTCTAATAGCAAAGTGATAGTGCTGGGGATTTCAACATCAATTGGTTGTCTCAGGACTCTGCCACTTATAAGGATGCAGTCTCCTCAATCAACTTCCTTCTGCTAGTGGAACAGCCCACCCATACAAACTATGGATCAGGCACCAGTACCTTGTTAGACTGGGTACTAACTAACCACCCAAAATGTATCTCAGGCCTAAACGTGCCCCCAGACTCCCTAAGCAACCGTTCACCCAACATCTTCACCTGATCCAACAAGGCTTCTAAACTGCCCGCCAAGGAGATAACATCACACATTCTGAAAAAGGGCATGTTAGGCCTCTTTAAGAAACACCTCCTGCAACTGAGCTGGGCACCTATCCTAAATGCCAAAGACGTTGACACAGGTCTGAGTAAATTTATATCTAGCTTCAATACTGCTTGTGATATATTTGCCCCCTTGTCTAAAAGGAAAATCACAAAAATGTGGATAACCCTTCACCTCCTTGCCCAGATGTGCTCCAGGGACCGCCTATGGTATAAGTACAAAAATACTCTCTCTGACCAGGATATGCAAAACTACAAGGCTGCACAGAATAAATGCACCATCGCCATCTGTCAGGCTAAAGCTAACTTCCACAGACTCAAGCTTAACTCCACCTTGGGGAACAGCTGCCACTTCTGGGATAGCATTGATGCAATCATTGGAAAACAAGATACCTCAGCACCCACAATGTTGAGCCATGATAGTTCCCCTACACAAGACCCCAAATCCATCACATACATCTTCAACAAAGCTTTACTGACCTCAGTACAGTACTCACCTCCCCAGTTTCCAAGACCAAGCTGGTACCAACCAGTCCAGCCCCCAAAGTCCCCCAGTCAGCTCCACCCATTCTACCTCAGAGTACTATCTAAAGGTGAGGTAAAAATATCTCTTCAAAGTCCTTGGGAATTCCAGGCACAGCTCTGAGGGCCTCGATCTAACACTAATCTCTCTTACCCATAATGAACTGCTAATCCCACTGACCTGTATTGTAAATCTGTACTTCACCACAGGTACCTTCTCTAAACTCTGGAAAGCTGCATTCATAACCCCAGTTCACAAAGCAGGCAGTAAGTCCGACCATGCCAACTACCGCCCATTTTCAATCCTCCCACCTATCTCAAAACCCTCGAGCATATAGTCTATGATCAGCTAGTGGAGCACCTTGAAAAATACCAACTACAAGGCCTTCAGCTGCATGGCTTCCATCAACACCACAGCACTACCGCAGCACTTCTCAAATTCATGGGTTACCTTCACAGCGCCATCTCCCAGGGGCACTTGATGGGGGCAGCCTTTATTGACCTCACCAAGGCCTTTGACACGGTCAACCATGACCTCCTTCTGGCTCAATTATAGGTAACTGGGCTCTCCTCTGACTCACTGTGCTTGTTCCGGAGCTACATCTCTGGACGTGTTCAGCAGGTAAAATTATGCAATGTACTCTCTGACCATTCAAGTGTCCATTGGTATCCCCCAAGGATCCATCCTGGGCCCCCTCCTCTTTAGCCTCTTTCAAAACAACCTACCACTAGCATGTCAACAAAAGATCCTTCTCTAAGCTGATGATGCTGTGATCTACTCCAGTCATTCTGACCCTATCAAACTGGAGCAGTATGTTCAACAGGACTTTTACAATGTGAAAGATGGGTTTAAAAAAGCTAAACTTCTTGTCAACCACAAAAAGACCAAGTCCAAGCTCTTTCCCCTGTGCACAACTGCCACATGGCTGCAACCCTGAACATCCAGCATTTACAAAAGATTGCCACTGAAAGGGTCCCTAAATTCAAATATCTAGGCCTCACCCTTGACAGCTCCCTCTCATATGCCACACATATTGATCATGTGGCTGCTGCAGCTGACAGGAAGCTTGGCCTGCTGTATAAGCACCGAAGCTGCCTCTCTGATAAAGACTTTCAGCTTGCCATAACCAGCTTGGTCTTCTCAGCTATTGATTATGGCCTTACTGTCTACAGTGCAGCCTCTGACAGCACCCTCAGACAACTCATCACCATGCTCAACAAAGCTTGCACACTTGCACTTGGAGACCCATGCCTGACCCATACCTGCCACCTCTACCAGCAAACTGTTAGGCTAAATCAGAATGACAGGGCCTACTATGAAACCTGTCACATTTCCAAAAAAAACAACTCTGACCCTAGTGCCTCTGGAGCCCCGCTCCCTCATACACCAGGTCATACCAACAAGGACCTCAAGGATATCCAATAAGATCTCCATCAAGAACCCCTACCATTGCACCACCCAAGGTCAGTGATCCTTTGAATACTGGGCCCCACTATGACTTACCTCACTCCCACCAGAACTAGCCAGTATTAGCAAAATCTGCTTGTTCAAATCTGCACTTACATCCCACCTGTCCAGCCAAGAGAAATGAACCTGCCCTACCTGACCAACTTACCTGGTTAAAAATTCTGACTACCCCACCAATGCACACTTAAGCAGTCACCCAATCTGTTACTTCCCGCTCCTACCCTCCTCCATAAATGCATTTCCCCCCTGACCTCAGTCCCAGTTCCACACCCCCTTTTTTTCCCAGGGTCCATGCCCCTACCTATTTCCTAATCCCCTGTCCTTCCACTCTCCCACTCTTCCTGACAAGGTGACCCCTAGCCAATGGTTCCCGCATGCTGAACACCACTAATATTTCCCCCTTCCTTCGCTCTTGAACCTCCTTCCCTCCTCCTTCCCCCACTTTCTTGTGCTATTTACTGCTGCAGCTTTGACTTTGCCTGTTTATAAAGGCACAATCCCTATTCTATGTACTCTGTCTTATTACCATTGACAATTGTTTAATGTCCATTGTAACCCTGTGTTTTACTATTGTACGTTCACATTTTCTTCCTGACATGGAACCTTTGTAAATGAGCTTGTAGCTCAAAGGTTGTAATCCGAGAATTCAATAAAATAAAATAAAAGACCTTGAAATGAAAAAAATGAATAGAAATACAAAAATATATAAGGGGTGATGACTTTTCAAAAGTACGGACACTAGACTAGCTTTTATATTTTTGATGCATGCATTTTTCAGGAAAATGCATTGGGATGCAAAAGGCCTTTTTTTTAAACATTCTGACTTGTTTGCAAAACGTCCTAAATTTTATGAAAAAAAAAGATGCATGTATCAAAGTTAGATGTTTGCATACTTTTCAGAGCACAAATCATGACAGTCTTGCAATGAGTTAGAGCCCTTTTCTGGATGTCCCATAACGAGGTCAAAAAATAGGTGTGGAGTTTTGAAAATGCCTCCTGGGAATTTTTCAAAGCCTACATCTACATTAAATTTTCTATTGTTCAACTCTGGACATTACACAAAATTGCCCCATGTACAATTTTCAATGCCAGGACATAGTTATGTCCAGTTCTCAAAACTCAGCAGTTATGTCCAGTCTGTAAAGATCAGAGGTCCAATTTTAAACAGCTGAGGATTAATTCCCTGCCACAGCCCACCAATGCAGAAAAAAACTTAGCACCTCAAAAAGATGCATTTTCTTCTCATGCTTCACATAGGACCATGCACAACAGGTCTAACCAGGCATAACATTGTAGTACAGGTTCACCAATAAAACATGCACAAGATTCTGGATTTTTAAAACCCTTGCAGAGACACAGTATCTCCCACATTAGCCAGATTTCCAAAGAGAGAGCCAGCCTTATAATGGCTTTACTTTGAAAAGCCAGCACATATAGGAAATACTGTGGCTTTGCAGGGGTTTTAAATATTCAGAACTAGGTGTAAGTAAGCCCAGACACATTTTTAAGATGGATTTGTCTATTATTTACTTCAACATCTAGCATTTTTGTATGCAGACAATAAATGTAAAGTTTTACACAACCAAAGCAAAGTTTCAGGTAAGTAAAACTTTTGAAAACAGCCCAGTGTTAGGAATTTGTAATATTCTACCCAACTGAAATAGGAGTCATGACAATTTCATGGCTTTGAAAATCACCATTAACATAACTAAGAGTTTTCCAGTATTATGAATTTTCAAATTCCCCCCTAAAATATAGGCTGAATTGAGCCTAAATTTTATTTTTTCAAATGAGCTGAAATGTGGCAAACCCACTTGAAAGGTGGTCTATGGCATTTTTAAAAGGTAATGGGGTAGTACTGCCTTTTTAAATGTTTAAACAAACTATACCATTTGCAACTGAATATGTTTTAAAAATAACTGAATTATTTACAACATTGCCAAATAAAGGTTATCATGATTCTATACTGATGCACTGTATTTCTAGAGACATGGCACTTTACAGGGAGAGTCCAGAATCATTCAGTCTGCTTGTTTAGTGCAGACTGGACAGCTCTCTAGAGCCAGGAGGTGGGCATTTGTTTGTTTGCATTAACGATGGATCTACTGCACCGCCTAATCTGAAAGATCTTCTAGTGAATGCATTATTTAGACTGTGCCTATTGTTCAGGTGATGAAACTTCAGAAATATTCCTCATCTACAGTCCTAGTACACACACACATTAAACATATATTCAGTCACACACATTTGTTTTACAGAGGATAATGTTATAGGCAAGTGGTTTAGTTTGGCCTTTCGGAATGATTTTATAAAGTGCTATCACATTTTTATGTTATTTATAATAAATATTGTTCCTTTCTTTATTTAGTGTGCACACTTGTGGATAATGAAACACGGTGTACTTGTGAGAATGGATACCTATGGAACAGTCAGATGTGTGATACATACCAAAGCTGCTCAAATACAACTGGAGATAACTGCAACTGTATAAGAAATATTCCTTCAAATGGAACATGTGAACCTCTGCTTGAAACAACAACAGCAGCTACAGTAACAACAACACAAACAGCAACATCATCGACAATATTTTCATCAACATCAGCAAGTCCTCAAACCACAAAACCACCCAAAGGTAATAATATATGTGGCCTGGATGATACAGCACATTGAAACATGTTAAAATAAGTTTTCTATGTTTGTATTTTAAATCCCTCTTAGATTGAAGTACCAAATAGTCTAAATCCTGTAGGAGTAGGCTTCTTTTTAAAAATGTTTTAATATGTTCATTGCTTGGGTAATTACAATCAGGACCCCATGTATAGATCTATAGAATTGTGTTACTACAGTATATAGAAAAAAAGACATGTCTCCGTGTATGCGAAATGACGATGCTAAACAAACTCAAATATTCAGATTTTTAAAATTGCTTGCATAAGAGATCCCCACCTGTAATGTTAAGATGTGAATATTTGTGATCGTCAAAATGAATGCAGTGAGGTTTTTATTGTACTCTGCCCGCACCAAAAAGAGTTTAGCCATGCAGAATGGTTTGGATAGCTCTATACTGTGAACCAAGAAAACCAGGTCCTACTTTAACCGCCACTGCTGGGATGCCTACATGGAAATTAGTCCTCCTCCCAACCCAATCAGCTCAATAGTATTAAAGGAAAGGAAGTATTGGACAGATTCTGCTGAGAAATAGCAGAGAAAACCACCTGTTGAAAGGTGTAGCTCAAGGTGAAGTCAAATTGGAGGAGCAGAGCAAGCAGTAAAAGAAGTCAAAGATCAACCAGTCAAGTAAGATGAAGACAAGATAAATTAGGAATGACACAATAACCCAAAAAGAAAAGAGTAACATTAAATATCAAGAGTACTCAGAAGGAAAGCCTGAGGGATTAATACTGAGATTAAATCATTTGCAGAGAATGTAAAATGTCCCAGACAGGGGATAGAGGTCAAACTGTCATTGTTAGGAATCTTCTACAGGGGTTACTGGGAAGCTCTGACTGAAATGAATCTAGGCTGTGCAGGGATTGTATTATATCATGGACAGGGGATTGTGGTGCAACTGTGATTATTGGGGATTCTTGAAAAATGGTTTCCTAGGAAAGTGTAATTGTACTGAATATTTATAGCTGTGATTGTATTAAATCTTTTTTATCTTCATTTTTTGGGGGGTTATTTTTTGAGAAGCTGTGATTGTGAGTGAATCATTTTACACGAGTTACTGATGAATCTGTAATTGAATAGAATCTCTTTTCCTGTGATTTGTGTTAGAACGTTTTACAGAGGTTACTTAAATATTTTTTGAGGGTAAGAGTGAAGCTGTGATTAATACTAAAATCTGTACAGAGGATACTTGCGAAACTGTAATTAAGTAGTATATGTGAGACAGTGAGAAAGAAAAAATTTAAAAACTGGGATGAGGTCTAAGAATATGAGAGGACCAATGATGTGTGGGGTGCAGTGCAGCAGCTTTGGGGCTGCAGCCTTCAGGGAGACATTCAGGAGGCTGAAGTAGCGACTGATCTGCGTGCACCTCTCTTGCCTGAGGGATGCTTTACATAAGTGTATCCGTGGTCCTTACGTTTGAGGCCGTATCATGCCCTGGTTTCCATGCCTGCAGCTAACCATTTGGGACAGTTATAAGGACATTCATGTAGCATTAAGAGGAGGGTACCTACTTGTCCATTGGGTGTAAGGTGATATTGCCGTGGAGGTGATCAAGGTTCTGACAGAATCGCTCAGCCACATACTAGCTGCAGTAATTAGGAAGCCAATAGCCACGACTAGATGTCAGAGGAGCTCTTCATGATCTGTTGACTACTTCTGCAAGTAACCACATAATGACAGGGAAACAGCAAGGGAGTCAACTGTACAAGACAGAAATCTATGTTTCTCTGTGGACATTTACTATGTTATGTGAGTCATGTGGGCAGTGAGCCACGTTGGGTGCACAGTGCAATACACAACATCCATCGTGGAGTGTAATCAGAGCACATTTTGTGTTTGTGCTATCTCAGAGAGGCACACTACTTCATGAAACAATGCAACAGTTAATGAAGTAAGTACCACAGCCAGCAAGAAACTACTGAAAACAGCAGCATATGGTACAGTATATGGAAAAAGAGACACTGCATGCTACAGCTCTGTATCTGTCTGTCTGTCTGTCACATAGAAAGATGGAAACACAGACTTTGACTGCAGATATGGACCACTTGGCCCACCCAGTCTGCCCATTTCCCTACCCATTGGATAAGCTTCAGATTCTAGTTAACCAACAGCCTACTTCCTGCAACCCCCCACTTTAATTGCCTTACGTCTGTCCCATGCATGTTTGAATTCCCCCACTGTTTCAGACTCCACAATCTCTCCAGAAAGGTGGTTCTATGCATCCACCAAGATCAAGTTCAAGTTCAAGTTTATTGCAGGAAAGACTCCATTGAGCAAGCTCAATCACAAGGAGGTCCTGAGTCACATACACATACAATTAGCTATTACATTGAAGGAAAATTGAATGTGGAACAAGCAAAAGACTATATATATAATTCAAGAGGTATTTTATATGAAAGATAATATACCACAGTCTCCATGAAAACAATTTCCTCACATTACCCCTGAGCCATCCCCCTCTATCTTTAAATTCTTCCCCTTGTTCTTATACATCTTTTTTCTGAAAGATGCTACCCTCCTGGACTTTTTGATTCCCTTGAGGTACCTAAAAGTTTCTATCATGTCCCCCTGTCCCTCCTTTCATTAAGGGTATACATATTAAGCTCTCTCAGTCTTTCTTCATATGGTTTCTGATGTAGACCCTGCACCATTTTAGTTGCCCTCCTCTGGACTGCTTCCATCCTGTCTATGTTTCTGCATAGATGAGGTCTCCAAAACTGCACGCAGTTCTCCAGATGGGCTCTCACCAACTGTCTGTACAGAGGGATAACCACTTCCCTTTTTCTACTTGTGATGCCCCTCCCTATGCATCCCAGTAACCCCCTTGCTCTCCTTACTGACTTCTCAGATTGCTTACCCACCTTTAGGTCATCTGATAAGCCTACCCCAGGTCCCTTTTTATTATTGTTGTTGTTAGTACCTCCTGCTATTGTCTACTCTTCTCCTGGATTTTTATTTCCCAGGTGCATTACTTTGCACTTCTTTGCATTGAATCTAAGTTGCCATATGTCTGACCATTCCTCCAACCTTGCCAAGTCCCTTCTCATCCTTTCTACCTGCCCTTGTGTATCAACTGTGTTACAGATCTTTGTGTCATCTGCAAAGAGGCATACCTTTCCTTCCAGACCCTCTGCAATGTCTCCTATAAAGACGTTAAAGAGGACTGGACCCAGTACTGAGTCCTGAGCTACTCCACTAGTAACCCCCCTTTCTTCAGAGTGTGTTCCATTCACTTTCACCTTCTGTGTCCTGTTGTGCAGCCAGTTTGCTACCCAGACTACCACCCTGGGACCCACTCCCAGGCTGGCTAACTTGATTATTAAACTTTTGTGTGGGACTGTGTTGAATGCCTTGCTAAAGTCTAGGTAGACCAAATCCACAGCCCCTCCCTGGTCTTTTATTTTGGTCACCCAGTTAAAGAAATCGATTAGATTCATCTGACATGATCTTCCTGCTGTGAATCCATGCTGCTTTGGCTCCTGTGCCCCACTGGCCTCTAGGTACTCAACAATTCTTTCTTTCAGAAGTTATTCCATCATTTTCCACACCACTAAGGTCAAACTAACAGGTCTGTAAATTCCTGCCTCTGCTTTGCTCCCACTTTTGTGAAGGGGAATCACATCTGCCCTCCTCCAGTCCTCAGGTACCACCCCATCCTCCCATGATTTGTTAAAAATTGTGGTCAGTGGTGTCACTAGGTCCTCCCTTTGTTGTTTTAGGATTCTAGGGTGAATCCCCGTCAGGCCCCATTGCTTTGTCCACCTTGAGTTTTAGGAGTTCTTTCAGGACTCTTTCTTCTGTAAATGGACTGGCGTCAACCCCACTACCCAGAGTGCTTCTATTGTTTGGTTTAGGTAACTCCTCCTCTTCTTCTTTTGTGAATACTGAGCAAAAGTATTCATTCAGTATCTCTGCCTTTTCACTGTCTTCCTCTGCCCACTACACCTCTCCTTTATTAATCTTCACTATCCCTCTCTTAACCTTTCTAAGCTCTCTACTGTACCTATAAAATGTTTTATCCTTCTTCTTAACTGAGTTGGCTATCTTTTCCTCAGTTTGGGCTTTTCTTTTCTGACTGCCTTCCCCATTTCTTTCTGCTTTAATTGAAACATTTCCCTGTCATGCTTCTTCTTTGATTCCTTATATTTTTTGAATGCAGCCTTTTTCTCCTTAACCTTCCCTGACACCTCTTTTGAGAACCATAGTGTTTTTTTTCTTTTGCTTTGTTTTCTTTATTTGTTTCACATAAAGGCTTGTTGCCTCCATGATGGCAGTTTTGAATTTTCTCCATTGTTCTTCTACCCCTCCTTTCTGGCCATTTGTAATGCATTCCTCAGGTATTCACCCATTATGCCAAAGTCAGCCATTCTAAAGTCCAGTACCTTTGTCTTTGTATGGCTTGTCTCCATGGTTGTGTTTTATATGAAGCACACTGTGCAGTGGTTGGTTGTTCCCAGATGTCTACTGACTTCTAAATTTGTGATCCTCTCTCCATTTGAGAGTACCAGGTCTAATATTGTTCCCTCCCGAGTGGGTTCCACCACTAGCTGTCTAAGGCATGCCCCCTATAGGGCATCGAGAATGACACTGCTCTTGGATGTGGCTGCAGTCCATGTCATCCAGTTAACATCTGGTATATTCAGGTCCCCCATCAATAGTATCTCCCCTTTTTCAGCCACTTTGAGAATGTCCTCTAACATTTTCTTGTCCATTCCTCCCCTTGAGACAGAGGTTTGTATACAACTTCTGTGCAGATTGTGATGCCATTCCCTGTCTTCAAGGTGACCCAGAGTGCCTCTTGTCCTCCCTTTACTTCTTAGTTCTATAGCTTTGATCCTTCCTTTATGTGAGAGCTACTCCATCTCTCTTTTACCCTCCTATCCCTTTTGTAGATTGTGTACCCTGGTATGTTGACATCCCAGTCATGGTTCTCCATGTACCATGTTTATGTGACTGCCACAATATCCAAGTGTTCCTCTTCCATCAGGGCTATTAGCTCAGGAAGCTTGTTTCCCAGACTATGGGCATTGGTACACATTGCCCTCCATTTAATGTTGGCTTTATCCTTTTTTACCCTATCCCTGCTCTTGTCAATTTTTCCATTTACCACTGTCCTGTCCTCTGTCAAGCTCTGTACCTCAGTGTTTACCCTACTACCTTCCATGTTTTGTGGGGGGAGGCTAGAAATTTCCTGCATCCTATCAGCACCTCCCCCTTGGCTAGTTCAAAAGCTTGCCAAGGAAGCATTTAAACCTGTCACCTAGGAGCTTGTTTCCCTCCTGGAATGATGCAGACTGTCATGTCAGTATAGACTTTCATCTCTCCAGGTGGACCCCCAGTCCCCAATGAAGCCAAAGCCATGTGCTCTGCACCAGTTTTGCAACCATTCATTAAACTTCATGGTGTGCAGTACCCTTACCTCACCCCTGCAATAAACTGGCAGCACCTCGGCAAAGGTGACTGTGCTTGCTACCTGTCTGAGGCCCCTCCCCAACTCCACAAATTCATCCTGCACTGCATTGATCTCAAGACTAGCTAGATCATTTGTCTCAAGGTGGACAATGATATCTAGTTCCCTCTCCTGTGATCCTACTTCTGCAATCCTGAGGATTTGCTTCCTGTCCCTCCAAGCCATGGCACCAGCCCGGCACCTTACTTCCCTTTCCTCTCTCTTCCCCAGGTCTATACCCCTAACAATTGAGTCCCCTATCAGAAGCCATGTCCTTCCCCTGTGGTGTCCCTTGCCACCCTTTTGTGGTCTCCCTTGTGGTTGTCCCCAGCATTCTCCCACTGAGGGTGTCATCTTAGAAAACCTTGATTTGCCAAATTGACATACGATTTGCGTAGAGGTACAACTAGGTGGCTATGCCTCTGTTCCTACCCCTCACCTCCCAGAACCCACTATGGTCCAAATTCACACTTGGTGCCCTCTGAGGCGCTAGTTGTGGAACTGGTGCTCTTTGGGTGGGGGAGGTCTCCTTAGTCCTTGCCAGTTCAGCCTGGAGGTAGGCAACCTCCTCCCACAGAGCTGACAGTTGCCTGAAAATAGGGCAGCAACGCAGGTTCCAGAATGTCTCCTGGAAAACTGCTTTCCCACAGACTGTGCATTGCACCACTCCCCACAAGTCCCTCTCCCTTATATTATACATTGAGTAATAGATAAAATATCTCTTTTTTTGGGGGGGGTGAGTACTTACCCTTTATGCACTGTGCGGGCTTATTAAGAATATGACAGTTCTGCCCCAAGACCTGTTGAGGAAGTGATGTCAGAACCTTGGCTATAAAGGAAATGCCACAAGCACTGGTGACTGTTAGAAACAATCAAATACACCACTGCTTCTCCACCCTGGTGAGTACTTCCCTTTATAGTAATTCAACCAACATCACAATTTACTAGACCACTGCTCCTACACAAACCACTCTACTGAGTCCAGGGATAAAATTGAACTCACTCCTCAGCCAGCAGGACACTTCTAAAATGTTGCACAAATATCCTTTCAAATCCTAGGTCTCAAGCACAGGAATCAAGCAACTTCAATTGCAATTCACCCCCTCTGGTTATAAAATTACTGCACTTTAATGGAATACTGCAATTCACTTCTTAATGCCAATAAGAAAAAATGAAACTTTCTGTAGAAAGTGTAGCTTACCTTCCTAACAAGTCCCCAACGATATTATATCTTACCAGGTTCCCAGTTCCTCAAATGCATTCTGGTTTGTTCTCTGCAGTATAGCAAGTTTCACAGCCTCAAACAGAAGCAGACAAGTCTTTTCTGACTGGCTTCTCATGGTGTAGTTTGCCTAAGACAGCTCAGTGATAAAATCCCCAACCAGAATCAATTGATTGACTAGTGACACCTGTGATGTAAGCAGGCCTTTCAATGTAGACACTTTGCTATGTCTGATTCTAATACACAAACCCTTCTCTGAAACCAGGGATATAAACTCACTCCTTGGCCAGCAGAACACTTTTAAAATGTTGCACAAATATCTTTCCAAATCCTAGATCTCAAGCACAGGAATCAAGCAACTTAGTTGTAATTCACCCCTTCTGGTTATAAAATTACTGCACTTTAATGGAATCCTACAATTCATTTCTTATTGCCAATAAGAAAAAATTAAACTTTCTGTAGAAAGTGTAGCTTACCTTCCTAACAAGTACCCAACAATATTATGTCATACGAGGTTCCCAGTTCCTCAGATGCATTCTAGTTTGTTCTCTGCAGTATAGCAAGTTTCTCAGCATCAGACAGAAGCAGGCAAGTCTTCTGTACTATTAAATCTCCATCTGTACTATAAACAGTTTATCTGTAAGATATGTAACAAATGAGAAGTAGCAAAGACACATGAGTGTGCCCCTTGATACTAGTATGTTAGCCTGTTTACTACAAACTTCTCTAACAAGCACTATTTTCCTGTGGCAAAACACACATGGATGTGGTAAACTGGTCAAAAGTACTGTAGGAATACTAAGTAGTCCCCACAGTTTTTCTCCTATTAATCCACAAGTTTTCTTCGATTTCTGCCAATATCTGGCCCATGTTATAAGCGCAGAAAACCCCTCCAGGATGTGCATTTAGTGGGGATTAATCAAGACCCTGGGTGCTGTGAGGACACTGGCCTGTGGCCTCGTGCCTCACAATGCACCCGGGGTGTTGATCAATCCCCAATAAATGCACACCCTGTCACCATACATGTGATATGTCCAACTTGCTTAAGAGGGAGATTTGAGTTAAATTAGGAGGGAGATTGGCCTGCTAACTTGCTTAAGAGGGAGATCTGGGTCAAATTAGGAGGGAGATTGGCCTGTCAACTTGCTTAAGAGGGAGATTTGAGTTAAATTAGGAGGGAGATTGGCCTGCCAACTTGCTTAAGAGGGAGATTTGGGTCAAATTAGAAGGGAGATTGGCCTGCTAGTAGGTAGATGCCATAACTTTGTGAGTTTGTCCTTAAATGGCATCAAGAAAAAAGGAAAAAGTCATTACAAAAATGTAATGTATTTCATTTTGTAAAGAATAAGCACTAAAAAGAATAAACAGCTAGTTATATAATGTTATCAGATACATTGTTCATCACTGATTTAATTTTTATATGTCTATCTGCCTGAAAAACATGGATATTTTGGACAGAATTTTACTTAAGCAGCAGATTTTGTTTCCCAGGAGGGAGGGAGGGAGTTCAGTCAAAAATAACAGGAGTCTCCTGTGTAAAGAGGGAAATATCACATATATGCCTGTCGTGGGTTATAGATTACATGCTATTCAAACTTTTGGCAGGGTGTGCACTCCGCAGACCTGGCAACTGCCTGTTTCAATCTGGCCCATGGGCGTAGTCACCGTGTACAGTATGTCTGTGATTGGCTACCTAATCGTAAGAGAATAGTACTTGAGTGGAACTGTGGGAGAGAGAGACCAAGGAGAACTGTCTACCAAATCTTAAAGTGGCATCTTCATCTCGGGTGGAGAAAGATCACCATACCGGTGGTGCAGAGCAGACAGAGCAACAATGTTGTTGTCCTCCAGAGCAGTGAGCTAGCCTAGCATGATTTTGAGCTGAGGTCAGACTGGCTGGTGGCTGCAAGACGGTCAGGGACTTCTGAGCTGAGCTGATGCGAGCTGAGGAGGACCGGACGAGAGGAGCAAGTGAGTTGAGGCTGCCTGTGTATGCCTGTGTAGTAGGGAAGAAGCTGAAACTCGATCGCTATCCTTTACATCAAAACTGAGCTGTATTTCATTATTTGTTTTTTTCTCTTGAGTGATCCCGAGTCTCAGTCTGTCCCACTTCACTGCATGGCACAGCAGTCTTTATGGCTGAGAATAAATTCACCAACTTGCACAGGTTCTTACTTTTTATTCTTTCTCAAAAAGTAAGACAATTCTATCTTAAAACTGTGTTAATGCATCATTTAGGGTTAAAACACAAAAAGTCAGCAAATGAAAAATCTTTTGAGTTGCCCTCCCCCTCGGATGCACCCATCATCCCAAGATTGACAGCTGACGGGGTGAGTCATTGGTGTGAGGCCTACATATGTATTTTATTTTATAATATAAGGTTTTGTTAAGTATTTTCTTGTAACCTTACAAAGATAGTTTGTGCAGTCTTTTACTTATACAAAAGTATACTCTGGACAAGGATGTACATACTTTGTTATGTCAGTAGCATAAACACCATATATCTCATATATTATCAAAACATAGCACATAGTTATTTGGCAGTAATACATGAAATAGTAGCATCGATAAAAAAACATAAGGGTCAATGCTCTCAACTCTAATTTAGCTTCTATTGCCATCTGGAGAGGAGAGGGAGAGTAAAGGTAACGGGGGACACCTGCCATACTGTTACATTTTCCTGCCAAGAGTTAAAGGTTTGGGTAGTAGGGGGGATTCCAGGTTGAGCTGGAATTTTAAGAAAGTCAGACTGAAGATACGCCCCCCACTTTGTGAGGTATATGTGCTTATCATTTCCCTGCAGAGAGGCAGATGTTCAAAAAGGGAAAAGTGAGCCACCGCTGCATGCCACATAGTTCTAGTAGGTACTGTGAGTTGACGCCAGTGCATAAGGAGAAGATGCTTGACTTTCAGAATGGAGGAGAGAGTCCAGTGTTGTATAGATTTAGGGAGAGTCTCAACTTGGGAAGTATTTCCTAATAATACAGTGGGGGCAACAAGGTTAATTGAGATATTTAGAACCCTTGATCTATCAGTAGCTACCATATTCCAAAAAGTAGTAAGTGAGGGGCAGGACCAAAGTATTTGCTTAATTTGAGCATTATGTTGCAAACAGCGCCAACAGTGGCTATGACCAAATGAACTACGACTGTGAAGGATTTTGGGGTACGATGCCAAAACAGTAAGATTTTTAACTGAATATGATGGCTATTTGTGTCTCTATAGGCCTGGTGTATACCCTTTCAGTAGGTATGCCATTGTTCTTCAGAGACTGGCACACCTAGTACTTTTTCCCATTTCAGTCTGCATGACTGCATAAAATTCATTTGGGAGTCTCTCCAGGTACTGTTGAAGTGACCCATGAGGCCTTTCCAAGTGTTAAGGGTGTCGAGGTTATTTAGCCATTGCCACCATGTGGTGTCTGTATTATAATTAAAAAGGGGTAACAAGGCACTGTGGAACTGTAAGTAGTGCCAAAAGTCTTTGTTTGAAGTGCAAATTTGCACTGCAACTGAACAAAGAAGACCACATGGTTAGTATCATGCATGACAAGGTCATAAATTGATATATCATGCAGCTGCCAAGATGGCCAGTTTACCACAACTTGTTCAGTTTGGATGTGTTTGTTATGCCATAATGGGGCAAACTGAATCAGAGGATATCAGATCTGTTTTGGCATTTGAGACTTAGTGAATAGGATTTTCCAAGCCCGAGCAGTATTTATTATTGTGGGGAAGGGGGTTGCAGATCAATTCTGGGGAGTGGAGTTAGAAGGTTATAAAGAGCTGAGGATCCTGCTAATGCAGTTTCCAAATGGAACCAGAGGTAGATCACCAAGTTCTGTGCTGCAAACCATCTGGTCACTTGGGCTACAAGACAGGTTAAGTGATAACTAAAGAACCATAGCACATTGAGGCCTCTTTTGGACCAGTGTGCCCTGATTTTTTGTCTACTCCATCTTGGTGATATATAGTCCCAAATAAAGTTAGAGGCCAATTTTTCTAGTGATTGAAAAAGTTTTGGAGAGAGACGAATAGGGAAATTAGTAAGGAGAAACACAACCCAGGGTAGGAGTAACATGCATATCACAGTCACCCTGCCCAGGAGCGACAGCTTGATCTTTTGCCACCTCTCCACTTCTGTGGTCAACTGAGCATATAGTGGGGAAAAATTAGCAGTCTCAAATGTTGACCATTTAAAACGGAATTTGGATTCCTAAAGAATTAAAGCTCTGAGCTGCCCATGATAGCTCGATGCCGAGTATACAATCAATGGCACAATGAGGGTTTAAGGGTGCCAGCATAGTCTTTTTCTGATTTATCCTGAGGCCTGAAAGCATATCAAAGTCACCCAATACTTGAATAACCTCAGGAATTACTTGCTGAGGACTGGTCAAGATTAGGAGGAGGTAATCTGCGTAGGCCATAGCAACATATGATTGCCCTGCAACTTCTATCTCTTGTATCAGTGAGTTGGCAGTAAAGACCCAGATGAGAAGGTCCAGAGTGATCAGGATAAGAAAAAGGCATGTATTGTCCACCCCTGCTTTTCCCCTCATGAAACCCGCCTGCACTGGATGGATAAGTGATGGGAGCACCACTATCAATGTGGTGGCTAATGCCTTAGTCTGTATCTTGGTATCCAATGAGTGCAAAAATATCAGCCTAAAATTTGCAAATTCAGCTGGTCTGTAAATTTTTTTGGGAGGAGTGTGATAAGTGCATCCCTCATAGATGGTGGGAGAAGATTCTTCTCATCCAAGTCTTAAAGGACCAGTTGGAGTGGAGGACAAATATCTTGACCTAAAGCCTGGTATAGCTCCACAGACATGCCATCAGGTCTGGGAGCCTTCCCATGAGCCATTTTGAAAGTGCCAGTCGTAGTTCCTCACAAGAAATGGGGGGCTCCAACGGAGCCATTTGGTCAGGTGAGAGGGATGGCTGCTGGGCTTGCTGACACAAATTTAACAGTCGCTGAGCCAGATCTATGGAGCTGACCATGAAGTGGGATTGGTGCAAGGACTCATAAAATAATTGCATTAAATGATTAATATATTTTGGGGTAGATGCGATTGATCCAGATGAGGTGCATAAAGAGTGTATATGTGTGGCGTTCTGCTGTTTGTGCAGTTGGAAAGCCAGAAGATTTCCAGACCTCTCTCCATTGGCCCAGAAATTCTTTTCGGATCACAAGAGAAGTCATTCGGCTTTCTGATGAAGAATAGCATTACTCTAGTATTTAAGACTGAGAATTTTTTGATACAAGGCATTGTCTACATTAGTCTGTGAAACAGACTTGAACCTTTGTTCTAGACTGGCAAGATCTGCCTGCAGCCTAATTAAATTGGCCTTACATGCTTTGTCATGAGCTGCTGAGAAGGAAATAATGCAACCTGCAGTACTGCCTTAAAGGCATCCCAGACTATTCCAAGGGATACTCTACACTCAGAGTTTAAAGGGAAGCAATCCTTCATCACCTGTGAAAGCATGTGACTAAAGGCTGGGTCTTTGAAAAGCAATGGGTTGCAGAGCCAATAAACTCTATGGGTGGGATGGTTAAAGGGAAGGAATTACAGCCATATTGGGGAGTGGTCTGAGATTACTATTGAGTCTATCCCACTGCCCGTTATGCCCCTTAAAGCAAGATTGTTGGCCAACCAGAAGTCTATATGACTATGCATTTTATGGGGGATAGAATAGAACATATAATCTCTATCTGTGGGATGCTCTCTATGCCAAACATCTACTAGAACCCCTCCTCCTGCAAATTAGCAAGGGATTGTCTAGCGTTGGGGTTGAACTGTTGTGTAGGGGTTGATTTGTTTAGGAATATATCAACCAGATTAAAATCACCTCTTAATAGGATGGGAAGAGGAGGGTCACCTGATTATAGATCTGAAATTGCCTGACTTACATCTGGGAAAAAATCTGTGTGCTTGCCATTGAGGGCATACAATTTGCCCAAGATCATGGGCTCCTCAGGTGAGACTAGTCATGCCTGCAACCATCTGCCTTAGTTGTCCTTCTTGATGCCATCTAATTTCCATGCAGAGGCATCATGAATAAGGAAGGCAACCCCTTTAGACTTAGTAGAGGAAGAGCTAACCACAACCTGACCCACCCAGACCTTCTTCATCCAGTTAGTTGCTTTAGCTAGGAGATGTGTTTCCTAAAGAAGTGCTATGTCTGCTTCAGGGAATGTAAATGTTGTAGGAATGTTTTTCTTTTGATTGGGCGATTGAGCCCCTTGACATTCCAGGATACCCATCTATGTGTCTGGGATGGGGGGGTTCAACACCATGTCTTCGCTGAATGAGGGAAAAAAATTACTTACTGCACTATCTGAAGGGGGAAGGTGGCAGTTGTTATAGATTGGATACAATACCCTGCACAGAACAGCACAATCCATTCAAGTGAGAGAGTGAGTGGGGGTGAAAGCAATGCCAGGATACAAATAGCAACTTTATCCTTGATATACTGAATGACTGGAAATATTATCAGAAACACAGCAACAGTTAGTTAGAGAAAAATAAAATTATAAACTAACTCTAGGTCAACTGACCTATAAGTAATTAAACTAATGTCACTAAATGTGCACTTCTAATGAGTCTTACTATGTGCACAGAGATCACTGCAATAGATGGTGCAAAATCACCCTTCAGCTATGCTAGCACTAGCACTCAGCACAGGGCTACATTAGGTGGGTGATCACTCGGGTAGAGTCAGCCCAAGCCAGGTCACCATCCATAGTCGGCAGCACTGACCCTATGGGGGGGGTTGAGATCATCCACCAATCTACCAACTAGACAGTGAGATATCTAGCAATAAAATTACATATACTGTAAAAGTCTAAGATTCAAGATAGGCTACACTTGCAGGCTAGGCAGGGGCTGGGATAGGTAGTGGGGTTGGGAGAGCAGGGACACCCACCTCCTGGTTAGTAAGAAAGAACAACTTTAATTCTACAGGACCTTTGACTTAAAAGTACAACTCTGCCCCTTAGACTAAGTTGCATATGTCTCTTAGTAATAATAATGTTATCACATGCTGTTTGGTCTATCAAAATTATTCAGCCTTACTTTGTGGTCCTGTAGCACAAACAGCACAAAATAATATTCCAATTCAGTAAAAGACATACTTCAATAGACCCTTGAACATATAGCTCAGTGTTGCATAGCACAGTGTCATCTATTTGTAAACTCTGTTATTGGCAGATGAGCACAAAATCACCCCTGAGTAATTCTGTATTCTTCCTTTTTCACAGATATCAACAGTTCTTTTATTGAATATGATATTTACATTGAGATTCCACCTGATCTACTAGAGGAGATGAAGGGACTCCTAAACAATTTTACATTTCCTTTTGTATTAATTATCCCAGGAGACACTTGGGCAAATGTTACTTCCCTGGAGATGACTGCAGGTAATGTCATTGACATTATTAAAATTTGTTTTAATTTTTATACTAAAACATATGCTTAATTGTGTTTATGGGAATAAATAAATGTATTACCATTCTCCTTAAAATCATTGAATTCTCAATCAAGGATTTAAATTTCCTGGGTACCAAATCGGTGCAGTGCTTTATGTTCCGTATTGCAATACTTTGCACACAAAAAATCCTCAGTAAAATAATAAGGGTTTATGAGAGTAGGATTGTGCTAAGCATCACATGTTGAATAGTTTAAGCAAAACAGTAAACAAACTTAAAGTATGTTTACCTCATACCTTAATAGGGCTACTGATTTGAAAAATTGTATCATTGAAATTGATAAAGAAAGTTTTGTTTATTGCGTAACAGAGACCTGATACTGCAAAGAAGCTAAACAGAACCAACTGATCAACAACACACATACAGTAGATTGTCACAATACATTTGAAATAAATTTAACAATAAAGAATGACTGTTTACAAAACAATAAATTCAGAAAATTCACATGGTGATGCCTACTCCTAACAATGGTAAAACTAGTTCCTACAATTTTCCTTGTATAGATGATACGGTTCATTATGAAACTCAAAACATGTCTTCATGTAGCTCAGAACAATAAGGGTGAGAGACATTTGGTTCTGGAAAATGTTGTTCCACTCCTCATGCTCACCAAGAAATGGCCCACATTCCTGCATACCTACAACTTTCCACATCGTTTCCCAGGAGCACCATTGCTCCACAGCCTTCCAATACCCCTCATTATTCCTGTCCTCCAACCTATTGTGCATCTTTCATCTTCACCATATGCTTCATGAGATAGCCCTATCCTCGATGCCCCAGATGACATAAACTACTCTTCTTCTTTATTGATCAGTCACCTTCAACCACACACCTTGAAAGCATACCACAAATAGGGTGTATTTGCAGCCTCCTTTGAGGGTCTTCCCTAGATGAACTGAAGCTCTATTCCTTCTGTGTTTCTTCATCAGTAGTCCTACCCTAGATAGGAAGTACTGTAGATTCCAGTACATCCTCTGTAGGTCTACACGAGAAATGGTGCAGTAAATTGTAACCTTCCTTACATATTTTCTTCACCATAAGCCTATCCTGACAGGGAGTACTATAGACTCTGCTACCTACACTGCAGGTCTACCCTAGATAGAATATAGTAATTCCTCATTTCCTTTCTTCCCCATGGCCTACCCTAGGTATGTAGTACCACCAAACACATTATCTATTGTCCCCATAAGCCTCTCCTAGCTCCTTCCTCTATGTTCATGCACCTTGATAGGGCAAGCATCATATACTGTATGAAAGCAGATCAGGGCAGTGCTGTACTTCTGGTTGCCAGAAATATGTGCCAGGAACAAGCTGAATTACAGTATGTCCCTCTCTCTCTCTCACTCACTCTCTCTCTCTCTCTCTCTATATATATATATATATATATATACACACACACATATATATATATATATATATATACATATTATGAATATACATTCGAAGAAAAAGTTAAATTGAGTTTGTTAGTTTTTAGAAAACTGCAAAAAACATTAAATGTATCATATCACAGACTACAATTAATATATTGTCAGCATTTCTCTTTCCTTTGTTCTTTACTATTAGATAAAATTGCATGAAAGCAGGATGTTTTCCACCTAACAGTTCTTCTGCTTCTGTTCATAACCATTTGCTAAATTTTTCATCATCTACCATATTTGTGATATCACAGTTTGTTGCTGTAGAAATGATTATGCTGTTACAGAGGATTATAATTTCAGGAAGTGATTAAACAACAGGACTAGACTGGCAGTACTGGTTAGGTATCCTGATACATTTTAAATAAACCTGCATAATCTATAGAAAAGACTACATCCAAGGGATAGCTCTCCCACATTTAAGTATGGGGAAAAACATTCAGATACTGTCTGTGTACTCTAACCTGGGTACCCAGGGCAAGGGCCTTAGTCTCATCTCAGCCTACCTACCTCTGGGGAAGTAGCTGATTGATTTAGAGTAATGCAAGAGCATCTAACCAACATCTGCTCTAGTAGAAAAGTCATAGTGCTGGGGATTTCAACATCAATTGGTTGTCTCAGGACTCTGCCACTTATAATGATGCGGTCTCCTCAATCAACTTCCTTCAGCTCGTGGAACAGCCCACTCATACAAACTACAGATCAGGCACCAGTACCTGGTCAGACTGGGTACTAACTAACCACCCAGAATGTATATCTGGCCTAAAAATGCTCCCAGACTCCCTAAGCAACCATTCACCCATCATCTTCACCTGGTCCAACAAGGCCTTTGAACTGACCGCCAAGGAGATAACATCCCGCATACTAAAAAAGGGCATGTTAGGGCTCTTTAAGAAACACTACATGCAACTGACCTGGGCACCTATCTTAAATGCAAAAGACATTGAAACAGTTCTGAGTAAATTTATATCTAGCTTCAATACTGCTTGTGATATGTGTGCCCCCTTATCTAACAGGAAAATTAGTGGCTCACAAAAATGTGGATAACTCTTCACCTCCTTGCCCTGATGAGCTCCAGGGACCACCTATTGTATAAGTACAAAAATGCTCTCTCTGACCAGAATATGCAAAACTACAAGGCTGCATGGAATAAATGCACCATCGCAATCTGTCAAGGTAAAGCTAACTTCCACAGACTCAAGCTAACTCCACCTGGGGGGACAGCCACCACTTCTGGGATAGCATTAATGCAATCATTTGAAAATGAGATACCTCAGCACCCACAATGCTGAGCCATGATGGATCCCCTACACAAGACCCAGATCCATCACTGACATCTACATCAAAGGCTTTACTGATCTCAGTACAGTACTCACCTCCCCAGTTTCCAAGACCAAGCCAGTACTAACCAGTCCAGCCCCCAAAGTTCCCACCCAGTGTTCCAAGCCCCACCCCATTCTACCTCAGAGTACTATCCAAAAGTGAGGTAAAAATATATCTCTCCAAAGTCCTTGGGAAGTCCAGCCACAGCTCTGAGGGCCTCGATCTAACACTAATCTCTCTTATGCATGATGAACTGCTAACCCCACTGACCTGTATTGTAAATCTGTAGTTCACCACAGGTACCTTCTCAAAACTCTGGAAAGCCGCAATCATAACCCCAGATCACAAAGCAGGAAGAAAGTCTAACCATGCAAACTGTGACAGAAATGGTAAGGGGTAAGGAAAGAGTTAATGGTTTGGATTCTGTAGGTGCCTTATATTTTAGCAGTCAGAAAAAAAAACACTCATGCAAGTGGAGAATTCCAGCTTGTGGAATTTTCAGTCCTCCATAGTGCTAGATAAGAGCTGGGTCATAAATTTCGAGTGGACATCTCCACACACACAGAGCTGTCCACACACACAGGTCAGTTTGAATGGATTGGCTCATTCAAATATAATCTTAAGGTTAAAAAGGAATATAATTGGTCACTGATAGGTGTTCAGTCTGACTGGGACAATTAAATACATACTTGTTACATGGTTGGTGCATTCAAAGGGGGACTAGGCATTACCTATCCCCAGGAGAATATATAAGAGGTTGAGAAACAATGAAGAGTGTTCTTCCTATTTTGAAGCTGGAGGGAGAATCTAAGCTTGGGAGCCTACCCTTTAGCTATGTCCATGGGAGCTGGCAGTTAGAATAGGGTCCAGTGTCTCTCAGAAGGACATGGAAGGGTAAGTTTAGTATTAGCATAGTGCAGTAATAGCTTTTTTCTTTTGCCATCTGTTACTTAAAAACATTTGTTTACATTTCCTGTATTAGTGTTTTTTTCTTGTGTTGTAAATATATATCCTGTAAATGCTCACTGCACTTTGTGTTAAGTAAAAAGCTATTTATTTGCTCAGCAGTTGTGACTGTGATGTAATTTTTCTAAGGTAATATTTGGTTTCCACTGGCTGTGGTAAACTCTGTGTAGCATCCGCCAACCGAGAGAGACACACTACCAGACTTTAACATGTGCAACTCCACGTTTAATTATTCAAGTTTGTACACTTCAAAGGGTTCTGGAAGGGACAGTCTGGCTGGTGGCAGTGAATACCAGAGGATAGACACCTCTCTAAAAGCTGTTTCAGCCCAGAGGGAGAGTGGCTTGTCACACCAACTACTACCCATTTTCAATCCTCCCACCTGTCTCAAAAGCCCTTGAGCATATAGTCTATGATAAGCTGGTCGAGCACCTTGACAAATACCAACTACAAGGCATTCAACAGCATGGTTTCCTTCAACACCAGACACTACCACAGCACTTCTCAAATTCATGAGTTACATTCACGAGTGCCTTCAACCAGGGCACTTGATGGGGGCAACCTTTATCGACCTCACCAAGGCCTTTGACATGGTCAACCATGACCTCCTTCTGGCTCAAATATAGGTAACAGGGCTATCCTCTGATTCACTGTGCTGGTTCTGGAGCTACTTCTCTGGACGTGTTCAGCAGGTAAAAATATGCAATGTACTCTCTGACCCCCTTCAAGTGTCCATTGGTGTCCCCCAAGGATCCATCCTGGGCCTCCTCCTCTTTAGTCTCTTTCTAAACAACCTACCACTAGCATGTCAACAAAAAAATCCTTCTCTATGCTGATGATGCAGTAATCTACTCCAGTCATTCTGGCCCTATCAAACTGGAGCATTATGTTCAACAGGACTTTTACAATGTGTAAGATGGGTTTAACAAAGCTAAACTCCTAGTCAACCACAAAATGACCAAGTCCATGCTCCTTGCCCCTGTGCACAGCCACCACACGGTTGCAACCCTGAACATCCAGAGTTGACAAAAGATTGCCAATGAAATGGTCCCCAAATTCAAATATCTGGGCCTTGCCCTTGTCAACTCCCTCTCATATGCCACACATATTGATCATGTGGCTACTACAACTGACAGAAAGCTCGGCCTGCTGTATGAGCACTGAAGCTGCCTCTCTGTTAAAGACCTTCAGCTTGCCATAACCAGCTTGGTCTTCTCAACTACTGATTATGGCCTTACTATCTACAGTGCAGCCCCTGACAGCACCCTCTGGCAACTCAACTCCATGCTCAGCAAAGCTTGCAGACTTGCACTTGGAGACCCACCCTTGACCCAAACCTGCCACCTCTACCTGCAAACTGGTTGGTTAAATCTGAATGACAGGGCCCGCTATCAAACCTGTCTCCTTGGCAAAAGCAACTCTGGCCTACGCCTCTGGAGGCCCAGCTCCCTCATACACCAGGTCACACCAACAAGGACCTCAAGGACATCCAATAAGATCTCCATCATGATCCCCTACTGTCGCGATCATCCAATTTCAGCGATCCTTTGAATGCAGGCCCCACTATGACTTACCTCACTCACACGAGAACTAGCCACTATTAGAAAAATCAGCTTGTTCAAATCTTTACTTAGACCTCCCTGTCCAACCAAGGGAAATGCACCTGCCCTACCTGACCAACTTACCTGGTTAAAATTCTGACTACCCCACCAATGCACATAAGCAGTCACCCAATCTGTTACCTCCCTCCTACCCTCCTCCACAAATTCATTTCCCCTGACCTCAGCCCCAGTCCCACACACCCTTTTTTCCCCAGGTCCATGCCCTACCTATTTCCTAACCCCATGTCCTTCCACTCACCCCCCCTTCCTGACAAGGTGACCCCTAGCCAGTGGTTTCTGCAAGCTGAACTCCTCCCCTATTCTCCCCTCCTTCACTCTTGAACCTCCCTCTCCTCCACCATCCCCTACTCTCTTGTGCAATTAATGCTGCAGCTCTGACTTTGCCTGCTTGTTAAGGCACAATCCATATTCCATATACTCTGTCAGTCATATTACCATTGACAATTGTTTAATGTCCATTGCAACTCTGTGTTTTACTAATTTCACATGTTCTTCCTGATGTGGAATCTTTGTAAATGAACTTGTAGCTCAAAGGCTGTAATCCAAGAATTTAATAAAATAAAATAAAAAATAAAAAACCTTGAAATGAAAAAAAATAAATAGAAATGCAAAAATACATAAGGGTGATGACTTTTCAAAAGTATGGACTTTTATATTTTTGATGCATGCATTATTCAGGCAAATGCATTGGGATGCAAATGGCTTATTTTTAAACATTCTGACTTATTTGCAACACATTCCAAGTTTTATGAAAAAAAAAATGCATGTATCAAAGTTAGATGTTTGCATCTTTTTCAGAGCACAAGTCATGACAGTCTTGTCAATGTGTTAGAGATCCTTTTCTGGATGTCCCATAACCAGGTCAAAAAAATAGGTGTGGAATTTTGAAGATGACTCCTGGGAATTTTTCAAAGCCTACATCTAAATTAAATTTTCTTTGTACAACTTTGGACATTACACAAAATTGCCCCCATGTACAATTTTCAATGCCAGGACATAGTTATGCCCAGTTCTCAAAACTCTCAGTTATGTCAAGTTTGCAAAGTTCATAGGTCTGATTTTTAAGCAGCTGAGGGACTAATTCCCCTGCCGCAGTCCACCAATGCAGAAAAAAATCTTAGCACCTCAAAAAGACAAATTTTCTTCTCATGCTTCACATAGGACCACGCACAACAGGTCTAACCAGGCATAACATTGTAGTGCAAGTTCACCAATAAAACATGCACAATATTCTGGATTTTTAAAACCCTTATAAAGACACATTATCTCCCACAATAGCCAGATTTTCAAAGAGAGCACCAGCCTTATAATGGCTTTACTTTGAAAATCCAGCACATATAGGACATACTGTGGTTTCACTGGGGTTTTAAATATCCAGCACTAGTTGTAATTGAGCCCAGACACAATTTGTAGATGGATTTGTAAACTGGTCTATTATTTACTTCAATGTTTAGCATTTTTGTATGCAAGCAATAAATGTAAAGTGTAACACAACTAACACAAAGTTTTCAGGTAAGTATATCTTTTGAAAACATCCCAGTGTTAGGAATTTATAATATCCTTCCCAACTGAGCTAGGAGACATATCCATTTCATGGCTTTTGAAAATCACCATTAACATAACTAAGTGTTTTCAAGTATTACAAATTTTCAAAATCCCAACCCTAAAATATAGGCTGAATTTAGCCAAAATATTATTTTTTTCAAAGTGAGCTGAAATGTGACAAACCCACTTGAAAGGTGGCCAATGGCATTTTTAAAAGCTAATGGGGTAGTACTGCATTTTTTAAAAGTTTTAACAAACTATACCATTTGCAATTGAATATGTTTTCAAAATAGCTGAATTATTTACAACTTTGGCAAATAAAGGCTATCATGTTTCTATACTGATGCCCTGCATTTCTAAAGACATGGCACTTTACAGTGAGAGTCCAAAATCATTCAGTCTGATTGTTTAGTGCAGACTGGACAGTTCTCTAGAGCCAGGAGGTGGGCATTTGTTAGTATGCCTTAATGATGGACCTACTGCAACCCCTAACATGAAAGATCTACTAGTGAGTGCACTATTTAGACTGTGCCTAATGTTCAGGTGATGAAGCTTCTGAGAAATATTCCTCATCTACAGTCCACACACACACACACACACACACACACACACACACACACACACACACACACATTAAAACACATATAATCAGTCATACACACTTGTTTTTACAGAGGATAATGTCATTGGCAAGTGTGTTAAGTTTGACACATGAAACAATTTTGTAAAGTGCTATCACATGTTTTATGTTATTTGTAATGAATATTGTTCCTTCATTTTATTTAGTGTGCACACTTGTGGATTATGAAACTCAGTGTACTTGTGAGAATGGATTTCTCTGGAATAGTCAGATGTGTGATAAATACCAAAGTTGCTCAAATACAACTGGAGATAACTGCAACTGTATAAGAAATATTCCTTCAAATGGAACATGTGAACCTCTGCTTGAAACAACAACAGCAGCTACAGTAACAACAACACAAACAGCAACATCATTGACAATATTATCATCAACATCAGCAAGTCCTCAAACCACAAAACCACCTAAAGGTAATAATATATAGCATGCCTGGATGATACAGCACATTGAAACTTGCTAAAATACGTTTTCTATGTTTGTATTTTGAATCTCTCTTGGATAGAAGTGCCCAAATAGTCTAAATCCTGTAGGAGTATGCTTCTTTTTAAAATGTTTTAATATGCTAATTGCTTGGGCAACTAAAATCAGCACCCCATGTATAGATCTATAGGATTGTGTTACTACAGTATGTAGAAAAAAAGACACGTCTCCGTGTATGTGAAATGACGATGCTAAACTAACTCAGATATTCAGAATTTTAAAATTGCTTGCATGAGAGATCCCCAGCAGGAATGTTAAGAAGGGAATACTCATGATCAGCCAGAATGAATGCAGTGAGGTTTTTATTGTACTCTGCCCCCCCCCCAAAAAAGATTTAACCACACGAATGGTTTGGATAACTCTGACTGTGAACCAAGATGATACCAGATCATGTACTCTGTCTCCCCCCCCCAAAAAAAAAAAGGTTTAGCCATGCAGAATATTTTGGATAGTGCTGTACTGTGAACCAAGAAGTCCAGATCCTACTTTAACCAAAACTGCTAAGATGCCTACATGGGAAATTAGTTCACCCTCACAACCCAACCAGCCCAATAGTATTAAAGGCAAGGAAGTATTGGACAGATTCTGCTGAGAAATAGCAGAGAAAACCACCTGTAGAAAGGTGTAGCTCAAGGTGAAGTCAAATTGGAGGAGCAGCGCAAGCAGTAAAAGAAGTCAAAGATCAACCAGTTAAGTGAGCGGAAGACAGGATAAAATAGGAGTGATACAATAACCCAAAAAGAAAAGTGTAACTTTAAATATCAAGAGTACTCAGAAGGAAAGCCTGAGGGATGAATAATGAGATGAAATCATTTGCAGAGAATGTAAAATGTCCCAGAGAGGGGATAGAGGTCAAACTATCATTGTTAGGGATCTTCTACAGGGGATACTGGGAAGCTCTGACTGAAATGAATCTAGAGTGTGCGGGGATTGTACTACATCGTGGACAGGGGATTGTGGTGCACTGTGATTATTGGGGATTCTTGAACAATGGTTTCCTATGAAGCTGTGATTGTACTGAATATTTATAGCTGTGATTATATTAAATCTTTTTTATCTTCATTTTTGGGGGGTTTATTTTTTGAGAAGCTGTGATTGTGAGTGAATCTTTTTACAATGGTTACTTATGAATCTGTAATTGAATAGAATCTCCTTTCCTGGGATTTGTGATAGAATGTTTTACAGAGGTTACTTAAATATTTTTCGAGGGTAAGTGTGAAGCTGTGATTAATACTAAAATCTGTGCAGAGGGTACTTGTGAAACTGTAATTGTTAAGCAGTATTTGTGAGACAGTGGGAAAGAAAAAAATGAAAAACTGGGATGAGGTCTAAGAATATGAGAGAAGCAATGATGTGAGGGGTGCAGTGCAGCAGCTTTGGGGCAGCAGTCTTCAGGGAGACATTCAGGAGGCTGCAGTGCTGACTGATCTGCGTGCACCTCTCTTGCTGAGGGATGCTTTACGTAAGTATATCTGTGGTCCTTATGTTTGAGGATGGGATTGTAGTTTGGGCAGAATCTATGACACCAGTGCAACATCCCCCACAGCAACATCCTCGATAGTGTCAGAAACCTGTTGACAGCCTCAAAACCAAAGTGTCCCTGCAACACCATGATGGCCAATTTGGGGGGCCACTCCCCTCGTCCCTCCCCTACGTTAGATAGCTAACTCCACATCACATGGACAATGTAGTTAGATATACACCCCCATAGCCAGAGAGGTCATTGAAGTGAAATCCCCATCATTGCCAATATAGTCACGGTTGGGGTTTTGCTGTGGTGGGTTCACTGTGCCAGTGTCACCATAGAAACAACATACCATTCGGCCAAATAAGCCTTCCAGCAAATCCATTTCACTACCTGGTAGTGCTGACATGCACAAATGATCAATCATGTAATAATGTGTATCCAGAGAGCACGGGGCATGCCCCTCTTTTAAGTGAATGATGCACCATTTCAGTGCTATTTTTATATGTAAGAATGGCCAGTTGATTAATTAAGGCTACTGCTTAACACAGAAACATAGATTTTGACTCAGATAAGGACCGCTTGGCCCACCCAGTCTGCCCATTTCCCTACTTAATGGATAAGCTGTAGATCCTAGTTAACCTGCAGCCTACTTCTTCCTACCCCCACCGCCTAGAATTGCCTTATGACTGTCCCGTGCATGCTTGAATTCCACCACTGTTTTTGACTCCACAACCTCCTCCGGAAGGCCATTCCATGCATCCACAACCCTCTCTGTGAAAAAATACTTCCTTAAATTACCTCTGAGCCGCCCCCCTTCTATCTTCAAATTGTGCACCCTTGTTCTTGCACACCTCTTTTTTGAAAGATGCTACCCTCTTGGAGTTCGTTGATTCCCTTGAGATACTTGAAAGTTTCTATCATGTCCCCCCTCTCCCTCCTTTCCTCGAGGATATCCATTTTTTGATGGCTTTACCTTCTTTTGCAGCATCCCCCACTGACCTGTCTACCTCGGTATTTTTCTCATTTAGTACCCTGTTTTGTAGGGAGAGGCTGGGATTTTTCTGTTGCTTATCAGTGCCTCCACCATTGACTTGTTTAAAAGCTTGCCAATGAATCATTTAAACCGATTGCTCAAAAGACTTGTTCCTTCCTGGACAGATGCAGACCATCCTGCCAGTATAGGCTGGTGTCCATCCAGGTGGAACCCCAGTCCCCATGAAGCCAAACCCTGTGCTCCACACCATTTTCAACCATTCATTAACCATGGTGTAAAGTACCCTCACCTCACTCATGCCATTGACAGGCAGCACCTCAGAGAAGGATATTGTGTGTGCTACTCGTCTTAGACCCCTCCCCAGTTCTACAAAGTCCTTCTGCACTGCTCTAATCTCATGAATCGCCAAGTCATTTGTCCCTAGGTGGACAATGACATCCAGCTCAGACTCCCGTGCAGCTGTTCTCATGATCCTGAGGATGCGCTTCCTGTCTCTCCAAGCCATGGCACCAGGCAGGCACCTTACTCTACGTTTTCCTTATCCCCCAGTTCTATCCCTAACAATTGAGTCCCCACCAGGAGCTGCTTCCTTTCCTTGTGGTGTCCTCTGCCTCCTTCCTGTGGGCCTCCCTTGTGACAGTTGTCCTCAGTCTCCTTAGTCTCCTCTGCGGTGCATCCACAGAGGGAGCTATGCTCCCCAGAATGGTGTATGGATTGTGGTGTGGAACAACTGACTGGGTGTGCCTCTGTTCCACCATCCTCACCCTCCCTGAGCCCACTGTGGTCAAACTGTTGTGCTTTCTTCGCAACCTCTGAGGTAGAGGTGGTGTCTCTGGTGCTCCCTGGATGGGGGAGGCTCCCTTCCTACTGTCCAGTGTGGCCTGAAGATGGGCAACTTCCTCCCTCAGGGAAGAGAGTTGTCTGCAAATAGGGCAGCATCTCAGCCTCCAGAAAGACTCCTGGAAGACTGCTGCCCCACAGCCATTACATTGCACTACTCCCCACATTTATTTTTTTTTTGTGTGTGTGTGTGATTGGTTTGTAATATAGAAATACATATATATATATATATATATATATATATATATTATACAATGTGTATGATTATATTGTCAGTGCAGTGTGCTAGAGAGGATATGACAGTGATATGCACCTTGCACTCTTGAAGATATGATGTCAGAACCCCAGGTATAAAGGAACTATTTCCAAGGGTGGGTGGGGTGAGGGGTGGGAAGGGGTTGGGCCTAAACTGTGCCCTCACAAAACAATCAGCTAAAAGCTCTGACCCACTGCTGCGATGAGTGCCTTCCTGTTGGCAAGATGCCCTACACAACAATTTGACAGAGAAAATACCCTGCTAATCATACAGAGAAAAATACACACATCCAAGTCAGACACAGGTAAACCTCCCCAGCCCCAAAACAGGCCTGGTGGTTTGTGATTTGAAAGCTCTCAGCCCCAAAATAAGTCAGCTGTGCTTTAAACTCTTCCTGCACTGAAAATGTTAAGAATTGTAACAAACAAACATAAACCTAGATCCACCTCCCTCTGTTGCTTGAAAGATTGTCTTTTCCTGTTTCACACTGCAGGTTTTTCTATGACAACTCCTTAACCACAGTAACTTATTTAAAAATAGTTTAACTATCACAAACTCCTATGCACCAGTAAATTATTTAAAAATAGTTTCTGTCCCAAAATCCTAGTAGTCAATCCAGCTACCCTCAAGGGACAACCAAAATGCAGTATTCAAACACTTATGAAGTTACTTCCAAGATAAGCAGAGTTTGCAAGCTTCTTTTTCAACTCCTCAGCCACCTGTAATTTATTTAAAAATAGTTTAACTATCATAAAATCCTAGTAGACAATCTAGCTACCTCCAAGGATCTACCCAAATGCAGTATTTAAATTCTTCTGAAGTTACTAACAAGATAAACAGAGTTTGCAAGCCCCTTCTTGGTTAAACACTAAATAAATATGTGAATAAAAAGCAATTATCAAGGGTAGTTAGTTTCACCTCCCACAGAATTAAGCAAAAGTGCACGTTTGTTGCAGATATCAAGTGGTGACCTTCATTAATCTCCAATTGGCCATATCAGAAGTCAACTTTGTGGCATGCACAGGGGCTGTGAGTGAATAGCCTGCATTACAAATAACAGAGTGATGAATGAGTAGTTGGGAGCCAGACACAGAGGGCATCTAAGCCAAGTATGTCTGGTGGCTGAAAGATGCTGGGGAGAGACAATTCAGAGCTGTACAGCTCGAACTCAGAGGAGCTGTTGGGCAGATTGCTGCGGTGGAGAGGAGCTGTGCATTCAACTGGGTGAAGGTAGGAGCTGGGAGTGACAGTTAGGAGCTGCACTGTGGGACCACAGAGGAGTTGTGAGAGATTTTGAAGAAAAAAAGAGGAGCTGCACTGAACAACAAGAGGGGACATTGCTTTGTAATGGAGAGCAGGGATTTGTTTTTGCAGGCAAAAGTGACGGTGTTGTGATAAGCAGATAAATGGGACAGGGGAATGTAACTGGAGAGCAAGGATTATTTCAAAAACAAGTGAACTGCTAGGTTTCAAATATTTAAAAGGGTCAGTGAAGAACAAGAGAACTCCTGTCTATGTTTCTGTTACTTGCAGGGGGCTATCAAGAACAAGATTAATATTGTTTCTTTCCATTCTTTTTTCAGGGGGCTTTAAGGAACAAGTGAAATACAGTTTATTTTGTTTGGATATGTACAAGATTCTAGTTTGCTGGATTACATGAACTGTAATGCAGGGGATTATTCAGGAAGTATCACTTTAATTTTACTTTGTGTATGAAACATCCACTTACATAGCAATTGCTTTTATTGAATATTCATCTGGTGTTGCAACACAGATGACACTAGAACAGCTGTGAAATTTAAATTATTTAGAGCCGTTGATTGCATTGTTGACTGAGTGTTTTATTTTAATCTCTCCCTGACATATGTGCACCAAAGGTGCAGCCATGACCAATCATGGGAGATAGGCTGCAACTGTGCCAACATTTCAAATTTTGAGCTGGGGAGCTTTAAATCTGGCTCACCATACAAGGAGTGCACAGAAGCCAACTTTCTTAGAAGCAGGAAGGCTGTTGGTAAGTAGCCTGCATCCCTCATAACAGCAGTGAAAGAGGAGTGAAGAGCCACAGGCAGAGGGCCCCAATGCCAAATACATCTGGTTACTGAAAGGTACGGAGGTGAAACACTTGACATCAGCACAGCGACCACTCTGGAGCTGTAGTGCAGTTCAAATCACCTTTATTTATAATGCAATTTTTAAACATCAAAGCACGTAAACAGTATGGAACATAAATATTAAGATAAAACATATCAAAAGATTAAAAAATGCAGCAAGCCATTCTCAAACTAAACATTGTCCCTGAAGGCATAACTGAATAAATGCATCTTCAAAGAGGTTTAAATGTCTCAGTGGACATCCACTCTCTAATCTGATGAGATTGGGAATTCCACAGGGTTGGGTCTGCAAATGAAAATGCCCTCGCAACCGAAGTCTGAAGACAGACTCTGGGAATGTCTAGCAATCCCTCAATGGCAGATCGAAGTGGATGGGGGGGCCAAAGAGCTGAGGGATGTCTAGCAGGTAGCCCAGTTCCTATCTATGTAGTGCCTTATAGTTCAGCAATGCAACCTCGAAGGTGATCCTCCATCACACAGGCAGCCAGTGCAGTTCGCGAAGCATAAGTGTCAGGTGGCTAGTTCTTGACAAGCCTATCAACAACATAGCTGCAGTGTTCTGCACCAGCTGCAGGTGATGGAGGTCCACCTCCAGTATCAATAGGTATGGAGCATTGCAGTAGTCAAAGCAGGAAGACACAAAGACATGGATCAATATAGGAAAGTCCCTGGATGGAACTAGATGCTTTATCTGGGCATTGTTCCTCAGATTGTAAAAGAGGACTTAACGACTGCTGATACCTGAGCTTTTAAGGAACTCATTGTCCCTAGCACAAGGCCAGATTATTGACCAGCAGTCCTCCTCTCAACCTGATCACCTACGTGCACCACTGGCACCTCAGTCTTATCAGGATTCAATCTCAACCAATTAGCTCTCACCCAGTCCTTAATCTTGGTAAGGGAGTTGTTAAAGACTGAGACTGCATCATTCTGTTTTGGGTACAAAGGACATGTACAGCTGAGTATCATCTGCATAGAAGTGAAAACTCAACCCATTCCACCTTATAATGTCTCCTAACAGCAGCATATACACTGTTAACAACACAGGGGAGAGCACAGAACCCTGTGGCACCCCACAAGGCAGGAAGAAGTGGCTGAGGAAAAAATCCCCAACACCTCCATCTGTGTCCTGCCTTTGAGGAAAGAATAGAACCACCTGAGGACTGTCTCTGACAGTTCACAAAGTAGCCGCAGGCATTCAAACAGCACTCCATGGTCCATGGTGTCAAATGCTGTAAAGAAATCAATGAAGACCAAGGTTGAATGGCTCCTCTGATCCCACGCTATCAGGAGATCATTAAATACCTGAATCAGAGCTATCTCGGTACTGTGCTTTTCCTGAAACCAGACTGGAGAGAATCATTGACTTCATGGGTGTTTTGAAAGTTCTCAAGCTGCAATACAACTACCTTCTCAATAACCTTGCCCAAACAGGCCAGGTTAGAGACAGGTCTGAAGTTCACAGGACAGCCTGGGTTGAGGTAAGATTTCTTCAAAAGGGGCATCACCACTGCCTCCTTCAGGTTGCTCAGAAACACAACCTTATCCAATGAATTCCAGGCTATCTCAGCAAGGATCCATCTGATGACATCTATACATCCCACAAGGAGGTGAGTTGGACCAAGATCCCAGCTACAGCAAGTCAATCCCATACCACGTAAAATCTTCATGATATCCATGATCGCTGGCTGGTCAGAATTCATACAGACAGGATGGGTGCCTGAGCCCTCGCACTGACTTCCATTTTACTCATCTGAATGAGTCAAGCAGATCTCTGACCTGATAGAGGATAACTTATCTGCAAAGAATTGAGTAAACTCGTTACACTCAGTTTGTAAAAAGGCTCTCCGGTCCTGAAAGCAGGCTGGATTTCACAGCCTATCAACACTCCGGAAAAGCTGAGCAGATTGATTTCTTCCAGCAGCAATCTCCCTGGACAGGAACTCTGCCTTCTTATGAGAGGTAGTTGATAGATAATTCAAATATTGGGCCATCAATCTAAGTCTGTCCTCCTCCAGACCATGAACAATGTTCCAACCTTCACCCTCTTCTCCTTAGCTCCCTCAAGGTAACCAGAAGTGGAAGGAGAGCAGACAAATTCCAATACAGAGCTTATTCTTGCTGTTTTTACATTGTTTCTTGTGGATTTTACTTGGTAGAAGGTTATTTCTTTTCTTTCTTACTACTTCTACGGGGTAGCAGGGTATTGTTTTGGGGCTGTTGGAATTCTGAAACCTGTTTTGGTGGCTACAAGTGGGCTCATCTGTTTGATGTTTCACTGTGTAGCAGGCTGCATTTGTTGAGGCCTATTTCCTCTGATTAAAAACCTATTTGGTGTGATTTAATTGGGACTGTTTCTTTGTATTGGAGACCTATATCTTCTAATTTCAAGCCTTTTTTGATGTGTTGTTGGTGAAGCTGTTTGAATTGGAGACCTGTTTCTTTTGGTAGCAAACCTATTTTGGGGGCTTCGAGTAGAATTGTGATTCTTTTCTGCTAGCTTCAGTAGCTGCAAACTTTGGTGCATAGTGGGGGGAGGGTGCTAATGGTTTGACCAGGGGCCTCAGCTACCTGATTGTTTCTGAAAGACTTGGGGCTTGTACCACCCTCCCAGCCCCTCATGCCACCCACCCCTGGTCCATGATTTAATTTATACCAGGGGTTCTGACATCACTTCCTCAAATGGGTAAAGGACATGCACCTTTCATAGCAGAAGCAGACATCCAGGAAAGGAACAGCAGCAAGTGAAGAGGTGACTGCTATCTCAGTGGAAGGGAAGTAACTGCATTTTGCATTGCTATTCACATTGCGGAAATGAGGAGTAAGAGTTGGAAGAAGGTTGTGCAATAGTTATTTAAAGTCTCTTTTTGGGTGTGGATAGGAAGGATAAGACTGTATAAAAGCAATTGCTCAATCTATTTAAATTTGTACAATAAAGGGGGTAAGGGAAATTAAGAAAATAATGTTTTGCACTGATAGAGGGAGGCGGGGGGAGACTTGGAGGAGTTTTTGGTATCCTTCATCTGGAAGGGTGTGGGTTGCTGGTCTGCAAGGAGATCAATTGGTAGAATGCAAGGCTGCAACAACTGCAGTGCATCAGTCTTTGTAAAAATTGCCTGGAGTGTGTGGGATGTTTAGCATGCAACCACAAAGAGAAACTTAGAAAGGAGATTGAGGGTCTGCAGGAGGAACTAAGATAGGTAAGGCAGATTGGGGTGAGTTTAGCCTGTTACTGGAAGGAGGGAGGAGGGGAGATGAGGGATGGTAAGTTGAGCCAACAGTGGTGAGGAAAGAGTCAGGAGAAGGGAAGCAGAGACAAAGGGACCCAGGACAGGAAGAACGATTGCCGAGGAAATCAGGTCAGGAGACAAAAAACAATTGGAAGGAGGAGATAGGGACTTGTAAGGGGAGGAAAAGAAGTGGCAAAATTCATAGAATGGAACAGAGAGAACAGGTTACTATGAAGAGAGAGGCAATGGGCATTTGTGAACAGTCTACAGAAAATAGTTTTGCACTGCTAGTGGGGAAGAAGGAGGAGGAGGAGGGAAATGATACAATTGGAGGAGTAATTGATAAATGCCTGGACCAAACCAGAGTGGGGGGAAGTTCTTCTGGGAGAATTGAAACAGGGTACAAAAGGGGGAAATAATGTGCAGGAGGAAGAAGAGGAGCCAGAAATGAGAGATAGAGATGAATGGAAGCAAGCAGGGACTAAGAGGGGTGGAATCTTAGTGAAGGGGGACTCAATACAAAGAGGAGTTAGGTGGTGTAGCAAGGGGGACAGGCATAGTCACATTTGGGTGGAGGCCATGCCAGGAATGACAGTGGCAAGGGTGGGACAATCTGTTCTGAAATAAGCTAGAAGGGGTAGGGACAAGTCTTATTTAATTATACATCTTGGGACAAACGATCTGGCTGACAAGACAGTAGATATAGTCCACAGGAGGTTTGTGGAACTAGGACAAATATGTGAGGGGGCAAGAAGATCAGTAATTTTTTCAGAGATACTTCCAGTGCCCAAGGCAAGCACAACAAGAAAGCTGAGAATAGAGGAATTTAACGGATGACTAAGAACCTGGTGTTATGCTAAAGGGTATGGGCTGTTGGGGTGGATGGGGAAGGACCTGGGAGGATGGTAGTCTCAAGCCAAGGACAGACTACACTTGAGTGAGGAGGGAAAGAAAGTGTTGAAACAGAGGATGGAGGAGTACATAGAGGAAGTTGGGAATTTAAACTAGGAGCAGGGGGTGGCAATTGGGTAAGAGACATGCAGAGACCACAGGCTGGGAAACCATATGAGCTTACCCCTCATAACAGTGACAAAGGACAAATGGCAAGTACTATTGGTGATGTTGGTAAAGGAGGGCAGGATGGGGGGGATGGAAGGTGGTTACCCTTAATGCTAGGAGCCTTGTGAAGTAAACTGCAGTTACATGTGCTCATGGAAGAGGGAGAGGTGGGCATTGCGTTCATCACAGAAACATGGACCACCCAAAATAGTGACTGGGACCTGTCTGTACCAGGGTACAGGTTATTTTGTAGGGACAGGGTGACTGGGAATGGAGGGGGGGTGGCACTATATGTGAAGGAAGGACTGAAATGTGTCAGGGAGGAATGGGAGGAGGGTAGTATAGAGTCACTTTGGATGCAAATCCAGGATTCCAAGAAAGGATTCTTAGAATGGGAGTGGTATACAGGCCACCATCTCAGATGGGGAGTTAGACAGGGATCTAAGCGGACAGATCAGGAGGACCTGTGAGAAGGGTAGTGTGGTGATTGTGGGAGACTTCAACATGCCAGGTGTGAGACTGGGTACCCCAACAACCAGGAACAGAAGGAGCAGGTACTGCTGGATGCCTTCAGGACAGCTTCCTGCTGCAATGGTCAGTGATCCAACCAGGCTAGGAAATACCCTTGACCTTGTGCTGGCAAATGGGACTTTGTGAGAGAACTTACAGTGGAGGAACCGCAGTCAGGGAGTGACCACCACTCAGTATAGATCACATTGGATATGGGCAAGGATGGAGTGGAATCTGGCACAAAAGGTGCTGGACTTCAGGAGGGCCGACTTTTGGAGGATGGGAGAAGTGGTAAAAGGGTACCTGGCCAGAATTCAATCTAGTATGGATATTAACCAGAGGTGGGAGATCAGAAAGCTGGGGACAGTGGAGGCAACCAAAACCTGCTTCAAAGCCCAGACCAAGAATGTTAGGATTAAGAAATCGAGCAGGTTGAACAAGGAGGTCATGGAAAAGGTAAGAAGGAAAAGAGCTGCCTTTAGGAGGTACAAGAAAACAGGGAGGTGGAGGACAGGGAGTTGTACTTGACGGAATCGAAGGAGGTGGCAAGAGCAGTAAGGGGGCCAAGGCATCCTCGGGCTCAGGCTGGCACACAGGCATTAAGAAGGGGCAGAAGGAATTCTTTTGGTACATCAGGGAGAAAGGCTGTGAGGACCACATAATAAGGATTAGGATGGAGGAGGGTTGGGTGGAAGCAGGGTGCGATAAGGTAGAGGCACTAAATGATTACTTCTGCTTGGTATTTACTAAGGAAGAGGGGTGACACCCAAGGGGAAGAACATCAGAAACAGATGGGAAGTGGGTGGCAGGTGGGGAAATCAAGGAGGGTAGAATTCTGGAAGGTTTGAAGGCACTGAGGGTGGACAAGGCGTCAGGCCCAGATAGCATTCACTGCAGGGTACTGAAGAAGCTAGCAGAGGTCCTTGCGGGAACTATGGCAGACCTATTTAATGACTCACTATACTCAGGGTGTGTACCTCAGGACTGCAGGATGGCTCATGTGGTGCCTCCCACAAGGGTGACTAAGGATGAACTGAGGGAACTACAGACCAGTGAGCCTCACATCCATTGTGAGTAAGCTAATGGAGACTATCCTGAAGGAGAGGCTGGTGGCCCTCCTAGAGGCCAAAGGACTACAGGACAACATGGCTTCATATGAGGCAGATCCTGCCAAACCAACCTGGTGGAGTTCTATGACTGGGTAACTAGGCTACTGGACAGGGAGGGAATGCAGTGGATATCCTGTATCTGGACTTAAGTAATGCAATCGAGTCCATGCCGCATGGAAGGCTGGGAAGTAAGTTAGACTGCACAGGGGCAGGTGCAAAGTTGGTGAGATGGGTAGGGAACTGGCTTCAGGGAAGCTAACAGAGGGTGTTGGTGGGTGGGGAGCTCCCACACCCAAGGTAGTGACAAGCGGTGTTCCACAGGGCTCAGTGTTTGGTCCAGTGTTGGTTGGGATATTTATTACAGACATATTATTTGACATCAAGAGCAAGATCAGTCTGTTTATTGATGATATCAAGGTAGGAGCAGTGGTGGATGACCTAGGGGGATAGCAGGGGTTGCAGGATGATCTGGCAAAGCTTGCAACCTATTCAGACACCTGGCAACTGGGGCAACTGCCAAAAATTGTAAGGTGCTGCATTTTGGGATGAAGAACCCAAGAAGGAGTTACCTGCTGGGGGCAGTGCAGCTAGCCCAGACAGAGGAGGAGAAGGATCTAGGGGTGCTCATTACAGAGTAAATGAATAACTCGGCACAATGTAGGAAGGCAGCTGCAATGTCCAACAAAATGCTGGGTTGCATTGCAAGGGGTATATCCTCGAGGAGGTGATTCTGCCACTGTATAGGTCATTAGTTAGACCGCTCCTGGAGTACTGTGTGCAGTACTGGTGACCATATTTGAAGATGGACATTAAGTTACTGGACGGGGTGCAGTGCAGGGTGACAAAGATGATCAAGGGGCTGGGGGACTTTTCATATGAGAGGAAGCTAAGGGAGTTGAACATGTACTCGCTGGAGGAGAGAAGGGACGAGGGGACATGATTGAAGCATTTAAGCACATGAAAGGAAAAAACAAGACAGGTACAAAGGGGCTGTTCAAAGTAAGGGAGAGGAGGGACATCAGGGGCCATGATATAAGACTGGAGGGAGGAAGGCTTAGGCGAGAGATCAGGAGATGCTTTTTTACAGAGAGAGTGGTGGCTAGGTGGAATGTGTTACCTGCAGAAGTGGTATCCAGTAAAACAGTGGACTGCTTCAAAAAGGGGATGGGACAGGACAAGGGGGAGGGTCACTGGAGGGAAGGGTGGAAGGGAGGGACAGCTCAGAATAAGGGGTGCTAGCTGCAAATTCATAGCAGACTTGATTGACCTCAAGGCCTTTATTTGCTGGCAAATTTCAAATGTTCGTATGTAAGTAAACCATGGAGACCAAGCGTGAAGAGAGAGAGGGCAAACTCAGACTGGTGCAATACTATCCATGTCCTCTGACACCACACTATTATAGTGCAATACCAGGTCCCTGGATCCAAGCATTCCAATGGTTTGCTCAGTAGGTCCAGCACTGCCATCAGACCCTCAGGGGTAACACTCTTAAAGGGTGGTACGGGCCACTCTCAAAGGGCAGGTCTCACAGGGAGCCACAAAACTGAACCTTATAGAGTTATGACTACTCCACACACTACTGTGCCCTATATCAAGCAATTAACCTCACCTCACTTGACTATCGCAGGCTAACTCACTGCGCAAAAATTACGGCCAAGCATTGGTCCCAGTAGCTCACTTCCTACCTCTCTGACATCCTAACAAACCCTAGCGCACAATCATACACACTCAGAAACTCAGACACCAGGTACCTAGCTGTCCCATACTGTCTACCTCCACAGGGCAATCAGGGTTCAGCTTCTGCATTCCTCACTATGGAACTCTCTCCCAGCGAACATTCAACCTACCTCCCTTGCACCTAAACTCCAAGCTCCAAAATCATTTTGACCCTTCCTGTGCTTGTGTCAAGGAGCCTACCAGTTACTAGGCAACTACCTGGGAATGTTGGCACTTAGCAAATTTGTAATTCATCAGTATCTAACTATTGTTCACTCGCCTTATACTGTCTCTAGTATGGCTCAAAACGTAATGTTGTTGTACTCTGCTGTATGTAACTGCGCTACCAACTGCCACACTCAATCCTGTATGTAGTGGTTTCTGAACCAAATGTTAGTGATCTTCCACAATGTATTCACTTGTCAATCCTGACTTCAAGTGTTTTCTCATACCATACGTACTCTGGTTACCAATTTGTCTCTCTCAAGCTACTACTGACATGTAACCAGATCCAAATGTTTAATATTTCTCCCACTATGTATTTTCTTGTCTATACTGTGTAAACTGTTTTCCTTTGTTCTCCCCTCCCCCAGGACGCAACTGTAATCGAGCAGTACTCTGCTCAGTATGCCTCCCTGGTAAAATGCTTAAATAAATAAATGACCAGCCCAACCGACTGGTTCCACAACCAGGTCTGTGGCCTCCATCCCATCTGCAGTTACTGTAGGCTGCCTGGCATAGCACTACTCCCATGCTGAGTCCCTTACCATTTTGGATGAGCTATGTGTAACTTTTTTCGTGAAACTGCATTACTCCTCAGGATAACCTTCATTTGCGCCTAACTTGCCTGTGAATCATAAGCCATGCTCTCATTGTAATGTCTGTATTATTCCATTTGCTTTAAGTTGTTCCTGCTGTTTATTCTCCTGTTGTCTGTAATTAATCCTAAGTCACCCTTGAAAAATGTACTATAATTGTCTCAGTGGGCGTACCTGGTTACCAAAATTTAAACAATAAATAAGAACCCTCAGAAGGAACACAATGTTCAGGGAGTGACCCTGAATATGGGTTGCAGTGGTAACTGCCTGTGTGAAGTCTAATGAAAGCATCAGTTGGAGGAAGTTCTGACCAAACAATAAGAGTTCATTGTTGACCGAGGCGTTGAAATCACCCAGGATCAACCACCTGGAGGATTCCAAGACCGTGTCAACCATGAAGTCCGCAACTTGCTTGAAAAAATCTCTATCATCTATGGGTGGACGGTAGATGAGAAGAATCCTGCAACCCACACCTGCATCCATCATACACTCAAAGAACCTAGTGGCTCCCATTGGTACCTCTACAAGGCCCAATTCTGCCTTGAAACAGATGGCTGCACTCCCGCCCCAATGATCCAGTCACGGGCGATGTGATCACTGAGTATCCAGTTGGAACTGTTCACTCCAATACTGGAATGGCATTCTCATTCAGCCAGGTCTCAGTAATGCAAGCCAGGTCAGATGTCTCAACAAGATCAGCAATAATTGCTGTCTTGTTCTTTATTGACCTGGCATTGCATAACACCACCTGAGCTGGATAAGGGGCCATAGAAGAGCTGGTTACTTGCCCACTACCAGTGGAATGCTTAGGTATGGGCACCAGGCAGGGAGGCCCCCTGTCCTGGACAGATTTCACCCCAGCACACCTCCTAGACCCTACCACGCCAATCAGCCCTCCCTGCTCCACCCCAGTCCTGGGATCCAACCCCTCTGGCCCCTCTGCACTATCCGAAGGCACACCAAGGCATATATACCATGGGCTGCAGTGGGGAAATCAAAGGTGCAAGCCCTCAACCTGGAGGAGGAGAAGTGCTGCCCACTGAAGAATGGTCCCAACACATGCTGTCTACAAAATACCTACACCAGCAATGACTAATATAATAAACACACCCACAAAATTACTACAATACCAAAACTACCCACAACTCACTAAAACAATGCTTCTACCCTCCTACAATAAGCCCCAACACTCCAATCAAAATAAATACCAATAAATCAAAATAAAACAAAAAAGTCTGCAAATTAATCTATTCATTCTCTCCACGACAGTTTACGTGAACATGTAACCTTGAACTCCCACTTCAAGGATTTAAACAAATAAAATGTCCAAAAGGGCATCAGCTCTCACCTGGACCTCATGGAAAAAGCAGGATTTATATATAAATAGTAAAAGCACTCTTGCTAATTTAGTAACAATAAGTCAAAATCAGTTTCAAGAAAGAAAGGGAAAAGAGTTTCAGACCAGTTCTGTAGGTGCCTGCAGTAGATTAATTACTAGGACTGGTCAGGCAGAAATCCTCTGAAAGATCTTCACCTCAAACCTCCTTCCTGGATTCCTCCTTCCTGACTGCAAATGGAGCTGAGCTTATAGATGTAACTCCTCGGACCAGTTATAAGCTAGACAACCCTTAAAGGTCCAGAGCAGGGATGCAGGGAGAGCTCCCAGACAACCACCAACCAGGAGATGAAGAGCCCCAAAAATTCCCAAGACTGCAGACTCAAGGGACCACCGGCAGACACCAGACATCCTCCTAACACCTAAGGGTCTCAGAGCCAGACCCAGCCATACAGTTGATTCTCCTCTCCCACCTCACATCCAGGACCAGACACCCTTTACCCCCCTCAGGTAAGTGGCCACACAGAAACACTGAACCATTGAACTCAAAACCTTCAGGGCCTGCTTGCTGTCACAGCCAGGAACAATAGCAGTCCGTTTCTCTCCGGTCACTGCTCCAGTGTCTTCCAGTGTAATTCATCCTGAACACTTCACCAACCAGGGCCTCACTCCACCAGAATAGTTCCACAAATGCTCTTCAGCCAACACCACATGTCCTCGTGCACACCACCAGACCATTACCACACCTCTCCACCATCCACTCAGTCCCCAAACTGAGACCAGAAACTGATCAGCAGCAGGGTTTTCTCTTTATTTTTCTTCTCTGATCCACCAATTCCAATAGTGGTGTATTAAAGAGAGGCTAAAAGAAAACTGTGGTCGACTCCACTTATTCTCGGCAGCTCTAAACTACTCCCAAAGGTGCCAGACAATACTAACTCTCTTACAAAAGATCCTTATTTAAACTAACCCTTACTAACTCAAAGAATTAACAACAAAATAAAACAAACAGAATTTAAACAAAATTAAGTTAAAAAGAGTTAAAAACTCACGGCTTTAGTAAATCGGGGGCCAAGGAACACACTGGGGGCATCAGATCTTTATTCTGATCCCCCAATATACCATTCTTATAATCGATCCCATTACTGTCACAATTTGCTAAAGAAATGGATGCAGCACTTTCGCAAATTGCAACAGCTGCCTGCAGTACTTTAACTAATGCTGTCCTGTGTAAAAAAACAACTAATACTGCCACCGTGTTCCTCATCCCCCGATTAGGTAAATACCTGTTGGTGTTTACCTAATAAAGGGAGTGTTTCTCCTTTTTAGGTCTGTTAAGGGGCCAAGGCTTCTATTATTGTTGAAATATTTTCTGCCAACATTGGGGTGCACAATCCCCATGTTGGTGGCAAGAATCCCCTCCCCCCCAAAAAAAAGATGTGGCACACTTGGAGCCCAATCCAGTGCACCCAACTTTTTTTTTTAAATCTACTTGTTAAATAAAGAAATCCGTCCCCCAATGTATTTTATCTTAGATGCAGAATCCAATCAATTTAGTATTCCCTGGGTTCATTTTCATGTCTCTAGGCCTGCATTATGACCCTGAACTTATGTGTAATGGCGAGCACAAGGCACAGAGGGTCCAAGCTCCCACAGGCACAAGCCATTACTCAATAAGTTTCAGTCTTTGAAAGTTCTGCCTTCCAGCAATGACATATCACTTACTATTTTCATTATACATTGTCAAAATGAAGTGAAATTCATTGCAAAAACTCCATTATTGCATCAATTTGTGTTGATGGTACACAGACAAAAGTTTGTAAATTCTGTGTTAGGGTTACCAACTCCTACCACCTCACCCACTACCCCAACCTCAAACACAACAACATGCGTTGGGGTGTGCTTTGAGTCTTCAGACCCACCTCTTATCCCATTACATTTGTAAACAAGCTGTGGTGTTGCAGTATAGGAGTACAGGGTGAGAGCTAGGATGAATGGCTACAAAATTTCCAAACATTTTTCGGTTTACCATCAAACCTAACTGATGCATTAATGGAGTTTTGCAATGAATATATACATATACCTGTATATATATATATATACGTGTGTATGTATATATGTATATACATATATATATATATATATAGTGAGCGGTCACGGCACTAGATTTAGGGCTGAAATGTCATTTCTATGTTAAAGTCAAGATTTACCACATTAATAACTTTGGACCAGTTGTTCCTCCATTCATCCCTTAAGTATGGATATATGGACAAGTGGAAACAATGAGAGTCCATTTATGTATAACTGCACATTGGGTGCAGTGTCGGTGCTGTTGGTAGATGCGATTAATCAGTGTAAAGGTGGGTATGGTGCTGAATCTTCCAGAATTAACAGCATGCAGCAATTGCTATGCAATGTGATCTATTTATACTTGGTACTGATTGAATTGACACGTGAATGAACCCTCTCCCTGAGAGCTGGGCTCAGCAAGTGACAATAAATCTGTAATTAAACGATAGTGAATGGTGACTTTGTTCATGTTCTATGCATCTTGTGGCAGGAGCAGCACCCTAATATAAAATAAATGTGACAGTTACACGTATCTGTTCTCTGTGCTCTTCAAAGGCCATTAGCTTCAGCAGTTGAATCCTAGCTCCACTGCAGCACTGCTTGTAGCTGGAAGTTGTTTAGCTCCTTGAGTGGAACCCACTTTATACATAGCAGAGGTTGCATAAACAAGCAAAAGCCATCTCAGACTATCTTGTCATGTACAGCCGTGACAGTTCCGGGGCACTCCATTCTGCGACTCAATAATGAACTTCATGGACAGCAACAATTTGAAGCTATTTAAACATGCCACCTGGCAGTGAGTGGCTGTCTGCTCCACTGGCCAATCAATTCCACTGCTGCGAAAGTGCTGAGGCAGACATTGTGAATGCACAGCATAACCTTGATATTGCTGGAGACAATGTCACAGAAAAGCTGCTGGAACAATGCTGACAGTATTCATGGGAATCATCATATCTTGAGCAGTTGCAGCTTGCAATGGCAACAATGCTGGACCTATTACAGATGTGGAGATTGCTTCCCAAGTACTGGAGGGCAGTCGAACAGATAAAATGCCAGTGATGCACCTGTCTATGGGGCAGATACATGCCAAGATCAACAAACTCAGGCAGCATAATAGTAAATCAGACTGAAGGTAATCCTGGAAGTAGTAGTAAAATATCCTGTAACTGGAAAGGTGCAGTCCCAGGTGGTCTATCATCACAAAACCAGTTGGTGCGGCTAACTGAAGCTTTGCCCCAAATGGGATTTGTGATAAATGATTCCAGAGAACAGGATGTTGCTTCAACCACGACTGGTGCAGCAGCAAATGTTGAGTTATATCATCTGAAAACAGTCTGTAATAAGTAGTGATCCTCTTTTATACTGGAGTGGAAGGTCAGTGAATGGCCAAAACAGTCACTGTGGCACAAAGTACCTGCCACCATTAGGTATAAATGTGAGATAGTAATCAAAGCAGGTGCAACATTTAGGGATCTATAAGCCTCTCTCCTGCAAACCTGGTTGCTAGCCTGTTCTAGAAGCAGAAAGCAGAAAGCAACTAAAAAAAGCTACATTTTCTTTTAATTTAAAAGGCTTATATCTCAGCAAGAGTCAGTGTCTGTTAGAAGTGAACCAGATACTGATATTAGTAGTAGAAGGGGTCTTGTTAGGGTTAAAAAAGAAAGAAGCCAGTGTGTGTTCTGTGCTGGGAAGGGCATTATGTCCGACTGACTTTGCCTAAACCAGTAGTAGGAGAGAGCTTAATTGGGAGTGTGTTTAGACACTATACAAGCAGGTGACCCAAATAACTTCCTGTTACTAGCCTTGCTTGTAGAGCAGAAAGCAGCTAACTAAAAGAAGCTACATTTTAGTAATTTAAAATATCTCAGCAAGAGTCAGTGTGTGAATTAAGTAGAGACCTTATTAGAAGTGAAGAGTCTTATTTAGGGTTAAAAAAGAAAGAAAAAAAGAAAGCTGGTGTGTTCTGTGCTGGAAGGTATTAATATTGACTTTGCTAAAACCAGTAGGAGGAGAGAGAGTTTAGGGTGTGTCTAGACACTATAAAAGCAGGTGCTCAAATTACAACCCTGTGCTAGCCTTGCTTGTAGGCAGAAACAGCTAATTAAAGAAGCTACATTTTCAGTAATTTAAAACTTGTATCATCAGCAAGGCCAGTCTGTTAAGATTAAGTAGACAGACACTTTATTAAATAGAGGTCTTATTAAGGTTAAAAAGAAAGAAAGAAAGTCAGTGTGTGTTCTGTGCTAGGAAGGGTACCTTATCAGCTGACTTTGCTAAACCAGAAATGGAGGAGAGAGCAATTGGGGTGTGGCTTAGACACTATAAAAGCAGGTGATCAAATTACAACTTCCAGTTGCTAGCCTTTTTCTTACGAATTGACCTCCATCTCACCCTCCACCCACCACAATAAGCCAGTTCTACTTCTCTTAGCCACTGGATATCAACAGGAACTCCTGTTTGGCAGTAGGAAGGAAAGGATCATAGAGAAACATTGGTTTTGTCAACAAAGGAAAAAGTAGCTCACTTTCCCAGCTGCTGGTGGTCTGACATTGAGCAAGGAAGAAGGAGACTAAAGAAGAAAGGAGTTGCTGTCCCAGAACCGAAGGGTGAGAGCGGAAGGACAGACAAGCATACAGAGAAACAGGAGAGGGACACAAATAAGACATGATAGGAATGGTGCAGTGCAATGGCTGTGGGGCAGTAGTGTTCAGGGACATATTCTGAGGCTACGATGCTGCCCCATTAGCACCACTCTGGTCAGAGAGGAAGTTGCCCATCTCAGCCTGGCTAGTTAGTGAAACCTCCTCCCACCCAGGACAACCAAGGACCACGCCACTACCCCAGAGGTTGCCAGAAAGGAGATACTGGACCAGGTGGGCCAAGGAGGAGAGGGTGGTAAATGGGTGCATCCACCAGCTGTACCTCTACAATTCATTCACTCTTCTGGTGGTAGTGGTTCACTATGGAGGCACTCCAGTGAGACCAAGGATACTGGTACCTCGACAAAGGAGACCCACAGAGGGTGAAAAGGGACCACACGAGAACAACTCTGGTGGTGCACTCAATCCCATTAGGGGTGTAGAAATGGGGAAAGGAAGGAGAGAGAGGGAGTATGGAACCTTCCTGTCTGCCACTTCCAGCAGAGGGACAGGAGCCAGAACCTCAGGGTCGTGGGAGAGCTGGAGGAAGGGAGCTGGATGTCATTGCCCACCTAGGGACAAATGACCTGGCTAGGGAATGGGATCAGAGCAGTGCAGATGAGTTTGTAGGGTTGGGGCCTTAGACAAGTGGTGCATACTGTAACAGCCTAGCGGGTGCCCTCTGTAACTTGGTGATGCTAGGAGCGACCTTTACCAGGGAATTCAATGAGTGGGTTGGAAAACTGCGTGGAGCCCAGGGTTTTGGCTTCATTGGGGAATGGGAGTTACCTGAGGACGCAACCATACTGGGCAATGGTCTGCATCTGTCAGGGGAACTAGGATCCTGGGTGAGAGGTTTAAATGCTTCATTGGCAAGTATTTAAACTTGGCTGCTGGGAGGAGGCAACAGTGGAAGCAGGGAAATCCCAGCCCCTCACAAAACATGTGGTAATTAGCAGTAAACACCAAGGTAGAGAAGTTAGGGAGCAGGACAGAGGTAAATGTAAAAAAAAAAGGCAAGGCAGTAAGGACAGGAATGGGGCTAAAAGGGGTAAGGCTATCACAAAGTGGAGGGTTATGGAGTACCAATGCCCATAGTCTGTGTAACAAGCCCCTGATCTAGTGGCCTTGATGGAAGAAAGCGTTTTGGATATTGTGGTAGTCATAGAAACATGGCACAAGAACCAAGGACTGGGATGTCAAGATACCAGGACATACAATCTACAGGAGTGGACAGGGAGGGTAAAAGAGGAGGAGAAGTAGCTCTGCGTAAAGGAAGGACTGCCAACAGAACTAAAGAGTAAACAGATAGATGAGGCACCGGGTCACCCTGAGACTGAAATGGCACCACATTCCGCACAGTTGTATATGACCCCCATCTCAGGGAGGAATGACATGATGATAGAAAGCCTCTTAGAATGGCAGAAAGTGAGATATTGCTGGAGGAAATCTAACATGCCAGATGTTAACTGGAGCACCTTTGCTGCAGACACATCCAGAGCAGGGTCTTCTTGATGCCCACATGGGAATGCCTCAGACAGTAATATTGGAACCCACTCAGGAAGGAGCAATCTTGAGACCTGGTACTCTCAAATGGGGATGGAGAAAGAATCTCAGATTTGGAGGTGGGTAGCCATCTGAGGACAAGTGACCACCAAACAGTGTAGTTCCACGATAAACACAGCCATACAATCAAGCCATACAAAAGCAAGAGTATTGGAATTTAGGAGGGCTGACTTTGGGAAAATGAGGAGTACCTTAGAAAAGCTACGCAGTAAACAGGCAAGAAGGAGGTGGAGGAACAATGGGGAGTAATCAAAACAGCCATCACAGAGGCAACAAGCCTTGTGTAAAGCAACCAATAAAACACAACGAAGGGAAAAAATGCTATGGTTCAAAAGAGATGGCAGGGAAGGTTAAGAGAAAAGGACAGCATTCAGGAAATATAAGGAAACACAGAAGGAGCAGGACAGAGAACTTTATCAGTTACAAAGGCAGAAAGAGGCTGGGAAGGCAGTCAGAACAGAAAGAGCCCAAAACCGAGGAAAGGATAGCCAATTCTGTTATAAGAAGGGGGATAAACCTTTATAGGTACATTAGGGGAGCGAATAAAGACCAAAGGAAGGATACTGAGGCTTAATAAAGGGAGGGAATGTGGGTAGAGGGTGACAGTGAAAAAGCAGGATAATGGAAAGAATATTTCCGCCCAGACCACAAAGGAAGAGGAGGGGGAGTACTAAAACCAAAACAAGAGAAACACTCTGAAGACGGGGGTCAATACTATCCATTTATAAAGAAAAGGTTCTAGAAAAGAACTGATAAAATTGGTGGACAAAAGCAATGGGGCCTGATGGGATTCACCAGAATTCTAAAAGAACTAAGGGTAGAACTAGTGACACAGCTGACTACTCTGCTACAAATCATGGGAGGATGGGGTGGCACCTGAGGACTGAGAGGGCAGATGATTCCTCTTCAAAAAAAGTGGGAGCAGGACAGAGGCAGGAAACTACAGACCAGTTAGTTTGACTCAGTGGTAGGAAAATGAAGGAATCACTTAAGGAAAGAATTATTGAGTACCTACGGAGGCCAGTGGGGCACAGGACCCAAGGCATGGATTTACGATGGGAAGTCATGTCAGACAGATCTAATAGATTTCTTTGGCTGGGTGACCAAAGTAGTAGACCAGGGAGGGCTGTGGACAGTTATGCACTCTAGATTTAGCAAGGCATTTGATCTAGCCCCACACAAAAGATTGATATTGAAGTTAGCTAGCCTTGGAGGCCCCAAGGTGGTAGCCTGATAAAAAATTGGATAGACAACAGGACGCAAGGGTAGAATTAAGTGGAGTAACAGTGAAGAAAGAAGGGTTACTAAGGGGTACCGCAGGGTTCAACACTGGGACCGTCCTTTTAATGTCTTTATAAGTAACATTGCAGAGAACTGGAAGGAAAAGTATGTCTCTTGCAGATGACACAAAGATCTGCAACAGGGTTGATACACAAGAGGAGTGGAAAGGATGAGAAGGGACTTGGCAAGGTTGGAGGAATGGTCAAATGTATGGCAGCTCAGGTTCAATGCAAAAAGTGCAAGGTAATGCACTAGGAAGCTAAAAACCAGGAAGAGTACACAATGGGGGGTGAGATACTGACAACAGTAAAATGGAAAGGGACCTGGGGTAATTATAAGATGACCAAAAGGTGGGCATGCAATGTGAGAAGGCAGTAAGGAAGGCTGGGGAATGCTGGGATGCATAGGAAGAGGCATCAATAGTAGAAAACAGGAAGTTATTATCCTCTGTAGAGACAGTTGGTGAGACCCTATCACAGAGTACTGTGTGCAGTTCTGAGACCCTATCTCCCACAAAGACATAGACAGAGTGGAGGCTGTCCAGGAGGGAGAAACCAAAATGGTGCAGGGTCTGCACCAGAAGACATACGAAGAAAGACTAAAGGAGCTTAATATGTATACCCTTGAGGAAAGAAGGGAGAGAGGGACATGATAGAAACTTTCAAGTACCTCAAGGGAATCAACAAAGTCCAAGAGGGTAGCATCTTTCAGAAAAAGAGATGTGCAAGAACAAGGGGCCACAATTTGAAGATAGAGGGGGCACTGCTCAGAGGTAATGTGAGGAAGTATTTTTTCAAGGAGAGGGTTGTGGATGCATGGAATAGCCTCCCTGAGGAGGTTGTGGAGTCAAGAAAAGTGGGGGAATTCAAGAATGCATGGGACTGACATAAGGCAGTCCTAGTGGGGGGTAGGAGGAAGTAAACTGTTGGTGAACTAGGATCTGCAGCTTATCTGTTAGGTAGGAAAATGAGCAGACTAGGTGGGCCAAGCAGTCCTTATCTGCCATCAAATTCTATGCTTCTATGTTTCTATTCATAAAAATGAATGGGAGGCACATACCAGCTCAGACTGCAACCTCAGTATTCATACCGTGGCCTAGTCATGGTTTTGCTGATGTAGAAATGGAACATCCTGGTGGCACTGGCAGTGGCACCATGAAACAGCCTACCACTGGTGTAGATGATGACAGAATGGAGAAAGAACTTCCCAGTGGTCAGAATTCAGACATAGATGATTGTGAGGGCAGCTTTCTTTATGAGGATGATGATAAGGTTAATCTTGGCAGGTTTTAACTTAAGTAGCTAAAAGGCAGTGACATTTGTTTTATGACACATGTTTTCTTTTTCATAAAGTTAAATCAGTGTCCCACTCAGAGTGACTCAAATTTCATATGTCACATCACATTTGTAACACAGAGCACAATATATCCTGGGACCTCAACCACCATCATAAGACTGCTGTTAGCCACTGCCACCATAGGGAATGTCACTGTATGCCCCCCTGGACCACCACCATGAAACCGCTTAGCCATTGCCATGGGGAAATTACTGTGTGTACCCCCCAGGACCACCACCATAAGACTGCTGTTAGCCACTGCCACCATAGGGAATGTCACCGTGTGCCCCCCGGGACCACCACCATGAAACTGCTGTTAGCCACTGCCACTAGGGGCAATGACTTTGTGTGCTCCCCTGGACCACCACCATAAGACTGCTGTTAGCCACTGACACCAAAGGGAATGTCACTGTGTGCCTCCCTGGACCACCACCATGAAACCACTGTTAGCCACTGCCACCAGGGGGAATGACTTTGTGTGCCCCCTGGACCACCACCGTAAGAGTGCTGTTAGCCACTACCACCTTACGGAATGTCACTGTGTGGCCCTCTGGACCACCACCATGAAACCGCTGTTAGCCACTGCCACCAGGGGAAATGACTTTGTGTGCCCCCTCGACCACCACCGTAAGAGTGCTGTTAGCCACTGCCAGCATAGGGAATGTCACCATGCACCCCCCCGGACCACTCCCATGAAACCACTGTTAGCAACTGCCACTAGGGGGAATGATTTTGTGTGCCACCCTGGACCACCATCATAAGACTGCTGTTAGCCACTGCCACCATAGGGAATTTCACACTGTGCCCCCTGGACCACTACCATGAAACCACTGTTAGCCACTGCCACCAGGGGGAATGACTTTGTGTGCCCCCCAGGACCACCATCATAAGACTGCTGTTAGCCACTGCAACCACCACCAGATGCAGGAAGATGTGAGAGGGAATGTCATCATGTGTCTATGCTATGACCACCACCACCCACCACCACCATTCTGACAATGTTTTCCATTACATATCTTGACCAAACCAAGGCAGAGGGAGTCAAGCAGGAGACCACATCCATCAGCCACAGGCACAAAGTGTCTTACTATGAATACTATAAAGTGGGTATGTGTACTAATGGTTTTCATGCTATTCAACTTCCTTTAGCTGTGTGTTTTGTTACCTGTTGCTTATCCGTGCTGCAATGGTCAAACAAATATGGTCAACTTATTTTGTTTTTTTACAGGTTAACAAATGACTCTCCTTTGCTGAAGGTCTGTATCAATTGTACAGCATTACTGTATACATCAACCTACGGGATATCCATTTCCATACTGGTAAGTATATCAATTTTATTTAATCTTCCTTTTTTTTCATAAGAGTGCAAAAAAAATCTGATTGATGATTCATAAAGTAGGTGACATGTACGCCATAAAATATTTGCCCTACACAACATGCACTGTATTCTAAATTTGCAGCTGCAGCCATGCCAGTGTTGAAAAAAGTTTGACACAGGTCATGTGACTTGACAAGATGTGGTTTTAAAATGTAACTTGAGTTAAGATGCAGGGACACTGACACAGTGTATTTTTTACAGCCTGGTACTAAATTTAATTGTGATCTGATGATTTGGTGTTCTTGTGGCTTCACAGCTTGCTATCTGTGTTAATCCATATACGCGTGGTGAAACAGCAATGGCTTAAACATAATGGGCTGGATTTTCAAACAGTGGCACAGGGCTTGTGTCCAGCCCTGCTCCATGGGACTTAGGTTTTGGCTGTCGCCAACCCCTTTGCCACAATTGCACCTGAATTTCAAATGGCAGTTGCAATTCGACAGTTCCCTGCATTAACGCGGCTTGCATAACATGTCTGGTGCAAGCCCTGTAATTAGTCACCCTGGTGTGGCGCAGGCTAGACCATGCTTCTGTGGTCTAAGTTCCTGCATCCAGTGCCGCAGTCAAAATTCGGTGCAGAAGATGTAGACTGATGCAGGCCCCGTGCTCTATCTGTTTGCTCACCAGGGCTTACGTCAGTCCTCAAGGACTGAAAATCTTGCCCAATGTGTTACTGCTGCAATCAAGTTGTAATAAGTCCTTCATTTCTTTTTTAGGAAACTTCCAGATGCTTTTTTTTGCCATAGTTACCTTATCCAAAGAACTTCAACATCATACCTCCCCGGGCTGGCAGACATGCGAAAGTAGAAGTCATATGAATCGATGATGTCCATGACCATCATTACTGGACTGCAGAAGGATGCAGATAAAATCTCTAAAGAAGTAACCAAACAATAAACCATTAATGAGACCCACTTGCAAATATGATAACCCCCTCCCAAAAAATATTTGCCTTCATTGACTTGAGAGTATTCCATTTCCAATTCCAATGCTATAATATCTCAAGCATAGGAATGCGCACACCAACATTATGTGACCTGTGACAGAAAACAATACAACGAGTACATGTCCTTCTGCTGAGAATGAGGGGTGGTGAGGGTGGTCTCTGACTGGTGGGCCCCGCTCCACCATTGCCACTGTTGTCGCTGCTACAAGAACTGCTGAAATTGCCTGAGGGTTGAGGCGCCGACTCGGTAACTGGAGTCAGGCTGTCCTCCCCTGCCCACTGTAGCCATTCATCGTTTCTGGGTTAATACTGCTTTCTAAGACTGGCACCTCTGCTGCATAGCAGGAGTTCTTTCTGGCTAAGAGGGATGATGAGGGAAAGAAGCTAGGACTGGGTTCCTGTGTGGGAGCTCGTAGCGGCTGGTAGATATCAGAGCAGTTGTGCTGCTGCCTGTGTTCCTGCGGTGGAGATCGCACCTGCCAGCAGATATTGGAGAGGTGGCTGCTACCTATCGGGTTTAATTTTCCTGCCCACCTGCCCCTTTCCCTACTCCCCTTAAATGGGCTTAAGCCAATCCCACTTGTGTGTTGAGCTATATTTAATATGTGAGACTGGCTGGTCCCTCTGTCTCCAATGGGACTGTCTCTTGCTAGGACTAAACTCGAGGTAGATCAGACCTGTTTTCATATCCCTTGATTGATTATTAGATTGTTTTCCTGTTCACCACTGAGTGGACTGAGCTTGGGTTTATTGAACCTTACAGCAGAACTTTTACTGGCTCTTGCTAATTCAATCCCAATACTGTGAATGGCCAGGGTCGTGTATATTTTATCTATCACAGCCAGTGGCTGGAGTTAACTGTGGACTAAAGGTTTGTGTCTAATGTGGGTATTAGCCTCTGTGTATTGAGAATATTTTAATGTCTGCCCTTGCTTTTGTCTTGCTACCTCACTAGGGGCTACTGCTAGCTTAGTTGCAGGTCCTGTTTTGCTGTACTTGCTTGAAAACTGTTTGTGGTGGGAGGCATCTATTGTGTAAACAGGTAACCCTGTGGTACTCTGTTCCTGGTAGGTGTGATGAAAGCAGGTCTACAGTAGCTGTCCTCCTATTTGCCTGCTCCTCTGTGTCCTCTTGATGCTTAGTGGGGTCTGGAAGGCCTTATCTCCTGCTATTCTGCTGGTCCATTGAAGTTCAGTGGTCTGACTCAAGTGAGGGTGTGCATAACATGGGGGCTACTGAGCATTGCATGAGTGGGGCTGAGTCCTTTCCTTTCACTAATGTCCTCACCATTGATCTGTTCACTACAATGTTCCTCCCTCTTCTCATTGTGGACTGTGCCCCTCCCTTGGGATGCTACTGGGTCTCACTGGGACTACTTGAAGAGATGGATTTTATTTTCTCTAACTTAATAGTCTGTGACAGACAGTCTCCCTAGCCCATCTGCTGCCTTAACCTGTGGGACTTCCGGTATCCTGTCAAATTGGTTGGGCATCCTGGTCGCAGGCCATCCACTAGGGTTGGCTCCCCCCCTTTGAGGCATCTCCTCTGACTTCTTTTTTTGACAATAGTCATTGCAGGGGACATGAAGCTGAACCTTGGTCATCCATGCCAAGCTTTCTCCACTCCTGTGGACTGGCTATCTGGAAAAGGGTTGAAAATAACTCATCTTAATGTCCGCAGCCTTCTGCCCAACCGGGCTGAGTTCCTGGGTCATGCATTACAAGCCTGACATCCTTGGCATAACTGAAACTTGGCTTAAACCCTCTATCACAGATTCAGCCTGTGCACTCCCTGACTTTTCCTTTGTCAGACAGGACCATCCAGGGAAAAAGGGGGGATGGTATCCTGGTCTATTACAGGAGTCACCTCAACCTGTCGGTGCTGACCTGCCTACAGCCTGTGCAGTCTTCTTGTGAACTACTGCATACTGTGCTGCTACTTGGTAACACAAAGAAGCTACACATTGTGCATACCTATAAACCCCCTATGGGGTTGTACTGGATTTATCATCCCTTCTTGACTCTGTAGGCTCTAGGACTGGGAATAATGAGCTAATGATCCTAGGGAATCTTAACCTAAACTGGCTTGGAGCTAATGTCAAGCAGTATGAGCATCTGCTAGTAGGCTTTTCACTGTCCTCAACTCATTAAGGATCACACTGTGTGGTCATCTACTGGAGGTAACACCTCTCCTGGACTGGGTCCTGTCTAATAGGCCTGAGAGGATTAGCTCTTCTGGTACCATCCCAGATTCCATCTCCTAAAACAATCCAAGTCAGGGAATTCTCCAGGTTCGACCTAAGGTTTTTCCAGGAGGATCTTATGCTCACAGACTGGTCTGTAGTGATGGATGCCCAGACAGCCTCCTCTGCAGTCTGTCATTTCCTTAGCACCTTTGGGGTGCTACAGAATAAGCATGCCCCTCTTGTCAGACAGAGGGTAAAGTGGGCTGCTACAAAATGGTTGCATGGGAGTCTCCTTGCTCTCATGAGGGCTAGAGACAAGCAATTTCAAGGTCTCAATGGACCAGGCTATATTTCAGCATTATAGGAGGCTGAGGAATGAATGCAAAAAGGCAATCAGGGCTGCAAAAAGTGAATTTTCCAAAGCTGCATTACGGATTTCAGCTAAGGACCATAGGAACTTCTGGAAGAATATTAAAAATATAGTGAGTGGCTCCTCCTCCTTTGAGGCTCCAGACATGCGTATTGATGGTGCTAGCTGTAATAATCTGCTAACCATTGCCAATGGATTTAACTCACATTTCTCTGACCTGTCTGACTTTGCCTCTCTGTTCTGCTCCACTGGATGTGATGAGCCTGTCCAGGTCCCTCTGCCTCAACTGGCACCTACCTCTCATCCTCTGTTCTACTTTAAGGCTGTGATGGCACAAGAGATGCAGAGATTGCTCTCTGGTCTCTCTCCCTTTTCTAGTGCTGGCCACGATAGCATGGAACCCAAGCTTCTCTGCCTTGCTGCTGCCTTCATTGCCTCTCCTGTGGCCCATATCATCAACCTATCCTTAGCCTCTTGGATTATCCCTGACCTATGGAAGATGGTGAGCGTTGTCCATGTATTATAACAGGGCAACCCTAGGATTCTTGACAACTATCGGCCAATTGCCACCCTGTCTGCAATCAGTAAGCTTCTTGAGAAAATTGTGATGGGGCAACTCATGGATTATATTCAGTCTCATGAGCTACTGTCTCCCTCGCTGCATGGCTTTTGAAAAGGACACAGTACCACCTCAGCCCTGGTATAAAAGCATAAGGTTCTTTGCTAGTGGTCCCTGGTAATCCAATAAAGCCAACTGACACCAAGTGTTGTTTTAAATCAGTTGCAATTTATTAATACCAAATAAGCCCTAACAATTTTACCTCTAACATGATCAAATCTAAACAGCTGATGGCTTTTTACCACCAGGGCTACAGGCACAGACAAGTGGAGTGAACAGTTCCCTTTTCTGGGTGTTTTAGCATCTATAGCAGCCGTAGCTATTCCTCTAAAAACACACTGGTCATGACATTTAGGTTCCGTATTTATACCCAAAAAATGCATGGTGAAAATTCCCAACTGTTACAGCAACTTTTAGCCTAAACATCATGTCATTTAATAACATTATAAGACAAGGTTTTAAAAGTACAATGGCCATGAGATACCTCGGTCATAAGATACATTTGACATTTTGCCAAGACATGTGGTCATCTTTAGATGGAAAAACAAGTAATCTGGGGATTTTACATTTATCAAAAATAACTCGCTTTAGGATACAGAAAACAAACAAGGGGACTTCACATTCACTTTAAATAACTTCCTGACTAGACAGTGACCAAAACAAAGATAAGATTGTTTCTTATCAACTCTCTGTTACACATTTTTTTAAACACAAGAAATTATACAATGAGGAACTGTATCTAAGCTCCGTTGGTTTGAAGCAGCTGAACCCTTTTTTGGCTATGACCTTTGGTTGAAGGAAGGTTTTGTACAAAATATTTCTGCTGAGCAAAGCAAAGCTAATTTTCTATAAAACATTTATTTTTTTAAATGTGGTTCACTTATTTTCTACAGTTATTTACGGGTTCCCAACACCTTTTGAACCTGGGCATCTACACAGACATTAATTTACATAGTGGTATAATTATTTGTCTGGTTTCAACAATCATATCTCTCAACATCCTGCCTCATAAATAGGGACAAGGCTTACAAAAATCAGGGAGAAAGGACCAAATTCAGGGACACTTCTTCAAAATTGGAGATATCCACTCAGAAAGCTGGTAGAATAAAGGGTTCAGTGTAAAATGCATTTTCCAAGGAAGAACAAGTCTATAACTTTAATGTCTGACATTATTTTGTGCTTACAACCCCCACTGTTTAGTCACAGAAATACAATTTTTAGGAGAGACAGAGTAGAATTTTGAGGCAAAATCAGGGACGTCCCTGAAAATCAGGGACAGTTGAGAGGTATGTCAACAATTACTCTCCAAACACCTCTGTACTTACAAGGCACATCAATCTATATGTAGGTATCACGTAGTCATCTACTAGCCACCTTCACCTTTTACTAGCCCTTTGCAGCCTCTACACTAGCCATTCTACCCCTTTCCATCTGCTCAACCTTTTGGTTAGCCAATTACATATTGTTGATAAAAGTTTGGTCACTGGGCACTAAAACCTTGGCCACTGGTCACTAAACTTTGGCTACTGGCCACTTTCAACAATCCCCACTTCAAAGGCAAGGAACCTGTATCGGGGACCCGAGCCTTCACAAAAGTAAACATAAAAATAAAGATGCTAATTATTAAATAAATATTTTTAAAGCTTACTGCCCTGCAATTCTAAATTTGTGATCTCTGATAATGGGCTGCTATTACATCTCTTATTAGGGAGACATAAAATAAGGACACATTAGTTTTAATGCATGTTTAAACTCAGCCATATTTCAATGGGAGATATTTAAGACAACAGGTATATGCATAAATTGTACATTATTTATAAGGGTTTCAGGTACTGAAGTAGCAGATAATTGGCTAGAGAGGGCCCTGGTGTTAACTAGGAACACTTTTAACAGTTCTGATTATGGGGGTGAAGGAAGACTGGTAAGGGGAGTCTTGAACCCCCCCAGATAACACTTTGATTAATATAAGTTTTGGTATAACTAAGCACTTTTTATCTTAATCTGTTAATTGCATTTTAATATTTTTACCTTACATAATTTCTAAGCTATTATAATACAAGCTACACATTTTTTATAGCTAGAAAAACAGTTTATAATTGATTTCATTAAAAACATTTTTCAAAACTGGTTGCCAGCATACATATAGTCAAGGCATTTATAAAAAAGCATCCTGTTCTGGATTTGGTACAGGGGTGGTTACAGATGGAGCACAAATGCTGAGTTTGTAAAACATAGTGCAGAACTCAGGGATGTCAACACCGCAATTGAAATATGTGAAAAGATGTTAACATGTGATACCACATATAACACAATATGACATAACAATTTTGTTGATGAAAAAGATTTCATGGAATCCACTTTGACAGTGAATAAGGTAGATGCTGCCTGGTGTTGAGATGTGGCACACCCTTGGAGCTTGATTGAAGAATTTGTTGATAATGTCTCTTGACAGAGAAGTCCTTATAAAACATATATAACTAGTTTAGAAAGTGTATATGAATAACAGTCCATGAAATTAACAGTTCATAAGTTCATACAAGTAACCACAAGTCAGTGTAGTTAGAGTACAGGTGAAATGCCATTTGCAGAATGGTGGTAATCCCACAAGGCACATGGGGCAATGCAGACAGTAATTTAAAAACAAAACACCAGAATAGCAGAAAAGTCAGTGTTCATCTTGCTGGCTGCTGGATGGCTGATTGGCAGACACGTTGGCCAGGGGTTCATTAGACTGGGCATTGAGTTTTTTTAATGGAGTAGCCACACACACATACTGGCATGGCATTTGTGTTGTGGTAGTTGATTACTCGCTGGCACAAATATTAACAGTCTATAAAAAGGAAATAATTTTCAATAAACCATTAAAAACACAGTCCATAACAGAACAATAGGTTTGTAGAAAGTACCAGCCATGTTTGAAACACGCAGCAGTGAAGAAAAGGGATGTCTTGCTTGAAGATCAATTGAACAAAAATCTTCTTGCTGAAGTTAGGGGATTGCCCCTACCCCAGACTTAACTTCATAGTAAGCAGAAACAATAAGCTTGATTGCAGAGTCTGAACTGACTGGACCTTTTTCAGTTAATTTAAAGTTCTACAAATAGGTGTAATTTTGCTGAAAACATTACACTTGCAGAGGTAATAATATTATTTTTCATGTAGTAGTCCTTATGTGGACCCAATCAGGCACAAAGATAGTGATGACACTGAAGCTTTGGCAGTTGTTTTCTTTTCAGGAAAAAGATGAAGGTTTTTGGCAACTTAGATGAAAGTATTACTGCTGTTGAATGTGGAGATCTTATATGTGCCACACCATGGAAACCTGCAAACTTGCAAAGTGTGTTAGAAACAGAGTTAAGAACACATAAATAACAATCTTTTAAACCAATGACGTTTTGTTTTGTAAAGAGTGGTGTGATAGAGCCTAAATTCTGGCAGTTGGAAGAGAAAAATAAAAATGGGACATCAACCGCACACTTGGGGGGTGCAGGCAGAGGTCCAATTATACCATTTGATCATCTGTGAATCCATGACAATGTTATGGTTACACCCTGCTTTCAAATCACAGAAGAGGTTATAGTGATGAACATGATTTCCGTCTTTTGCTAGCAGGCCTAACTGAGACCTGAGTTATAAATATTGTAATGTTACAATAACACACTTCAAACATATAGGTTATGGCAAAATGCCAGTTACACTATGCAATAGTGGGACAAATATATATATATATATATATAGTTGGCCTATGCCAACTAATAGTAGTGCCTATTGCACCTGTGACAAGTGAAAGGGTCTACCTTCTTTACCCTGTATATTGAAATACTCCAAAGTACTGAGTGCGGTAAGGCTTGCAGCATAGGTTTGGAGCACAATCTAAATTCTGCATATTATAATTGTTAAGATTTAAAATGACAAAACCTGCACAGAGTGCACTTATTTTTCAGGGGTACCTGTGAGTAATTATACAAACAGAGTGTTATTTTGTCTGGGGTTTTGCTTGGAACATATTGTAGGGGTGGATCAGCAATGCTGGCCCCAGTATTTAGGTTTGGTTGTGAACATTAAAAACATTTATACATGTGGAGCACTTTTCTGAATACACACATGCTGCAGTGTAGCAAGATGTATATCAAAACATTATAACATAAACATGAAACATAAGCATTTTTGCAATAGAACAATTTCAGTATTGAGCATAATGCATAAAATACATTTTAAACACAGAACAAATATAGCATGTAAGCTTAGTTCAGAGTCCAGGAATGTTAGAGTATTGTGAATTTACTTGTTGAAAATAACCATGGAATAAGTTGCAGAGGGTGTTTGGTACAGTTTAAGTTTATACATTGCAGTCCTTGGTAAAAATGCATCCATTGCTGTAAGGCTATGGAAAGTTGTTTTATATTTGTCTTACAGGATAAGAAAGCTGAAAAGACAATTAAAAGACACAAATATGTGTGGAAATACATACACAATCCTCCCTCCAGCTTAACTGATTACTTGCTGAGGGCAGAAGCCCTTATACCAATGTTAGGTATGAGGTTTAACTGCACTAGATAAAGCAGAGAAACTGAGCTAGGTTATACTGTCAAAGTACATTGGGTGTTTTCAAAACTTGTAAATAAATAATTATTGGCAAATACACATTTTCTTTATTTACCCTTTTGGGGAGACAGTGATGTACCTTGCAACCTTGTGGGTATTGCACTGGCAGGAAGGATAGTATGTCTCCCCCTTCCAGCTCCTACTGGTGGAAGCGACAGCTTGACTTCTGTAGCAATAAAAATGTTAGCTGTGGATGGCGACATGGATACTGAACCAGAAATGGTCTGGCAATATTAGTAACTAGCCATGCAACACAATAAAAAAAAAGTGCACTGGATAAATGGTAATGGGGTGGCCCCATTGCCGTCCCCACCTAGCACACTTCAAATTATAACAGAATTATATGCAACTAGTTTAGTAAGTTTCATACCTTACTATAAAGATGGGGAACTTTTTTTTCTTTAGAAGAAAGTGAAGAAACAAACAGAAAAACAACAAAAACAAAAACAAACATACACAAGTCTAAAAATAAAACAATATTATTTTCATAGGATAAAAGAAATAAAGCGTCCCTGGGTTCCCTTATCCTAAGCATGACAAAATGTCAGCTGAGTTTACAAAAGATCCGGATTGATGTATGTATCTCTTAGAATGCATTTTAAAAAGAAAAACAATGATTACACCATGGTCACACATAAAAACAAAAGTCATTGTTTTTAACTAGATAGTAAACTCTCTCAAAAACAGCTGTAATATTTGTTTAACAATATACTGTATATATATATATATATATACAACATACATATATATATATATATATATATATATATATATATATATAAAACTGCTGTGGGTAGTAAGTGAACCCCTCCCTTAAGCACCGTGCATAGTAGAGGAATCATATGATATTGTTTAGGAACGAAGGAGCTGTACTACAACCAAATCTTTGTGGAGGAATGCTTTGAGCGTTACCTGTGTTGGCTGCAAGTGCAGAAAGAAAAAAAAAACACAAAAACGTTTGTTCCTTTTTACTAAGAATGCCAGTTCTGTAATAAAAAGTCAAACTGTGTGGTTCACTCTTGGTGTGCTTCCATGAAAACATACATCTTGGCCCAGATATTCAAACTGCGTCCAAAAGGTGTGCAACAGCAGGAGCAAGCGCAAGTCCATTGCGCCCATGCGCAAGAGGTGTGATATTCAAAAATGGAGCATACCAAACTGCGCCTACAGCCAACGACTGAATATCGCACTACCTGCACCATAGTGCAACTAGGGAGGGGAAGCTGAGCAGATCTGATGCGCCATAGTGCAACAAGGGATGTGCAGCTGAGCAGTTCAGAGGCACCATAGTGCAACCAGGTAGAGCCCCCAGCAGCAGAGCAATGCAACTGCACAACCAGGGAGGTAGGGGCCCACTACCCATGCCACAGATGGGCACAGGCACATACAGCAGAACAGACATCGTCCCCCCAAACCCCATGCACTGCACAACTGGGGAAGGGCTGGAATAACCACTGGCCCATGGAGACAATCAAACAACCCACAGCTCGGCCATGGTGCTCCATCACACACCTCCCCAGCAAGCTGTGACTGTCACATAAGGAGGGCTGACCACCCCGTGCCACACCATCCCCCCCAATGCAGAGCACACCCTGCACCATGACCCCCAGACACCCTTCCCAGGAGCAGTGACCACCACTGCAGGAAATTCCATGCATGCCACAACCCCCACCGTGACACTGCAGCCCTGGGCACCACAGAACTATGCAAGGCAGCCCCACCACGAGCACCCATCAGTGGGTGGCAGCACACAGCAATGCAACAATGGCATATAGAGTGCCAACATGCACAGTCCCCCTGAGGTACTGCTGAGAGACCAACCATGCGTCGGCACATGAGGTACCCCAAATGGGACAGGGCTTGCCCCGGACACCACCACCAGTAGTACAGCACCCTACACAGTATCGCAATGACACACCCCAACCCAGCACTGGCCACAACAGCCAGCACAGACACCCACAGTAGAGCATGGAAGCATGCACCACACCAGATGCCACACAGTGCATGGACAGACACCCACCCATACCCAAGGGCACAACAACACAGGGACACAGTGGAGGGGCAACCAAACCCCCAGTGTGGGCCCATGTAAACTGTGTACACACAACCCACAGTCCTCCATGGCACTGGAGTGCCAGCCACCCTGCACAGGCACTGTGGACCCATACGCCACCATCATTTGCCCGGAGCACAAGTCAGAGACAGTGGTGTTCATCCCCTGCAACACACACACACAAGGCACAGCATGGAGGTGGGACAACAACTGAGGAGGCCACAGTGTCACCCGAGGAAGACATGCACCACACCAGTGACAGGAGGCAACCCAGCAGTATGAAAGGTACAGTGGCTGCTCTGCAGGGACTGCCACCACTGACATGCCTGCAGACCGCGTGCAGGTCACAGACATGTATGTGTGGTCATTGCACAGGCCATGGACGGGCTGATAGGGGTGCCATGGACACAGAGCATGCACCATGGAACACTGCACAGTCATCCAGTGCACAGGGAACAACGCACACACCACAGACACTGACTGATAGCTACCCCCACACCATAGTCACCTCCACATGGACACACACATACCCATGACCGCACCACCCCTGACATCATGCACACCACTGCAGCTGAGCACCTATAACCTGCTGCAAATCAGAGACCACCACAGTATTCATATCAAAATAACTATATTGAAAAAAACATAAAAGTTAACTATTTACAAAATATATACAAGGTGGGGGTGAGGGCCACAAACAAGGTGGTGGTGGGTGAGGGGCAGGGTGGACAAATGGGACAGGAAAGGAGGGTGTTAGGGTGGGTCCAGGGGGTAGGGGATTTCAGGGCCTGAGGGACTCCTAGCAGGAGCGCCGCTCCCCACTCTGGCTCCGTCTCTGTCGGTGCCTCGGCAGGACCCCAGTGTCATCAATCCTGCAGAGGATGTCCAGCGATGCCCTTGCCACCTGGAGGATCACCCGAAGTGCCTCCTTGATCTCCTGGAGATGGTGAGTACCTAGGACAAGGGAGCAAGTCAATAGGTGTGAATGCACAGCCCCATACAGCCCACCCACTGTGCATGGCATATGGCCGTGGGACATACCTATGTGATGGTGTGTGACCACCCACAGTGATCATGTCCACATGACCTGCCCACCCAGGCACATACAGCCATGCGGAATGCTGCACACACCCACCGGCTGAGTCATGCACAGCACCACCGTGGCCGTTTAGTGACATGGCTATGTGGTGCAAAGGCAGTGGTACAGCCATGTACCCGGTGCACGAATGGACCACCATCAACGCACTCCCAGACATGCATTGCCACTGGACAGTGTTGACTGCAACACGTTGCGTGCATGGCAATGGTGTCAATGGATGGTGGCCATGCCCCGCTGCCCACCCTGTTACTCTGCATGCAATAGTAACCATGGAGTTACGGCACTCACCATCATCGGGCCAGTCCAGTGGGCAGTGAGGGCCCTCGCCCTGCCTGGCTTTCCTCTGTTCTTCCTGCCGTCGAAGATTGTGGGCAAGGCAACATTCCTCTGGGCCTGTGGTACAAACATGGAGAGAGAAACATCAGTACTATCCCATAGCAAAGCCCCCCTGCCCCCAGGTGTGTTCCCTCCCACCAGCCAGACCTACCACCCCACACCATGATAACACCACCAGAGCCAACCCGGACGGTCCCTCCCCCATGTGCTGGACACATACAACTGTGATGCCCATATGGAAGATAAAAGTGTGTTGATGTAACACCTACCTGGCCTTGGCACTGTGCCCTTCCTGGCACGTGCCCGCAGACGGGCTAGCAGCTCCGGCTCCTTCTGCCGCAGGTCCCCATACCTGTGGCGGCACTGCTCTGTGCTTCTCCCTCATCCTGTGGCCTCCTCAAGTGCAGTGGCCACCTCCTCCCACACCTGGGTCCTGGACCTGTCCAGGGGTGCCTCCCTGAACAGTGGCCCATGGTGTGGTTCCACAATGGCCACTAGGTTGTCCAGCTCTACTGGTGACCACTGAGCAGCCCTCCTGCATGTCATGCTCTATGCTCAATTTGCAAATATGGCGCTCTGCAGCGTGGCTCCGCACGTGCAGATGCTGCACCATAAGCACTGACATTCCCTATTGCGCTGTCACCAAACAGCGCGATAGAGGTGCACCAATGCCTGACGCATGGCACCTAGGGGGCAAAGGTCGGGTGCAGGGTCAAGGGTCTCTGGCGCATGGACACGCACAACGCCATTGGAACCCAATGCGTGTAGCGTGATTGGTTGCCTGTGTGCTACCGCCAGTAGCAGCCTACTGTGCAGTTGCCCCAGTGTGCCTATGAAGGCCCTGTGCCACAGTGCCATGTAGATGACCATCACTAGAGTGCCACTGGCACAATGGTGGCCATGCCCTGCATTGCCTACCATGCACAGCACATCAGCAGCATGGCAGACGCCTGCGTCAGCAACCGGGGCACGTGCAGTGAGGTGTGTACTACGCATGTCACAGAACTGCACCATTGGCTCAGCACGTTCAACACAATTGCACAAAGCGCAACAGCGTGATATTCAGCCGTCATATGCAAATCATCTAATCAGCCATTCAGTGGCGCAGCACTGCAATTTGCATCCACTTAAAGTTGTGCCTCGCCTCATTTGCATGGGTTGCACTATAAAAGTGCGACATGGGGCTGCAGTGGCCATAGTCGGTTACTGCAGTCTATTGGTGAGTTGCATGCTGTTTGGGAGTGTGGACTGAGGATTTAGGGACATGCATGGGACTGCACAGTCACAGGTAACAACTGCCATTCTTACAGGCTAAATAATGATGGAGCAAGTTGTGGGAGAGGAGGAACACAGTGGTGGGAGGAGAAGGAGGCCTAACTTTACCAAGGCCGAGACTGAAGCCCTGTTAGGCAGCCTACCTGGATCAGGAGCTGCTTCTCCAGTGGGTGACGGGGAACACCTCAAGCCCGTGCTGCTGCATGGGAGGAGGTGGCATGTGCTGTGAACCTGCATGGTAGCCACCAGCGCTCCATGCAGGAGAGAAAAGATAGGCATGGACAGGAGGAGGATAGAGGAGAAGGTGGCTGCCATCAGGGCAGCACAAGCTGCAACAGGTGGGGGACAGCCGGAGGTGGTACCTGACCCTCACAGGAGGAGAGTTGCTGAAAGCATGCAGGCGGGTAGTGCCATTGAGGTGTTCTGGGTGGTGCCTTCCAGATGGGTGGCCCATCACTGCATGGTAAGTCATGGTCTGTCTATGGGGGGGCAGGGTAGGTCACATGCAGTAACGCGACTTTGCTTTCCCTTACAGATCCTGAGTGTCTGCATTGGTCAGCGGTGGTGGGTCTGTCCACTGAGGACAATCAGCTGGAGATGGAAGAGGGTCCATCCACCTCCACAGGTATACGTGGCTCAGTGCGACAGTGGGGCTGCCTGGCTGTCCACACTGATGTTGTTGTAACAGGAGCAGAGGAAACCCTGCCTGTGTGCCAGCATGCCGGCATCCACGGATGCCGGCATGCTGTGGCTGGGGTCGGTGCAGAGTCCGTCATCGATGATAATGTCGCTAATGTCGAGGGCAGTGGGGTGTGTGCCACGGGATGGCCACACAGCAGGACACATCGCGGCCATGGCTGTGGGTGGTGTTGCCGTGGAGGCCTGCATGTCATCACAGTCCCAGCCTGTGCCTGTCAGCACCAGTGGGGCAGCACTGGTGATTGTTCAGGACAGTGGGACTGTTGCGGCCACTGTGGCAGCACCACTGAGCCCTGGGGAGTGGCAGCCGGAGGGGCAGCATCAGCAGTCGGCCAATGGGCTTGGGGGTACAGGGTTCAGTGGCTGCATCTGTGCACTGCCTGTGGACATGCTCAAACCTGGTTCTGGTGTGCAGCGCCCATCCTCAAGGGGTGCTGAGCATCAGGGCCACTCATACCCTGAGGGTCAGGATGCCGAGGAGGCAGATGACCTCTTGGATGAGCACACCCACCTACTGCAAGCATCAGTCCAGCAGCAGCTGCGGTTTGTGACATTGGTGGATGCACTGCGTGTGGCTCTGGAGCGGGCAGAAGAGCGTCGCAGCAGGGACACCGCTCTGATCCTGGCAGCGATGGACCGGTTGTGGGAGGATGTGACCACTGCCAATGACAGGCATGCACATGCATTCACTGCTGTCATGGCCACAATGGGCACACAGTCATGTGCCCATGCATCACGGAAACCACACAGTGCACTATCCAACCCCCATTCCCAGTGTCGTGCGACTCCCTCCCTGTCGACATCGGGTTCAGCTGTGGGCATCCCAAGCACGCCTGGCACAGGCATGTTCAGTGTGCTGCAGACCCCTGCGCATGCACGGTCGCATTCACGAATTGGAACCCCCAGGGGACCATTGGTGCCACTCCATGAGGCCAGTGGTCAGCCTGTCAGTGCTGGCAGGTCTAGGTGGGGCCACCCATGCATCCGTGGTGGCCGGGGCACTGTGTCGCATGACTGACCTGTCTCCCAGTGTGGCTACTGTCTGGTGCTGCCCTGTGTGCATTGTGTCTTTCAGTGGGCAATACATGGGTGACGGGTGGGTACCTGGTCCTGCACGTGGACACATAGTCCACCTGCACACCCTCCCGGCTGCTGTCCGCAGTTGTGTGTGCATGATGATGCCTGCATTGCACTGTACACCAATGTGCAATGGTGCTCAGCATCTGACACACACACACATGGACAGGTAGTGGGTGTGGTGGGCTGTGGACATGTGTGTGGCTAGGGTTGGCATTCTGGGTCAGTGTGCCTCCTGCCCTTTGTGCAAGTTTGGTGCGTTGTGTGTGTGTGCATGTGTGTGTGTCCATCCGCGTGGCATGTTGAGTCCTTACCATCCCTGGTTGTGTGTGGTTCCATACCCTGCCACTTCCGTTCCGGCATGCACCCTGGTGTGCATCCATGCATGTTGTGGGTTGTGCCTTAGCCACTGTTGGCTGCATGTGGCCCATGACTTACCTGGGTTGGCTGAGTGCTTCTCCATGATGGTGTCCTGGTGCAGCTGTGCCAGCCTGATCAGTCGGGGTCCCCATTATCCAAGGGGGGGCTGCTCATCACCATCGTCACTGGTGTCCTCATTGTCCCCATCGCTGTCCCCCTCTTTGACCTGTATGGCTATCCCACATTCATTGGCCATGTTATGCAGGATGCAACAGGGCCAGGAATAGCCACAGGCCTTTGAGGGGCTGTACTATGGGGGCCGCCTGGAGGTGTCCAGGGAAATGGAAATGTGCGCTTGGCATCTCGAGACACCCATTTCGATGACGTGTTACATGTGGTGGCTTGTGCCTCATTGTGGCGTTGCTGCGATGGGGTTGCGGGCTGCCAGTAGGGTGTAGCAAGCCAGGTGCGGAGTGGGTATCCGTTGTCACCTGTGTGTAGAGGTGGAGGTTAGTTTGGTGATCAGCATCTCCTGCCCGGGCCATGTAGGCACTACCCATGTCACCTCTGGCCCATGCCCCCAGGCCCTATGATTGTCCATGTGGTTTGCATACTCACCCACTAGGTGGCCAGTGGAGATGTCCCCACTCTCAAATCTGTGGCACAGTGCCGATTGGTGCCAGATGAAGGCATCGTGTGCTCCACCAGGGTGCATAGCACAGACATTGATTATGCGCCCCCTGGAATAGCACACCACCTGGCAGTTGATGCTGGCATAGCCCTTGCGATTGATGTATGCAGCCCCCTCAGGGCCAGGTGGTGTGTGTATGGCCACATGGTTGCAGTCTATTTCCCCTATCACGCCAGGCATACGTGCTACCCTGTGGAACTTCTGTATGTTTGCTGTGTGCTCCACCGGTGTGCTGGGGAAATGGATGCATTCCGCAGCATGTGGCAGCAGTGCGCTGAGGAATTGGGTGAGGTGGCGTGATGTGGCCAACTGGGTTATGCCTATGGTGTCCCCAGTTGGTCTCTGGAAGGTACCTATGGCAAGCAAGCACATGCATGCTGTCACTTTTGTCTCCACGGACAGGGCATGGCTCCGTCGTGTGGGTGCCTGCATCACATCACTGCACAGCTCATAGAGCCGCCTCAGAATTACCCTATTCAGGTGGTACCAGCCCACAATCTCAGTATCACTGTACAGCTCAAAGCTGGTGAGGGCTCGGTACTGCCTGTTGGGGGCATACTGCTGACGGGCCCTTCCGTGGCCACACACCCCTGCCACCTTCTTCACCTCCCTCATAATGGCCTCCATCTGAGGTGGCACTGGCCATGTCCCTGGCTTGTGTTCACCCCAGCAGCTGTTACTGTATTCCCCGCTGTCCTCACTGCTACTTTCTCTTGCACAGGAACACCTGCTTGTGGTGGCCTCTGTGCTGTGTGGCACTTCCCCCTTCTGCACTGGCTGTGGCTTCCCACACCTTCCCTGTGCCTCTGTTTTCAGGGTGCCCTTTCCCTGGCCTGCCCTGTGTGTCCTTCCTGCCCTGTCTGTGTGGCTAGAGTTCTGCCTCATGTGCCTTCCCTGTAGCGTTCTTGCGCCTCTTCCTTGCTCCTTTTTATTTTGGCTGATTTCTGTTATGGTGCAACTTCCGCTTGCTCCCCTATTGAGCATAGCGCAAGTTGTTGAATATCGCACTGTGCCATTTATGCATGGTTCCTTCCCCTTCAGTTGCGCATGCCTTCATTATCATTGTGCTGTTGCTCAGCGTGATTTTGTGGGCACAGCTGCCTCCTGCTGAATATCACAGAATGGGCAATTCGGACTTGCGCAGGTGCAACCCTGTTGCACATGGCTCAACTCTTTTGAATATCTGGGCCCTTGTGTGAAAAAATGTGCTTTAAGTAGGGAATATACATCAAGTTTGAACTGGTAGTAACATAAAATGTTGAAAACACAAGAAGGTCAAATAACATGCAAAAGGTCACACAGTGTGCTTGTAGGGGTGGTTCAAACCCAGCGGTTTTGTAGTGTCCTTGAACACTACTGATATTAAAATGTCTTTAAATAATAATAGAGCACAAAATAAAACTGCTGGCCAAGACAGTACACACACATACGCATTCACAAAAGGAAATACTTAACACAAAATAAGACTTACATTATTTGACACCATTTTGCTGAGGTAATGCCCACAGTTTCATTAGAAAACTCTAAGTGTTTTAGATATATGTGCTGCCTCCTGCCTGTCTTGTAACACCGACAACCTTTTAAACCAACAAATTTATACATATCTCCATGCCAAATCTTTTTAGAACAACAAAATTTTTTAAACACCATCCAACTCCTTTAAAATACAGCACAACATGTCATTTGTGAGTGGACACATCTAGTATAACATGGTTACACCTTTTGGCGCATAGCCAAAATATGGCACTCTGCCATTTTGCAAAAAGTTTATGGTTTTAACTAGAAGTATGAAAAAGCCATTCATAGCTGTTAACATGTTACATTTTCACCTAGCAGTGGCTTGACACGTTGCCTGCAAACTAAAAATCTTTCTGCACATTGCAATCTATGACATCATATCCCTTCACCTTCAACACTACCTGCTCCAACCAACAACTACATAGAAAAGTTCTTCACTGACCCTATCTAGGCAGCACAAATGTTTTATTAAAAATAAAACTAATTAAAACAGTCAGATATAAGGCAAAGAAGCTTCTTCTTTTTTAATGTAACATGTTCTGTGCCAAAGGCGGTCAATGCTATCTTGCAACCTTGACAACAGAACATAATTACTGAACACAGATATACGCTGGAAAATATGCGAAAGACAGAGAGATGGAGCATTACCTTGTTTAGTATTTGTATCACAAAAATAAAACAGACAGACATAAAAAAAACTTTAAATAAAAAAAAAAAATCAGACTTACCCTGTGCCAAGGTATTTTCCTTCTTCTTTTCTGATACACCGGTCTGAGTCAGAAAAATGACTGCAGGATCTTCATGATAATCTCCAAATGCTGCAGCTATTAACCTTTTCAAAGCTTTTCTTTTTGCCATTTCAGTAACCTGCCAAACCAAGTCTTTTCCCACAGCTCTGGTTTGCAGTTAAAATATCTGAAGCAGTAATAGGTACTAGGTTGAGATCCAACTGGTGGAGATCCCCAGTAACTGGGTTTGGGATCAAATGTTTCAGCCTCTATAGGAGGCAAGGGAACTTGAAATTGATACAAAAAAAAAACAAACTTGAAAAGACACAGACAGGGAACACGGGGTGGGGGGGAGGATTTTCAAATCAACCCACCTGTAGTCACACCTACTGTGTATGAATCCACAGTAGTTTATTTTTCTTTCTCTAAATGTTGCTTATCTAATGTTACTTGATTAGACACCGCTTTTCTTCTAAAAGCAGACTGAACTGTGAAAGCCATCATCGGCTGTAACAGTATAGACTTCTAGCAAGCACAAATTACAAGGGCAGTTGCCCTTACTTGTTTGAGAAACTTTTCCTTAATACATCTCTCCACATATCCTTAAACCTGGAGTCCTCAGACCCCCACATAAATATACATTACCTTTATCCAGCTTATAGCTGCACAATAGACCTTTTCCTGTAGGTTCAAGTTCACTCAAACACTCAGAGTCCATTAGAATTTTTCCCAGCCCCACAGTTAGGTTATGACCCTTACCTGTGTGGACCCTGTTTAGAGTAAACACTAGACTTTACCAGATCTACCAAGACCAGAATCAAAACCACCTCCTGGCTGGCTTGGCCAATTTGTAAAAGCACAAGGTTCTTGGCTAGTGGTCTCTGGTAATCCAATAAAGCCACCTGACGCCAAATGTTGTTTTAAATCAGTTGCAATTTATTAATATAAAATAAGCCCTAACAATTTTACCTCTAAGATGATCGGATCTAAACAGCTGATGGCTTTTTCCCACCAGGGCTACAGGTACAGAAAAGTGGAGTGAGCCGCTACCTTTTCTGGGTGTTTTAGTATCTATAGCAGCTGTAGCTATTCCTCTAAAAACTTACTGGCCATGACATTTAGGCTCTGTATTTATACCCCAAAAATGCATGGTGGAAATTCCCAACTGTTACAGCAAATTTTAGCTTAAACATCACATCATTTAATAACATTATGAGGAAAGGTTTTAAAAGTACAATGGCCATGTGATACCTCGGTCATAAGATACATTTGACACTTTGCCGAGACATGTGGTCATCTTTAGATGGAAAAACAAGTGATCAGGGGATTTAACATTTATTAAAAATAACTTGCTTTAGGATACAGAAAACATATGAGGGGACCTCACATTGACTTTAAATAACTTGCTGACTAGACAGTGGCCAAAACAAGGATATAATTGTTTCTTATCAACTCTCTGTTACACATTTTTTAAAAAAAGAAGAAATTATAAAAGGAGGAACTGTATCTAAGGAGCAGTGGTTTGAAGCAGCTGAACCTTATTTTGGCTGTGACCTTTGGTTGAAGGAAGGTTTTGTACAAAATATCTCTGCTGAGCAAAGCAAAGCTAATTTTCTTTAAAACGTTTATTTTTTTTAAACACGGTTCACTTATTTTCTACAGTTATTTAAAGGGTCCCAACACCTTTTGAACCTGAGCATCTACACAGACATTAATTTGCACAGCGGTATCATTATTTGCATGGTTTCAACAATTACTCTCCAAACACCTCTGCACTTACAAGGCACAACAATCTACATGTAGGTATCATGTAGTCATCTACTAGCCACCTTCACCTTTTACTAGCCCTTTGCAGCCTCTACACTAGCAATTCTACCCCTTTCTATCTGCTTAACCTTTTGGTTAGCCAATTACATATTGTTGATAAAAGTTAGGTCACTGGTCACTAAAACCTTGGCCACTGGTCACTAAACTTTGGTCACTGGCCACTTTCAACACTGGTCACTGTCACTTCTGGGATAAGGGCTGCTGTGGACCAGGGCAGACTCTCTGGGTTCCATCTTTATTGATCTTTTTAAGGCCTTTGACCTAGTTGACCATGTACTACTTTGCACTCAACTTAGGTCCTTGGGCCTGTCCCCTCCCGCACTCAGTTGGTTCTCCAGTTACCTTCAGGGCAGGCAGCAACTTACCAAATATCGTAAGGTGCTTTTGGACACCACCGTAGTGTCCTCAGGGGTTCCCCAGGGGTCAGTCCTTGGGTCCTGCTCTTCTGCATACTCATCAATGATCTTCCCTCCTGTGCTGCCGCCTGCATCCTGTACACCAACAACCTTGTTATTCTCACTCATTCCTGGGATATTGGGGTCATTAACCACCAATTGAGTGAGAATTTCAGGAGTATCCAATCCTGGATATCGTCTCACAAGCTAGTCCTAAATCTTCAAAAGACTCAGGCCATGCTGTTTGGATCCCTGGCTAAGTTAAAGGCCTCCTCTGTCCCTCTGTGCATCTCCGGTAGTGATAGTTCTCCTGTTTTCATCACTGACTCCATCAAATACCTTGGGGTGACACTTGACTCTCAGCTTTATCTTGGTCACCACAACCACAATATGTGTGGAGCTATTAACTGTAAGTTGGGTTTGGCATACAGGGCAAAGAATAATCTTATTTTGGCTGCTCACCTAGCACTGGCCACAGGTGTGTTTCTACCATCTCTCTGTTATGGGCTACTTTTGTTTGCCTGCACTTCCAAGGTACACCTCACTAGGAGGACCATTGCTTACAATAACATTTGCCGTATTGCACTGGCAGCCCCTCTCCTCACTCACCATTGAAATCTGTTTGCTAAGTTTAACCAGCTCTCCTCATCCAGCAACATGAATATTGTTTTGGGCTGCTTCACGGGTAAGGTTCTGGGCTCAGGCACTCCCCTGGATTGGTGGAGCTCCTTGTGTATGATGCCTCCATTGTCTACTGCCTAAAGTCTCTGGGCCCCGCTATCCTCAAGGTTCCTCCTAAGCACACCCAAACTGGGGACAGGGATTTTGCATCATGTGTCTCCAGATTATGGAACTCCCTTCCCATCCAGGTCTGGTCCTCCCCCTCCCAAGCATGCCTACGAACCTCCCTGCAGACACACTTGAAGTGCTGCTTGGTATGTGACTGTCTTAACTCCCTGATTACCTTGATTGCCTTGGTCACCTGCACTGTACTTGAGCATATCATCTCCTGTACCTTGGTGCTGGTCCTGCTGTGGTTGCCTGCCCGCCTGGGTGTGGACCTGTGTTAAGTGTGTAAATTCTGTATATATCTGTATATATTGCTTTGAACATTGTCTAGCCGGCCCGCCGGCGCAGCAGTTGGATTTCCGCTTGCGACGCCAGCGACCCGGGTTCGGGAACGAGCCCGGGAGCTGGAGGCGGCAGGAGGGGAGGACTTGATCGTCCCAGGGACTGCTCGTCCTCTCCGGGGGAAGGGGTACCTAGGCTCAGTGCTTGTCTGACCCCAGGTGGAGACCTGGTACAGCAAGCCGATGCTCAGCAGAGGGAGCAGCGTGCAGACATGGCGCTTCAGCGCCTTGACGTCATCGGACCTACACGAGAAACACCAGAAAACCCTTGCAGCCTCCTGGTAGACGTGGCACCAGGGCCCGACCTTCAATGCCCCTACCTGCCCGGAGACAGCATGCCGACAAAGATTAGCGGAACGTCGGGGTGGAAGGGTGTCCCGCCTCGTACCCGCCTGGGGGGTATAGCCACGGCTCCATGGGGCATGGACTGCACCGGCTCCAGGTAGGTGAGCGAAGGCTGATAAGCTCATAGGTGTCTCCCGAAGAGGAGGGGGCTGCAAGTAGGGAGGAGGATAAAGAGAAAAATTAAAAAAAAAATAAATAAAAAAAACATTGTCTTAGTGACTCTGTATTGATTTTGTGCTTGACTGTGCCACTGTTGAAACCTGAGTTAACTTACTATGTATGTTATGCTTTTTCTGATTTCAGTGTATCTGCCTTACTTGCTTCAAGTTGTACTCTGTATGTTCTTTTAATTCCTGTACTGTCGTACCTGAAAATAGGCATATGTTTTTTTCTAGTGTACTTACCTGGTTAACAAAAACTAAATAAATAAATGTATTTTTATGTCAACCCCCCCAAAGAAAATACATATATGTACATACGTTTATATCAACTCACCAAGGCTACTATCAGTGTACACACAAAGGGCACCCTTCCTGTTGAGGTGACCGCAGCATACTTTGGGCAACCAATAGCTCTCAGTGTCATCATTTGTGATGGTACACTGAATGGTCATTCATGTTATCCCTCCTTCGAACAGTTTGGCAAGACACTGTGAATCATCACATCATCATCACATTAAGGTCAATACACAGCAGCATTACATGTAATTGCAACTGCAGCAGCATTTGTTGTAACACTCTCATTTCACTTTGTCAGCACTGGGGGAATTTTCTAGACACATGACAGTTGCATTTCGGGGATGCACCAAACTTCTGGTGACTGTGTGTCAGCACTGCATGCATGACTGAGTGCGCCATTAATTCTGGGACACTTTTCATTTGGTGTAATGCTCCCATTTCACTTTGTCAGCACTGGGGAATTTTCTGGACACAAGACAGTTGCATTTGGGTATGCACAAAAGTTCTGGTGACTGTGTGTCTGCATTGCGCGCATGACTGAGTGTGCCATTAATTCTGGGATACTTTGCATTTAGTGTAACACTCGCATTTAACTTCATCAGCACTGGGGAATTTTCTGGACACTAGACAATTGCATTTTTGGGATGCACAAAAATTCTGGCGACTGTGTGTCAGCACTGCGTGCATGACTGAGTGGGCCATTATTTCTGGGATACTTTGCATTTGGTGTAACACTCGCATTTCACATCATCAGCACTGGGGAATTTTCTGGACACAAGACAGTTGCATTTTGGGGGATGCCCACAAATTCTGGTGACTGTGTGTCAGCATTGTGCACATTAATGAATGTGCCGTTAATTCTGGAACACTGCATTTGGCGTAACTCTCTCATTTCACTTTGTCAGCACTGGGTAATTTTTTTGGACACAAGGCAGTTGTATTTTTGGGATGCACAAAAGTTCTGGTGACTGTGTGTGAGCACATAATGTCATAAATTATAAATTAATGTCTATTTCAAAGCCTCAGTAATGTTTACTTTTTGTCATGAAGTGTTTGTCCAAAAGCAGGAATGAGCAGTGCAAGTATACTGTGCTAAACTGCATACGTGCAGTCAGTGTTACATAGATACATAGATACATAGACAGTGTCGGCAGATAAGGGCCTATGCCCTATTCAGTCTGCCCATTTGAGCTTGTAAGTTCAGTTTGTTTTCCTAGAAGTCTGTTGCACCTTACCCCTGACCGCCAGAATTCCTTTATGTCTATCCCATGCATTCTTAAATCCCATGATTGTTTCAGCCACCACCACTTCCTCTGGCAGGGTGTTCCACTTGTCCACCACCGGTTCTGTGAAGAAATTTCTTTCTCATGTTTCCTCTGAATCGTCCTCCCTCCAACTTCATCCCATGCCCTCTAGTCCTGGAACATCTTTTTCACTTAAAATAGTGTTTTCCTGCACCCTGTTCCTCCCTGTAATATACTTGTATGTCTCTATCATTTCCCTCTCCTCCTCTCCTCCAGGGAGTACATGTTCAGTTCCTTCAACCTGTCTTCATAGGACTTGGTGATGCAATCCATGCACCATCTTTGTTGCCCTCCTCTGAACCTTCTCTACCCTGTCTATGTCCTTACGTAGGTATGGTCTCCAGAACTGTACACTGTACTCCAGGTGGGGCCTCACTAATGTCTTGTATAGCGGAATTATGACCTCCCTTTTCCTACTGGTGATGCCCATGCCTATACATCCCAGCATCCTATTTGCTTTACCTGCTGCCTTGTCACACTGTTTCCCTACCTTGAGGTCATCAGAGATGATAACCCCAAGATCCCTTTCCTGCTTGGTGTATGCTATATCCTCACCCCCCAACTGATATATTGTGCCAGGGTTTTTGTGCCTCATATGCATTATCTTGCACTTCTTTGCATTGAATTTCAGCTGCTAAACCCCTGACCATTCTTCAAGTTTCTGCAGGTCACTTCTCATTCTGTCTACACCTCTGGTGTGTCTACTCTGCTACAGAGCTTTGTGTCATCAGCGAACAGTGAAATTCTGCCTTCTAGGTCCTGCGCCATGTCACTGATGAAGATGTTGAATAGGACCGGTCCCAGCACTGATCCCTGTGGTACCCCACTGGTCACTCTTCCCTCTGTGAAGTGACAGCCATTTACCACCACCCTCTGTGTCCTGCCACCCAGCCAGTTATCTACCCACCACACTACTGTCCTGCCCACACCCATATTCCCCAGTTTGTGTAATATGTGGCACAGTGTCAAAGGCCTTGCTGAAGTCCAGATAGGCCATGTCCACTGCCCTCCCCTGATCCACCTCCCTAGTCACCCAGTCTAAAAATTCAACGAGGTTGGTCTGACATGACTCTCCCTGGTGAAACCATGCTGCCTTGGGTCCTGTAGTCCACTGACAACCAGATGTTCCACCAATCTCTCCTTCAGTAGTGCTTCCATGATCTTCCCCACTACCGAGGTTCTTTTCTGTGTGTGCAGACACTGTCCAGCTTCATGTAAACATATATATGGTGTGACTTATTGCAGTATGTAAAGAATAAAGATAAAGATATATAATGTATATTTTATTAGCACCATCATTATTAGCGGAGTAAGTGATATGATATTTTTCAGCAGTCTCAGGCCACTGTGCATCTCAATCACTCACAGTGCACTCATGACTTTGTGGAGATAATAGCACAAAAAAATCATGCTTTTCAACAAACCATACCCGACAGACATTAAATATTGCTGAGGCAGGCAAAATATTTTATGGCGTACAGACATTTTAAAGTCAGAATATATAACAGGTCCTGCAGTCCTCTGCCAACCACACTGCGCAACCACTGGTGCCGTGTCGTGTTATGGTGTACATCAACTTGCTAAAAAAGTAACACTGCCAGTAAACTAGAAAGACATCATTTATTCCAGAACAAAAAATGAAAAGAAGAACTGTGGTAGCACAGTGTGTTGACATGTGGCAGTGAATGAACTGGACTTTATATATTTTCTGACTCTATAGTGTCTGTACACCGTCCGTCAAATATTGTGGGTGCCTCATTATCACCAATACGTCATGTCTGTTGGGTACGGTTTTTTGAAAAGCAGGATTTTTGGTTGTTATATCATCTCCTAAAAGTCATGTGTGCACTGTGTCACTAACGTGGACTCTTGCCAGAGTCCTCTGAAAAAATATATCACTTAATCCACTGATGATGATGGTACCAATAACGTATACATTATATATTCTTATCTTTATACTTTATAGCATAAACACTGCAACAAGTCAGCATATATATGTTTGCAAGAAGCTGGACAATGTCTGCAGTCCACACACAGGAAAGAACACTGACTGCATACATGCAATTTAGCACATTATACTTGCACTGCTCAGTCTTGCTTTTCCACAACCATTCCACAACAGAAAGTAAACATTACTGAGGCACTGGAAATACATCAGGGTACAAATTCTTAACAGGATTATAACCTGGGTGGTGGGGGAGGTGTGTTGAAAAAAAACTAATGTTGGATCCCTTGCTGGTCCAGCAGTAGATGGAGCATCTATGCAATCTTCAACTGGTGTCGCTTTATGTGCTCCAACTGCTACTGGACAGCACTCACCCTCTTGTTGTTCTCTTCTACCATGGCCCACAACACATCAAGGTCATCCTGAGTTGCAGGCAGTGTGGGGTCCACTGGTGGTGGTGCAGCTGGTGGTGGTGGGGGGGTGGTGCTGGTGGTGGAGCGGTTGCTGCTGTGGTCCTTCTCTTGCTGCAGTGATGCACAGTGCACTCTCTGCCACTGCAACAGAGGAGCCAGTAGGTGGAGGCCTGACCCATTCTGTGGCAGTCTGCCACTCCACCTTGTGATGATTAACCATGTGGGTGCACTGGCCCCCAGTCCCCCCTGGGGCCACAGTGCATCTCAGCACCACAAATACGGCACCATACCAGGCTGCTGTCACCCCTGACACAGTTGAAAAACTCCCAAACTGGGGAGCTGTGGGGGGGTACCAGGGATGGGAGGGCTAGATGCACTGGCTGCAGCCTGGGCATGGTGCTGCTCAACCTCTGGCACATCTTGCTGTGGAGACAGTGCTGCTGGAGCTACTGCTGCTGCTAGTGGTGGTGGTGGACTTGGTGGTGGTGGTGGTGCTGCTTCTTCCAGTGGGGGGAAGACCCAAGATTTTTGACTGGCCCAACAGCACCCGGCCATGCCCCCATGGGTGCGCACTCCTCCCTTGCCAACCATGCTGCCACGTGGTCCCACTGCCCTGGCACCATCCTAGATATTCACTGACTTTCACCCTGTCCTTGGTCCATTTCATCAACTTTAGTACTTGAAGTTGACTCTTCTCCCTCCTTCCCTCTGTCTGAGCAACCATGAGTTGACAGTCGACAACAACAACATGAAACACTCACACACAGAATACAGGCACACACACAGTCAGAAACACACACACACAGACAAACAAAAACTTATAAAAGAAAAAACAAAGAAATCACAATCACAGAAAGAAACAAGCATTTGTTAATCCCAAAAGTTGACTTGCATGTATTTGCATTAGTGTTTGGCATTTATGCAGGCCCCCCACCAGTTGTATCCATGTCCTTTCAGCATCCATATCCCAACAGAGTACCTCTGTGCAACTCCTCTTGCATTTGACCAACATTTCACCCTCATACTTCTTAAGTGTTTGTCTTAGGAACCCTAATGCCCTGGTCGTGCTTAAGGGTACGAGCTTGTGTGAAAACTGCACAATGCACACTTGTAACACAGTCATTCAGAGGAATTATTTCACCAGATTTTCAACGTACACATTTTGTCACCTCTGGTCATGAACACTGTCACTATGATTTTCTTACTGTGTACCGAACACTGATTTCCCACAGCGACTGTGTTATTGTGCGCCGGAAGTGTGAAAACACATTTTGTCCAGGATGTGACAAATTACAGCTGTACTGTTCATAAGGAGCTGTGGGAAAATGCAAATGTTGAAAATCTGGAGTGAAAATATTACAAATTTGCGAATTTACAAGTGCATGTGGAAACTGTGCAACATACGCTCGTAAAACAGTCATTTTTTGTAATTGTTTCACCAAATTTTCAATATAGGCATTTTAGGATGTCTGCTCACAAGCAGTGTGTCACTGTGATTTTCCTTCTCTGTACTGAACACTGATTTCCCGTAGTGACCACGCTATTCTATGCCGGAAGTGAGAAAACACATTTCGCCCAGGATGTGAATATTGACGTCTGTACTGGTCATGAGGGGATGTGGGAAAATGCTAATGCTGAAAATCTGGAGTGGAAATATTACACATTTATGAACTTATGAGCGTGAGTAGAAACTGCACAATGCACGCTCATAACACAGCCATTTTATGGACTTTTGTCACCAAATTTTCAACATAGGCATTTTAGGACTTCTGCTCATGAACACTGTCACTGTGATTGTCTTACTCTGTAGCAAACACTGATTTCTGACAGTGACCTCAGTATTTTGCACCAGAAGTGTGAAAAAACATTTCAGCCAGGATGTGAAAAATGACAGCAGCACTGTTCATAAGGAGGTGTGGAAACATGCCTATGTTGAAAATCTGGAGTGAAAATATTACAGATTCACAAACCTACAAGTGTGCATGGAAACTGCGCAATGCACGCTCGTAAAACAGTAATTTTTGGGAATTTTTTTTCACCAAATTTACAGCATAGGCTTTTTGAGAGCTCACCTCATGAACACTGACACTGTCATTTCATTAATCAATCCAGAAAGGTGATTCCACACAGTGACCGCAAAATCACCTTTTGGGACTGAATAAGACCATGACAGTGACTGAATTCATGAGAAAGGGTGTCAAGATCCCAATGTTGAAATTTTGGTGCCAAAAGTCAAAACAATAGCTGAGATATCCACCTAAGTTGGAAAAATCCTATTTATGCCATGTGGTAAACTCAGGTACTGGAGGAGAGGGGGTTTCCCTGAGTAAGATAGTCAGGGGTACAGCTGCAGCTAATGTGGCTAATTGGCTGCAGCTGCACAGACAGGAGAGCTTTTAAAACAGGAAGGAAAAGCCAGCAGAGGGTTACTGCAGGGGTAGAGGGTTGACAAGCTGCTTGGATGTGTTCCAGAACAGGTGTCCCTTAAATAACCCTCAGGATATTGGTTTCCTGAATTAGGCCAAAAAGAAAACAAGTTATTTGCATTGTGAGTTTTCCATTTTACTGTTTGAGTTCTTCCAGATGGTCTAGTCTTCTGGAAAAGGGGGGTTTCTAGTTAGGGTCAGGGATTGTTTAGTCATCGCTCCCACCCGGGAGCTAGGCCTCTTTATTTCTGTTTTTGTTTCATTTTCCCCGGTGGGGCTTAAAAAGGAAAAGGGCAGAAGCCCAAAGTTCTATGTCACCAACCATATTAAGAAAATAAAAATATATCTGGTTGGTTTGATGTTAACAAAGAAGGTCTTCCTGAGACTCCTTAACCACCGCAAACTGATCCTGAATCCCATGGCGAGGCTGCGTCTTGTCACACGTGGTGTGAGAGTGGGATCAGGTCGGCATAGAATTCAGCTGGAATCTGAACCACCCCGGAGTAAAGGAGACCAGGCATGGAGGACATGGTGAAAGCCTTGATCCAGGCTACAGCAGCGCAGCAGGAAGCTACCTGGGCTCAAAAAGTGATGAACCAGGAAATGGTAAAGTGTCTCATTGAGATCACGCCGGGAGAAGGTCGCCCAGGAGGGCCTACCCCAGAGGGTTACCGGACTATATGGGCTTCCCACTGTCTGCAGAAAATGACGATGGCTGATGACATTGAAGCATATTTGCTCGCTTTTGAAAGGATGGCTACTCATGAATCATGGCCTCAGGAACAGTGGGCCAGCATTTTAGCTTTGTTTTTGTGCGGATGAGGGAGTTGCCACTGACTATCCAAGGCTGAAGGAAGAGATCTTGGCCTGTGTTGGCATGACTCCAGCCCTTCGAGCCCAGATGTACCACAGCTAGAAATTCCGGGAGTTATCGAAGCCATGATCGCAGATGTATGACCTCCTCCACTTGGCCAAGAAGTGGTTGCAACCCGAGCTCCATAGCGCTGCCAAAATCGTGGAGCTCCTGGTAATGGACTGGTACTTAAGAGGACTACCGCCTAGCCTACAGCAGTGGGATGGACAGGCCGACCCCACTTCCTGTGATGAACTGGTAGCCTTGGTGGAGTGGCATTATGCTATGAAGGAACTTTCCATGGACGATGGGGTTGGCTACCCAGGACTTGGGGCCCAGGACTACAAACCGGAGATACTAGGCCCAGGAGGTTGGGGCCAAGGACAGGGCCGGAAGAAGGACTACCACCAAGAGCAGTCTGAGGCCATGAAGGGACTTTCAGGTTCAAAAATAGAGAGGGACCTGACCTCACATAGAAGCCCAAAGGGTCCAGGTTCACCCCAAGAATGCTACTGCTGTTACGGGTGTGGGGAGCGGGGACATGTAATTGCCAACTGCCTGAATGGGGTCGAATCAATGCAGTGAAACTGGGGTGGGTCCCCACAGAGTGATTGCCATTTGATTAATGTGGTAGGGGTGGTCACCACTTCACACTGATTTTCCCGGGTGGTTAAGGTAAACGGACAGGCCGTTATGGCCCTTGTCGACTCGGGGAGTGAAGTCAACCTTATAGTTCACAGTTTGGTGCAACCCTCAAAATTACTTTCCAGAAATGTACCAGGATCACCTCTGTCCATAGCACAGTGTTTTATTACCCCACGGCGCTAGTTACCATGGAAGCACAGGGGGAGGAGAGGCAGGTCACGGTGGGGGTCCTCCCTCAATTGGCACATCCTGTCCTGGTGGGTTGAGATTTCCAGGGGTTTGAGACATTATTCCATGAGGGGGAACCTGGGAGGCCAGGGCCCCAGTAACTGAGGTTATGGTACTAGGAATCCCTGAGGGGTCGGAGGAGTCACCCAATTATTTCCCGTATGGGCATTGGGACCCCGAGTTGTATGGGGAGCCAGGAAAGTCCTGGAAATCATGAAAGGATTGCAGGGATTGTAAAAATTTAGGGACCAAGATACTGGCTGCCAATGGCAGGTCTGTGCTGGTGGGAAGTAGAACCCCACTCCCAGAGGTACAACAGAGTGAGTGGTCTGGTTCCTGAGGGGAGAGTTGTAGGGAGGAAGAGTAGGACCAGGAAGTGGAGATAGAGTCGAATCCTCCTGAATTGAGTACCCCCGGGATAGCCTCCAGAAACTTTGGTCAGGACCAAATAGACAAGCCTCTCTTTCAGAATATCCAGTCAGAGGTTGTGGAGATTAACGGGATGCCGGTAGAAGGCAAAGCCAAGGTACCTGAACATATTTCATGTTAAATAATGACCTCCTATACTGAGTGATACTGGATAAAGAACACGATGTGGAACAGTTGCTGGTCCCCCGCCAGCACAGGAAGGCGGTACTGGATTTGGCACATGCTCACCTTCTCAGGGGACACCTTGGGGTCAAAAAAGCACTGCGCCGCATACTTTGAACACTCTAATGGTTGGAATTTATGCAGAGGTAAGGAGGTACTGTACTTCATGCCCAGAATGTCAGTTGGCATCTCCGCGGCCGAAGATAAGAGCCTCATTGGTGCCCTTGCCAATCATTAATGAACCCTTCGTAAGGATTGGGATGGACCTGGTAGGTCCCCTGGACAGGTCAGCCTGGGGCCACCAACACATCCTGGTCATCGTAGACTACGCTTCAAGATATCTGGAAGTGATCCCGCTCTGTAACATGGCCTTAAAGTCGATTGCCCGAGAGCTAATTCAAGTCTTTGTGACGGTCAGATTTCCAAATGAGATGCTGACGGACCAGGATATTCCCTTTGTCTCATGTTTAATGAAGGAGCTTTGCTGACTCCGCCAGAACCGAGCCCTGAGAACCTCAGTGTACCACCCTCAGACAGATGGTCTGGTTAAACAATTTAATCAGACTTTGAAGGAGATGTTGCAGAAAGTCATGAGCCAAGACAGAAAGGACTGGGACTTACTCCTTCCCTGCTCACTATCCCAGAGGTCCCACAGACATCCACCGGATTCTCCCCCTTCGAGATATTATATGTCCGCCAGCCCAAGGGTATCCTTGATATACTAAAGGAGGACTGGGAAGAGAAACTACAACAAGGAGCCAGTGTGATTGAGCATATCTCCCAAATGTAGGAAAGGTTGGCCTGGGTCACTTCTATTGTCCAGGAACATTTAGAAAAGGCGCAAGAGACCCAACAGACATATTATGACCGTCAGGCAAGGATCCGGAAGTTCCAGCCGGGGGATTGGGTGATGGTCCTGGTTCCCGCAGTAGAAAGCAAACTGCTCGCCAGGTGGCAGGGTCCATACGAGGTTGTGGAAGCTATTGGTGATGTGAACTATAAATTAAGCCAACCCGATCACAGGAAGAAGTTCCAAATATACCATATTAACCTCCTGAAGGTGTGGCAAGACCGGGTGGCTTGCAATGTCTCGTTGGCCATAACCCTGGGAGAAGGTAAAACAGAGGGGCAAGTCCATATCTTTCTTGAGCTGTCTCCTACACAGTACAAAGAAGCAGTGGAAATGGTTCAGCGAAACGGGGATGTCTTCTCCGAACGACCTGGTTGGACTGTTACAGCCTACCACGACATTGTGACGGCTCCGGGCATAAGGATAAGGGAAAGAGACCCTACCATATCCCAGAGGCCAAGAGGAAAGAAATTCAAGCCAAAGTCGACAGAATGTTGAAGCTCGATGTCATAGAAGAGTCCCATAATGAATGGTCAAGCCCCATCGTCCTCGTGCCAAAACCAGATAATACTTGGAGGTTCTGTAATGATTTCAGGAAACGAAATGAGGTATTGCAGTTTGATGCATACCCCTACCTAGGGTCGATGAACTGATCGACCAGGTGAGGAAGGTCAGATACCTCTCCACCTTGGACCTTATGAAGGGATACTGGTAGATCCCACTCAAAAGGGCAGCCCAGGAGAAGACCGCCTTCATCACCCCGGGGAGTTTATATCACTACAAAGTCCTCCCGTTTAGTCTGCATGGAGCACCTGTGACCTTTCAGCGCATTATGGACCAACTGCTGCACCCACACTCTCACTATGCTGCTGCCTATATCGATGATGTGGTCATCCATAGTACAGACTGGGAAACTCACCTTCAGAAGGTCGAGACCATACTAGTTACATTACGAGAAGCCTGGTTGACAGCAAACCCTGCCAAATGTAAAACTGGCTTTTCAGAGGTAAAATACTTGGGCTATATGGTTGGATGGGGACTGGTGAAACCCCAGGTGAAGAAGGTAGAAGAAATTCAAGAACTGGCCCCAACCAAACAAGAAAAAGCAAGTGATGGCTTTCCTAGGGTAAGTCGGTTACTACCGGAAGTTCATCCCTCACTTTGCCACTCGGGTCACTCCATTAACAGAGTTAACCAGGGCGAGATCACCGGACATCATGAGGTGGTCGGAAGCAGTAGATGAGGCATTCACCGACCTCAAGACAGCCCTCTATTATGATTGGGTACTGGTCTCCCCAGATTTTGATAAAGAATTAATTCTGCAAACAGATGCCTCTGATGTTGGATTGGGGGGCAGTACTCTCCCAGGTGGTAGCAGGAGAAGAACACCCATCCTGTACCTAAGTAGGAAGTTGTTACCCCGGGAACAGCAGTACGCTGTAGTGGAAAAGGAGTGCCTTGCTAGTGAAGTGGGTGACGGAAACCCTCAGATATTATTTACTAGGTTGCAAGTTCACTCTGGTGACCGACCATTCTCCACTCAAGTGGATGCAAACAAACAGGGAAAAAAATGCCAGAGTGATGAGATGGTTCCTTGTACTACAATCGTACCACTTCATGGTCCACCACAGAGTGGGGACACTGAACGGAAATGCAGACGGACTTTCCTGAAGACCCTACCTCTCGGCACAGGCCGCCCAACCCTATAGTGTTGAGGTGGGGAGGAGGATGTGTGGTAAACTCAGGTACTGGAGGAGAGGGGGTTTCGCTGAGTAAGATAGTCAGGGTACAGCTGTAGCTGATTCAGCTGATTGGCTGGAGCTGCACAGACAGGAGAGCTTTAAAAATACGAAGGAAAAACCAGCAGAGGGTTGCTGCAGGGGTAGAGGGCTGACAAGCTGCTTGGATGTGTTCCAGAACAGGAGCCCCTTAAGCAACCCTCAGGAGATTGGTCTCCTGAATTAGGCCAAAAAGAAAACAAGTTATTTGCATTGTGAGTTTTCTGTTTTACTGTTTGATGTTCTTCCAGAAGGTCTAGCCTTCTGGAAAAGGGGGGTTTCTAGTTAGGGTCGGGGATTGTTTAGTCAGTGCTCCCACCCAGAGTTAGGTCTTTTTATTTCTGTTTTTGTCTCATTTTGCCTGGTGCGGCTTAAAAAGGAAAAGGGCAGAAGCCCAAAGTTCTGTCTCACCAACTATTTTAAGAAAATAAAAATATACTTGGTTGATTTGATGTTAACAAACTGGTCTTCCTGAGACTTCTTAACCACCGCAAACTGATCCTCAATCCCGTGGCGAGGCTGCATCTTGTCACAGCCATTATACAGCTTACTGGCATTTCTTCAATTCACAGTCTGCTTTGAACAGTGCAGACATGTTCCCGGTCCATCAAAGATTGTCGCACTGAGCTCTAGAGGTAAGTATGGGGTGAGGGGGTTGTGGGGAGGTGGGTGAGAAGAGGGTAGGCGTGGATTAGTGGTGGGGGGCGAGGGACTCACCAAGGGACCATATTCTTGTTTCGCAATAAAAAAAAAAATGGACACTTATGGTATGCTGGGGTGGGCTCCCAGTGTGCCACATATGTTTGTTGGGGTGCAGGGGACTGGAGCCAGTGGGGATTGGGCACTCTGCCAGCCATACTGTGTGTGTGGGGGGAGCATGAGCATGCTGGGGTGGGCTTCCAGTGTGCCAATGTTTCTTGGGGGGGCTGCAGTCGATGGGGGATTGGGCACCCCCATTGGCCATACAGTGTGCTGGGGGGGCTCATGAGCAGAGCGGGATTGGGAACCCCCTTGGCACACAAAGTTTTGGCCGGGGAGAACAGTAATGAGGGAGGGGGAGGACATAAGCAGAGGAAGGGATTTCATACCAAGCTGTGCATGACAGCTGTTCGGCTGACGTCCATATACTAATTGCATACCTGCTACCACAGCTTATTGCAGCAGACCTTTTCTTAGAAGTGAAGACCAACACGGCCAAACTGCTGTCATACAAAGCTCAGCATGTATTGGTCTGGTAGGGTCGCACGTGCTACACTGAGCACTGCATTCAGGAGGAGGGTCACACACTTTCAAAAGTCATACTGTTGCAAGACGTTCCTTGTGTGTGCAGGTAAGCGGATGTAAAAAGGAACTACGAAAGAGTACAAAAAACACTAAACAACAATATAGCTTTAAAAAAAGCTGTTGGGTGGGTTTCATATGATCCTCTGGATTCTCTGCTCCTCCTAACTACTACACAGACAAACTGCCTCCTCTCTCTATCTCTGCAAAGGAGAAAGTGAAAGTATCTGCTTGCATGAGTCACCTCCTTCCTGCCTTGTAAAGCATGTGACTTACAGTACTGTAAGCCATATGATGTGTGTGGGGCTGCCAATACTGTTGTCACTTCACCTTACCTCGCATTATGGTGGAATGACAACACAAACTCATAATTACAAGGGCGAAGAGAGCCTTTTCCACTGGCCCACACCACATAGCGGAGTGACAACACAAGTGCCCACTTCGAGGGCACTTCACTGGCTAAATTTAAATTCGCTGCATCTCTAACTGTTAGCTACACTCATTTGTAAATTAACTCATTCGCCACTGACCTTAATGTGCTTTCTTCTGGGAACTGATAGAAAACTTTCCAGCAGCACAGAAGGGAGCACACATTACACAGGAAGCTTAACCAGTTGTAAACAAAGCAGAATGTCATTGTGTGTGTGCAGTAGGCAGCACATGTCACGGGAGCAACATGGCAGGCATACAAATGTAAACAAAACAAAGAAGAAACTGGGCTCTTTTCAGCCAGATGCTACACTGCACAACATAACTTTAAACAGCTACCTCAACAGATCAGAAGGAAGACATCTATGTGGTACTGAGTTTTTTTTATGTAGTACTGCTTTAAGTAGGAGGCAGAGATGTGTTCTGCAGCACCGGTCGAAACACTTAGTGGAGGACAACTGGCTCACATTCCTATCACATGCTACCACAGTATTTTTCTCTCCTAGATCATGCCAATAGAGCAACATGGCTCTGCCCATGCAACTATAAAAATATATATACTTTATAGGGTCTTTACTGCAAAGTGAAAGGAGCTGAGCTTTTTTGTAGTACAGATATGTTGAAACTCTGTCTTTGAAATGCATTATACTGTGTATGTAAGTAATAATACCCGACCGAGTAGGTGTTATTGGGATATAATTACCGGCTCTGCCCTTTTCCCATAGGGAAACCGTGGCGTAATATGCCGTTATAAAGGAGGGTTTATAACGGCAAACACACGCACGATTTCCCTTCCTCTGCGCATGCTCACGCAGCAGCGCTATCAGCCAAGAGCACTCCTCGCTTCCCTGTTACCAAAACCGAACCGCCAGAACAACTCGGCGGTAAGTCCTTTTCTTTTCTCCCCCATTATACCCTGCACAGAAAGACCTGAAGAAATGGGGTGGGGAAAAAATAAACAATTTAAAATACAAAAATCTCGGCACCGGAGTAAAAGGACCAACCTTGGCATACACTGGCAGGATACACAGACCTCTTTATTTATATAATTGCTGAGGCAAAAAATAACCAGCAATTATATAAAATAAAAATAGATAGAAGAGGTATTAAACTTTTTACTTATACCCTCATTGTGGGATGTTAAACTTTTGCTAGGCGAAGCCCTCGGGGTTTATGTAGCATCCTCACTAACCCGGTGTGTGTAAAATCTCATTACACACCCCGACCCATACTTTATTCTATATATAACGGACTGTCCAGGGATGTAATATGGCCCGACGCCAAAGGCAAAGGGCCTTATATCTCCTGTAAGGTCCGATATATCCCATAACATCCACTCTGGAGGGTATTATTACACTTAGAAAATGGTGTACTATTATTGTTGTTTTTTAAATAAAGTTTATAAAAAAAGAGGGTGAGATATTAATAAATATTAACAGAAATGGCAGGTTCTCTAAAACAGTTCCTTTAGTGCCACTAGAGGGTACTGCTGCTTATGAGAAGGCAGTTTTTGGTATTACATAATTACAGTGCCGTGTTTTGTTATTGTTGGTTTTTTAAGGAACCTCGTATGAGTTTTTGCATTGCACTACCATGATCTCTGTAGGAAAACAAATGTTTTTGTTTTTAGAGTCTGAGCGGGGAGCCTGTGGCGGTGATGGAGTAAGAATGTCATGCAGGTCCGTTAGGCACAGTTGCACAGGGAATGTACAAGTGGAGTGGGCTGATGAAGTCTGGGAAAAAAACCAAAAAGGTATTTTGATTTATTTGTTGACATGGGGATGATTTGTTTGTGGCCAAGCGGCAGTTGTTTTTTTATTCGGAATTTCATCATGGTCAGGCCCTGGACTGGAGCGATACTTTCCTCCAGTCAGCCCCGGATATGGAGTGGCACTGTCGGCTAGCATGTGTTGCGTGGGCAGGGTGCTGATCGGAGGAAGGACATGGTGGCAATGCTGGTGTTCTTTTAGCTAAAAAAAAAATAAAACTTTTTTTATTGTACTGTGTGTAAGAGGTGTAGGGACTGGTCTGAGGAGGACTGTGTTGTGTGGGAGGGGGGCCTTTGGATCAGTGTCTCGCTATGCAAGTTAAAAAGGATTGGCTGCTATGATGTTTCGAGTGGGCACAAGGATACGAGGTGGTGATGGGTGCTGCCAAGAGGAACTTGTTATTTGTTGGGCATTGTTAAAAAATAACAATACTGGTGGCAGGAGGGATTAGCCAATCAGCTTCTGACTTTTGCGATGCCCATTTTCTAATGTGAAATAAACACAGGAGAGTAGGTCACATGTCTGCTTTCCTGTTCAGAAGGATGATAATATGGTACATGCTGAAACAAGAAATTTACCACATGGCCACTTGCACAGATTTCTGCTTTGCGTTGCTGGGAGAATTAGCAAGAGCAACTCTCAGTATGCTGAACAAAATTAGTCTTATTTCTAGGGTGTAGGAATTCATTAACCACGCAAGCCATGTAATAAGAATTTATTTTTGAGGGGCAATATTTTGTCCTATCACATGTTTACATGCCTACTAATGTTCTAATATGATTTTTCTTCCCTGTATAAACAAGCTATGATGAAAATCCAGACAACTGAATACTTTTTTAGTGCTTCCCATGCCTAACACCTCACTGGAGTATACAACTATTGGGCAACAATCAAGGTATAACTGGGACAATGAACAGAGTTATGTATAAACTAGGGTAACAAACGGGTCATGTATACATTTGAGGGCAACTCAGGGCTATGCATATAACCGTGGACAACAAACAATGCTATGGTGTACATACTCCTGTACTCATAGAAGAATCATAGAATGACAGAAATGTGATGGTAAAAATGGCCCTTTTAGACCTTTGAGTCTTCCCCTTACCTCCCTTCCTACTTGTCCTCTCATCCCCCCCTTAAGCCCCTGGTCAACCCCTTGTGTCTGTCCCATGACTTCATGAATCCCTCCACCGTTTTGACCCCCACCACCTCCTCCTGCAGAATGTTCTAGGGTTCCACTACCCTCTCAGTAAAGTAAAGCCGCCTCACATTGCCCCAACCGTCCTCCTTCTAACCTTAGACTATGATCCCTAGTTCTAGCACCTACTTTTCCTGTGAATATATTCCCCCTACCTTATTAATCCCCTTCATGTACTTAAATGTTTCTATCATGTCCCCCCCTCCCTTCTAGTCTCCAGTGGATACAAAGCCAGCTACCTCAACCTCTCCTCGTAGGGCTTCCCATTCAACTCATGCACCATCTTAGTGGCCCTTCTCTGAACCCTTTCAATCCCATCTATGTCTTTGCATAGATGAGGTCTCCAAAACTGAATACCATACTCCAGGTGAGGCCTCACCATGAATTTGTAAAGTGGTATCAGCACTTTCCTCATTCTGCTTGTTATACCTCTCCCTGTGCATGCCAGAATTCTATTCACTTTGCCCACTGCCTTGCTACATTGGGTACCCACTTTAAGGTTATTGGAAATTATAATCACCAGAACCCTGTCCTGCTCAGTTGCCTTGATTACACCCCCCCCAGTGTGTAATTTGCTTGTGGGTTATTTTACCCCATGCACATTGCTGTGCACTTTTTGGCATTGAATATCAGCAGCCAGGTCTCCAGCCACCCCGTCAGATATTTTACATATTTTACTCCCTCTGGGGTGTCCACCACATTGCATATCTTCTTATCATCTGTAAATAGGCAGATGTTCCCCTGAAGCCCCTCTGCTACAGGTATGTTGCTGATATAGATGTTAAACAGGATGGGACCCAGTGCCGACTACTGGGGGACCCCGCTCACCTCCCTTACTTCACTGAAATGCAACCCATTTACCACCACTCTTTGATTTCTGCCCATTAGCCAGTTCTCCACCCATGTTATTTTCTGTCCAACCACCAAACTTTCCAGCTATTTACCAGCCTTCTGTAGGGGACAGTGTCGAAATGCCTTACCAAAGTCCAGATAGGCCATATCCACTGCCCCTCCCTGATCTACCACTCTCGTCACCCATTAAAAAATCTTGATCAGGTTCATCTGAAATGACCTCCCTTGAGTGAAGCCATGCTGACAGACATCCTGTAGCCCACTTTCCACCAAGTAACTGACCACCCTTTCTTTTAATATCTCCTCCATCACCTTGCTCACCACTGAGGTGAGGCTGACCAGGCGATAATTGCCCGCATTCTCCCTGCTGCCATTCTTGTGAAGCGGCACCACGTCTGTCCTCTTCCAGTCTTTTGGTACCCACCCTCTATCCAGGGACAAGTTAAACAACCTCACTAGAGAAGCCACCAGCTCCTCCCTTATTTCTCTGAGTACCCTAGGATGCAAGGTGTCCAGACCCATAGCCTTGTCCACCATCAACCTACCTAATTTCTCTCTCTTTTCTCACTAATCAGGCTAGGATCCACCCGTACGTCATCATTTCCCCTCTCCCTTAACACCAGTCCCCTTCCTTCCCCTCCACCATGAAGAAAGAGCAGAAGTACCTATTTAGCACCTCTGCCTTCTCAAAGTCCCCTTCCACTTGTACTCACCCCTTCCCCTTCACCCTTTCTATTCCCTTCCTTGCTTTCCTCTTCTCTCCTATGTACCAGAAAAAAAAGTTTTATCACCCCTTTTGATCTGCTTAGCATTTCTCACCTCTATTTCTACTTTTGACTTCCTAATCTTCTGCCCTGGCACCCTCAGCTTCTCCCTATTAGTCTCTCTGTCTTCTTTCCCCTTTGTCCTTTTATATGATCCGAGCACCATTTTTCTTTCCCCAGTTTCCCCCCTCACTTCCATGGTGAACCAGAGAGGCCTCTTTCTTATTCTGTTCTTCCTCACCTTCCTTACACAGGTTTCTGTGGCTTTTAGTAACCCCTTTAAATTCCATAATTCCTCCACCTCACCTATTTTCTCCTTCCCCTCCATTTCATTCCTGAATATCCCTCATTCTGGCAAAATCTGCCAACCTGAAGTCCAGGACCTCTGTGATGGTCTGAGTTGCTTTGTTTCCTGTCCTAACCTTGAAGTTCAGTGTATTATGGTCACTTGCACCTAGGCTGACCCCCACTCCAACTCCTTCCACATGCTCCCCACTGGTGAGGACCATGTTAAGTATGCTGTTACCCCTAGTAGGCTCCCTAACCAGCTGTTGCGGGAAAGCTCCCTGGAGGGACCTGAGGATCTCTCTGCTCCTGGTCAACCTAGCTGATGGAATATCCCTGTCAACATCAGGGAGGTTAAGATCACCCACCAGAAGAATCTCCCCCTTGAGTGCCATCTGTTGAACTGCCTGCAACATCAGAGTGAAAGCTAAACCACCAGAGGGCATGCATATAAGCTGTAGGGGCAGATTTAAGGGAGAGTTATTTCCCAGAGAGGGTAGTACAACCATGGCACAGGTTGCCAGAGTGGGTGGTGGAGGTGGATACAGTGGAGAAATTCAAAAGTGCATGGGATAAGTACATGGGACTAGGGAAGGGAGGAGACAGGCAGAGGGGTGGGAGGTAAAAGGGAGATGGGGGGCTATATCGAGCAGACTTGATGGGTTGAATGGTCTTTTTCTGCCCGCACGATTCTATGATTCTATGATTCTGTGATCTGCCTATCCACTTCCTCCCCCTGCATTGGAGGTCTGTAAGTCATCCCTAGCCTTATTGATGCCCCAGACCACTTTTCTAGCCTAACCCACATGATTTCTGCCTCCCTAGGTCCTCCTGCCCTTCGGTCTCCTTAATGTCATCACTGATGTACAATGCAACAACCTCCCCCTTTCTTCCAGCTCTGATCCTGAAAATCCCGTACCCTGGGATACTTACTTCCCATGTCTGATGCTCAGACCACCAGGTCTCCATTATGGCTACAATATCAAGGCCCTAATTCACCATAATGGCCTCTAAGTCCACCATTTTGTTAATCAAGCTCCTGGCATTTGCGGAAAGTCCTTTCCACCATATAGCTCCCGCCTCTCTGTCCACTATCCCTTCCTTGCCTGCTCCCATCTGTATTCCCTTATGTGAGGGAGTGCTAGCTAGTTCATTCTCTCTTCCTGTCAAACTCTTCCCATTCTTAGCCTTGTACTCCCCCTACCAGTTTAACCCCCTTAAGACCTTATCAGTATAACCTTGTAATCACACCTCAGCACTCTTGCCTCCCTCCCACTTAGATATAGTCTATCCTTCCAATATAAGTCCTCATCCTCCCATGTGTACTCCACTCTCCTAGGCAGGTGAACCCTTCCTTTATGCCTAGCAGTGCTGGCACAGAAGATTGGCAAGACTTCTGAGAATGCCAAGGATCTTGTCTCTTCCATACATCCATTTGCCAGTGCCTTAAACCTCCTCTGGACCTCCTCCACTTCATTGCTCACCAGATCATTTGTCCCCAAATTAATGATTAGTTGTGGTTTGCCCACCACCCTTGTACACTCCCTGATTTTTTGCATCGCCCTCCCAGCCTCCATCCCTGGTTCACAAAAGACTGACCTTTGCCTGTAGGTAGGCCCTCTCCTGATCCAATATATCCTCTTGATGATGGAGTCCCCAATTACCATGGTATTATCCACCTTGATGGCTAACGGATCTGATCTTGTTCCTGGTCAGCCCTCCATCCTCGTCCTTTTCTTTCCAATTGCATCTCCCTGTCCTGAACTGCCTACTTGCTCCCCCCCCGTGTCCCCCCTAGTTCCCCATCTGTTCTTCACCTGGTGAAAGATTCTAGCCTTTTGTCTGCTGAATCCCTTTTCTACCCCTCTGTTCCCCTATTTATACCTCCCTGTCCTCCCCTATTTTCCTGCTTCCCATGATTGCCACCTACCTCCTCCTCCTGTGCTACCCCTCCCCCTTTTCCTCCCTTTGCTCCTTTTCCTTGCCTGCCTTTTCCCCCTGTGCCTTCTGTAGCCCTTCCTCATTCATCCTCTCATTTGCATCTCCTTTCCCTGTTCTTCTGTCCATACCCCCTATACCCCCTGACCCTTTTTCACTGACTGCACCCTGCTTTGCCAGATCTCCCCTAATCATGCCACTTTCCCCTCCCTTCCCTTCTGCCCATTCCTATTCCATGACCAATCCTTGCTTCTCCCTCCAGTTCCTCCAGATCACCCTGCTCCATCCTATTTGACAAAGTTGTGAACCTGTTGGACACTGTAATATCTTACCCCCTGCAAGTGGATGCACTCCCTCCCCTTGATTTTGAGGTATTTACCCTTCCCTGAGACCCTGGAATCTCCTTCCCTTTTCTTCTCACCTCCTGCCATCCTTTGCTTCCCCCACAGGTTGGTCTGAGCCCCTTTCCTCCCTTTCCCCCTCTGCCTTGTCCCTTATCTCTATGACCCCAGCAAGTCTCTTCCTTCTCCTCCCTCTTTCCATGTGTACATCCTCCCATATCCCCCTGCTGCCATTGTAGTTTCCCTCCCTCCTCTCTGCCCTTCCACTTCCCCAACACCTCCCCCATAGATTATTTATCTCTGTTGCTTTTTGCTTCAATCTGATACTTATCGGACAACTCCCTATCCCCTACAGTGTTTCCATGAACACTGCTGTCCCACAACCATTGCACCCCAGTATTCTTCCTGTTCTCCTGTGTACTCCGGAGCTCTCCTCCCCATCCTAAGAAACCCTTACCCTCCCTCCCCATGTCCTCTATAATAATTCATTTTTCTTGTTTTCCCTCTCTCTCTCCTCTGCCTCACTAGTGCAGTCCTCAGTATTCCTTGCCTCCCTCTCCTTTAAGTCACAGTGATCATATAAGATCATATAAGAGCAAGAATATATGTATGGTTCAAAACCACTTCTGTTTCCCTCTTTCTTGCTGTGTATGCTAATATCTGGCAGCAGCCCCTGCTTTGGCACAAATTCAGCATGTAGTGTACCCTCCAGTTCCCATTACAACAGCCTTCATGTAATCACTACCATTACAAGTATGTATTAAGTTATTTGGCCCCTTCAGATCATATTATAACATTATACATTGTAATTATCTCCACAATTTGAAGCATGTACCATGTTATATGTCCCCTTTGGTTCACTTGCCTGATGAATGTTTTTCCTCTTCTCTGCTACTCACCCTCCTGTAGTAGATGGTTTGCCCCTTTTAAAATAAAGATAGTCTATTTTTCCTTCAGCACTCTTCCCCAACTGAACTGTCCAATCCCTGTTGGGGGTCTTGAGTATTTAAGAAGTCAAGGGGGAAGGGGTGCGAGGGTGGGCAATTTTTTTCATGGTTCCACCAGTGGGTTATGATGGGAATAGGGAGTCACTAGTCAGGACAAAGTCAGCCTCTTCTCTCTGTTCTGCTGCTGCTGCTGCTGCTCTCAAAAGCACCTGATGCACTTTCTCAAGGGGTACCCGGCTAGAATTTTACATTCCTAGCTACACTCCTGCCTTATGTACTGTAGGTTAAACAAATCAAGTACATGCAAACACCCTTGCTCATTTTGAGAGCTGAAACATTGAAAAAGTGATGCAATAAACGTTTGTTTAGAAAGAAAACATTTTTAGGATATTTTTTAATTGGTTCAGCTGGGCTTGTTCTTAGAGTGTGTTGCTGTGCACCTGACCTGTGCTTGTTGTGAGAGGTGGCGAGGCAGCTCCTGATCTCAATGTTACTTTACTAAATATATAACATTTTTAATATTTTTTGTTTACAAGTGCAGCATTTTGTGTAATGGTTTCTGCACTGATTACTGATTTTGAGTGGCTATATCTGCAATTTCTTTTTAATGTTTCTTATCGGATTTGTGCATGCCAGGATAGTCTCATTTAGGTGATGCACCTAGTTTACATGAGGGATCTTAGGGATTGTACAGCAGAAGAGTCCAATATTACATTTACCATAGGCATAAGACTGGGGTTCAAGGTTACATTTACAGTAAATATATACAGTAGTTACTGAGCTTTATGCACTAATGAGTCTGTTACACACTGCAGGGTGATGCCCTGACTGTGTGTAGCTGTGAGGCCTGGGCATGTGTAGCATACTGCAGCATGCACCAAGGTGCAGGATTTTGGCACTGGGGTATGCTTCTGTTCACACAGGTGTGGACAGCACAGTGCTCAGGTAGGTAAGGGCAGTCTGCATGGAGCTGGGAATGCCCCATGACCTTAAAATACAGGGGCATATGTGGCCCATGGCCCACACCTGCAGTGCACAGCATGAAGCATACCATGCACATTTCACAGTGTTATGGACACTACACGGGTTGGGTCATCATGGCATTATGGAAGACAACAGTTCATAGGTGTGTAGGGGAATGGCTACGGTCACATGCCTTTGCTATATGCACTCCATGCACTGATGACTGACACTAGGAGTAATAGCAAATCCCTATCAGGACCAAAGATAGCCATGGAGATGCTGGCCAATACCCTTGAGTGGTATGCTGCTCTACTGTATGGAAATGAGGATAACCGCTTCTTGAGGGGGTCACCCAGCCTGTGAGAGAGTGCAGATACAGTGCACACCGCACCTTAGGAAGGCTTTGCTCCACAGTCACCACTAACACCTATGGTCTTGCTTTTTCAGCCATTCCAGGGATAACCAACTGAGATCCTGCTGTGACTGGGCCTACAGGGGCCATCCAATCTGTGGATGAGGTGCCATACTACCCAGGTGGGGCCATGCAACTTCCTGAGACCTTGAATACATTAGGAAATACTACTACTGTGATGAATTCAGGACAGCATGATTCATCTTTGAGCCTACCACAATGAGTACAGCCCCTGGACAGGGCAGAGGGTGCATGGGTACAAGGGGTGCATGGGGGTTGGGGTGCATGGGGCAAGTTGGCAGGCTGACATGGGGGCCATGCCATCTAGGACATAGCTGCATCCATCTCACGTGTTCCTTTTCCATCTGCAGGATACCCCTTTGCAACTGAGAGTGATAAGGCTCTGAAGGAAGGGACCCAGCATTGTAAACATCGGTCCCAAGCTCCTGCAACAACCACTGGAGGAACAGGAGAAGGCATCATGTGTTATGTGTTATTTGGGGACAATTAGACAAACCTGTAGTGCATAGTGGCCAGGGCCATGGATGTTTTCAGTGCTGGCATCTATTGGTTGTAGGTGCCTGGCCACTAGACATGTGTACCATGCTGCGTGATGCTGGCACAGGTATCACACAGCCATGGATTGTCACCAGGGATATGTGACAAGAACTTATGGGACTCCAACATTTGCCATGTGAACAGAAACATAGAATTTGACAGCAGATAAGGACTGCTTGGCCCACCCAGTCTGCCTATTTCCCTACCTAATGGATAAGCTGCAGATCCTAGTTAACCAAGAGCCTACTTCTTCCTACCCCCACCCCCTAGAATTGCCTTATGACTGTCCCATGCATGCTTGAATTCCACCACTGTTTTGACTCCACAACCTCCTCCAGAAGGCTGTTCCATGCATCCACAACCCTCTCTGTGAAAAATACTTTCTTAAATTACCCTGAGCCGCCCCTCTATCTTCAAATTGTTCCCCTTGTTATTGCACACTTCTTTTTTGAAAGATGCTACCCTCTTGGACTTTGTTGATTCCCTTGAGGTACTTGAAGTTTCTATCATGCCCCCCTCCCTCCTTTCCTCGAGGCTATACATAAGCTCCTTAAGTCTCTCTTCATGTCTTCGGCAGACTCTGCACCATTTTAGACTGTACACTGTACAGTACAGCATTGTATCATGCCTCCGAGAATGTACACTATATGGCATATTTGATGTATTATACTGGTGCAAAAAACAATGTGTAGAACAGCTGTTCTGCATCCCATGCTGTACATTAGGTGATATTCCAGTGCCCCAGATTGATGTGGCACCTCCTTGTAGCCCCAGGGTACTTGTCCTGTTTCCATGGAGCTGACAATATGTTCTATGGAGGCCACATTTATTTGGTTTACCATATTACCAATACAAAGATTGGATATCACCATTTAAGAAGCCCAAAGTGGGACATTTCATACTGACACATGGGTTTTCACTGGACATTATGTAACCTCAACCATATAGCAGATTTCTTTTCCCTAACTAATCAAAACTACAGATTGTAGCTGTTTGGAGTTCATATTTTCTATCATATCAAGGTATCCTAGTTTTGTTATCTTACTTTTTCTGATTTCTAGGAGAATGTATGAAACTATTATTTGTGCTATAGGATCAGGACATTTGGCAGTTTGTATGCTTTGTGGCAGGACATAGCTGCACAAACTAAGACTGTTCTGATTGGACCAGGACACGTAGTAGCCCTAATTCATGTCAATGGGAGCATTTACACTATTGATGGCTCTATTGCCTGGTAGAATGCTGTGCTTTTTTTCTTTTTTAGTCTTTGGTAACCAGGTAAGGCCCACTAGGCACAAGTGCCTGTTTTCAGGGGCGACCTGGGAGCACTGGACAGTTAAGTTACTTGCTCAGAGTAGCACAGTATGCAAGTGGATGTTGTGAGAATCAAACTCAGGTCTAGTCTGCTGAATGTACCATGCAGCTCATTCACATCTCATTCCTCTAACCTCTAGACTATACTGCCAGCCCAAAGATGTGAGCACCCTGATTTGCATTGGCACCTTTACAGCTGCCATTTAGGTCATGCTAAATGCCTTACTCTTTATTTACGTATTTTTTGTATTTCTTTCATATTACTTATTATGCTGAGCTCATGAACTTTCATGTGTGATTTATTGTATGAATCTTACTAATATTATACTTTGGTTGAATATTAGCTGTAGGTGATGAAAAGAACTTATATTGAAACGTTTTGAATATAAAGTATACAAAGTTAGAAGAATTGAATGTATCACCAAAAGCTATGTTTGTCATTTTTTTTAAAGTTAATTCTACTGATTTTACTTCTCTTGAGATATTAGTAACCTGTTTCCTTTTGCACTGGTTGTTCACAATTATAGCACTGTCTCTTTAACTTAATTTGTATAAATGTATCAGCATTTCTGAATTCCTTAGATCCACCCCCAAGGAAGACCCACTGAGGGTTGAAGCACAGGGCTTTGTTTTCTCAGGCTACCTGCCAGAATAAACTGTACTTGTGCACAAACTTATCCACGAAAACTGGGTGCTGAGCATCTTTCTTTTTTCAGTTTAAACTCTAGTGGCTGCTTTTTTGCACCGCCATATCTGGAGTGCACCTTTGTCTTCAAACGTTTGTTGCCCTTTAGGTCATGTCGTACCAGGGGTGCTCTGCACATTGCTATGTGTCCACATCAAGCTGTTCACAACTTTATACCTACACTAACCCAGATGGCAAACATGGAAACCTTCCACCTCAGCAGCACAGCATTGCCCATCCGTGCTGGTGACCATCTGTCATGCAAGTGCAAGTCTGGCACATGTGGTAACAACTGTGCAAGCCACACCCATCTTATATGACTCCACACCCATGCTATGTGATGAATAATGTCTGAGTAGCAATGGTGCATAGTAGAACTGTGTAATATAAAATTCCACCTGAAGAATCCCATGGAAATACTATTCTGATTCCATGGAATTTCATGGAATTTGCACAAATAGTCAGTGGAATGTCATCAAATTTAACATTTTAATTATTTTGCTCTATTTTTTAAAGTACACATCCAATTGTCACCAAATTTGGTATGTAGACAGTAGTGGCTTTCCTAAGTATATAACATTTTAGAGTCATAGTTTAAAAGGCAGTGAGTTATGGGTGACCAATCATTTAATTAAAATTTAGTTTCCAGTTATTTCAATCTAATTTTAAAATTTCTTATCCAAATTTTTCCACAGTTTTACGATTTAGGGAAACATACAACATGGGTATGTGGACCTTGTTTTAAGTCTGAAGCTTCAAAGGGGACGAGTTACAGGCAGATAAACATGTTGCCAAAATTTAGATTTCTGTTATTTTAGTATAATTTTGATAGTATTAATTGACATTTTATATAATGTTATAGGTAGACATGTTGTCACTACATTTATGTATGTTCACGGTTTCAGATTTCTAGGTTGCAATGGGACTGAGTCATAGCCTGCCAAACATATTGCTATGCTTTTAATTTCAGCTATTCCCCTCTAATTTTAGAACAACATAACAACATTTATCCAGATTTGAAACATTTAAACTGCTATATCACATGGTAATTTCTGACAAATTCATATTTACAGTTTTAAATTGGACTGGATTAAAAGTTCTCAAACTTTCACAATATTTTAAAATTAAAATGTACAGGAATGTAAACTGCAAATTTATAAACCCCTGAAACTTTAAAACTAGAGAATGCAATGCCATTAAATGTGGCAGTTTCGTAGACATTACAAGAAGAATATGTGTGTCAATTTTATTAATATCTTGCTGTCAGAAAATGCAAAACAAAATCTGTACTTAAAGTCAAATTAGATGAGTCTTTGTGAAAACTGTGGAATTTCATAAAAATTCATAAAACTGGATTTTACATAGATACATAGATACATAGATACATAGACAGTGTCGGCAGATAAGGGCCTATGGCCCACCCAGTCTGCCCATTTGAGCCTGTAAGTTCAGTTTATGTTTTCCTAGAAGTCTGTTGCCCATTACCCTGACCTCCAGAATTCCTTAATGTCTATCCCATGCATTCTTAAATCCGTGATTGTTTCAGCCCCCACCACTTCCTCTGGCAGGGGTGTTCCTTGTCCACCACCCCGTTCTGTGAAGAAATTCTTCCTCATGTTTCCTCTGAATCGTCCTCCTCCAACTTCATCCCATGCCCTTTAGTCCTGGAACATCTTTTCACTTAAAAATAGTGTATTCTGCACCCTGTTCCTCCCTGTGAGATATATGTATGTCTCTATCATCACCTCTCTCCTTCTCTCCTCCAGGGAGTACATGTTCAGTTCTTCAACCTGTCTTCATAGGACTTGTGATGCAATCCATGCACCATCTTTGTTGCCCTCCTCTGAACCTTCTAAACCCTGTCTATGTCCTTACGTAGGTATGGTCTCCAGAACTGTACACTGTACTCCAGGTGGGACCTCACTAATGTCTTGTATAAGCGGAATTATGACCTCCCTTTTCCTGCTGGTGATGCCCCTGCCTATACATCCCAGCATCTATTTGCTTTACCTGCTGCCTTGTCACACTTGTTTCCTACCTTGAGGTCATCAGAGATGATAACCCCAAGATCCCTTTCCTGCTTGGTGCATGCTATATCCTCACCCCCCAACTGATATATTGTGTTAGGGTTTTTGTGCCCCATATGCATTATCTTGCACTTCTTTGCATTGAATTTCAACTGCCAAACCCCTGACCATTCTTCAAGTTTCTGCAGGTCCCTTCTTATTCTGTCTACACCCTCTGGTGTGTCTACTCTGTTACAGAGCTTTGTGTCATCAGCGAACAGTGAAATTCTGCCTTCTAGGTCCTGTGCAATGTCACTGATGAAGATGTTGAATAGGACCGGTCCCAGCACTGATCCCTGTGGTACCCCACTGGTCACTCTTCCCTCTGTGGAGTGACAGCCATTTACCACCACCCTCTGTGTCCTGCCACCCAGCCAGTTACCTACCCACCACACTACTGTCCTGCCCACACCCATATTCCCCAGTTTGTGTAATAGTCTTCTATGTGGCACAGTGTCAAAGGCCTTGCTGAAGTCCAGATAGGCCATGTCCACTGCTCTCTCCTGATCCACCTCTTTAGTCACCCAGCCAAAAAATTCAACGAGGTTGGTCTGACATGACCTCCCCCTGGTGAAACCATGCTGCCTTGGGTCCTGTAGTCCATTGACAACCAGATGTCCCACCAATCTCTCGTTCAGTAGTGCTTCCATGATCTTCCCCACTACTGAGGTGAGGCTGACTGGTCTGTAGTTCCCTGCTTCCTCTTTGTTCCCACTTTTGTATAAGGGGACTACATCTGCTATCCTCCAGTCTTTGGGTACCTCCCCTGTTTCCAGTGATTGGCTAAACAGGATAGCCAGAGGTTCAGCCACCACCTCTCTTAGTTCTTTAAGGACCCTGGGTGCACCCCATCTGGTCCCATTGCTTTATCAACTCTTATTACTTCCAGTTCCTTCAGGACTTTTTCGTGTAAAGGGACTTGTGTCCATTTCCGCACCATTCTCACCCTTGTACTCCTTCAGACCCATTACCTTCTCTTCCTCAGTAAGGCCTGAGCAGAAATACCTGTTCAATATGTCAACTTTACTGATGTCATCCTCCACACGGCCCCATCCTCCCCTTCAGTCTCACTATCCCTCCTTTGTCTTTTTTTTCACTTATGTACCTGTAAAAGGTTTTGTCCTCTACTCACTGATTTTGCAGTGTGTTCTTCTGTCTGAGCTTTGGCTTCCTTACTGACCTCCTGCCTCCCTTTGCTTCTCCTGGTACTTCTCCTATCCCCTTCTGCCTGTGTCTTTTTTGTATTGCCTGAATGCAATCTTTTTTAGCTTTCACTTTCTTGCTACCTTTGGAAAACCATAATGGTCTCCTCTTCCTTTTCCGTTTACTAACCTGCTTAATGCATAATTCTGTTGTTCTTGTAATTCCCATTTTAAATACTGCCCACTGTTCCTCAACCCCTGGTTCCTGTCCCATTCCTCTTAATGCCTCTTTCAAGTATCTCCCCATTTTCCCAAAGTCTGCCCCCCTAAAATCCAGGATACATGTTTTTGTGTGGTTTGGTTCTGCTCTTTCTGTGATTTCAAACCACAATGACTGGTGGTCACTGTCCCCAGGTGCTCCCCCACTGTTACCCCATCACACTGTCCCTGTTTGTGAGCACAAGGTCCAGTATTGCCTTCTGCCAAGTTGGTTCCATGACCAGTTGCTTGAGGAAGGCACCCTGAAGGGAGTCCAGGATAAATCTGCTCCTAGTTGATGCTGCTGCTGGGATGCTCCAGTCCACTTCTGGAATACTGAAGTCTCCAACCAGTACTACCTCACCCTTGTCTGCCATCCTTTGGATGGCTAGCATCAGCTCCCTATCTATTTCTTCATCCTGGGCTGGTGGTCTATAGACCACACCTGTGCGGATGGCTGTTCCCATTTTCCTTTCCAGCTTAACCCACAGTATCTCTCCCCCATTTTGTTCCTCCTGGATCTCTGTGGCCCTTATGTCATTTTCACATACAGTGCCACCCTCCTCCCTTCCTGCCTGCTCTGTCTCTTCTGAATATGTTATAGCCAGGTATGGCCATCTCTCAGTCATGGTTATCATTACACCAGGTTTCAGTGATGGCCACAATGTCCAGGTCTGACTGCACTATGACAGCCTCCAGAGCTTCCATCTTGTTGCTAAGGCTCCTGGCATTTGCAACACATGGATTTTCATGATTTGACCCTCCTAGACTGTTTCACTGTTCTACCCAGCCCTTCCTTGCTTGTCCTTTATCCTGGTTCTCCTTGCTGTCTGCCCTTCTGCTGAATTGTGCCCCTTTCTGCCTATCCACCTCTTGGGCACTAATCTCCATCTTTTGCACACTGCTTTGCAGAATAGCCACTCCTCTGGTTTACTGGTTCCACTGCTAGCTGTGGGGGTGAGCAAGTAGTTACCCTCCTTGCTGGCCTGCCACCCCTTTGCTAGTTTAAATGCTTGTCAATGTAGCATTTAAACTTATCATTAGTGTAGATTCCCTCCAGGATGGATGCAGGCCGTCGACTTGAACAAACCTCCATCCTCCAAGTGGATCCCCAGTCACCAATGAATCCAAACCCTTCCTCACAGCACCAGTTCTTCAACCATGAGTTAAAGTTCCCTGGTGCATGCACTCCTATCGCTCCCTTGCCTCTGTAGGTATGCTTCTGAGAAAATGAGAGAAGTAGCTGCCTTGAGACCCCTCCCAATTTCCTAAACTCTTCCTCAACTTCCTTTGGCTCCCCATTTGCCAGGTCATTAGTACCTAGGTGGATAATGACGTCCAGCTCACCCTCCCATCTTGCCTTCCCAGTGATCCCCAGGATCTTCCTTCCATCCCTCCATGCCGTGGCACCTGGTAGGCACCTCACCTCCCTGTCCTCCCCCTCCTGTGTTCCTAGCTGGATCCCTCTTATGATGGAGTCCCCCACCAGGATTCGCTTCCTCCTCCTCTGGGGTCCACTGCTTTCCCCGCTGAGATCACCTCCTTGGCTAACCTCCACATCCTTTCCTTCCACTTCTGTGGGTACCTCTATTTGGTTGTCCTCATTTTGTCAAATTTTACTTAGCCTTATCTGGGGGATTGAAATTAAAGGGTAGGGATATGAGAGGCTTGAAGTGCAGGGGGTCACCACGTTCAGAAGTTAGAAGTATAGTTTCACCATGAAATGGACAGCTGAGCTGGGTAGCACACCAGTGGCAGACCCCCCCCAAACTGGACCAAGAAAGCAAAGAGTGTCAACAATTCCAACCACAATGCAGGATATTTAAGGTTCACACACAGTAAACTGATGACCAGGGATCCAGATATGCATGCAAGTCTGGGACTTAGACATACTTAAAATGATGTAGTGAGGAAAGACAATGTCAGGGGCACCAGTAAGGAAGAATTCTGGTTATTCCAACAAGATAGGTTGATAGGAAAAGGAGTAGGTGATACTTGTTTGAAGGGGTTTTGTTACTGTAAAGAACAAGGAGGATATCACTGGGATCAGTAGTTCTACTGAGTCAATATAGCTGCGCTAAGAGGACGGGAGGCAAATAGCCACCCAGAGAGGAACAACATGACTGCAAAAAGTTCAGCCCAGCTTATCAAATTAAGTAGTGATACATGCATTGTGAACGTTCAATTACGAAAAAAGAATTCTGGATGCTTTTCCACTATAAATTTAAAACTGCTAAACCAATTTATCTAATTGTGTTAGACATCAGGATACAGTGACATCAGATATGCATAACAAATTTTAAGTCTGTGCCTGCAAGAGCAGAGAATTTACAAACATCCACATTTCTCAGAATTTTCAAAACATTTTGCCAATATTTACATACTAATATTTTTATCCCAGTAACTTAAAAATCTATTATCCAATTCTCTCTCCGTATTTAGATGATTATATAACCATTACAAAAAGGTTATTAATAGTAGCCTTACACATGTCTAGCTCTGCAGGTGCCCGAGTTATAGATATATAAAATATTTCATGAAATTTCCCACAAAAAATAAAATGACAGACTTTGAGCCTTATCATTTTGTGGCAATGCATCCTAATGTCATGAAATCTAGCAAATGTTTAGAAAAGCTATCATCAAGTTACCATGCCAACTTTAAGATCTCTAGCCCAACAGAGAGCTGGGATATACAGTATGTAGATTTTTTTAAATATATTTATTGAAATGTTTCACCAGGAAGGCACACTGAGCAACAGGTTGCTTATCTCCTGGTGCAACCTGAGGGGGAAGGGTTAAAATAAGGCTGAGACATTTTACATTCAAGTTACTAAGATCAATATAGTATACAATTAATTAAGGCAGTCGTTACAAACAGTGTTGCATACATATGTAATTTGTGAGAATAATTAATAAGTGCAAAAGTAATAAGTGAACAAGTACTGTCATGAAATAAGGGGTGAAGGAGAGAGAGAGAGAGGATGAGAGGATGAGATGACAGATAGTGTGGAGTCGTGTCCTGGAGAGACCCCCTTCAGGATGTGAAGAACCCTGCAAGGGGATAGGGGACCAGAGCAGGGATTAGAGAGGGAAAGAGAGAGGGACTAAGTGTGATTAACACCTAGGAGAGGAAATAAGGCATGACCCAAAAAGAGAACCCTTCAGGATGCGATGAAACTTGCAAGGGGGCAGAGAACTTTAGGTGATTGTAAACCCCTCTACCATTAGGCATTGTTGTTATAGAGGGATAGTTAGCAGGAGGAAAAGAGAAATAACACCTGGGATGGGATAAGTCCTGATCCAAGGAACCCTCCAGGATGCTGGGGACCCTGCAAGGGGAGCTGGAAGGCCAAGGATAGGTAGATGGTGGAAGAAAAGGAGGCAAGACTAGGTGCTATAGGACGCCTTTAGGATGATGAGAACCCTGAAAGGGGAGTGTGAAGGCTAGGGGAAAAAGGGATAGAGTAGGGGAATGTAGAAAGGTATGAGAACTAGCACCTAGGAGGGGCTAGGATCAGGAGAGGCAGTAGAGTCGAAAGAGACATTGGGTAAATTCAGAAGGGGAATGAACTGTAAGGAACAGTTAAGTGCAAGATAGTTGGAAAGGGCAGTGTTGTTGGAATAGAGGGATGAGGAATGTTGGGTTTGTGGAGGTAGAGAGTTCCTCATTTTAGAGAAACTGTAAGAGTACACAGACTGGCCATAGAGGCTGGAGCAGTGGGGGACAGTTAGTATGCCAGTGTCAGTAGACCTGAGGGAGTGGGAAGGAGGAGGAGGTTTTATAAATGAGGGGGAGAGGTAGGAAGGGAGTTCACCCAGCCAGTATTTAGTGGTGAGTTTAGTGCAGTGTTAGAGGTTTCTATTTGTAAGGGAGGGAAGGAAATGGCTTGATAGAGGTCACAGTGGTGGGTGCAAGAGGGGCATCAAGGGCAAAGTGGCAGAAGGAGTTAAAGAGAGTGTCCAATCTGGTCAGAGAGACTTAGGAGCAGCACCATAGACTACATCACAGAAGTCAATAATGGGGAGGACCATCTTCTTGATAAGCTCACACTTTGCCAGAGGAGGGATGCAACTGCAGTTCTTGAACAAGGCACCGAGCTTGGGGAGCAATTTTTTTCTGGATGGTGTCAATGTGCCCAGAGAAGTTGAGGTGTTGGTCTAACAAACCCCAAGGTAACTGAAGGATGAGGTGTCCTCAAATAAGGTCCCATCAAAAGTGCAGAAAGTGAGCAAGAAGGGAAGCCTAGAAAGTCTCTACCTTTTGCCAAAGGTCATGGAGACTGTCTTCTTGGCATTGAGGAATAATTGATGGTTTTCAAACCAGAGCTGGACCTTGTTGAAGTTGTTCTGCAAGCTGGATGTAATCTCAGATGGGCATGAGCCAGATGCATACAGGACAGTATCATCAGCGTACATGTGTATAATGGAGGAGGGGAGCAGACAGATGGCAGGTCATTAACAAAGATGGAGAATAGAAGGGACCAAGCACAGAGCCCTGAAGGATGCCAGTGCAAATTGGGAGGGGTGGTGAGATGCCATCTATGATCTTAACTGATTGGGATTTACCAGTAAGGTAGGCCTTAATCCAGTTAGTGTCAGACGGGGTTAGACCAGCAGATGAGAGGGAACCAAGGAGAAGGGAGTGGGAAACAGTGTCACAAGCCTTGGCAAGGCTGACAAATATGGATGAGGTGATTTGGCCATTGTCCATCCCAGAGAGGATGGAGTCAGTGAGCTGAAGTAGGGAAGTGGTGGTAGAGTGTTTTTTCCTGAAACCAGATTGGAATGGGTGAAGAAGGAGGTATCAGATAGAAAGGAGGTGAGTTGAGAGTGGACTAGATGTTTTTGTAATTTGGCTAGGGTAGGGAGTAGTGAGATGGGCGATAATTGCCCAGGGATGAGAGGTCCCACCTTTAGGTTATAGCTAAAGATTCTCATGACATTTCTCTCAAAAAATCAAATTACAGATTTTGAGCACTTATAGTTTTGAGACAACTATCCTAATGTCATGAAATTTAACTCATTGTTAGGACACCTATCATCAAATAATCATGCCAAATTTAAGATCTTTGACCCAATAAATGGCTGAGGAATATGTAGATGAACATTTTCATGAAATTTACCACAAAACTAAAATGGCAGCATTGAGCATCTATACTTTTGAAAAAGCCATCCTAACTTCATGATGTTTGGCAAGTTATTTGAAACCCTCCCAGAAAATAAGCATGTCAAATTTCAGGACAGCTCTAGCTCAATAGATAGTCGATTTATGACCACATTAATAAATAAAAAAAAATTCTGCAAAATTACAATGAAATTCTGCAAAATTTCATGGATTTTCATGAAATGTTATCAACATTCCATTAATTTAGAATTTTCCCATTCTGCACAGCTCTAATGCATAGGGCCCAATATCTACCAATATTAAAGTTTCAACCTGGTCATATTGAGTTACAATTGATCCAAGCCTCAACTATTTAGCTGTGCTGTGGATGCATGGGTTTAACTGTGAAGTGATATTTTAATTTATTTATAGCATATTTAACAGGTAATCAAAACTAATCCAGTTGGGCTCCTTTTCCTGTTGTGATCCAGGTCAAGGGGGTGTACAGACATCAGAGATAATAAATAATTAACAAAACAGGGTATGCAGTAAAATAGATCCATATACTTTGCAAAAAACTGCATGAATGCACTAGTTAGGGTTCAGATTAAAGCAACAAAAGCAGGGATACATGATAGGGTTTCCAAACCTAACTCCCACCTCCTCCCTGCAAGCAGCAACAGGAAAAAGGTTTTATGGTTTGGGCTGTCTTCTTGGTGAATCGGGGTGGGGTCATCCTTGGGGTTTCTCAGCCCTAATGCTTACCCTATTTCTTGAGCAAATAAGTTCATATATGATCTGTTTTCTTCAGGCATGGGCCTACAGGTTGTTGGTAAAATGTGAGGAAACAGTTCTATGCACCACAGTTCTGTATGTTTGAAGATTATATCAGAATTAGGTGAACATTAAGGTTGAGGACCCCAAGGAAAACTCCACCCCTGATTTGCCAAGATTCAGGACAATCAAAACCGTAATGATTTTCTTTTTGCTGCTAGATGGGTGGGGAATAGTGTTGCTCGGATAACTCTTTGATGGATCCAATTGCCCTCTGTCGGATAGGGACAGTATCTGACCTTGAATCTGACTCAAAATTATACCAAAGTCAGATGTCAGATCCACAGTCAGATACCAAAGGATTTGAGGTCAGATACAGGGATCCAAGGTTGGATACAGGAATCCAAGGACAGATACACATATCCTAGGTCAGATCCTTGGTTAGATCCATGGATCCGATGTTGAATCATGAGATCCTGGGGGGGGGGCAATTGTATTAGTGCTTCAACGGCAACACTGTGGGCATTACAACTCCTTTTAAGCAGTAACATGTAAAATGCAGATAACAGCAGACTGTGATGCACTGACATTAAAATTTCGATACATCCCAGGTTGGCATCACCATGTAACAGTTATGTATGTTTTAAAAAAAGAATATGCATACTTTATGTTGACTGTATTACTAATCTGTAGTTGAATAATGAATGTCTTTTTGTTTATCCTGTCAGTGACTGTACCGCTTACAGCATTCATTGTGTGATGGAGAGTGATAATGAATACATCTCCATTGGATCATTGAAAACCCTGATGGCAGCAGCAGCATTCTTGCACCAGCATTGGTGATGACACAGCAGCAGCAGTCTTTTTTCCATTCTCTGTGATCTGGCTTTGTAGTAATGGCAGTGTCACATGGTACTCATTCTCAGTCACTGTTGCCAGTAATGTATCTCTGCAGATGAAACTGGACATGGTCAATGTATTGTGCCCTTTTGTACTGATCCTTCTCATTGAGAAAAATTACCTTGATGGAATGGCCTGTTGTTTGCCATCTTGTTTGTTGAAATTCTACATAATATACCTTCCTGGGCTGAGCTGCCATCAGTTCTCCATCATGAAAAGTGCATATGTTTGTGCTGCCACCAGAGGATGGGATGTGCTGCAAGTGCTTCTAGAGGAGAATGAGAGTTCAGTGGAGCATTTTGGCTTGTACACTGTTGCCAGAGGATGACCTGTGCTGCAGGTGTTTGAGTAGTGGGAGGAGGAGAGTTCATTGGCAGTTTGGCTCATACATTGCTGCCAGAGGATGACATGTGCTGCTGGTGCTTGAGGAAGAGTAGGAGAGCTCATAGGCAAGTCAGTTTTGCTTGTGCACTGCTGCCAGAGGGTGACTTGTGCTACTGGTGTTTGAGGAGGAGTGTTCATAGGCAAGGCGATTAGGCTTGTACACTGCTCCCAGATGGTGACTTGTGCTACTGGTGTGGAGTAGGAGGAATAGATTTCACAGGAAAGGCAGTTTGGCTTGTGCACTGCTGCCAGAGGTTGACTTGTACTGCTGGTGCCTGAGGAGGAGGAGAAGGAGGAGATTTCATAGGCAGTTTGGCTTGTACACTGCTGCTGCCAGATGATGACTTGCGCTGATGGTGCTTGAGGAGGAGGAGGAGGAGAGTTCATCAGCAAGGCAGTTTGGCTTGTGCGTTGCTGCCTGAGGGTGACTACTGCTGCTGGTGCTTGAGTAGAAGAAGGAAGGCTCGTAAGCAGTTTGGTTGGTATGCTGCTTCCAGAGGATGGTATGTGCTGCTGGTGCTTAAGGTGGAGGAGGAGGAGAAGAATTCATCAGGGATGCTACCTGTGAGGGAGACTCAATGAAAGAAACTGCATTTTACAGCTGGGCACAGAAAAATCAAGAATGTTCCCCATCCTCCAGTAGTTCTAATGGGTTGTGCTAGCATAACATCAGAAAAGCCATGTGGAAATCAAACAAAACCATGACAGTACGGATTAACTTAGGGTGTGCAGAATTATGGCATTAATACCTTAGTAGCTAAGAAGGATGGCTGTGAGGATGGCACTCAGGCCCATGATGGGATGAACACTCCATGAGGTGAGACTCAGAGGAGGAGGACAGTACATCATAGGTGCTACCTGTGAGGGAAACACAATGAAAGAAACATGTTTTGCAACAGGGCACAGAAACATCAAAAATTTTGATTTTCCCATTCCCCCAGTACTAGAGAAGCCTTTCCCTTAGCTACCTTCAACTAGTTGTCACTGTTAAGAAAACCAGGCAATTAAACCAACTCAGGACCATAGGATGCCACTGTAACTTCAACAGGCCATAACTCTGGTAGTCTTTGGAGTTAAGTGACAATCTATACATTGTTACTAAAGTCTCAGTGGGTACTACAAGAATATTATATGCCCCATCCTTAACTAGTTGTGGCTGTTAAGAAAATCAAGTAATTATACCTACTCAGGACCATAGGATGACACTGTAACTTCAACAGGCCATAACTCTGGTAGTCTTGGGAGTTAAGTGACAATCTATACATTATTACTAAAGACTCAGCGGGTACTATAAGAATACTGTAGAACTGATTTTAATCGCACTCTGTTTATTTTCGCTATATTCTCTGTGTTGACTTCATAGCGAAAATAAATGGAAAGCGATTAAATTTAGAAACTGTTAAGATCAGTTAACATCAGTAATGAGGAGAAAGAGGAGCAACTGCAAGATTTAAAAAAGGGAGCTCTATACAAGTCAAAAATTAGAAAGGCTTTTTGTTCCTTTGGTAGGTCGAGTTGTGCTTTCACAGTCTCACAATAAGTGGTAATAATGTACCGGATGGTTGTTTTCCTCATTTGCCCAGTGATTCACTGATTGTGTGATGTCCAATTCAGCTGGAAATTTGTGCTATGGATGACATGCTGTTGTCTTCCCCTGGTAAATGACTTGTGGGGGAAGCATTTGGCCGGCATGTGTGCAGGCAAGAACCAGGGAGACCTGCCTTTTATCCACAAAACTGGTCAGTGAGACTTGACGCGATCCTGTGTCCTCCATTGTCTACTCAGATACCGACACAATTTTAACTCCGGTCTTTATCTAGGTTGATTATTAGCTGTAGAGGTATGAGCTCCTGTGCACAACAATTTGATATTCTTTGTAAAAAAGCTGCCTTTAGAGTTATGAAATCAGAAAGCAACTTGCGTGCCACTTGTGTGCCTTTTCGTTTACTGTACCCCTTTCTATGTAGGAAACCCTATGCCCATTTACTGCTTAGTTGCAGGTGCCCCCCATTCTCCACCAAAACATGATGGCTGGTTGCCTTAACAATTCCCATTGCTATTGCCTGAATCACATGGCCATTCACTACCGCGTCCTCTACCCTAAGTGATTACAGCTAGTTCTTCAGAATCCATTTCTGAAGTTTCAAGTGGGTATTTGTGTTTCTGCTGGGAGGGCTTTAACCACTTGATGAGAGACATCTATAAACAAGTGAAGACTGTGAATGTTGTCCTTAGAATGACTTACTGATTCACTGACTGACTAAATACTAGATCAGTTAATTGCCTGCATGCTTTGTTGTCAGGAATTCGCTAATTCATTCAACCACGATTAAGTGAGTGCACAGCTGATCACGAATACTGGCACCTGCTAATATAATCAGTTCTACAGTATCATATGCCCCACCCTTTACTACTTGTGGCTGTTAAGAAAATCAAGCAATTATACCTACTCAAGACCATAGAATGACACTGTAACTTCAACAGGCCATAACTCTGACGATATTGGGAGATAAGTGACACTCTACACATGTTCACAAAGGTCTCAGTGGGCGGTACACAAATATGGTACACCCTGACCTTAACTAGTTGTGGCTATTAAGACAACTAAGTAATTTAAATCTACTCAGGACCATAGGATGATACTGTAACTTCAACAGGCCATAACTCTGGAAATATTGGGAGTTAAGTGACAATCCATACATGGTCACAATGGTCTCAGTGGAAACTACAAGAATACCATGTGCCCTACCCTTAACTACAGTGAAGCCTGCCAGGATGAAATTCACTTTTACAGCATTCTTCATTATGTTGCAGCAGAGTTACAGCAGTAAACAATGTAATTTCAATGGGAATGAATCCCTTTTGTAGTAGATGTAGTAGTAAAAATGTTATTCTGGTATTTAGAAAAGGATAACCCAGTTGATCCTAGACTTACTTACAATGGGGTCCCATGGGCATAAAAGGACACACATGTTACACATATAATATACAGCATATACAAATTTACAGTCAATACATAGTTGACACCAAAACATACTTTAAGTCAATTTACACAGTATGATCGCAACAAGCCTTGGGTAGGGCAGCATTGCTCATTAACCAAGTTTTTATTGTGTTCCAATGTGGAACCATTTTCTGTGAATATAAATGAAATGGTAAATTGTTCCATAGCTTAGAAGCAATATGAACAAAGTTTGAATCTCCTTTTACTGTTTTCATGACTGGTACTTCATATTCAATCAAATCTGCAGAACGCAAACCACTTTTTACATTTCTAAGTTTCACTATATCTAATAAATATCTACGTACTTTCTTTAAATTGCACCTAGGAGCCAAATGATTTATATGGATATTTCTACATACAGATTAACTTGTCCAGTTTAAAGCCCCATAAAGGAGACAATAATCGATGTTCCACTGGGCATCCAGAATATACTGGGCAAATCAATTGTAAATCATATCTAATCTATGGAGCAATAGCATGGATTCACCCTAAATAAGATATATCCATAGCCAAATAAAGGAATAACTGTTGAATTAATTATTTTTAATCTTATTTCTTGTGAAATGTACTTTCTATGTTTATACAAACATTCCAACTTTCTGTTTAGTTTGCCAGTTAGGGACTATATGTGGATATTCCATTTGCACTGGGAATCCACCCATACCCCCAGATATTTATAAGAATCAACTAATTCAAAGGTACGATTATCCAAAGTTTTTATTTTCAGAGGCTGTTGAATAGCCTCTGATATATTACAAAACAAAATTAGCTGAAATTTTGTGGCATTTAACACCAAGCCACAATCACAAAAGTTACCCTGTAGCCTAGCAAAAGCTCTCTGAAGTTTCTCCTGTATCTGAAGCACAAAACAACCGGCAACATAAAGATTGGTGTCATCTGCATACAAATGATGCCAGACACCACTTAATAGGTGTCCAACATCATTTGTATACAGATCAAACAATAGAGGCCCCATGACCGATCCCTGGGGAACCCTTGTTTTAATAGTCAAGTATCCAGATCTGATTACGCTTTGCTGTCTTTCAGACAGGGAGCTATGAAACTTTCTCAGGGTCCCATGCCTGAGGCCAACAGACTGTTGTTTGTTAATCAAGACATCATGTTTCAGAGTGTCAAAAGCTTTTGACAAATCTATAAATATGACCCCAACCATGAGACCCCTGTCCATGGCCACTTGTATGTCTGACACAATCTTTACTAGTGCAGTAGAAGTACTATTTTGTCATGCAGGAAAATGTGACCCTGCCAAGATGAAGTGCATGTCACAGTTTCCTGCATGCAAAAGGGACTAATTGCCATTGAAATTGCAATGTTTACCACAGTAACTCTGCTGCAGCAAGATGCAGAGTGCTGCAAAATTATGCAGAATTGGGTATCATTCTGGCGAGCTTCACTGTAGTTGTGTTTGTTAAGAAAATCCAGTAATTAAACCTATTCAGGACCATAGGATGACATTGTAACTTTAACATGCCATAACTCTGGAAATATTGGGAGTTAAGTGACAATCTATACATTGTCACAAAGGTCTCAGCGGCAGGTTAAGCAATGGATAGTTCTGACTTCATATGGCGCTAACAGTAAGAATGAGTTTAAGTGACAAGCTATACATGGTTGCAAAGGTCACAGCAGGCAGTACAAGAATATTATATGCCCCACCCATAACTAGTTGTGGCTCTTAAGAAAATTGGGTAATTAAACCTACGGAGGACCATAGGACAACACTGTAACTTCAACAGGCCATAACTCGCTTTATTGGGAATTAAGTGTCAGTCTATACATGGTCACAAAGATCTGAGTGGGTACTACAAGAATATCATACACCCCACCCTTAACTAGTTGTGGCTGTTAAGAAAATCAGTTAATCAAACCTTCTCATGACCATAGGATGACACCGTAACTTCAACAGGCAATAACTCTGGAAATATTGGGAGTTAAGTGACAATCTATACATTGTCACAAAGGTCTCAGCGGGCACTACATGACTATCATACCCCCAACCCTTAACTACAGTGAAACTCACCAGGATGAAACCCACTTTTACAGCATTTTGCAGTATGCTGCAGCAGACTTACTGTAGTAAACAATGCAATTTCAATGTGAATCAATGCCTTTGTTCTTGCAGGAAAATGTGACACTGCCAGGTTGAAGTGAATGTCACAGTTTCCTGTATGCAAAAGAGACTAATTGCCATTGAAATTATATTGTTTTCCACAGTAACTCGGCTGCAGCATGCTGCAGAGTATTGCAAAATGATGCAGAACTGTGTATAATTCTGGCAAGCTTCACTGTAGTTGTGGCTGCTTAGAAAATCTACTCAGGACCATAGGATGACACTGTAACTTCAACAGGCAATAACTCAGGTCAGTTTCAGAGTTAAGTGACAATCTATACATGTTCACAAAGTTCTCAGTAGAACTACACGAATATCATATGCCCCACCCTTAACTAGTTGTAGCTGGTAAGAAAATCAGGTAATTATACCTACTCAGGACTAGAAATGCAGTTGAGTTTTAATACACCCTGGAAGTTAACTCGAAGTGCCCAGCTTCGAATTTTCATAGCACTACACAAATTTCCCATTAAAAGGTCAACATTCACCTTTAATGGACTTTGTGTTGTGCACTTTGAGTTACAATTTGAGAAGGCGAAGTTGGTAAGAAACAGCTCACATAACACATGTCTGACTGTCTGCAGGTTACATGACGCAGACAGGCAGTTAATTAGGCAGGAAATCAGTGAACTAGTTTCACTTTCTCTTGGAGAAGGAGCTGAATAGTCAGTGTGTGTGTTTACTGGGTGCTTTTTTGCTGCAGTAGCTAACTAACCTGATCTATATAGGGATTTTTGTGCTTTAAAGTTTTTGGATTCTTTTGTTTAACTTTTGCAGCCATTTTGAGTTGATCTGAAACCGTACTTTAGTTTAAACAAGTAGTTTTTAGTTACTTAGTTTTAGTTACTGCAGTTTGAGTACTAATACCTTTACTAGTAGTTTTTTGTTTTAGTTTTGATTGACATTTAATTTTTTGTTAATAGGGAGAGACGTGGCAAAAGTGGTGGGCAGCCGGGATCCCGAATGCATGGTGGCCTGGGGGCAACAATTTCTTCTCACCAAGGTACTGTTTCTACCTTGAGTGCTCCCTCACAGTCACAACCCAATGTTGCAATTGGCCATTTGGTGCCTGAAGCAGCAGCAGAAGCAGCTGATGTTTCCTTGGTGATGAGTGTTGCAGTCACTGCCAGCTCTGCAGCACTGGTGGCTACTAGTGATGAGGACCCTAAGTAGCAAGAACAGCAGCAGCTGGAACATCATCACCAGCAGCAGCAGGAACCACAGCAGCAGCAGCAGGAACCACAGCAGCAGCAGCAGCTTGCTGCCCCTCCACCAAGGGCAGTACAGCAGGTGACAGTATCTGGTGCCCCCCATTTCCTTTGCCTGGTCATTCCTGCAGCTCGCCCATTTGAGAATTTTTCATCTCTCTCCCTGGTGACCTGATGGTGGTTAAATGCAAGGTATGTGAAGTGCTTGTATGTCATGGTTGCAAGGGCAGCCACTTGGACATGGGTTATAAAAAAAACAACATATTTTACTGCACCACCATAACAAGTGGGATGTGAACCTGCAGAAGCTACCAGCCTCTCCTGCAGCAGAAGATGTTGATGGGGGAGTGCATCCACCTGTGCGGCGTCAATGACAAATGGACAGGGCAGCAGAACCAGTAGTGGCTCCTGCAACTGCCCACAAGTGCATCCCATCCCAAATGCCTGCCACACAGGCTGATCTGACTGTGTTATGGAGTGAGGTGGAAGCCATATGGAATATTGTGAAGGGTGCATGCCAGCAGCTGAACCATATGGAGGGTAAGAACACTGAAATAATAAGCATGTTATGGACACTTACTGATGGTCAACCCCACCCCCACAGGCCCAGTAAAAAATTATGCTCATAATGGTAAATCCCCATCTCCCTCAAATGCCAACCCCCAACAAACCATTAGGTTTTCCACAATAGAAGATGTTTTATTGCTACTACTTACTTTATTTTATTTAATAAGTCATGTGGCCACCAACTTTTTGGACACTGAGTGCTTTCATTTCATTTCATTTCATTTTAAACTGCGGCACCTAAATGCCCTCTTCAATACACTTTTATTGCAGTGGGCATTGTAGTGCCATAGTTTCACCTTTAATGAAAGTGCACAGCATCTGCCATTTTGCAGACCCTCAGCCATTTAAAAAATAAATTAAGTAACAACTCCAACAAGCATTTGTCAATGCCGAATGTTGCTTGCTTATATGTGCTGTTTAGGTATTTGGAAGTGATGGTACCATGCCTAAGTACTGTCATGTGCCCCCCAAGACATCCACTGTGTTTTTTTGTTCAGTATTCAAGAAGCGGGGGGGCAAGGGCCACAGCAGTACAGCAGTTGCAAAGGCGTGAAGAGGTGGACAATAGTCCATTCTCAGGCAGAATAATCCTGCAGGAGGTGACTAAATTAAAGGTGGACAAAGTGATGGAACCTGATGGCATACACCCAAGGATATTAAGAGAACTGTGAAGGGAGATAGCAGTACCTTTGTCAGCCATGTTCACTGAGTCATTCAACACAGGGTTGGTGCCAGAGAATTGGAGGAGGGCACATGTGGTCCCTCTATACAAATCCATCAGTATGGAGGAGACGGGTAACTATAGGCCGGTCAGTCTCACCTCAGTAGTGGGGAAAATCATGGAGACATTGCTTAAAGAAATGATAGTGGGGCATTTAGTCATTGGAAACCAGGACCACAGGCAACAAGGATTCACAGTGGAGAGGTCATGTCAGACAAATCTGGTTGATCTTTTTGACTGGGTGACAAAGGAAATAAATTAGGGTGGGGCAGTGGACAACACTTACCTTGATTTCAGCAAAGCCTTTGACATCGTCCCACATAGGAGGCTGATAAACTAGCTGGGTAGGCTGGGCATGGGGGAAAGGGTGGTAGACTAGGTTAGAAACTGGCTAACTGACAGGAGGCAGAGAGTGGTGGTAAATGGGGTACAGATGGGGGAGAGGGAGTGACCAGTGGGGTATCACAGGGATTGGTCCTAGGGCCAGTCCTCTTCAATGTCTTCATTAGTGACATTGCAGAAGGACTGAAGGGAAAGGTCTGCCTGTTTGCAGATGACACCAAGATCTGTAACACAGTGGATACCCCAGAGGGGGTGGAGAACATGTGGAGGGAGCTGGGGAAGCTTTAAAAATGGTCTGAGATATGGCAACTGATGTTTAATTCAAAAAAGTGCAAAATTATGCACATGGGACACCTAAACACTGGGGAAAGCGAATGGATTTGGGGGGAGTTGCTGACAGTCACAAAAAAGGAAAGGGACCTGGGGATTCTTATTTCAGATGACCTGAAAATGTCAAAGTGGTAAGGCAGCTGGGATGGCCAGTAACATGCTGGGGTGCATAGGCAGGGTATCACCATCATAAGGAGGGAGATAGTGATGCCATTATATAAAACCATGGTCAGGCCTCACATGGAGTATTGTGTGCAGTTCTGGAGGTTTCACCTTCATAAGGATATTAGCAGGCAGGAGATGGCCAAAGAAGGGGGAATGAGATGGTACAGTGCTTGCAACCAAGACTTATGAGGAGAAATTAAGGGACCTCAATATGTACTCAATGAAAAAGAGGAGGGAAAGAGGGGATATGATAGAAACATTCAAGTACCTCAAGGGTATAAGTATGACTACTGAGAAGAAGGAGACAGCTGCTATAGGCACATGTGCCAGCTTCTGTGCGATATACTTTTGTTCCTATAAATCTGTTATCTCCAGTATTTCAGTAACCACATGACCACTGCCTTCTTTAGGCAATTTTATGTTGATTGATGCCTGGTGTCAGACGCCAGACAGAGGGCTCATCAGATTGTGTTGCCATTTGAAAAACTTCATAGAATGTTCTTTTACTGGTAAGCATTTTGGAAAGCTGGTGAAGGTCTCACAATTTTTATTATGATTTTATCTCCTTATGTCTGTCCCCTTTGGTCCCTCCATCCCCACACCCCATCAGTCATTGGTGGCCACAGCTGCAGCCTTCTTCTTGCCAAGATGGTGGATGAGCAGCTGCCTTCACAGTCTGTGAAGTCTGTCATCTTTCAGTGTCGCTTATTGGTCATCTTCCAACACAGGCGAGGCCCTGCTAGCCCAAAACTAACTCAGGACAAGCAGCTTTCAAAGTGGGGAAGAAATGGAGTGAGCAAGAATCAAGTACTCATTCAGATGCGGCGTCTATTTTAAGATCAGCATACTGGTGTGGACATTGGAAATAGAACCCCAGCTCTTTAAGTAGCCTAATGAAGAGCAAAGGCTTCTTGCAGCACTGGGGTTCTGTTTATTGTACTGTAAGCGGGCTGCATTGAATTAGGTAATTTACTGTACCTTACATCTGGATGTATGGTAGGCCCAACTTTAAATAAACACTGCACCTGAATGAACACATGATGCCATAGAAACATAGAATTTGTCAGCAGAAAAGGACCGCTCAGCCCACCCAGTCTGCACAAGTGTTCTCTACCTACTTTTGTCTTATTCTGCCTGCATCCATCAGGACCTCCTTGTGAATTAACTTGCTCAATGGATTTTTCCTGCCATGAATTTGAACCTACTCCACCTCCATAGTCCAATTGATCTCCGTTGACCCTCCTTCCCCTTTTTCTAATATACCCCTATGTTTATCCCATGCATGCTTCATGCCCCCTACCATTTTAGACTCCACCACTTATCCTGGCAGTCTGTTCAAGGCATCTTCCAACCTTTCAGTAAATAAATATTTCTTCGCATCTGTTCTGACCCCCCCCAGCTTCATTGTATGCCCCTTGGTTTGGGTGCTCATCCTCATTTGAAGGAAACTCCCTAACTGTACCCTGTTTACTCCTGTGAGGTACTTTGTAGATCTTGATCATGTCACCTCTCTCCCTCCTCTCTCCAGAGTGTACATGTTGAGATTCTTCAGCCTTTCCTTGTAGGGATTCCTGTGAAAATCATGAACCATTTTTGTTGCCCTCCTCTGGAAAACCTCCACCTTATGCCCTTTCTGAAGTGTGGACTCTGAAACTGGACACAGTACTCCTGCTGGGGGTATACCAGGGAGTGATACAATGGCAGCATAACATCCCTCCTCCTCCTCCTCCTCCTACTGGAGATGCCACTCCTTATGCACCACAGAATCCAATTTGCCCTGCCCATAACCTTGTCACACTGTACTGCCACCTTGAGGTCCTCTTATATAATAATGTCAAGGACCCTTTCATGTCTAGTGAGTATCAGTACCTCCCCCCATCCTATACTCAGCATTGGGGTTCCTATGCCCTAGGTACATGATGTTACACTTGTTGGCATTGAACCAAAACTAAGTAAGAAAATTGAATTGATTTAAATGAATTGCAGGGTTTTAAGCAGCTTTTCGGGGAGTGTGTATGTGTGTGTGGAGGGGGGGTTCTGCTACTATAACTATATGCTTTTGATTTTGGCCTCACATCAGCTGCACTTCTGTAAACAGATAAAACAACACATTTAAGAAAGATTCATAAGTAATTTGATAAAGTCTTTGTATATTAGCCTGGGCTGACCTTGCAGACAGGAGAGATAGAAACATAGAAACATAGACTTTGACAGCAGATAAGGACCACTTGGCCCACCTAGTTTGCCATTTCCCTACCTACAGGATAAGCTGCAGATCCTAGTTAACCAACAGCCTATTTCTTCCTACCCCCCACAAGAATCGCCTTATGTCTGTCCCATGCATTCTTGAATTCTCCCACAGTTGTAGACCCCACAACCTCCTCAGGAAGGCTGTTCCATGCATCCACCACCCTCTCTGTGAAAAAATACTTCCTTACATTGCCCCTGAACTGTCCCCCCCCCATCTTCAGATTGTGTCCCCTTGTTCTTGCACATCTCTTTTTCTGAAGGATGCTACCCACTTGGACGTTGTTGATTCCACTGAGGTACTTAAAAGTTTATATCATGCCCCCCCTTCTTTCCTCAAGGGTATACATATTAAGGTCCTTTATTCTCTCCTCATATGGCTTCTCTTGCAGACCCTGCAGCATTTTAGTTGCCCTCCTCTGGACTGCCTCCATCCTGTCTATGTCCCTTGCCGAGATGGGGTCTCCAGAACTGGATGGAGTACTCCAGAAGGGGTCTCACCAACTTTCTGTACAGAGGGATAGTAACTTCCTATTTTCTGCTGGTGATGCCTCTCCCCATACACCCCAGTATCCCCCCAGCCCTCCCTACTGCCTTCTCACATTGCTTGCTAACCTCCGATATGATTACTCCCAGGTCCCTTTCCATTTTTGTTGTTGTTACTAACCCTCACATTGTGTAATCTTCCCCTGGGTTTTTTTTTCCAAGGTGTATTATTTTGCACTTTATTGCATTGAATCCAAGCTGCCATACTTCTGACCATTCCTCCAACCTTTCCAAGTCCCTTCTCATCCTTTCCATGCCTCTTTGTGTATCAACCCTGCTGCAGATTTTTATGTAATCTGCAAAGAGGCATACTTTTCCTTCCAGTCCCTCTGCAATGTCACTTATAAAGACATTAAAAAGGAGATGCAGCCTGTTCCTAATTAATTAACTTCCCACTGGTCACCTGTGAGTCTCTTATGGGCCAGAGATTACTACACAAGCATTTGTCAATGCCAAATGATTGCTTGCTGGCATTAGAAGTGAAAGTGCAGGAGTTAGACAGATGGGGCACAATTTTCAAAGCCCTGCATCAGACACAAGGTCCGTGCATCAAACAGATATCATGCAAGATGCACCTTGCATCCATGACTGCCCTCCATGCGATTCATAAAGGTGGCCTACGTCGACCGAAGTCCACCTGCCCCAAACAGGGCTTGCACCTGCAATGCACTGCAGAATGGTGGTAGGAGGACTATGGCTGATGCAAGTTGCATCCTGCGATTCACAGACATCACCTGGCAGGAGAATTCTAAGTGCCCTTAGACCAGTTAGGGTAGGCGTAAAGGGACTTAAACATTCTCCCCTGGGTGACATGCCTGTGTGCAGCATACCATGGGTAACGTTCCACCCACCATACACCCCTGAGTGTGTCTCTGTATGTGTGGTCTCCGTCCTAGTGGTACAATGGCATTCCTCACAGTTCCCCAATGCCACCTATGTACCATGTTGGTACCCCTGTCCTGATGCTGCCCATACTGGCATCGGCTCCCTTGATCCCTGATGCCTGCCCCATTGGCGCTACCGCAGCAACAACTTATGGTGGTACAGTGCCCACTCATGCCCCAGCAGGTGGTGTTCAAACCTCCCTGTACACCAGTCCTCATTGCTCCCTAGCACCTGGCACATCCCACCACTCACCTATGTGGCCAGGTACCAATTGCACCAAACATGGTGGGGGGACACTGGCCCACCAGATTGGGTCCACATGCCTATTACCTAGTGTGACGGGGGTCCTGTGTTAGTCTCTGGTGGCCTACGGTGGACCTGTGCAGTGTGCCAGGGGTTTTCCACAGGGTTCCGGTCAGTGCAAGCATGGGGACTTAGCCGCTGGAACCCCTCCTTAACCTGAAGCAGGCGCATGGTCCCTGGTGCACCAGGCATTGGTGCAAGCTGCTGTTTGCCACAACTTGTGCCAGACTCAGTCCCCTATGAGAATCAGGCCCATGCAGTATAGGAATGGTAGTGAAGTGCAGAACTGATGCCAACCCCATCCCCACACTGCAGAGATGGATAAACATTGGGGTGCGCCTTTGGTCATCACCCATAATGGTCAAGACATTTCACCTCACCCTACCCTGCAGACACAGGTTTGCCTTGGGTGTTCGGGCTTTACTCATCTCATTCCATAAGAAAATATGCTGAAATGGGTGCAGTATAGGATAATGGGATGAACTCTGGGGCCAAAGAGTCCAAGGAGCACCTCAATGCCTGTCACTGGCTGCAGGGTGCAGGTGGGGGTGGAATGGCATGAGCATTACTGTCGATAATCCCAAGTCACTTCCCTGATGCCTGTCATTCCCTAGAGGGTAGGGCGTTATGGTCAAAAACCCTAACATCATGGGCGTTTCTTGGTATTTTTACTCCAAGTTTTCAATATGCTAGGCATTTAAATGTGCAAGCTGTTGCATTTTGAAGGGGGCAATCAAATCTCCAGTTTAATAGGCAACCAATATTTAACAAGCTGTTTCAGTTTCCTAATGGCCATTTGATAAGCAGCTTGGAGTTATGTCTCCAACGTTCAAAACAGAAAGAAGGGATTATTTTGTTTTAGTTGCCATAGCGTTTTGTAGATGTGGAAGGATACATTGAAAAGCCCAAAAATGTGTTCAACGATACTCCATTTTCAAACTACAGATAGCAAGATGGCTGTAAGCTCCACCCACAGCCATAAAAATGGATCTTGAAACTCCTGTCACCTCATTGGTCAAAATGTGTCACATAACCATGTGTAAATCCTGCAACAGACAACCGGTAATGATTCAGGTAAGCAAAAGTTTACTTCCTTTGAACCTAATCCATTTTTAATTTTGATAACAGATTCATTTTATAATTTCAATATAGTAATGCATTTCTGGGTATGTGTAGTAGTGGTAATTGCACACTTCCTGAGTGGTTAAAATCACTTGGCTGTTCCTTGCTGTTGCTGCTGAAGATACATGGAATGTGTAGGAATAAAAGAGGAACAGCCATCCAGCTTAACCTGGCAGGACAAAGGCACGTCTGAAGTTGAGAGAGGTGTGAGACTGGAGTACAGCCTAAGCTTAGAATGGCAATAACTGCTCTGCCACAATCTGCTTTACATAATGCAAGCACTATGGGTAAAGGTACCAAAGTGTTTTCTTAGTAATGTGAAGAGATTCCTGCATCGGTTCTTATCGCGGGCAAAGCCAGCTAGGATAAGGGTGACCACACTGCAGGAATCTTTTAAAGAAGGAGGGCCAGCCCTGCCCCAGATGCAGCATTATCTGTGGGTGGCACAACTGATATGTCTGGGTCAAAATCAATCAATCAAATCAATCAAACGTTATTTAACCAGGAATAACACCATTGAGCAAGCTAATTTTCAAGATGGTCCTGGGCAAGGGAAACAAATACAAGGGTAAAAACTGTAATAGAACAATGATATAGGGATATAACGATAACCAGGAGAAACAGTGTTGTTGCTAACACAAACCAAAAAGCAATCAACAGCAAGTCTGTTACATACACATGCCAGAGTAAGTAAATCTAAAAGGCCTCTGGCAGGCACCTCAATGGAAATAACAAACAACATCCACCAGCCACCACAGTGAGGGAGCCCCCCCATATAGAATTTATACTAATGAAAGATAACATAGGGGAAAAAGGAAGATCAGAACTGGGGGAGGTAGCTAACAGACCAGTATAGATGCAGATGAAGTGAAGTAATGGCATTGTAAAGAGCAAGGTCGAGGTTGTAAAAATTCAAAGGTCAACAGCTGGGAAATAATGGTCGCAAAATAATCACCTGTAACAATTGCAGGGTTCTTTTAGGTTACCTGCAAGCATAGATTTGAAAGTAAAAGGACCTGGAATAGTGATAATCCTTAGTGTTTTTTGCAGTGTGTTCCACAAGGAAGGGGGAGAGAGAGAAGGTAATACTGTAGCAGCCAAACCATAATGTGTCTTTATCTTAGGTACGATGAGGGAAAGGAAGAGAGAATGGCCTGAAGACAATTAGAGGAAACAGAGCTGTTTGACTGCTCAATCAGGAATATATATTCATTCCATACCTAAGGATTGAAGGGGATGAGGTAGGCAGGATTCTCAAAAATCCATTTGTCAGGCATGCACTAAGCAGTTGGTCTGCTGTCCATACCTACATAGATCACAAGCAGGGGTTGTCACCTCTTACCCTCACAGCAAAGTCTCTTAGGGGCCTCTGGGGGAACACACTGTTTGCCTAGAGGGAAGTGAAGTGTCCAGTCACTATATAGTGCTATTTGATTGTTACAGTAGCAGTGTACACCTCCTGTGCACTGCATTTCATTGTGTACTCCATCAGTGTACAATCAGTGCATCTGAGGATTTATGTCAGTCGTCATGCAGTCCTGATACAGCATGTCCAAATTATGGTAATTAGCACTGCAATCACACTGAGAATGTACTGCAATTAGCAGTGTTGTTCTTTTTTTTTCTACCATTATTTTAACCTCCTATCACCGCTGGCTGGGGTCCTATCAGTGGACGTGCCTGTTTCCCTCATACCTGAGATCCTCCCAATCTATACCCTCGGTCTCTGTTCACCTACAACACACCTCTGGATTATACCTCGGTCCATGCCCCCTGGAGCAGGGCCGCCTTATGCACCTCGGTGCTCCCTCTTCTAATTCTCCTCGGGCAGAGGTGATTGGTGAGATGAGGTTCCAATGGACAGGATCCAGTGTTGGAGGTGGGGGCAGATGATGTCTTCCTCCCAGCCAACTGGATTTTTCCTGTGTTAGTGAGCGTGCCCCCCCCCCCAGGAGCACGGACATGCAATGACATCCAGAGCAGATTGGGTTCGCTCCTGTGCCTTTAACTGCGGATGTCTGCCGACGCTCCCACCCATTGCTGACATAATCCCCTGGCTGTTGCACTCTCAGCCTCCACTGGGAATCATCAGTGCTGGGGAATCATTCACCCACCTTCCCCAGGAGAGGAGAGCAGTCCTCTGGAGGCTCCATCTTCTCCTCCCAGCTGACCCCCAAAGGCCCAAGCCCATTCCTGAACCCAGGTCACTGGCATGGCGTGAGGTGTGGCATCCAGCGCCTCAACCCTCAGCACCACCTGACTAGTGAAGCAGTTTTGTTCTTGGCCCAGCAAAACTGCCTGAAGCAGTGTTGCATTGCTTTTTCAGTGTGTCCGAATTATGATAATTAGCTCTGAATCAACACCTCTAATGCACTTCAATGTGCTGTGTAGTTTAATTGTAAGTAGCATTCCTGACAACAGTGTTGCAGTGCAGTTTCAGTGTGTCTCCATTATGGCTGCTTATAAGTATGCCATCATCACCTTTTAAGAAGACCAATGGGACATGTGAATTTGCATGAAAAATACATAACCTGGACCAATGAAACTTCATTCACCAATAATAACAGTATGTTGTTGTTAATGTTTTACATGTTGATTATGGGCATTCCAGATGGTGGTCGTAGGTCTGCCAGATTGACTGTGCTAATTGTAGTTCTATGCTATCCTCAAATTCAAGACACATACAAAACAAGCTTTAGAATGTGCGCACTGTACAGTGTTGATGTGGGGTAACCACCAGTCCAAATTGTAGCCAAGACTGTCCGTATTTGTGTAGCTGTGTCCTGCAACAAACCATGAGAAATACAACATGCCCGTGGATTATAGTAGAAATAAAATTTTCTGAAACATTTTTGCGATAGTATACCTTAACTAAAACACCATATACTATGGAATGTAGTGTGTTATTGCAGTATTGTAAGAAGCAGAGGACCCCATCCAGTCATCTTGTTTGCCCTTGTTCCCTTCCTCGACTACCACCCTACACCCTCCTTCCATTGTCTCCCCCCACCCCTGGCCCAAAAGAAGGCCATGCCAACTGAGCATAACTGCCACAGACATTTTAGCAAATGAATTTATTTCAAAGTTCTAGGTACAGTACTCCATTGAGTGTACATGCAGAAACACTTGTAAGCAGGGGCGTCACCAGGGGTACAAAGTTGGGGGAGGGCTAATGCCCCTTAGTCAAAGTCCTAACAAAGCTAAGGGGGTCCGGGGGCATGCCCCCCCATAACATTTTGAAATTTTACCTTCAAATGGTGGCTTTTCCTGCATTTTAGTGGTGAAAAATATGTTTGAGAAGCCTAGTTATCAGCCATATATTTAATATGGTACATGTGGAAAAATGTGGTTACTGGTCCACTAAGGACAGGTTACAGGAGTGCTCTGCTGCACTGCTCACTCTACCAATGCCAACAACAACTGCGTCACTATTTTTCTACTCAACACAGTGGGACTACTAACTGTACTACGTGTGTGTTGGAAAAGCACACCACTTGTTTGTGTACTGATTGGGTCACTGTGCAAGCAGCTGCTATGCTGTTGGTAGGAAGACTATGAGGTGCGTGCTAGTCACAGATATAGAACCCACCTCCCTCCATCCAGTCCTCGCTCTAACCCCCCCACTTCATGCCATTTAAAATGGTAGTCGCACTCGCAGCTCAGCAGCAGCAGCAGTAGGACAGGCAGGCCAGGCTCACAACAACTTACTTAGACTCTCGGTAATTCAGTAGCACTGAATATATTAATATTGCAAGGACTCCTTGCTCCCAAACTCATGTCTGATCTACCCGAGTCAGTGTAAGTTGAGCCTGCCTTACCCTAGTAGCCTACTCTGCAGTTGCAGTTAGTTAAGTAGTTAAGTTAGTTGAGGTGTCAGTGTGGCTCAGTTGGTAGCACATCCGCCTCTGGATCAGAAGGTCATGGGTTCTCGTCCCATACCGGGATTGGACTTGCACCTAAAAATCGCTGGCATCCAAGTGCAGTATTGGGGGGTACTGTACTACTGGGGTGTGCTGTCCTTCAGATGAGACGTTAAATTGAGGTCCCTTCTGCCCATCCTGGTGTTGTCCTGGTTGGTATCCAGGTGGAAGTAAAAGAACCCAGGGCACTCTTCGAAAAGAGTAGGGAACATTCCCGGTGTCCTGGCTAACATTCCCCTTCCCATAAACCAGTTCATGCAATTATCCAGGCTGTGTGTGGGTGATGATGTGCGATATGGCTGCCACCACACATTCAGTCACTTCACTACCAGTCTAGCATTGCTTGTAAAGTGCTTTGGATGTATGAAAAGCACTATATAAATGCTGATTCTTCTTCTTCTTCTTCTTAAGTGCCCCTGTTTGTTTAGTTCCACCCACACCACAAAAAATAAATATTGTTGCCTTCCCCCCAAGCGAACTCGAAGCCACACCACACAGTTAGTGTACTACCTGAGTGCCCTTCATCCTCCTGACCTGGCCCCATTCGGGATCGCAGCGTGTTTGTGGTGTACGCAGTTGAAATAGCATCATTTTCCGCTCTGTCTTGGACTCCTTCCTAATCCAAGCTGCAGCCTGCTGCTGCAGTGAGTGCAGATTGGTGGGCATGACTTGCAGCAGCCGGTCCGGTCGGTGAGTGGAATTGCGGTCGGATGGGAGCCGGGATACAGTGCTGCATGCATCATCTCCTGGCAGAGCATCTGGGGTTGGGGGACTATGGACTGTCTTTTGAAATCAAGCATGCCTATAGAGTGGGTCCCGACTCCCCAGTCTGGCAGTGATGAAAGGCCAAGGCATTTTTTAATCAAGTGCTTACAGTTCTTAGACAAGGAAATGCAGAGCCGGCGACTGCAGTTTAATACTGTCAATTTTGTCAAAACAAAGCTCCATGCAAAATTTGCATGGAGCTTAGTTTCTTTACAGCGATTAACCGGTGGAGTTCGGCCACCTGTATCCATCGAGGCTGAGAATCACCATTCCTGGTAATCCCTGAAATTTTGTAATAGTCTGTAGGAGGCTGAGGGTTTGTTAACCGGAGGCGGCAGTGAGAAGTGAGAAGAGATGTGAGCCACGAAGTGAAGCATTGACTTGACTGCATCCAGGCACCGGGGCTGCATGCAGGAGCTGAGGGGTTGGCACCTAGATTGTTGAACTTAATATTCTTCTCTAGTCATGCTTATATGCTACATGTGCCATCGTGGTATCGGTGTCGTCCCCCATCCCTGTTTGCCCGCATGGGTCCGGTGCTGCTATAATGCATTAGATTGTGATTTTGTTGTCCTTTGTAGTAATTCTCCCAGACTTTACTCTTCTTCCTTTATCTTGATTTCGATCTGGGAGCATAAACCAAAATGTACTTCCTTAATTGGGAGCATGCCCTGCTCAGCCAGTGCTGATTACATTTGGGATGTCAACCGCTGCTCGGTGGTGGGAGTCAAACATGCTTCCTTTCCTGAAGCCCGACTGACGCAGAGTGAAGAGTTTTGCCTAGTGGTCAACCGAGGATCCAGTACTAATGTTCTTCAGTGTTTCAGGTATTTTTATTTTATTTTAGTAGTTCCAACTCTCAGCCTGTTTGACATGTTGTTGGTGTGTCTCAGCCTCAGCCGGAAGAAGTCAACAGGCAGGCAGAGAGAGAGATCAGAGATGGATGGCTAACATGAACTGAACATCAACATGGCTTAATTTTTTACCTCAGTCTGAACTGCATGCAGAATCAGATTGGCGATCTGCATGCAGTTCAGACTGAGGAAAAATCGGAGGAGGACAAATCCACAGGTGACAGGTCAAGAACTGTGCTAGTAGCACTCCAGCTTAGCTAAACTACTGGTGGGACTGGGGGATGATAGGTTATGCTATTTATTATTAACATAACAGTCAATCACAGAATGAAAGTGCCGACCTGTGTGTCACTACTGGACGTTGCTTGAATTCTGCTGCTGCTGTCAGAATAAAATGTAAATTGAGTCCCCTCGGAGGGTCGGCTGTCGGCTCGCGCTGCTGCTGCCTTAGTGCACCTTTGTTTGCCTTGCGATGCGAAGTTGCGACTGTGTGAGTCACAGACAGTAAAAAAAAAAGTATATGGCTGCTATTTTTTCTGTTGTTTACTGAAATGATTGGGGGGGGCTTTAACTTCAATTGGGGGCTGTAGCCTCCCAAAATCAGCATGGTGACGCTACTGCTTGAAAGAGGTGCTTTTAAATGTTTATCTACTGATGGCAGAAGGAGTGGTGTGGAAGGAGCTACAGAGCTATGCCTATCATTAATATCCGAAACAATGTAAAACAGCAAGCTCTGAGGTATGTAATTTACTGTCACTAAAAGTAAATAGTAACCCATGACATGGTATTGGTATGTGGATTAATCAGTACACCTTATGTGTTGTGAATTATGCGGCTGCATGCATTGTCTCCTCACAGAACCAGTGTTAAATCTGCAACAAATGCATACCTTGTTGTGGATGACTGCACTTACAAAGTGTCTTTCCTAACATCCAAACCAACGCAGAAGTCAACCCTTTCACCAGCCATGGTTTATTAGGTGAAGTCACGAGCAATCTGCCAAAAATAAGGGTGTGAGGAATCTTTGCTTCTGTCATATGATGCTTCTTCATGATGTGTAGTTCCAAACTTCATCAAGTTATATGGTTGTATACGGTGGTGGGCAAAGTGAGCAAAATTCGTTTTGTGGAGTAATCTGTAAAATTATGACCATTTCGCAGAGTGAAATGCAAACTTTTGCCTGACAGAGTGGTGAAATTTTACCTTCTGCAGCAAAAGTTCACCTTCCATGGTGAAATTTCTCCTTCAGAAGGCAGAATTTCACCCGCAGAAGACAAAATTTCACCTAGGCGAAATTCCGCCTAATGCAGAAACATTTTTCAAATTTCTCGGCCAGGCAAATTTAGTCACTTCACTGGCAAAATTTAAATTCACTGCATCCCTTGTTGTACAACTTGTTTGCACCAGGGAATGTAAAAGGCAATGAAGTGAACAGTGACACACACATACCCCTTTTAGCTGTCAACATAACTTAGAAAATATTAATCCAGAACAGTAGTTTTCAAAGTGAACACAAGAAGGGTGGTGCTCAAAATTAAAATAAAATTTACATGTCCATAAAATTCAGGCGCACACAACCCATTCAGAGGGATGCCACAACTTGTGTGGAATTCAAGGCATTTTATTAATAATAAAAAACACCTGATGTGTTTTGGACGAGTCAGCTTCCGAAACACATCAGGCATTTTTTTTTCTTAATAAGTCTCCTTCTCCAACAAGGCTGCAGTAGTATTTGGCACCAATTGCCATTTCACAAGAAACTGCAGCCTTAAGTCCTGTCATTTGTGCCATCACAGTTCTTTTTTTTTTTTTTTTTGCAAGCAAGGGGCATGTCATGTCGGTGAGCTCAAAACAGCTGAGCAGAAAAGACAGAAGCAGTCCTAATTGTGTCTCTGATCGGAGTTCACCATAAGGACTTGGATGCAACAGAAGTCATGGCAAGGAGACAAGGACTGAGGTGGAGAAAGGGACGAGGTCCGTCAAAAGAATATATTTTTTATATGTTTTATTTTAAGATGACCATGAGGCCAGAACAGTGAGTGGCCAGTGGGTGCCAAGCAACAGCCAGGCAGTCTGAGGTGGGAGAAAGATCAGGGTGGAGCATGGAAGGTGTATACCCGAGTCTGCTTGACTGGAGGCCTGAGTGATGAGTCCCCACCGCAGTGAGTTAAGCCAACAGTCACACACCCACAGAGTACTAGAGTGGTCAGATAACAACATTTGCTATTCCAGGCCACAGCCAGTGAGTTAGTGTGGTGGTGGTGTGGACAAACTGAAGAAGGACTGTGGCAGATAGAACAGCAGCCTTACTGGGAAGCAAGCAGTGGTCATCACAGTGGGGGCTAGGGGGCTGTAGGAAAAGTGATTTTTTTTATGCCCTGTCCCTGTCTCCCTGCCTGCCATAATTTTTGAGTGGTCTAACATTTATTTGACAATAGTTAACTGGTCTATGGGAATTGGATGTGCATGCAGGTGTGTGTGTCTGTGTGTATATTCTTCAATTAACATTATGCTGGTGTTTATTCCATTAGAAGCTGCATGTTCACTGTTTATGCACTACACTGACTAGCTGTAGTCAATGTGTAGGATACTGGCTACTATTCTTGTCACCAAAAACATCAGGAGTCCCAGCACTTTTCCCTAAAAATGGCAGGGCAAACACTTTTCTGATCCAAAAGAAGAAATTGGCTTATGGTATTCATGAGTAATCCATTCTACAAGAAATCTTCACAGCTCCCAGCTTAATTTGAAAAAGTCTGTTAACTTTACTGAAGTCTGAATACTAATTTTTGTCTTCGATTTGTCTTCTTTGCTAGTATTGAAATAGTAATCTTGTGATCATTTTTGGTTAATATTCAGTAGTAGTAAAGTCTGCCCACGTGCCAAAAAATTTAAATGAGCTATGTATTTAAAGTCTGACTTAGTAATAAGTAAGTATTACATTAGTAGTTAGGTAGCCTTATATGCAAAGGAAGGTATTGCTGTGAAGATTAAATCACTTAATTCTTCTGAATGGTATAAGTGAATAACAATGAAGACTAAAGAAGACTAGTTGAATACTTTGCAATAATGGTAAAGTAGTAGTACTATAGTACTCGACTAGTATTAATATAGGACCATATATGCCATTTGCACAGCTATAGGTCATGTGCTGTGCTCCAGCTGTACTTGCCAGCTAGCCCAGGTGCAGCTCAGGGGAACAGGATTTGAGTAAGCACCAGTATGCATATGGTTTGTGGTTTGTATACAGTGCAGTTCCATATGATGATAGCGATCGAAAAACAGTGATCGCTATCATCACGAATGTATATTGCCGAAAAGCATTTTTGCGATATGCAATTGTCAGCGACCTGACTTCTGGTGAAATAAAGTGCTTCTGTTGGGGTTGCATCTCCCCACACCCCTTACTTACGATTCTCAACTCTGTGGGGTGTATGTCGAGGAGGGGCAAAATTCTGCACTGGAAAGAAATAAAAATACACAGCCGCAAGCAGTGGCAAAACAGTATCCCCAAGCAGGTCCCAACCCAGTGCCTGCTTTATCATAGCCAGCCACCTCACCATCACATCACAGGGCTGACTTAGTTGCAGCAGGCTCACCTCCCATTCTAAACCCCCCTCCTCATCCCTCCCTACAGCTCCCCATCCCTCCCTTCCGGTCACAATAGGCACTATACCATTGCTACCATTGCAGGGTACTGTAGCTCATGATGAAAGCTCTATAAATGAGTTGCTGTTTCTACAGTTGCTCATTTATCATTTCTATCATCACAGGCTACCATACAGTGCCAGTGAGTAGGGGAGGACTTATTGCCTGCAGGCTCCTGCACTATTGTGTATTCCCTGAAGGATAGAAGGGAGACAGGGGATATGATTGAGACCTTCAAGTACCTGTAGGTTATGAAAAGAGTAAGCACTGGAAGTATTTTTAAATTAAAAGGTGGAAGAGAAACCAAGGGACACAGTCTGAAGTTGGAAAGAGGCAGACTCAGGAGGGAAATGAGGAGGCACTATTTCACTGAAAGGCAGAGTGGAAAACGTTGCCAAGGAGGTGAGATCACCGAGGACAGTAGGACTGGTTCAGAGGAAGGGTTCAAATCGTAGGGGAGCAGGGAGTAGGAAAGAGGATACAAGGGCAAAATCAATGGGGGTGGGATTCAAGGGGGCAGCTGCAGTCTAAAAGACTGCAGTGCTGCACACTTGAGCAGACAAGATAGACTGATAGGCCTGTATCTGCTGGCTATTTTCTATGTTCATATGCTGTGTGTTCCCCTTAAAGCAGTAGATATCCCATCACAGCTATAGAATATGCCAAATCCTCCTGATGAGCCATGAGGTCTGGAGGGCAGGGGATGGCACCAAGCTACCCTTCATGGTCCTACATGTATGTGTAGGTGACAGAGACTGGCGCTGATTGGGTTATCCAATTTTATAAATTAAACTCAATTCAGTTAACCTGAAGTTTACACCAAATGAAGGATCCTGATTTTTCAAAGGTACAGCCACGTAATGTAAGAAAAATAATTACTGAAACTACAGGCTTCCCAAAAATTTCTTCAGAATGCTAATGTAATACCTGTTCTTTACTGTTATACTACCACTGCAATTTCCAATATACTACCATTGTGGATTTCATAAATGGCATCACAGTGGATTTGTTTCAGCTCCTCTGTGATACCATCATAACCATTGTTATACCATACAGCTAGTGGTAGTTCACTGGTAACACCACCTCTGCTGTTACCAGTGTTAACAGTGTGCAACATTGTGATACCACTGTTTGTTTGTATCACAGTGGCTTTGTCCCAGTCACTGCTCCTGATAACTTTTTAGACCAGGAAGTAAAAACTTCCTAGTATTTCGATATGCCAGGTAGTATTTTGTGTCACAGTCAAAGTGTTCAGGCGGACTGATGAGTGAATGCATGAAGTCTGTGGAAACACCTGATCATGACAATACTACCCATGACTCTACACAGGGTTAAAAAGAGCAAAAATAGGTGTAAAATACATCAATACTCCCCTTAACTGGATCACTGGTTCTAATTACAGTGCGTTGCCATTGTGTCCACTGTGATATCATTGACATACAGTGGCAGCACAGTGGCAAACACTTGAGCGATGTCAGCACAATGATAAATTCCAGTAGGATACCACTGCCATCAGTTTCACAGTGGATTTGTTTCAATTCCATTGTACTACCACTGTGACCACTGCGGTACCATGTGTGAGTGGCAGCACAATAGGTGTAATTGCCATGGTAATACAATGGTCCCATTCCATGCTTTATGCTGGTGGTAGCTGAATGGTCATGCAGCATGATATCACAATGGCTTGCGGGGGTCACTGGTATCACACTGACCACACTGTAGGGGAAAATCTGCTGGTGAAGTGATCAAAAAAAATAATTAAGGCCCATTAAAAAAGATCAGACATCTGCACATCTTTAATGTAGTTGTCATCCAACATCTGATAATCACCAGCTGTACAATGGAAATCCTACCAAAGTTATCGGTACACCAGTCGTGTCCCTATAGTCTATGCTACACAGTGACCTCCTAGCCTCACAACATAGTGCCACATGGTGCAGCCTCAATGCATGAACCCTCCTTGTTCACAAGTAAAGCACAATGGGACCTTGTGGGACACTCCTTCTCCTTACAAAAATGAAAATGATAAAATAAATGGCCCCAATCCTACCTGTTCCTAGAAGTTAGGGAAAAGGTCATGGTGGGAGTGCAGATGGCTTCATTTCATCCCAGCACTGCCACCATGGGTTACTGCAATGACATCTCCCTGCAACAGAATATACACAGTAGCTCAGCTGAGAGTGACTTTCTTTAGCATAGTATCCATTTGTTTTGCTGCAGGTGGGGCAAAAATTGTTAGAGATCATGACCCCATATTCCCCCCCTTGCACTGTCACATCCACCAACCCCATGCAAGCTGTCATACCAACAGACCTTATAACATCATGTACAGTGTCACTCCTCACAGTCCCATACTCCCATTCATGCTATCACAGCTTTTGATTCCATACCTTCATACATGCTCTCATGTCCCTCAACAAACCACGTGCTCCCATTCAGGCTGTCACAACCAATGACCTATGTTGTAGGGGAATTCAAGAATGCATAGGATAGACATAAGACAATTCTAGTGGGGGTAGAAGGAAGTAGGTTGTTGGTTCACTAGGATCTTCGGTGTATCCAATAGGTAGATAAATGGGCAGACTGGGTGGACCAAGCTGTCCTTATCTGCCATCAAAGTCTATGTTTCAATGACCTCACATACTATGACACCCATCATCCCCCATACACCCTGTCAACTGAACTATACCACCATGAACGCTATCACATCTCACAACTCCATGCCCCCTATGCATTCTGTCACACCAACTCACCACATAACACCATGTCTGCTATCACAACTCATGAATCTAACCCCCCATGTATGCCATCTCACCCAACAATCCTATGCATGCTGTTCCACCCACTGACCACATGCACATGTCCTGCTGTAAACAAACAGCATGTGTGAGCAGTGAGATCAGAACATACTTTTTAAAAGCTATTAGTGTAACCTACCCTGTATCACGGCAGATTACATAGAGCTAGAAAGAAGACTAGGATGGCAACGCTCCTCAGTTATTCCAGGTGCAAGTATATTGAGCACAGTGCCGTGTTGTGGATGGCAATATGAACTGAAGAGATACTTATCTGTAGCACTGTGTGTGTTTTAAGCCCTTATATAGACTGGTTGAATTGCAAATCCTGCCTTTTTTTTCTTCCAGTTTTATGGTCCTGCAGATGGCACAAGCTGTTGTGTAGGTTGTGAATCCTGGATTAAGTCCATGAGACACCTGTTTGCTTGCCCCCCTCCCTCAGGGCCACTGATGAAGCTTCTTGTTTGAAAAGCAACAGCATGTGCTTATAAACACCAGGATAATATTAAATATAATGATTATACTAATTGTGTGCATTCCTTGTCCAACTGTTGTGATAAAGTCACTTACACTTCCTGCTATATTTTCCTCACAGTCAGAGATACAGCAGCAGCTTATATTTCACTCACAATGCTTTCACTCTCTTGCTGCATCTGCCCCCTCAGCCTCTCCAATGCAGCAGGCATACTTTAGGCAAAGTCTGTTCTCCCCGATACTATCTAGTCTGCCCCTGCATGCCAGCAGCAGCTATACTCCTCCATATCCTTCCCCCCAGAGGCCAGCCTTTTTCCTGCTGGGCAAATTCTGTGCTGTTACCCTGGGTCTAGGTGCCAACACAGGCTTGGCCCATAGCCAGCAAACCTCCTCAGAGGCAGCATTCCAGCATAAACAAAGGGTCCCTATCAACATGTTACCCTACTCAGTCACCTCAGTGCACCTGGAGCAGCAACACCTATCACCTCTTCAAGTGGGTATCTCAGCCTCCTGGCATCATGCCATCCATGGTAAAAAATCAGTTTCTGCTAGCCTTTATCAATGAGAATTTCCAGAATTTCTGAACTTTGGAAGATGAGCTAAACTTGGGGAGAACAGCAAAAGCTTAACATTCTTCATAACTTACTCAGGGCTGTCCTCTCACATTAATGTTGGCACTGTGAAGGAAAGCCACTTAAACTGACAGATCTGTTTTAGTTAAAAACATTTCTTCCTGCAGGGTTAGGAAATGCCATGTGGGAACCTGAATACAAATGTAGTCTGCTTGTTGCATTGCTGTTGGTTCTGGCATTTTGATTCCTGATGTTCCACTGTAAATGCATTAAAATAATGATAATAATAATAATAATGATAATAATAATAATAAAGGTGCTGTACAGCAAGAATAAATAACACAGTAATATCACAGTAAAAATAAGTACTGAGCTAAAATCAATGTATAAAAGCTTGGCATCATAAGTGGGTCTTTAGGGCCTTCTTAAAGTTCTCCACGGTTATACACTCCCATAACTGATGGGGAAGAGAATTCCACAGGGCTGGGGCTGCATACATAAATACACGGACCCCGATGTCTTCAAGGAAACCCTGGGAATCTCCAGCAACCTCCTGTCAGTTGAGTGGAGCAGTTGTCTGGGGCAGGAGAGGGACAGGAGCTCTTTTAGATAGTCTGGGCCCTGTCCATGTAGGGCTTAATAGGGCAGAAGCCTGACCTTGAAGGTGATCCACCACTGAATATGCAGCCAGTGAAGTTCGTGCAGCATCGGTGTGATGTGACATATCTGGGGAGTACCTGTCCACAACCGGGCCACAGCATTCTGTACTAGCTGCAAGTGGCAGATATCAACCCCTGGAAGCCCTAGGTACAGAGAGTTGCAGTAATCAAGGTGCGAGGTTATAAAGGCATGGATCAGTGTAGGGAGGTCACCGGATGGAACTAGGTGCTTGAAGAAGAAGGAGGGGTGGAGGAACAATGGGGAATAATCAAAACAGCCATCACAGATGCAACAAGCCTTTGTGTGAAGTGAATCAATAAAATGAAGGATAAAAACACTATCGTTCTCAAAAGAGTTGGCAGGGAAGGTTTAGGAGAAAAGGATCACATTCAGGAACTATAAGAAAACACAGAAGGAGCAGGACAGAGAACTTTATCAGTTACAGCAGAAGGAAGCAGGGAAGGCAGTCAGAATAACAAAGGCCCAAACTGAGGAAAATATAGCCAACTCTGTTAAGAAGGGGGGAGATAAAACCTTTTATAGGTACATAAGGGAGTGAAGAAAGACCAAGGGAGGGATACTGAGGCTTAATAAAAGGGAGGGAATGTGGGCAGAGGATAAAGTGAAAAAGCAGGGATATGGAATGAATATTTCTGCTCAGTATGCACAATGGAAGAGGAGAGTAAGGTATCTAAACCAAACAAGAGAAACACTCTGGATAGGGGGGTTGATACCAGTCCATTCAAAAAATAAAGGGTTTTGAAAGAACTCTTGAAACTGATGGTGGACAAAGCAATGGGGCCTGATGGGATTCACCCCAGCATTCTAAAAGAACTAAGGGTTGAACTAATGACACCACTGACTACTCTTTTTAACAAATCATGGGGTGAATGGGGTGGTACCTGAGGACTGGAGGAGGGCGGATGTGATCCCACTTCACAAAAGTGAGAGCAGCGCAAAGGCAGGAAACTACAGACCAGTTAGTTTGGCCTCAGTGGTAGGGAAAATGATGGAATCGCTTCTGAAGGAAAGAATTGTTGAGTACCTAGAGGCCAGTGGGGCACAGGACCCAAGGCAGCATGGATTCATAGTGGGAAGGTCATTTCAGATGAATCTAATAGATTTCTTTGACTGGGTGACCAAAGTAGTAGACCAAGGAGGGGCTGTGGATATGGCCTACCTAGAGTTTAGCAAGGCATTTGACACAGTCCCACACAAAAAACATATAAAAACTACAAACAGGTATCTGCCTCTATCTCCAAAATCAAATGAAGGGCAGAGGACACTGCAGAGCAGGACACTGTAGTACAGGAGGAAGCACAACAAAACTCACCAAACAGGAACCCAAACAAAAAAACAAAAAGGAAATCCAAAAACTTGATCATAGGAGACTCATGATACAGAGAGTTGATACCTATCTCCAGAGGGTAATGGTCAGATGTCTCCCAGGTACATCAACATGAAGAGACACTGATCGCATTGCTAAAATTGTTCAGGAGGCAGGAGAAAACATTGACGCCCTGGTACACATAGGGACTAATGATCTCACCAGCCAGTCAGTTGTGGAGACCAAGGAATACCTGACCAGGCTGGGTGACAAACTATCATCTATTTCATCCAGCATCTCCTTCTCTGAGAACCTGTCAGTCTTGGAGAAGGGGGCAGATGTACTGAAGGTCAGAGAAGGGGAGATAGAGGAGCTAAACATGTGGCTCAAGGGCTGGTGCCAGGAGAAAGGACACAAATTTGTAGGGAACTGGCAATAGTTTGGGAGTAAAAGTTCTTTAAATTTGATGGACTGCATCTGGCTGAGGAGGGAGTCAGTGCATTCGGGCAGAAGTTTGAAGTCTTTGCAGAATATTTAAACTAGCAAATGGGGAGAGGGGTGCAGCACCCTATATGTTGAATGGGAAGAGCACCCCTCTCTCCCTCAGCTAGTGGTCAAACAGGAGTTCGGCATGTTTGCAGTTTACATGCATCACCAGGTAAGGAAAAAGGTATGACTCCCCATATGACGCACATGGGAAATGCCAGACCTTACCCAGCAACTAACACGTCAAAATCTGGCCAATGGAAAATCATGTACACAAATGTTCGCAGTCTGGGAAACAAGATCCCAGACCTGCAGGCAATAATGACAAAGGCTAAACTGGACATAGTAGTAATTAGCGAGACATGGTTTACCAGCAACTACACTTGGGAGACTTCAGTACCTGGCTATGTACTGTTCAGAAGAGACCGAGGTGCAAAAAGGAGGGGGGGTGGAGTGGTCCTTTATGCCAATGAAAATATCAAAGCTACAGAAATTCAGAATACACATAAGGAGCCAGAAGAACTGTGGGTCACCCTGGAAACAGGAAATGGGACAGCCATATGAACTGGGGTTGTCTACAGGCCTCCAGACCAGGGGGAAGACATAGACACATTACTGTTAGAAGATATACAAAACATGACAGCTAAAGGGGAGGTTCTGATAATGGGAGACTTCAACATGCCAGATACAGATTGGTCAACATCAGCAGGAACATCTGCCAGAACTAGACACATGGTGGATTCCCTGCAGGGGGAGGGCCTCAAACAACTGGTACAACAACCCACAAGAGACAGGACTATCCTAGATGTAGTAATGGCTAACAGGGAAAGGATCTCAGATCTCCAGGTAGAAGGTCACCTGGGGGCCAGTGACCACCACATGATATGGTTCAATTTGGCCACTACAACTAAATCATCCCATTCCAAGGCAAAAATATGGGACCTAATAGGAACTGACTTTGATAAGATGTCCAACAGAGTTTAGCTAGCCCTGGAAAAAAGAAATACAGGTGAGGGGGTACAGGCAAAGTGGGCAAGCATTAAGGATGCAATACTTGAAGCAACTTCCCATTGTGTTAGAGATAAAAGGAAGTGCAAAAGAAGGAGGAAACCACTTTGGTTCTCAAAAACAGTAGCAGAAAAGGTCAGACCCAAAAGGCTGGTCTTCAGGAAATATAAGGGAATACAGCGGGATGAAGATAGGGAGGCATACCAAGCTTCCATAAGGGAAACAGAGAAGGCAGTAAGGCAGGCAAAGGCCCAAACCGAGGAAACACTGGCACAAACAGTAAAGGAAGGTGACAAGATTTTCCATAGATATATTAGTGAAAGGAGAAAGTCCAGAGGAGGTATTGCTAAGATCAAAAGAGATAAGAGGGAGTGTGAGGAGGAGGACAATGTAAAAGCATCTATCCAAATAGATATGTCTACTCAGTATTTACTGAAGAGAAGGTAGGGCAGGGCCTACAGCTCAGCACCATGGACACAGAGGGGATGGACGTGTGCACTAGTCCCTTCACAAAAAAAAGGATCCTACAAGAGCTTGATAAGCTCAGGGTGGACAAGGCAATGGGACCTGATGACATACATCCCAGGGTACTAAATGAGCTAAGGGTGGAACTAGCAGAGCCATTATCAGAACTGTTTAGTGAGTCTCTGAGCACAGGAGAGGTCCCAGAAGACTGGAAAAGGGATCATGTGATCCCACTCCACAAGAGTGGTAGCAGGGAGGAGGCAGGGAATTACAGACCAGTCAGTCTTACCTCAGTAGTGGGCAAGATTATAGAGGCACTTCATGAAAGGATAGTGCAACACCTGGAATCCATAGGAGCACAGGATCCAAGACAGCATGGGTTTACAAAGGAAGGTCCTGTCAAACTAATCTCATAGATTTTTTGACTGGGTAACCAGAGTAGTGAACCAAGGGGAGCAGTTGATGTCACCTACCTTGATTTCAGCAAAGCTTTGATACTGTTCCAAATAGAAGATTGATTAATAAGCTGGGTAGGCTCAGGGTGGGTCAGAAGTTGGTCAGCTGGTGGTAAACTGGTTGATGGACAGACAACCGAGAGTGGTGGTAAATGTAAACAGTCAGAAGAGATGTAAGTCACAAGTGGGGTACCTCAGGGATCAGTCCTGAGGCCAGTTCTCTTCAATATCTTTATCAGTGACATTGCAGATGGACTGGAGGGTAAGGTTTGTCTGTTTGCAGATAGACACCAAGATCTGCAACAGAGTAGATGATCCAGATGGGGTGGGCAGAATGAGAAGAGATCTGGATAAACTAGCAAAATGGTTGGAATAGTGGCAACTGGGGTTTAATGCAAAGAAGTGCAAGATCATGCACATAGGAAGAGAAACCCTGAAGCCATCTATCAGGCTGGGAGGAGTTGCTGGCAGTCACAGGGAAGAAAGAGACTTGTGCAACATCATCACGATGACCTGAAATCATCCAGGCAGACCACTAAAGCAGTAGGTAAAGCTAGGGGATGCTGGGTGTATTAGTAGGGGTATCACAAGTTCAGAAGGGAGAGGTAATAATCCTCTTTACAAGACACTGGTTAGGCTCCATCTGGAGTACTGTGTGCAGTACTGGAGGCCACACCTTCACAAGGATATTAACAAACTGAGGCAGTCCAGAGAAGAGCAACCAAAATGGGTGCAGGGACTGCATCAGAAAACATATGAGGACAGATTAACTGAGCTCAATATGTATACACTAGAACAACGGAGGGAGAGTTGATATGATTGAAACATTCAAACACCTTAAGGGCATTAACAAGGTAAAAAGAGTTTAACATGTTTCAACATAAGAAAATAGCAGGACAAGAGGATACAGTATGAGATTAGAGAGAGGCCAATTAAGGGTAATGAGAGGATGTTCTTTTCACAGGAAGGGTGGTGGATGCATGAAACAGCCTACCTCAGGAAGTGGTGGATATGAATACAGTGCAGGGCTTCAAACAGGCAGTGAGATAGGTATAAGGGAGCAAACAGATGAGTATGAATAGATAGGCCATTGACAGAGCAAAGGCTTATGACGTATTTATAAGGTAGAAAAAGAAATGGGCAGACTGGATGGGCCTTGTGGTCCTTATCTGCCATCAACTTCTATGTTTAAAAGATTAATATACAAGTTAACCAGCCTTGGAGTGGGTCCCAGGGTGGTAGTCTAGATAAAAAATTGGCTGGAAAACAGGACACAAAGGGTAATAGTAAATGAGTCCACAGTGAAGAAAGTAGAGTAACTAGTGGGGTACTGCAGGGTTCAGTACTGGGACCAGTCCTCTTTGATATCTTTATAAGTGACATTGGAGAGCACCTGGAAGGAAAAATATGTCTCATTGCAGATGACACAAAGATCTACAAGAGGGCTGATACGCATGGTGGGGTGGAAAGGATGAGAAGGGACTTGGCAATGTTGGAGGAATGGTCAAATGTATGGCAGCTTAGATTCATTGCAAAGAAGTGCAAGGTAATGCACCTGGGAAACAAAAACCCAGGGAAAGACTACACAATGGGGAGTGAGATGCTAACAAGAAAAAGTGAAAGGGACCTGGGAGTAATTATATCAGATGACTTAAAGGTGGGCAAGCAATGTGGGAAGGCAGTAAGGAGTGCCTGGGGGATACTAGGATGCATAGGGAGAGGCATCAACAGTAGAAAACAGGAAGTTGTTATCCCTCTGTACAGACAGTTCATGAGATCCCCATCTGGAATACTGCATGCAGTTCTGGAGACCCCATCTCCACAAAGACATAGACAGAGTGGAGGCTGTTCAGAGGAGGGCATCCAAAATGGTGCAGGTTCAGCACCAGAAGACTTACAAAGAGAGACTAAAGCAGCTTAATTTGTATACCCTTGAGGAAAGAAGGGAGAAGGGGCACATGATAGAAACTTTCAAGTACCTCAAGCGAATTAACAAAGTCCAAGAGGGCAGCATCTTTCAGAAAAAGAGATGTGCAAGGAGGAAGGGGGCACGATTTGAAGATAGAGGGGGGATTTCTCAGAGGTAATATTAAGAAGAAGTATTTTTTTTTTACAGAGAGGGTTGTGGATGCATGGAACAGTCTTTCTGAGGAGGTTGTGGAGTCAAGAACAGTTGGAGAATTCAAGAATGCATGGGACAGACATATGGCATTTCTAGTAGGGGTAGGAGGAAGTAAGCTGTTAGTTAACTAGAATTTGCAACTCATCCATCAGGTACAGAAATAGGCAGACTAGGTTGGCCAAGCAGTCCTTATTTGCTGTCAACATTCTATGTTTCTATGATCCTGGTGATGTTCCTCAGATGGTAAAAAGAGGACATGATGACTGTTGACACTGAGATCGCAGTGTCAGCCCGTCATCAAGAATCACCCTCAGGTCTCGACACCCATTCAGAGGAAAGAAGCTGGGTGCATCCCAGATAAATTCTGAAAGGTTTACCAGCCCCCAACCCCTCTGTCCAGTGACCTGGATTCATGACCATCACCTCAGTGTTTGCTGAGTTCAACTTCAACCAGCTGGAATTCATCCAATCCTGGATTTCAGAGAGGCAGTTGTTAAGTACCAAATGTGCACTATCCTGGTCGGGTGCAAAAGACAGGTAGAGCTGGGTATCATCAGCATAGCAGTGAAACCTCAGCCCATACCATCTTACAATGTCTCTGAAGGGCAGCATATACACCGTGAACAACATGGGGGGCAACACCGACCCCTGGGGGACCCCACATGGCAGAGAGAATGGGTCAGAGGAAAAAATCCCGGATGCCACCCTCTGAGTCCCGCCAGTGAGAAAGGACTTAAACCATCTGAGAATTGTAACAGACAGGCCACAGATGAACTTCAGGCAGTCGAAGAGCACCCCATGGTCCACAGTGTCAACAGCTGAATTTAGAAGATTAAGAAGTACTAAGATAGAACAGTGCTTCTTGTCTCTTGCCATCAAGAGATCATTGAGCACATGAATCAGAGTGGTTTTGGTACTATGCCTCTTCTGAAAACTGGATTGGAGAGGTTCGTAAATGTCGTGATTGGTCAAATGGTTCTACAGTTGTAGCACCACAACCTTCTCAATCACTTTCCCAACAAAGGGTAGGCTAGAGATTGGTCTGTAGTTCGCAAGGCAGTCTGAGTCCAGAGCAGCTTTCTTCAGGAGAGGTGTCACCACAGCCTCCTTCAGGGAGCTGGGAAACTCACCGGACTCAAGGGAGCACCAGACTGTTCTTGCAAGGACATGGCTGATGCTGTCACAACAACTCTTGATCAGGAAGACTTGGACTGGATCCAGACTACAGCAAGTTGGCCGTATAACCTGGATAATCTGCAAAATATCCATGAACTCCAGCAGGTCGAAGGAACTCCAGACAAAACAAGAAGGAATGATCATACACTGATCACTAGCAACTCCCTTAGAGTGTGCCGGTTGGATCTCCACCCTGATGCTGGCCACCTTATCCACAAAGAACCGAGCAAGCTCATCACACTCAGTCTATGAAAATGCTCTTTGAGACTGGAGACAAGCTGGGTTGTACAGCCTGTCCACAATTTGAAAGAGCTGAGCCGGTCAGTTCTGAGCAGCAGCAATCTCCCTGGACAGGAACTCTGCCTACTTATGGGTGATTTCTGATTCATAGACTTGGTAATGTTCCATCAATCGAAGATGGTCAGCCTCCAGGACAGATTTCCGCCAACAATGCTCTAACCTTTGTCCAAGTCACCGCAAGTTCCTCAAAGTCCCATCAAACCATGGGAACTGAGGGCAAAGGGAGAGAGGATGAACTCGGACAGGTGTGATAGAATCCAGGGCCATAGTAACGTCCTTATTATAGGCCTGCACCAGGCTCTCTGGACTCCCGCTTGTCTCCAGAATTACCGATAGGTCAAGTACCACTGCTAGGCCATGAGGGCTCACATCCCATAAAGGACGGTATCTGACCATCTCCACAGGGACCGGCCTGGGGGGGGCACAAAAACAGAACCACACAGTGTGGTGATCTGACCATCTGACCGGTTCCACCACCAAGTCAGAGGTTTCAATCTCCAGGAGGAAAACCAAGTCAAAGGAGTGACTGTGCTTATGGGTAGCAGAGGCAACTACCTGTGTAAAGTTCAGTGATATCACCAGCTGGAGGAAGTCCTGTCCAAATTGTGAGAGTTCATTGTCGATCCAGGTGTTAAAGTCACCCAGGACCATCAGCCTGGATGACTTAAACACTGTGTTGACCCTGAAGTCTGCTACTTCCTGAAGGAATCACTTCTCATCCTCAGTGGACGGTAGATGAGAGCAATCCTACAGCCTACACCTGCTACCATGGTACAATGAAATGAGCTGGTCTCCTCAACTTGCACATTTCTGGAATCCAGTTCAGTCTTAATACAGATTGCCACCTCCCTCACAGTCCAGTCTCGAGCGGTGTATCACAGAGTATCCATCCAGCATGACTGCCTCCAAAATAGGGCCAACATTCTCATCCAGCCAGGTGTCAGTTATGCAAGCCAGATCGGATGTCCCAACAAGATCTGCAAGTATTGCAGTCTTGTTTTTGATGGATCTGGCATTGCATAACTCCACTTGTGTCAGACCAGATTCCGGGGCCGCCCGAGCTACCTGCCCACTAATGGTGGATCCCTTGGGTATGGAAACCAGACAAGGAGGACCATGTTCTAGCATCCATTTTGCCCCAGGGTATCTCCTGGACCTAACCACCCCGATGAGAGAACCCAGCTCATTCATTTTCCACCATTGGCGACCCCCCCTGTCCATCCCCCCCAACATGATATATAGGTTATGGGCATAGGCAATGCAAAGGGTGCAAGAGACAGGCAATGCACAGCTCAGACTGCATTGTCACAGCTTGCCTAACTAGCATAGATAAGAGATCTCTTACCTGAGATTTGGGGAGCCTGGAATTGGTGTCTTGGAGTGATGTCCAATTGTACCTGTAATAAAAGAATATCCGTGGGGTCACAAAGAATCCATAGTGCTTCAAGAACAAAATGGGACTAACGGGAAAGGTTAAACATAAACAATACTCATCTAACATATAGGCAGTCTGTGTCCTGTCAGACCAGGGTCAATGTCCACTGAGACCTGTAGAAATAAAGGAAAAACAGGATTATTATAAGGTATAAAGAAAAGCAAGAGTACAGACACAGTTCAAGAGAAGTAACAGAGCTACAGGGAGAACATAGATATTGCATACACAAGCCTGGTAATCCCAAGTTCAAATACCACCACTGTCACTGACATAGGGTATGATACTGGAAATGACACATGACCTCCCAGCTTTAAAACTGGGTTGAAACTGGGTATCATTGTGAACTGGTAAGGGGACTAGCCAGGTCATAGCCAAAGGTAATGGGCCTTTTGATTTAATAATTTTATCATAATATGCCTTAATTCTGCTGCCATGGATACCACAACCTGACCTACAGGACATGTATCAATACTTGAGCCTTCAGGGGTGTGTGGATGAAAATAACTGATGCCACAAATGTCCCAGCCTCCAGCCCAGGGCCAATGAGCAAGGCAGCAATGGTTGACACCAGGCACAGTTCCAGCAGAGTCAGCAGTGAACATGGTACCAAATATTGATAGCAGTGAAAATGGCTCAGTGTGGAATTAGCAGTGCAGGTGGTACAGCAAGTGGTGGACAGAACAACGCAAGCTGGTGGCTTAGCAAGTGACACTGTGTGGTCATGACAGTATACATGGAACAGAGTTGATAGCGCATGTGGTAATGCAGTGATGACATTACATGAGTCACTCTGTGGTGTTGGCAGCTCAAGTGGCACAGCATGGAGTCAGCAGGGCACATGGTAGCACACAGAGATGGTGGTGCATGTGACACAGTGTAGTGGTGGTAGTGTACCAGTAGGGTGGTGGCAATACACACGGTATTGCATGCTGCACTGCAGTCTCTGCAGTGCACATGATACAGAGTTGGAAGTGCATGTGGAAATGCTCTGTGCTGGCAGTGCACATGGCACTGCTCAGTGGTGAAAGTGTGTCTGGAACAGAGAGGTGGTAACATTGCACATGACACTGTGATGAGGGATGCATATGGCACAGTGCAGCACCAGCAGTGCTAACCTTACCAACTGAGGACTATAGAGGGAAAATATTTACATTAATGGATCAACTACTGACTATCAATTGTTATGGCTATTGGTAGTCAATAGTTCATCCCAAAAAGTCAAAGTTTCCCCACTACATATCCTAAAAATTCTGGGTATATATCCTAACAATTCCAGTCTGATCACCACCTTCACCATCTAGTGCTCAGATCTTGCACTACCAACAGCCAACACTCTCTTCTGTGCTAGATCACACTACCAGGCACCAGACCATCCTCCATGCAGTTGGACAACAAATTCAATGTTTTTTTTTTTTTATAGTAAAGGAAGAAATACTAGTAACTCCCCCAAAATCTCAATTAAAACAGTCAAAAATGAACTTCTAAACCAGGTTGATTCATATAAGTACTTGGGGATTATTGTGGACTGTAGTTTGAAATTTAACTCCCCTATAAAAAATCTTATTCATAAAACAAATAATAAATTAGGGGCTTTTCGTAGATCTAAATATTGCCTAGATTATCAAATGAGAAAAGACACAATAAACCAACTGATTATTCCATGTATAGAATATGGAATCCACATATATGGTATGGCCAACAAGTCAAACTTGAGGGCTATACATGTCCTTTATAATAACTTAGCTAGATTTTTATTAAATTGAGAATATTATACTCATCATTGTGAGATGTTTTAATATCTTAAAATGGGACCAGCTAGAACAAAAAAGGGAGCAAAAATGGTTAAAATAAATACATGGGGTAGTTCACAACCAAAGTCCGGAAGTATCTTGTGGATAAAATTCCATGCTTAATGCATGATAATCAATATAATTTAAGAGGCAAAGCGGGAAGTAAATATGTTATGCCCAAAATAAATAATAAATACAGTGAAATGACTTTTGGTACAAAGGTTATAAATCTCTGGGCACCAATTGACCTGGAAAGGAAGCAGATTCAAAAAATCAAACATGTTATGAGATCACTTGATAGTGGATTGGAAATAAGATGTTTGTGTAATGGGTGATAACAATTTTTGGATGGGAACATAAAATTTTAGGGTCTGAAATACAGTGGATTTCTTAAATTTTGGAAATATAGTTATAATACAATATAAAAAGCATGATGTGATGTTTTGTATGGGGGTCTATTTAAAAATATCTGTTTTTGTAATGTTCAGTAATAATGTATGTTGTAACAATGAATTATGTGTAATTTCATGTTATTTTTAAAAATTGAAGAAAACAGGTATATCTTGAAAAAGGGTCTATGACCCAAAGATGTAAAAACCATCTTTACCTGTATAAAAATAAACTTTTACTACTACTACTACTACTACCTTCTATCCCCATCATCTCCCATAATGAGCAACCTTACTTGTGCTAGAGAACCACACAGCTTCCAGACCAGCTTCTTCCCCTAGCTGGCCAGCCTTCCTACATCTGGACCAGCCTCCAACTACATGCCATACAACCTCCATGCAGCAGGAGCTCCCCGAAGCCTCCATGCCAACAGGCCATATCTCTGCAGCTGAACCCCCATCTCCCTGGACCAGAAGTCCCCCAGCCAACCACTCTACCAACAACTGGACTCACCAGAAGCTGTGTACCAGCCTCACCATCCAACCACCCACCCTGCAGCTGGGCCTCACTTCCATCCCCAACTAGCCCCCCAACACCAGCCACCCTTCCTGCTGCTGGCTTACCCTTTCATGCCATGGAGTGGCCTCCCCCAGCAGACCAACTCTCCTGCAGCTGGAATCCCTATGTTCATTTCCACCCATAGACCTGCCCCAGGTTGAACACCCTCCCTGGAGCTGAACACCCAGATAACCACCCATCCCAGGTGCTAGACCCAACCTCCTCCAGAGCAGAACGTCCCCTAGAACAGTCCCCCTGCAACTACCCCGATCACCCTTCTGCAAATCATGGACCCCATACTTTTAATATAGTATAAATAAAATGTGAAACTCTATCATAAAAATATAAATTCATGAGTGCCTTTAAAATAAACAGCTACGTGGATTCAAAGAATCAGTTAAGAGGCATGCTTTTCAGAAACCAAAAAATTACTCATATTCTTCCATAATACACAAAAGAGGGATTTTCATAATCAGCTGTCTTCAGCAAAAGAAAAGAAAGTACACCAATTCCAGCATTATCATTTAGTTTATTGCAATGGATTTACTTATGCTAGAGTTGTAATTAAACACAATATATGAAAGCAAAAAAACACAGCTTTCATATGCAGTCTACCCCACCTAAAATCAGTTTATGAACAAACAGGATCCAAGGAAATTAAATTCCACCAAAAGTATATATGGAGATATGTTTATAAAAAAACAGTCTGTAGATTACTCCAGATTTTCTCAGATAAAAAAGGGTAAAGTCTTTTCCCTGTAAATATAGATAAATAGACTACTGAATGAATATACACACAGAAAATGCGTTCTGGACTTGCTCATTCATACAATCATCCTGCTGCTCCTCCTGCTGCTAAGTAACTCTCCACCCCCCCCGAAAGAAACTACAACTTTAAAAGTAACTAAATCAAAAAAATACCACACATAAAAGGTAAACTAGTGGCAAAATGCACACTAGACACTTTAAGGAGTGATTTGATTGAAAATAAAAACTGTATTTTAAAAACTTTTCAAAGCGTTTTAGTCACAGGAGTTCAGAGCAGAGAAAATGTCTTCATAGCAAAATATTCCATCAAAACTACACAGCATTTCAATTAAAACCTGAGTAATAATTCCCTTACTGTACTTAAAATTTCAGGGGAGTTAAAATGATCCAGTCTTCTATTTACATATAAGCACTTACCTCATACATGTAAATCTTAACTGCAGCCAAAAACAGCTTGATATTCCAAATGCAGGTTAACAGTCACTCTGAGCAGGAACAGGAAGTGGTTCATAGAAACATAGACGTTGTCAGCAGATGAGGATCGTATGATCCATCATGTCTGCTCTGGTTTCCAACCACCCCCCCTTACTTAGCTGCCTGCTTAAGTATCCCACATTGTCTGTCCCATGCCTGTTTGAATTCTGTGGTTCCACAAAGCGCTCAGTGAAGAAGAATTTGTTCATATTGCTCCTGAACTTTCCTCCTTTAAGTCTAAGGTCATGCCCTCTAGTTCTGTTGCAGTCTTTTAACTGAAAGAGGTTATGCACATGCACTCCATTGTTGCCTTTAAAGTATTTAAATGTTTTGATCATGTCTCCACAATTCCAGCATTGCTCTAGGGAGTATAATTTGAGGTTGTCTAGTCTTGCCTTGTATGGTTTCTGATGCAAGCACTGCACCATCTTTGTTGATCTTCTCTATACTGTCTCCAGCCTATCAATCTCCTTCCAGAGGTGTGGCCTAAAGAACTGGACACAGTACTCCAGGTGAGGCCTTACCAGGGACTGATACAGGGGCATAATTATGTCGTACCTTCTGCTTGTGATGCCACTCTCTATGCATCCTAGGATGCCACTAGCTTTTAGTGCTTCCTTTTCACATTGTTTACTGACCTTGAGGTCATCTTATATGATTACCTCCTGGTCTTGCTCCTGCATAGTAGCCACCAGCTGCTGTCCTCCCATTGAGTACAGTTTCCATTGGTTACATTTTCCCAGGTGCATGGCCTTGCATTTTTTGGCATTAAATTTCAATTGCCAGGTCCTAGACCACTCCTCCAGTTTTCAGAGATCTGTTTCCATGCTATGCTGTCCCTCTGGTGTGTCCATCCTGTAGCCGATTTTGATGTCATCTGCATACAGGCACACCTTTCCCTTCAATCCATCTGAAATGTCACTGATGAATATCTTGAAGAGGATCAGCCCCAGAACCAAGCCCTGTGGGGCCCCACAAGTCAACCTCCCCTCTTCTGACTGTGCCATTCCCTAATACTCTCTGAGAAAGGCTCTGGAAAATGTAGTTTACTGACTGAGTAGACTTCTGGAAAATGTAGTTCAGTAGACATTTAAAGGGACACTGTCAACCTTTTTTTTTTGCATCATATTATTTCTAAGTAAAAAAAAAAAACACATTTTATGATTGCTTACCTTCTGTAAAATGCATTGGTATCAGGCCCAGTGTCAGTACCTGGGCCACACAGGCAATTGCCCGAGGCCCTGACACCTGAAGGGGTGGCAGTGGGGACCCAGGGACACCAAGAGCTCCAAAAAGGTGTAATACTCCATCAGGTTCAATTTTGAGGCCGCCCCTATTAGGTCAGCCCCTTTGGAGATGGTCCGGTATCGCCCATTAAGGGAAGTGTCCCCAGATGACCTGATGGTGGTGCTGGACCTATCGGACCTTCCGATAGATTGCTTGGATCCTGGTGACCTAGTACAGGCCTATAATAGGGCGGTTACGGGGGCCTTGGATTCTATTGCACCTGTTTGTGTTCGTCCTCTCACTCTTCGGCCCAGGCCTCCATGGTTTGATGAGACCATGAGGGAGTTGAGGAGGGTTGGACGAAGGCTGGAGAGGTGTTGGCGGAAGTCTGGTCTGGATGATGACAGACTTAGTTTGATGGACCATTATATGGTTTATCAATCCGCAATCTCTCATAAGAAGGCAGAGTTCCTGTCCAGGGAGATAGTGGCTGCACAGAATAGACCAGCTCAGCTCTTTCAGACTGTGGACAGACTGTGCAATCCAGTCTGTCTTCAGCCCGGAAGGGCCTTTTCCACAGAACAGTGTGAGGAGTTTGCTCTCTTCTTTGCAGATAAGGTTGCCAAAATCAGATCAGATGTCCGTTCTTCCCTCTCCAATGGGAGCAGTGATGGTCGGCTGGAGATGTCGAACACCCAGTTGGTATGGTCTGACTTCAGCCTCCCCAAAATCGATGATATTGTGATGGTCATCCGAGCATTGTGACCAACCAGCTGTGATTTGGACCCTGGCCCCACACGCCTTTTAGTGGAATGTGTGGATAAAATCGGCCTAGTCCTGGCTTTGATAGTCTGGAAGTCTTTGGAGAGGGGGATCTTTCCAGATCCCCTTAAAGAGGCTATAGTTAAGCCTCTTTTAAAGAAATCCTCCTTAGACCCAGATTGTCTAGCAAATTACAGACCAGTATCTAACCTACCCTTTGTGGGTAAGGTTATTGAGAAAGGTGGTCGGGCAATTGGAGGATCATCTGACTAACAACAATATCTCGATTCTCTCAATCTGGATTTAGGAAGAGGCATAGTGCAGAGACAGCACTTGTTCGGGTACTAAATGACCTCCTAATAGTGAGAGATCGTGGGACCTGTTCTATCTTCAGTACTTCTGATCTCTCAGCAGCATTTGACACTGTTGATCATGGTGTGCTGTTAGAGCATCTGTGGTCCATCTGTGGATTATCTGGTATGGTTCTTAGGTGGTTTAGATCTTACCTCGAGAGGTAGGACTCAGAGGGTGGTGTCGAATTTTTCCTCGGCATCAGTCTCCCTATCTTATGAGGGTACCATGAGGCTCTATTCTAGCGCCTATGTTATTTATGTATATGCTGCTGTTGGGAGTGATTATAAGACAATCACGGTCTGGGTTTCCATTGCTATGCCGGTGATACCCAGCTGTATATATCTTTTGCACCGCCAGGATGCTGCCTTGTTTGTATTTAATAACTGCTTGCAGAAATCCAAGATTGGATGAATGGGAGTTGGTTGAGGTTAAACCCGGAGAAAACTGAGGTGTTGGTTGTGGACAAAGGTCGCTGTGAGGCGGGTTTGCCGGCTGGATCGCACTCAGGCTTAAGGCTTGCAGGTGTTCCACTGATGACCTCAGATCAGGTGCGGAATCTTGGCATAATAATTGATGACCGCTTGACACTTAAAGCTCAGGTGTCAGCGGTGGTCAAAACTTCCTTTTTCCATCTGAGGAATATCGCCAGGGTGAAGCACCTGGTTCCTCCAGAAGATCTTCCAGCATTGATCCACGCCTTCGTTACCTCCCGCCTTGACTATTGCAAATCCCTGTACCTAGGGCTATCTGGGGTTGAGCTTCGCCGTCTGCAGCTAGTGCAGAATGCGGTGGCCAGGTTATTGACTGGTTCTTCTAGATCCAGCCATATAATGCCTGTGCTCCAGCAGTTGCACTCAACACCAGTATTCAGCGAATCACCTTCAGGTCAGTTGCTGACCTATAAAGCCCTACATGACCAGGGACCTACTTACCTGAAAGAGCTCCTTTGCCACTACTGTCCTCCGCTTCCTCAGTCCACTGGCGAGGATTGCTGGAGATTCCCAGGTCCGTTTGAAGACGTCAGGGGCCAGATCATTTAGTTTTATGGCCCTGACCCTGTGGAATTCTCTACCTGCAGGTCGTAAAATAGTCCGACTGTCCTGTGTTTTAAAGGAGCCTTGAAGACACACCTTTAACATAGCTTTATTGATTTATAATAGTTTTAGATTTTGTTTATTTATTGTTCTATGAAATTGTACAGGCACTTTGCTTTTAAGAAAGCGCCTTTTTAAAAATAAAGTTTGATTGATTGATCGATACTTTTCTATAGTAGAAGCTCCATGCTGGTAGCATGCATTTACATCAGTGCTGTGCATGCTGCACTGCACTGTCTGTTGCTGCTGATGATGAGCTGAATGGTAGAAAAGAAAACTGCGAATCACGGTCTGTGGATTGGAATGCCAGAACAGATTCATTCAGAATCCCCTAAAGACTTCCTGCAAGCTATGCTTGTTGTTGACTGACAGAGCCCTGATCCAGAGCATTCCATGGTGTGGTATATGCAGCAGGCCAATGGCTCATAGCTGGGAGGAGACTAGTCTGGTGGAGGGGTGGGCCTGAATCACAACCTAGCCAGCAGGCTTAGCTTAGCTGTTTGTGACATTGCCATGGTCTGACATTGTTGTGAAGGGGAGAAGGTGGTGGCCGGCAACAGCAAGGCACAAAGGTGGAACTGGAACAGTTCAAATTGCCTGGGAGACTGTAGTCAGAGTGATCAGTTTGGTTCACTGCATCTGCAGCCACCGTCCAGGTCGGGCCTGGATGGAGTTATGGAATGGCACCTGATTGATGAATTCAGTGGAACAGATGTGGAAAAAACTTCCTTCTCCTTTATTACCCACACCAAACCAAGCAGGTACTAGGAGAGTGTGGTGGTAAGGAATGGGAGGCCCAGGCTGTGGCCAGTTGCTCTCAATATACAAAATCTACTCTGCTGTTCTGCCAGATTGGCAGATGGGGGTACAGGAGGAGTCCGTCTGGGTCAGGGCAACAGACATGGACTTACAAACATTGAGTTTAGGTGTGGTTTATTGTTGAAATTTTTCTTTTTACAGATAGACAGGTCTAACTTCTGAGGGTGACCTTCTTGAGGTTAGTTGTGGTCTTAGCATGAATGGCTCGGCCTGTTGGGGTGATGTAATGTAGATTTTTGTTTGAATAACTGAATTGCTGCTGCTGTACTACTGCTGTGTAAAGAGGGTTGGATGGTGATGGCAAGGTGGCTGGTGGTGGTGTGGCTTTATTGTATTTTTTTAACGGATGGGTCTGACTCTGGGGGACTGGGGGGCCCTTCTAGAGGTCCATTGCCTGGGGCCCACAAAACCTGATGCCTGCCCTGCCTGGTATTGCTGGTTATTCTGTCTACTTGTTTAGTAGAATTGAAATGCATGATAATATACCATCCTTGATTGGCTAATTTAAATCCCTGAATTGTAATGTTCATTAATCATTCAGTAGTATTAAAAAATTGTGCCTTGAAGAGCATTGCAGTTCTATTTCTAAGTCTCATTTAGTAAAAATTTACTCTTAAACAAGTAGTCTGCTAAATACTTCTTACAATTTACTATTCTTAGAGGTTGTATTTTTTTCATGATGATTAAAGATGATCAAAAATCACAAAAATTAGTCTGTCTTCAAAGAGTAATTAATTACTGTTTTAATACTAAATTTAGTATTGAAGTTCAGCGAGCTAGAAGAGAGAAGGGTAATGACTCCCAGGAGGAGGAGTTTCAATTAAAAGGAAACAGCCTGAGCTCTATGACATTAAAAAGGGCAACCTCCCATTGAAGCCAAATTAGTTAAGAAAGGGGACAACAACTAAGAGGAAGATTTAAAGTCTCTGAAACTCAATCCCTTTAAATTAAAGAAAACAAAATCAGCTGGTTAAGGACAAATCCTTGATTCTTGGAAATGCAGCAACTCATTTCTTCTATCTACTGTAAATTAATCTCACCCACTACTGATGATGAGGAGCACATGTGGGGATGGACACTTCCCAAATAATAAATCACTGGGACATAGAATTTAATGTCCCAAAGATGGGGTCCTGAGGAAACCCCAGAATCCCCAGTAAGGTGCCCAGGTGCCCTTGATAATTCAGGAGCAAGGAAGGAGTAAACAAACTTGCTGCCAAGAGCCCCATAGCAATAAACTGCAGCTTGCAGTTTAAAAGATGTTTTTCTTTGCTCAGCTTGCTTAGCAAGTTGGCATGAACCTGTGCCAGCTAGATGGTCCACCACATGCTGGGCAGCCTGTTGCCACCCTGGTTACTAGGGACTTGGCATCCCAAATGCAAGAAGAGATCGGGAGTGTCTGCCAGTCACAGCAATTTGTTTTTTGAATAGAGCGCAGACTGAGAAGAGGACAAGTAGCAGCAGAACAGGAGCCAGTGACAAGCTGAGGGTACTTACCTCAAGCTTGGGGCGGGGGGAGTCCTCGTTGCAGCCTAGCCAGTCCTGTGAAGACATCCATTCCCTGTTCTGTTGGTGCTGTGACCCGTAGTGTTGCTGATCAAGGCAGTGAGTCAAAGAATTAGCAGTCAGCTGGCCATGATGCAGGCTCTGTTTAGCCCTAGTTGTTATTTTATTTAGTTAAAAAGAAAAAGTTTGCAGTCCCTTAGGGTTGTGCGTGTCAGGCCAGTAGAGTGTCGGAGTGGGGCAAGCAACCAGCAAGGCCCAGAAAGAAGACTGCCGATCATCTGACTGCAGTCAAATCCTACCTCCTTCATCTGCCCTCTTCTCTGTAACTTCTTTCTGCCCTTCTCGCTGTAACTTCTTCCTGGGCTGGGGCAGTGAGCCAGCAGCATCGGACAGGTGATTTCTGCCAGAATTAATTACTTAAAAAATGTGTTTAATTGCACCAGGCAGTGCAGCAAGGGATGGCCATAGCTGTTTGTGTGGCTAGCGCAAGAGGCGTCAGAGAAAAGGACCACTTGAGGGCAGATCAATTTAAATTTATTTAAATCACATTCCAGCAAGGAAGCATTGGTCAGGGTGGAACTATGTAAAGTAGTTAGCTTCCAGAGACAGAGCAAAAGGGGAAGCAGACCCTGTATTCAAATGTAAAGGCTCCAGTGAAGGAGTATGGCAGAGAAATGCACTATTTTTAGATATGTTAACCTAGGTGGGCTTCTGAACTAGGGCTAGCTAGCACAAACATTTCATTTACTTATAAATAAGCACCTGGTAGGACAAAGCAAGCCGCAGCCGTAAAAGAGATAGAGCCCCTTGGTGGAAAAGGGTGGCTAGTAGCCAGATGAGCACTGGAAGCCAAATCCAGGGCATGTGTTTTAAACTGCAAATTTTGCTAATTTAAACATGATAGAGCAGCAGCTACAGCCAAGACAAAGAGTAAGGGAGTGGGACAGCCAATCAGCCACCCTAGCAGTATAGTTGCCAATGCCCTAGCCTAGGGCTAATAACCTGGTAAGTGTATAACTGACCCATAGCCCCCTTAGCCAGGGTGTGACAGTTAGCGTGGGATCCCTAGCATAGAGGCTAGGTAGATTGCCCTTAGCCAATACCCAGAAGTGGCACTTTAACATCCACTTTCTATAATAGCTGCACTAGGAGGCAATAAATAAGGGAAAACTGGCTAAAGCTGGAATTACCAATAGTAGCTACACAGGAACCTGAGGATATCTTTCTCTCATGGGCACTTGCTTTGGATTCACCCTCCCCATTTCCTTGTCGGGCTGTTTTTTGCTTTGTTTTGCTATATGTTCCACTTTCCTGCTGGTCTGTGCAGCTCAGAAAATAATGTTGCCTCAGTGGCACTCAGCTCCTTCCCTGTTAAAGGTGCGTCATCTGGGCTGGCTATTTTGTTTTTTAGCGGTGCCCTATTCCTTTTCTCACTCTGGATGATGTTCTGTCTGCAATTTTTTCTCCTGTTTTGAATGAAAATTGTTAGTATATGGAACACATCCTCATGGTGCAATTAACTAATTTCAAAAACAATAAGACTCGCTGCTGATTTCAAGACAATATTTAACCACTGAGTACATCACCAAAAATACCCAGATCTGTTAGTAAAACCTCCCCAAAATTTGAACATTTACAAAGAGTTTACATTATAAACAAATATTACGTATAATGTGGAAGTATAATAAATGTGTGCAAACTGACACTTTGAAAGTGTTTTTTTTTAAACATAATCTCTTAAGATTTCTAAGAAAGAGCAGTGGTAAAACAGTGTAATAAAAATTCTAAAGTTTTGGCAGTATTACTACAGTGTGCATCAAATGTTAATGAAGAAAATGCAGTAGTGAAGAAGTGTACAAGAAAATGTGTCAATTATTTGCAGTATTATTACGGTGTGTATTTAAACAAAAGAAAGATAATGCAGTGATAAAGGAGTGTAACACAAAGTCAATGGAGAGCATTTATAGTGCAGTGAATAAAAGCAGTGGTAAATCAGGGTGGATTGTAATAACACTGAAATGAAACTCAAGTTTACCATGTGCATTCCACTTCCCTCTGGGTGTCCACTATTGTTTTCTGTAATTGGCAAAAAGGGGTTTGAGTAAGATTAAAAACTTGCTTGGGAGGGGCAGGCCGCACAACCCTTAGGCAGAAATCTGGCCTTTCAAGGACCACATACTTCATACACTGTATCTGTGTGTGTGGGGGGCCTTTTGAAGGAACAGGGTTTGAGGGAGGGAGGGAACCACTCCAGATCTGTTGCCAGTGGAGAATATATTCGTGGCAGCCTAGCCGGGGACCAAGCCTCCTGAGGTGATCTTGGCACTACACCCAACATTTTGTAATCTGAACCCAGGCCAGACTCAATTTATTAGTGAGTTGTGTTGGGCAACTGGGCCCAATATTTGCCAAGATTGTCCAGTGCTCCCTGTGACAGGAGGTGCTCCCAGTTGCACTGAAAAGTGCACTGGTGAAACCTCTTCTGTAGATGCCATCTCTGGACACAGACAACTTAATGAATTACTGTCCTGTCTTTAACCTCCACTTCTTGGGAAAGGTTATTGAGAAGGCAGTTTGAGGCACATCTCACAGCCATTGAGATCTTTCAGCCTCTCCAGTCTGGATTTTGGTCCTAGTATAGCACAAAAACGGCACTAGTTAGGGTGCATAAAGACCTGCTCAGGGTGAGACAAAGTGGAGAACGATCAGTTCTCATTCTCATTGATTTCTCATCAGCATTTGGCATTGAGAACCATGGGCTGCTTCTGGACTGGCCCAGGGAAGTATACAGAGATCACCGGCAAGGTCATCTGTTGATTTGAGTCCTATCTTGGTCCAGTCCTGGGGTCAGCAATTCAGGCTGGGTTCTGGGTGATACATCGCCTGAGGGTGGATCGTAGGGGCAAGGATGTAGCCATTTGTTTTAGATTGGAACTGGTCCTGGTAGATGTGCCAGGGGGAGACCAAATCCTTTTAATGTATCTTGGGTGCAGGTGTAGGTTGCAGAATTCTTCTTGTGTACCGTCCACCTGGGGGCAAAAAGAAATTCCAGAAGAAAGTTGCGGACTTCGTCATTGACACGGTGTTGGGACTCCCCCAGACTGATAGTTCTGGGGGACTTTAATTCCTGGGTTGATGACAAACTCTTGCAGTTTGGTCAGGACTTCCTCTTGCTAATGATTTATTGGGCTTTACACAGGTAGTACCTCTCGACCCATAGTAATGGTCACTCTTTGGATTTGGTTTTCCTACTGGAGATTGAGGTCTCTGGTGGTGGAGCCAGTTAGATGGTCTGATCACCGTATGGCGAGGGTTCATCTTCCAGGACCCGCTTTTAGATCTGACCCTATGGAGATGCTCTGGTACCACCCTTTAACGGGGTTGACCCCTGATGGTCTCGTGGTGGTGCTGGACCTATCAGGTATACCGAGTGCAAGCTTGGAACCATGCAATCTGTTATTGGCCTATAGTAGGGCAGTGACAGTGGCCCTGGATTCTACAGCTCCTGTCTGTGTTCACCCCCTCACTCCTTGCCTTTGGTCCCCTTGGTTTGATAGGCCATTAAGAGAGTTGAGGCAAGTAGGGCTAAGGCTGGAACGGCGCTGGTCGAAATTGAGCCTTGAAGCTGACAGACTTAGATTGATGGACCATTATATGGACTTCCAATTGACATCTCCCATAAGAAGGCAGAGTTACAGTCCAGGGATACCGTTGCTGTGTGGAATCAGCTGGCTCAGCTCTTCTGAATTGTCAACAGACTGTGCAATCCAGCCTGTCTGCAGTATTGGAGAGCCTTTTCATAGAATATGTATGAGGAGTTTGCACGATTCATTGCAGACAAGGTTGATAGCATCAGGTCTGAGATTTGTATAGCATGTTCCAATGGGCATGGTAGTGGTCAGTAAGAGCTTACAAGTGCCCAGTTTGTCTGATCTGACTTTGACCAGTTGGCGATCATGGACATCTTGAAGATCATACAGGGTATGCGGTTGACCAACTGTTGTCTGGATCTGGGTCCAACTTGTCTCCTAGTGGGGTGTTTTGAGGTTATTGGTTCAGTCCTGGCTGAGATAGTCTGGTGTTCATTTGAGAAAAGGTGTATTTCCAGGCACCCTGAAGGAGGTGGTGTTGCCACCTCTCCTTAAGAAACCTTCTCTCAACCCTGACTCTTGCCAACTACAGGCCTGTCTCTAACCTTCCCTTTGTGGAGAAGGCTATTAAAAAAGGTGGTCGCACTGCAACTAGAGGACCATCTTACCATCCATGATTTCTGTGATCCTCTCCAGTCTGGATTTAGGAAGAGGCATAGGACCAAGGTGGCACTGGTTCGGGTACTTAATGATCTCGATAGTGAGAAACTGGAAGTCATTCAGTCTTGGTTCTTCTTGATCTCTCTGTGGCATTTGACACAGTGGACTAAGGAGTGCTACTGGAACACCTGCAGATGAGCTGTGGACTGTCGGGAACAGTCCTCAGGTGGTTCCACTCTTTCCTCATGGGCATGACTCAGAGAGTGGTGTCGGTGATCTATTCCTCGGCTCCTTTCCTCCTGCCCTGTGGGGTGCCGTATGGCTCTGTGTTTTCACCCATGTTGTTCACAGTGTAATCTGCTGTTGGGAAACATTATAAGATGGTACACCTGAGTTTTCACTGCTATGCAGATAATACTCAGCTGGGCACATCCTTTGTGCCCGAACAGGGTGCAGCTGTCTCGACTTTTAACAACTGCATCTCCAAGATCCAAGACTGAATGAGTGCCAGTTGGCTAAAGTTAAACCCTGACAAGACTGAGGCACTGGTTGTGGATCCAGGTCATCAGGTAGAGGAGCTCCTGGCTAGTCAGCCTTCTAGGATTTAGCTCAGTGGCAGCCAGTTGGTGAACTCTGATAGGGTGCAAAATCTGGGCATTATTTTTGATGACGGGTTGACACTTAAATCTCAGGTGTCTTCTGTCATCTAGACCTCTTTACCACCTGAGGAATATTATCCGATTAAACACCTTGTTCTACCTGACAACCTGCAGATGTTGGTCCAGCCTTTGTGACCTCCTGCCTTAACTACTGGAATGCCCTGTACCTAAGACTTCTGGGGGTTGATATCCACCACCTGCAGCTGGTGCAGAATGCAGCTGACAGGCTACTGACTGGTTTACCTTGATCTTGCCATGTCACACCTGTGATCCGTGGCCTTCACTGGCTGCCAGTTCAGAGGCAGATCACCCTCAATGTTGGTTTACTGACCTATAAGGGCCTACACAAACAGGGTCCATGTAATCTGCTAAATCATCTTCATCCCTACCACCCACTCTGCTCCACCAACAAGGGATGGCTAGAGGTTCCCAGAATCTGTTTGAAGGCTTCGGGTGCTTGGGCATTTGCATTTTTTGGCTCCAACCCTATGGAACTCTTTACCTCATTGGGTATGAGTTGCCTGACCACAGAGAGTTTTAAATCTGCATTAAAACCCATTTATTTAAACTTGCTTTTCCAGAATTTTGATAAGCTTTAGTTTGCTGATATGTATTTTTAACATGTTTTAGCTGTGATCATTTTAAACTTTTTTTTATTAGATATGTACAAGTGCTTTGGTCTTTGGGAAAAGCGTTTTCAGAAATAAAATATTGATTGATTGCAAGGACAGTACTCAGAGGGTAGTGCTAAGAAGATTATCCTCGTGCCTGCTGGCTCGGTCTTGTGGTGTACCCCAGGTTTCAATGGCAAGGCAAGGCAAAATTTATTTAAAGACACCCAATCCCGGAGGCTCTCGGCGCCGCACAGAAAAATAAACACATCATCAGAAATAGATCAATAAACAAAGAGATAATTAAAACATAAGATAATAATGTGTTATATAAACATTATTCATAAACAATACACCAAATATCAATTAGCAAAGACTATAAACAAATCAGATCAATAAATTAATAATATAATCCAGAAATGCCTGAGCAAATAAGAGGGCCTTAAGCGGGCCTTGAATACCTCCAAAGTAGGGGCCCCTTAACCCTCAAGGGGCACAAATTCCACAGGATGGGGTAGCGACACTAAAAGCCCTGTCATCAGCAGATTTCAACCTTATCCTGGGAATCACTAGGAGGCTCCATAGGAGGAACGGAGGGGGAACAAAGAGAGCACGACAAGAAGGTCTGACAGATAACCAGGGCCCTGACCGTAGGGACCTTATAGGTGAGAAGACCCACCTTAAAGAGGATCCTCCACCTGACCAGTGGCCAGTGCAGCTCACGCTACACCAGTGTAATATGGTAAAATTTTGGCTGCCAAGTAAGTAACCGGGCAGCTGCATTCTTACAATAGCTGCAGTCTGTGGAGAGATCCTCCGTGACCCAAGAGGTAAAGTGTATTACAGTAGTCAAGCCTTGATGTAACTAAGGCATGCATCAAAGTGGGGAGGTCCAGAGGCAGAACAAGGGGCTTTATACTGGTGACATTTCTGAGATGGAAAAAACAGGAGAGGATGGTGGAGGATATCTATACCTCCACAGTCAAACTCCTATCCAAAATGACACCAAGATTTCACACCCTAGAGGAGGTCTTCAATGAAAGAGATCCCAGAACAAGTCCAGTCTCTGATTCAGAGGCCATCCTATCATACACTCTGTTCGACTCCACCACCAATACCTCCGTCTTAACTGGGATCAGTCACAGCCAGCTAAAGACCATCCAGTCATTAATCTCATCAAGGCAGCTGTTCAGCACATCTATCACATTGGATGTTCCTGGGGTGAAGAAAAAGTATAGCTGGGTATCATCAGCATAGCAATGAAAATCCAAGCCATACTTCCTAATGAGCCCTCCCATGGGTACCATGTACACTGTGAGCAACATTGGGGCTAATACCGATCCCTTAGGAACTCCGCAAGATAGGAGGCTGAGGGTGGAGAAATATTCCCCATCACAGCCCGTTGCCTCCTATTGGTTGTAAAGGACTCATACCAACTGGTAACAGTGCCGGTGAGTCTGTAGAGTTCCCTAAGGTGGTCAACCAACACACAATGATCCACAGTGTCAAATGCTGAGGAGAGATGCAGGAGAACAAGAAATATCTTATCTCCTCTATCTCTAGCCCTGAGGACATCATTCAGCACCCAAACAAGCACGGTTTCTGTGCCATGCCTCACCTGAAACCCTGACTAGAAATGTTCATACAACTCATGATTCATGAGGTGCTCTTCCAATGAAGGGACACTACCTTCTCCACTACCTTCACCAAGAAGGAAAGATTAGAGATAGGTCGATAATTTGTCCTGACCTCTGGGTCCAACGATGGTTTCTTTAAGAGTGGTCTCACCAATGCCTCCTTCAAGGCATCAGGGAAAACCCCCTCAGATATGAAGCACTGGACAATCAGAGCAAACACCGGACCAATGGTGTTGATGCATCTAATCAGGAAAAGCCTTGGCAGTGGATCCAGTTCACAAAAGGTGTGCTTCAGATTGGTTGCCACCCCAGTGACCTCACTTACCTCTACTGGTCTGAACTCCCCCCAACCAGGTGGAGTGCATTCAGAACTCTTCTGGCGACCACTGCCAGCTGTAACATTGCTGACTGGAGAAACTCCCTGCTGGATACTGGACACCCTGTCCGAGAAGAACTGAGCAAACTCTTCACATTCAGCATTAGAAAAAACCTTCTTCAGCTGTAGACAAGCAGGATGAAGTAGCCTGTCCACAGTCTGAAAAAGTATAGCTGGTTGATTCTTCCTGGCAGCAATCTCCCTGGACAGGAATACTGCCTTCCTATGGTTGATTGCCTCCTGGTATGCACTATAGTGCACACGCAAGGCCAGTTTGTCCTCCTCCTCCTCCTCCTCCAGGCCAGACTTTCTCCAGCAGTGCTCTAACCTCCGACCCTTTCTCTTCATCTCCCTGAGAACCCCATCACACCACAGGGACCTCAGGTAGGAAGATTTGGGTTGTACATGGACAGGTGCGAGGGAATCAATGGTGTTGGATAGCACTCTATTATAAGAGCCCACCCCAGCACCAACACCTCTAGCACATGCATTACCCACACTAGATAGATCAGCTGCCACCAAGAAACCCTCCAGGGTCAATCTCCACAAAGGACGACAGCTCATCATCTCTGTAGGTGGAGGGCATCCAGTGGGAGCCCCAAAGATGAACTGCACCGTGCAGTGATCGGACCACATTACCCGATCAGTCTTGAGATTATCTATCTCAAGCCCCGGGAGAAAATTAGGTCCAACTTGTGGCTGCCTTGGTGAGTTGCGGAGAGTTAGGATCAAGCTGAGAAGATTAAATAAATCAGCACAAAACATTGAAATCTCCAGGACAATACATCTGGGGCTTCCCATTGTTTCACCAATAACAAATTCAGCAACCTCCTGTAGGGAATTCCACTGCCCCAGGGGTGGTAAATAAGGAGAATCCTGCAGCCTGTGCCTGGACCCCCATGAACAGCCACACATGCAAAAGAACCCAGGTTTCTCACTGGGTGCACAGTGAAGCCCAAGTTGCATCTAAAACAAATAGCTACCCCACCGCCCCATGTTCCTCTTTGGGGCAGTGCACTATGGTATACCCAGGTAGGATGGCAGCCTCATGGACTGGTCCAGCAGTGTCCCCAACCCAGGTCTCCGTGATGCAAGCCAGATCAACCGATGAAATCAAGACCGCAATAATTGCTGTCTTGTTCCTGATCGATCTGGCATTGCATAGCTTGGCCTCAGGGGGACTGGTGGGTATAGCAGCCCTTCAGTTACCTGACCACTCAGTCTGGTGGACTCCTGGAGACAGGCACCAAACATGTCTGGCCTCTCTCTTGTGCTCGTTGTAATCCAGGGTGCCTTCTAGACCTGATAATCCCTATCCTACCACCCTCCACTGTACACAAGGCTCCCCACCGCCCGAGATCACCCTGGCCCTTCAAAATCCCCACCTCCTGGCAACGTTTTACAGTAGTATCAGAAACCGAGAGGCAGATGAAGGGCTGTTAATCATGCTGAAGGGATGCCCCATACACTATCCTGGCCTTCCCAGGCCCCCCCCCCAATAACCCTGGCACATCATTAAATTTAAAAAAGGATTTTAGTTACTAAGAAACCATTAGACAGTCCAAAAACTATTAGACAGTCTAAACGTTCCATCCATTAATATACAGGTTTAAAAAGAATTTTAGTTACTAAAAAGAAAACAATTAGTCTAAAAGTTCCTTCCATTAGCACACTAGTAGGATAAAGTAACCTATATCCAACGTGTAGTATGACTTTCAATATATGAGCTTATTTCCAAATTATAACCATTACTAACATATCACATTTTACTGTTCATAATTATATTCTATTTCCTACTGCATAGAAGACTGAGATAACCAACCCCCAAGCCAGCACCAATAACAGAAAAAAAAGCTACCCCACCCCAACAATAAAACCCCTCTTAGCGCTGCTCAGTTATTTCAATCCAAGTCACAAAACCTTGAATAGAAGAGATCAATCTCACTAAGCAGCACAAGACCAGGAAGGGGGGATGGCATGCCAGTCAACAAAAGGATACAATTCCCCCTTATAGCTGCAAGTTAAACACAATAAACTAATCTGTTAAAGCTAATCCATACACATCAAATATAAAGCAGTAAACATAAAGCTCAGGTCCCCCTCCCCACTGGGAGTACAAACTGAAACAATAAAGCTTGGTAAAGATGAAAGCCCCCAGGCCCCCTTACTACCTAACCTAAGACTAATATAAAAGTATAGCTATACTTCTAAACACTTTTTCTATATGAAGTGGCACAATGTTCGCGTTTCCGAGGGCACAGGAATTTAAATCCCTCAACCGCCTCTCCAGATGACTGCGACAATTAGCTTCCCTGAGCCCCCTACACAGTAACAAGTCTGAGATAAATCAAACTCCAATGGAGAAATCAAAGGCAGCACCATCTCTCACAGTGGCGCAGTCCTTCAGATGTTTTGCAGGGGAATCCTCTCAGGCACATAGCATCTGCAACAGACAGCAGGCAATGCAAACAGAATGAGTATCCAGCCGCTGTTGTCCATGTTGTTTGTGGTGTACTGTATATGCTGCCCCAGGGTAAGATCATCAGGCAGTATGGGCTTGGGTTTCATTGCTATGTTAATGATACCCAGCTCTACATGTCTTTTGCACCTGGGACATTGGGTGCAATTGATGTGCTCAATAAGTCCCAGGCTAAGATCCAAGACTGGATGCCATCAAGCTGTTTGAGGCTAAACCTGGAGAAAACTGAATTTCTAGTGGTTGAGCCAGGCCATGGATGGAGTGACTTCTACTGAGAGGGAGACCAGGCTTTTGGCTCTGTCTTTCTAGACTTTCAACCACCACAAGGTGCAAAATTTGGGAGTCATTCTATATGAGGGGCTGACAGTGGAGGTTCTGGTGTCAGCAATAGTCTAGAATGGCTTTTTCCATTTACAGAGCATCAGTCAGATGATGTCCCTTATTCCTCCAAATGACCTGGTTACACTGGTTCATGTGTTCGTGAATTCAGGGCTTGACTATTACAATGAACTCTACCTTGGGGTCAGTGGAAGTTTGCTGTGGCTCCTGCAGCTGCTGCAGAACACAGCAGCTTGGTTGCTAATGGGTCTCCCAAGATCTTGTCAGGTTTCCACATAACTGCGTGATCTGCACTGGGTGCCAGTAAGGTAACATATGTACTTTAAAATTTAATTACTAACTTATGAGACCCTACATGGGCTCGATCCATGCTACTTGACTGAGCTCCTGCATTCTCATATAACCATGGACCCTGTCCAATCTGCAGAGGAGGGCCTCCTTTTGGTTCCCGGAGCATGGCTTAAGACCTCAGGAGACTGGGCTTTTGAAGTTGCAGGCCTGTCCATCTGGAATTCATTGCCCAGAGCTTTGAAGGAAGTCCCCTTTCTGGAGCCCTTTAATAGGGGCTTGCAAATGCTCTTATTTCAGCAGATGTTTGGGGTGAATATCTCTTTGCACCCTATAGCATTACTCTATTAAATTTTTTAACTTATTATTATTGTGTGGTTTTAGTCAGGTTTCATATGTTGCCTGTTTTAGTTATACTGCTCTGTATTATTATAATGGCTCCCTGAGCATCCATGGGAAGGTGACATATAAATAAAGATTACTATTTACAGTATCTATCTGACTAACTAATTAAAATAACTGTGAAGTGGATTGGGGTGCTCACCCCTGGTACTACTTCTTTCTCTCCCCTCACTTCCAGGTCACCTGTCCTTTCCAGTATTTATTTATTTATAAAATGAAGTATATGCAGACTGTGCTGCCCACCCACAGTACTGTTTCTCATGACCTCCTCATCCTTCCAGGTTGCCTGCCATCATTTGCCGTAAAATAGCCTGACACTGGGGTGCCTAATCCCCAGTGTCAGAATGCAACCTACAGTAAAGAAAACCATCCCTCAATTATGTTTTGTGGTCTTCTTCCCCTCTGCACCAGAGGGTTCAGCCCCCCAGCCCCACTCCCTGCCCCCTGTACCCAGGCTTTACCCCTGCAGGATGGGGCCACCTGGCAGTCGCCCCCTTCCCAAACAATTTGGTCTCTTGTCTCTGGCTTACCCCCCCAGAGTGGGGCCATGGGGGCAGGACCCCACCGGTGGGCATTAGTCTCAGTGGGAGCAGTGGTTGAGGTGGGGGCCATCCCAAACAGAGCTGGGATTTTTTTGTATGTTGGATTCCTGGGGGTGGGGATGTGTAATGACACCAGTGTCCGTCCCACCCATCAAACATATTGTGCTGACAGCAGTGGTACTCCCAGCCTCCACCAGAGGTCTACAGAATGTCAGACACTCTTCTCCCTACCCCAGGAGAAAAAAACTGTCCCTGGGATGCTCAATCCTTCTCCCCGGCCAGCTCTCTGACTCCCGAGTCCACCACTGAACAGTGGGTGTCAGTGCTGTAAGTGGACGCCTTGCTGCTGCACCGGTGGACCAAACCTGAAATTTTTTTAAACCTGTATAAAAGAAAATGGTCCCTTGCTGATCTTTCCCAGCAACCCTGATCTCCCATTCAACACCCACATCCCCACACACCCACCACACCCTACACAATGCACTCACTTGTTTGAGCGTGTCCCATGGCATGGATCCACTCTCTGACTGAAGACGCATCTTGCTGATAGAACTGGCAACTTGGATATGAGAAACTAAGAAAAGTGCAGTTCAATGTATTTTCATTGGAATTTTAACTTTGATACGTAACTTTGTCATTTTTGTATATGTTCACCCCAGATTTTCAACATGGCCTTTTTATGGCCCCACCTTGTGGTGTAATTATACTAATAAGGACCAAAAAGTGATGTTTGCAGTCACTTCAAGAAATCACCTTTCAGGCGTGATTTTAAAATTTTCACTGCCCTTGCTCATGAGGTGGGGTCATAACAAGGTGATGTCAAAAATGTGGTGTCAAAATATGTAAAAATGACAAAGTTATGAGCGTACATTTTAATTTTTCTACACTTACTCATAACTTTTGTAATTTTCAATATTTTGACCTCAAACTTTCTACATAGCAATTTTTCACACCTGCTTAGGAAAGTGACAGCTACCATTTTTCAAATCCTGGCCAAAATGTGCTTTTGCATTTGTGGCACAGAATGATGTTTCCATGGGGATTTGAACATTTGCACCAGCCAGGTTCATGGGGTGGGATAATAAGAAGGCTGTGGTTAAAATTTGGAGTACAAATGTGGCAACATGCCCAAGTTATGAGTGAACATTGCGGTATTTCAATACTCACTGATAAGTTTACTAATTTTCAGTATTTAAACTCCAGAATTACAATATAGCCATTTTTCTACACCTCCTTTTAAAAATCTTGCGTGAGATGTGCTTTCACGTTTGTGGTTTGGAATTACATTTTGGACAGTATACTGTAAGTTCCACATGTCATGTTTGCAAGGAGAGTCATAACATGACTATCTTGTATATCTGGAGTCAAAATAAAAAAAATATATATTTTTAAGAAACTTTGTGTGTATTATCAGTCTTGACCCCTGCGGGTATGTGTTCTTATCCCATGCCAGTAAGCTGCTTCAGGGGTGAGCTCAGTAACCCAGCTGGATGAGGAGAGGGTGAAGGGTGGTGCTGTTACAACCAGGGAATAAAAACTGCAGGGTTGACCAAGAGGGCCCTGGTACCATAGAGTGAAGACAGCTGTCCTCTTTTTGTAGGCCCCTTCACCTCTGCAGCCATGGGTGACAGAGGGCCCTGTGCATTGTCTGACAGATGGACTCTTTGCCCTGTGCATCTGTATGTGAAGATACATGGAAGTGCACCAGACAGCCACACAAATTCTTGACATCCATCATTGTATGGAAATGCAGGACCCTCAAGGGCCCTGCACTTCTATAGGCAAGGCAGACACAGTATTCTCCTGGTGAAGGACTTAAACATAGAAACATAGAATTTGATGGCAGATAAGGACTGCTTGGTCCACCCAGTCTGCCCATTTCCCTACCTAATGGATAAGCTGCAGATCTTAGTTAACCGGCAGCCTACTTCTTTCTACCCCCACCCCCTATAATTGCCTTATGGCTGTCCCATGCATGCTTGAATTCAACCACTGTTTTTGACTCCACAACCTCCTCCGGAAGGCTGTTCCATGCATCCACAACCCTCTCTGTGAAAAAATACTTCCTCACATTGCCTCTGAGCCACACCCCCATCTTCAAATTGTGCCCCCTTGTTCTTGCACACCTCTTTTTTTGAAAGATGCTACCCTCTTGGACTTTGTTGATTCCCTTGAGGTACTTGAAAGTTTCATCATGTTCCCCTCTCCTCCTTTCCTCGAGGCTATACATATTAAGCTCCTTTAGTCTCTCTTCATATGTCTTCCAGTGCAGACCCTGCACCATTTTAGTTGCCCTCCTCTGGACAGCTTCCATCTTGTCTATGTCCTTGCGGAGATTGGGTCTCCAGAACTGCACACAGTATTCCAGATAGGGTCTCACCAGCTGTCTGTACAGAGGCCTTTCACATCTGCATCTGTTCACACTGGTCTCAAAGGGACTTGTGTGAATGACCATATGATTCCACTATCTTACAAAGAATGCAAATTGTTTACATAAACCTTTGCTAATGCACTAGTTAGGTTTCAACTTAATGCCACACAAGTAGCAACATGTGGTGTTAGGGTAACAGAAAAAAACAATATGGTTTTGCATCCCAGGGGTCTTGGTGAATCAGTGCTGGGGTCTTCCTTGGTGTTCTACATCCTAATGCCCATCCCATTCCCTGAGCAAACAATGTTAAACATGACCTCTTTTCTTCATGCACGGCCTAATAAAGCTACAAAAATTGGATTGGCAGCATGTGGCAAGACATACTTCTTTACATTAGAAGAGTGTATCACTATGAATCACTGGCTTGGAGCCATACCTTCTGCTTCAGAGTGGCAGGGAAGGGCATTAGAGTTGAGACCCCCAAGGAAGACCCCAACACCTATTCAGCAAAATCCAGGAGACCCAAGAGCATAATGTTTTTTTCTTTTGCTGCCGGGGGTGGAGTGGGGAGTTAGGATTGGAAACCCTAATGCTACATTTTCCTGCTTTTGTGGTGTTAATTTAAACCATAACTGGTGCATTAATAAACTTTTTGCAAAGAATATGTATTATAGGGGTGTGGTAGCAACCATATAGCTGGGCTGCATCAGCAGTTCAATATTGAACCCAATTTGTTGTGCCTTAAGGACGTTGCTGTCATTTGACAAATCAGCATAACATTTGACATGCACGGTTAGGCTGTCAGGGTCTCATGATGTGAACAGTTTTGTAATGGCATCTTGTATGGTTTTTTAGAGACAGAGCATCAAAAAAGTGTAAAAATCTACCCTATACTTAACATTGGGTATTTTTTGCTCTCACCAATAACCTAGACAGTATGGAACTTCTTCATTAAATTTTCAGGGATAAAGGAGCAAGTACCAAGGGTGTGCTTTTGGATCAGTTGGAGAAAAAATAGTCCATTGTTTTTAAATCATAATGAATTTTAAGACAGTGTTCAAGTTTGATTGGTAAAAATAATGTTCACAAGTGTTAACAACTCGTAATTTACTGTTCGTGTGCAGAGAAATACAGATCGCGACTGCAGTCATCTTGCTTCTTTTTTACATTTTCAAATTGGTCTCCTAAGGATATACTGATTATAAGCAAATAACCAACACCTCTCTTAGAAAAATGGCACCTAATTAGTTTGATTTTGGTGTTCAGTTTTTTTTTAATTAAGCTATTTGGTCCCCGTCACTCCTCCCACCAACTGGAGACAGGGACACATAGGTATTTTACAGATTTTCTCCACTGACCCCCACCCCCGAGGCACCGGCACACAGCCATGTAAGTGTGTGAAGACACGCTATGCACCCCATGGCACCAGCTCAGCCCCTTAAACCACTTGAAATTGTTTGCCACCCCCTCTCTGCCTACGCTGCAAACCAGCCCTCCACCCAGTGGGAGCAGAACTATTGGGGGAGCCAACCCAACCTCACCACCCTCGGGAGAGGAGAGATGCCCATCACCATACTCAATCCTGCTCCACCCTCCAGCTCCATGCTGGCACCCAGTGACCAGAGGTTGTTCCTGAACCCCAGTCGCCGGCATAGCATGAGGTGTGGCATCCAGCACCTCAACCTTCAGTGCTATCAGGATGGCTTTGGTGTTCAGTTTTAATAATTTCCAGAATAAATGCGTGTTTTTCTACTGAGACTCTTTTCAACTGTTACTCACATATTTACAGATCATTCGATCTGTTGAAGAAAGTGATTTACTGATCACTGTCCCATTAGTGTTTGGTCTTTTCCTGGTGTCTAATAACAACCTTCACCCTCCAATTACTGTCCCTATTTGCTTTCTGTTTTTCATTGGTGTCTTGGGCAAGCCACATCCTCTGATTGCCACCCCATTAGTTTGCGCCTTTCCCTGTGTCTAGTGGCACTCTCACCTCTGATCACTGTCCCTGTTATTTTTCTTTTCTTTGTACTAGTGGCACCCCACACTTTGACAACTGTTCCCATACTTAATTTACTATTCCTTGGTGTTTAGTAGCACCCCCACCCTCTGGTCACCATTCCTGTAATTAAGTTATCTTTTTCTGCCATCTCCTGGCACTCCCCAACCTCTGATCACCATCCTCATTAGTTTTTAGTTTTTCCCTGTGTCCAGTGGCACCCCATCTTCTGATCACTAGCAACGTTAGTTTTCAGTCATTCCCTAGTGTCTGGTGCCATCCACCACCCTCCTATTGCCAGACCATTAGTTTTTTTGTCTTTCCTTGGTATTTAGTGTCACCCCTACCTTCTTATCACCATACCCATTCTGTCTTTCTCTGCTGTCTAGTGGCACCTCCCACCTTCTGATCACTGTCCCCTTTGCTTTTCTGTATTTCCCTGGTGTCTAGTGACAGCTTCACCCGACGATCACCATCCCCATCAGTTTTTCATCTTTCCCCGATGTCTAGCAGCAACCCCACCCTTTGATTGTCCCCATTAGTTTGTGGACTTTCCCTGGTGTCTAGTTGTGCCCCCCATTCTCCAATCACCATACATGTTAGTTTTGTTCTTTCCTGGTGTCTAGTGGCACCCCCACCCTCCAATAGACATCCATGTGTGTTTGGGTCTTTCTCTGGTGTCAAGTGGCACACCATCCTCCTATCACTGTCCCTATACTTTTCTGTCTTTTTACTGGTGTCTAGTGGCACCTCTCACCTCTGATCACGTCCCACTCTGAAATAAAGAAAACCATCCATCAATGTGTTTTTTAAACTCCTACAAAAAAGAACACAGTCTGAACTCCCCACCTCCCTCTCATCACCAAGCATCCCAGACACCACAGTACACCCCTACATGCCCTCACTTATCTAAACAGGTCAAAGGGAAAAGATTCACTCTTCAATCAAAGACACATAGACTGGGCTCTCACCACTCTCCCCACCAGTCATTAAATCAGGCATCCTCCCTGATGCCCTCAATGATCATCACCCAATCTTCGTAGTCAGGAATGCCCATAGACCTAAACCACCTCACAAAATTTTGCAACTCTACTCCTTCAACTCCTTAGACCTTAATCCCCTTATTAATGAACTGGTGAGCTCTGATTGGTCCCCTATTGCCTTTGCCCCTCCATTGACCAAGCCCTTGCTTATTTTAAAGATAAATTTCTAACTACATGGAACTCCTACACTCCATTCAACCGCACTAGAGTTCATGACATCCATCATCCCTGGGTCTCCCCTGAGTTACTGACCTGTCTCAGGGAATGGGACAAAGATTGGAGGAAACATAAGGCCTCCCAGCTTCCCTAGACAATGCCAGGTATTGCATGTTAAGAAATGCCTGCATAAAAGCTACCAGACTTGCCAAGTCTGAATATTTTAAATAATCTTTCTCAAAACATCAATTCCTCTCCAAATTCTGGAAAGTGGTCCATGCCCTATCCCCCTTCATATCCTCCCCCTGTGCTTAAAATAAACAACTCATTGGTCTCTGAACCATGTGCAGTGGCTCAAGAGTTTAACTCCTATTATACCTCCTGTGCCATAACTCTTCTAAAGTTAGTCCCTTCTAACCTTTCCCTCCTCATCCTGCCACAACAAGTACTCAACCCCTCCATGCCCATCCTTTCTTCCTTCCTTCTCTTTTTCTGCAGTCTCCCCAGAAGAAACACTAATGGACCTTCTCTGTCTCTTAATCCTTCCAAAGGCTCATTGCCAGATGACCTTGACCCTAAACTCCTCTACTTTTCAGCTTCTGCTATAGCTTACCCTTTTTCCTTGATTTTAAGTCTTTTCTTCTCATCCTCATCTGTCCCATCATCCTGGAAATAAGCAGTAGTCCTCCCTCTCACAAAGGGTGGTGACCCCTCCTCCCCTGCAAATTTTCGCCCATTCTCCCTACTCCCCGCCCTTGATAAACTCCAAGAACACCTGGTCCTCTCTCAGCTAACCTCCATCCTCAATGATGCTTCCTTTTTTACCCCATTCCAGTCTATTTTTTGAAGAACCACTCCACTAACACCTCCCTACTCAGGATTGCTGACTCCAGCCTCACTGAAATGGATAATGGCCTCATTACCTCTGCCATATTTTTCAACCTCACCAAGGCATTCAACACAGTCTCCCATGCCCTACTTCTTGACTCCTTTATGGCTGCTGGGTTGTCTACTTCTGCCCAAAACTAGTTTAGCGCTTACCTCTCGGGCAGAACACAATCAGTCAAGATCCAGGATACAATCTCTCTCTCTCTCCCCTCTTTGTTTCCACTGGAGTCCCACAGGGCCCAGTGCTTGGACCCATTCTCTTCTCCACCTTCCTAAATGACTTGCGCTCAGTATGCTCCCCTTCCACCTTTATCCATATGTAAGCCAATGACACCATCCTGTTCTCATCTGGCAAATGCCCTGCTGATGTTGCAATCATCCTTCAGCTTGACTTCCACAAGGTTCAGTTATGGTTTGCCTCACATTAACTATTCCTAAATGCCAAAAAGACAGTCTTCATGACCTTTGGCACTAGGCAGAGACTCACTAGGCTCCAACCCCTTTACCATCTTTCCATACACTTGATGGGACAATATTAGAGGACACCTCCTCATTCAGATACCTTGGGGTTTGGTTGGACCTACACCTCAATTTCTGTGGCCACATTGACACCATGCTGAAAGAATTGCTCCCCAAGCTTGGTGCCTTATTCAGGAACCGTAGTTGCATTCCTCCTATAGCACGGTGTGAGCTAGTCCAGAAGATGATCCTCCCCATTTTTGACTACTGTGATGGAGTCTATGGTGCCACTCCCAAATCCTCCCTAACCAGAATGGACACTCTATTTAACTCCTTCTGTCGATTTGCCCTTGATGCTCCATCACTCACTCATTACTGTGATCTCTACCACACCATTTCCCTTCCCCCGCTTGCCAACAGGCACCTCACTCATTGTGTCAAACTCACTTCTGAATTTTGGGTAAGAGAACTTCCCTCCTACCTCTCATGTGTGCTCTCTTCCCCACCTCCCCCCTCCCACTCCCTCAGACCCTCTGACACTCGTGACTTTGTTGGTCCCCCATTGTACCACTCTCATTGGTCATTCAGGCTTTACCCATTGTTTCAAGCAAATCTGCAACTCCCCCCCCAAACACGACACTCTTCCTCCTCCCATTCCCTTGCCTCTCCTTACATAACCTTCTCTCCTCTAACTGCTCCTGCTTTAACCCTCCTTAACTGTCCTCCTATGTCTCTGCTCCTCTTGGTGACTCACATCACCTATTAAAGCCTCCACCCCCCAGTCTGCATCTCAGCATGCTTTCCTCCCCCTTCACTGCTATGTACTATGTTCCTCAGATATGCCACTTGTAATTAAATGCATATTTCACAGGTATGATATATTTAATTGTACGTTATGTTACGAAAGCAACTGTATGATTTTTTTATGATATTTTTTAATTGTATGTCATGTTACAAATGTAATAAGAATGTTTAATTTCTTGTATGTTTTAAATGTTAAACTGTATGTCTAATTCTTCATCCAATTGTAACCCCCACCCCCCACTCCCAGTCACACTGGGAGATAAGCAATTGTAGTTCAGTGTGCCTTCCTGGAGAAACATTTCAATAAATAAATATCTTGTTGCTGGAACCGTAGAATGCAATATGAAACTAAGGTAAGTGTGGTTCAATGTACAATATTTCAATTGTGTTTTCAACACTGATGCATAACTTTGCCATTTTTGTGTATTTTGAGCCCAGATTTGCAACATGGCCTTTTTGGGATCCCACCTCATGAAACATCATGGTGGAATTACAAAAAATATTTCCAGAAAGTTGATTTTGCAGTCACATGGTGAAATCACCTTTAAGGAGGAATTTGAAAATTTTCATCATTCTTGCATATGAGGTGGGGCCATAAGAATGCTGTGTTGAAAATGTGGAATCAAAATATGTAAAAATGGCAAAGTTATGCTAATACATTGACATTTTACTAAGCTTGCTTGTAACTTTATAATTTTAAATATTTGACCCCAAATTTTCAACATAGCCATTTTACAACACCTCATGAATGTGATAGCTGTCATTTTTCAAATCCTGGTCAAAATGTTTTTACACCTGTGGCACTGAATGATGTTTCAGTGTCACTGAATGACATTTGGGAGAGTTCAAAATTACTCAGTCACAGGTTCATGAGGTGGCTCAATAACAAGGCTATACTGACAATGTGGTTGCTGTTCTGGCACATAAGCAAGCGCAGAGCTAGAAGGGCCCTGTTTTCCACAACAACATACATGTAAGTATTTCTATGGCGGGCCACAGGCAAATGAGGAGACAATTGTATTATCTCAAAAAGTAAGGGAATTCTTTGCAAAAATGAAAAATGCACCAGTTTAGGTAAATTAATGCCACACAAGTAGAAATGTGGCATTAGGAAAATAAAAAACATTAGGGATGTGGGTCTCTGAGTCTAGGCTTAACAGTGGTGAGGCCTAACTTGGGGTTAGTCAGCTCTAATGCCCCTAGCTCCAGCCTCTAGCCTCCAATCAGAAGCCTAGGTATAGCTCCAAGCCACTGCCTTGTAATGATACACTAATCAAAGGTACAGAAGTATGTCTCACCACAGTTTGCCAACACAATTTGTTGTACCTTTCTTCATGTAAAGGAGATCATGTGTGATGTTGTTTGCTGAGGAATGGGGTGGACATTAGAGTTTCAACCCCAAGGAAGACCACTACTGACTCTGAAGACTCCAGAGACCCAATGTTTTCTTTTCCAGCTTGGGAGATGGGGGTGCAGTGTTAAGAGTTGGAAACCCTAACACCACATTTCCCTACTTTTGTGGCATTAAGTTACCCTAACTGGTGCATTAATACAGATTTTTACAAAGAATATATATATTTATTACACACACACACACACACACACACACACTACTCTTAGGGTACAGTGGATAACCACATTATACAGTATGCAATGAGTAATATAGTACATAGGGAACTATTAACAGGGACCAAGAGTAGACCGTGCTCTACGTAAATTGTACAGATATAGAAACAGACTAAGAAGGAAGGAAGAAAGGAAGAAAGGAAGAAAGAAAGACAGGAAGAGAGAAAGAGAGAAGAGAGAGGTCAGAGTCAGGTACTTTTTTAGGAGACCCATCAGCTTTGCAGGGGCCAGGCCATAAAATGGACCCAGACAGGATATAATGTTTAAGAGATTCCCTGAGTTAGGATTAGAGGCCATCTTGGAGCAGGTGGGACATTGTAGAGGAGCTTTTAAGGGTCCTTGATCAGGATTGTAGTAAAGAGGAAGCTGGGGAGGAAATAAGGAATTGGGGCTATTCCAAATGTTAGCAAGTCTGTGCCTGACTCAGACTTGATCCACACTGAGTCTGCACTGAGGAATTTGTAGCAGCAGCAGTAGTAGTAGTAGTATGAATAAGGATTGCTCAGTTCAATTGAGACTCAAGTTCAGTGGGGTCCTTTAATACAAAACAGTTATAAAAGAAATATCAAAGATCAAGATTTACATTATTATTCATTTCATCTTACATAAATCACCAGTATTAATCAATCATGTACACAGAACATACATATCAAAAAGTTGCATATCCCAATTAATATTATGTAAAGGATGTTGTTTCTATGAAGGCATGGGTATCCTGTACAGGATATTCTATATCTAGCAAATGTTAAACTTTTACCTGTCTGGAATTACATGAAGGAAGCAATAACATACAGTATAAAAAATTCAACCTGCATTGTATTTAGGGCAACATGGTAAAAATGTTACCGCTCAATCAGTGACCCACCATTTAAGCATTTTAATAACCACCAGACCATTTATACTGTAGGTCTCAAGGTGGAGGGAGTGAATTCCAGATCATGGGGCCTTGATAGAAGAAAGATCTTCCAATATTAGACCTTCTAGGGGTTAAAACATGTTCCACTCCTGCAGCTGGGATAAAGTCCCTCTTTGACTTGCCTTACTTTCAACTTCATTTTTATTTATTTAATTCTTTGGTAACTGGTAAGGCCCACTAGGCACAGATGCTTGCTTTCAGGGTCAACCCGGGAAGGTTAAGTGACTTGTTCAGAGTCACACAGTATGCAAGTTTTTTAATTTTTATTTATTTTATTTATTTCGATTTGGATTAATACCTTTGAGTCAAAGACTCATTTTCCAAGGTTCCAAGTCAGGGACAAAACAGAGCAATAAAATACAATATAATAAGTACAAATTAAGATAACAGTGAAAAAAAGAAAACATGGTAGGCATCATGAAAATCATTAAAATGGCACATGAAGTACAAGACTTGCTAGTTTCAGGTACATCTTAAAAGTAGAGTAAATTACATTACATCAAGTTGTTGCAGGTAGGGATACACTAGGAATAGTGAGACATGCAGGGGTCGTAGCTACAAGGGTGCAGGGGGTGCAGTGGCACCCGGGCCCACGAGGTTTAAGGGGCCCAAATCATAATTTTGAAGTTTATTTAAAACTGGGGAAGGGTCCTGTAATATCACCTGCACCCAGGCCTTGGGAATTTGCTACGCTACTGGAGACATGTCAATAATAGGTCTGTGTTAAGCTTTTGGGTTGATGGGGGAAAAGGTAAGCAGCCAGATTGGTGTTGTCAAAGTAGCTAGAGGTGATGTGGGACAGGAGTAAAGGGAAAGCTGGTGTTGGAGGGTTGTAAGTCAAGGAGGGGGATTGGGGAGGGAAGAGATTAGGAGGCAGGATAAGGCAGGAGGAATATGTCAAATTATTTTCTTGCACAGTTACAGGTGGTTCCATTCTTAAGGTGAGACTGTATCCCTCTTTTGAACAGACTCAGCTTTGTGTTTCCTGTCAGCATTTTGTGCAGCTCATTAAACCATTTGGGGCTCTTAAAAGTAATGGATTTTTGGGCCAGTGATGTTTGCATGAAAGGGACTTGTAGTCCTCCTTTTGTCACATTTCTTGTTTGTTTAGTGTGCACAGCCTTCCTGAACAGACTGCTTATGGATTCCGGCATGAGGCCTAGTTGCGCTTTTTTTACGATCAGGCATGTTTGGTATTGGGCTCTTGGGTACAGTGGGACCCAGCCGTCTCCAGAGTGAACAAGGCGAGTCCATCGAATTGCCCTATGCTGGTATTATGCCCTATTCATGAGTTTTGTATCCTGTTTAGGGCAGTGTCTGATCCTGAGATATATATTGGTAAGCCATAATCAACAGATGATAATACTGTGCAGCCTGTTGCTAATTTGAGGGCCGGAGGTGTCATTAAGTGCTTGTTTCTGTAGAGAATGCCCAGTTTCATGCTGGTGGTTTTGACAACTTGATCAATGTGGTGGGAGAAATTGACAGTGTCATCAAGGTAAACTCCCAAATATTTAAACGAGGAGAGTTGTTCAAGTGTGATGCCCTTTTGCTTCAGAATTTGAAGGGGGACAAAATTCCTTTTGTTCTGTGGGACCAAGAACAGCATGCTTTTGGTTTTTTCATGGTTTAGTAGCAGTTTATGTTGACAGAACCAGGTTTCAAGTTTCTGGAAACTATCGAGTAGGCCTTCCTCAATGGTCAAGTGGTCCCTACCTGGGACCGATATAATGGCATCATCTGCACATAAAATGATGCTAGCCGGCCAGGCTTCAGGGAGGTGGTTAATGAACAGGCTGAAAAGGAGTGATCCAAGTATAGACCCTTGTGGTACTCCAAGGCCACTACCTTAAGGTCAGAGAGTGAGTCGCCAATTCTAACTTGTTGAGTTCTTTGCGTTAGATAGTTACGAAACCAGGTGACTGTATCAGGAGCCGGTCTCATGGCGAGCAATGTGTTTAGTAATAGCTGGTGATTAACTGAGTCAAACGCTTTTGTAAGGTCAATGAAGACTGACCCCACCACCATCCCTAGGTCAAAGGCGTTGTAGAGCTGAGTGGCATAGTCCACCACTGCAGTGATGGTAGAGTGTTTTTTGCAGAAACCATGCTGATTGCTGCAGAGTATTTGGTGACTGTCCAGGAAGTCAGTAAGTTGTTCAGAGACTATTCTCTCTAGAGCTTTGGAGAGGGGTTGGAGGATGGATATTTGCCTATAATTAGCGGTGAGTGTTTTATCCTAGATTTGAAAACTGGTGTAACCAGGCCGGATTTCCAGGCGTCTGGGAATGCACCCAATTTTAGGGAGACATTAAAAACCTTGGAGATTGGGTCTGCTAGTACATCAAGTGTTATGGCAACCAACTTCATATCTATCAGATCACTCCCCCTTCTGGTCTTTCTGAGGACCCTCTTTACTTGCTTGATGGTTTCAGAGATTGAGACTTGCCTAAAATAGAAGAGTGGCAGCCCTTCCCTCTCCAAAGAGGGTATGGTGTTTCCATGAGATTGGTTATCCATTGGATTTAGGAACTCATTGGGAAGCACCCCTGATAGATCAGTGAAAGTGGTATTGAACTTGTTGGCAATCAGTAGGGATTCCTGGAGAGACCCATAGCCAGTGGTTAATAGGTCCAGTGATGCCCTGGAGGTCCTTCCAGTAAGGGATTTTGTGTGTTCAGACTCTTTAGAGGACCCCAGTTTTTGTTGAGGAGGTCCTTGAAATAGCTAGCTTTCTAGATCGAATGAGCCTGGTACAGGAGCCCTTGCAGCTTTGAATGTGGAAACACTGTGTGGCTTTCCTGAGTCCTTAGCTTTGTGCCACAGGTTGTCTGTATTACACATGATCTAGAAGTGCAGTATTAAGCCAGGGGTAGGGTTCATTTGACTTTTTGGTTTTTATGGGGGCAAACATTTTGCATGCCTGAGTAAATGAATTTCGGAAGAAAATAAAGGCGATGTTGCCATCAGTTGCATGGTCAAGTGGTGACCAGTCGATCAGGCATAAGAGGAGTTTGAAATCATTTAGTAGTCCAGGTCTCAGCACCCGATTGGTAGTGACCTTCGGCGGGCACTTTGTGAACTTGTTTGCCCAGGTGCACATGACTGGCGAGTGGTCGCTGAGGCTATCAGAAAGAACCTTAACATCTAATATGTGATCCGGGTTGGAGCAGAGTAGCCAGTCAATGAATGTATTGGTTCCTGTTTTGTAGTTATGCCTGATGGGAAGGGTAACCATATGCGTAAGATATAAACCAGCTATTAGGTCCTTGGCTTCGTCTTCCTTGTTAGAGTGCCAGTTAATGTTGAAATCTCCCACAATTATCTGCTCCCACTCTTTTCCCAAATGCTGCAGATTCTCCTCAAAGAGTTTGAGCCCTGTAGCCTGCTTCCCTTTGGGGTATGAAGACTGTTGTTACCAGCAGTACTTTATTTTGTTGCCCAATGTTAAGTTTGAGGTGGAGGATTTGCACCTCACTAGTGTGTAGGCTGCAGTCCATCATCTGCACTTTAATGTCATTTCGGACATAGACTAGGCAGCCGCCACCCCATTTGGTGAGCCTGTCTTGGTGGAAAGAGTTGAAACCTTCCAGTGTTAAGGATGTGTCTGTGATTTTGGGTGATAGCCAGGTCTCCGTAAAGGCAATGAAGTCCAGCTTTAGCTATTCCACCAATGCTTGGATCTGGGGTAACTTAGGTAGGAGGCAGTTAATATTGAGTGATAATATTCTAAGCTCTCCTTTAACAAGGGCTGCATGGAGGCGTGTTTCAGCATTAAGATGCATACTTCCTGTAATAGATTGTGTGTGGGTGGCCCCAGTTAGGTCCTTTTCTCTGGTCGCTGATCACACCTGCTCCCCACTGCTGACACAGCTAACAAACACAGAAATGCACAGTCTGATTTATTTCTGTGCCACCTGGGCTATTGGTACAATTCATGACAGAGGTCACTCAGGGTCACAGCTAGGCAAGGATTTGAGAAGAGGCTTTGGCTATGCAAGAGCTTTCAGGCAAGTACCCCTGCCCCATTACATTGATAGCCTGGGGCACACTTACTCAAGTACTGATGTGAAATTTTTTGCATTTATGCTTCCTTTGTTATTTAAAGAGGTTGTTTAAAAGCCCACAAAAGATCCCTTAGGGCAAGCCAGATGAAAATGTGGATTCAAGCAGGACCGAAGTCATTGAATTTGTCAGACTTAGTTGCTTGACTTCTGTTTTGCTTGGGTTAGCTTCCAAAAAGTTGATTTTAAACTGAAAATACAAATACCAGGTGGTGATGTTTTGCAGAAATCCAGTCCAGGAGACCTTCACAGATGTAGTGAACTAGAACGGTGTAGTTACTCCGAGCAGAAAATCATGTAAATCCTCAAAAACTAAGCTACAGACACAGACAAACACAAACAGCCACCCACACAGACCAAGGAGGTGGGGCTAGAAGTGGAGGTTGTGGGAATCAAACTCATGCTTTTCTGCTGGATGTAACAAGATCATTCACAGCACATTACTGTCTCTAACCTCTATGCTATACTGCCTTATCCTTGATAAACTTGGAACTTTCTCTTTGATGCATTTTTACAATTAGCTAAGAGTATGGAGTTGCATTCTTTCATGTAACCTCAACCATGCCACTAGGAATACACATGACAGTGATGGGTTTTTGGGGGGGGGCATCAAGGATGAAGTGGGCAAACATGTTGCAAACCACATACAGCTTTCCCACCTCCCTCCCTGATGCCCTGAAAACAGATCTCCAGAATCCAGCACTGGAACAATCGTAGTATTTATGATATGTTTGTGAGCTTCCAGGGGCAGGCATTTCTTTGACCCCATACAAGATGCCTAATTTATTGTCCAAATTTACAACTTTCTTATCTATATGTATATCGCATTTTCATCTTCTAACCACACCCTTAGGTATTTTTATGTCTCTGCCTATTGCAGAATCATATTATCATAGATTATCTGTAACTCCTCATTGTCTGATAGGCCCCTACATCCCCTGCCCTTGAACAAACACACAACGACAATCATGTAGAAGAAATATTTGCAGCCATGCACCTTTCTACAGATTTGGAGTATCCTGTGCTGTCCAGCTTGAGAGTCTCACCAAGTGAACTTTACAGTCTCCGCTCACCTTTGCCAAATGGCCAAATGGTCTGAGTAAAGGATGTACCTCCAAGTGGTTGAACCTCAAACCCCCATCAAGTAGGGTGGTCATCTAGCTAGGTGTTGGGCACCCACCCACATTTGATGGTGCTGTACCCACGAGCAAGTCTGATATAGTTGGCCAGGGCCCCCTGTACTGGAAACCACATCCAATGTCCCCCACCTATTGCTTACTGGGGAATGGAGCCTTTTGGGAGAATGTGATTCTGTTCTCTCTTTCACTTGCAAACAGTCCCAAGCCACCACCATAACAATGACTGACAGTCTTGATCAGCTTGATCTTATCAAGTTTTACCTCTCCTTGGGAGAGGTGAAAAGCCCAGAAAAAATATTTTGGGAAAACTGAGAAAACTTCTCCCTAACCCCTAACTGCGATATCCCAGGAGGGACAAAGGGTTGCCTACATATCCTGGCCCCCATACCCTGCTTTTACATGGGTGAGCAGATGAGCAATCTTACAGCTCGAGAGGAAAAAGTAAGTGGGAGCCCCAGGCCTGGCTCTTTTTAACCCCTCACTCTTTTCCTTCCAGCAAAGGTCTTACTGGTACCCCCATGGAGAAGTAGCTCCATAGCCAGCCCCCACCTCCAGATGGGGGGAGGGACCCCACCTTCACCTGTCTGTCAGGTTTCTGGAGGAGGGGCAATAGACAATAGGATGTCTGCTGCTATTTTATGGCAGACTTATTTATTGTCTGCTAGGCCCCTACCTCCACTGCCCATGAACAAATTTACAGCAACAATCATGAGGAAGAAATGGCCAGTCATGCATTTATTAAACAATATTACAAACTTGTAATGGTATGTGCAGCTCAGAAGTCTAACTAAGTAAATCTTAAGGCCTCTGCTCCCTTTCAACGAAGGGCCAAATGGACCAAGGAAAGAACATACCTCCCACGGGTTTAATGATAGTCTCCCAATGAGTAGGGTGGTCATCTGGCTGATTGTTGAGCTCCCACCACCATCTGGTGGATTGTACATGCAGGCAAGCAGAGATAAGGTTAGACAGGGACACCCCCACACACACACACACACCAGGAATATGCTCCTGTGTCTCCTGCATCATGCCAACCAGAGAATGGAGCTTTTTGGAAGAATGGAACTCCATTCTCTTTTCTTTGTGCCATCATCTGTAAGAGTCCCATGCCAACTCAGGAGGACCTTGACCAACCCCACAAGCCACTCACTTGACTAAATATCCAATCAAAGTATTTTGTATTGAGTCCAAAACATTTTCCAGGCCATATCAATTAAATGGTTTCCATCTCTAGCATATATACCTTGTGCCATCATGATAATATTATTGTGTTGAATTACAGTGCCCCTATGGAATCCATAAAGGCTTGTATCTCCCTGTAAATGCAGATATGCACTATGTCCATGGCCTGGTAGTCTTTTGCATATCTCCATTGACACCTTTGATAATATGAGACCAAAACAACTTGACTCTTGACCATCGAGCTTATACAGACTGCATGCCCTCCTTCATCCAAAGCAAGAGATCAACTGTTTTCTGTTGACCCAGGTCACTGCAGCTGAAATGCACCACATTCACACTGTTCACCATCCTCTGTCATGCTGCTGCATGCAGGCTGGGAAGAAGGCCTTCCCATCACTTTCTCAGTGTCCCAACCATATTAGCAGCAATTTATTGTGGGAATTGGACCATTCTTCCCACCTCAACAACCAACCCCCTGCTCCCCAACAAGTGAAAGAATGACTGCATAGCCATAACAGCTTGGATCCATCAGGTGAACTAGCAACAAACAGAAAGATTGTTATAGCAAGTGAGGCCTCACATAACAAAAATAGACCTGGGACTTCCATCTTGCCATAGCCTGTATTTCTCCATCAGAACAGCCCTAAAATCTAGAGAATGATGCTGCCCAAATCTGGAAGGAATGGGTTTTAAATTCAAATTGCTCCATACTCACTTCCTGCACTGCTTTGTTGAGGACTTGAAAATAACTAGTAAGACATGACTGTAAGCTGTCACTGGAGGGCCATCAGCATTTTGAAAGAAAGCCACCCCTTCAGTAGAGCGCTAAGTCATGTAGCCTGACCTATTGAAGCCACCTCCCAGCCTGTTTGGGAGGACATCTTCACAGTATGCCACCTCCTGACTCCCTTCTGATTTGTCTTGCTCTTTTTGAGTTTTACCCTTACCGTACCCAATGGGATTACCACATCCTGGTCAGTGATGCAGGGGTTGCCAACTGTTCTGGGTTGGCAGTACAATTTGAAAATCTGAAAGACCCCACAAAAGGCCAGCAAGAACACGGTCTTGAATAGCTGTACCTCCAAAGTGGAGAAGCAGACTCTTTCCAATGCCTGCTACATTTCTTCAAGTGTATCAGGCTGACTGACTTTCTTTGGTCCACTGACTTGGAAGCTTCCTTACTCCAACCCTCTATTAGTTTGCAAACTTTGAATGTTTTTGTAAAATTTTCAAACTCCATAATCTGGAAAACCAGGACAACCTGGCTAAATGTTGTCCAGCCTTCCCTTGGTACAGTCCTGTCTGAGTGGCCTCCATTATGTAATTACACAGGTGGTTAGCTGGGACTTGCCATGTATTTGGTAAGCCAAAACTTGACCTTACATTCTGGAAATGTTCCACTCCCCTTCGACAGGCTTTCTGTGTCAGGGCAGTGATGGCTTTACTTAGCCATTCCCAGGTTTTGCTGTCACCACCTCACACAAGAAGGCTGGCACCAGTTGTGCTTCAGCTGCTGGCATCAATTTTCTGAATTGCTGCCACCGCTAATGAAACTATGCATCTGCAATACAATTTTTCACTCAAGGCACATGTCTGGCCTTAAACTGGATGTTTAGCAACAAACACCAGAGTACAAATATGCACATCAAATCCCCCAATGGCCCTTTAGTACCAAGTTGCCTACTGATGGTGTGCCCCACTCCTATGTTGTTAGACCTAAAAAAACCTTCTGATTCTGCAGCCTGTGATTGCCATACTACCAATGCCACCACCATGTGAAAAAATTTGTATAACATCATCTGCTTGGTGTGACCTGTGGCTACCAATGAATGGGGCCATGCTCTGCCCACCACACCCCTTGAAAATATGTCCCAAACTCCAAACTGTCCGATGTGTCCATAAACAGCTCAAGTTTGTCACTCTGAACCATTTGCGTGACCATATGGTTGTAACATACAAACATACAAGCATACAAAGTCACCAGCAGAAAAAGGTCCATATGTCTATCAAGTCTTCCCAAGTGTGCAGCTCACAGTTTAATACTCTGCAGCTACCCCCTACCCATTCCCTTACTATCATCCCATCTCCCCTGACTTTCCCCCATTTTGTTCTTGTCTGTAATTACCCTGCCCCTGACTCTATCCCATCCACTCTTAAAACTGTCCACCGTCTTCAGTTCGATTAACTCATCTTGCAGTGCATTCCACCCAGCCACCACCCTCTTTTTGAAGTAGTGCCTCCTCATCTCCCTTCTGAATCTTCCCACTTCCAGCTTTAGACTGTGACCCCTCATGACCCTTCCTCCCTTTAAGTGGAACGATCCTTCCATTGTGACCTTGTTTATGCCCTTAATATTTAAAGGTCCTCATCATGTTCCCTCTCCTTATGTCCTTCAGGGCAGGCCAGCATCAGGTTTTTGTGGGCCTCAGGCAATGGATCTCTAGAAGGCCCCACTGTGGCCCCTCAGTGTCAGACCTATCCATTAAAAAGAAATACAATAAAACCAGACCACCACCAGCCAGCTTGCCCTCACCATCCAACCCTCTTTACACAGTAGTAGTACAGCAGCAGCAATTCAGTTTTTTGGACAATAATCTACACTATGCCAGCCCAACAGGCTGAGTCACTCATGCTAAGACAACAACAAACATCAAGAAGGCCACTCTCAAATGTTAGAGTCATCTGCCTATAAAAAGAAAAATTTCAGCAATAAACCACACCTAAACTCAATGTTTGTAAGTCTTTGACCATTGTCCTGACCTGGACGGACTCCTCCTGCACCCCCATCACCCAATTCTGCAGAACAGCAGAGCATATTTTTTACAGTGAGTGCAATGGGCCACAACCTGAGCCTCCCATCCCCTCCCTTCTGGCCCTCCTAGTACCTGCCTGGTTTGGCATGGGTAATGAAGGAGAAGGAAGCTTTCTCCATATCTGATCCATTGAACTCATCAACTAGGTGTCATTTCAGAACTCCACCCAGGCCTGAGGTGGACGGCATCCACGGATGCAGTGAACCAAACTGATTGCTCTGACTACAGTCTCCCAGGTAATTTGAACTTTCCTAGTCCTGCCTTTTTGCCTTGCTATTGCTGGCCATCACCTTCTCCCTTTCACAACAACGTCAGACTGTGATGACATCACAAACAGCTTGCTAAGCTGGCATGGCTAGTTTGAGAGTCAAGCCCACCCTCCCACCAAACTAGTCTCCTCCCAGCCATGAGCCATTGGCCTGCTGCATATCCCACACAATGGAACACTCTAGAGCAGGACCCTGTCAGTCAACAACAAGCAAGGCTTGCAGGCAGCCTGTGGGGGGATTCTGAATGAATCTATTCCAGTGTTCCAATCCACAGATCGCAGTTTTCTTTTCTTACTACTTGGCTATCATCGACAGCATAGACAGTGCAGTGTAGCATTGCACAACACTGATGTAAATGTATGCTGCCAGAGTGGAGCTACTATTGCAGCAAAGTATTAAACCTTTTGGAGCTCCTGGTGGCTCTGGGCCCCACCGCCACCCTCTCAGGTGTCGGAGCCCCAGGCATTGCCAGTGTGGGCCAGGTGCTGATGCTGGCCCTGCTTTAGGAGTACAAGTTGAGATTCCTCAGTCTTTCTTCATATGGCTTCTTCCCAAGCCCCATGATCATTCAGCAATCTCACATCCTTTTTAGGTAAGGGCACCAGTACTTCACACAGTACTCCAAGTGTAGCCTCACTAGTGATCTATACAAGGGCAGGATATACTACTCTTTCCTGTGTGCTCCATGAGCAGCACTCAAAGGCCATACCTATGACCGCAGCCAGCGGAGCACACAGGAAAAACTCCCCACCCTCCTGGAACAGCTCCTCAAATCCTGACTTTAGATACTACCACCTGACTTAACTTCAGTGCTCAATCGCTGATTGGTGCAGCATTTTTAGTGGACTTCGATTGGTCCACCCAGCTGCATGGCCACTCAGATTGGAGCACCTGGCTAGCCTGCACTGGGGTTACTTTTTGATTGCTCTTAACCTACTACACTTTGATTCTGTTAATTTTTCCCGCCCTCCTTTAAATGCATTCTCGCCCCTCCTCCTATTCATGACAACTACTCCTATTGGTGCAAACCATCAACCCCGAGTACTGCTCACCCTGTAGAACCTGTTCTATATTTTCCAGTGTTCTGTGTTGCCCCATGCCGTAGCTTCTGCTTCTGACCCACTTTCTTCTGAGACTCTGAGCTACTAAGCTTCTTAACTATCCAGAATTCAGGGGTCACACAATGGCATTGCTGCAGCAGGCAGCTTAGGTAGCACAAACATTTCCTTTGCATCACCAGCTATAGTACCACTCATCTCAGTTGTGACCTAATCCAGAGAACTGCTATACTCCACAATGACTGCCTGGTGGTTAGCCTCATAGAATCGCTGGAAGGTTTGATCTCTGCCCCATCTGTAACTAGTGTAAGCACCCTGGGCCATTCAGAGTGTGTCTCTATCTAGTTCTAACCCCCAAGACTGTTCCTGCTCCTGACTGCAGCCGAAATGGGTGGGCTACATAAATTTCTGCTAGCCTTGTCAGTGCTTGCCATCCACTGGTTAGACTCCAGGCACAGAGCATCCTGCTCTTCATACAGACCTCTTCCCCAGTTGCTGCATTGGCAAGAAATGAGTGGTAGGAGTGGAGCTTAACTCTGAGGTAACCTGCTGTCTCCACCAGCTGGTCACCCTCAAGAATTACAGAGGCAGTTCACTTACTCTATCCCCTAGCTGCTCTGATTAACCTCTGCCCACTAATAGTCACCACCATTAGAGTCTCCCACTCTAGGAAAAACTCAGTTGGTCCATTGAGATACCATATGTCATCTTCTCCAACACTTGTCCTACTGCTTCTACTGTTATCAGGAATGTACACCCAAACCCTGGACCCCCCACTGAAACCTAAACTAAAAGGTCAACTCACTGTCATCTCCTTAAATACCAACAGTCTCCTTTCTCCAGGTTCACTCAGTTACAGGCTTGGGTGCAGGTGATTAACCCTGACATTACAGCACTCAAGGAAACCTGGCTCTTCCCTATCTCCTTGAAGGCTACAACTCCTTCTGACAAGACAGGAAAACCAAACGTGGGGAGGGTGTTTAGTCTATGCCAGATCTGGAATAAAGGTGCAGACTCTGGATTGCAATCTGCATACAAAAGAGGTCCAAATTTTGAACCTCAAGTTATGCATAGGACTACAGAACAAAGTCCTGCTGCTCACTACAGTCTATATATCACCTGGGCACAAAAGTGCTGGTCTAAACCATGTCATAATTAATCAACAGCAGTTAGACAATCAATGGAAGATGGTCATTGTTGGTGACTTTAACATTAACTGACACTCCCAGAAGGAAACAAAAGCTAGAGATCTTATATCTAGTCTATTCCTCACCCAGATGGTCACCATTGACACCTGGCTTAACTACAAAACAGGGAGCAATACTCTAATTGACCGGCTCCTGTTCTCACATCCTGAACATGTTTTTGATGGCACCATCCTGCCTGACAGCCTCAGTGACAATTCCCCAAATGAAGTGCACCTGGTCAAACAAATTCACCAAGTGCCTCACCTAGGGTGTCCAAAAACTGTTGCTTGAGGCCTAGGCTACTTGACCACTTGTATGTGACACAGCTAGACTGGTCACCACTGCCAGGGCACCCTGAGCTTCTTTATAACAAACTTCAATCATGCCTGAGACATTTTGCACCCTATAAAACAATAACAAATTGGGGCACCACCAATACATGGCTTTCCAAATCTCTCAGCGTATGAAGAATAAAGACACTCTGTAGCACAAAGGAAAAGCAGACAAATCACCTGCTACTCTCAATGCCTACAAGGTGGCCAGAAAAAGTGTACCAAACTCATTAAACAGGCTAAAGCCTCCTACTATAAGATCTACTAAGCAAAACCTGGGGCTCTGGAAAATAATTTTGGAACTCTATGAAATCCCTGATGGGCAAGACCCCAAGGCTCCTCCAGACCTGTTAGTTACAGTGGCAGGACCTTTACAGAAAGCCATTAAAATCTCCAATGAGCTCAACAACGCATTCACGGACCTTTCTGGGGTACTCCCTGGTGACTATCTTAAGGCTATGGATGGTCAGTATCACCATACTGACCCACAAAATCCTCCTAGGGATGAATTACCACCCTTCTACTTTAGAGGAGTCACCGAATCCAAAACTATTAAACACATTAAAGGGGCCCTTGGCAATACCATGATGGGGGCTGATCTTGTTGACATGAAGCTTGTTGGTCTTCTTCTAAATTAATTAGCTGGACCTCTAAACATGGTGTTTAATGCCTCTCTAAGATTAGGAGTGTTTCCAAATAGATGGACGTCAACTATCATCACGCCTGTTTTCAAAGCAGGGGACAAAACCCTAACATTCAACTACAGACCAATCTCCATCCTACCTCCCCTTTCTAAAGTACTAGAAAGAATGGTCTCGGAGCAGCTTACAGAGTATCTTGATACTTATAACTTACTGCAGCAGCATGGCTTCTGTAAAAAATATTCCACACTCACTGCCCTTGTTGATTACTCATCCCAGCTATGCAGTGCTTTAGATAGTGGGCAGGCAGTGGGATTGGTTTTCATTGACCTTACGAAGGCCTTTGACACTGTTAATCACAACCTCCCCTTCAGTTGCCTTCTGTCAACAGGTCTTTCCCCAGACTCGGTACTATGGTTTGGCAGCTACCTCTCCAACAGATCACAACTTGTCAAAATTGGAGACACCCTCTCAGCAACTAAGGATATGTTCCTTGGGGTTCCGCAGGGCTCCATTCTTGGACCTCTCCTCTTCAGCCTTTTCATCTACCCAGCCCCATCTGTATATTCAGCTCGCACTTTTCTCTATGCTGATGATGCAGTAATATCAGTTCGGTAATGACCAATACTCCATCACTACTGAACTCCAAAGCAGCTTCCTCTTGCTTGAATCCTGGTTCACACATCACAAACTCCTATTAAACCACAAAAAAAATAAGAGTTTGCTCTTCTCTACCTCCCAAAGTAAAAAGAAATACCAGCCCCTGCTCATGCAAGACCACAAGGGTGAGATACTAGACCAAGTAAAGTTTAAATACCTCGACATTACCTTTGATGACACACTCACCTTCTCAAGCCACATTGACTCTGTAGTCAAATCAGCAAAGATAAAGCTGGGGGTCCTTTACTGACACAGGCACTCCATGACACCTGATGCTCTCAAACTTTCCACCAGCAGCTCAGTACTGTCTTCCATTGACTATGGGCTGCCAATCTATGGGGCTGGCAAAAAAACTGCCCTTAACCAGGTTAGCACACTCCTTAATAAGGCCTGCCATCTAACATTGGGGCTATACTCACCTCCCACACCTACTCACTCTACACTGAGACTGGGTGGCTTCCACTCCATCTTACAGCACAATACCAAACCTGCCTACTTTTAAAAAAAGTGCTCCTTGGGCTAACGTACCCCTCTCTAGGTAGACTCTTTAAGCCAACAGCACAACAAAATCAACCAGAAGTGCAGCCACTGACAGGCTGGTGATCCCCTTCAAACAGATGTATCTTGCCCAGAATTCCATCTTGTACCAAGGACCAAAATGGTACAATGCGCTATCAGCTGACCTCAATGATATTCCCAAGATTAGTAGTTTCAAATCTGGGCTAAGCTCCTTTCTTGACACTACTAAGACCTGCATCTGCCTGATCTAAGAGACCACACCTCAGCCTCCCAAATTACCCTCAATCTACTTTTCCTCTCTCACTTTCACCCTCTCACTACTAACCCACTTAATATAATATCCTCACCTACACTTTACCTTCCCCTTCTCCTTAATTTCTTCTATTCCCTTCATTCCCACAGCCCCGTTTGAGGCCCACTCTCATTGACTACCCCTCTCTTTTTGGTTTTATTAGTGTCCCACTTCTAGTGACCCCAACACTGTGTCCTACTCATCTTTCTCTTATTAAATCTTGTTAGTTATTACTGCTTATAAGATGTATGTAATTTCAATTTATTTTGTTGCCTGTGTAATTGTTCCCTGTTATTCTGTATACCCTGTATTGACAGTTATGTTTGTCCACCACTGACTTGGAACCTTTGAAAATGAGTCCTTGACTCAAAAGTATTAATCCCAAACTGAAAATAAATAAATAAATAGAGTTGATACCCTGGCAATGCATCCCAGCATCTGACTTGGCTCTTGCTGCCACTCTTTGCACTGTGCTGATACCTTCATGTCCCTGTGTCTAGTACTCCTAGGTATTTCTCCTCCTCTGAAGTTGATACCTGTATGCCCCCAGTGAATAGCTGGTCCTAGGATTTCTGGCTCTGAAGTGCATGCACCTTGCACTTAACATTAAACCCCAACTGCCACATATCTAGAGATGCAGCAAAATTTTATTTCACTGGTGAAATTCCAGCGAAATTGCCAATTTCACCCAGCACAAATGTTGCATAATTATGGTCTTTTGGCAAACTTTTGCCACCCAATTTTGTCTTGAATTTCTCCTTGTGCTTCTATAAGGTGAAATTATGTGAAACTGGACTTTTCTCTTTGCTGATGGTCACATGGTTGAGCCTAAACAGGCAGGACATGAGTGGTTCATATCCTGTGCTACAAGTCTCGAGGAAGCAGGCAGCATCTAGACTCAGAGCCTTTTGACTGCAGAGTGCACTTTGATACATAACCCCTTCACAACGATGCTCATTTCAGCATTATTTCTATTTGAATCAGCTGTTTTAAATGCCTCGAAAACTTGCCTTTTTATTTTGTTCCCAAATGAAGTAAATACCATCATATTTTGATTGCAAACAACAAAATATTGATTTGGGAAATATTTCTTTAATGATTTATCTTTATTTCAGCTCTAAAGTATGTTTTTATTATGTTTGTCAAAACTGGACGTGCCTAGGAGCGATCGGGAGTTTGAAAATGCCAGTGGCATTTCTAAAGTTTCTTTTATCGCTCTCTTGAGTAGAAGTGCAGTTATCTATAGTCTGGAGCCTTACTGAGTGTCACTAAAACAAATAAAATAACTAAATAGGTACACCACATGTTACTAGGATCTGCACTCTACATCGATGAGCGGGACAACCAGATGCGATCTCTGTGCTTCTAGTAAGTGCATGCAAGCCCTCCACATGCCCGCTGACAACAAAATAAATATACTGCTTTCCACTCCAGTAATGTGCCAGCATAGTAAAATATTTCAGCTCAGCCTCAAACCCCCAGTTAAAATTCCAATTATCCTGATGCATTCCACAGTAAGTGATAATCTCAGACACACACGTCGTAATGCTGACTGCTGCAGAAATCAGACTCCATTTGAATATAGTGAACCAGGCTGATTTGCATAGCAGGAATGTAAGAACTTTTGTTCTGAGCACGTAGGAGTATTTGTGCAAATTACATAATATGCAGTACAAATGCATTCACACACACAACTCTGTTGCAACATATTGCAAGATACTGCCCTATAAAATAAAATAAAAAAGATATTGGTGAATGGGTAGCAGGTGATGACAATGCTAGAGAAGGTGATGTTGGCATTTGCAGTCGGTAGATGTAGCAGAAAATGTTTTACCTCCAGCACAAGATGCTTCCATACCTCTTCACTGCATATAATCTGAAGGGGGCAGGAGCTTTGCACTGAATACATACTGAAGTAACAGGCAACAGTGCCTGGCAGTGAGACAGAAACAAACATACAATTACACAAAAGCAAGTTTTGTTGAATTCTATTTTAGGAAGCCCAAACATTTCAAATAAATTCTGCTGATTTCTGCTACAACTTATTTGCATAGAAAACTGTTTCCTTTTTTCTCATCAATGCTACAAGATAAAGACATAGGCCCAGATATTCAAACTGCACCAGTTTGTGATGCAAGCCTGTGCGCCGCTCAAAATAGTTGCGCAGTGGTGTGGCCAGGACGCTATTCAATGGAGTTGCGCTATGGCGCAACTGCTTTGAATATCGCCCCCTGGCCACCTCCACTGTGCATGGTGCAGTGGAACTGTGCCAGCGCAAGTGGTCAGAGTGGAGCATTGAGATGCGGTAGCACAAGTTCCATTGCGCCATGCACAGCACCTGCGATATTCAAAGGGTAACATGCAAATGGAGCCATAATTTATGCAAGGCACATGGGGGGCCATTTGCATCTGATTACAGCCCCATTTGCATGCCATTAGCATGCAGGTGCGCCGATCCCTGACAACTTGCGCTTGGCGCCCTGCCAGACAGCAGCCGTCGGGGACCGACACCCCCTGCAGCCCGATCGCTGGATGTCCCGTAAGGGACAATGAATGTCTCCTATCCTGGTGATCCAGTGGACCGTGATTAGCCCGATTGCAGGCATAACTATATCACCCCAGTAGCCCGATTGCGGGCATAACTGTAACAACCCCGATTAGCCCGATCACGGGCATAACTGTAACACCCCTGGAGTAGCCCGATCCCGGGCATAACACATAACATCCCCCTGGTAGCCCAATCACAGGCATAACAGTATCACCCCCCATTAGCCCGATCGTGGGCATAACAGTATCCCCAATTGGCCCGATCATGGGCATAACTGTAACACCTCAGTGGCCCCATTGTGGGCACAACAATATCCCCAATTAGCCCGATCGTGGGCATAACAGTATCCCCTCCGATTAGCCCGATCACAGGCATAACTGGCGCCCCCGAGTAGCCATATACACAACTTAACTAATGAACCAAGAATTGTACTTCACATACACAACTTAACAAATGATCCAAGAATTATACCTTTTACACAACTTAACTAATGAACTAAGAATTGTACTTCACATACACAAGTTAACTAAAGAACCGAGAACTGTACTTCATACACAACTTAACTAATAAACCAAAAATGCTACTTCATACACAACTTAACTAATGAACCAAGAACTGTACTTCGCATACACAACTTAACTAATGAACCTAGAATTGTACTTCATACACAACTTAACTAAAGAAGTAAGAATTGTACTTCACATACACAACTTAACTAATGAACCAAGAATTGTATTTCATACACCACTTATCTAATGAACCAAGAATTGTACTTCACATACACAACTTAACTAATCAACCAAGAATTGTACTTCATACACAACTTAAATAATGAACTAAGAATTGTACTTCACAAACACAACTAAACTAATGAACCAAGAACTGTACTTCATACACAGCTTAACTAATGAACTAAGAATTGTACTTCACATACACAATTTAACTAATGAGTCAAGAACTGTACTTCTCACACGCAACTTAACTAATGAACCAGGAACTGTACTTCACATACACAACTTAACTAAAGAACCAAGAATTGTACTTCATACACTACTTAACAAATGAACCAAGAATTCTACTTCACATACACAATTTAATTAATGAACCAAGAATTGTACTTCATACACAGCTTAACTAATGAACCAAGAATTGTACTTCATTCACAACTTAACTGATGAACTAAGAACTGTAATTCACATACGCAACTTAACTAATGAACCAGGAACTGTACTTCACATACACAACTTAACAAATGAACCAAGAATTGTACTTCATACACAAATTAACTAATGAACTAAGAATTGTACTTCACATACACAACTTAACTAATGAACCAAAAACTGAACTTCATACACTACTTACCTGATGAACCAGGGATTGTGCTTCACATACACAATTTAACTCATGAACCAAGAACTGTACTTCATACACAACTTAACTAATGAACAAAGAATTGTACTTCACATACCCATCTTAACTAATGAACCAAGAATTGTACTTCACATACACAACTTAATGAACGATGAACTGTAGTTCACATACACAACTTAACTAATCAACCAAGAATTGTACTTCCTACACAACTTAACTTATAAACTAAGAATTGTACTTCACATACACAACTTAACTAATAAACCAAGAACTGTACTTCATACACAACTTTACTAATGAACTAAGAATTGTACTTCACATACACAACTTAACAAATGAAAAAAGAACTGAACTTCATACACAACTTATCAAATGAACCAAGAATTCAACTTCATACACAACTTAACTAATGAACCAAGAACTGTACTTCACATACGCAACTTAAATAATGAACCAGGAACAGTACTTCCCATACACATCTTAACTAATGAGCCAAGAATTGTACTTCATACACAACTTAACTATTGAATTAAGAATTGTACTTTACAGACACAACTTAACTAATGAACCAAGAACTGTACTTCATACACAACTTAACTAATGAATCAAGATTTGTACTTCACATACACAATTTAACTAATGAACCAAGAACTGTACTTCATACACTACTTAACTAATGAACAAAGAATTCTACTTCACATTCACAACTAATGAACCAAGAACTGTACTTCACATAGGCAACTTAACTAATGAACCAAGAATTACACTTCACATACACAACTTATCTAATGAACCAAGAATTGTAGTTCACTTACACAATTTAACTAATGAACCTAGTATTCTACTTCATACACAACTTAACTCATGAACCAAGAATGTATTATATAATGCTAACTTAACTAATAACTAGGAACTGTACTCACATACACAACTTATCTAATGAACTAATAATTGTACTTTATACACAACTTTGCTAATGAACTAAGAATTGTACTTCATACACAACTTAACTAATAACCAAGTTATACTTATTCATAACTTAACTAATGAACCAAGAATTGAACTTTATTACCCAATTTTAACTAATGAACCAAGAACTGTACTTTATACAACTTACTAATGAACAAAGAATTTATCACATACACAACTTAGTTTAATGAACCAAGAATTGTACAGATAGGCAACTTAACTAATCAATGAAGAATTGTAACAAACACAACTTATCTAATGAACCAAGAATTGTATCATACACAATTTAACTAATGAACCAAGAACTGTACTCATAGACTACTTAACTAATGAACAAAGGAATCACTGTATTCATAACTTAACTAATGAACATAGAATTAACTTCATATGCGCAACTTAAATAATTAACCAGGAACTGTACTATACACAACTTAACTACGAACTAAGAATTGTACTCATACATAACTTAACTAATACCGGTATTGTACTTCATACATAACTTAACTAGTGAACCAAGAAATGTACTTCATACACAACTTAACTAATGAACCAAGATTTGTACTTCACATACAGTTAGTTAATCTAATAAACCAAGAACAGTATCATACAATAACTTAACTAATGAATCAAGAATTGTATTTCATACACAACTAATGAACCAAGAACTGTACTTCACATAGGCAACTTAACTAATGAACCAAGAATTGTACTTCACACACAACTTAACTGATGAACCAAGAATTGTACTTCACATACACAACTTAACTAATGAAACAAGAATTGTAGTTCACATACAAAACTTAACTCATGAACCAAGAATTGTACTTCATACACAACTTAACAAATGAACTCAGAATTGTACTTCACATACACAACTTAACTAATGAACCAAGAACTGTACTTCATACACAGCTTAAATAATGAACCAAGAATTGTACTTCATATACACAATTAGACTAATGAACCAAGAACTGTATTTCATACACAACTTAACTAATGAACAAAGAATTGTATTTACACAACCCAACTTAACTAATGAAACAAGAACTGTACTTCTCATACACAACTTAACTAATGAACCAAGAATTGTACTTCATACTCACCTTAACTAATGAAGCAAGAATTGTTCTTCACATACACAACTTAATGAAACAAGAATTGTAGTTCACATACACTTCTTATCTAATGAACCAAGAATTGAACTTCACACAAAACTTAACTAATGAACCAAGAACTGTACTTCGCATACACAACTTAACTAATGAACCAAGAATTGTACTTCATACACAACTTAACTAATGAACCAAGAATTGTACTTCACATACACAACTTAACTAATGAACCAAGAATTGTACTTCACATACACAATTTAACTAATGAACCAAGAGCTGTACTTCATACACAACTTAACTAATGAACAAAGAATTGTACTTCACATACACAATTTAACAAATGAACCAAGAACTGTACTTCATACACAACTTAACTAATAAACCAAGAATTGTACTTCATACACAACTTAACTAATGAACCAAGAACTGCACTTCGCATACACAACTTAACTAATGAACCAAGAATTGTACTTCATACACAACTTAACTAATGAACCAAGAATTGTCCTTCATACACAACTTAACTAATGAACCATGAACTGTTCTTCACATACTCAACTTAACTAATGATCCAGGAACTGTACTTCACTTACACAACTTATCTAATGAACCAAGAATTGTACTTCATACACAACTTAACTAATGAACTAAGAATTGTACTTCACATACTCAACTTAACTAAAGAACCAAGAACTGTACTTCATACACAACTTAACTGATGAACCAAGGATTGTACTTCACATACACAATTTAACTAATGAACAAAGAACTGTACATCATACACAATTTAACAAATGAACAAAGAATTGTACTTCGCATACCCAACTTAACTATTGTACCACGAAGTGTACTTCAAATGCGCAAATTAACTAATGAACCAAGAATTGTACTTCATACACAACTTAACTAATGAACCAAGAATTGTACTTCACATACACAACTTAATGAACGAAGAATTGTAGTTCACATACACAACTTAACTAATCAACCAAAAATTGTACTTCATACACAACTTAACTAATGAAGTAAGAAATGTACTTCACATACACAACTTAACTAATCAACCAAGAACTGTACTTCATACACAACTTAACTAATGAACTAAGAATTGTACTTCACATACACAACTTAACTAATGAAAAAAGAACAGTACTTCATACATAACTTAACTAATGAATCAAGAATTGTATTTCATACACAACTTAACTAATGAACCAAGAACTGTACTTCACATACGCAACTTAAATAATGAACCAGGAACTGTACTTCACATACAGAACTTAACTTATGAACCAAGAATTGTACTTCATACACAACTTAACTATTGAATTAAGAATTGTACTTCACATACACAACTTAACTAATGAACCAAGAACAGTACTTCAAACACAACTTAACTAATGAACAAAGAATTCTACTTCACATACACAACTAATGAACCAAGAACTGTACTTCACGTAGGCAACTTAACTAATGAACCAAGAATTATGCTTCACATACACAACTTATCTATTGAACCAAGAATTGTACTACACATACACAATTTAACTAATGAACCAAGAACAGTACTTCATACACAACTTAACTAATGAAAAGAATTGTACTTCACATACACAACTTAACTATTGAACCAAGAACTGTACTTCACATAGGCAACTTAACTAATGAACCAAGAATTGTACTTCATACACAACTTAACTAATGAACCAAGAATTGTACTTCACATACACAACTTAACTAATGAACCAAGAATTGTAATTCACATACACAACTTAACAAATGATCCAAGAATTATACTTTTTACACAACTTAACTAATGAACTAAGAATTGTACTTCACGTACACAAGTTAACTAAAGAACCAAGAACTGTACTTCATACACAACTTAACTAATATTTCAAAATTGCTACTTCATACACAACTTAACTAATGAACCAAGAACTGTACTTCGCATACACAACTTAACTAATGAACCTAGAATTGTACTTCATACACAACTTAACTAATGAACTAAGAATTGTACTTCACATACACAACTTAACTAATGAACCAAGAATTGTATTTCATACACAACTTATCTTATGAACCAAGAATTGTACTTCACATACACAACTTAACTAATCAACCAAGAATTGTACTTCATACACAACTTAACTAATGAACTAAGAATTGTACTTCACAAACACAACTTAACTAATGAACCAAGAACTGTACTTCATACACAGCTTAACTAATGAACTAGGAATTGAACTTCACATACACAATTTAACTAATGAGTCAAGAACTGTACTATACGCAACTTAACTAATGAACCAGGAACTGTACTTCACATACACAACTTAACTAAAGAACCAAGAATTGTACTTCATACACAACTTAACTAATGAACTAAGAATTGTACTTCACATACACAACTTAACTAACAAACCAAGAACTTTATTTCATACACTACTTAACTAATGAACCAAGAATTCTACTTCACATACACAATTTAATTAATGAACCAAGAATTGTACTTCATACACAGCTTAACTAATGAACCAAGAATTGTACTTCATTCACAACTTAACTGATGAACTAAGAACTGTAATTCACATACGCAACTTAACTAATGAACCAGGAACTGTACTTCACATACACAACTTAACAAATGAACCAAGAACTGTACTTCACATACGCAACTTAGCTAATGAACCAGGAACTGTACTTCACATACACAACTTAACTAATGAACCAAGAATTGTACTTCATACACAACTTAGCTAATGAACAAAGAACTGTACTTCACATACACAACTTAACTAATGAACCATGAACTGTACTTGTTACTCAACTCTACTAATGAACCAAGAATTGTACTTCACATACACATTTTAACTAATGAACCAAGAACTGTACTTCATACACAACTTAACTAATGAACAAAGAATTGTACTTCACATACACAACTTAACTAATGAACCAAGAACTGTACTTCAAATAGGCAACTTAACTAATGAACCAAGAATTGTTCTTCATACACAACTTATCTAATGAACAAAGAATTGTACTTCACATACACAATTTTACTAATGAACCAAGGACTGTACTTAAAAGACTACTTAACTAATGAACAAAGAATTGTACTTCAAATACACAACTTAACTAATGAACCAAGAACTGTACTTCACATGTGTAACTTAACTAATTAACCAGGAACTGTACTTCACATACACAATTTAACTAATGAACCAAGAATTGTACTTCATACACAACTTAACTAATGAACTAAGAATTGAACTTCACATACACAATTTAACTAATGAACCAAGAACTGTACTTCATACACATCTTCACTAATGAACCAAGATTTGTACTTCACATACACAGTTTAACTAATGAACCAAGAACTGTACTTCATACACAACTTAACTAATGAACAAAGAATTGTACTTCACATACACAACTAATGAACCAAGAACTGTACTTCACATAGGCAACTTAAACTAATGAACCAAGAATTGTACTTCATACACAACTTAACTAATGAGCCAAGAATTGTAGTTCACATACATATCTTAACCAATGAACCTAGAATTGTACTTCTTGCACCACTTAACTAATAAACCTAGAATTGTACTACACATAGTCAATTTAACTAATGAACCTAGAAGTGTACTTCATACACAACTTAACTAATGAACAAAGAATTGTACTTCACATACACAACTTAACTATTGAACCGAGAACTGTACTTCACATCGGCAACTTAACTAATGAACCAAGAATTGTACTTCACATACACAACTTAACTAATGAACCAAAAATTGTACTTCACATACTCAACTTAACAAATGAACCAAGAATTATTCTTCATACACAACTTAACTAATGAACTAAGAATTGTACTTCACATACACAAGTTAACTAATGAACCAAGAACTGTACTTCATACACAGCTTAACTAATAAACCAAAATTGTACTTCATACACAACTTAACTAATGAACCAAGAACTGTACTTCACATACAAAACTTAATTAATGAACCAAGTATTGTACTTCATATGCAACTTAACTAATGAACCAAGAACTGTACTTCACATACGCAACTTAGTTAATGAACCAGGAACTGTACTTCACATACACAACTTAAATAATGAACCAAGAATTGTACTTCATACACAACTTAACTAGTGAACTAAGAATTGTGCTTCACATACACAACTTAACTAATGAAAAAGAACTATACTTCTTACACAACTTAACTAATGAACCAAGAATTGTACTTCACTTACACAATTTAACTAATGAACCAAGAACTGCACTTCATACACAACTTAACTAAAAACAAAGAATTGTACTTCACATACACAACTTATCTAATGAACCAAGAACTGTACTTCACATAGGCAACTTAACTAATGAACCAAGAATTATACTTTATACACAACTTAACTAATGAATTAAGAATTGCGCTTCACATACACATCTTAACTAATGAATCAAGAACTGTACTTCATACACAACTTAACTTATGATCCAAGAATTGTACTTCACATACACAATTTAACTAATGAACCAAGAACTGTACTTCACACACAACTTAACTAAGGAACAAAGAATTGTACTTCATTCACAACTTAACTAATGAACCAAGAACTGTACTTCACATAGGCAACTTAACTAATGAACCAAGAATTGTACTGTATGCACAACTTAATTAATGAACCAAGAATTGTGCTTCACATACACAACTTAACTAATGAACCAAGAACTGTACTTTATACACATCTTAACTAATAAACCAAAAATTGTACTTCATACACAACTTAACTAATGTACCACAAATTATACTTCACATACAAACTTAACTAATGAACCAAGAATTGTACTTCATACCCAACTTAACTAATGAACTAAGAATTGTTCTTCACATTCTCAAGTTAACTAATGAACCAAGAACAGTACTTCATACACAACTTAAATAATAAACCAAAAATTGTGCTTCATACACAACTTATGTAATGAACCAAGAACTGTACTTCGCATACACAACTTAACTAATGAACCAAGAATTGTATTTCATACACAACTTAACTAATGAACCAAGAACTGCACTTCACATATGCAACTTAACTAATGAACCAGGAACTGTACCTCACATACTCAACTTAACTAATGAACCAAGAATTGTACTTCATACACAACTTAGCTAATGAACAAAGAATTGTACTTCACATACACAACTTAACTAATGAACCGTGAACTGTTCTTCATACTCAACTCTACTAATGAACCAAGAATTGTACTTCACATACACAATTTTACTAATGAACCAAGAACTGTACTTCATAGACTACTAAACTAATGAACAAAGAATTGTACTTCACATACACAGCTTAACTAATGAACCAAGAACTGTACTTCACATGCACAACTTAACTAATTAACCAGGAACTGTACTTCACATACACAACTTAACTAATGAACCAAGAATTGTACTTCATACACAACTTAACTAATGAACTAAGAATTGTACTTCACATACACAATTTAACTAATGAACCAAGAAATGTACTTCATACACAACTTAACTAATGAACCAAGATTTGTACTTCACATACACAGTTTAACTATTGAACCAAGAACTGTACTTCATACACAACTAAACTTATGAACAAAGAATTGTACTTCACATTCACAACTAATGAACCAAGAACTGTACTTCACATAGGCAACTTAACTAATGAACCAAGAATTGTACTTCATACACAACTTAAATAATGAACCAAGAATTGTAGTTCACATACACAACTTAACCAATGAACCAAGAATAGTACTTCATACTCCACTTAACTAATAAACCTAGAATTGTACTTCACATACTCAATTTAACTAATGAACCAAGAACTGTACTTCATACACAACTTAACTAATGAACAAAGATTGTACTTCACATACACAACTTAACTATTGAACCGAGAACTGTACTTCACATAGGCAACTTAACTAATGAACCAAGAATTGTACTTCACATACACAACTTAACTAATGAACCAAAAATTGTACTTCACATACACAACTTAACAAATGAACCAAGAATTATTCTTCATACACAACTTAACTAATGAACTAAGAATTGTACTTCACATTCACAACTTAACTAATGAACCAAGAACTGTACTTCATACACAGCTTAAGTAATAAACCAAAAATTGTACTTCATACACAACTTAACTAATGAACCAAGAACTGTACTTCGCATACACAACTTAACTAATGAAACCAAGAATTGTACTTCATGACGCAACTTAACTAATTAACCAAGAACTGTACTTCACATACGCAACTTAGCTAATGAACCAGGAACTGTACTTCACATACACAACTTAACTAATGAACCAAGAATTGTACTTCATAGACAACTTAGCTAATGAACAAAGAATTGTACTTCACATACACAACTTAACTTATGAACCATGAACTGTACTTCTTACACAACTTAACTAATGAACCAAGAATTGTACTTCACATACACAATTTAACTAATGAACCAAGAACTGTACTTCATACACAACTTAACTAATGAACAAAGAATTGTACTTCACATACACAACTTAACTAATGAACCAAGAACTGTACTTCAGATAGGCAACTTAACTAATGAACCAAGAATTGTACTTCATACACAACTTAACTAATGAACCAAGAATTGTACTTCACATACACAATTTAACTAATGAACCAAGAACTGTACTTCATAGACTACTTAACTAATGAACAAAGAATTGTACTTCACATACACAACTTAACTAATGAACCAAGAACTGTACTTCACATGCGCAACTTAAATAATTAACCAGGAACTGTACTTCATACACAACTTAACTAATGAACCAAGAATTGTACTTCATACACAACTTAACTAATGAACTAAGTATTGTACTTCACATACACAACTTAACTAATGAACCAAGAACTGTACTTCATACACAACTTAACTAATGAACCAAGATTTGTACTTCACATACACAGTTTAACTAATAAACCAAGAACTGTACTTCATACACAACTTAACTAATGAACAAAGAATTGTACTTCACATACACAACTAATGAACCAAGAACTGTACTTCACATAGGCAACTTAACTAATGAACCAAGAATTGTACTTCATACACAACTTAACTAATGAACCAAGAATTGTAGTTCACATACACAACTTAACTAATGAACCAAGAATTATACTTCATACACCACTTAACTAATAAACCTAGAATTGTACTACACATACTCAATTTAACTAATGAACCAAGAACTGTTCTTCATACACAACTTAACTAATGAACAAAGAATTGTACTTCACATACACAACTTAACTATTGAACCAAGAACTGTACTTCACATAGGCAACTTAACTAATGAACCAAGAATTGTACTTCACATACACAACTTAACTAATGAACCAAAATTGTACTTCACATACACAACTTAACAAATGAACCAAGAATTATACTTCATACACAACTTAACTAATGAACTAAGAATTGTACTTCACATACACAAGTTAACTAATGAACCAAGAACTGTACTTCATACACAACTTAACTAATAAACCAAAATTGTACTTCATACACAACTTAACTAATGAACCAAGAACTGTACTTCGCATACACAACATAACTAATAAACCAAGAATTGTACTTCATACACAACTTAACTAATGAACCAAGAACTGTACTTCACATATGCAACTTAACTAATGAACCAGGAACTGTACTTCACATACACAACTTAACTAATGAACCAAGAATTGTACTTCATACACAACTTAACTAATGAACTAAGAATTGTACTTCACATACACAACTTAACTAATGAACCAAGAACTGTACTTCATACACAACTTAACTAATGAACCAAGAATTGTACTTCACATACACAATTTAACTAATGAACCAAGAACTGTACTTCATACACAACTTAACTAATGAACAAAGAATTGTACTTCACATACACAACTTAACTAATGAACCAAGAACTGTACTTCACATAGGCAACTTAACTAATGAACCAAGAATTGTACTTCATACACAACTTAACTAATGAACCAAGAATTGTACTTCACATACACATTTTAATGAACCAAGAATTGTAGTTCACATACACAACTTAACTAATGAACCAAGAATTGTGCTTCATACACAACTTAACTAATAAACCAAAAAATGTGCTTCACATACTCAATTTAACTAACAAACCAAGAACTGTACTTCTTACACAACTTAACTAATGAACAAAGTATTGTACTTCACATACACAACTTAACTAATGAACCAAGAACTGTACTTCATGCACAACTTAACTAATGAACCAAGAATTGTATCACATACACAACTTAACTAATGAACCAAGAATTGTACTTCATATACAAAACTTAACTAATGAACCAAGAACTGTACTTCACATACACAACTTAACTAATGAACCAAGAACTGTACTTCATAACACAACTTAACTAATGAACTAAGAATTGTACTTCACATACACAACTTAACTAATGAACCAAGAATTGTACTTCATACACAACTTAACTAATGAACCAAGAACTGTACTTCACATATGCAACTTAACTAATGAACCAGGAACTGTACTTCACATACACAACTTAACTAATGAACCAAGAATTGTACTTCATACACAACTTAACTAATGAACCAAGAATTGTACTTCACATACACAATTTAACTAATGAACCAAGAACTGTACTTCATACACAACTTAACTAATGAACAAAGAATTGTACTTCACATACACAACTTAATGAACCAAGAATTGTAGTTCACATACACAACTTAACTAATGAACCAAGAATTGTACTTCATACACAACTTAACTAATAAACCAAGAATTGTGCTTCACATACACAATTTAACTAATGAACCAAGAACTGTACTTCATACACAACTTAACTAATGAGCTAAAGAATTGTACTTCATATACAACTTAACTAACCAACCAAGAATTGTAATTCATACACAACTTAACTAATGAACTAAGAATTGTACTTCACATACGCAACTTAACTAATGAAACAAGAACTGTACTTCATACACAACTTAACTAATAAACCAAGAACTATACTTCATACACAACTTAACTAATGAACCAAGAACTGTACTTCGCCTACACAACTTAACTAATGAACCAAGAATTGTTCTTCATACACAACTTAACTAATGAACCAAGAATTGTATTTCACATACACAACTTTAATGAACCAAGAATTGTACTTCACATTCATGATTTAACTAATGAACCAAGAACTGTACTTCCAACACAACTTAACTAATGAACAAAGAATTGTACTACATACACAACTTAACTAATGAACCAAGAACTGTACTTCACATGCGCAACTTAACTAATGATCCAGGAACTGTACTTCACATGCACAACTTAACTAATGAACCAAGAATTGTACTTCATACACAACTTAACTAATGAACTAAGAATTGTACTTCACATACACAACTTAACTAATGAACCAAGAACTGTACTTCATACACAACTTAACTAATGAACCAAGAATTGTACTTCACATACACAATTTAACTAATGAACCAAGAACTGTACTTCATACACAACTTAACTAATGAACAAAGAATTGTACTTCACATACACAACTAATGAACCAAGAACTGTACTTCACATACACAACTTAACTAATGAACCAAGAATTGTACTTCATACACAACTTAACTAATGAACCAAGAATTGTACTTCACATACACAACTTAACTAATGAACCAAGAATTGTACTTCACATACGCAATTTAACTAATGAACCAAGAACTGTACTTCATACACAACTTAACTAATGAACAAAGAATTGTACTTCACATACACAACTTAACTAATGAACCAAGAACTGTACTTCACATACGCAACTTAACTAATGAACCAAGAATTGTACTTCATACACAACTTAACTAATGAACCAAGAATTGTACTTCATATACAAATTTAACTAATGAACCAATTACTGTACTTCATGCACAACTTAACTAATGAACAAAGAATAGTACTTCACATACACAACTTAACTAATGAACCAAGAACTGTACTTCACATAGGCAACTTAACTAATGAACCAAGAATTGTACTTCATGCACAACTTAATTAATGAACCAAGAATTGTACTTCATACACAACTTAACTAATGAACCAAGAACTGTACTTTATACACATCTTAACTAATAAACCAAAAATTGTACTTCATACACAACTTAACTAATGAACCACGAATTATACTTCACATACACAACTTAACTAATGAACCAAGAATTGTACTTCATACCCAACTTAACTAATGAACTAAGAATTGTACTTCACATACACAACTTAACTAATGAACCAAGAACTGTACTTTATACACATCTTAACTAATAAACCAAAATTGTACTTCATACACAACTTAACTAATGAACCAAAAACTGTACTTTGCATACACAGCTTAACTAATGAACCAAGAATTGTACTTCATACACAACTTAACTAATGAGCCAAGAATTGTACTTCACATACACAACTTAATTAATGAACCAAGAATTGTACTTCAGATACACAATTTAGCTATTGAACCAAGAACTGTACTTCATGCACAACTTAACTAATGAACAAAGAATTGTACTACACATACACAACTTAACTAATTAATCAAGAACTGTACTTCACATTCGCAGCTTAACTAATGAACCAAGAATTGTACTTCATACACAACTTAACTAATGAACCAAGAATTGTACTTCACATACACAACTTAACTAATGAACCAAGAACTGTACTTCACATACACAACTTAACTAATGAACCAAGAACTGTACTTCATACACAACTTAACTAATGAACCAAGAATTGTACTTCATATCACAACTTAACTAATGAACCAAGAACTGTACTTCACATACACAACTTAACTAATGAACCAAGAATAGTACTTCACATACACAACTTAACTAATGAACCAAGAACTGTACTTCACATACACAACTTAATTAATGAACCAAGAACTGTACTTCACATACACAACTTAACTAATGAACCAAGAATTGTACTTCATACACAACTTAACTAATGAACTAAGAATTGTACTTCACATACACAACTTAACTAATGAACCAAGAACTGTACTTCATACACAACTTAACTAATGAACCAAGAATTGTACTTCACATACACAATTTAACTAATGAACCAAGAACTGTACTTCATACACAACTTAACTATTGAACCAAGAACTGTTCTTCACATACACAACTTAATTATTGAACCAGGAACTGCACTTCACATACACAACTTATCTGATTAACTGAGAACTGTACTGCACATACACAACTTAACTAATGAACCAAGAATTGTACTTCACAGACATGACTTAACTAATGAACCAATAATTGTACTTCACATACGCAACTTAACTAATATACCAAGAACTGTACCTCACATACACAACTTAACTAATAATCCCCTCAGTGGTGGCACATAAGATGTGTATTAGCAGAGTGATGGTAGCGTTCTCAAATGTTTTGTATGTTTGGGCTCATGACAGTAGCAATTGTGCCCCCCCCAGTGTAAAACTTGTCTCACAAGTTCAACAAGAGGGCAGGTGCTGAAACAAACTGTGACAGTCTGGTGAGAGATTCACGTTTTTGAGTGGTGAAGCTGTAGACAGAGGCTGAGAGTAGTGTTTACCCCCACATCAGTAGGCATCCAGCCCAGGCCTCTACATTTCAAACTAAAGGCCAACTAGCCTGTCTGCAAGCATGCATGTCATTCTACATGTGCACATGCACTCACCTCTCACTTACCTGCCTGCTGTTCTGTTCTCATACACAGATATGGGCAGTTTGCTTTGTCACATGCATCTAGCAGCCAAATGCAGCAGTGTGCAGATTTACAGCTAAAATTATGTTGGAGTTGGGTTACCAGATTTCCTGCTTTAGAAACTCAGGACAGGAGCACCAAGCAATTCTGGATATAGGGATGCCAAAACATTTGACATGAAGTGGGAGGGCAGCTGGGGGCCTGCAGCCTCAAAATCTCTGGGTTTTGGAAGCTCTCTGGTGCATATTTGGGCTTATTGAGAAGAAATAGACACTTGTTTAAGGTCTAAGTCCACATGTGATTCCAGGAGGAGAATTCTAATCCTCCTCAGTATTTTGTATTCTTTGATTAAACACTGAGGTCTGAATGAGTAAAGACTTGTTTATTTTAGTCACACCAATGTCCACCTTCCTCCTGTCTCTCAGAAAGAGGCACAGATGATAGCCCTCATCTGCATGGCATGGGCCCCACTTCATGCTCCTCTGACCTCCTAGCCTGGCTCTTCTATTTTCTTCTCCTCAGGATTTTGTTTTTGAAGACTTTTTGTTTTTTTAAAGACTGTTTTTTTCTAATTTACTATGTTTTATTTTATTTTTATGGTGTGACTCATATCACCTCCCCTCCTCCACTCTCTCACTCAGCAGCTGACAGTTCTGGTTGTCTTCAGGCTTCTCCCACTCCCATGGGCCTCCCGCCTCATGTTCCTTCCTTTTTTGCTGTCTTCCCTTCAACCCAACCTCAAGATTTAATTTCTAATTTTATTAATAAGACACTGGTCATGATAAACAATGGAAAAAAGAAAAGACTTGACCACAAAGCAGTAGGGCAGTGGTCATTTGACCCACTGTCTCACACCAGCAAACACTGTCCCTCAAATCTGAGCACACTGCATGCATGCACCAAGCTTCAAAGCTGCAGACCCTGACCATTGATTATCTCTGTCATGTGTGTCTCAGACCATGTGGTCATGTTGGTGGGGTAGGAGTTTGCTTCACGGTGTCTTCAGCTACTGTCACTGGGAAATCCATGGAGTTCAATGTTAACTATGGGGTAATCACAGCTGGAGACTGGCTGCATGATATGTGAATCTGGGTCTCAGAGGAAGTAGTAGACATGCAGCTAGTTGAAAGGCAGACAGAAAGCAAAGGTCCAACTCCACCCACAGGGCAAGACAAGTAAGGCAAGCAGATCTTTAAATATTAAAGGGCCAGTGGTAACATCGGTGCTCTAAAGGCCCAACTTTTCCAGTATGGAAATTGTGTTTGCAGTTAAAACAGGGACAAAGCATCGGTTTGAAAAATAGTGTCGGGACACTGGAATAGGCTACAAAAATTGTGACTGTCCTGGTAAACCCAGGACATCTGGTCACCATATCTTAGAGAGATGATGTTGGAAACCAACACACATCTTGGTGAGGGACACCAGTTTCTCAGCCTGGGGACCAAAGGGGTGACTGCTGCCATGCCACACCTCTAGTGCCACTACTGTACATCTCTCTCTATTTATCATACAGTCCAAAATGTAACGTGATCAAACCAGGGTCTTTTCAATGTTAGTATCATTGTGATTCCTTTCTTTCCTTTTTTTTTTTACTAGCAATGTGGCTAGTCTGTAATACCAGAACTCAGCATTCCCCATCAAGTCACTGTTGTCCACGCAGACCAGCAAGTCATTAAAAATGTTTTTCCTTGATTTTACCCCAATTAGAATTTTTTTATTTTTTTTTATTTAAGAAACATATCGGTATTGCAAACCTTTGAGTCAGAGACTCCTTTACAAAGGCTCCATGTCAGATACAAACAGAGTACAAAATACAGATTGCAGAATACAGTATATAATATACATAATACAAATAGCAAGACAGTGTACATAATACATATGGGATACAAAGTACATATGACAAGGCAGTTTACAAGATGCATAGGGGATACAGAGCAATCAGTAACGGGGTAAGATATAGGATTTCAGGCATGAGACTAATACATTGGTGGGGCTATGTAGAACTTAACAATAATTTACATTTAGAGAGGGTGCACAGCTATACTATGCTATATAGGCAGGATAGGGTCCTTTATCAGGAAATATGTACTAGGTACTATTTAGGTAGGATAAGAAATAGGTATTATAATAGCAGGATAGAGATCCTTTGTCTGGCTAGCATGCGCTAGTTAGGACCAACTACCAGGGGGGAGGTGAGTAGCAGTCACAGGCTCCAGAGGAGCAGAGATGATCCCTGAGGAGGGTTTTGAAGTGGCCAAGCCTGTTTTCAGAGGTGCTGTCTATGGGAAGGGCATTTGTCCATAGGAGGGCCCTGTAGAGAAAGGTTCTCAGGCCCAGGGTAGTTCTGCAGTGGGGAACCAGGAAGGGGGGTTTGAGGGAACTGCACTTGGCTTTCATAGTGGGCGTCAGTTGCAAAAGGGAGGTGAGGCCAGGGGGAGCAATTCCATTGGTGATCTTTTTGGCAAGGAGACAAGTCTGGTACCTGAGTCTCCCATCGAAGTCAAGCCAGTTGGTGAGGCGATACAAGGGGCAGGTGTATGTCGTTCGATCACTACCTGTGACTAGCTGACAGGCTTTATTTAGGGATACTCTGATTCTGCAGAGTGCTGAGTTATCAGCAGCCCCATAGACCAGGATCCCATATTCAATGAGGGACAGGATAGAAGAAGTGACAGCTAGGTAGAGGGCCTCGGGGGGGACAGTTTTTGTACCAGTGCAGCAAGCCAATTCTGGCATTGACAGCAGAGCTAAGGAGGTGGATATGCTCATGGTAGTTTAGTGTAGAGTCAAGGGTGATCCCGAGGTATTTAAATGTGTCTACTTGCTCAATGGGTGATAACTGGGAATTGAAGATTTGCAAAGTGAGGCCTCTGTGTTTGCTCTGGATGTAAGTTTAGCACCAGCCAGTGGTCAGCAAACCAGGATTCTGCTTCTTTGAATGAATTTTGGAGGGATAGCTGTAACGAGTGGGGGTCAGAGTGGGTGGTGAGGAGAACCACATCATCAGCATATAGGAGCAATTGCCCAGAGCAGGCCTTAGGTAGAGTGTTAAGGAACAGACTAAAAAGAAGGTGCCCCAGTATGGATCCCTGGGGCACCCAGATTTAACTGTGAGGCAGGTGGAGAGCGTGTTGTTTATCTTGACTTGCTGAGACCTACCAGTTAAGTAGTCAGCGAACCACTTGGTGGCTTCCTGGGAGAGATCAGTCTGGGTAAGTTCAGATAGAAGGAGGGAGTGGTTAACTGTGTCAAAAGCCTTTGACAAGTCAACATAGACTGAGCAGGCCAGGCATCCTTAGTCAAGAGCTGCATGTATAGTACTTGTGAGTTCCAAGAGTGCCGTTGAGGTGCTGTGCCCTTTGAGAAAACCATGTTGTTCCCTGCAGAGCAGATCATACTTAATGAGGTGGTCAGTGAGTTGGTCCGAGTTGACTTTTTCCAGGGCTTTAGAGGGGGGGAAGTATCAAGATGGGGCGGTAGTTCCCCGGAGTGGTACGGTCACCACTTTTGTGGATGGGGTAATGACCGCGACTTTCCATTTGGATGGGAATTCACCAAGGCAGGGAAAGTGATTTAGAATGCTGGTTAATGGGTACAGGACTTCATCCAGCACCATGTGCAGGAGTTTAAGGTCCAGGGTATCACTGCTGTGGCAAGACTTGCTTAAGGCTTTTAGGAGTTAGGGCTTTGCCTCCCTCTGGGTGAGGGTTTTGAGATGGAAGGGGGGTGGAGAGCAGGGGGTGAGGGAGTGTCGTGGGGATTGAAAAAGTTGGGGGAACACTGCTGTGGTCCAAGAAGGAGGAGTTGAGGGTGTCTGCAATGAGTTTTGGGTCAGTGGAGATACTGCCATTTTTGTTGAGATGGGGGGGAAGACACTGAGTTTCCATTGAGTTCCTTCAGATTGTCCCAAAACTTGCAACCAGAGGCCCAGGAGGAGGAGATGAGGGATGCCCTGTAGTGTTCAGCTTTAGCTTTTTGAATGTCCCAGGTACATTTATTCCTTGCTGTCCTGTAACGCTGTCTGTCAGACGCCTTGCCATACTCAAGGGCAAGGTGCCAGAGGTTGTCTCTGTGATGCATTTGATCTAAGAGAGCCTGTGAGATCCATGGAGTGACTGGGCCTTTTAGCACATGTTTAGAGAAGGGGGCAAATATATCACAGGCCAACAGATGAGGTGGTTTTTTAATTGCCCCAGTTTCCTGGGTTTGAGATGTCACTGAAATACAATTTTTGGTGCAGGCTTTTTTACCTTACATGACCAGGTACAGAGCACAGGTGAGTGGTCACTCAGGGCATTGGGGAGCACTGAGACACCAGTGATCTCATTTGGGTGATTGGTGAGTACTAGGTCAAGTAGAGTGGAGGTTCCATTTCTGGGGTTTAGGTGAGTGGGGGAAGTGATGATTTGTGAGAGATCCGTAGTAGCTATAGCATCCTTATAGGGGGTGGCTGAGTTAGACAGCCAATTGATATTGTAGTCCCTAAGCGCAATGTGTTCCGACTTAGGAGGCAGGAGAGATAAATGGTTCAGAACAGATTGGAACATTGTTTTTTGGTTCTGAGGGGAAATGTAAACAGAGGTAATAAAGAGGGGGTACCTGGCTTTGCTGGGAGCAATATTCAGGGTTACTGCTTGCGCACCATGTTCCAGTTGAGCAGGAGGGACAGCATGACCCTGCAGGGGGTCGCAGAGATAGATAGCATAGCCACCAGCATGTTCCTACATCTGTCTTCTCGGAAGATGGAATATCCATTGATAGATACAGCAGTGTCAAGGGTATCCTTTGAGAGCCAGGTTTCAACGACTGACAGAATGTCAGGCTGGGGTTGGGCCATCCATCCCTGGAGGTTATCACACTTCTTCTGCAGGCTACATATATTGATGGATGTGATTTGGAGTCTGTCAGCAGTAGAACAGTTAGTATTGGGTGCAGAGGGGACCAGGGTTAGTGTGTATGTTCCCTGACATCAGCAACAGGAGTAGGAGGGTCCTGAGCAGAATATACTTAAGTAGCTTTATAGGGCCTACACTGGTATGTGAGAGTCATGTGGGCTTGATGCAGACAATAGGAATGGGAAGGTTACACAGGTGAGGCATGGCAAGGATGAGGGGGGCCACAGTGTTGTGAGTATGGAGAGGGTAAATATAAGGATGGTGGTGGGGGTGTGGGAGCAGGAGAGTGGCATCAGTGGAGACTGTGTGGGTATAGTGAGGATGGATAAAGGGGGGAGGGAGGGGAGGCAAAGCAAGGATGGTGGGGCCCAAAGAGGGGGGGTAAGTAGAGGAGAATTATACAGAGAGAAGGGAGATAGGTAGGAAGGGGACCTAGTAATGAGGTAGCCATAGTGGACCAGTAGCAGAGTCTTTATGATGAGGGGAAATCTACCAGGTGGTGGTAGTTAATAGGCTAAGTAGTATTAATGGAAAGTAAAAAATAGGACAGCTCACCTGGCACAATGGTAGTGTTATGGACTGGGGAGCCAAGGGTGCAGGGTTCAAGTCCAGGGGGAGACTTGAGGAAGCTATCCTGGAGGTGTGGTAAGAGGCAGAAAGTTGGGGGGAGTGGAGGAGGGGAGCAGAGCTTGAGGAACAGAAAATAAGGAGGGGGAAGTACAACACTGACACCTTGTGGCCACCTAAGATAAGCAGCTAAGGGGGAAACAGGCACTTAGTAAAAAAAATAGAAAAGCTGTCACATGACCTGATGAGGTCAATAAATTAAGGGATGCCCTTGGGTGGGTGGCTGGGGTGGGCAGGGCAGTCGACACAAAGTGTCGACGGGCTAACACCCCAACAGTAGAGCTGTGGCAGGAGGGAGTCAATTACCTTTAGGGGCTCTTGTAGACCTCTCTATCCCTGCTGTGAAGCACAGTGTGCAGGCGGCTTGTGGTGTGGCAGGATGGGGTTCTAGAATGGCCTAGATAAGGGAAAACATGGGAGTCTTTACTTTCCAGATTTCAGACCAAAGTGTGAGCAAGCATGGCCAACAATCTCAAGGTACCTCCCAATGAGTCATGTTCCTATGATGTTTTATTCACCTGCAAGTAAGTTGCTTGGCATTAGAAACTGAGAGAAAAATGCTTTACTCCTGATCACTAACAGGTTAAAATATAAAACACGCATGCATGTAGAAAAACCCTGCATCTGCTCTCACCACCAAAAATGCACTTTACTCTATATTTAGACACAAAAGCATTATGTTTATTTTAACAATCTTTTAAAAAGTGCAAATCAATGCAGGATATCATAAAATCCCCACTGGGACCACAAACAAACTCCTCCTTATCGTTTCACAACCCTGTGGGGCTTTTTCAAGGGTTAAGTTTGTCATATCACTTCTTGAGTTTTTATACCGAAAAGGGTTACATCAATCAGTTTCACAATTAAAAAACTTTCAAACTATTTAACTATACAGAAACCGTTTTCTGTCTACAACATCACCAAAAAGTTTTTATTTTAACAAATAACTGTTACATTTTAAAAAGCATCAGTTAGCTCCCCTTAAAAAAAATTAAGTATTAATTGCTTCAATCTCGTAATCATGCCATGTTTCTGTATGCCTGAACTTGAAGATATATTAAAGTCCATTTGTTGCCATGGTGATAGTCAACAAAGTCCATTACAACTGCTTCAGTGATCAATGCTTCCATTTTATTGTCATGGCAACTATACACCGTTTGGTTCAGTTTCACTTCCATTCACTAACACTGCTAATTTCTTCGGTGTCAACACAGGAGTTGAATATACAAATCTGGAGAGCTCAACTTTCTGATGCGATTCCCATGTCACATAAATATCCTAAGGAGAGGAATCAAACGTGCCTTAAAGAAATATATAAATAATATATCAGAATATTTATATTTCATTTTTCAAACAGCATATACATCGGCAAACATCCCTATCTCCTCATAGGAACAGTTTTATTTCAGATCTGCCATTCAGACCTGGTCTGTTTAAAGTATTTAAAATGCAAATCCATTTAGCTTCTTTCTGTAAAATTAATCTATCACAATCACCCCCTCTAGGTCCCAGTTTCACTTTCTCTATGCCCATATACATCCACAAATGTTCTGTTCCACTTCTTGCATATTTTACATGCGCTGCTAATACGTTAGACATCTTCATTTGCTATATCCCTTATATGTTCCTCAATACTCAGTTTGAATGTTCTACTCTTTTTTCCTATGTAAAAATAACCACAACTGCATTTTGCCATATATACAATAGCTTGTGTGTCACAGGTGATAAGTTCATTTATTACAAATGTTTTTCCTATAGTGGCATGATCAAATGTTTTGCCTTTCTTTATAAACTTGCAACACTTACATCAACCACAAAAAGTGCAGCCCTGGGAGGCACCAAATACTGTGCCATCATGCTATTCTAATGGCTGGAATGAATGTTCAATTCTATCGTGTATATTTTGCAATCTTTTATACATCATTTTGGGAAGATTATTTTTACATATTGTACCCAAAACTGGCTTCTAAAATACCTACATTTTTTAACCCAATCTCTATAATATGTTTTGACTGCTGAGTATACTTGATTATGTACTGGAGATCATTTTCTTCAGCTGTCTGAGTTCCTGATCTTTCTCTCATAGGATCTAAAAGCACATCTCTGTTTTTTTGTTTGCCCATTCTGCCACAGTATTTATTGTCATCTTACTATATCCCCTAATATTAAACCTCATCTTCATCTAACGGGCTCTTTCCTCATATCTCTCATCACTACTGTGGTCACGTCTCAGCCTTAAAAATTGACCATGTGGGATATTACTCACTATGTGTCTAGGGTGCATGCTAGAGACCTCCAACAAAGAGTTTTTATCTGTTGGTTTTCTGTACAAATCCATTTCTACCCCTCTGGTGATTTTTCTAATACCACATCCAAAAAATAAATTTTGCCTGGATCTGCTTTTACGGAAAAGTGAAGATGTTCATTTGAACTGTACAAATAACTTACAAACTCATTCAGCTCTTCCTGAGTCCCCTTCCAGGAGAAAAGCAAATCATCTGTGTATTAGTAGTACATTGCAATTATTTCAAAAACTGGATGAGTACAGGATTTTGTATATATCGCTGCTCCCAAAATCCCAAGTATAGGTTCACGTAACTAGGTACTAAGGATGCCCCATGGCTGTGCCATGTATCCAAAGGTAATGTTTCCCATGAAAAACCAAACAGCATAGTAATGCTGATGAGTACCCCTCCACCCTAAGTAGTGCGCACCTACCACAACCTTCTGCTGGCTGCCCTCATGCCTGTTGGCAAACCACCTTAAATATGCCAAATAGGTATAGTACGTAGGTGTTTTATTTATACATGGCACCTTTCCTATACTCAGAACCCCAGAAAAACATTACAGATTCAAGGGAAGATGAATAATAATGACTGAATAAACAATACAAGAACTTAATCAATCAGTATAAAATTAAACAATTAGAAATGCATTTTTCACCATTAGGGTTGTTTAAAAAAATATCCAAAAAGCAGCATTTGAAAAGATCTGGGCAGAGGCGGGTCTGGCAGATATCTTTATGGAGGGTGTGACAGTTATGCTCACTGTCAAGCCTGTTGTACAATGGTCCACTGCCACCGTTATGGAACCTACCAAGGGGATGGCTTGCAGGCATTCCACTCTGACCTGGTAACTGTATTCATTCCACCTTGCATGCCACCTCCATGGTAAGATTCACCTGCCAACTCAGTCCCACAGCTTTTCTCATCTGGATGTCCCAGACTTTCTTCGGTAGTCATGTCCTCAGTTGGCCTGATGTCATTGTTTTAGATTCGTAATTCAGTACACACAATAGAGATATTATATGAAAATAGTATCTCTATTTTCTAGTTACAGAGGTTGGTCCAGTACATGCAAGTTTTCAGATGAAAATATAGAAACAGTATGTGTTGTCAGATAAGGACTGCATGGCCTATCCAGTCTGCCCATCTTGTCCCTGTCTATACTGTCACCGCAGACCCCACCTGATCTGCAGATATTCCCCCCTCCAGCTCTCCTACCAAGATTCCTTTGTGCCTATTCTATGTACTGTATGCTTGAAGCCCACCATTATTTTCACTCCCACCACCTCCACAGGAAGACTGTTCCAGGCATCCACCACTCTTTCAGCGAAGAAGTACTTTCTCACATTCCTCCTAAATTCCTCCCTTCCAGCTTCATTGCATGCCTTCTTGTTCTCATGCACCTTCTCTTCTGAAAAATGCTCCCCTCCTATACCTTGTTAACACCTGTGAGGTTGTTATAGGTATCTATAATGTCCCCCCTCTCCCTCTTCTCTTCCACTGTATACATATTGAGATCCCGAAGTCTGTCCTCATAGGGATTATGATGCAGCCCCTGCATCATTTTTGTTGCCCTCCTCTAGACAGCTTCTACCCTATGTCCTTCGTGAGATGTGGTCTCCAGAACTGGACACAGAACTCCAGCTGGTGTCTCACCAATGATCAACAGTTAACATCACCTCTCCTTCTGCTGGTGGTTCCCCTCCCTATACACCACAGCATCCTGCTGTCCCTGCCTACTGCTTTGTTGCACTGCCTTTCCACCTTGAGATCCTCTGATATGATAACCCCAAGGTCTCATTCCCGTTTAGTGACCATTAATACCTTTTCCACAATTATATACACTGACTTTGGGTTTCTGTGCCCTAGGTGCATGATTTTGCACTGTTTTACATTGAAACCCTGCTGCCATATTCTCGACCACTCATCAAGTTTTCTCATCTCTCTGTTCATTCTCTATACCCCCTCTGGAGTATCTACCTTATTGCAGATTTTGGTGTCATTTGCAAAGAGGCATACCTTTTCTTCCAGCTCCTCTGCAATGTCACTTATAAAGATATTAAAGAGAACTGATCCCAGTGCTAAGCCCTAAGGCATCCCAGTGGTCACTCTCCCTTCACTAGAATGAGTGTCATTTACCGCCACCCTCTGTTGCCTATCCATCAACCAGTCCCATACCTAGTTTACCACCTTGGGTCCTACCCCCAAAGTGCCCAGTTTCCTTATAAGCCTCCCATGAGGTATGGGGTCAAAGGCATTGCTGATGTCTAAGTAAGCCACATCAACTGCCCCACTCTGATCTATTTCCCTGGTCTCCCAGTCAAAGAAATCAATCAGGCTCATCTGAAAAATTTCCCCCTGTGAATTTGTGCTGCCTCATGTCTTGCAACATGCTGGACTCAAGATGCTCCCTAGCCATTCTTTTTAAAGTGTCTTCATTAACTTGCCCACCACTGACATTAGACTGAAGAGCCTATAGTTGTCAGCTTCCTCACTGCTACTGCTTTTATGGTGTGGACCTACATCTGCCTTCCTCCAGTCCTTTGAAACCACTCCTGTTTCCAGGGAATTGTTAAATAGGCCTATCAGAGGTGCAGCCAGTAGCCACCTAAGCTCCCTTACGACCCTTGAGTGTACCCTGTCAAACCCCATAGCCTGATATGCTTTCAGATTCACAAATTCTCTCAGAACTCTTTCCTCTGTGAATGGAGATGTGTCTTTCTCCCTCCCCTAAGTGTTCCTGCTGCTTCTATGTGGTCCATCCCCCTCACCTTCCACTGCGAAGTCTAAGTACTGTATATGTATCTGTCCAGCATATCTACTTTTTCTGATCCTCCTCTGCACAGTCTTTTCTTGCCCTTCTTAACCTTACAATTCCTCCCCTAGTCTTCCTATTTTTGCTTATGTATCTACATGTCACTGCTTCCCAGCAGAATTACGCTGGGCCAGAACTCCTTCTCGTACTCATCTGCCAAGCATTGGAATGACTTAAGACTCTGTTTGATTATTCAGATCTAGGCTGCATACTTCTCTCTCTCTGAAACTGAAAGCTGTAAATGCTTTAAACACATTACCTTGTAATCTAATAAAGTAAACTTTGTTTATTGCACCCTTCACTATGATTTGCTTTGTTATAATGAAACTGTGTAATTCTGAATGCTGTTGCAGGAATTGTTTGTCCATTTGCTGTAGTGTGTGTAATAAAACACTCACCAGGGTGGTGGGTCAGAGCTGTAGTTGATTGTTTCTGGAGAGCACACGCGAGAGCACCCACCCCAAGAGCATCATTTCTTTTATACCTGAAGTTCTAACATCACTTCCCTAAAAGGGCAATGGACATACACCTGTCATAACCTTAACATCCCAGCACACTGCATAGGGGGTAGATGAATGCACACGCTCACACACATTAACAAAAAAAGGAAAAAAAACTGAACAGGGAGGGAGAGAGACATGTGGGGAGTGGTGCAATGCACTGGCTGTGGAGTGGCAGTCTTTCAGGAGACATTATGGAGGCTGCAATGCTGCCCTATTTGCAGGCACCTCTCTGGTCTTAGGAAGGTTGTTACCCGTTTCCAGACTGACCTGGTGAGGATTCTGGAAACCTTCTCCCCCACCCAGGGACCACCAGGGACACTGCTGCTGCCTCAGAGGTTGCCAAGAAAGAGGTGTAGTTGGACCACGGTGGGCTCAGAGAGGGTGAGGGTGGTGGATCAGAGGTGCCTCCCTCCAGTTGTACCTCTCCACAATTTATATGCCATTCTGGTGGATCGTGGTTCCTCTATAAAGACACCCACAGTGGGGACCAAGGAGGATGCTGGGAACCTCCACAAAGGAGATCCAAAGGGGAGTGGCACTAGACCCCACAGGGGAAGGAAACAACTGGTGGGGGACTCAATCATTAGGAGGGTAGAACTGGGGGGTGGAGGGGAGAGGGAGGTAAGGTGCCTGCCTGTGCTATGGCTGGGTGGAACAGGATTTGAATCCTCAGGATCGTGGGAGCAGTGACATAGGAGAGGGAGCTGGACATCATTGTCTACCTAGGGACAAATGACCTGGCTGGGAATGGGATCAGAGCAGTGCAGAAGGAGTTTGTAGAGTTGAGGAGGGGCCTTAGACAAGTAACATGCACCATATCAAGTGATGATAGTGACCAAAAATGAGCGACTACAAAAATAGTGACTCATTTTCAGTGCTATCATTCTTGGCTACCCTGCAAAGCTAGCGACCATATGGAAAAGCAACCATGGGGAAGGGCAACCAGAAGGGGGAAGGGGTTTTAGGGGACTGATGTGCCTGCTGCCACTGAGTTATCCATGTGATGTGGTGGTGTGGGTGGCTAGCTGTGGCACAGCAGGTACTGGGTTCAGGGCTGGGACCGGGAGCGTGTAAATTTTGCCACTGCCTGTGCCTGCAGAACTTAAATTTTTTGTGAAATCTTGATTTTGCCCCCTCCCTGACATGCACCCCCCCCGGAATTAAGAATCTATATTCAGGGGGATGCGGTGGACAAAGCCCCCTGTGGGGGGGTGTACAGCCATGCCCCGCAAAAGCACTTTTTAATATTCTGGATGCTGGGTCAGTTTGCGATCGCTATTATGTCATGGAACCAGCACACACAGTCATCTTCTCAGAGATGCTGCCTGTCTATGGTATGGGTGAGGCTAGAATGCTCTGCACCATGGAATTCAATGAATGGTTGAAAAACTGGTGCGGAGCTCAGGGTTTTGGCTTCTTTGAGGACTGGGGGTCCACCTGGAAGGATGCAGGCCTATACTGGCACAATGTTCTGCATCTGATCGGGAAGGGAACCAGGATCCTAGGTGATAGGTTTAAATTATTTAAGGTTATGCTTCATTGGCAAGCATTTAAACTAACCAAGGGGGGGAGGTACTGAAAAGAAGCACAGAAATATCAGCCCCCCACCCACCCACAAAATAAGGTAATTAGTGAGGTAAACACTAAGGTAGAGAAGTCAAAAGGAGCAGGACAGGGATCAATGGAGAAAAAGGCAAAGACAGTAAGGACAGGGGTGGAGCTAAAAGGGGTAAGGCTATCAAAAACTGGAGGGTGATGAGTACTAATGCTCATAGTCAGGGTAACAAGCTTCCTGAACTAGTGGTCTTGATGGAAGAGGGACACCTGAATATCATGGCAGTCACAGAAACATGGTACACAGAGGACCATGACTGGGATATCAACATACCAGGGTACACAATCTACAGAAGGGACAGGGAGCGTAAAAGAGGAGGAGGAGTAGCTCTCTACATAAGGGAAGGGATCAAAGCAATGGAACTAAAGGGTAAACAGGGAGGAGAGGAGGCACTGTGGGTCACCCTGGAGACAGAAAATGGCACCACAGTCCATACTGGGGTTGTATACAGACCCCTCATCTCAGGGGAAGGAAATGGACAAGGAAATGATAGATGGCATCCTTAGAATGACAGAAAAGAGGGATATATTGTTGATGGGGGACCTGAATATGCCCGATGTTAACTGGAGCATGTTTGTTGCAGCCACATCCAAGATCAGGGTAATTCTCAATGCCTTCAGAGGGCATGCCTCAGACAGCTAGTGCTGGAATCCACTTGGGAGGGAGCAATCTTAGACCTGGTACTCTCAAACGGGGATGGAGAGAGGATCTCAGATTTAGAAGTGGGTAGCCATCTGGGAACAAGCAACCACCAAACAGTGTGATTAACGATAAACACAGTCATACAGTCAAGTCACGTAAAGGTGAGGGTATTGGACTTTAGGAAGGCTGACATTGACAAAATGGGGGAGTGCCTCAGAAAAGCACTAGCAAATGGGCAATAAGGTGGGGTGGAGGAACAATGGGGAAAAATCAATGCTGCCATCACAGAGGCAACAAGCCTTTGTGTGAAGCAAATAAATAAAAAAAAGAAAGGAAAAAAAAACACTATGGTCCTCAAAAGAGGTGACAGGGAAGGTTAGGGAGAAAAAGATAGCATTCAGGAAGTATAAGGAAACACAGAAGGAGCAGGACAAAGAACTGTACCAGTTAAAGCAGAAGGAAGCGGGGAAGGCAGTCAGAATAGCAAAGGGAACATTGTTCAACCAGTAGTAGCACACTAAGCCAAAACTTATTTCCAGAAGCAACCTGGGAGCACAAGGAAGTTAAATGACTTGTTCAGGATCACACAGTATGGACCTAAGCGGCTGTGGGGTTCAAACCCAGGTCTCCAGATCTGCAGCTCGGAGCCTTAACCCACTGCACTATACTGCCTTCAATATCAAAGGCCTAAACTGAGGAAAAGATAGCCTGCTCAGTTAAAAAGGGGGATAAAATCTTTTATAGGTACATTAGGGAACAAAGAAAGACCAGGGGAGTGATAGTGAGGCTTAATAAAGGGGAGTGGGTGGGCAGAGGGTGACAGTGACAAAGCAGAGATACTGAACAAATACTTCTGATCAGTATTCACAAAAGAAGAGGAGGGGAGGTACCTAAACCAAATAACAGAAGCACACTGGATAGGGGGGTCGATACCAGGCCATTCACAAAAGAAAGGGTCCTAAAAGAACTCCTAAAACTGAAGGTGGACAAAGTAATGGGGCCTGATGGGGAGTCACCCCAGAATTCTAGAAGAACTAAGGGAAAAACTAGTGGCACTATTGATTACCCTTTTTAACAAATCATGGAAGGAAGGTGTGCTACCTGAGGACTGGAGGAGGGCTGATGTGATTCCCCTTCATAAAAGTGGGAGCAAGGCAGAGGCAGGAAACAACAGACCTGTTAGTTTGACCTCAGCGGTAGGGAAAGTGATGGAATCACTTCTGGGAGAAAGAATTGTTGAGTACCTAGAGGCCAGCGGGACACAGGACCCAAAGCAGCATGAATTCACAGGGAGAAGGTCATGTCAGATGAATCTGATAGATTTCTTTGACCAGGTGACCAAAGTAATAGGCCAGAGGAGCTGTGGACGTGACCTACCTAGACTTTAGCAAGGCATTTGACACAGTCCCACAAAAAAGATTAATAAACAAGTTAGCCAGCCTGAGAGTAGGTCCCAGGGTGGTAATCTTGGTAAAACATTGGCTGGACAACAGGATGCAGAGGGTAATATTAAACGGAGTCCACTCCGAAGAAAGGGGGCTTACCAGCAGGGTACTGCAGGGTTCAGTACTGGGACCAGTTCTCTTTAATGTCTTTATAAGTGAAATTGTGGAGGGACTGGAAAGAAAAGTATGCCTCTGTGCAGACTACACAAAGATCTGCAACAGGGTTGATACACGGGGGGGGGGTGGAAAGGATGTGACGCAACTTGGCAAGGTTGGAGGAATGTTCAAAAGTATGTCAGCTTACATTCAATGCAAAGAAGTGCAAAGTAATGCACCTGTGAAACAAACACCCAAGGGAAGAGAACACAATGGGGGGAGATATTAACAAAAACAAAAATGGAAAGGAACCTGGGGGTAGTCATATCATACAACCTAAATGTAGGCAAGCAATGAGAAGGCAGTAGGGGAGGGAGGCTGGGGGGATACTGGGATGCATAGGGAGAGGCATCACCAGTAGAAAACAGGATGTTGTTATCCCTCTATACAGACAGTTAGTGAGACCACGTCTGGTGTACTGCATGCAGTTCTGGAGACCCCATCTCTGCCAGGATGTTGTACCAACCATAGAGCTACACTGCCACAGTGAAGACCACCATAGCAACAGAACTCGCCTGAAAGCGTCAGGTCGCTGTGATGGTCCCCACTGACACCGGCAGTGCATCTCCCGATGTTTCACTCCCCCTCCCCGAGACAACTCTGACTCGGAGTTGTATATTTAGAGACCAGGGGGTGGGGGGAAGAGCCCCCTACATGGGGGGGGGGGTTCAGAGGTGCAACCCCCCTGAAGAAAACATCAATATCCCAGACAGCACAATGCCGACACTTGGCATTGTGTCTGTTGCTGTCGGGGCACAAGTTGAGTTACGCTAGGTGTAACCTTTTGAGAATCGGGCCCTATGTTTCTATGTAACATAGAAACATAGAATCTGATGGCAGATAAGGACCGCTTGGCCCACCTAGTCTGCCCATTTCCCTACCTAACGGATAAGCTGCAGATCCTAGTTAACCGACAGCCTACTTCCTCCTACCCCCCAACCCCCACTAGAATTGCCTTATGTCTGTCCCATGCATTCTTGAATTCCCCCACTGTTTTTGACTCTCTACGATCTCCTCATGAAGGCTGTTCCATGCATCTACAACCCTCTCTGTGAAGAAATACTTCCACACATTACCTCTGAGCCATCCCCCTTCTATCTTCAAATTGTGCACCCTTGTTCTTGCACAACTCTTTTTCTGAAAGATGCTACCCTCTTGGACTTTGTTGATTCCCTTGAGGTATTTGCAAGTTTCTATCGTCCTCCCCCCTTTCCTCGAGGCTATACACCTTAAGCTTCTTAGGACTTTCTTCATATGTCTTCTGGTGCAGACCCTGCACCATTTTGGTTGCCCTCCTCTGGACAGCCTCCACCCTGTCTATGTCTCTCTCGGAGATAGGGTCTCCAGAACTGTACACACAGTACCTGGGGATGTGGTCTTACCAACTGTCTGTACAGAGGGACAACAACTTCTTGTTTTCTACTGGTGATGCTCTCTCCCAATGCATCCCAGTACCCCCCAGCCCTCCCTTCTTACTGCCTTCTCTATTGCTTACCCACCTTTAGGTCATCTGATATGACTACCCCAGGTCCTTTTCCATTTTTTTTGTTGTCAGTATCTCACCCCCCATTGTGTACTCTTCCCATGGGTTTTTGTTTCCCAGGTGCATTACTTTGCACTTCTTTGCGTTGAATCTAAGCTGCCATACATTGGACCATTCCTCCAACCTTGCCAAGTTCCTTTTCATCTCTTCCATCCCACCTTGCATATCAATCCTGTTGCAGATATTTGTGTCATCTGCAAAGAGACATACTTTTCCTTCCAGTCCCTCTGTAATGTCACTTATAAAGACATTAAAAAGGACCTGCCCCATTACTGAACCCTGCGGTAACCCACTAATAACCACCCTTTCTTCACTGTGGACTCCATTTACTATTACCCTCTATGTCCTGTTGTCCAGCCAGTGTTTTATTCAGGCTACCACCCTGGGACCCACTCCCAGGCTGGCTAATTTGTTTATTAATCTTTTGTGCAGAACTGTGTCAAATGCCTTGCTAAAGTCTAGGTAGGCCATGTCCACAGCCCCTCCTTGGTCTACTACTTTGGTTACCCAGTCAAAGAAATCAGTTAGATTTGTCTGACATGAACCTTCCTGCTGTGAATCCATGCTGCCTTGGGTTATGTGCCCCACTGGCCTCTAGGTACTCAACAATTCTTTCCTTCAGAAGTGATTCCATCATTTTCCCTAACACTGAGGTCAAACTGACAGGTCTGTAGTTTCCTGCCTCTGTCTTGCTCTCACTTTTGTGAAGGGGAATCACATCTGCCCTCATGCAATCCTCAGGTACCACACCATCCTCCCATGATTTATTAAAAAGGGTAGTCAGTGGTGTTACTAGTTCTTCCCTTAGTTCTTTTAGAATTCTGGGGTGAATCCCATCAGGCCCCATTGCTTTATCCACCTTCAGTTTTCAGAGTTCTTTCAGAACCCTTTCTTCTGTGAAAGGACGAATATCAACCCCCCTATCCAGAGTGCTTCTATTGACTGGATTAGGTATCTCCCCCTGCTCTTACATTGTGAATACTGAGCAGAAGTATTCCTTCAGTGTCCCTGCTTTTTCACTGTCGCTGTCTGCCCAACCACCCTCCTCTTTATTTTGCCTCAGTATCCCTGCCTTAGTCTTTCTTTGCTCCCTAATGTACCTATAAAATATTCTATTCCCCTTCTTAACCGAGTTGGCTATCTCTTCCTCAGTTTGGGCCTTTGCTATTCTGACTGCCTTTCCCACTTCCTTCTGCTTTAACTGGTACAGTTCTCTGTCCTGCTCTTTCTGTGTTTTCTTATACTTCCTGAATGCTCTCTTTTTCTCCCTAACCTTCCCTGCCACTCCTTTTGGGGAACCTTACTGTTTTTTTCTTTTGTTTTACTTTGTTTATTTGCTTCACACAAATGCTTGTTGCCTCTGTGATGGCAGTTTTGCTGTTTCCCCATTGTTGCTCCACCCCACCTTCTTGCCTGTTTGCTAGTACTTTTCTGAGGCACTCTCCCATTTTGACAAAATCAGCCCTCCTGAAGTCCAGTACCTTTACTTTTGTATGGTTTGACTCTACAGCTAAGTTTATCGTGAACCACACTGTTTGGTGGTCACTTGTTCCCAGATGGCTACCCACTTCTAGATCTGAGATCATCTCTCTGTCCCCATTTGAGAGTACCAGGTCTAAGATTGCTCCATCCCGAGTGGGTTCCAAAACTAGCTGTCTGAGGCATACCCTGTAGGGCATCGAGAATGGCCCTGTTTTGGATGTGGCTGCAGCAAAGGTGCTCCAGTTAACATCAGGCATATTCAGGTCCCCCATCAGCAATATCTCCCTTCTCTGCCATCCTAAGGGTGCCTTCATCATTTCTTGTCCATTTCTGCCCTGAGATGGGGGTCTATATACAACCCCTGTGCGGATTGTGGTGCCATTTCCAGTCTCCAGGGTGATCCACAGTGCCTCCTCTCCTCCCTGTTTACCCTTTAGTTCTGTTGCTTTGATCCCTTCCCTTATATAGAGAGCTACTCCTTCTCCTCTTTTACCCTCTCTGTCTCTCCTGTAGATTGTGTACCCTGGTATGTTGACATCCCAGTCATGGTTCTCTGTGTACCATGTTTCTATGACTACCACGATATCCAGGCATCCCTCTTCCATCAAGGCCACCATTTCGGGGAGCTTTTTACCTAGACTATGGGCATTGGTACTCATTACCCTCCATTTTTTATGGCCTTATTTCTTTTTGGCCCATCCCTGTCCTTACTGCCATTGTCTTTTTCTCCATTTACCCCTGCCCTTCTCCCTATCAACTGCTCTATCTTGGTGTTTACCTCACTAACTACCTTGATTTTTTTTGAGTGGGGGGGCTAGGCTTTCCCTTCTCCTTTTCAGTGCCTCCCTCCTTGGCTAGTTTAAATGCTTGCCAGTGAAGCATTTATATGTAGTTAGATGTATATCGGTGAAGTTGTAATGTATATCTGTGACCTTGTGTATTATTGTTGTCTCTGACTGAACCCTTTGAAAATAGTCACCTGCATAAAGGATTTTTCACAAAATAAAAATAAAAATAAAAAGGATCTTGTCCCATTTGGTTACCCATTTGAGTATTCTTCCCTCTGTGTGTGCCTTTGTGCCCCAACTGCCTTCTCTGCTTCCTTCTGCTTTTCCTGGCACACCTGTTTATCCTCTTTCCACTGCATCTCCTTTTACCTCCTGAATACACTCTTTTAGTCTTTACCTTCTCAGCCACTTCCCTTGAGAACCATAGCAGTCTCTTTTTCCTCTTGCTTTTGTTAATTTCTTTGACACAGAGGTTTGTTGCTTTTACTATTCCATCCCTTAATTTGGCCCACTGTTCCTCTGCCCTATCGAGGCAACCCCCACCCCCACCCACTAATGTAGGTCATCTCTGAGGCACTGGCCCTTTTTTTTTTTTTTTTGCCTTCCTGAAGTCCAGGAACCTCATCCTTGTGTGGTTTTTCTCTTCCCTCATCCTTATGTTGAACCACACTATACAGTGATCGCTGATTCCCAGGTAGCATCTCACCTTGACATCTGCAGTACTGTCCCTGTTTGTAGTCATCAAATCCAGTATTTTCCCATCTCGAGTGGGCTCTCTAACTAGTTGCCTGAGAAATGCCCACTGCAGGGAGTCTAGAATGGCCCTACGTCTAGCCAAGGATGTGACTGGAAAGCCCCAATCTACATTTGGCAGATTGAAGTCCCCCACCAGCAGCATCTTCCCCTTTTCTGACATTGTATTGAGGGCTTCCCCTAGTGCTTTATCCGATTCTCCACCCCCCCCCAATGGTGGAGGTCCATATGCCACCACAGTGCAAATAGAGGCTCCAGCTCCTGTCTCCAGGTTGACCCATAGCACCCCCAACCTATCTTTTACCTCTAGGTACTTTTTGTTACTCTGTTACCTTTGTTCACATACAGCACAGCCCTTCCATCCTTCCACCCATCACTGTCCTTCCTGAACTGAGTGTAGCTTGATATGGCCATGTCACATTCGTGGCTTCCTGTGCACCACTACTCAGTAATGGCCACAAGATCCAGATCTTCCTCCACCATAATGGCCTCCAGTACTGGAATTTTGTGTCAAAGACTCTTTTGTTGGCACACACAGCTCTTTACACCATGCTCCCACTCTGTCTGCAGTCCCGCTTCCTGCCTTTGTCATCACATGAAACTTCCCTTTCTCCCCTCCCCCTTTTCTGTTTTCTTCTTGCCTTGCTTCTTCAACACTTCCCTTTCCACCTTTCCTGTTCTTGGACACAGAATTCACTGTACTCTCAGCTGACTCTCAGCACAGGGTACTATCATATGAGAGCAGTGTTTCTCACACGAGTCCACGAATTCAGATCGACTTTCTCTCTCTCATACAACTAACTTTTATCCCTCCTTGATCCAGCAAAGGTGTGAAGAAATCTCTTTTAATTTTGAATTATCCTATATTCCTCTCTGCCCCTTCCCCCACACTGGATAAGTTTCCTTCTGTTCCTCCATTAAAAGTGAATTAAAGCACATTTATTCCTGTGGGTTGTTTACCGATCCCACTAGGGATGGAGTAGTGCTGGATCTGGTACTTATGAAGAGCGACAGCATTGCAGATGTCACAGTGAGTAGCCCCTTTAGTTCAAGCGATCATTGCACAGTGTGGTTTGACATAGAGATAGGGCAAAAGAAAAAACATACTAGGACTAGGTTCAATGTTAAAATCGTGCAACCACGAAACGCAAGACATTTAAACATTTACATTTTAGCACTTGTTTCAAATCACACTGTAACAAAATATCAGTGGCACAAAATAGCGGTCAAGTCAGTGTGGTCTCCATTGTGATATAGCAGCTGTTTCTATCAAACTTATAAATGCATAGCTGGCACAGGGTCCCATAAATCCATGTGTACTACCCTGAGAAACTGATATATAGGTACAGTAACTCTGCTTAACTGAACTGCAAAGCATGGGGAAAAAACAGCGCAGTATGCACTGATACTGCTTCTGTTTGGCGGTGACAACCCGTTACACTCCCTTGATGCTACAACTAGTTCCAGTCCTGAGTTCCCGATCTTTGTGCTGCTGTAAGAAAAAAAGCCATCCCTCTCCTATTGGGGAACTAGAACATTGTCACAGGTGAAGTCTTGTTGGAAAGTGGCATAGGAGGAGACTCGGTCCTGCTGTCCATCTGAATCTTCCAGCTGCAAGTGGACATCATTGGGTTGCTTTTCCATCAAACACACTCCATTTTGTACTTTAAATGGTAACCAGGTTCAGACGGAGAGATGCTAAATTTAATTCTGCTGAATTCCATTGGTAGTGTAATTCAGATGGTATCTGGTGATGTTCATTGAAACGCGTTCTTCTAACATGCACTCATTTGCGCCAATGCTGTTGTGGTTCACGTGGTTATGGTAATGCTGTATTGACTCGCACTATTGTGGATGCGCGATTTTTACCGGATACCCTAGGACAAGGGTTTTAGACTTCAGGAGAGCAGATTTTAAAGAAATGGGAGATTGCCTCAGGAAATACCTTGAAGGGGGGGATAGTGGGGGGGTGGAGGCACAATGGAATAGAATAAAGGAGGGAATAATTACAGCAAGGGCAAGCTATTTAAATGTAATAAGTAAAGGTAAGAGGAGAAAGAGGCCACTGTGGTTCTCTTAGGAGGTGGCTAAGGCAGTAAAGGAGAAAAAAACAGCTTTCAGGAAATACAAGGAGACCTAAACAGAGATAAACAGAGAGGTGTGTCTAGTGAAACAAAAGGGAGGCAGGTGGCCCATTGACACAGAGGCAGGGTGTCCGGCTGCGATGCTGATGACCCAGGTTCGGAAACGGACTCAGGATGTCGGAAGACCAGCAAGGGGAGAAGGATTGAGTGTCCCAGGGACAGCTCTCCTTCCCCGAGGGTGGGCGGTTGTGTGTCTGGCATGCTACAGACCCCTAGTAGAGGCCGTGGGAGCCACAGTGCAAGCACTGTATTGACGGGGGCAGGGCAAACACTGGCTGTCATTGCACGTCCCAACCCCTGATACAGTATACCAAAAAATGCCAGCTGCTCCGCTGCCTCCACTGCCTACCGAACCCACCTGGTGGGGCCTCGCTCCCGTGGCCACACCCTGAGGGGGAAGCCAGGGCAAGCTACTGTGGACCTTGGGGAAGGGGTGCCCACCCGGTGGCCCCACCCAGGGGAGTAAATCTGAGCATGGGGAGGCGGTGGGAGCAGGAGCTGAGCCCCTGCGGGGGATATGGGGCCAGAAAAAAAAAGAAGCAAAGGGAGGCAGAAAAGAGAGTAAGGGGAACAGAGAATCAACTGAGGAAGAGATTGCTTAGGAGGTTAAAAATGGGCTAAGACTTTCTTCAGGTATGTGAGTGAAAAGAGAAAGGCAAGGAATGGTAGAATCACGAAGGGGGGAATTTGCAAAGAAAGACTAAAAAAAGCTAACATTTTAAATGAATATGTCTGCTTAGTCTTCAAAGTGGAAGGGGAGGAGGATGGGCTGTCATGCATCGACAGACACCGGGAGAAGTGGACACAAACCCATTTATGGAAGAGAGAGTCTACCGGGAGTTGGAAGCCCTTACAGAAAACAAGGCAATGGGGCCAGTAAAGATTCACCCAAGGGTACTTAAGGAACTGAGCATGGTGATAGCCGCCCCTCTGGCAAAGCTATTTAGCACCTAATTGGAGATAGGGGTGGTTCCAGAGGAAAGGAGGAGGGCCAATGTGTGCCTTCTACATAAGAGGACCAGCAGTGGGGAGGAGGCCAGTAATTACAGACCAGTCAGTCTCACATCAGTGGTGAGGAAGTTAATGGAGTTCCTGCTGAATGAGAGACTGATGTAATACCTGGAGACACATTGGTTGCAGTTCACCAGCATCATGGCTTCACAGTGGGGAGACCATGTCAAGCAAATCACATAGATTTCTTTGACACGGCAACAAGGGATGTAGATCAGGGGAGAGCAGAGGACGTGGCCTACCTGGACTTCAGTAAGGCCTTTGACACTGTTCCACACAGGAGATGGATAAAGAAACTTAGTAACCTCTGGGTTGGGGAGAAGGCAGTGTGCTGGGTATCAAACTGGTTTAGAGATAGGAAGTAGAGGGTGATGGTAAATGGCAGTCACTTAGAGGACAGTAGAGTGATCAGTGGAGTACCACAGGGATTGGTACTGTGCCCTGTCCTCTTCAACATCTTCATAAGTGATATTGCACTGGAGGAGAAAGTGTGTCTCTGTGGATGAAACAAAAAACTGCAACTAGGGAGTGGCAGCTGGATTTCAACGGTAAAAAATGCAGTCATACACCTAGGATGGGGAAGCCCTGAGGCTGTATATAAGATGGGGGGAGGTACTTACAGTAGCCAAGAAAGAAAAAGACCTTGGGATGATCATATCTGATGATCTTACAGTGGAAGAGCAGTGTGACAGGGCTGCAGGCAAGACAAGCAGGATGCTGGAGTGCATAGGGAGGGAGATCTCTAGAAGTAGAAGGGATGTGGTGTTGCCCCTGTATCACTCGCATGTGAGGCCCCATCTGGAGTACTCTGTCCAGTTCTGGAGGCTGAACCACTGCAAGGACATCAACAGAGGGGGAGCAGTCCAGAGAAGGGTTACTAAAATGGTGAGAGGGTTGCACGAGGAACTATATGAGGCAGGGCTGCCAGAACTCAGCATGTACTCCTTAGAGGTGAAGAGAGCAAGAGGGGACATGATTGAGACCTGTAAGTATCTCATGGGGGTGAACAAGGTGTAGGATGGGAGTGTCTAAAATAGGAGGAGGAGCACCAGAGCAAGGGGAAATGCCATAAAGCTTGGGGCGGGGGGGGGTAAGAAAAATGTAAGAAAATAGTTGTTCACAGAAATGATGGTAGATGCCTGTAACAGCCTGCCAGAGCAGGTGGTGGGGGCCAAGACAGTGGGGAGCTTCAAGCATGCATAGGATAAGCACATGGGCGTTATAAATACAGATAAGGGAGGAGTCAGGGACACCTGCATCCAAAGAGTCCAGGGTGTAGTGTTAGGCAAAGAAAATAGGGCAAGCTAGATGGGCACACCAGTACTTTTCTGCAGACACATTTTACATTTCTGTGTTTCCATGAGGGTACAACCAGCTGCTTTCTCAGACCCCCACATCTTTTCCCACAGAAACAGAAAAAAAAACATTCTCTACAGTACATACTCCTAAACTATGTGGGCACAACCTAGGTATATGCAACACTAAGCCACCACTTGGTTTCTTGGTTTCCTGGTATTGAAGACAAATGAAGAGCAAAGCCCATCGTGATTGTCTCCCACTATTGAGTGTGTCATCAAGTTAACCCTGTCTGAAAAATGTATTTGTCCAGTTCTCTTTTAAAACTCTCCTGGGAATTGTGGCTAATTAAATGTGCTGGCAAGGAGTTCCATGCTCTCACTGCTCTTATGGTAAAGAAGTGATGCCTTGTATTTGTGCGAACCTTCTGAACCATGAGCTGCATACTGTGTGACCTTAATTCAGTATTTCTTTATTTGAACTGGATGCCCATTGATTTCATAAGTGCCTCATTTTTAAGAATATTATAGAGGAATAAAAGGTCACCTCTTACTCGCCTCTCTTCAAGTCTAAATAATCCCAGTTTGTTCGGTCTATCTCCATACTCCAAATTTTGACACCCCCTGATCATTTTTCTAAGTCTCCTTTGTGGTTTTTCAACAAGTTTTATATCTTTTTTTAAGTATGGGCACCAAAAGGGGGACCCGTAGTCCAATTGTGGGATAATAAAAGTTTTATATGTCTGAATGATACAATGTGGAGCTCTAGTTACAAAACAGCGTTTAATCGCCTGAGTCAAATAGTTTGCTTTTCAAGACGTGCAAGTGAGCAGTGATCAGGAGATAAGGTATTGTTAACTGTGATACCCAAGACTCTTTCCCTATTAATAGATTTTAATCATGTATTGTTCATATAGTAATCATGTCTGGAGTTGTTTCTGCCAAAATGAAGTACTGTGCATTTATTTGAATTAAATGTCGTATTATTACTGTCAGCCCAGTTTTGAATTTTAGTGAGGTCGTCTTGTAATGCTGCGCATTTCTCAAGAGTGACAACTTCGCCACCAATTTTGGTGTCGTCTGCAAACTTGGTCAAGTTGCTGGTTACTCCCAGACCCATGTCAGCAATAAATAGGCCATAAAGTACCGGCCCCAGTACAGATCCCTGGGGCACTCCACTGGTCACATCATCTTCCTCAGAAAATATTTAATTGAATCTCACTCATGGGTTTCTATCTGAGAGCCAACTATGAATCCATTTAACAACGTACGTGTTTATACCCATATCAGCAACTTTGGTAACCAGTAGATCATGGGAAACTTTATCAAACACCTTCCCTAGGTCTAACATACTCACATCATATGGAATATTTCTGTAATACTTCTTGTCTCTTTCCCGTTATTGCTTACTGGGATGCAGACCATTAGGACTACTTTGAGCACCTTCCTTAATAAAACCTGCTCTACATTGGTAGCCTTATATACTGTACCTGTTCCATCTCCTTGGTCACTAGGTCCTTCATCTTGGCAAAGTCCACCTTTCTGAAGTTCAGGATCCTAGTTGTTGAGGCCTGGCTAGTCTTCCCTGCCAGCACAGAGAACACTCCTTAGTTCTGGTCATTGCTTCCCACTGGTTTCTTGATATTCACAATAGAGAACACCTCATCCTCACTGCTGGAAACAAGGTCAAGAATGGCTTCAAATGCAGAGATGCATATGATGTTAGTCGCTTTGCACTATGCATAGCAAAGTATCCAATTTTGCTCCCAACTTTGTTCTATAATTCTTTTTTATAAAGCATTTTAAGTCAAACCAGCCCCACACCCACTGTAAACATCACATTCCCCTGCCCATCTTCCAGATGTTTTAAACAAATGTCTCCCCACCCAGCCACCTACTAGAACCACCTTCCTCCTTCCCCATACACTCCCAGTGATGTTTTATAATAAAGTAAAGGAAGCTGAGTCAATTGTTTTCACTTGAATCACTGAGTTGGGATGATTGACATTCTGGGGGATGGTTACTCGTTGGTCATGGGAGGGGGATGGGATTTTCTACAGTTAAATTGGCTACTGATTCTTATACTTTGTTACAGAACTTCACTGAGACTGTGGGGGATGCTAGGGGGTGGTTAGGGGTAACAGGTATCTAAAACATCTAGGAGGTTGGTGGGTGAGTAATGATTGCACAGTGGGTGGGGGCAAATTCATTTTTTAAAAATGCAAATTGTGCACATTTTATGTAGTTTTTCACAGGAAAAGTGCTACTTTGCCTGGAAAAAAATTACGCATGGGGCACTTTTCCAGCAATTTCACCAGCCATATGCCACTATGAATAGATTCCTGGAGGGAAAGTGGGCAGTTTGCCAGGTGGAATACATGCAAAGTATGCCCTCAGCAAATTAAAATTGGGAACATTCTAAAGTATTTTACAAACTGATTTCCCCCAGCTTCCCCAATCACTGTTTAAACTGAGTCCCCTTTTTATGTTGATTGCGCGCATGCACAAGAAACATGTTGCGTCAGCTTTCTCCACTAGCAGGTTGTGGAGGCATGGCACTGTTGTGCCCAATGCCCCCACAGCCTGCAAAGGCGTGTCCCCTGTCCCCCAATGCCGTGGCACGCTGCTGCTGACACTAGTTCAGCCAGCATGCCACAGCTTTCTAAAAAATTAGCTGCTGCAATCAGGGGCCGCCTCGTCACTGCAGCATCAGCCATCGGCTGCAATGAGGGAGTGACCCGACATTGCAGAGCGGGATGTGGGATCCCTGATATTGTTTGTGAACATGGCAGCGGGTTGCCGCCGTGTTCACAAACAACATACCCCCTCCCCCCCACCATGTTTACTTGCCGATGGGGGAGCCCACTGCCCGTCAGCATTCTGTAACCCCCCCGTTGTTCCTGCCGACGGGATGCCCAATCCCTGTCGGCATAATGATTATCCCCCCCATTTTGTTCCTGCCGACAGGGTGTCCAGTCCCCATCAGCATAATGATACCCTCCCTTCCGTTGCTGTAGCCGTGGGGGTGCCCAATCCCCCTCGGCTCCTGCAGCTCCCCTCCCCCTTGCCTTATTTGCCAGCAGGGGTGCCCAATCCCCCATCGGCTAACCCACCCACACAGGTGGCATGCTGGGAGCCCACCCCAGCATGCCAAAGCACCTGTTAAATCAGAAAACGGTTCCCCGATGTCTTATTTTTGTTACAATCTGTAAAAAAGGAAACGGTCCCTCGCAGTCTCCCTGCCCCCCTCCCCACAACCCGCACCCACCCACTGTGCACCCTGCCTCCCCACACCCCCCATACCCCATACTTACCTCCGGAGCTCGGCGCAACGATCTTCGCTGGACCTGGAACACGCCTGCACTTTTCAAAGCCGACCGCGAACTGAGGAAATGCCAGTAAGCTGTATAATGTAATAAATAGGGTTTTTTCAACTTTAGTGCATATCTCGGCATTTTGGGATTGTTTCACCAAATTTTCAACATGGGTTTTGGGACCCTCCTCATGAATTCTTGAACTGTCATGGCGTTAATCGGCCCCGAAGGTGGTTTTCGGTCACTGCGGATTACCTCTGGGGCGGTAATGAAGTGACAGTGCCAGTGTTCATGAGGTGGGCTCTCAAAAGCTTATGTTGCAAATTTGGTGGAAAAATCCAAAAATGACTGTTTTACGAGCGTGCATTGCCCAGTTGCTACATACGATCGTAACTTCGCGAATTTACAATATTTTCATGCCAGATTTTCAACACTGGCATTTTGACACACCTCCTTGTGAGCAGTACAACTGTCATTGTTCACATCCAGGCCAAAATGTGTTTTCGCAGTTCCAGCGCAGAATGGCACAGTCGCTGTGAGAAATCAGTGTTCAGGACAGATTAAGAAAATGACAGTGAACTGTTCATGAGTAGAGGTCCTAAAATGCCTATGTTGAAAATTTGGTAATGATACTCCATAAAATGACTGTGTTACGAGCGTGCGTTGCGCAGTTGGCACGCACGTTCGTAACTTCGCAAATTCATAACATTTTCACTCCAGATTTTCAATGTTGCCATTTTCCCACACCTACTTATGAACAGTGCAGCTGTCATTTTTCCCATCCTGACCGAAATGTGTTTTCACATTTCTGGCGCAGAATAACGTGGTTACTGTGGGAAGTCAGTGTTCGGGACAGATTAAGAAATTGACAGTGGCACTGTTCATGAGCAGAGGTCCTAAATCCCTATGTTGAAAATTTGGTGACAAAACTCCATAAATGACTGTGTTACAAGCGCAGCTGAACTGTTCCCACGCACCTTGTAACTTCGCAAATTTGTAATACTGTCACACCACATTTTCAACAGTGGCATATTTTCACAACTCCTTATGAACACTACAGCTGTCAATTTTCACATCCTGGCTAAAATATGTTTTTGCACTCCTGCTGGACAATAGCACGATCACTCTGGGAAATCAGTGTTTGGGACAGATTAAGATCGACCGAGTGAGAGGGCGGAGTGACCGAGCTCAACTGAGGTCTGTCGGGACTGCTGCAGATTTGTTTGTGGGCAGACAAAGGCCTCAACACAAGAGCCCAGTCCAAAAGGGCAGCCTGCAGCACTGGGAGAAACAGAATGAGAGCGCAAGTGAGGGAGGGGGGATGAGCGAACTCACCGAAGCGCTGTCAGGACTGCTGCAGATTTCTTTGTGGGCAGAAAAAGGCGTCAATACAGGCAGGGGCCCAGTACAAAAGGCCAGCCTGCAGCGGTGGGAGAAACAGTATGAGCAAGTGAGACAAGGGGACTTAGTGAGCTCAACGGAGCTCTATCAGGACTGCTGGGATTTCTTTGTGGGCAGAAAAAGGCGCCAATGCAGGCAGGAGCCCCGTACAAAAGTGCAGCTTGCAGCGCCAGGACAAACAGAATGAGCAATGAGAGAGGGAGATTGCGCGACCTCAACAGAGCTCTGTCGGGACAGCTGCGGAGTTCTTTGTGGAAAGACAAAGGTGCCAACGCAGCCAGGAGCCCCGTACAAAAGCGCAGTCTGCGGCGCCAAGAAAAACAGAATGAGCGAGTGACAGAGCGGCAGTGAGCGAGCTCAACGGAGCTCTACTATTACTGCTGCAGATTTCTTTGTGGGCAGAAAAAGCCGCCAATGCAGGCAGGAGACCAGTGCAAAAGGGCAGCCTGCAGTGCCAGGAGACACAGAACGAGCGAGTGAGGGAAGGGGAGTCAGTGAGCTCAACGGGGCTTTGTTGGGACTGCTGCAGATTTGTTTGTGGGCAGAAAAAGGCAGCAATGCATGCAGGGGCCCAGTACAAAAGGGCAGCCTGCAGTGGCAGAAAAACCAGAATGAGCGAGTGAGTGAGCTCAACAGAGCTGCATTGTAACTGCTGCAAATTTCTTTGTGGGCATAAGAAGGCAGCAACACAGGCAGGAGCCCAGTAGAAAAGGGCAGCCTGCAGCACCGGCAGAACAGAATGAGCGAGTGAGAGAAGGGTAGTGAGCGAGCTCAATGGAGCTTTGTCGGGACTGCCATAACATGACTGTGTTACCAGCGTGCATTGAACTGTTTCCACGCACCCTTGTAACTTCGCAAATTTGTAATACTGTCACGCCACATTTTCAACAGTGGCATTTTTCCACAACTTCTTATGAACACTACAGCTGTCATTTTTCACATCCTGGCTACAGTATGTTTTTGCACTCCTGCCAGGCAATAGCACGGTCACTCTTGGAAATCAGTGTTTGGGACAGATTAAGATCGACCGAGTAAGGGGGGGAGTGACCGAGCTCAACTGAGCTGTATCAGGACTGCTGCAGATTTGTTTGTGGGCAGACAAAGGCCCCAACACAAGAACTCACCGAAGCGCTGTCAGGACTGCTGCAGATTTCTTTGTGGGCAGAAAAAGGCATCAATACAGGCATGGGCCCAGTACAACAGGCCAGCCTGCAGCGGTGCGAGAAACAGTATGAGCGAGTGAGACAAGGGACTTAGTCAGCTCAATGGAGCTCTATCAGGACTGCTGGGATTTCTTTGTGGGCAGAAAAAGGCCCCAATGCAGGCAGGAGCCCCGTACAAAAGGGCAGCTTGCAGCTCCAGGACAAACAGAATGAGTGATGAGAGAGGGAGACTGCACGACCTCAACAGAGCTCTGTCGGGACAGCTGCAGATTTCTTTGTGGACAGACAAAGGTGCCAACGCAGCCAGGAGCCCCATACAAAAGCGCAGTCTGCGGCACCAAGAGAAACAGAACCAGCGAGTGACAGAGCGGTAGTGAGCGAGCTCACAGAGCTCTCACTGTGACTGATGCAGATTTCTTTGTGGGCAGAAAATGCAACGAGGCAGGAGCATAGTATTAAAATGGCCAGTTTGCAGCGCTTGGCAGAAACGGAATGCGAGAGTGACAGAGGGGAGGGAGCGAGCCCAGTGGAGCTGTGTCGGGACTGCATCAGATTTTTTTCTGGCCAGAAAAAGCCGCCAATGCAGGCAGGAGCCCAGTACAAAAGGGCAGCCTGCAGCACCAGGCGACACAGAGCGAGCGAGTGAGGGAGGGGGAGTCAGTGAGCTCAAAGGGGCTTTGTTGGGACTGCTGCAGATTTGTTTGTGGGCAGAAAAAGGAAGCAATGCATGCAGGGGCCCAGTACAAAACGGCAGCCTGCAGCGCCAGGAGAAACAGAATGAGCGAGTCAGAGAGGGGGAGTGAGCCACCTCAATGAGCTCTGTCGGGACAGCTGCGTATTTCATCCTCAGCAGAACAAGGAGCCAACGCAGGCAGCAGCCCACTACAAAAGAGCAGCCTGCAGCACCGGGACAAACAGACTGAGCCAGTGACAGAGGGCCACTGAGCGAGCTCAACAGACCAACGCAATCAACATTCGGCATTCACAAATGCTTGTTTTTTATATGTCTTCTGGAAACCAGTCCATGAAACTGGGCAAGAACTCAGTCCGAGCCTTTTAGTTAGCCCTCTCAAAATGTTAATCTGTGCATGGAAGATTGAAGTTCCCCTCTAGATCACCACTGTATCTAGTTTGACTACTTTTAATTTCCCTGACCAATTGACCTGTAGCACAACTCCAGGGTAACTATTTTGCTTACCATTTCTACTAAACTGATTATCCAGATGGGCACTGTGGCACTGTTTTCCCCCAGATGTCCACCTAGTTCACCACAGTGACTCCCTCCCTGCTTAGTCCTGGCCTTCAAAGTGCATCCTGACTCAGGCTCACCCATTTTGTTGGATTGCAAGCAAGCAAGCAATCTTTATTTGTGAAACGCTATTCCAGTGTGACCATAGCATTGTACATACAGTAAAATCATAAAACAACAATCAACATAACTATACTCATAAAAGCAGATAATAAAGCAGGAGGACTTTAAAGCAGCAGTGCCTGTTAATAAACATGCACATTTTTCAGCAATAAGGTTTGTCTTGCAAAAATATCAAGAAACATATTTTTCTTTTCATTTTCTTTCATTCTTGAACCAAGATATGGGGGCTTGACGTTTTTTAAAGTTGCCATGCCCATGCCACACTCTTGCCACACCCATGCCACACCCACCATTAAAAAAAAATTAATATTTAGTGCTGTTTACTATCAGAAACATGTGGAAGAATCATCCTAATGCAACTACAGCATGAACCTAGCATGCACATTCAACAAGTAACACCAGGGGAAGAGATTTTTAAAAAATGGTGAATGGCGCCCATCTTTAATGACGTGAGTCATTAATTACAAGAGCAGCTATAAAAAAGTCTTAACACACCTGAGAAAGCAAAAAAATACACTGAGCATGAATCTTAGGTTGTCAGAAATACATTTATGCTAAAAAAACTATATGATTAATATTTTCACCAACTAACAAATACTGCTGCTTTAAATATCGGAAAATGCTGAATCAAATGAATACGTTTTTAAGGCAGATTTGAAGGCCTCAATGGACGGGCACTCTCTAACAGGATGAGGTAGAGAATTCCACAGGATCAAGGCTTCAAAAGCAAACGATCTGGCTCCCAAAGTTGTCAAACGAACCCTGGGAATCTCTAGCAATCCTTCATCAGCAGAGCGGAAAGAACAAAGGGGGGGGTTAGGGATGAAAGAGATCTTGCAGGTATCAGTGTCTCTGTCCATGTAGAGCCTTATAAGTCAGTAATCTGACCTTGAAGGTGATCCTCCACCACACTGGCAGCCAGTGCAGGCCGCGGAGCACAGGTGTGACATGGCAAGATCTTGGTAAGCCAGTCAACAACCTGGCAGCCTCATTCTGCACCAGCTGCAGGTGGTGAAGGTCCACCTCCGGTAGCCCTAGGTATAAGTCATTAACATAATCAAGGCACGAGGTCACAAAGGCATGGACCAGTGTCGAAAGATCATCAGGTGGGTCCAGGTGTTTTATCTGGGCGATATTCCTCAGATGGTGAAATGAAGTCTTGACAATGGCCGGCACCTGAAACTTAAGTGTCGGCTCACTATTAAGCCTAATGCCCAGATTCCACGCCCAGTCAGAGGTCACCAGCTGGTTGCCTCCCGGCCAAAGCCCAGATGGCTGTCCAGCTGATAACCCCTCTACTCAATGGCCTGGGTCCACAGCCAACACCTCGGTCTTATCTGGATTCAGCCTGGGACAGTTGGCACTCTTCCAGTCCTGAATCTCAGAGAGGCAGTTGTTAAAGACCAAAACAGCATCATTTTGTTCGGGCACAAAGGACATGTGCAGTTGAGTATCATCTGCATAGCAGTGAAAACTCAACCCGTACCACCTAATAATGTCTCCCAACGACAGCATATACACTGTGAACAACATAGGAGAAAGCACAGAGCCCTGTGGCACCCAGCATGGCAGGGGGAGAGGGGCTGAGAAAAACACCCCCAACTCCACTCTCTGCATCCTGCCCATGAGGAAAGAATGAAACCATCTCAGGACTGTACCAAACAGCCCACAGACTAGCCGCAAGCACTCTAGCAACACCCCATGGTCCACAGTGTCAAACGCTGCAGAGAGATCAAGGAGGACCAAGATGGAACAATTCCTCTGATCTCTTGCTGTCAAGAGATCATTAAGTACCCAAACCAACACGGTCTCAGTACTATGCCTCTTCCTGAAACTGGACTGGAGAGGATTGTAGATATTGTGGGCTCCTCAAGCTGCAACATGACTGCCTTCTCGATAACCTTGACCACAAAGGGCAGGTTAGAGACAGGTCTGTAGTTTGTGAGACAGTCCGGGTCAAAAGAAGGTTTTTTCAAGAGGGGGTGAACCACCACTTCCTTCAGGGTGTCCAGAAATAGACCAGTCTATAGTGAATGCCTAAGTATCTCAGCAAGGACCAGTCTGGTTACCTCCATGCACCACTCCAGGAGATGTGTTGGACCAGAGTCCAAACTACAGTAAAATAGTCACAAACCCTGGATCATCTTCACGACATCCTCGATCACCTACTGATTAAAGTCTGACTAGACAAAAGGGTGCTTGTAATCTCTCACCAATCTCCTCTCTGCCCATTTGAGCGAGCTGTACAGATCTGAGACCTGATGGTACCAACCTTATATGTGAAAAATCAAGCAAACTCATCACACTTCTTCTGTGAAAAGGTTCCCCGATTCTGGAGACAGACAGGATTGCATAGCCTGACCACAATCTGGATGAGCTGAGCCAGTCAATTCCATGCAGCTGCAATCTCCCTGGACAGGAAGTCTGCCTTCTTATCGGAGACTGCAGATTAATAGTCCTTATAATGGGACATCAATCTAAGTTTGTCATCACTCAGGCCTGATTTCCGCCAGCAACGCTCCAACCTTCTCCCCACTCTCCTCAACTCCCTTAAGGTCCCATCAAACCAAAGGGACAGAGGGCAAAGGGTGAGGGGCAAACCTATACAGGAGCTATGGAGTCCAGAGCAGCCCCCACCACCTTATTATAGGCCAGCAGGAGATTCTCTGTGTTCATACTAACACTGGAACTCCCCAATAGATCCAGAACCACCATAAGACCATGAGGGTTCAAACCCCGCAAAGGGTGGTACCAGACCGTCTCCATAGAGGCAAGGTCTATTTGGTGGGCCACAAAACTGAACCCTATGGTGTGTTGATTGGACCACCTGACGGGTTCCACCACCACGTCGGAGATCTCCATCCCCAGCAGAAACACTAGGTCCAACAAATAACCTTGTATGTGGGTCACAGAGGTAATCTCACCTGTGTAAAGCCAAATGAAACCATCAGTTGGAGGAAGTCTTGACCAAAATGCGAGAGTTAATCATCTACCCAGGCATTGATGTCCCCCAGCACCAGCCACCTGGGGGACTCCAACACCATCTTAACAATGACGTCCGCGACTTCCTGTAGGAAATCCTTCTCGCCCCAGAGTGGACAGTAGACAAGAAGTGTCCTACAGCCCACACCTGCACCCACAATACATTTGATGGATCTAGTCACCCCAACTAGCACATCTACAAGGCCCAGTTCCATCTTAAAACAAATGGCTACCCCCCACCCCCACCTCTGTGATCCAGCCTCGGGCAGTGTATCACTGAGTACCAGGCTGGAATCGCTGATTCCAGAATGGGACCAGCATTCTCATCCAGTTAGGTCTCAGTGATGCATGCCAGGTCAGATGACCCAACAAGATCAGCAACTACTGCTGTCTAGTTTCTACTCAACCTAGCATTGCATAACACCGCCCAAGTTAGATAAGCGGTCGAGGTTGACTGTACTATCTGCCCACACAAAGTGGAACACTTGGAAATGGGCACCAGGCAGAGTGAACCCCTTTCCTGGGGCCATTTCACCCCAGGGCATCTCCTTGACCCCACGTCCCCAATTCGTCTGCTCCACTCCACGCCCTTACTGGGCCCACACCCCCCCCCGACACCCCCTTGCTATACCCAAGGCACGGCAACACCCATAAACCTCCACCGGTAGCAGGGGCAGTTGAAGGGGTGGAGGGTCTGAAGCTCAGTGGAAAAATAGTACCCTCTGCCAACACATCCTGCCGTTCTCACAAACCAGCAGCTATAAGTTAAAATATCAATCGCGCACTCACTCAATCAATCAACCATGCACTTACTCTCACTCTTCCACTCTCACCAAAACCACAATTAAACCACCACAATAACATCACTTTATACCAGTCACACACCCACTCACTCACCCATGCACTCAACTCACACACTTTAAAAATACCCCTGTAGCCAACCCCAAAACATAACTAAACCCAAAATACAATCAAAATTAACTATTGGCTGTCTAAGTTGTAGCACAGTATCAAGAACAGCAGCAATAGCCACACCACCGGTGCAGCAGTAGGGCTACCACTCATGGTACCAGCGACCCGGGTTCGGAACTGGACTCGGGTGGCTCCCCTAGTGCGCTGACGTCCTGAGGGATGGCACCGAAAAGAGGAAAAACCCTGTGATGGACACCTGGAGATGGGACCCGGCTGCATGAGAGAAATCCACAACCAGGATCCAGATAGGCCTGTGCAGCATACCCGATTCACACGTATTGACTGGTGGGGACTACAGGGGTCCCTCTCCTAAACCGAGGCCAGATGGGGGCAGTGCTGCCAGGACTCGAGAAGGATTTACCTGGGGAGGACCTACAGGAGTGCGCACAGCCTAGGGATCCCAGAAGATAGGGTCCTGAGCGGTGAGTAAGGGGGCATAAACAGAGAATAAAAAAACAAGAACAGCAACAACACATATGAACATACAAAAATGTCAACAGAAGCAGGACATATGGTCTATTAAGTCTGCTCGATTGTGCAGCTAGCCCCTCAACTTGCATCTGCCCTCCTCCCCTTCATCAGACCGCCTCACCCTATCCCAACCCCTCTTAAAGCCACCCACCGTTCTACAGGACACCACCCCCATGGCAGAGCATTCCACCTGTCCACCACCCTTTCTATGAAAAAGTGCCTCCTGATTTCCCTCCTGAATCTTCCCCCCTCCAACCTTAACTGATGCCCTCTCGACTCCCTCCCGCTTCTAAGCTGGAAAATCCCTTCCGTATTAACCTTATTTATCCCCTTGAGGTATTTAAATGTCTCGATCATATCCGACCATCCCTCCTCTCCTCCAGGGAATACATGTTCAGCTGTACCAATCTCTCCTCACAGGACCTCCCCTCAAATCCCTGGATCATCTTTGTTGCCCTACGCTGCACCCCCTCCAGCAACTTGATGTCCTTCTTTAGGAACGGGCACCAGTACTGCATGCAGTACTCCAGGTGAGGACTGACCAGAGTCCTGTACAGGGGGAGCATCACTTTCCTATTCCTGGAGGAGATTCCTCTCACTATACACCCTAACATCTTATTGGCCTTTGCTGCCGCCCTCCTGCACTAAGCTGCCCATTATAATCACCCCCAGGTCCTTTTCTTCATTGTTACTTTCCAGCTGTACCCCTCCCAGCTGACAGCTTCTCCCCTGTTTCCTAGCTCTGAAGTGCAGTATCTTGCACTTCTTGGTGTTGAGCCCCAGCTGCCATGTTACCGACCACTCCTGTGGTCTGTTCAAATCCTTCTGCAGTCCCTTCCAGCCTTCAGTGACATCTACCACAGCTCCCATCTTTGTGTCATCCGCAAACAGAATGATCCTACTATGGACCCCATGTGAGATATCAACTATGAATATTCCAAACACTGGTCCCAGCACTGATCCCTGTGGCACCTCACTCATCACTTCCCTTGGTGATGAGAGCTCCCCCCCACCACCACCCTCTACTGCCTTCCATTCAGCCAGTTGATGATCCAATTTACCACCTTTGTTCCCACCCCTAAGTATTCCAGCTCCCCCCCAGCCTCCCATGTGGCATGGAATCAAAGACCTTGCTGAAGTCCAAATACAGGACATCCTCCGCTTGGCCCCTGTCCAGTTCCCTGGTCACCTACTCATAATACTCAATTAGATTTGTCTGGCAGGATCTGCCGGAGAAAGACCCATGTTGGTAACCATCCTGGAGACCATTGTCCTCCAAGAAGGTCACCAGCTGCTCCTTTAAAATTGTCTCCATGAGCTTCCCCACAATCGATGTGAGGCTCTCTAGCCTGTAATTACCCAGCTCGTCCCTGGGGCCACTTTTGTGAATGGGCACCACATGAGCCATCCTCCAGTCCTCTGGCATGCATCCTGTGTCCAGGGACATATTGAACAGGTCAGTCAGTGACCCCACCAAGATCTCCGCCAGCTCCCTGAATACCCTAGGGTGGATGCCATCTGATCCCAGTGCCCTGTCTACTCTTAATGCCCTCAATCCCTCTAGGACCCTGTACTCCATAATCCCTATGTCCTCCCCTCCATTACCCCCCATACCCCCCACTTGGGGTATCTGCCCTCCTTTCTCCTTCATGAACACAAAACAGAAGTATTCATTTAATGCCTCTGCCTATCCCCCCTCCACCGTCTCCACCCACCCTCCATTCTTCCTAATCCTCATAATCTGGTCTTTGTTCTTCCTTCTTTCTCTAATGTATCTGAAGAAGTCCTTTTCTCCTTCCCTAATATCCTGTGCCAGTCTCAGGTCTCTTGAGGCCTTAATAGCTTCAATGCAGTTCTTGTGCCTCTTCCTTCACCCCCAATTTCTTGAGTTTCTGAAATACCTTTCTTTTGTTCCTTACCTCCTCCATTGCATCCTGAGTCTACCAACTGGGCTTCTTTGCCCTTCTCTTCTTACTCTGCGCCTTTGTATATGCCCCAGTGGCCTCTGCCAGGCCTCTTTTAATAACCTCCCACTTTTGGCTATCATCCATTTCCTGACGAATGTTTGCCAGATACTTACCCCAAATCTCCCCATCCTACAAAAGTTCACCCCTTTAAAATGAATCACCCTGATTTCTGTATTCCCTGGTTCCCTACTCATAATAAACGTGACCCACACTGAGTCCTGATCACTCCCAGCCAGAGCGTCCTCTACCCCCAGATCCCTTACAGCCTCACTATTTGAAAGTACCAGGTCAAGAGTCCCATCCAATCTAGTAGGCTCATGTACCAGCTGGTCCACGAAGCTGTCCTGAAATGCCTCCAGTATGACCTGCTCCCTCGCACTTGTGGTGGCAGGAGTGCTCCACTCCACCCCAGGTAGGTTGAAGTCCCCCACCACCACAATGCTCCCCTTCCTACAGTCCTTTCTGATTTTCTCCACTAGCTCTCTGTCCAGGTGTTCCCTTTTTGATGGAGGTCTGTATACTATCCCCATCCTCAGTGTCCTACCGCTCAAGTCCTGAAGCTGCATCCATAGGGCCTCTGTTCTACTTTCCTCCCCCTCTTCCCTTGTACATATTATCCCTTCTTGTACATAAATTGCTACGCCCCACCCCTTCCATTTAGCCCTATCCTTCCTGAATATTTTGTACCCTGGGATCATCATATCCCAGTCCTGGTACTGGGTAGGTCACATTTCTGTGATGGGCACGATGTCCACCCTCCTCACTGCCAAGAGAGCCTGCAACTCAGCTAACTTATTACTTAGGCTCCTAGCATTCAGAGTGACTACCCTCCAGCCTGTATCCTTCCTTGCCTTACCCTGGGTTTTTCCCATACCCCCCTCCCTCCATGCCTCTACCCTGACTCCTCCCCTGTTGTCTTGGGGGTAAGCTCATCAGGCTCACCTCTCTGGGTACCCTGCCTACCAGCTGTCCACTTGCCACCCCCCACCTAGTTTAAACTCACCTTTGCTGCTATATACCCCTCTATCCCTTGTTTTAATAATCCCCTCCCTTCCCTGCTCAAGTGCATGGCCCCCCTACAGAGCCCGGACTCCTGTTTGATTTGCTCCTGCTCCCCTCCCAACCCTCTCTTAACTCTCCTCCCCTATGGTACTCTCGCAGTCCCTGCAAGTGGCCCATCTGCCTCACCAGCCCTCTCAACTCCGCCCAAGCCACCTCACCTTCTCCCTCGAGCCTTCTCAGCCTTTAACAGATTGGACACCCTACATGCTTCCACAAAATCTCCATCCAAACCGCCACCCCGCAACCATTACAGCCCACTATTCTACCCATGCTTAAGCAGACATAACTATCAGGAAAGGGCAATGTGAGTGAACATAGTAGTAGCAGTAAAAATAAAATTACCAGTACCAGTTGTGCTAACTTAAGTAGCCCTTCCCCCCAAAGTAATAAACTTACCTGACAATGATACAAATACAGTGTCTATGCCAAGATATCCTACAAATACATATACAGTGTCTGCACCAAGATACTGCTCAAAATGCCCCACTCACTCCCTCATCCCTGGTAAAAATAAGTGTCAGCCTTACTCACCATCTGCATTCAACCAGCATCCTCAAGTCCAGTAGCATTCAGCTCTGACCCCAGTAGGTGGCATCTTCTGCTGCTCCCCAGCTCATGGCTCCTTGCTCTTCTGTGACACCGGCTCATTTACTAGAGGTCGGGGCGGGAGGTGGGCAGGACAAAAATCTCCTTCCTTCTGCTGCTCCTCAGTTCTCTTTCTTTCCTTTTAGGCCGCTCTGCCCCCTGATGCTCTTTGGCTTCCCCTGACTTAAGTGGCCCCTGTCACACTCACCGGGTGCAGTTGCTTCTCTTTCCCATCCCCTACTCCCTCAGCGATGCCCGCCGCCCGAACGCTAACTCCCCGACTCACAGTATAGCAGCTGCTTGTCCCAGCTCTTCATAGCCCAGCCGCTCATTCAAATCAGGTGCTGCTCTGCCCGATTTGCTCCCTAGCACGTGTCCTGATTGGTCCCCCTTTAGTGCTGCCCAATTGACTCACGCTGGGAAACCACCCAGGAGACTTCAAAAATCTCCTTTCCTCTGCTGCTTCTTAGTTCTCCTCCTTGCCGTTTAGGCTGCCTGCCCCCCGGTGCTCTCCAGCTTTCCTCGACTCAAGCAGCTCCTACCACACTCACTGGGTGCAGTTGCTTCTGTTTACTGTTCCCAACTCCCTCAGCAGTGCCCACCACCCGAACGTTCACTCCCTGACTCACAGTATAGCAGCTGGGCCCATCTCTTTATAGCCCAGCTGCTTATTCAAATCAGGCGCTGCTCTGCCCGATTGGCTCCCGAGCACACTTCCTGATTGGTCCCCCTTAGTGCTGCCCGATTGCCTCACGCTGGGGAAACCACCCGGGAGACTTCAAAAACCTCCTTTCCTCTGCTGGTCCACGATTCTCCTCCTCGCCTTTTAGGCCGCGCTGCCCCCCGATGCTCTCTGGCTTCCTCCAACTCAAGCAGCTCCTGCTGCACTCACCGGGTGCAGTTCCTTCTCTTTCCCATCCTCAACTCCCTCAGCAGCGCCCGCCGCCTGGACGCTAGCTCTCCGACACAACTAAACCCAGTAAGAATGTAAACAGTATTTATCAGTCAGTTACTGTCCTATATAATGATGTCCAATGTATGCAGGCATCCTCCTAGCCCTCTGGGCTAACTCCATGTTCACAGCTTGGACTGGGACCATTAGTGCCTCAATGGCGCAAGGAGCCTGCCGCTACCCGCCCCTGAGTTCCAACAACAAGGTATCCTCCTAGCTCTCTCGGCTAATGCCATGTCTGCAGCTCAGACTGGGACCGCTAGTGCCTAGGAGCCTGCTACAACCCACCCCCAAGTGTCAGCAACAAGTTGTCCTCCTAGCCATCTTGGCTAACTCCATGTCCATGGCTCAGACTGGGACTGCTAGCACCTCCATGGCATGAGGAGCCTGCTGCTACCCACCCCCGAGTGCCAGCAACAAGGTACAGCTTTTTTGAAAAGCCCCAGCCCTCGAAAAGCTGTGAGAGTCTTGGCTCAAAACTTTTAATTCAGGTGCCTTCGCAGGGACAAGCTCTGACTGGCTGCTCGCAGCTTGGGGCTCCCTGATTTGCCCGTCTGCTTAGCCCGACTCTTTCAAGCTTTCCCTCATTTGGACTCTGATCTGAATCCTTCCCATATCTCTGAATTGATTTTTTACGATGGAACTGGCCGCTGGTAAGGTCTAACTTCCACTCCCTGTACCGCATTCAACTTCAGATTATTGGGGGAGCAGTCTCCCATAAGAACCGAACTCATATGCACAGCAGCTGCATTGGAACCCAAGCTATTATTCCTCAAATTTAATCAAAATCATGTGCCTGTACTCTGTCTATTTCTTCCTTTAGAGCATTAAGTCCTTTCAGAGAATTTACAGTGTTAGACCGAATTTGCTAAGTCTGTGTATGCTGTTGTAAATTAACTCATGTTAGTGTGCAATTGCCTGATTAAGGTTAATTTGCTCTGTCTGCCCCCATTCTCTTTAGATTCTTTTGTTCGGTTTCCAGTCCCAGCTGGTGCTTTGCTTGCTGTCTGTGACCCGCCCCACCAATGTAGTTCATTCAGGATTACAGCTCCTTTGTGGCTTTGTCTCTACCCCCCATGGCCACAGAATATAATTAACTCCTCTGTCCCTTTCTCCCCAGTTGTCCTCCTAGCCCTCTGGGCTAACTCCACATCCACAGCTCAGACTGGGACCGCTAGCACCTCCATGGCATAAGAAGCCTGCTGCTACCCACCCTCGAGTGCCAGCAACAAGTTGTGGCTTTTGGATTGGCCTTGGTCCTCACAAAGCTGTGAGGGTCTCGTCTCAAAACTTTGAATTCAGGCGCCTTCACAGGGACAAGCTCTGATTGTCTGCTCCCAACTTGGAGCTCCCTGATTGGCCCATCTGCTTAACCCAACTCCTTCAAGCTTTCCCTCATTTGGACTCTGATCCGAATCCTTCCTGTATGTCTGAGTTTATTTTTTACAAGGGAACTGGCTGCTGCCAATGTCTAACTTCCACTCCCTGTATCGCATTCGACTTCGGATCATTGGGGGAGCAGTCTCCTGTAAGAACAGAACTCGTATGCGCTGCAGCTGCATTTGAACCCAAGCTATTATTCCTCAAATTTAATCAAAATCTTGTGCCTGTACTCTGTCTGTTTCTCCAGTTAGAGCATTGTCTTATCAGAGAATTTACAGTGTTAGACTGAATTTGCTAAGTCTGTGTATGCTGTTGTAAATTAACTCCTGTTAGTGTGCAATTGCCTGGTTAATGTTAATTTGCTCTACCCACCCCCATTCTCTTTAGATTCTTTTGTTTGGCTTGCAGTCCCAGCTGGCGCCTTGCTTGCTTGCTTTCTGCGACCCACCCCACCGATTTAGTTCATTCAGGATTACAGCTCCTTTGTGGCTTTGTCTCTACCCCCCAGGCCACAGAGTATAACTAACTCCTCTGTCCCTTTCTCGGCCCACCCCCTACCCCCTCTCTAGGCCACCTTAAATGCCCATTAACTCCACCTACTTTTTATCCTGAGTTCTTATTGGACAGCAGCTGTGCTAGTGATTAGCCATCCTTCTCCTTAAAGCGCAACTATACACTTGCCAGGTCTGTATGTATACTATGACCTATCGGTCACTCTGTTCACACCAAACTAAATTGCAGTGAGAACTGCCGTAGTATGCCACAGGCATACAGTACTAGTGTACAATAGGGTAATTATACTCTGTCCCTTATATACATCTTGCCATATTGTATGCAAGCATAGACGAGGGTTGACAAACACTGACGACTATAGATGAGGTTGACGAACAACCACACTACCACGCTGACTTAGCAATACCTAAAAAAACACTATAAATACTATATATTGGCCACACCACCACATTGATTTAGAAATACCTAAGAACTACCACACTACCACAGTGATTTAGAAATACCTAAGAACTACTATAGTTGTCTCTCTTCTGTTTTCAGTATCAGGACCAGTTAAGCCTTATGGTACTTGTGTGACCAGGCATCACAATGTGGGCATTTCACTCGCTCCCCTGCCTGTCACTCATTTTATTATGTCATACACACCTTCTTATGATCTCCCAACTCTCTCCCAGTGATGGGTTCGTATATGGTATACAGTGGACTGCCAGGATACTTTTGACATCACTGATCTGTATTTATGTGCCTTCAAGTTCCCCAAGCTGGATCTGGCATTACATTTTCCTTGGTGGGCTGGCACCATCACAGTATGGGCACTAGAGGGAGTAGCACCTTCTACATGTTCCACAGTCCCCCATGCATTTCAGGACTAGGGTTTTAATCTACACAACATTAGGTCAACTGGGCAATAGACTTAAGGATGCATAATTTCCTTCCGACAATCCCCGCATATGAGGACAGACTTGAGCATTTAGATTTATCCTAAGAGCCTTCAGGAAACTCCTGCTCCTTCTACTGTTGTGCTTAGGTAATGCTGAACAGAACCCTGGTCCTCTGGCAATGATCACATCCCCTGCTGACTTACCTACTCTTAAAGGTATGAGCTTTATGCACGTCAGTGCGTGTAGCCTACTAAAGAAATGTACTTCTATTCAGGCATTGGATCTGCCATACCACACCTGATATCTTAGTGGTCACAGAGTCTTGGCTTAGACCTGGAACTACTGATTGAGAAGTGAACATCCCCTCCTACTCCCTGTTTAGAACCGACAGGCAGTCCAGAGGAGGTGGAGTTGCCATATACATTAAGGATACATTTTCTGTCTCTGTCATCAACTCAACCTCTATACAAACAGGAGGCAGTATAGCGCAGTGGTCTAAGGCTCTGAGCTGCAAATATGGTGACATCCAGCAGACCAGACCTGGGTTTGAATCCCACAGCTTCCACTTGCATACTGTGTGACCCTGAGCAAGTCACTTAACCTCCTTGTGCTCCCAGGTCGCTCCTGTAAAAAAGCTTTCAGCTTAGTGTGCTATACCTGGTTAAAAAAAAAAAAAAAAACAACTAAAAAAAAAAAAAAAATTTGAAAGCCTGACTCTTAAAGTGGAGGTTTCCTCTACAGTCTCGCTTTGTGTAGTAGGAGCCCACAGCTCAGCACCATGGACACAGGGAGGTGTGCGCTAGTCCCTTCACAAAAGAAAGGGTCCTACAAGAGCTCGATAAGCTCAGGGTGGACAAGGCAATGTGAGCTGATGGCATACATCCCAGGGTACTAAAGGAGCTAAGGGTGGAACTAGCAGAGCCATTATCAGAACTGTTTAGTGAGTCTCTGAGCACCGGAGAGGTCCCAGAAGACTGGCAAAGGGCTTATGTGATCACGCTCCACAACAGTGGTAGCAGGGAGGAGGCAGAGAACTACAAACCAGTCAGTCTTACCTCAGTAGTGGGCAAGATTATGGATGCACTCCTTAAGGAAAGGATAGTGCAACACCTGGAATCCATAGGAGCACAGGATCCAAGACAGCATAGTCTTACAACAGGAAGGTCCTGTCAAACTAATCTCATAGATTTCTTTGACTGGGTAACCAGAGTGGTGGACCAAGGGGGAGCAGTTGATGTCACCTACCTTGACTTCAGCAAAGCTTTTAATACTGTTCCACATTAAGATTAATTAATAAGCTGGGTAGGCTCGGGGTGGGTCAGAAGTTGGGCAACTGGGTGGCAAACTGGTTGACGGGCAGAAAACAGAGAGTGGTGGTAAACGGTATATAATCAAAAGAGATGCAAGTCACAAGTGGGGTACCTCTGGGATCAGTCCTGGGGCTAGTCCTCTTCAATATCTTCATCAGTGACATTGCAGATGGACTGGATGGTAAGGTTTGTCTGTTTGCAAATGACACCAAGATCTGCAACAGAGTAGATGATCCAGATGGGGTGGGCAGAATGAGAAGAGATCTGGATAAACTGGCAAAATGGTCAGAAGAGTGGCAACTGGGGTTTAACGCAAAAAAGTGCAAGATCATGTACATAGGGAAAAGAAACCCTGAAGCAACCTATAGGTTAAGAGGGGAGTTGCTGGCAGTCACAAGGGAAGAAAGAGATTTGGGTATCATCATCACAGATTACCTGAAATCATCCAAGCAGACCACTAAAGCAGTAGGTAAGGCTAGGGGGATGTTGGGGTGTATTAGTAGGGATATCACAAGTCATAAAAGGGAGGTAATATTCCCTCTTTACAAGACACTGGTTAGGCCCCATCTGGAGTACTGCATGCAGTACTGGAGGCTGCACCTTCACAAGGACATTAACCAAATCGAGGCAATCCAGAGAAGGGCAACCAAAATAGTGCAGGGACTACATTAAAAAACATATGAGGATAGATTAACAGAGCTCAATATGTATACCCTAGAGCAAAGGAGGGTGAGAGGTGATATGATCAAACCATTCAAGCACCTTAAGGGCATTAACAAGGTGAAAGAGTCCAACGTTTCAATATAATGAAAAATAGCAGGACAAGAGCACACAGCATGAGATTAGAGGGAGGCCAATTAAGGGGTAATGTGAAGAAGTTATTTTTCACAGAAAGGGTGGTGAATGCATGGAACAGCCTACCTCAGGTAGTGGTGTATATGAATACAGTGCAGGGCTTCAAACAGGCATGGGATAGGCATAAGGGAGCAATACAGATGAGTATAAATAGAAAGGCCATTGACAGAGCAAAGGCCAATGGCACATTCATAAGGTAGAAAAAGAAATGGGCAGACTGGATGGACCTTGCGGTCCTTATCTGCCATCAACTTCTCTGTTTCTATGTTTCTATGATGCTATAGGCCTTCGTCGGCAGGACTACAACTCCTGACCCACCTAAGTAATACTCTGGGATCCTTGCCTTCAGAGTTTATTATATTAGGCAACCTCAATCTGGACTGGTTCTCCAGTGCCTCCACACCCCTAAAAATTATTTGTGATGCCTTTGGGCTGTCACAACTTATTAGCGAATCTACCTGCCCAAATAAAAAGAATCCTACTAATAGCACACTGCTGGACCTCATTGTAATAAGTAAACCTCACCTATTCTCCCACACTGGTGTATTTTTCTTGGACATCAGTGACCACTGTTGTATTGCATGTGTAAGAGCTATCCCAAAATCTACTTCTGCCTCCAAATTTACCACTAAGAGGTGTTGACACAATTTCAATCCTTGTGCTTTTATCACAGAGCTAAAAGATTTCTTGCACTGGCAGGAATTCTACCTAGCAAAATCGGTGAACACGGCATATGACATCTTTCACAGAATTGTACTGGGGCACTGGATAAGAATGCACCTAGTGCCAAAGTCCACACCAGGAATAAATCTTGCCAATGGTTTACAGCAGATTTGAAGACTGCACTGCAGGATAGAGATGTGCTTTGGAAAACAGATTGGAAAACTAAGCTTCCAGCTGATTGGATCTTATTTAGGAGGGCGAGAAACCTTAGCATCAAGATGGTCAGAGAGGTAAAGACATTTTTTTATCGTTTGGAGCTTGACTCCTCCTCCAAGTGTTCCTCCAAATTTTGGAAAACCTTAAAGAATATAGAAGGTCACACTTCTGGAAATTCCCTACCTACAAAAATTACCATTGGTGCCACCACTGTCTCTGATAGGCCTAAAATCCTTGATTATCTCAACAATCATTTTGCCGCTGCAAGGCTAGCCTTTGACACCTCGCCTGCCAGTAATCTCTGCTCCTAACTTGGTGTACATGACCATGAAGTCCCTGTCGCTAACTCCATGTTCTCCCTGCAGCCTGTATCCTTGAAGGAGGTTGAAGACCTTCTTCTGCAGCCGGATACTAAGAAAAGTGCCAGAGCCAATCTCATTGACCCATTGTTCCTGAAAATTCATTCTCAGGCCCTGGCTGTGCCACTTACACATTTTTTTAATCTATCACTTTTGCAGGGTGATCTCCCTTCCCTTTGGAAAGCCACCCATGTGGTTCCCCTATTCAAATCTGGAGACCCCACTGACCTTAATAATTACTGGCCAGTCTCCCTACTCCCTATTCTGTCCAAACTGCTGGAGAAAATTGTGAGTAATCAGCTCAGAAACTGTATAGAGTCCACAAATCTGCTTAACTCACTGAAATCAGGTTTTAGATCACGACAAAGTACCATCTCAACACTTGCTAAAGTGACCACAGACTAGCAGTGCGAATTGGATGCCAAAAACTTTGTTTGTGCAGTATTTTTAGACCTAAGCAAGGCCTTTGATACTGTTGACCATGACCTGCTCCTTATATCTCTCATGAACATTGGCCTGGATCAACTATCACTGAGATGGTTATTGAATTATCTTACAGGTTGGTTTCAGCAAGAAAAGGTGGCAGGGGAACTCTCACCCTTAAAACCCTTATCGAGAGGAGTGCTGCAGATTTCCATATTGGGTCCACTGCTTTTTGCAATTTACATTAACAGAATTGATGCCAGTATTAAATCAGCAAACATACATCTCTTTGCAGATGACACAGTGCTCATTATCAGCAGACCTACTCCTGAAGCAACATACAGTGACCTACAACATGACTTCAACCAGTTGCAGCTGCAGCTTTTAAATCAGAAACTCCTCCTAAATGCCCCAAAAACCAAGGCTATGTTATTCTCAACCCTTATTCATGCAGCCACCCCTGTTGTAATACGTCAGATCACTACACTCCTAGGTGAACCTCTGAAGTATGTATCAAAGTTCAAATACCTGGGGGTTTGGATCGACCACAGACTCTCTTTCATTGACCACATAGAAGAACTAATAAAAAAGTTCAGACAGAGACTTGGTATTTTCTATAGAATTAACCATCTACTATCGAGGGATGCCAAGTTGAGATTGGTCCTAACCACCTTCCGTTCCCTCCTGGGCTATGCAGACTTTCTCTACAGTCAGAGCCCTGGCACTGCGCTTGCTAAGCAGGGCACGCTGTACCATAGGGCTTTAAGGTATATCACTGGTCTTCCATACTCAACACATCATTGTTCCTTATACATGGTCATGTGGTAGACATCCCTTACACACAGGTGACAAAGAAATGCTGCTCTCTGGACCTTATGAGCTATCACCAAGAAGCTGCCCCAATATATTTCAGATTGTCTCCCTCTAAGTACAATAGGCAAATATATGTTGAGTACCTGTTATATCCCTCTGACTGTGCCTAAGGTCAAATCACAATTTGGCAGGGCCTCCTTAAGTTACAAGCTACCTCGTGTATGGAATAAACTGCAAAAAAACTTGAAATTGGTACACCCCATTACCCTGGCAGCCTTCAAAACATTTTATGCTCGTTCGTTTAAAGAATCCTGCAGTTGCTCTCCCGATCCTTGTCTTATCCCTAGGTATAGTACCAGAGTTGCCACATCCTGCCTGATTAACATTATCTCCCCCCTTCTTCCACTACACTGCACTATCATTCTTATTCCTTCTGCTCTGCTGCCACTGCCATAGGTTATTGTATCTGGTTCTTATGGTGTTCTCCCTACTGTTTACAACCTCCTTTACTACCCCAATGTGGGGCCTGCACTTAATTCACTCAGCTACATCATCTGTCCCCATTACTTTGTTTCTATGACCCATTACATGGGCTCCTCTCCTCCCTCTCCTCTCCTTCCTTCTGTCTGCTTACACCCCCCTTCCCCTTCCTCCCTATGGATATCATCTAGTACTCTGTTACCTCATCCACACTCCCTTCTTCCCTCCTCTTTTACCCTCCAAGCTGTTGTGTATCTATTTACATTATCCACTGAGACTCCATATATATTCTGTACCATTATCGTATATATTCTGTAACCATCATTATTGTCCTTGCCCTTGCTACTGTTCTTATCTGGAAAATTCTCCTTATGGTTGGTTGTTGTACATATTGTATAGTATTACATTGTATTGTATTGTATTACTTCTGTACTCTGTCCAGGTCCACCTCAAAATGAGCATTGCTCAACAGTGTTTGCCTAGTTAAATAAAGATTTTGATTGATTGATTGATTGTATTCATAGTGTTCAATATTTTCCAGCTGTCCAAAAAAGCTCACCACAGCTTCCTAAGAATTTGCAGTGGAAAGGGGGAGCTCTCTCCACCCCATCACCAAAACAGTTTACCATATAATGCAGCACTTTCACTGCCACATTTCTCATAAACTAAAGTACCAAATGAAGTCAGATAGAGGCCCTCTCACTGCCTCCTTAAATAATCAAGAGTTATAAAGTGCCAGCTCAGTTCTTAATATACTTGCAGCATATAAGGTCTATCTTTCAGATAAGACATTAAACTGAGGTCCCATCTGCCTGTTCTGGTGGTAGCTCAGGTGGATGTTAAAGATCCCATGGCACTTCTCGAAAAGAGTAGGGGAATTTTATTGTAGATTGGATTTCATTACCTAAACAATCACAAAATGTAATGTACATGATAAACATAAATCAAGCAAACTAACAATTCATAACAAAAATAAGAAAAACAAACTTGATAATCAATTACACCATTCTACACGGTTTAACCATAAATGTTTCACTTTTTCAGGTGGAAATCTACCCAAATCTAATTGCATAGTCTTATTCAATGCACTTCTTATATTCTGGAACAATTCAATATGTGATACTTTCTTTTGCTGTAAAATCCATAAACATCTGGCTTGCCAAATGAAATATTTAATCAACACAAACTCAATATAAATAGTATCTGCATGATATCTACAAAAAGAGTTATCTGATGGCCCATATACTAGAGAGGGATAATCTAGAGTTAAAAACTTTGGTTCTTTCCATGTGTCTGCTACCAGTTGCCAAAAAGGCTGAATATAGGTGCATGTCAAAAATAAGTGTTGCAATGTTTCTAGTTCTTGAGAACGTGTTTCCCTAGGACAGTTTCTTTCAGTTAGCTGTTTATGTTTGCTAGTACTTTTAACACTTAATCTATTATAATTGCATAACCAAGTACAGTCCCATGCATATGGTGGAATTCTTTTATCCGTTAGGTATTGAAGAACTCTTTCTAAACGTATCTCAGGACAACTGGGAAACACTATGTCTGATGCACATTCAATTTGTAAAATTAAGGTGTAAAGTGATTTCCTTTCATTAACCTATATTTGTGCAAGAGTAATACCCCATCATATGAGACCATTTAGTGTCTCCAAACCAAATTGTGGAATTCCCTGACTAGTAAGGGGACGTATTTGTTTATTTTCCCAAAAGGGAAGACATGGTCTTAAATAAGATTCTACTAGTTGTCTCCAAGAAGAAAGCCCAGGCCTAAGAGCTAAACCAAAATTATAGGAAACAAACAAACCTGTATAAAAAGCAACTGGATTGACCATCCCCACTCCCCCTTCATCTATAGGGTGATGAGTATATTCTCATTTAATATGGTTTAAACAGGAGGCCCAAAAGGCTTGGAAAAAGATACTGAATAAACTCGTGTGCTTACAACAAAGGGGAGGATAAATATTACTGAGGTATAGGAACACAGGTAGTAATAAGGTCTTAATCAATACCACCCATCTTGTTTAGATAACTGCTGTCCTTTCCAAGAGTTGACTAATCTTGCAGCTCTAGATAACCCTTTATCCCAGTTATGTGAGGACATGTCCCCAGGCCCAAAATCAATACCCAGGACCTTTATGGGTTGTGTTGTCAAAGGATCCCAAAACATTTTCCTGTGGGAGGAATTGGTGTACTTCCTATTGTTACCCCTTTACTTTTCTCCAGATTTATTCTTGACCCTGATGTGCTAGAAAATGTATCAAAGGTTTCCATCATAATTCTTTCAGAGATTGTGGGGGAAACTATAAGTACCATATCATCTGCATAAGATAAAATCTTAACACTGGGGTACATGGGATAGCCCTTATACCTATAAAGCTAGGATTATTATCAATCAGCCATATCAGAATGTCTATAGCAAATACATGAAGTAACAGGCTTAAAGGGCACCCTTGTCGAACTCCCCTCTGAACTAAGATCTTACCCTTCAACCACCCATTTACATTGAGTATAAGAAATGCATGTTTATACATCTATGAGATCCAATTTACAAATGTAGCTGGTACCACAAATGCTTCTAAAACTGAAAACAAGTAGCTATGCGACAGCTGGACAAAGGCCTTTTCCTGATCCAAGGCCAACATAAGGCCTTTGATAGTACCAGATTCTCTCTATAAAACAATTCCCTCATTAAAGTCAAATTGTCCTGTTGTTTTCTCCCCGGAATGGCACAATTCTGTGCTGGATGGATTAAGTATTATGCCACTCTCATTAGTCTGTCTAACAATATTTAACTTAAAATTTTAAGGTCTGTGTTTAGTAGACATAATGGACGTCAATTTTTAATATTGTTTCTGTCCCCTTCTTGCATAGAGGTCTCATATCTGGAAGAGTCCAATATATTATTATAAAGATGCACCAAGGCAGGGGCCAATTCCTTCCAAAAAGTTTTATAAAACCCAGTACTTAGACCATCTGTGCCCGGTGCCCTGTTAGCTGCTAATCTAGAAATAGCTGTTTTAACCTCGGTCAATGTTATCTTCGCACTTAGCATCTGTGTGTCTGCTTGTGTTACTTGAGGCAGTGCCAATGCTTATAAAAGAACTTGGGCATCCTCAGTTATTTGAGCAGCTCCAAATTGTTCTTTAACATATTCTTCTACAGTATGTAATAATTCCTGAGGTGAATGAACCAAATTTCCAGAGGTGGAAATGAACTCTGTAATAATTTTATTCTCTACCCTTTTCTTACATTCCTTGTAAGGGTCCATGGATCCTTTTTGTATTTGAGTGTCAAACTTCATTTCTTGATTAAGTGACTGTGCCCTACTACTGTATATTGCATATTTTTCATTTGATGTTTAGTATTATATACAGTATTTGAGTGCTATAATCATGTGTTGTCTGTGCAGCTTGTGAAAGGAGGTGTTGCAAATGATGTCTTAACTGTAAATACTTAAGATAACCTTCTTGGGCTACATACTGAGCTCTATTTTGAAAAAAATCCTGCCATCCCTTCTTATTATCCTCCCACCAATCAATGATGTGATCATACAAATCTAATACTGAAAGATGGGCTGTCCACTCACTTTTCCATCTAGTTAGTAAATATGGGTCTTATAGAAGTGTTTCATTTAGCCGCCATTTATTTTTCTTACAGCTGGGACTGTTTTCCCATGAAAAATGAGCCATCACTATGACATGGTCTGAGAATTCTTTTGGGCAAGTTTTAGCCTGAAGAATTTTAAGGGCTTGTGAGGAAAAAATAAAATCAATTCTTGTTTTGAGAGTTCCCCTATAATACGTACAGTATAACCCACTTCCGGACAACATATTTTGTAAGCATCTTTTGAGCTGGTTGTCTGAATAATCTGCTTAAGGAGTCGGGAATCACAGAACATCTCATCGGTCCATAGGCCTCTGTCCTTTGTGGATAGTCCACAGTTAAAATAATCTAATCATATCACTAATCTAGAGGTATGCAAGTAAGGCTGTACCTCTTTAAATAAGGATACCCTTTGAGCTTTCGTTTGAGGTGCATATACTACATCTAGACGAAATCTTTCTGAAAAGTAAGAAATGTCTAGTAACAAAGCTCATCCCTGGTGTATCTTGGTCAATCTAGATACTTTAAGCAAAGGGTTTGAAAAAAGTATACCCACCCCATCACACACATCTGATTCTATGGACCAGAATGAAGACCCATTTATCCAGGCCCGGGAGGCTTGCTGTAGCTCATATTGCGTTTTCAACCTTATATCCTGTAAACAAATAATGTCATATTTTAGGCTTTTTAGAGAATGTAGTGCTCCCACGTGCTTCCTATCATTCTTGATACTATTTATGTTTAAAGTTGCAATTGAAAGGGAGCGCATAAGTATAATCACATATAGGTCACTTATTCCCAGAATCGTCAAGAATGTTTAGATAACCTACACTGTCTTGTTCTTTTAGCTTTAGGGTCAGTAAACCCCCCCCCCAATGTATCAGTGGTGGAAATAACTGAAGAGGTGTCTGTACCTTCCCCATCAGAATCTCCGTCTGTACCCTCAGGGGCTAAAACAGAGAATTAGTTTCCTGTTGTAATCATTCCTGAATCAGATACTTTTGTTGCACAGATTTCCCTTGTCTATTTCTTTTCTTGGGAGCACCTTTACAAAAGGTGGTTCTGTACCCGTAGGTGGTGGTGGTGGTGGGGGGGGAGGCATGTCTGATTACCTCAGGTGTTGCTGTTTGTGCCATTCCCTCTTTGAGTTGTGCTTCAGTTACAGTGCTGATAAGTAGATCTGTGACTGCCTGGTTTATACTATTCTCTGGCACCTGAGCTTGTTTCTGATTAAGTACTTCCCTTGTATGTCAGTCTACAACTCTTTTTGCCTATTGATGTTGGGCAATATTGATCAGGCCTTCGTGTGAAGGGCAGTCATCCCTATTATGGGAGGACCAAGGGCACCTCCCATAAGCATGTCCTGTTTGTTCACAAAGGTTACATTTGAACAAGTTGTTACATTCTGATGTTTTATGCCCAAAATCAAGACAGTGACTGCACCTATATGAATCACATGCTGAGCTGAAATGTGACCTAGATCCACATTTGAAACAAGACTTTGGTTGACCCATATAAGAAATGGCACCTCGATCTTTTCCCAAATAAAATACACTGGGCAGATGTACTGGTCCTGAGTTTGTCGAGAATAATTTCACCTCGATTTTCCAACTGCCATCCCAGATCTGTTCGCTATCTAAATTTGGAAATGGCTTTCCTAGGCTCTCACAACGCTGCCTGAGCCAAAACATACAGTCCTCTATGTTCACTCCTTCTTTTTCAAAAGGGACTGTAATAGTCTTAACCAAAGGTTTAGTTAGAGGCACAACATGAAAGAGAATCCAAACTGGCTTATTTTTTAGGGACTGATATTGGGCCCAAAATCGATCCAAACTAGATACAGCCTTAAAGGTAACGCCATAGTTCCCATTACCCAGCCCAATCAATGCAAAGATTTCTGATGAAAAAAAATTCATTGATGTTTTCAATAAGGTTTTCACAATATAAAGTCTGTCAGGAGGTTTTCTAACCCTCCTTTACATAGCAGATGAACCACATTGCGTCTAGGAGCTGGCTCTCCCCTATTGGCAAAAAGGTCCGAAAGTTTGAACATCGGAGCCAAAGTAGGCCCTGAAGGGTCCCTATTTAAATCCTTTTCAGTGGGGCCTAAACAACACCGTCAGACCCTTCCCTATCAGGGATACTCTCTAATACCATGTCTGACTCTGTATTCTCCTGATTTGCATTAGACAAAGTAGAAACAACAGCATTATTAACACCAGTGTCTTGCAATATATGAGAAGTATTACCCGGGTTGAGTTGGAACTCATTGCAGATGTCTCTCGAGTGACCACCTCAGTGGGAGCTGGATTAGTGTGCTTTTGATCTTTTGGATCCCTTGTGTCAGGAACCCATTGTCTGGAACTGTTTTGGGCCCATCCAGCTTGTGATAATGCGGCGTATGGAGTCCAAGTAGAAAAATCAATATCTGCATCCTTTTCAATTATAGAATCCTCTACTCTTGTGCCCCGGTATTTTGCTGGGCATCTGTCCTCGAAAGAGTACGTTCGTACTGGGGTTGAAGACCCTGTTGTACCTTTCACAGTCTGTCTGCTAGTTTTACCCACACCAAGCTGATTTTTTGCACTCTGAACAGGAGTATCTTTAGAGACCAGAGGTTCTATTTCAGTCATTCGTGGCTGTTGGCACCAGGTTTTGATGTCCTTTTTACTGCCAGCCCTCATAGATGTAGCTTGTGTTGCAGCGCCTGTTTGTAAATTGCACTCTGTGTTAGACACAGCAGCTGACCATGCCCCAAATGCTGAATGACTTAGCGGCGTGTTGACAGCTAAACATAGAAACATAGACATTGACGGCAGATAAGGACCACTTGGCCCACCCAGTCTGCCCATTTCCCTACCTACTGGATAAGCTGCAGATTCTAGTTAACCAGCAGACTACTTCCTGCCACCCCCCACTACAATTGCTTTATGTCTGTCCCATGCATGTTTGAATTCCCCCACTGTTTTAGACCCAACAACCTCCCCAGGAAGGCAGTTCCATGCATCCACCACTCATTCCGCGAAAACAAATTTCCTCACATTACCACTGAGCCATCCCCCGTCTTTCTTTAAATTGTGCCCCCTTGTTCTTACACATCTCTTTTTCTGAAAGATGCTACCCTTCTGGACTTTGTTGATTCCCTTGAGGTACTTGAACGTTTCTATCATGTCCCCCCTGTCTCTACTTTCATCAAGGGTATACATATTAAGTACTCTCAGTCTCTCTTCACATGATTTCTGATGCAGACCCTGCACCATTTTAGTTGCTCTCCTCTGGACTGCTTCCATCCTGTCTATGTCCTTGCATAGGTGAGGTCTCCAAAACTGCACACAGTACTCCAGATGGGGTCTCACCAACTGTCTGTACAGAGGGATAACCACTTCCCTTTTTCTACTTGTAATGCCCCTTCCTATGCAAACCCAGTATCCCCCTGGCTCTCCTTACTGACTTCTCATATTGCTTACCAACCTTTAGATCATTTAATATGACTACCCCCAAGTCCCGTTCCATTTTTGTTGTTGTTAGTACCTCCCCTGCTATTGTGTACTCTTTTCCTGGGTTTTTGTTTCCCAGGTGCATTACTTTGCACTTCTTTGCATTGAATCTAAGTTGCCATATGTCTGACCATTTCTGCAACCTTGCCAAGTCCCTTCTCATCCTTTCTACCCCTCCTTGTGTATCAACTCTGTTACAGATCTTTGTGTCATCTGCAAAAAGGCATACCTTTCCCTCCAGACCCTCTGCAATGTCACCTATAAAGATGTTAAAGAGGACTGGACCCAGTACTGAGCCTTGAGGTACTCCGCTAGTGACCCCCCTTTCTTCAGAATGTGTTCCAGTCACTATTACCTTATGTGTCCTGTTGTGCAGCCAGTTTGCTACCCAGGCTACCACCCTGGGAGAAATTCCCAGGCTGGCTAACTTGATTATTAATCGTTCGTGCGGGACTGTGTCAAATGCCTTGCTAAAGTCTAGGTAGGCCACATCCACAGCCCCTCCCTGGTCTATTACTTTGGTCACCCAGTCAAAGAAATCTATTAGATTCATCTGACATGACCTTCCTGCTGTAAATCCATGCTTCAGAGTCTGACATTTGTTGCAATTCAAGGTCTAAAGCCTTTGCCTGAGCCATTATCTTCTCCTTTACCAACAACAAAAAGTTGCTTTTTTCAGAACAACTTTCAGAAGTATGAATTTCATCTGCGTGGTGTTCTTGGACCTAAGTAAGGCATTCGACACCGTGGACCACAACCTGCTTCTTTCATCCCTTCGGAGCATGGGCCTAGATGCCCTTTCCTTAAAGTGGTTCACAAACTACCTCTCTGTCCCATTTCAGCAAGTAAAGGTTGAGGGAGAAGTTTCTCATCTAAAACCTTTGACGAGGGGCGTAACTCAAGATTCCATTCTGGGACCCTTGCTTTTTGGTATCTATATCAATAAAATTGATGCTACCATCAATGAAGCTAAAATACATCTATTTGCAGATGACACAGTGATCTATGTCAGCAATCCTTCCCCTGATGCTGCACAGAAAACCCTTCAAAGTGAATTCAACCTGTTGCAGCTACAGTTACTAACCAGAAGTTACTTCTTAATACCAAAAAAACTAAAGCATTGTTCCTCTCACCTCTTGCTCATGCTTCTAATGCTGCATCTGACAGAACGCTTCCACTTATCACCACCAACCTTGGGGAGCAGTTGGACTACGTAACAAACTTCAAATACTTGGGAGTTTGGTTAGACAACAAACTCTCATTCACTGATCATATTGATGAGTTGTTAAAGAAACTTAGGCAGAGACTTGGTCTCTTCTTTAGGATAAACAACCTACTTACTAGAGATGTCAAGTTGAAGTTGGTCCAAACCACCTTTCTTTCTTTACTTGACTATGCAGATTTCTTATATGGCCAGAGTACCGCTGCTGCTCTTGCAAAACTTGACACACTTTAACACCGTGCCTTAAGATTTGTTACAGGTTTACCGTATTCCACCCATCACTGCTCACTGTACACGGCAGTAGGATGGACATCTCTTAGCAGTAGGCGAAAGAGGAATGCTGCATTCTGGACTTATAAAGCAATTTTAGGATTGCTGCCTCAGTACATCTCTGCCTGCCTCTCGATATGTACTCTAGGCAAGTATGCCTTGAGAAGCGCCTCCTTCATTGCTGTGTATGTATATAAGGCAAAGTCACGTTTCGGCAGAGCAACCATAAGCTATGTTCTACCTCAGATGTGGAATAAATTGCAAAGGACCCTGAAACTAACCCATCCTATCTCCCTTTCTACCTTCAAATCTCTTTACCTAAGTCATAACAAGGAGCCATGCACCTGCTTCACTTGATGGCATTATTCCTATAATCCTAGTCAGATGAGTCCTGCCTCCACAGTTATACTGTGCCCGACATTTATATATTGGGGCTCCCCCTTTGCCTTCCCTATCCACTGCCCCTGCTCTCGCCTTTCTATTTACCTGCCATCCTCCTATTCCAAAGCCCAGTCTCTCTCCTACTCCCATGGAATCCTTCTTGGCTGAACCTAGATCCCTTGCTACTGCAGTGGTTCACATATAAACAATGTGTGTTTCTCCTTTCTTCATTCAACTCCCCTATGTCCCTGCCCTGGATTGTACCCTTACTCTGTTGTTGTCACCCCCTTACAAATACCATTTAGAGTAGCCTTCTAACCCTTATCCCTACCCTGGACCTTTATTTACAGTGTATATTGGGCACCCAAATCTACTGTTCCCATCGTCTGTTATGTCTATTCATGTATAATTTCATACATACTTGTATGCTGTGTTATCAAATTAGTTTCCTAATTCAGATTCCAATTGTCCTTCATCACTGTATATGCCTTTGATGTTATCCCTGTATATATTTTTATTTATACTGTATTTTATTCCTGCCTGTATAAATTGTTCATTGTATCTTTCTGCTCTGTCTCACCCTGTACACCCCAGGTCTACCTCAAAAATGAGTTATGCTCAATGTTGAATGCCTGGTTAAATAAAGATTTTAATTGATTGATTGATTGATTGATTGACTCACATTGTTCAGTTGACTGTCAGTTTGTAAAGAAATACCAGTTTCAGGGTCGATTTGTCTGGGATCCAAGTCCTCTGAGGACAGGGTATCAAGCACAAATTCAGCACCTACTATGTCCTGTGAGGATAGTACTAATGTATTAACAGGTTCTCCCACTTTCAGCATTTCCTGCTCCTCTGCTGTCTCCTCCATTCTGGCTGGCTTGTGGAATCCGGCCAAGGGTTCCCCCTACTGGCAAGTAGAGGAATTTCCCCGGTGCTATGGCCACAATTTCCCCCCATTTACTAAAAACACCACCAACAGCTTAATTTGGTTTAAAGTCAGTTGTCATTCATCTGTATCCCCCTACCCCTGGTTGTGCCTGAAAATTGGCAGAATTTGTCTGGTGCACTTACCCGGTCTACAAAAAAAAAAAAAATGTCCCATGTCCATTCCTCTGCTAAGAAGTCCAGGAGATCTTCACTGGTAGACTTTTTTTGTAGTTCTTCCAGAACCATGACCAAAACCCACGAGAAAATTGGATCCAGACTGATGGAAATGTCCGATATGAGTGTCAGCTCCAGTATCCAGTGAACAAGGTGACCAAAATTGGGCACCTACAAAACTGGCTACTCAATTATGGCACCTGTGTTCGTGGCTACCATGCGGGCGACCAGATACTGGGTGGGTGAAATACTGCGATGGAAATGGGGTGTATACATGCATGGGGGGCAGAGGCAGGGAGGGATGGTATGTGGGAGGCGGTGTGGCAGGTAACTGCTGAGCTGGTCTGCTAGTGCTGTGGGTAGGGTGGTCAGCTGAGAGGCACAGAGTACAGGGTTCAGGTCCGGCGCGGTGTGTGTTTTTTTTTTTTTTTTTTGTCGGCAGGCGGCATGTATTTTTTTAATGTTTTTCACCCCTCCAACCCCTGTAGCTGAGAATCCATAGTGGGGGGGGGCACAGCCCCTGCATTAAAAGTGAGATCTGTAGGTCTCAAGCACCGTTTTTGTCCACACTGCGAGTGTGCATCACCCAAATTGATTTTTGGTGATGTACACTCGCCATAACTGCAATCATCTTTCCACGATCGCTGTTATGACATGAAACTGTCGGCTACAGGCCCGACCCAAGAGCAGGCACCCAAACCTAGTCAGTTCCCCCTACCTAAGCCTCCAGGGTACACCCAACCTCGCCAGGCAACTCTTGGAAAACACAGGACAAACCTTAAAAGTAGTTGACCCTCTAGTCGGCACCACCTGGTCACCCCAGGAGGAAATACCTGGACCCAGGACCCACCTCAGCCAAGTCGCCCAGCTCACTCAGTTCTCCAAATGGCAAACAGATCCTCCTCCTCCTCCATAGGTCAATCATCGGCTCCCCGCAGCAAGAAGCACAGCCTGTCAACTCTCAGCTCGGTCACCACAGACTACAGCATGAGCTCCACATCTGCCACTTCACAGTCGCATCTCCACAATCCTACGCACTCCTGCAATTGCAACTAGTCCCATCAGAGTTCGAGCCCACACAGCAGTCCTCTCTAACAGTCCACTGCTACTCTGGACCTCAATAGCAATATCACGAGACAGGGACTACGATCGTCTCAAATGTTTCAATCCGCTGGTTAATCCTGATTGTAAGTCCCGAAGGCATCATCTGCAATTTGCAATTTACAGACAGCCGCCCAATGTAGAAATCTCAATATTGGCATCCAACACTAAACAGACAATGCTAAAACCATAACTAGGAAAGCGGGCATAATTGAGATAATTAATCAAACTTGGCTACAACTATAAAAACAAACACAATAAACTCAATTAAAATAAAATACACACAGTAATTAAAATAGCATTAAAATAAAACTCCTAGGCTGCTACACTCAATGGCTGGCCCAACGTAGTCACCATCTTGAGAACAGGACCTGAATCTATCCCTGCATGCAAGTAAGTATAGTTGCACCTACTGTATGTTTCCTCACCACTGGGGGTCTGCTCTCCTGTTGCTCCCTTGCTCTGAGGTAATTTCCTCTGTAATACCCTGTATCTATCCCAATGCCACAGAAGGCCCTCCAGTTAGCCAGAAAAAGCAGACCTTCCATCATGCAACAGATCATTAGACAAGACTTAGCATGCCTAATGGTCTACTACCTTACCTCTCTAGACCTGCGACCAGGAGAATCTCAAAAAAGATCCCACTGAATACATTTCCATTCAGGAACATGCCCAGTTCCATGATCATCCTCTTCACATCCTTGGGACTTGGGACTTGTGCTCCCTGTGCCCTTTATGGCAATACAGATGATTTCAGTCTCTTCTTCCCCCTAACTGTGTTGCTTGGCTCTGGATAACACTCATTTACCCATGATTCAGGGAAGTAACCCACCTAACTGAAGTTACCATCTTCATCCAGTAGTACAAACATATGAACATACGAATCTGCCAGCAGAAACAGGCCACCCAATCTATCAAAGTCTGCCCGAGTGTGCAGCTAGCCCCCTAGATTGCAGCTGCCCTGACCCCCTCCACATCTGTCATTCCCATGACGGCCTCAGCCCTCTCCACCCAGACTCTCCCTTATGCTCTGTCCCATGCCCTCTTAAAACTTCCTACTGTCTTACATGATACCACCCCCTCTGGTAGAGCGTTCCATTTAGACACCACCCTCTCTGTGAAGTTGTGCCTCCTCATCGCCTTCCTAAATCTTCCATCCTCCAATCTTAGTTCATGCCCCTCGTGTTCCTACCCTTTCTCAGTTTAAACACCTCTTCAGTGCTAGCTTTGTTTATCCCCCTCAAATACTTGAATGTTTCAATCATATCCCCCCTATCCCTCCTCTTCTCCAGCGTGTACATATTCGGCTCATTCAGACTGTCCTCATGGGCCTTGCCCTCCATCCCCTGCAACATTTTTGTTGTCTTCCGTTGCACATCTTCCAGTAAATTAATATCCTTCTTAAGATACAGCCACCAGTACTGCATACAGTACTCCCATTGCAGCCTGACCAAAGATCTGTAGAGGGGCAGGCTCACCTCCCTATGCCAGGATGAGAAACCCCTTGCAATACAGTCCAGCATCCTGTTCACCTTAGCTGCTACTTTTCTGCATTGGGCAGAGTTGTTCATGCTCCCTGTTACCAGCACCCCTAGATCCTTCTCTTCCTCAGTGATCCCCAGCCTCACCCCTCCCAACCAATAGTCCCTCCTTGGGTTCTTGCCCCAAAGAACATAACCTTGCACTTTTTCGCACTGAATCCCAGCTGCCACTTCTCCGACCATACCTCCAGTTTGGTTAGGTCCCCTTGTAGTTGTTTCCATCCATCCTCTTTGTCCACCACTGCCCCATTTTGGTATCATCTGTGAACAGACTAACCCTGCTCCCAACTTTGTGTGCAATAGCTAAGATAAACATCCCAAATAGCACCGGCCCAGCACCGAGCCCTGCAGCACACTGCTCATCACTGGTCTAAGTGTCGCGAGCTCCCCCCCACTACCACCCATTGCAGACTCCCCTGCAGCCAGTTCCTTATCCAGTTTGTCAGCTTTGTCCCCACCCCACAGCAGTCAGCTTCCCCCCCCAGCCTCCCATGAGGCACTGAGTCAAAGGCCTTGCTGAAGTCCAAGTACAGGACATCTACAGCATGACCCATATCCAGCTCTCTTGTTACCCAGTCGTAATATTCTATTAGACTGGTCTGACAAAACCTCCTGAGACGAACCCATGCTGCCACCCATCCTAGAGGTTATTACCCTCAAGGAACAACGCCAGCCTCTACTTCAGTATCGTCTTCATAAGTTTACCCACTATGGAAGTGAGACTGACAGGTTGATAATTTCCTGGCTCATCCCTAGGGCCACTCTTGTGTATGGGCACCACATGGGACACCATCCAGTCCTGAGGCACCCATCGCATGTCCAGGGAGGTGATAAACAGGTACACCAGTGGCTTGGCCAACACCTCCACCATCTCCCTCAGCACCCTGGGGTGGATGCCATCAAGACCTGGTGCCTTGTCCACCATTACTGCCCTCAGACCCTCTAGTACTCTACTCCCCTCAATCATTCCATCCGTCATCTCCTCCCTCCCACCCCCACCCTCCCAGTCCATGGTGGTAGTGGACCATTCTTCTCCTTTGTAAAAATGGAGCAAAAGTATTCATTTAGTGTTTCCGCTTCATCCTCTTGCCCCGCCACCTGATCAACTACCCAAACCATGAAGTCCCCAATGACTGCAACTTTTCAGCCATTCTGTCCAGCCCTTTTCTTCCTCACCATTTGAAGGTTGGGTCCCCTAGCCCATGGACTACCAACACCAGTCCCAGTTCTCAATTGTGCCCTCTCAACCTGTCCCACCAGATGCCTACACCTGTTTCTGGTGTTCACTGCTGCAGATGTTCCCTTATGACCTTATCTGCTACCACCCATCTCCACTTAAGCCCATCACGCATCACTACCACTAGAGTTTACAGTCTTTGCCACCTTTCTTCATATCCTACCTGTGACAACACCCCTCCCCCAGGTCTAGTGCCTATGTCCCTAGCCACCTCCTTCCCCATCTTCCTCAACTGGCTGCTGACCTCCTTCCACCCCCATGGTGCCACCAGAGGTGGGGAATTCCGCTGGTGTGGCAATAGATATGCAAAAGAATTTCTGCCTGCTTCAATCTTCAGCCAGTGCCACTGGCTCAGCAGGTAGCATACTTGTCTCTGAAGCCAGGAGATTGGAAGTCTGTTAGTTCTAGCCCCACACCAGGAACTTGGGGTTGTTTTTGGGTTCTAGTTCCACAACTTGAATGTGGGGCAAAGCCACAGTACTGACACTGTAGTGCAAAATGAGGGGGTGCTGCACTCCTAAGGGGCCATCTTTCAGATGAGAGGTTAAAACAATGTCCTGTCTGCCTGTTCCGGTGGTTGTTCAGGTGTACGTTCCTATGGCACTTTTCAAAAAGAGTAAGGGCCAGATTTCCTCCATTCACCAAAATACCACCAACAACTTAATCAGGTTCAATTTCAGTTGGTTTCCATGATCTGTATATCCCCTCTCTCCCTGGAACAAGGCTGAAAACAGGCAGAATTGCCTAGAATTTCCCGGTCAACAAAAACTAAATAAATACATATAAATAAATGTATCTATAGTTGCAACATTTTAAAATTGAGAATATTTGATCTCAGTCCATGCTCTAAGTCCTCAATTTACACCAAGTCAGTGAGATGAGCTGGCAGCTGATAATAAAAGCACTTAAGCCAAGCTTTGCCCAACATAATTCCCTTCTCAACAACAAAGGGAATGACTTCAGTAAAGGTAGTTACTTTAAAATAAGGAAAATGAAAGGATATGGCAAGAGAGCTGTAAAATTGGAATAGTGTAAAAGAGCCGCAAGAGAGGACAGACTGCAAGGCCTGCTCCTGTTATTTACTCTCTGTGATTAAATGATTGGTTATACTATCTTGTATAACAAGTTTTCTGCTGTTATCTGTCCATCTGTCTGTCTATCTAGCGATCTAAAATGTACCATGAAGATAAAGCCTGAGTGGTTTGCAAGGTCATCACAAACTGGGATAGTGTAAACGTGTGCATTCTGTGCTCTCTAATTTCTATCAACATCAATGTTTATGTCTGCTGCATGCTTTGGCAGATACAGAACCCTGCCCATGGACTCTTTCTCCGAATAATTATGTAGTTTCTAGTCTAATTTATGTACTGTGCCCTGACCTTGTGGCAACAGTGCTCCAATTGCCAAATCTTTTCAGCCAAATAAAAGACCTCTCCACACTGGACTTCACTCCTCAAAATCCATGGTTTCCTGATTAGCAACATTTTATCCCCTGTGGGACAAAGTTAACATATTCTGTGCATTATGTCTTGGCTTTTAATTTGTTTTAATGTTTTTTGTAATGGTTCCAGGGGACTATGGTAAAATGTTTGTTGTTTATTTCAGTTCGAGTTTGGGTTGGGAACTTGGGAAATATAGCAGTTAACAGTTTATTGTATTTTATTTCCTACTGCTGTCTAATTTTGACATTTTTTGTTTATAAATATTTTTTGAACTTATATCACAAAAAAAAGAAGAAAACGACAGGCACTCAAGGTTTGACCTTGTATTTGTATTGTATTTCCTGCAAATAAAAGCATTAACAGTGTATTAAGTGTCTGTGCTTTGATATTTTTTTTTTGCAGACTGCACTATGGGTGCTAAATTCTGTCCTATAACTAAAATCAAAGGGCTCTGTTCTCAAAAGAATTAGACTGCCACAAAGCCTGGGTGTGCCAAATGCATGATGCATGGGGCTTGCGGCAATCCCAGGGCAGAATTCTGGATTCTCAACACCCGAGCCCTCCATGCACCACATACAGCAAGTTAGATCAGCTTTTGCTGGTCTAACTTCGCCAACCTTTTTACAGGGCTTGCACCAACTCTTTGGCGTAAGCCGCTATAAAAAGGGTGTAGTGTTGCAAAGGCATGCAACCTACGAGAATAGGATGCACCATGCACCAAAGTGTTCAGGGCAGCTGCACTGCTGGCACAGGGCTTCTGTACACTCTGTGCCAACCTTTGAGAATAGAGCCCAGAACGTGAAAGAAAAGATTCTCTCTTTCAGTACCTGTTACATTAAAGTGTTTTCCAGAGAAAAGTAGAAATAAAAATATGGATACCAATCCTTCTGACATTTCTCCTATGACCCAAGCTCAATTTTCAAATCCTCGAGAATGATGCACGGTGCTTGCGCCAAACAGGAATGACACAAAGGGACACCTGCACTACATCGTGCGTCATGCCTGATTTTCTAACGCAGCCTACACAGGAAAGGGGTCTGGCTGCACCGGACGGGCTTGCACCATACTTGCTGCAGACATATGGCTGTGCCATGGCAGACAGAGGGCTTGCACCACAGAAGTGATGTAGCATCCCATACCACAGGATTTGCAAAGTCGCCCCAAGCGCCAAAGGGCTCTCTGGGATTTAGACCATCTAGGACTGGTTGATTTGCCATGTGCACCAACACTGAAGTGCTCGGCAGGCAGGCTGGCAGATCCACAGGGCCCGCATAGGCTGGAGCTGCACAGGAGCACTGGCAGATGGTGGGGTACAGCAGGCCATGTGAATGCATGTGACCTGGCCAGAATCATGGTGTCACGGTGTCAAAGGCCTGCCACAGGTAACATTCCGATGCCAGTTGTATGTGATCAGTGTCCAGCTACAGTAACACCACACAACACACGTCACCTGCAATACAGGACCACTGTATGTGCCAGCATGGTGGTAGGAGTGGTGATATGGACTTCAGTGTGGCATGTCACACACACCAGGGACCATCTGCTCCAGACCATGGGCGATAGCACCAGGAACTTAAAGTACATTGCTGTCCCCAGCCATCAACAGTGTCCCAGGCCCACACCTCTTCCTCCCCTGCCCTGCAGCCACTTTTCAGCTTGGCTGAAGGTGAGTTGCAGGGAGCTCTGGAGAGTGAGTGGGTCAGGGTGTGAAGAGACTAGGACTGCATTGTCGGCATATAGAAGCATTTTGCCTGTGCAGGAGCTGGGAAGGGTGTTTAAAAAGAGACTGAACAATGTAGGGCCCAGGATGGAGCCTTGAGGGACCCCGGAGCATACAGGCAGGGCAGTTGATAGGATGCCATTTAATTTGACCCATTGGGATCTATCCCGGAGGTAGCTGGAGAACCAGGCCAGAGGGCCAGATGAAAAGTCCAGCTGACGGAGGGAGTCAAGCAGTAATGGGTGACACACAGTGTCAAAGGCCTTGGATAGGTCAATGAACACTGCCCCAGCAATCTCCCCAGCATCAAGTGCATAGTGTATTTGGTGGGAGAAATCCAATAGGGCTGTGGTGGTGCTGTGACCAGGGCAGAAGCCATGCTGCTCTGGGCACAGTATGTTGTATTTGGATAGATAATCCATGAGTTGGGTGGATACTGTTTTCTCCAGGGCTTTGAGAGAGGGAGGATGGAGATAGGTCTGTAATTGTTTGGTAATGTGCGGTCTCCATTTTTATGGATGGGGAAATTTCAGCCAATTTCCATGCACTCGGGAATTGGCCGAGGCACAAGGATTGATTAAGACGGTCAGTGAGGGGGGCTAGCATGACATCAAGTGTTAGGTGGAGTATCCTGGAGTCAAGGGGGTCACAGCTCGGGTTGTGGGAGGAGAGAGCTTTTAGGAGCAGTGGCTTGGTGTCATTGGGAGAGATGGTCCTGAAGAGAAATGGGGGTCGGGAAATGGCTGGGCGGTTAGATGCATGGATAGGGTCAAAGAAGTCAGCAGGAAGGACTGCACTTAGGTCAGAAAATGTTGTGTTGAGGCAGTCAGCAACACGTGGTTAGGTCAGTATTAATTGTGCCATTAATAACCATCTGTGAGGGAGGAGGAAAGCAGGTCTTCCCATTTAGCTTCTTTATGTTATCCCAAAAAGCTCGGGCAGAGCCCCAGGATGAGGTCAATGCGGGTTGATTGTAATAGGCCTTGGCTTGTCTTATGGCCCAGGTTCATTGGTTGTGAGTGGCATTATAGGCTTGCCTGTCTGCTGTCCTGCCGGACTCAACTGCAATGTGCCATAGGTTATCACCCTGTTTCAGTTGCTGGATCAGGGAAGGGGAAATCCAGGCAGCATTGTGTCTCTTGAAGCGGGTGTTGGTAGCAGGGGCAAAGATGTCACAGGCCCTGCAGAAGGTACTACTGAGGAAGGCTAGAGCAGTATCAATATCCGTTGCAAGGGAGATCGGGGAACAGTCGAGCTGGGCAAGGTACTGCTCGAGTTTATTAAGGCCCCCGAGGCGGAAGTGGCGACGGGGGTGGATTTGTATGTAGGATTGAGTGTAGGGGAGACCAGAAGCAGAGAACTGGTGAGTCGTCGCTAAGGGAGTTGGCTAGGACATTAACAGACTTGATTTGTGTGGGTGGTTTGAGAGTACTATATCTAGGAGGGAGCTGGTTCCACTTGACTGGTTAAACCTGGTAGGCCGAGTGACTAACTGAGATAGGTCAAGGGCTGTGAAGTTTTCCTTAATGTGTGTTGTAGTGGAGCCAAGCCAGTTGATGTTGAGGTCTCCTAGGACGAGCTGTTCAGCCTTGTGTGGCAGGGTAGAGAGATAGTCAGTGAGGGAGCGGATAGCTTGACTTTGTGCTCGTGGGGGTATGTAGGTGGTTGTGAGGTAAAGAGGGCCATGGCCCAGGTCAGGGATGATTTTTAGGGTGATGGCTTGGGCCCCGTGGTCGAGCTTGGGGGTAGGTAATACGAGACCCAGAAGGGAGTCACGCAGGTAGACCATGCATCCGCCACCACGCTTACCACATGATCTTCTCTAAAGAGGGTGAAGCCAGGGAGGGAGACAGCCAAGTCTGGAGTTGATTGGGAGAGCCAGGTCTCCACTATGGCAAGAATGTCGGGCGTGTGTTGGGAGACCCAACACTGGAGTGCTGCAGTCTTCCTTGGGAGACTGCAGATATTCATAGAGGCAATGCAGAGTCCATGTCCTGTAGGGGGCGATGGGGGGTAGCGGGTCCCAGTCCAGGGTTAGGGTGGACATTCCCAGAGAGCAGGAGGAGTAAGGTGATGAGACAGAGAAAAGGACTACGGCGGCTGTGGTAGGGGTGCTTGGGCAGATGCGAGGATCTGGGGCAGTGCAGGGGATGGGTAGGGAGTTATGGGTAGGTATGGCTAGGACAGAGGACACCTTCCACTGTGCACAGGAGGCAGGGGTGGGCGTCGGTGGTGGGTGTGGGGGGTGGTGGGGTGTTCCAGCATGTGAGGTGCATTAGTTGTGAGTGGAAAATAGTTGGGAGGGCTAGGAGCGGTGTGAGGATGTGTTCAAGGAGGCTGAGATGCTGGCAGGTATGCATTTACAGAGGTGTTAGATTTTTAGCAAGAATAGTGGGGGGATAGGATAGTGAGGAGCAAGACGAGTATACAGAAAACTATGAGAGACATATTGCTGTATGGGACGAATGAAGGGAGATAAGTGTTGGCTGGCAGGATCCCCCTAGTGTTCAGTGAGTATAATCTGCAGGTGGGAAAGTGGGCTGATTCTTTCTGCAGCTTCACGTGACACCACCTATAAAACACAGAGCTGACCAAGGGTGGTGGTGGGGGCAGCAGGGTCAAACAAAGCGCCCTGTACTGCAGGCTGGTGCTGCTCCTACAGCCGCGTGTTCTCAGTACCTTTTCAGCAGTCCAGGGGTTGGGGGCGATCCCTGAGGCGATGCGTTGTGTGGGGAGGGCAGGCACTTCATTCAGCCCCAGCAACCCTCAGTCACAGCCTGTGAGCTAAAGGAGAGAGGGAGAGAATTATAGCTGTGCTGCAAGAGGTGGGGCAAGATAAGAACAATGAAACAGAGCTATGTAGGCTGAACTGCAGCCGTCTAGGGTTCCTGAACAGTCTTGCTGAATATTGGAATTTGTGCCTTTAAACAGTACCTGGCTCTATACTATAACACTGGAATTTGTGCCTTTAAACAGTACATGGCTCTACACTATAGCGACTGTAAATATCAATGGCTGTACAGGAAAAACAGATTCTGGCTCCAGACTATAGCAACTATTAAACTCTCTTAAAGTACTTTTTTCACTGTATTTAAAGTTAAGCTTTGAGGAAAGTGTAGCATGAACAAACTATCTGCAGTGCTGCGTCGACTTTCCCGACTCTTAAAAACAGTTGTTTTACAGAAGGTCAGATATTTAACAATTTTGGCGCAAACCAAACAAAGCACCCTGTACTGCAGGCTGGTGCTGCTCCTACAGCCGTGTGTTCTTTGTGCCTTTCGGCAGTCCGGGGTGGGGGCGATCCCTGAGGTGATGCATTTTGTGGGGGCGGGCACTTCATTCAGCCTTGCAACCCTCAGTCAGAGCCTCTGAGCTTTTAGCAGTCCGGGGGTGGGGGGGGGCGATCCCTGAGGCGATGCATTATGTGGGGAAGGCGGGCACTTCATTCAGCCCTCGCGACCCTCAGTAAGAGCCTGAGAAATGTAAGAATTCAAGAAATTAGGAGAAACAAAAGAATAAAGGCCTAGATAAATACAGTGTGAGGTAGCATAAACAAAGGAGTGAAAACAAGAGGGAGTGGGAGGGACTGAGCAAAAGAGTTATTAAGAGAGGCAGGGAGGATGTGAGGTACTGGTAAAAAAGAGCAGATCAGGCAGAACACAGAAAAATAATAATAATAAGAGAAATACAGAACCAAAGTGTGATAAATAATGACATGATTTAGTACACAATAAAAAAGAATTACAGTTTACCGTAGTGTGTCATGAAACCGATGTCCCGATTCAGTCCAGAAATGTTAGATTTAAATTGTTTAATATATTTCAATTCCCATGTCCTTCTGTCCTGTGTGTTTCTGAAGTTGCCTCTTAGTATCAAGACAGATAAATCCAAGAGGGAGTGATCTGTTTGTGAAAAATGGTTTCCTACTGGAGTGCTGATAATCTGGTTTACTATTGTGTGACAGTGGTGATTCATCCTGCTTTTCAGTGGTTGGCTAGTTTGCCCAATATAGCATTAATTTGTGCACTTCTTGTATTGAATTAGGTAAATCACATTGCTGGACTGAAGTGTGGGATCCATTAATTTGTATTATATTGTTCTGGCTTGTCTTAATGGTGGCCTGTGTGCCACATATGTCAACATACCAGGGTACACAGTCTGCAGAAAGGACAGGGAGGGGAAAAGAGGCGGTGGAGTAGCTCTGTACATAAGGGAAGGGATCAAAGCTTCAGAACTAAAAAGTAAAGGGGAGGACAAGAGGCACTCTGGGTCACCTTGGAGACAGGGAATGGCATCACAATCCGCACAGGCGCTGTATACAGACCCCCATCTCAAGGGGAGGAAATGGACAAGAAAATGATAGAGGACATTCTCAAAATGGCTGAAAAAGGGGAGATACTGTTGATGGGGGACCTGAATATGCCAGTTGTTAACTGGATGGCATGTACTGCAGCCACATCCAAAAGCAGGGTCATTCTCGATGCCCTGCATGGGGCAGGCCTTAGACAGCTAGTGTTGGAACCCACTCGGGAGGGAGCAATACTAGACCTGGTATTCTCAAATGGAGAGAGGATCACAAATTTAGAAGTCAGTAGACATCTGGGAATAAGCGACCACTGCACAGTGTGCTTCACAATAAGCACAACCATGGAGACTAGCCATACAAAAACAAGCATACTGGACTTTAGAAGGGCTGACTTTGGCAAAATGGGTGAATACCTGAGGAATACACTAGCAAATGGCCAAAAGGAGGGGTGGAAGAACAATGGAGAAAAATCAAAACTGCCATCATAGAGGCAACAAGCCTTTGTGTGAAACAGATAAAGAAAACAAAGTGGAGTAAAAAAACACTATGGTTCTCAAAAGTGGTGGCAGGGAAGGTTAAGGAGAAAAAGGCTGCATTCAAAAAGTATAAGGAATCACAGAAGGAGCACAACAGGGAACTGTATCAATTAAAGCAGAAAGAAGTGGGGAAGGCAGTCAGAATAGCAAAAGCCCAAACCGAGGAAAAAATAGCCAATTCAGTTAAGAAGGGGGATAAAACCTTTTATAGGTACATTAGGGAGCATAGAAAGGTTAAGGGAGGAATAGTGAAGATTAATAAGGGAGAGGGGAGTTGGGCAGAGGGAGACAGTGAAAAGGCAGAGATACTGAATGAATACTTTTGCTCAGTATTCACAAAAGAAGATGAGGAGGAGTTGCCTAAACCAGACAATAGAAACACTCTGGGTAGGGGGGTTGACACCAGTCCATTCACAGGAGAAAGTGTCCTGAAAGAACTCCTAAAACTCAAGGTGGACAAAGTAATGGGGCCTGACAGGATTCACCCCAGAATCCTAAAAGAACTAAGGGAGGACCTAGTGACACCACTGACCACACTGTTTAACAAATCATGGGAGGATGGGGTGGTACCTGAGGGCTGGAGGAGGGCAGATGTGATTCCCCTTCACAAAAGTGGGAGCAAGGCAGAAGCAGGAAACTACAGACCTGTAAGTTTGACCTCAGTGGTAGGAAAAATGATTGAATCACTTCTGAAAGAAAGAATTGTTGAGTACCTTGAGGCCAGCAGGGCACAGGACCCAAAGCAGCATGGATTTGCAGCAGGAAGGTCATGTCAGACAGAATCTGATAGATTTCTTTGACTGGGTGACCAAAGTAATAGACCAGGGAGGGGCTGTGGATATGGCCCACCTAGACTTTAGCAAGGCATTTGACACAGTCCCGCACAAAAGATTAATAATCAAGTTAGCCAGCCTGGGAGTGGGCCAGGGTGGTAGCCTGGGTAGCAAACTGGCTGCAAAACAGGACACAGAAGGTAATAGTGAATGAAACACATTCCGAAGAAAGGGTGTCACTAGTGGAGTACTTCAGGGCTCAGTACTGGGTCCAGTCCTCTTTAACATCTTTATAGGTGACATTGCAGAGGGTCTGGAGGGAAAGGTATGCCTCTTTGCTGATGACACAAAGATCTGTAACAGAGTTGATACACAAGGGGAGTAGAAAGGATGAGAAGGGACTTGGCAAGGTTGGAGGAATGGTCAGACATATGCAACTTAGATTCAATGCAAAGAAGTGCAAAGTAGTGCACCTGGGAAACAAAAATCCAGAAGAGTACACAATAGCAGGGGAGGTACTAACAACAACAAAAATGGAAAGGCACCTGGGTGTAGTCATATCAGATGATCTAAAGGTTGGTAAGCAATGTGAGAAGTCAGTAAGGAGAGCCAGGGGGATACTGGGATGCATAGGAAGGGGCATCACAAGTAGAAAGAGGGAAGTGGTTATCCCTCTGTACAGACAGTTGGTGAGACCCCATCTGGAGTACTGTGTGCAGTTTTGGAGACCTCATCTACACAAGGACATAGACAGGATGGAAGCAGTCCAGAGGAGGGCAACTGAAATGGTGCAGGGTCTGCATCAGAAACCATATGAAGAGAGACTGAGAGAGCTTAATATGTATGCCCTTGATGAAAGGAGGGACGGGGGGACATGATAGAAATGTTCAAGTATCTGAAGGGAATCAACAAAGTCCAGGAGGGTAGCATCTTTCAGAAAAAGAGATGTGTAAGAACAAGGGAGCACAATTTAAAGATAGAGGGGGGGACGGCGCAGGGGTAATGTGAGGAAATGTTTTTCACAGAGTGGTGAATGCATGGAACCGCCTTCCTGGGGAGATTGTTGGGTCTAAAACAGTGGGGGAATTCAAACATGCATGGGACAGACATAAGGCAATTGTTGTGGGGGGTGGAAGGAAGTAGGCTGTTGGATAACTAGAATCTGCAGCTTATCCAGTAGGTAGGGAAATGGGAAAACTGAGTGGGCCAAGTGGTCCTTATCTGCTGTCAAAGTCTATGTTTCTATGTTTCTATATGTGGGTACAGGTCTTACATCTTGCCACGTTGCATGGTGTTGTCCAGCTTGTTTTCTGGTTATTTTGATCTGCTGGGAGTTTGTTATGAATTATTATGTTCGAGAGGCTGGGTGGTTGCTTATAGGCAATGACAGGTTGTTCAGGAAAGATGTCTTTCAGTGTTTCATCTTCTCTCAGCATGGGGTGTAGCTCTTTGATGATTTCCTGAAGGGGTTTTAGCATGGGGCTGTAAGTGACCACTACGGGTGTGCAGTCAGTTTGATGTCTTTGCCTGTATTCCAGCAGATTGTCTCGTGGTATTTGAATGGCCTGTTCAAATTCTCTGTCAATTTGTCTTGGAGAGTGGCCCTGCTGAATTAGGGAATTCTGAAGTGTGGAGAGCTGTCTGTCTCTTGTTCTCTCATTAGAGCAGATTCGATAGTACTGAATTGCCAGACTGTAGATTACAGATTTTTTTGTATGATTTGGGTGGAAGCTGGAATTATGCAGGTAGCGGTGTCTGTCGGTGGGTTTTCTGCAAAGAGCAGTTTTTATATGCCCATTTTTAGTGATACTGACTGTGGTGTCAAGAAAATGTATGCTGGTGGTGGAGTATTCAATAGTGAGATTTATGGAATGATGAAAATTGTTTGAATCAAGATGGAATGTTTTGAGAGTCTTCACCTTCTGTCTAAATCAGGAATATGTCATCAATAAAACGGAGGTAGACAGATGGATTATAATGGTGGTGTTTAAAAAAAATCCTCCTCTAAGCAGGCCATGAAAAGATTGGCATACTGTGGTGCCATTTTAGTGCCCATGGCGGTCCCCATGATCTGTAAAAAGTGCTTGCCGTTAAAGGTGAAGTTGTGTGTCAAAATGAATTTTATTACGGTGCTGATGGTGGTTTCTGGAATGTCTCCTGTGGATGTGTTTTCTTTTAAAATTTCTGACATGCTGCTATGCCATCTTCATGTAGGATGTTGGTGTACAGGGCAGTGACATCCATTGTGGCTAGGATAGTGTTTGGTGGCAGTTGTCCAATTTGTTTCAGTTTCCTGAGGAAATCGGTGGTGTCCTGAATAAAACTGCTAGTAGCTCTTACTAGTGGTTTTAAAATGGATTCAATGAGTCCTGAAATATTTTCAATGAGTGTGCCAATGCCAGAGATGGTGGGTCACCCTGGATTCCCTGGTTTGTATATCTTGGGTAGCATACAGTATGTCCCTGGAGTAGGTTTGTTTTGAATTAGTATTTTAACTGTTCTTGGATGTTGTTAGGTAGAGACTTGATGATCTAAGTTCTTCTGTATATTGTATAGTAGGGTCTTCAGTGAGTTCTCTATAGTAAACTGTATCTGACAGCTGTCTGTGTGCCTCTTTAATGTAATCCTCTGTGTTCATCATAACCATAGCTCCACCCTTGTCAGCTTGTTTTATTACAATGTTATGGCTGTTATTTAGAATTTGTATTGCCCTCTTTTTCTAGTGGTGTAATATTGTAGAGGAGTTTCTGCTGTTTGCTAAGGATCAGGGGCCCAGATATTCAGACTGCGCCCAAAAAGTGCGCAACAGCAGGAGCAAGCGCAAGTCCACTGTGCCCATGTGCAATAAGCGCGATATTCAAAAACTGCGCAGGCCAAGATGCGCCTACGGCAAACGACTGAATATCGCACCACCTGCGCCATAGCGCAACTAGTGATGTGAAGCTGAGCATATCTGATGCGTCATAGCGCAACAAGCGATGCTCAGCGGAGCAGTCCAGATGCGCCATAGCACAACCAGGGATGCCCCCTGCAGCAGGGCAGCAATGCAACAGCACAACCAGGGATGCAGGGGCCCACAACCCATGCCACAGATGGGCAGAGGAGCACACAGCAGAACAGACATCGTCCCCCACACCCCATGCACTGCATAACCGGGGGAGAGCTGGAATAACTACCGGCCCATGGATACCAGCAGCCAACCCACAGCTGGGCCATGGTGCCCCAGCAAACCCCCTAGTAAGCTGTGATCGGCACACAAGGAGGGCTGACCACCCCGTAGCACACCATCCCACCAATGCAGAGCATACCCTGCACCACAATCACCATACACCCTTCCCAGGAGTAACGCCCAACAGTGCAGGACACCCTATGCATGCCACCACCCCCACTGTGACAATGCAACCCTGTGCACCACGGAGCCATGCAAGGCATGCTCACCATGTGCACTCTGCTGCGAGCAGCAGCAGACAGCAGTGCAACAACAGCATACACAGTGCCACCCTGCACGTCCCCCCCCCGAGGTACAGCTGAGAGACCAACCATGCATTGCCACATGAGGTACCCCACATGCGACAGGGCATGCCCCGGACCCCACGTCCAGCAGTACAGCACCCTGCACACCTCCTGAGGACACATCTGTCCCAGCACTGGCCACAACAGCCAGCGCAGACACGCACAGTGTAGCATGGAAGCATGCACCACACAGGATGCAACACAGTGCATGGACAAACACCCACCCATACCCAAGGGCACACCAACACAGGGACACAGTAGCAGGTCAACCAAGCCACTGACGTGTGGCCACGGCTGACGAGTACACACGGCCAGCACCCCTACATTGCACAGGTGTGCCAGCCACCCTGCACAGGCACCATGAAGCTGTATGCCAGCAGCATGCCGCCGGAGCACAGGTGACAGACACTGGAGCACATCCCCTGCAACAGACACAAGTGACAGCATGGAGGGGGGACAACAACAGTGGAGGCCACTGTGCCACCTGAGGCAGATGTGCACCATACTGGTGATGGAAGGCAACCTGACATTGTGCCGGGTACAGTTGTTATCCAGCATGGACAGCCACCACTGACACGCCAGCAGACCATGCATATCACAGACATGCAAGGGTCAGTCAGCTGCACAGGCCATGGACGGTCTGACAGGGGTGCCATGCACACAGTGCAGGCCCCGTGGACCACTGCACACAGGCATCCAGTGCACAGAGTACAACACACAAACCACAGACAGTGACTGATCCCCCTGCCCACACCGTAGGTGGTTCACCTCTGCACACGCACACACACACACACACACGCCCATGCGTGCACCACCCCTGACGCCATGCACACCACTGCAGCTGAGCACCTGTAGCCTGCTGCAAATCAGAGACCACCACAATTGTCATAACAAAATGCTTATATTTAAAAGAAGTAACAAAAACTATTTACAAGAGGGGTGAAGGGCTACATAACAGGTGGGGATGGGTAAGGGGCAGGGGTGAACATATGGGAGAGGGAAGAAGGGGTGTGAGGGTGGATCAAAGGGGGGAAGGTGGTAGTAGGGGCATGGAGTCATCAATGTGTGCCCCGGTCCTCCTCCACATGGCGCCTATGTCTTCTGCTCCTCCTCCTCCTCCTCCTCACCCCATGGCGGTCGATTCGCTCCAACAGCTCCAGGGTCGCCCTTGCTACCTGGAGCAGCTCCCGTACACTCCTCTCCAGTGCTTGGAGTCGCTGTCAACCTAGGACAAGGGAGCAGAGTCAATAAGTGTGACTGTCCAGCCCCCTGCAGCCCACCCATTGTGCATGGCATACAGCCATGTGCCACGCTCCTGTGATGGTGTGCGACCACACACAGTGACCGTGTCCACAAGACCTGCCAACCCAGGCATCCACAGCCATGTGGACCACTGCACACACCCACTGCCCATGTCCTACACAGCACCACCATGGCTGTACAGTGACTTGGCTATGCGGTGTGAAGGCAGTGCCACAGCCATGTGCCCGGTGCACGTATGGACCACCATTGACGCACTCCCAGATATGCAGTGCCACTGGACAGTGCTGACTGTAACAAGTTGCTTGCATGGCAGTGGTGTCAATGGATGGTGGCCATGCCCCGCTGCCCTCCCAGTTATACAGCATGCAATAGTAATCATGGATGTAAGGCATTCACCATCATCAGGCTGGTCCATGTGCCGCTGAACGCCATCATCCCTCCTGCCCTGCTGCTCCTCCAGGCGGTGCCTCTGCTCCCTGGCCTGTCTGCGTTCTTCAGGCCCTAAGGTGCAAACATGGAGAGAGGAACATCAGTACAATCCTGTAGCAAAGTCCCCCCACCCCCATGTGTGTGCAATCCCACACAGCCATACCCATTCACCCCACACCCCGATACCACCACCACGGCCAACACTGGATGGCCCCCCCCATGTGCTGGACACATGCAACCGTGATACCCATATGGATGATGATAGTGTATGGATGTGGCACCTACCTGGTGTGGCACCGTGCCCCTCCTGGCACGTGCCCGCAGGCAGGCAAGCAGGTCTGGGTCCCTGCGCCTCAGGTCCCCATAACAGTGGCGACACTGCTCTGCCTTGCACCCCATACCGCTGGCCTCCTCGAGGGCGTCGGCCACCTCCTGCCACACCGCACACCTGGCCCTGTCCAGGGGTGCATCTCCATACAAAGCCCCAGCATGGGGCTCTACTATTGCCACCAGGTTGGCAAGCTCCACCTGGCTCCACATGACTGCTCATCTCCACGCCATCTCATCAGTGTGGTGGATTGAAATGGCGCTCGACAGCGGTCCTGCGTGCAGATGCTGCGCGGTACAAGCGCTGCCATTCCCATCGCACTGTCACCGAACAACGCGATAGTGGTGACCTGTACCTGGCGCATGGTGCCTGGGGGCAAAGGTCGGCACAGGGTCAAGCGTCTCTGGCCCACGGACAGCCACAGCACGATTGGAACCCAATGCGTGACGCGACTGGGTGCCTGTGTGCCACCTCCTGTAGCGGCCTACAGCGCTGTTGCCCCAGTGCGCCTACAATGTCCCAGTGCCATAGCGCCATATATGTGAACAGTGCTGTAGCGCCACTGGCACAATGGTGGCTGTGCCCTGAATTGCCTCCCACGCACAGCACTTCAGCAGCACGGCAGGTGCCTGTGTCATCAACCTGGGCATGCACAGCTAGGTGTGTACTGCATATGTCACAGAACTGCGCCCTTGGCTCAGCACGTTCAACACAATTGCGCAAAGCGCAACAGCACGATATTCAGCCGGCATATGCAAATCATCTAATCATCAGTCATTCAATGGTGCAGTCACTGTATTTGCATCCACTTAAAAATGCGCCTCTCCTCATTTGCATAGGTTGTGCTATAAAAATGCTACATTGGGCTGCACTGGACATAGTCGGTTACTGCAGTCTATTGCGGTGAGTTGCATGCTGTTTAGGAGTGTGGACTGTGGTGTTTGGGACATGCATGGGACTGCACAGTCACAGGTAACACCTGTCATTCTCACAGGAGGAATCATGACCAGTCAAAATCCGGTTTTACCGGTGTTTGGTTTTGTATACTTTATTTAACAATTTTTAACTCTGCTAATATGCATTTTAGCAATTTTTGACCTCCACTATTACACATCCTTCCATCCTTGTACCAATTTAAAGTTATTTTAGGTGCAAGATGTGATGGCAGCAACAACACTACAGCCCCCGTCCCTAAGGTGTGATGGAAGCAGCACTACGATCCCCATCCCTCTGGTGTGACAGAAGCAGCAACAGTATGGCACCCATCCCTAGGTGTGATGGCAGCAGTACTACGGTCATCATTCCTCATGTGTGATGGCAGTATCAGCACTATGGCCCCCATCCTCAGGTGGGACGGCAGCGAGCCTACATTCCCCATCCACCAGTGGTGATGGCAAAAGCACTACTGCCCCACCCCTTCAGTGTGATGGCAGTAGCAACAATGCAGTATACATCCTCTGGGGTGATGGCAGTAGTGACAGCACTATGATCCCCTTTCAACACTCACACCCCACATGCACAAGTTACAAATGACTTGATCTCTTTGCTTGTTAGAACTCAGATATGAATTAATTTGAACCATCACCGCTAAGATGGACTACCTTTGTATTTTCCTATCTATAATTTAACTGCCTGAATTGGATATCTGCCTGTGACACTGCTGACCAGGGTTAGGGAACAGACTTGGGTGTTGGAGGGCCAGCTGGTGGGTGAAGGCTTGGGTGTCCAACGACCACTCCTCTTCTCCTGAGAGGGAGGGTGGGTTCACTGCTTAGCATTTGCTGGCCCATTGTGGAGGCCAGAGGCACAACAACACATCAGTCCTCACTGTGGGAGGGTGTGACAGATGTCGGCTTGTGCCTTGACATCGTAACTTGTCAAGCTCCCAAGAAAATGGGAAAACACCCATTGGCCAACAGAAGGATGGCTGCTGGTCCCATACCAGAAGCCCCAGACATGTGTCCGTTCTGACCCCTGACATGCTCAGGATACACAGGAAGCTCTTTGGGACAATTCTCCTCCCTGGTAGCCTCCAACAAGGGTAGGGGCCCACTCAATGAAGGGTTACTTTGGGTTACCTGGTAGCACAGCAGTAAGGGTCAGTGGATAGTGGTCGGGACTCAGCAGCGGTAGTAGGGGCCTTGGCAGGCCTGAAGGAGTGGATGGCCAGGGGGTAGGAGGAGCAAAAAAAACTGCTTGAATTTGCTTCTTTGAAATAAAGTGTTTTCACCTAAAAAAATCCACAAGTGATTAGAGGAGGACCTTCAAATGGATTCATGCATCTCCCAGACATGTGGATGCTTTTTTTTTCCTACTTGGTGTCCATTAAAAGTGTCTCCCAGTTTTCATGTCTTTGTTCAGATGTGAATTGAGCACTACTCTGCCCACTGGCATCATACAACCCCTGTGGTCTTACCTTCTTGTATGTCATTGAATGTGCTTTCAAAATCCACTGGCCAAACATAAGTACTCTTAAATACTTAACATTTGCTTTTTGTTGAAGCAGTCTATCAGAAAACATTGTCACAGAGACAGAACCAGCAGGTGGAAGAAAAGATGCAAATGATCCAGTTCACCTAAATGGGGTGCTAACTGTGAAGTCTTTTCATAAGTAGTAAGGCAGTTTCTTCTTTGTGAACATACTTTCATTCAGACTAGTTTTCATTCAAACAACTGAGGATTTTGGATGGTCCTACTGATTATAAACTTGAATAAGTTAGTTGGTAGCAGTGATCCTGCGTTTAGGAGTCTACAACCTAGATGCTTATATGCAAAGAATACAATAAAAACCTGACTAAAATCTAAAAACAAGCTTATAAAATGTATCTGAATATTTATCTTTACCTATACAAAATCATTACAGCCAAGAAAAATTCAAGTAAATTACATGGTACCCTGACTACTATTCTTTGATGTAGTAAACATATATTGGTATTTTTTATATTCTTTGTAAAAGCAGGTAAGGCCCACTAGGCAGAACTGTCTGTTTTAAGGAGTGACCTAGAAGCACTTGGGAGGTTAAGTGACTTGCTTGGATGCAAGTGGAGGTTGTGGTACTCAAACCCAAGTCTGCTGGATGTACCCAGTTCAATCACCATTTGTTACTCTAAACCACTAAACATGGGTGGTTAAACTGAATGGCTGATTACACAAAGCAGCAGTGGTGATTTCCTTACTGTTTCTATATGCAGCAAAACAGAAAGAATGCAAAGCACAGCAGCATTCATTTTAAGATGCTGAAATCTGGGTGCTGCTCTAGCACTATTGCTTGCAATGCCAGCGACCCAGGGTCAGAAGCGAACTCGGGTTGCTGGAGGTCTGGCCAGGGGAGTAGGATCAAGCACCTGGGGGACTGCTCTCCTCCTCCAGGGAGGGTGGGCTGCAGGTCCTGCTGCTTTACCACCACCTGTGTGACCACAGGTGGTGGTGCAATGGTGCTGCAGAGTGATCAGGAGGGGAGGACGCTAGCCAGGATCTGGAGCAGTGGCATGTCTCTATGTGACCTACCTCCTTGGATCTCTAGTGTTGGTGCCCTCAGGGACAGAGACCAGAAAACCAGGAACAATCTCCCCACATTTGCCACTGGCAGAAGGGACCCAGGTGCCCCAGACTTCATAACCAGGCTCCATGAGGGACCCACTGGGCTGCCCAACACACACTAAGGGGTGTGGAGGGTGACCTAGGTCCTCTCCTTCCCACCTGGAGGTACAACCCAGGCAGGATTGGGGCAGGACCACTGGAGCTCCTGAGCATTACCTGGGGTGAAGCTAGGGGATACCGATGCTGTGAGAAGGGGACATAGAAAGAGAAAATAAAAACAATTTAAAAAGATACTGAAATCTTAGAGATTCTGTGCAGTGACATGCAATTTCCGTGAGGCACCGGTACAAGAATTCAAAATCCGCAAACCAAGCAGGATTCCGTTATTGTTACCGGTGTTACCAGTAAAAATGGAAAACCAGGGTCCCTGCTAATCAGTCATTCAATGGTGCAGTCACTGTATTTGCATCCACTTAAAAATGCGCCTCGCCTCATTTGCATAGGTTGCGCTATAAAAATGCTACATTGGGCTGCACTGGACATAGTCGGTTACTGCAGTCTATTGCGGTGAGTTGCATGCTGTTTAGGAGTGTGGACTGTGGTGTTTGGGACATGCATGGGACTGCACAGTCACAGGTAACACCTGTCATTCTCACAGGAGGAATCATGACCAGTCGTGAGGTGGAGGAGGAAGAAGAACAGAGACATGGGAGGAAAAGGAGGCCAAACTTCACAAAGGCAGAGACAGATGCCCTGTTTGAGTCCTACCTCGACCAGGAGCTGCTGCTCAGCGGACGCCAGGGAACACCACAGGCCCATGCTGATGCATGGGAGGATGTGGCGTGTGCTGTCAACCTGCATGGCAGCCACCAGTGCTCCGTGCAGGAGTGCAAAAAGAAGATGGGCATGGACAGGCAGAGAATTAAAGAGAAGGTGGCTACCATCAGGGCAGCATGGTCTGCGACTGGTGGGGGACAGCCGGAGGTGCAATGCCTGACCCACAGGAAGAATGGGTTGCTGGCAGCATGCAGCATTGCGCCATCGAGGGTGTTCCGGGTGGTGGATTCCAGACAGGTGGTAGCCCGTCACTGCATGGTAGGTCCTGGTCTGTCAATGGGGGGGAAGGGTAGGTCACATACATTAATGCTACTGTTTTTCCCTTACAGCTCCTGAGCATCTACATGGGTCAGTGGTGGTGGGCTTCTCCACTGAGGGAAGTAGCATGGAGATGGAGGAGGGCCCATCCACCTCCACAGGCATATGGGGGTCAGGGCGACAGTAGGCGCGCCTGGACATCCGGACTGATGTTGGTGGAGCAGGTGTAGAGGAGGCCCTGCCCGTGTCCCAGCGTGCCAGCGTCCATGGATGCCAGCATGCTGAGACTCGGGCTGGTGCTGGATCCCTCACCAATGATGATGGAGCTAATGTCATGGGCAGTGAGATGTGTGGGTCACAGGGTGGCCACACAGCAGGTGTCATCGCGCCCATGGCTGTGGGTGGTGCCGCCATGGAGGCCTGTGTGACATCACAGTCCCAGCCTGTGCCTGTCTGCACCAGTGGAGCAGCACTGGTGTGTGTCCAGGACAGTGGGGCTGTTGTGGCCACTGCGACGGCACCATTGAGCCCTGGAGAGCAGCAGCCAGAGGGGCAGTATGAGCAGTCGGCCAATGGCCATGGGGGTACAGTGTCAGGGGGCAGCGTCAGTGCACCGCCTGTGGACATGCCCAGGCCTGGCCCTGGTGTGCAGCACCCACCCTCAAGGGGTGATGGCCATCAGGGCCGCAAACACCATGAAGGACAGCATGCTGATCAGGCAGATGACCTCTTAGATGAGCACACCCGCATACTGCAAGCATCAGTCAATCAGCAGATGCGGCTTGTGATGGCAGTGGATGCACTGAGCGCGGCCCTGCGCCAGGCAGAGAAGCAGCGCAGCAGAGACACCGCTCTGCTCCTGGCAGGGATGGACCGGTTGCGGGAGGATGTGACCACTGCCATTGACAGGCAGACACAGGCATGCACAGCTGTCATGGCCACAATGGGCACACAGTTATTTGCCCATGCATCGCAGACACAGCGCAGTGCAATGTCCACCCCCCGTTTCCGGCATCGTGACACCCTCTTATCGACACCGGGTTCAGCTGTGGGCATCCCGAGCATGCCTGGTGCAGGCATGTTCGGTGTGCTGCAGACCCCTGCGCGAGCACGGTCGCGCTCACACAGTGGAACCCCTTGGGGACCATCGGTGCCACCCCATGAGGCCAGTGGTCAGCCTGTCACTGCTGTTGGGTCTCAGCGGGGCTGCCCATGCATCCGTGGCAGCCGTGGCACTGTGGCGCTTGACCTGTCTTCCAGCATGGCTACTGTCTGATGCTGCCCTGTGTGCATTGTGTCGTTCAGCGTGCAATGCACGGGTGGGGTACCCGGCCCTGCACGCACACACACATTCCATCTGCACACCCTCCTGGCTGCTGTCCGCTGTGGCGTGTGCATGATGATGCCTGCGTTGCATTGTATGCCACTGTGCAATGGTGCCCAGCGTCTGACACACGCACAATGACAGGCAGTGGGCGTGATCATCTGTGGACGTGTTTGTGGCTAGGGGTGGCGGTCTGGATCGGCGTGCCTCCTACCCTTTGTGCATGTCTTGTGAGGTGTGTGTGTGTGTGTGTATGTGTGCCATGTTAGACCTTGCCCATCCCTGGCGGTGTGTGCAGTTCCATGCTCGGCCACTTCCCTTGACAGCATGCACCCCTGGTGTTTGTCCATGTGTATTTGTAGGTTGTGCCTTTTCCACTGGTGGTTGCACATGGCCCCATGACTTACCTGGGTTGGCTGAAGTGCTCCTCTGTGATGGTGTCCCAGTGCAGCTGTGCCAGCCGGATCAGTCGGGGGTCCCGTCGCCCAAGGGGGAGCTGCCCATCACCATCTTCACCAGCGTCTTCATCTTCCCCATCACTGTCACCCTCTTCGACCTGTACAGCTACCCCACAATCATTGGCCATGTTGTGCAGGATGCAACAGGCCAAGAATAGCCCACAGGCCTTTGAGGGGCTATACTGTAGGGCACTGCCAGACGTGTCCAGGCAACGGAAACGTGCCTTCAGCATCCCGAACACTCGCTCGATGATATTGCTTGTGGTGGCATGTGCCTCATTGTAGCATTGCTGCGATGGGGTCGTGGGCCGCCAGTATGGTGTAAGCCACCAGGGATGGAGTGGGTATCCACTGTCACCTGTGTGTAGAGGGTGGAGGTTAGTTTGGTGATCAGCGTCGCCCTGCCTTGGGCCATCTAGGCCAATACCCATATCACCTCTGACCATGCCCCTCCCAAGCTCTATGTTTTTCCACGTGGTTTGCATACTCATCCACTAAGTGGCCAGTGAGGATGTCCCCACTCTCGATTCTGTGGCACAGTGCTGACTGGTGCCAGATGAAGGCATCCTGTGCTCCCCCAGGGTGCATGGCACAGACATTGATTATGCACCCCCTGGCATCGCACACCACCTGGCAGTTGATGCTTGCAAAGCCCTTCCGATTGATATATGCGCCCCTTTGGAGCCAGGTGGTGTACGGATGGCCACATGGGTGCAGTCTATTGCCCCTAGCACGCCAGGCATACATGCTACCCTGTGGAACTCCTGTACATTTGCTGTGCACTCTGCCGGTGTGCTGGAGAAATGGATGTACTCCGCAGCATGTGGCAGCAGTGTGCTGAGGAATTGGGTGAGGTGGCGTGACACGGCCGACTGGGTTATGCCTGTGGTGTCCCCTGTTGGTCTCTGGAAGGTACCTGTGGTGAGCAGGCACATGCAAGCTGTCACTTTTATCTCCACTGACAGAGCATGGCTCTGTCGTGTGGGTGCCTGCATCACATCACTGCACAGCTCACAGAGCCGCCTCAGAATTGCCCAATTCAGGTGGTACCGGCCCAAGATCTCGGTATCGGTGTATAGTTCGAAGCTGGTGCGGGCTTGGTACTGCCTTTTGGGGGCATACCGCCGACGGGCCCTTCCACGGCCGCGCCCCCCTGCTGCCTGCCTTCTCACCCCCCTCATTACTTCCTCCATCTGGATGGTGGCACTGGCCATGTCCCTGGCTTGTGTTCCCCCCCTGGCAGCTGTTTCTGTGTTCGCCCGCTATCCTGGCTGCTACTTCCCCTGCACTGGGAACACCTTCCTCTGGTGGCCTCAGTGTTGTGTGGCACTTCCCCCTTCTGCACTGTGGTTTGTCTGTGGCTCCTCACACCTTCCCTGTGCCTGTGGGTTCAGGGTGCCCTTTCTCTGTCCTGCCCTGTGTGTCTGTCCTGCCCTATGTGTCTGGCTATAGTTCAGCCACATGTGCCTTCCCTGTAGTGTTCTTGCATCTCTCCCTTGTTCCTTTTTATTTTGGCTCATTTCCGCTATCGCACAACTTCCGCTTGCTCCCCTATTGCGCATGGTGCATGTTGTTGAATATCGCACTGCGATATTTATGCATGGTTCCTCCCCCTTCAGTTGCGCATGCATTCATTATCATTGCGCTGTTGCTCAGTGTGTTTTGGGGGGCACATCTGCCTCCCGCTGAATATTGCAGAATGGCGCATTTTCGGACTTGCGCTGGAGCAACCCTATTGCGCATGGCGCAACCCTTTTGAATATCTGGGCCTGGGAGTTTATTCTTCCATGGAAGCAGTTGATGTAGGCATCCAATTTTGGGTTGCATCCACTCCAAGGGGTCCAGTCTGATGTTTTCTGTGTGCTGTCATACTGTGTTGTTTGAGTATCATTTTTATTGAAGAAATATTCTTTTAGACGAAGCCGTCTAAAAAATTCTTCTATCTCCCCACAGAATCTAATGTTATCAAATTCCTGTGTGGGGCAGAAAGTTAAGCCCTTGGATAGTATAGATGTTTCATCCCATGTAAGTTCTTTATTAGATAGGTTGATCACTGGTAATCTCGTGACATAATGCCATTGCCATCTAGTGGCCAAGAATGAAAACAGTGTTTGTGTTGTAGGACAATCAAGGAAAAAATTAGTTTGAGTTTCAACTAATTGAGCACACTCAGCATTTGGGCATTTGGGCTGCACTGCTACTGCTCCTGAGCTCTGATTAGGCATTAAGCTATTCCCCTTTCTCTTATGTGCTCTTGACTCTACCCCCCTGAGCTGTTCATTTTTTAATACAAGAACTGCTTTTCCATTTGCAAATTATACTGCAACACCACTAGAGGGCAACAACTCTTGGAGGTTGCATTCCTCTTCCAACTGCTCTCCCCTAAGCACTTCTTGTCCTGGGTCCTTCTTCCCTAAAGCAAATTACTACACCCTAACAAACCATAGTCAGTCACCCTATCGCTGTGCCATAGAGACCACCAAAATTATGGGTATCGGAATGCCCCCCTTATACCGACACTAGGCCACTGCCCCTTTATTGCTACTTACTGGACACCCATTGTCACGCAGACCACCCTGGCTCCTACTGACCGCTCTTACTATCCTACTTCTTGGACCCCTTAGCCCTCCCTCAGGGTCTTCTTCCCACCCTCCCACCCCACGAACCATCACAGACTGCCACCCACACTGCCACTACCTCTCATGCATCCCCCATACCCCCCACATATCTCCCTGCAGTCATGTGCCACCATCAACCTCCATGCCAGATCACATTCTTATCTTGTCCAACTCTTATAACCCTGGCCATCCCTTGTACTACCTGCACTATAACTAGGTGGCAGCTATCCTTGACATTAAGGTAACGATCTTTTGCTCTCCTCAGAGTCTTTGCCATACTCCTACTAATTTCGGGAACTGTTCATCCTAACCTGGGCCCCACCTCACCCAGCCCTAGCCTATCGCACCATGGACTTAGAATAGCTGCAATGAACATTTGCAGCTTAACCAAAAGGACAGCAGGTCTCCATTGCTGGATACTGCAACATCAGCCAGATATGCTAGCACTAACAGAAATCTGGCTCTCCAAAAAAACACCTGACTCTTTGGTCATCCTCCCTGGCTTCACCCTTCACAGAGCCGACAGAATGGGCAGCGTGGTGGGGGAGGTGCTGTGTATGTCCATGACTCCATGATATGCCATGCCCTTCCAATACCTCCATTAGACCATGGTGCCCAAGCCTTATCATTAAAACTTACTCCAGATCCCTCCAGAGCCCCTGTAATTCTTACTGTCACATATGTCCCCCCAAGAAACCAAGCTCCTGCTATACAATCCCTTGCTAACTACATATCCGTCTTCGCCCCCAAAACAGAACACATCATAGTTGGAGACTTTAATGTGAACTGACTTGCCAGTTCAGCTTCCCACGCCAAGGACACCTTCGCTGCACTGGACCTGACCCAGCTGATCAGCCAACCTACCAGGGTGAACCCCACTAATGGCTCTGGCACCCTAATCGACCTTCTCCTCACCAACTGTCCCCACAGAATCTCTGCTCTGGTGGTCCTTCCAGACTCCCTAAGCGATCACTTACCCATCCTCTTTTCCTGGTCGTGTCTTTAGCAGAAACCCAAACCAAACTATATTGCCCGGCGTCATCTCCGACCCGGAGGCCTCACAAAACTAAGAAAATACTTAACTCAGTGGGACTGGTCCCCCATCTCCCAGGCCTCTACTATAGATGAAGACCTTGATTATTTCACCTGTTCCTTTAGTAAAGCATGTGACAATTATGCCCCACTAGCAAAAGCGCAATCCAAGATACGTGATGCCCACTGGGTCACGCCTGCACTGCTCCTACAGCTAAAGCACAGAGATGATCTCTGGCATAAAGCAGTCACATCTGGCTCGCAGGCGAACAGGCAAGCCTATAAAGCATCTTGTAACAATGCACTTGGGCCATTAAACAGGCCAAATCAGGCTACTACAAAATGACCCTAGCCTCCTCTTGGGGGAATGCTCAATTGTTCTGGGACAATATCAAGGAACTCAATGGCAAATCCTGGCCCCCCCCCACTAACTGTCAGCAGTGTCCCTACCACTGTCCATTGCCAACTGCCTCAACTCATCATTCTCTGACCTTAGTGCAGTACTCCCAAATAACTTCTTCAACCCCACTCCTGCAACCCCACCCCCTAACTCCCAGCATCCCCCCTTCCATCTCAGGGTGATCTCTATGAATGAGGCAAGGCATTTTCTCATTAAAGCACTCAGTGGCTCTTGCTATTGCAAAGATTCTTTCGATATGAGAATCCTACATCTAGTACTAGATACAGTCCTCTCCCCACTGACTGACCTTATTAGCTGCTCCCTAAGTCTGGGGCAGTTCCCTGCAGCCTGGAAGACTGCCACAATCACCCCAATACTGAAGAGTGGTGACAGCACCTCCCCCTATAACTACTGTCCCATATCCATTCTTCCACCACTCTCGAAAGCCCACGAAAAAATTATAGCCACCCAACTCACTGAGTACCTGCTTGCTCATAACCTACTTTTCAGGGAGCAGCATGGCTTCAGATCTGGGCACAGTACAACTATGGCTCTCACTGAGTTCTCTAATTTTATTCACTCTGCCCTGGATAGAAAACACCTAGCTGGAGCAGTCTTCATCGACCTGTCAAAGGCCTTTGATACAGGCTCCCACCCCTTTCTCTTAAGCACACTCCACCACAAAGGTCTGTCCCAAGGACCCATCTCCTGGTTTACCAGTTGCCTCACAGCTAGATCACAATCTGTCAAAATAAACAACACCCTCTCAGCCACCCTGCCAGTCCACTCTGGGGTTCCCCAGAGCTCCATCCTCGGCCCTCTATTATTCAGCATCTACCTAAACACCTTGCCCAATTCCTGCTCCGGCAACCTACTACTCTGTGCAGACGACGCGGTTCTTTTTGCCTCACACCCAGATCCCACAGTATTGCAGTGCTCCCTCCAACACACATTTAACCAGATTGAAAACTGGTTCATAGACCAAAGACTTGTGGTCAAGGTAAAAAAGACAAAGACCATGCTCTTTGCCCATCGGCAGAATAAGGCCAAGAATGCACAGCTACCAATCCTCTCCCACTCTCTCCTTCCTCTAGAACAGGTCCATACATATAAATACCTGGGCCTTACATTTGATTCCAGCCTCTCCTTCCATTCACACATTGACACTCTGTCATCAGCCATAAATGTCCATATAGGCCTATTATATCGGTACAAGGATTGCCTACCTACAGAAGCCCTTAATCTGGCTGTCACCTCCTCAGTCCTCTCCCTAGTCGATTATGGGCTCACTGTCTGCTCGGCTGCTGACCACACAGCCCTTAACAAAATCCACCTTGCCATAAACAAAGCATGCAGACTCCTCTCCGGGGCAGACAAGCGTACGCATACCTGTAGCCTATATGCCCTGACAAATCTCTTCACCCTGGATGAAAGGCTATTTTATCAAACATGTCTCCTCACAAAGAAAATACACCTAGGGCTTACCCTGTTGGGGGGTTTCTGCCTCCCTCCTGTCCTCCCACACCTCAGTGAACACCCGCACTGCCAACCAACAGGTATGGTCTATCCCGAGGGTTAGAACCTCCCTAGCCCAATGGTTATTTCCACACAGGGCCCCAGCCTGGTACAAAGAACTTCCCTCTGACGTCTCCTCCATCTCCAAATTAGGATCTTTCAAGTCAGCCCTCAAAGAGCACATTCTCACTTCACGGCACTGCCAATGTACCAGCTAGTGCTGGGACATCTATCCATCATCTTACAGGACCACCCCGCCACGGAGCTCCTACCGATAGGGCTACCAAACATTACCTATTAACAATGCTTCCTTTGGCTGCACTGACAAGATATCTGTCTAATTCTCTACTTCACTGTAAATATCAAACCTTTTACTCCCTCCCTCTATCAGCAAACTTCGTTCTCTTGAAAACTGTAAAATACAGCTCTCGGTAACACGTTCAATGCAATGTATTCTGTAGCTGATCTTGATTCTGCAATATTTTAGAACTAAAAAAACAGTAACCTTTAGCTGCCATTCTATGTCTATATATATTAAGGCCCATATATTCAAACTGCACCAGGCTGTGGTGCAAGCCCAGGCGCAGCTCATTTTGGCTGCGCAGAGGTGTGGACTGGGCGATATTCAATGGAGCTGTGCCATGGCTCAGCACCATTGAATATCACACCCTGGCCACCCGCAGTGCGCATGGCGCAGTGACACTGTGCCAGCACCAGTGGCCAGTGGCCAGAGTGGAGCATGTGGATGCACTAGCGCAAGTTCCACTGCGCAAGGCGCAGCAACCACGATATTCAAAAGTTGACATGCAAAAGTGGCCATAATGTATGCAAGGCGCACATGGGGCCATTTGCATTTCATTATGGCCCCATTTGCATGCAGGTATGCCAATCCGAGACGACTTGCGCCTGGCACCCTGCCAGGCAGCAGCTGTAGGGGACCGACGCCCCCTGCAGCGCAGCAATGTGCCCCACAGCCCAATTGTGGGCTGCAGTAGAAAAAGAATAATCATAAATCCCTGGTGGTCCAGTGGACCGCTGCCCACCCGATCGTGGGCTAAGTAAAAATAAGAATAATCTAACCTCTATCCCTGGTAGTCCAGTGGACCTGTCAGCCCGTCCAATCGCGGACTAAGTAAAAATAAGAATAAGCTAACCTCTATCCCTGGTGGTCCACTGGACCTGTCAGCCCACCCGATCGTGGGCTAAGTAAAAATAAGAATAAGCTAACCTCTATCCCTGGTGGTCCAGTGGACCTGTCAGCCCGCCCGATCGTGGGCTAAGTAAAAATAAGAATAATCTAACCTCTATCCCTGGTGGTCCAGTGGACCTGTCAGCCCACCCGATCACAGGCTAAGTAAAAATAACAATAATCTAACCTCTATCCCTGGTGGTCCAGTGGACCTGGCAGCCAACCTGATCGCGGGCTAAGTAAAAATAAGAATAAGTTAACCTCTATCCCTGGTGGTCCAGTGGACCCCCCTCTCCACCCGCCCACTGATTCCCCACCGCACCACTCCCCCCCCAGTCAGCAGTGGGCGGCAGCACCCTACCCGCCTGCCTCCCCGCCGCCCGCTGACTGATACCATCTGTAGGGCTGCATGCCCATTGGTCCACAGCATCAGCCAATGGGTATGTAGCCCATACCAAGTACTACACATTTCAGATATGTGAATGGATTCACATATCTGAATGTGTAGATGGTATGGCTGCATGCCCATTGGCTCACGCCAGGACCAATGGCATACAGCCCTCATCGATGGTGTCATGCCTATGGGCGGCAGGTGGGTGGGTGCTGCTGCCCACCACTGGGGAGTGAGGTGGGGATCAGTGGCGGTGGGGAGGAGGGTCCACTGGACCACCAGGGATAGAGGTTAGCTTATTCTTATTTTTACTTAGCCCGTGATCGGGCAGGCTGACAGGTCCACTGGACCACCAGGGATAGAGGTTACGGTATTCTTATTTTTACTTAGCCCGTGATCGGGCTAGGGCTGACAGGTCCACTGGACCACCAGGGATAGAGATTAGCTTATTCTTTATTTACTTAGCCCACGATCGGGTGGGCAGACAGGTCCACTGGACCACCAGGGATATAGGACTTCGTTTTTAATCTACTTAAGCCCGCAATCAGGCATGGGGGGTGGGCGCCACCACGGAGGTGCAGCCGGAGCTCAGGTGGCCACCCACAGGTGGCAGCTGCCATGTTGCACCTTGCAATACGGCAGCTCACCTGTGGGTGGCCAGCCCTTGCTCTTTTTTTTTTTGGCGTAACTTTGTGCTGGTGCAGGTAGGGGTTGCACATGCATGGCTCTGCACATCCCGGGCTGAATATCGGGCTGTGCAGAGTATGCATGGGCACGACCCCCTACCTGGGCCTGTATACATTACTGATGAGCTCGGCATTCGGGATTTGTGCGGCGCACTTTCCCCTTTGAATATCGCACCGGGGCGTATCAGTGGTTTGCACATGGTGCAACACTGTTGCGCCATGTGCAACCTTTTTGAATATCTGGGCCTAAGTGTTTATGTTTGTTTTTTATGACACAGAGCCTTTGTAAATGAGTCCCTGACTCAAAGGTTGTAATCCTAAAGTCTGTTAAATAAATAAATAAATAAATAGACTCTTTCCTTAATCGCTTTATGCTTCAGGTTTCCCCTAACCCCTAATCTGCCATGACTACTGAGCCATAGTACATCCCAGACTTTAGCCATTTCATCAGTAAGACAGCGGAGTGTTTGGAAGTTAAGCAATTAGGGAGGCCAGCTTGGACCACGCCTTGTGCATGCATGATATGAGTGTATAACTGTTTCCTAGAAAATGTGTGCAGGGCTTGTTTAGTCACTTTCCATTGTTTCATTTTTCTTACGGCCGAATCCACTTATTCTGTGTAACCCCCCTACAAATGGGGGTTCCCGAAAAGTCTTCCTTGAGCTTGCCTAAATGCTCACTGCCAGACTGGTGTCCTGCATTTTAGCAGTTTAAATGTATTGCCAGAGAGTGCCTGTATAGCCTCTGTGTACTGTGTCCTTAAGAGCTGCCTGGAATGCAGTCATAATTAATCTGAGAGGGGGCTCTGTTATAAGATGTAACTGTTTGCTGATTATTTATTAGAGTGTTAGTAATATTGTAGTTTGTTCTAACCTGCCTTCTTTGCAGCATGGGTAGTTCTGTTTGTTTCCATCGTCTTGATCCTGGACTGCAGAATGGGCCAATCAGTACATTTGGGACTCTAAAATGGAGCCTGCCTATAGGGGCTTGGTGGGGCCAAAACATGTGGGAATTGTAGTTTGGGGCTTTTGGCACCTAAACTAACCTGGAGGGGGAGCCCTTGTTGTGACTGACAGATCAGCCAACCGAACCTTTTGGATCTTGGGGATAGTCCCACGCTGCTTGCAATTTCAGTTAGATCTGAGTTGGGAAGTGAAGAAGTAACAGCTTGAGATAGTTCGAGCACCAATCCATAGTGGATTCTCAGGGAGAACTGTGGAAAGGCTTGAGTTTGGCCTGCATGCCTGCCTACTGTTCCTGAGAGGGAACTTGTGTTTTTTTTTCAGACTGAATCCGAATTTGGAGATTCAGTTAAGTCACTGAATTGTGACCAGGCTTTAACCCGAAGAAGACCGAAGATTTGCTGAATGCGATCGGCCTGTCAGTACTTCCAGCTACCTCTGAACTCCTGGATTGTGCAGAGACTCTGTAATTGCAACCGGAGAGCCATTTGCCTGGTACAGTGGAATTTACTTACATGTGAATGTGCTGTGTGCTTATAGTAAGTCGTGATTTGATTCCCCACTCTGTGTCTGAACTGGGTTTTGCATGCTGGAGGCTGTATCCAGCTCCAAGGACTGAATCCGTATCCATTTCCATTTGCCTGGGCCCTGCTACACTGGCCCAGCCAGAATACCTGCTATGCAGAGAAAGTCATCGACGAGAGACCAGCCTAGGGATCAGCCCCCTGCTCAACGCCTTGAACAGGATCGATGCCTCAGTAATTCGTGTGGGCCCTGCTTCTCCAGGCACTCCAGCTCAACAGCCTGCAGTCTCGATTTCGTCCTGCCTGTGTCCAGTATTGGGTATCATGAGTAAACATCAGGGTAGCTCCCTGCAACAACAGCTAAATCTAAAAGTGTCGTCATCTGATTGTCTTGTTGCCTTTTCTTTCACGAACTGAGCCCTCCGGCTCCAGATTACAAATAGTGTGTGTTGTGCATGTTGCTTTCTTCCATCACTGGGCCCCAACCAGCTGCAACGTTCCTGGCTGGCCCACCATTTTCCTACCTGGGTACCACGAGTGTGTGACTGTGTAGGACTCTGAACTGCATGCATAACTGTCTGATTAATATAGCTTTTAAGTAAATCAACCTGATTACGCCCCTCCCTTGTTCATGTCCCCTGAATAAATCAGATTTAACTTTTTTTGCATTTAACCTGATTGTGGTTCCATTTGTGCCAAAAGTATTGTACTGTTGCTATTTGCTATGCTTAACCTTGTTTCACAGGGGGTCACCAGGGTCAAGCTAGAGGAACCAGCCCTGGTGGTAAGTGCAAACAGTGTGGGTAATTGCCTGGTGAATAAGGGTCATTGTGAAAGTAATTATTGTATATTGTTCAGGCCTCTAGAAGGGAAAGAGGGGGGTCACAGTGTCCCGGAGGGCTGTGCCCAGGTTAGCTTCACCACTAACAACCCTGACCTCCGGATGGAGGCACCCATTTCATTACCCAGGCCCCTTAACCTGCTACTAGCCAAGCAGGCAGGGGTAGTAGCCCTTTGGATAGAACCACCTAGGGGTTACATCTGGATATGACAAGCTTTCAGGAGTTTCGGAGGAAGATCCTCCAATTCCTAAAGTATTTGGACAACAGGGTATATGCCCATTATTGCCAGACTGTACGATTATTTCCCCCATCCTAGCATGAGTATAGTTTTACAGAAAAAGGAATGAAAAAACACCAAGGGACTTATCATTCCCAAACCACCTAATATTGTGGTCGATAGATATATTCCCTCTTAACTGGATTCAGTCGACTGCCCCATAACATCTGAAAAAAAAAAACTAAACAGTCTCGTCTCAAAACAAACTGGGGGGGGGAATAAAACTTAAATATGTAAACACAAGGAGTAAACATTTCTTAATTGTTAAGATTCTCTTTTTTATTTGAAAATTTCCAGTTCTTCCATATTTGAACTTTTGATTCACATATCTTGAGTTTATTTTGCCAATTAAGAATTTGTAGATTGCCTTCCCCAAACTGTAGGCCAAAAATAGAAATTGTGGGAGAAGCAAAAGGCATTCCTATTATATTTGATATTGCATCTTGTTCTATAGGGGTCCTAGTCTCAGTACCTTGCTTTTGTCAGTGTTAATAACTGCACCTAAAATCTGGGTGTATGCCCAAAATTCCTGCAGCAACTCATAACCAGCTTCACGGATTGAGATAAAACAACAAATATCATCTGCGTACACTGCCACTTTCTGTTCCTTCAGGCCAGCTATAGGTATAACCCTGGTTATTCTCTAATTTTGAACTATAGTTCTGATTAATGGATCCAAAGGAAAGGTATATAAACAAGCATTTGTCAGTGCCGAATGTTTGCTTGCTGGCATTGGCAGTGGTAGTGTAGAAGTTACAGAGCTGCGTAATAGGAATGGCAGTGAAGTATTGAACTGAAGCCAACCCCACCACCACCCTGCAGAGAGTGACAGGCATTGGGGTGTGCATTTGGGTCGTCAGGCATAACGGCCACGCCATTTCACCACACCCCACCCTGCAGAGACTGACAAGTGTCACGGTGTTCCTTGTGTTCTTTGGCCCTTATGCGCAACCCATTTCATTAGGAAATATGGTGAGATGGGTGCGATATAGGAGAATGGGGTGAAGTTTAGAATAAGAGTCCAAGGTATACTCGATGCCTCTCACTGACTGCAGGGTGGAATGGTATGAGCATCACAGGCAAGAATCCAAGTCACACCCTGATGCCTGTCCTTCTCTATAGGGTTAGGCGTTATAGTTGAAAACCCTAATACCTCAGGCATTCGTTGGTATTTTAACTCAAATTTTCAACATGTTTGTTTTGTGACCCCATCTCATGAACAGGGGAATATCAGTTTGTTAGCCGAAAGCTGCTTATGCACAGTGACTACGGCATTTAGCACCACAGGTGCAAAAACATTCGAACAGGATGTAAAAATGGCAGCTGTACTTTTCATGGGAGGTGTAAAAATGGTTATGTTGCAAATATGTAGTAAAATATAAAAAATGGTGAAGTCACGGCGTACATAGAAACTGTACAACACCAATAATATAATTAGGTTGAGGATTTCTTACAGCAGATTGTCAACTCAGGCATTTTGGTGCCTCCGATCATGAACAGTGTCACTGTGATTTTCTTTATCTGTGGCGAACAATGATTTCCCACAGCGACCATGCATCTCTGCACTGAAAGTGTGGAAACACACTTCAGCCATGTTGTGAAAAATGACAGCTGTACTGTTCATAAGGAAGTGTGGGAAAACGTCACTGGTGAAAATCTGGACTGAAAATATTACAAAGTCATGAACTAACCAGGGTGCGTGGAAACTGCGCAATGCTCACTCATAACACAGTCATTTTATGGACTTTTGTCACCAAATTTTCAACATAGCCATTTTAAGACCTCTGCTCATGAACAGTGTAACTGTGATTTTCTTAATCTGTCCTAAACATTGCTTTCGCACACCAACAGCACCATTGTGCGCTACATGTGCGAAAACACATTTTGGGCGACATATGAAAAATTGCAGCTGTACTGTTCATAAGGAAGTTTAATAAAATGGCAATGTTGAAAATCTGGAGTGAAAATATTAAATTTGCAAACTCACGAGCATGCATAGGAACTGTGCAACGCACGCTCGTAAAAGTCATTTTTAGGAATTTTTTCACCAAATTTTCAACATAGCCATTTTAAGACCTCTGCTCATGAACAGTGTCACTGTGATTTTCTTAATTTGTCCTGTACATTGATTTTGCACACCGACTGCGCCATTGTGCGCTACATGGGCGGAAACACGTTTTGGGTGAGATGTGAAAAATGACAGCTGTACTACTCATAAGAAGTTGTGGCAAAATGGCAATGTTGGAAATCTGGAGTCAAAATATAGAAAATTCGCGAACTTACAAGCGTGCATAGGAACTGTACAACGCACGCTAGTAAAACAGTCATTTTTTGGAATTTTTTCACCAAATTTTCAACATAGCCATTTTAACACCTCACCTCATGAACAGTGTCACTGTGTTTTTCTTAATTTGTCCTGTACATTGATCTCACACACCGACTGCGCCATTGTGCGCTACATAGGCGGAAATACATTTTGGGTGAGATGTGAAAAATGGCAGCTGTACTACTCATAAGAAGGTGTGGTAAAATGGCAATGTTGAAAATCTGGAGTCAAAATATTGAAAATTCATGACCTTACGAGCGTGCGTAGGAACTGCGCAATGCATGCTCGTAAAACAGTCATTTTTAGGACTTTTTTCACCAAATTTTCAACATAGCCATTTTAAGATGTCTTCTCATGAACAGTGTCACTGTGATTTTCTTAATTTGTCCTGTACATTGATTTCGCATAACGACTGCACCATTGTGCGCTACTCGGGCGGAAACACATTTTCAGTGGGATGTGAAAAATGACAGCTGTACTACTCATAAGAAGGTGTGTTAAATGGCAATGTTGAAAATCTGGAGTGAAAATATTGAAAATTCAGCACACTACGAGGCGTGGGAACTGTACAGCACTGCGCTCGTAAAACAGTCATTTGGGAATTTTGGCGCAAATTTTCAACATGGGGTTTTGGGACCCCTTCTCATGAATGATGTCATTGTCATGGCGTTATTCAGGCCCGAAGGGTGATTTTGTGCAGTGACTGCACAGTGACTGCGAAATCACCCTTTGGGCCCGAATAACGCCATGACAGTGACATCATTCATGAGAAGAGGTCCCGACAACCCCATGTTGAATATTTGGTGCAAAAATTCCAAAAAATGCCTGAGATATGCAACAAAGTTGAACCCCCCCCATCTAGCCCATTATACAGCTTACCGGCATTTCCTCAGTTCGCGGTCGGCTTTGAAGAGTGCAGACGTGTTCCCGGTCCACCGAAGATCATCGCACCGAGCTCAGAGGTAAGGCATGGGGTGAGGGGGTGGGAGGCTGGGTACAGTGGGTGGGTGCGGTTGTGGGAGGAGGTGGGAGACAACATTGGACCGTTTTTTCTTTTCAGGTAAAAAAGGAAAAAACTGACGATGTGGGACGTTTGCCACATTGGGGTGGGCTCTCAGCATGGCACAAGAATGGTTGTGCGGGGCATTCAGCCGACAGGGATGGGCACCCCGCGGCCTAGGATACATTGCTACGCTTGGGTGGGCTCAGCGTGGCACTTATTACTGGGGAGGACTGTGGCTAGCATTTTGGAACCCTTTGGGGGCGCAGCACAGCCGACGGGATTGGGGCACCCGTCGGCTATACAATACGCGCGATTTACCGCGCATGCGCGTGTGTGGGTGGGGGAGCCGCGCATGAGCAGGTGGATATCTTGTCGCTGCTCACTCAAGCGTAGCTCCCCCTTTCAACTGTATGCCACTGCATTTTGGAGCGTGTCATAGACAGCTCCAGAATGCATTGGCTTACAGGGGCCGTGCCTGCCAGCACACTGACTGAACTGGAGGAGGAGGTGACACACCTCCGAAATCTCCGATGATGGCACTATGTTTCTTGCACATGCGTGCAAGCAAACATAAAAAGGGCTTACTGTGCAGCTCTGTCTAACTCCCACCATCATAGTCACTGAATCCCCTAAAACCCCATTTACAAAAGGCACCAATTTTTCCCTATTATATAGCATTTTTATCCATTTCAGCACTGGATCAGGAAGACCATATGCCTCCAAGGCATGAAATAGATAAGTATGAGAAACCTCATCAAAAGCTTTTGCCTGATCAACTGATAACAAATATCCTTGAAGTTCTTGAAGGTCCTGTTCAACGCCTATGTCTCTGACATAAGGACAGGTATCAGGAGTGAGATGAGTCTCTCTGCGAATGACTCAAAACTGGGGGTGGTGGTGGATGGGGAGGAGGAGAGGGGAAGGTGGCCCTACAGGGAACATGGAGGCTCTGAAATGGTGGTCTAGAAAGTGGAAGCTGAGGTTCAATGCAGGGAAATGCAAGGTACTGCACTTGGGAGCCAGAAACCTGGGCCAAGTGTACACCCTGGAGGGGGGAATGCTACAAGTCTTGATGGCTGAGGGGGACCTGGGCATGGTGGTGGTTGTCAAGATAAACAACTCGGAAACTTGAGGAGGGCAGTGGCCAAGGCCAATAGGATGCTGCGATGCATCACTAGGGGGGATCACCTCCAGAAAGAGGGAAGTGATACTCCCTCTGTATAACTGCTTGGTGAGGCCGCACCTCGAGTACTGCATGCAGTTTTGGAGGCCACACTTAAAAAGGGACATTGAGCTCCTGGAGAGGATCCAGTGGAGGACAACCAAAATGATTTGGGAATTGAGGGACAGGACCTATGGGGAGAGGCTCGAAGAGCTAAATATGTACACATTGGAAGAGAGAAGGGCCTGAGGGGACATGATAGAGGTCTTCAGGTACATGAAGGTGGTAAATATCGGAGGAGCAGTCAGGGTGCTTCTAAGGATGGAGGGAGGTGCAACTAGAGGGCATGGATGGAAGCTGGAGGGGGGGAGATTCAGGGGAGAAAAGAGGAGGTGCTACTTTACTGATAGGGTGGTGGAGCCACGTAATGCGCTGCCCAGGGGGCCGATGGAGGCAGAGATGGTGGAGGGGTTCAAGAGGGGCTGGGACAGGTACAGGGGAAGGGTTCTGGAAGCAAAATCCAGTGCAGCGAGAATATTCGGGACTGGGAAGGGAGAAGCCAGAGAGGGCGACTGGGGGCAGCAAGTTCAGCTCCCAGGGTGGGGACTGACCAAACGAGCTGACACGAAAGACCATTAGGCCTATTCTGCAGGCAATTTAGTATGTTAGTAAGTTTATTGGTTACTATATTCAAGCATGTCCCTCAATAAAGCCAGATTAGCTCTAATATTCCTGTCCAGAATCGAGGACATCTGGGCTGCATGGATCAGGGTACCACTGATTCACTGAAGTCTAGTGCATAAAACCTTAAGCAGAACTTTATAGTCTGAATTGAGTAGACTAATGGGCATCCAGTTACTGAGGAGTCTCCTGTTCCCCTTCTTATATAAAAAAATCAGAATGGCTTCCCCAAAATTAGTATGTGTACTGGTGAGCAATAGCATTTCATTATAAAGCTGTGTCAGAAAAGGGATCAACTCCTCCAACATTTTTTTATAAAAAATACTTGGTAACCGGTCTGGTCCTGAAGAGGAGCCATCTTTCAACACCTTAATGGCCTGCTTCACCTCTATACTGTGAATAGGGGTACTCAATTAAGAAATGTGATCCTGCGATAGTACTGGAGGGGGATTTACCAAAAAGTCATGAAACGATGCTGCCGAAGAATATTCAGCTACAAAATTATCTGTCAGATGTTGATTAATGACCTGAATACTATCCATATCCCTTGTTTTGACCGATCCATCCACAGCTAACAATTCAATTAAGCTGGTGTCCAGCCTTTGCTTGCAAGCAGCAAAAAGATCTGAGCTAGGCTGCGTCTCTGTGCTATATCTTAACTCAGCATCAAAAGTGACAGCCCTGTTGTACTGGTATTGCAACATCTTGTTTCTAAGTTCCGTGATGTACAAGAGAGCCTGGTGCCTAGACTCACGTAAACATATATATTTATATAGTTTGTCCCTTTGTTCAAGACAGCTAATATAATCAGAGTTTAGTTTAAGTTTACCAATATGAATAATCAGTTTCTTAATGTCCATTTTGGTATTCACCCACCAATCCTATAAATTGTTATACATACACGATACAGATTGCCTAAGTATGAATAAGTGCTTAATTTCTGAAATCATTTATTCCTGGTCTAGAACAGAGACATTCCGCCTCCATCTCTTTGGGGAGGTGAAAAACCTAGGGGTCACATTTCCTAAGTTAAAAACACACTTAAGAATGATGTGATCTGAGAATTCACATGGAATGAGCAAAATTTCCTGAGGTGTCAATTGTCTGGAAGAAAACAGAAAATCAATTCTTGTGGCAACTCGGCTTCTAAAATACATGTACCCTGGTTCTTTATGCAGTTTCCTATAAGCATCTGTCAAATTTGCCATAGAAATAACATTCTGCAAATACTGAGTATCACAGTATACTTTTTTTGAACCTCTTACCTAGATTTGAGATCCAGACCACAGGTCATGTACCCCTCCCCCAGTTGATATGTCTGGCTATATATAAATATGGCCAAATCTGTTCAAACAGATCAATCCTGGCTGCCTTTGTCTGTGGAGCATATGTATTAAGTAGCCTGAAAGGAAAGTGCAGGAAAGAGTCCAGTAACAAGGCTCGTCCCAGGACTATGTCAATCAGTCTATGTAAGGAAAACTGAGAACCTTTGAACAGAATGCCCAGACCATCAACTGAATCTGTCCCTATGAACCAAAAAGAGGGGCCCCACACCCAGCCCCTCCTTGCTTGCATGTCCAGTGAAAAATAGAGAGCTGAGTCTAGTTTCTTGCAAAAAGATAATGTCTTGTGATGAATGTTGAAAATAGTGCAGGGCGGCTAATCTTTTTCTATAGTTTTTTATGCTACACACATTGACGGAAGCAATGCTCAGAGTTGCTAATTATAAACCAATGTGTAAGGTGCAAGCATCACCCAAGACTTCCCCCTTTCCCTACTGCTTTCCGCTTCTTCCCTTTCTTCTTCGAGGTGGGTAAGATGGAGGGCTGATCTTCTTCCTTGTTTGAGATAAGGTCTGATCTAGATTAGAATCAGACTCCAAGTCTGATTCCCCATCCTGTAGTACCTGGTATATGTTCTCCAGGGAAATGGGTGGTGGCAAAGCTTGTGATCTGGCAAAAGCTCTAGTTACTCTCCTGGTCTTTGGCAGTTGGAAGTCGGGGGGGCATTTCTGTGGACTTGGATGGGACTGGGGCAGCTGGAGGCTTGCCCTGCATATATGCTGCCTCTGAAGGCACTGTGGCTGCAGCAGGGGGCTCTTGGGATCTTGGCTCCTCAGCTTCTGTAGACAGTGCAGTAGACTGAGCCCTTCATTGACTAGTGTCGGGGGGGCCATCATAGCCTGATCACTGGTTTGGAGGTTGTGGTGGGGTAGCCCCATCCTGTGCCTAATTCACCAGTTTATCCTGATTCAGTCCATCCACCCTATTCTGCCCTGCCCATGCCCCATTTCATCACATAAATTACATCTATAGATGTTGGTACATGCCGTGTTGACATGCCCAAACTCTCCGCAGAGAGCACATTTCAGGCGATCACAGGAGCTACTCAGACGTGTGTGAGATACACATTTATAGCAGGCCTTTGGTTGGCCTGCAAAGAAACATACCCCTAGATCTCGACCTAGAAAGAAATTATTAGGGATATGCTGAATAAAATCATTCGTCTGACACAATTTCACTTGGAACCGCCACCTGAGAGTACATAAACCCTTGGTGTCAATAATCGGTTCAGTTGAACCAACACAGGACATTTCTTTTGCAACCAAAATAGGACGCCATTGACATTCATGATCTCATTGCAGAACATGATAGTGACTGTCATCAATAAAGGTTTTGTTAATAGAATTGCCATGAAATTTACCCATAATGCATTGATTTAAGCAAATTATATTTTGTCCAAATTCTGTCCCATCTTAAGTGTTGACGGAAACTAACATCAAACACATCTTCCCCCAAGACATGGATTAATGCATAGATCTTGGAGTGTTGAAATCACATGCACTCTTTTAACAGTCTGCAGGCTACAAACACCCTGTCTGGATGTTCATGCATCCTGCCCCTGTATCTGATGCATACAGTGTTTCTACAAGGAGCTTGTGAAAATGTGTTCCTAAAAAGTTCAGAGAATGTAGGCCCAGGTCTAGAAGATGACCTCCCATGGTCTTGAGGGGGAGAGGGAAGAGAATCATCATCTGAGATCCCAGAGTTATCATGCTGTTGTCCTTGTGCCTTGGGACTCCCTGAATGAGAACCTGGGGTATTATCAGTTTCAGTCCCCATTGCAGCCTTCTGAAAAGTGTTTGTAAAATCTGTGCCTCTCCCTCCCATGACCTCCTTCGTGTCCGTGGCATCACCCCATGAAACAGACACTGAAGGTTCAGTTTGTCAGAGTCTAATAGTAGAGGAGATTCCGTTCATCTGAACAACCTCAACATCTACAGTTGGATTATGTAGCCCACTGTTAGCTATGGCGGTTGATGATTCCAACACCCCATAACATTTGCAGCAGTAGTAATAACATTTTTGTCCTGGACTGCGTTCTTACAGCTAACTCCATCCTTGTTCAGTGGCTCTTCAAAGCTCTCCCATTGAGAGAATCAGGCAATCATCTCCCATCCGGCTCCTGCTTCCATCCTGCATTGGATGGAGCTCTTTCGAGAGACCAAGTAGTAAAGTCCAAGGGAGCATCTTGTTCCTCAGTTTGTCACATCGCTCGTAGCGTGTTGTACATGTGCTAGAAGATCCTGTTGGTACATCACACTCCAGTCATCTCTCAGCATCCAGAGTCAAACATGTAGGTACTGCATTGAATCCCTTTGGCTGGTTGCCAACCCACAAATTGCGCGCTTTGCACAGCATGCTGTCCTGCCAAAACAGCTTCCCCAGCTGAGTCCTGTTGTGAGGGCAAACCCTCCAAACCCCTGGAAGAACATAAGCCATCTGTATTCACTAGGACATCACTCACTCGTTGTACAACCTGAGAGGGGCCCATAACATCAGCATTTCTTCCATCTTCTTGCAGATTAGTGCCATTATCCTCAATATTCATTACTTCTACGGCGTTTTCTCCAGCCAGGTGAAAACTCTCCTCCATGTCCTTCTCCTCAGAATCCATGTCCACCATCAAACTGGGCTCCTCCATCCTGTCTACAGGAAGTGACAGCACCCCTGCAGATGGAGTAGGGGAATTTCCCCGATGCCCTGGCCAAAATTCCCCCAATTCACTAAACAATACCACCAACAGCTTCTTCTGGTTCAAGGTCAGTTGGCATTCATCTGTATCCCCCTCCCGCTGGTCGTGCCTGAAAATAGGCATAATTTGTCTAGTGCACTTATCCAGTCAACAAAAACAAAATTAAATAAATAAATAAATAAATAGAATAGCTATTGCTGCAGTGGAACAACACTGGGGCACTGATGGTGGACAGTGAGGCATTATACAGAAATGACTTAACATGACTTTGGAGATGTTATGGGCCTGCAGTGTGTCTGTTTTACCTTCTGAAGCTCGAATTTCAATGGGTCAGAGCCTGACAGCAGCCTGCATCAATCCCCTCCTATGTGCCTTCTGTTTGACGCACAGGGCCACTTGCAGCAGTGTCAGAGACTTTGGCACCTGGACCTCTAATCTTCCAAAATCCAGCTCAGAATCCCTGGTGCACCCCACTTTGCCACAAATGGGGGCTCAGCACAACATGTGTTGCTGTAATGGGCCTTTGAAAATCGAGACCTCCAGCTCTATAAATCACAATAATAATAATAAAGAGCATAAGAGATCTGATGAGGAGAATGCCAGGCTTCTTGGTGCTACAGGTGGTAAAAAGATCCACAAGGAGAAGAATCTGGTAAGAGACCCAGTTCCTAAACTCCTTGATGGTTTAGTTTATAGAAGACTCACAAGGAGAGGACTCTGTTAGAAGACATTGGGCTTGATTCTCAACGAGGGCTTAGAATGGCACAAGCTGCACCAAAGCCCGATGCCCCAGGGACCCTGCACCAGATTCTGGTACAGAAAGGGTCCTAGTGCCTAAGTCCCTACACTTGCAGCAAACCCTCCCATGCAACAAACACATGGCACATGGAAGGGTTTGCCACAGGCTTCTTGCAGCAAGGCAGGAGGTGCCCCCAACCCTGATCCTCAATGTGCCCATATACTGTATTAAAACAATAAAATTATCCCCTCCCTGGTAGTCTATCAGTCCCATCTTCCCTGATCCCCAATGTGCCCACTTATTAAAACAATAAAATTATCTCCTCCCTGATAGTCTAGCAGTCCTCACCACCCAATCACCGATGTCATTCTTTTGTTATCATTTATTAATTTATAGCTGGTGGTCTAGTGGCCTTCCTTCCCTGATCCCCCATTAGGCAATAATACCCCAGTCATTGGTGGTATAGTGGACACCCAACTCCCCAACCCAGCAGGTTGTGGTCCACCACCCTGCTCCCCCATCCCCAAACCAAGCCAGTGACTGGCTCAGCCAACCACTCACCACCATGGTCAGCTACCGACTGAGCTCTCAATGAGCACTGTACTGTATTCAGTACACACCCACTGAGCGAGTGTGTACTGAATACCGTACAGCGCTCTTTGACAGTTCAGTCAGTGGCTAGCCATGGTGGTGATTAATGGTCTGCACCAGTCACCAACTAGATTTGGGGATGGGGGAGTGGGGTGGTGGACCACAGCCTGCTGTGGTGGGCATCCACTTTAATTCCAATGACCGGCGTAATATTGCCTAACAGGGGATTGGGGGGGAGGGCCACTAGAACACTAGGTATAAATAAGTTATAACAAAAAAGTGACATTGAGGATTGCGGAAGGAGGGGACCGCTAGACTACCAGGGATGAGATAATTTTATTGTTTTAATATACGGGCACATTGGGGATCAGGGAGGAGGGGACTGCTAGACTACCAGGGAAGGGATCATTTTATTGTTTTAATATAGGGGCACATCAGGGATTGGGAAGGAGGGGACCACTAGACTACCAGGTAGGGGATCATTATATCATTTTACGATTTGGGCTCATCCAGGATCGGGGAAGGAGGGAGGACCACTAGACCACCAGGTAATATTACAGTTTAACATAATAGTAAAATTGAGGATCGGGGTGGGGGGTGACATATACTGAGAGGTGATCTTGGCTGGGGGGGGCACAACAAATTGGCGCACTGTGGCAAACTCACCCTGGGGATGTTTCTAAGTACCCTTGAACCAGCCTTGGCTGGTCTAAGGATACTTAGAAATTCTCCCTCTGGGGGAGTTTGGAGAATTCGGACATTTGGTGATGTAGCAGCCTGCATCTCCCATATGCACCCTTGCACCATGCCGCAGCCCATTTTGGGATGCATGGGCAGCACAAGCCCTGTTTGGGGCAGGCAGTTTGTGATGGATGCAGGCTGCCTCTGAGAATTGCTCCTGGTGCATTGTTTGGCACAAGGGTCACTTTGCATCATTCATTGTGATGCAAACCCCTTGCGCTGCACCGGAAGCTTTAAGAATCAAGTCAGGAATGTGTAAACTCCCTCTAAATGGAACATCTTGTCCCTTCAGTGGTCGGTGCCCTCCCTATATGAGTTCATCAAAATGTGACACATCATGCAAATGATGTATTACAGAATGTGATTGAACCATCCCGTGATGCACCTGAAGGTTTTGAGGGAGAAACACAGAATTTGAATGTATTTCTCCTGGTGATGAGGAAATTGGCTCTCTTCTCCTTAGTGATTAAAGTGAGGGGGAACTCAGGGGAATCAGCTCCCCATGCCCCTCATGGTACACATTAGGGGGAACTCGTGGGAACTCATGTGCCCTCCCCCCACTATTTGCAAGTTGTAGACTGCAGCGGTTTGCATCCCAGACTACTGTACACAGTTCTAATCAACAAGTGCAAGACTTTGTGCTGCCACATAAAGAAATATAATAAGAGCCGAGGAACAAGTCACTAAAAAGTCGTCGCCATCACCTTCTCTTTTAACCCTGAACAAATCCATCATACTGCCACAGATAGAAAAATGCATCCGATTCCTAGGTGTGGTGGTGTGTCCCACTTCACATTTACAGCAGCACATGGGCTCAGCTCTGTGGGAGGAATAAAGATGGGGGGGGACAGAAGAATCAGGCATCCTAAAAAAAATAGAAGTTTCTCTGACTTTTTTTTTTTTTGAAAGGAAGCGTTGGACGAAAGTAGGAGAATAATATATATATATATATATATATATATATATATATATATTTTAGCCTGGGACTCCAGTGTGCATTTAATATCAGTTTGCATATTTAGTGTTCTGTATGTCTGTCATGCAAAATGTATAAACCGAGATGACTGGACAATCTGGTATTTATGGGTGAGGGTGTCACTTTTATTATTAGTTAAGCAATACGAACACTGTTGTTTGTATACCTCAGCATTTTGCTGCCTTTTAGTAGGTTTTCATGAAACTGCTTCACAGTCTACTAAAAGCCACAAAAGTACACCATTTGGCATCAATTTTTAAAATTTTTTACAGAGGAGCATGCCCCTGTACCCTTCTAGAGAGGTTAGGATTTTGTGCCCCTCCACATTTTCTGGTTGCATGATGCCCCTGTTGCCACCCTCTGCCTATAGAGTTCTGCCTGTTATACATTTCTGCTTCAACCACTGCTTCTCCTCATTGTATAAGATTGCTCCTCTCCTCTTACATAGATGCACATATACATAGACATTGCCAGCTGATAAAGGCCTACTGGCCCATCTAGTCTGTCCACCCTACCTAGTTACTCTGCTCTGGCCTTAGTGGCCATCCCACCCCTTAGTCTTTGCCTCTCTCTTCTGGCTAAGCCCATATGCTTGTCCTGTCTTCCCTTGAAATGGCTTACTAATTTGACCCTTACCACTTTTTCTGATAGCTTGTTCCACTTGTCCACCACTCTTTCCATACAAAACATTTTCCAGACATTTCTCTTACATCTCCCCCTGCAAGTTTGAGTAAATGCCCCCTTGCCCCTGTAGCTGAGCTCAATGAAAACTTTTCTTTGGCATTCCATGCTGATACATGTATATTTCTATCCTGTCACCCTTTTCCCATTTCTCCAAGAGAGTGTACATGTCTAAGTCCAGCATTCTCTCCTCATACAGCATGCCCTCTGTCCCTGGAGCATTTTGATTGCCTGGCCATATATTGCTTCCACTTTATTGCAGTCTTTTCTCAGATGTAGACCCCATTAGCTCGTGGAGTACTCCAGATGTGGTCTCATCAACAACCTGTACAGTGCAAGATTACCTCCTCACATCTGCAATTGAGACCCCTTCCTTGTTACATGGTGCTATGGATTTTAGGCTTTCTGTTATCGTGATCTCTAGGTCCTTTTCCTCCTTGGTGCATTCCAGCGCCACCACACCCATTGCATATTGCACCCTTGGGTTACTTTTTCCAATGTGAATCACCTTACGTTATATTGCACTGAAGCACAGCTACTAGATCTTTGACCAGTTTCCAGCCTGCCCAGCTCCTCCTCCTTATTTGTACTATTTATGAAATATGTATAAGTGGGTAGTGATTATTGGTCAAGAATCCGAACTTCTTTTAGTGGATAGCTTTAAGCATAGTCAGAAAAAAAATTATCCACATGCCTCATCCACAGCAATTCATATGAAAATTGCCACGGTCACGTCAGAGCCAAAATGGCTGCTCATGCATTAATCTGTCAACAGATATAGCATATTGTCATGCTATGAAATGCTCTACTCTGCTGATAAGGATTTTGTAAAAAGTGTCTATCATCAAAAATGTGTGATTTATGCAACCTAGAATGTAGCCATCTGTAGAAACAAACTTGGCTTCTATTGACTAGGTAAATGTATAAACACCACACCCATTTAGTAATGCAATTATTATTTAGATGTTATTTTGCCAGTTGAGTTATAAGTCTCTTTAATCAGGGACATTTGCATTACTTATACTACCTCTGTTTGTCCACAAGCCTTCTGATATCACAGCCACTAGCATCTTCTCCAAGGGACACAGATTAATGACCCATCACACCCTATCACAGCCATTGGCATCTCCTCCAAGGGACACAGATTAATGACCCATTACATGGATAAAGAAGCTGTAGGATTTTAAATTACTAAACCACAGGAAGCAAATCCAAGAGTTTATATTTCTGTGTTTTTGACCAAGTGAGAGTAACAGCAATAAGCTTGGTGACCTCCTATCGTGCAGCATCCAGTGCTAAAGTAATGCTTTTACCATCGTTCAGACCCCAGTGAATTGCACTAATGTGCCTTTAAGATGAAAAAAACACTGGCTCTATGAGCATTGCAGTGGCTACATTTGCAATATGTGAAAGTATATAGCCAAATGCACAGATCTGAGAGCTTTTGCCAGGAAGCAATATATACTCTGCAGACTACACAGCACTGTATCTAAGCAACAATATAAAAGGTCATAGAACTATATTCATGCTAGCTTAGAATGTTTTTTTAAGCAGAGAACAGAATGAAGCAATATGCTTTCCAGTACAGATGGTTATACAATCGGAATTCTTAGGTAAATGCAAGTGAACCACATCATGTACCAACACACCAACATTAGGAGAAAGTTTGTCCTTGGGACCACAAGCAAAACCACCCTTCTTGATGAAGATGTCATTTACAGTTGCACCACGCACATCTTTTCCTCATAAATTACTCAAACATTAAATGATTCCCTGTAAAAGTATTTAGCAAGGATCAGTAAAGGTTAACAGGATAATGACATACACCTAATTCCATTAGGAAAAAATAGTAAGTAAAGGATTTGTTTCTTAATAAATTTTCTTGTAAGACACAATTTTCCGTGGGCATTTGTTTTGGTAAGTTAAACAATCCGTAAACCATGCCATCGTAATTTAGACATGCATCAAGTAAACTTAGGTCTGTTCACTCAATCTAGTGGAACAGTGCTGTATGTTAAGCATGCATATCCACTAAATGATTATGTTGAATCTCTGTTCAGCATAAGAAAACTAGCATAGGTGTCATTCTCACCACAATTATACTTTAGTTGTGGTGGTCATGAGGGCCCTTGGTTGCTTCGCCCTCCTTCCTAGCTGGACCCCTGCAGACTCGTCTCCCTGCAGGGAAAAAAGGAACAGTTGTGGTGGTCGTGAGGGACCTCGGTTGCTTCGCCCTCCCCCCTAGACGGACCCCTGCAGACTCTTCTCCCCGCAGGGAAAAAAGGAACAGGTATGCTGCTGACACTGGCTCTAATTTTTCCTGGCTGCCCTCCCTGGGTTGTTCTGCCTCATGCTGAACTACACTAAAATAGTTCTCTGCCTGTTACCTGACTGTAGATGATTGCTTATACCTGTCTGTACCTTGCCTGACAGTTGGACCCAAGCCTTTGTACTTTGTTTCGGCTGGTCCTTCTTGCTTGTATTCTGACTGTACCTTTGTGTAACTTGATGCTAGCCTCTGTACTGTTATTGCTTGTATCTCTGTAACTCTCCCGGGTCATACCTGAAAATAGGCACGTGACTGTCTAGTGTGCTTACCTGGTAAACAAAAGCTAAATAAATAAAATAAATAGAATGATAATTTGCATATACCTTGTAACCATGACAACTAAACACAGCAGCAAAGGCAATTAATTATGCAATTAAAGTTCTTATCACATTTCATCTGTTTTTCAGCAGCTATACTGATGCTGACATTAATTAGCGGCGTAAGAGATCAAAAGGAAAGACAAATGTTTAATTTCAAAATTATCACTTTTTACATTAAAACAGCCAGAAGACAACAAAACATGAAAACGTGAAAACTACGGTGCTGTGTGTGATGAGGGCCTGCACTACTGACTGCCCCTACAGAGGTATGGCCAGTGGTGCTGGGAGCAAGAAAATAGTGTGGCTGGGGAGGAAGGTGGCCCAGTGTACTGAATGGAAAGGAAGTGGAGCAATGTGCTTCCACTCCACTTGGTGTAAGGAGACAGCTGTTGTGCATTCACAGTCACATGCTTCCAGAGTCCCTTCTCTGTGGAATTGTACTATGTCAGCATAGCTCTCACTATGCAGCCGTAAAAAATATATAAAAGGGTACAGGTACATTAATTATGGGGTAGGTAGCCAGAATGAGAGCTAGTCAACTATTTTTTTATTTACACATTTTGCATTATTTTATTTTTAAAAATGTTTAAATTTTTTCTAAATTAGAGTGCAATTTTGTTATTATTTCAGTCCCCTTCAAAGCAGTGATGTAAAAGCCCATTTCAGTTTCTAGGCCACAGCTCCCTCATAATCCAGATTCCATCCAGACTGGAGGTGAATCACTCATTTAGTAGTAAGGATAATAGGCATGCCACCCTTAGGGTGACACCAACACAACAAAATACATACCTGTCAGCAAAATCGACACTTTGCCGACAGGTCGCTGCGTTGGTGTGCCTGAGACAGAGGCATGCTGTCTCCTGGTCCTGCACCCCCCCCAACCACTCTGACTGGAATTGAGAATCCAAAAGATGGGGGGCCAGGACCAGAAGACACACAGGAATCATGTAGACTGCAACTTGCGATTGACATGATTACTATTGGCAAAATGCCGGTTGACATAAAGAATGTCGAACCAGCATGGTAGAGCCAGGCTAATATAATCAGCAAAGTAACTATATGCTGACATCACAAAATTAAAACAATGAACAATGAAATGCTAGGTCTGAGAGAAGACCTGAGGTGCCATGATTCAGGAGTATGACATTGGTATTTCTGTTGCAGCACAAGCACAAGTGAAAATTTCACCCAGAGGCTCCCATATACAGAAACTAGCCTCAGGGCTTCGTGGTGTGATACCTCTTCATCAGGAGGCATGGCCACCACAAACATTCTTTTTAAATTTTAAATACCCTTTAGACAAAGGCCCAGATATTCAAAAGGGTTGCGCTATGCACAATAGAGATGCGCCAGCGCACGTACGAAAATGCACCATTCTGCGATATTCAGCGGGAAGGAACTGCACAGCACAAGTCACAATGCACAAGAGTGCAATGGTAATGAATGCATGCACAACTGTAGGGGGAGGAACCATGAATAAATGGTGCAGTGCGATATTCAACAGCATGTGCCATGCGCAATAGGGGAGCAAGCAGAAGTTGCACGATAGCGGAAATGATCCAAAATAAAAAGGAACAAGAGAGAGGCGCAAGAATGCTGCAGAGAAGCCAGAGTTGGGAGCAAGGTGACAGCAAAAGGAAAGAGGGCAGCAGTGAGTCGGACTGGGCAGGAGCAGGACAGGGCACACCTGGGAACAAACAGGAACAGGACAGGAGTGGGGAGCCTGTGCCACTGTGCAGGAGAGACAGGGAAGTGCCACAGTGGACTGAGGGCAGTGGCAGTAGGCAGGACAGCCAAAGGCTGGAGGTGTGCCTGGTGCAGGGGGAGCATCACAAAGGACAGTGGGGGGAACTGGATAACAGCTGCCGGGGGGGAACACCAGCCAGGAACATGGCCAGTGCCATCTTCCAGATGGAGGCGGTAATGAGGGGTGTGAGAAGGCAGGCAGCAGGGGGGCATGGCTGTGGAAGAGCCCATTGGCGGTATGCCCCCAAAAGGTGGTACCAAGCCCGCATTACCTTCGAGCACTACAGTGACACAGAGATTGTGGGCCAGTACCGCTTGAACCGGGCAATCCTGAGGCAGCTCTGTGAGCTGTGCAGTGATGAGATGCAGGCACCCACATGACAGAGCCATGCTCTGTCAGTGGAGACAAAGGTGACAGCTGTCATGTGCTTGCTCACCACTGACACGTTCCAGAGACCAACAGGGGACACAACAGGCATAACCCAGTCGACCACATCACACCTACTCACACAATTTCTCAGCGCACTGCTGCCACATGCTGCGGAGTACATCCATTTCCCCAGCACACAGGCGGAGTGCACAGCACACATACAAGTGTTCCACAGGGTAGCACGTATGCCTGGCATGCTTGGGGCCATTGACTGCACCCATGTGCCCATCCGCACACCACCTGGCCCGGATGGTGTAGCATACATCAACCGAAAGGGTTATGCCAGCATCAACTGCCAGGTGGTGTGCGATGCCAGGGGGCACATAACCAATGTCTGTGCCACGCACCCTGGGGGAGCACATGATGCCTTCATCTGGCACCAGTCTGCACTGGGCCACAGGTTCGAGAGTGAGGACATCCCCACTGGCCACCTAGTGGGTGAGTATGCACATCACGCAGGATGACATGGGCATCTTGGGTGGGGGGTGCATAGTCAGAGATGCCATGGGTACTGGCCTTGACGGCCCATGGCAGAGCGACGCTGACCACCATACTAATGTCCACCCTCTACACACAGGTGGCAGTGGCTACCCACTCCGTCCCTGGCTGCTCACACCATACCGGCGGCCCACGGCACCATCGCAGCAATGGTACAATGAGGCACATGCCACTACACGTAATGTCATATGTTCGGGATGCTGAAGGCACATTTCCGTTGCCTGGACATGTCTGGTGGTGCCCTACAGTACAGTCCCTCAAAGGCCTGCGGGCTATTCCTGGCCTGTTGCATCCTGTACAACATGGGTAATGACTGTGGGATAGCAGTAGAGGTCAAAGAGGGGACAGTGATGTGGACGATGAGGACGCCACTCCAGATGGTGATGGGCAGCCACCCCTTGGGCGAAGGGACCCCCGTCTGATCCGGATGTCACAGCTGCACCGGGACACCAACACAGAGGAGCACTTCGACCAACACAGGTAGGTCATGGGGCCTTGTGCAACCACCAATGGCAAGGGCACAACCCACAAACACGCATGAACAAACCCCAGGGGCACATGGCAGCAAAGGAATTGGCTGAGCGTGGAACTGCACACACCATCAGGGATGGGAAAGGCCTAACACGACACGTGGTCACACACACACACACACATCCACACACCCCACAAGACATGCACAAGGGGTAGAAGGCACGCCGACCCCGACTGCTACCCCTAGCCACACACAGGTCCACAGATGACCACACCCAGTGCCCGTCATTGTGCGTGTCTCAGACACTGGGCACCATTGCACACTGGTGGACAGCGCAACGCAGGCATCATCATGCACACACCACAGTGGCCAGCAGCCGGGAAGGTGTGCACATGGACTGTGTGTGTGTACAGGGCTGGGTACCCCACCCGTGCTTTGCACGTTGCACAAAACACTGTACACAGGGCAGCATCAGACAGCAGCCATGGTGGGAGACAGGTCAGTCACACGGCACAGTGCCACGGCCACCACAGATGCATGGGCGGCCCCACCGAGACCTGCCAGCTGTGACAGGCTGACCAATGGCCTCAAGGGGTGGCACCGATGGTCCCCCAAGGGTGATGCTGTGGTAACATGACCGTGTTCGAGCAGGGGTCTGCAGCTCACCGAACATGCCAGTGCCAGGCGTGATCGGGATGCCCACAGCTGAACCCGGTGTCGACATGGAGGGTGTCGCATGATGCTGGAAATGGGGGGTGGATGTGACACTGCATGGTGTCTGCGGTGTATGTGCAACAAACTGTGTGCCCAATGTGGCCATGACAGCTGTGAATGCACGTGTCTGCCTGTCAATGGCAGCGGTCACATCCTCCCGCTGCCGGGCCATCTCTGCCAGGAGCAGAGCATGGTCTCTGCTGTGTCACTCCTCTGCCTGGCGCAGAACTGCACTGAGTGCATCCACTGCACTAACAAGCCATGACTGCTGATCCATGGAAGCCTGGAGTAGTCAGCTGTGCTCATCAAAGGGGTCATCCGCTGGATCGGCATGATGTCCCTCATGGTGTTCCTGGCCGTGCTGGGCATCACCCCTTGATGATGTGCACTGCACACCAGAGCCATGCTGGGGCATGTCCACATGCGGTGCACTGACTCCGCCCCCCTGACACTGTCCCCCCATCACCATTGGCCGACTGCTGACACTGCCCCTCTGGTAGCCGCTCACCAGGGCTCACCGGTGCTGCTACAGCAGCTGCAACAGCCCCACTGGCCTGGACACACACCAGTACTGCCCCACTGGTGCATACAGGCACAGGCTGGGACTGTGATGTCACGCAGGCCTCCACGGCGGCACCACCCACGGCTATGCCCGTGCTGTTCCCTGCTGTGGGGCCATCCTGAGGCCCACATGTATCACTGTCCATGATGTGTGCTCCATCATTATCAGTGCTGGATCCAGCACCAGTCTGTGTCGCAGCATGCTGGCATCCATGGACGCTGTCATGCTGGGACACAGGCAGGGCCTCCTCTGCACCAGCACCACCAACTTCAGTACAGACAGACAGGTGGGTATACTGTTGTCCTGACCCTTGGACACCTGTGGAGGTGGATGGGTGCTCCTCCATGTGCAGGGTATCACCCTCAGTGGACACACCCTCCACCACTGACCCATGTAGATGCTCAGGAGCTGTAAGGGGACACAGTAGGATTAATGTCTCTGCCCTACCCTGTGGCATTCCCCCCACCCCCCACACAGTGACACAACAGGACCTACCATGCAGTGACAGAAGTCACCACCTGGAACGCCCACTGGGGCACAACACCGCATGCTGCCAGCCACCCGCTCCTCCTGTGGCATCAGGCGTGGCACATCCGGCTGTCCACCACCAGTTGCAGTACGTGCTGCCCTGATGGCAGCCACCTTATCTTTTATCCTCCTCTTGTCCGTGCCCACCTTCTTGCACTCCTGCTCAGACCACTGGTGGCTGCCATGCTGGTTGACAGCATGTGCTACCTCATCCCATACTGCAGCACGGGCCTGTGGTGTTCCCCGCTGTCTGATGAGCAGCAGTTCCCTGTCAAGGTAAACCTCAAACAGGGCATCTGATTCTACCCGGGTGAAGTTGGGCCCCCTCCGTCTCTCGCATCTCTGTTCATCATCCTCCTCTTCACGTTCGGTCATTATTGATTCTTGTGGGAATGACAGTTGTTACCTCTGAATGTGCAGTCCCATGCATCTCCCACACACCACAGTCCACACTTCCAAACCACATGCAACCCACCACAATAGACTGCTATACAAAACAATAACCTCTGAAGCCCCATGTCGCATTTATATAGTGCAAGGCATGCAAATGAGGCGAGGAGCAACTTTAAGTGGATGCTAATGCAGTGGCTGTGCCATGGAATTGCTGATGAGCTGATTTGCATATGCTGGCTGAATATCATGCTGTTGTGCCTTGCGCAGTTGTGTTGAGCGTGCTCAGGCAAAGGCACAGTTCTGTGACGTGCACAGTAGGCACCGCACGGCACATGACTGGGGTGCTGATGCCGATGCCTGCCGCGCTGATGGCATGCTGAATGTGGGAAGCAGTGCAGGGCACGGCCACCACTGTGCCAGTGGTGCTAGTGTGCTGTTCACACGTATAGCACTTGTAGCCTGGAGCACTGTAGGTGCCATGGTGCCACAGCGTGGTAGGCCACTGCAGGGTGTCACACACAGGCACCCAACCATGCTACACACAGGGAGCCCCAATTGCACTGTGGCGGTCCATGCATGACAGACTCTTGACCCTCCAGTCGACCTTTGCCCCCTAGGCGCCATGCGTCCGCATGGGTGCACCCCTATCGCGCTGTTCAGTGACAGTGTGATGGGGAATGGCAGCGCTGTACCGTGCAGCATCTGCACATGGTGGACGTGCACTACAGAGTGCCATTTTGTTATCCTAGCTGCTGTAGTCATGGCATGCAGGAGAGCAGTACTGTGGAGCCCTCTTGAGCTGGCCAATTTGGTGGCCATTGTAGAGCCCCAAGCTGGGGCCCTGTTTGGGGATGTGCCCTTGGCTAGGGCTAGGAGTGCAGTGTTGGAGGAGGTAGCAGTGTCACTGGAGGAGGCCACCGGTATCTCCAGGAGTCCAGAGCAGTGTCGCCACTGCTATGGGGACCTCTGACGGAGGGACCCAGACAGGCTTGCCTGTCTATGGGCACACACCAGGTGAGGCACAGTGCCAAGTCCAGGTAGGTTCTCCATCCATACACTGGTAGCGTCTGTCCGGGATTCACAGTGGGCATGTGTCCACCCCAGGGGGGCTGTCCAGTGTGGGCAGTTTTGGTCATGGTGGGGTTGCGGCATGGCTGGGCTGTGTGGGATCACACACACTGGGGGGGCCTTTGCTACTGTTTTGTACTGATGTTCCCCTCTCCATGTTTGCACCCTAGGCCCTGAGGAGAGGTGACGAGCCCAAGAGACACGGGCATGTGTGGATCAGGAGGCTGTCCCGCAACAGCCACATGATGGTGGGCCCCATCTACATCAGCGCCAAGATGTTGCAGATGCAGGTGAGTACCTTTCTTCATGGATATTCTGTGCATGCTGTGTTGCAGGGAAGGCGGCAGGGCATGGCCACCATCCATTGACGCCACTGACGTGCACGCCACATGGTACACTCAGCACTGTCCTGTGGCACTGCATGTGTGGGTGTGCATCGCTGGTGGTCCATGCATGCAGCAGGCACATGGCTGTGCCACTGTCTTCGCACCACATAGCCATGTCACTGTACAGCCACGGTGGTGCTGTGTGGGACTTGGGCAGTGGGTATATGCAGTGGTCCACATGGCTGTGTGCAAATGGGTGGGCAGGTCTTGTGGACATGATCACTATGGGTGGTCGCACACCATCACAGGGGCGTGGCCCACAGCTGTATGCCATGCACAATGGGTGGACTGCAGGGGGATAGACATTCATACCTATTGACTCTGCTCCCTTGTCTTAGGTGGTCGGCATTGGATTGCTCTGGAGAGGGACTTGCAGGAGTTGCTGCAGCTTTCAAAGGCATCCCTTGAAATCCTCCAGTGGCAAGAGAGGCATGGTGTGTGGAGATGGAGGTCACACAAACGCCACAGGACCAAAGAGCGGGGTGGACGTTAGGCTCTCAGTGCCCCCCGGATGATTGTTACCTCCCTGGACCCACCCTCACACCCCTTCTTCCCTCTCCCAGTTGTTCACCCCTGCCTCTTACCCGCCCCCTACCTGGTTTGTGGCCCTTTCCCCCTGTTGTATATATCTATGTATATAGTTGTGTTTCTTGACTATTTATAATACATTTGTTTTGTTATGACAGCTGTGGTGGTCTATGACTTGCAGTGGGCTACAGGTGCTCAGCTGCAGTGGTGTGCATGGCATCAGGGTTGGTGCAGGCATGGGCATGTGTGTGTCCAGATGGGAACCACCTATGGTGTGGGTGGGGGAATCAGTCACTGTTCGTGGTTTGTGTGTTGTTCTCTGTGCACTGGTTGCCTGTGCAGTGGTCCACGGTGCACGCTCTGTGTCCATGGTGCCCCTGTCAGACCATCCATGGGCTGTGCAGCTGACACCTTTGCATGCCTGTGATATGCACCATCTGCTGGGATGTCAGTTGTGGCTGTCCATGCTGGACAACCACTGTACCTGGCACAATGCCAGGTTGCCTCCTGTCACCAGTGTGGTGCACGTCTGCCTCGGTTGGCACTGTGGCCTCCGCTGTTTTTGTTCCCCCTCCATGCTGTCGCTTGTGTCTGTTGCAGGGGATGTGCTCCACTGTCTGTCACTTGTGCTCCAGCCGTGTGCTGGTGGTGTATGACTTCATGGTGCATGCACAGGGTGGCTGGTACACCTGTGCCATGGAGGATGCTAGCCATGGGTACATGGCTGCTGTGGTCACATGCCAGTGGTCTGTTGACCCACTACTGTGTTCCTGTGTTGGTGTGCACTTGGGTATGGGTTGGTGTTTGTCCATGCACTGTGTTGCATCCTGTGTGGTGCATGCTTCCATGCACCACTGTGGGCTTCTTTGCTGGCTGTTGAGGCCAGTGCTGGGATGGGGTGTGTCCTTGGGAGGGTCTGCAGGGTGCTGTACCACTGGTGGTGGTGTCCAGGGCATGCCCTGTTGCATGTGTGGTACCTCATGTGCCGATGCATGGTCAGTCTCTCAGCTGTACATCGGGGGGCCATGCAGGGTGACACTGTGTCTGCAGTTGTTGCTTTGGTGTCTGCTGCTGCATGCTTCAAGGTGCTTGTGGTGGGGCTACCTTGCATGTCTCAATGGTGCACAGGGTTGCATTGTCACAGTGGGGGTGGTAGCATGCATGGGGTGTCCTGCAGTGTTGGGCACTGCTCCTAGGCAGGGTGTCTGTGGAATGCTGTGCAGGGTATGCTCTGCATTGGTGGGATGGTGTAGCATGGGGTGGATGGACCTCCTCATTTGCCGGTCACAGCTTGCCAGGGGGTGTGCTGGGGCACCATGCCCCAGCTGTAGGATTGTGGCTGGTTTCCATTGGCTGGTGGTTCTTCCAGCTCTCCTCAGGTTGTGCGGTGCATGGGGTGTGGGGGGTGATGTCTGTTCTGCTGTGTGCTCCTCTGCCCATATCTTCCATGTGTGGGGCACCCCTGCATCCTGTCCTGGAGCATCCCTGGTTGTGCTGATGAGCAGCTACCCTGCTCCACTGTGCATCCCTGGTTGTGCTATTGCACACCAGACCTGCACCACTGCGCATCACTGGTTGTGCCATGGTGCAGTTGCCGCAATATTCAGTTGTGTGGCGCAAGCACATCTAGCCCTGCACAATGTTTGAATATCGCGTGTGTTGCGCATAGGCGCACTGTACTTGCACCTGCTCCTGCTATTGCGCTACTTTGTGGTGCAGTTTGAATATCTGGGCCAAAGTGTTTATAATAAATTAAAGTATAAATCATTTCAAGTGAATTTACTCAAAGTGTTACCCATAGTTTGTTTCTCTTTCAGCTCTTTTTCCATTATTAAAGTCCATCATTTTTTCTTTTAATAGGATAATTTCAAACAGAATTGCTGGCAGTGAAGTAGACCAACACTGGGAAATGTTATAGTGCTATTAGATAAAGCACATTGGTAAAACATGGTACTGTACTCTCTGAGCAACCTAAGATTTTAATTACTGTTATATCCCGCAAATAATATTATTTCACTATTATTATAAGAAACATTTCTGTCTAGATCTTTATACATGGGAATATAAATCATCCTGGTAAAGCTTAAATCCATTTAACTAATCAGATATTCAGGTAGGGAAATGGGCAGACTAGGTGGGCCAAGTGGTCCTTATCTGCCATCAAAGTTTACGTTTCTATGTTTCTATACAAGATAGCAAGAAACATCTGTAATTTTCTTTATAACTGGACTTTAAAGAATGCAGAAGAATGTACAGTAATGAAGAAAGGCTTCACATTCCAATGATCATTAAAGCCAGACAGCTTTAATGTATTTAACATGAAAATCCAACTTGATTCTCCACAACTTAATGCAGTTGATCCCCCCCACACACACACACATTTTAAAAGGCACATGATCAATTGCCATATAGTGTACCTCATGATTTTTCACATCTTCCACTGTTGACAAATGTTTCCCTATGGGGTGAGGCAGATCAAGTTGGTGTATTGCTCAGTAGTGTTCCTGCACATGTTCCTTTAAACTTTATGTGGTCTGTTCAACATAAATACACCCACAGGAGCACCACAGAGCATAAACAACAAAGTGTGTGTTACATAGACTTTGACGGCAGATAAGGACTGCTAGGCCCATCTAGTCTGCCCATTTGATTTGCCCATTACATTTGATAAAATTGTTTATGTACACCTTTTTATTTCCAACTTTGCCAGATTATTGAACACTCTACCTTGCACTGCATGTTTGCAGGTAATGCAACATTTGCAGGGAAAAAATCCTATTGGCTTTTCCCCTATCCAAGGTACATAATCCCAGCACCCCCCACCACAAAAGCAGATCACAAGGCACAATATGCTCAAATTCATAGCAATTTATTAAGGCAGAGAGAAGTGCAAACCTCAAAAGTGCTGGTGCACAGACCAGGGAACATACAGGCAGGACCCCACTGACTTCAACCTTTTTGCCCATTGTTTAATTTAAGATTACAAACAACAAATTGAAATACAAGCTAGAGTAGATGCTTGTGAACTAAATGTAGCATTCTTCAAAGCTCACCCAGACTTTGCTGACTATGAGTCTGTGTTCAGTCATGCCGTCTTAAAACAAGAGGAAAGACTTAACTAAAACAACACAAATTTGAAAGGGATCACCAGGATTATATTCTGGATAGAGAGTTCACTTGGAAAAAACAACAGAGATTTAAACCTGGTGGTCCAAAGTCACAAGGTAGAAATCGGAAGTATCAGCATCATAAAAAGAACAATTCTACTCCTAAAAATGTGTCCAGACAAACTGATAATGCTTCAACTCTGAAATCTATCTTAAAGAATTCAAACCTGAATCAAACATTTGAGTATTTTACCTTTAATTCAGAGACTGAATCCTCCAATGATTTTTTAGAAGAGGAGGAGCTGGGTGAAGAGGAGCAATGGGGGCACCTAATGACATCCAGGCCACTATGCAGCCCATGGTCAGTACACTTCAGACTGACTACCCTCGAGCAAAGAAAACTAGGAGAGGGGGTGCAAACAACATGAACGCTGGAACAGAACGTCAGAGCTGGATATAGGGAAAGAACACCAACCACTGCAGAATCAACAAATGAACTACAGAGACAGCACCATGCATTTCTGCTTAAAGTTGAACCAGCATAATATTTTGTGGTGATTTGCAAATGCAGCCCATGATGCTTTGCATTATGGGGGCATGTGTGATTTTGTATTTCTTTGAAACTCGCTTCCTGGCCAATGCCCTTTGGGGTAAATCTATTGCCTTCAGTGCTGTTTGTTTTTTTACAGCGATGAAAAGAACATACCACAAAAAGAAATAAATGTGGTCAGTTTGTCTTCTTTATACTGAACAGTGACCATCTCAAGGTACTGTCCAAAAGTTTAAACTTCATACCTACACAAATCCCCCATTTGATTTATACATTGATATAAAGAAGTTTACATGGGAAATCAATTTAAAGGTATTCTTCTTCAAACACAATGCTGACAACAACAGTAATAACAATATGGGTCTATTGCCTGAAAATTCTATCTTGGATAGCAGTGGTATACCTCCCATAGTTGGTACAACATTGTTTAAAAGATCTTCTAAATGTATTCCTGCCTATTCTACTGCAGTATTCAGGTTGAAAAAACAACCCTTTCAGAGATTAAACAGAAATTTAGTACCATTAACAATTCTGGATATTGTAACTTTTCAAGACAGGAACGGACTGCACTTCAAGAACTGCAGGATAACCCCCACAATATACTGAAACCAACAGATAAAGGGGGATCAGTAGTCCTGATGGACACTGAAAAATCTAAGCAGAAATTTTTAGACATTGCCCAGGAAGACGTTAGGCAAGGGAGACAAAATGTTGGATGTGAGGAACATTGGGAACAAATGGAGTTGGAGAAGACAGAAAGGAATATTTATATACTAGGAGATTCAATACTGAAATACAAGGATAGATATACATCTAGAGACAATAAAGAGATTATAACAGCAAGTTATTTCTCGGGGCAAAGATAAGAGATGTAAAAGAAATGTCAGGAGATATTGTTAGAGAAAAAGATGGATCAGCAGTCTTGATTTTGCACTTAGGGGTTAATAATATCAGAAATCAAGAATTAGGAGACATACAAAAAGAATTTGAAGAAACAAAGATGGAAGCGGAAAAGTTGAAATGTAAAATATATTTTTCAAAGGTTTTACCTTTGTCAAAAGAAACTTGTATTAATAATAATAAAATAAAACAATTAAATAATTGGCTTAGACAGTGGCCATTACATAATAATCTGGGTTGCATAAAACATTGGAAGAAGTATATCTATGAGCCGTCATACTTTGGTAGAGATGGACTACACTTAAGTAAGAAAGGTAGTAGAAAGTTAGGGATGGACATGAAAGGTAGCAGAAAGTTAGGGGTGAACATTAAATTAGTGGTAGATAGTAATTTAAACTAAGGTATGAGTGGAAAAGAAAGAACTTAAGGTAAAGAAGAAAAATGAGAAATCAGAACATAAACTGAAAAAAATAAAAGGAGGAATGTCTATATGGTTACTTAATGCTAGGAGTTTAAATATTGAAAAGAAGGCTGAATTAGAAGTAAAATTGGTTAGTGAAAATATAGACATGTGTATGATAACCAAAACTTGGTGGGACCTAGAAGTGCAATGGAATAGGGGTAACAAGGGATATAAAGTTTATTCTAGAGCTAGAAGGAATAGAAAAGGGGGGTAGTAGCTATCTATATTAAAGAAGAAATAGATAGAAGTTTATATAAAGAAAGTGAAAATGAAAAAATAGAATCATTATGGATTCAAGTAATGAGAGGGGTAGACAAAAAGATTCTGTTTGGATTATATTATAGACCACCAAGTAGTAGTGAGGAAATCAATAAAATAATAAATGAGGAAATTGGATGGATGACAATGGAAGGAGATGTTGTTATAACAGATTTTAATTATCCTGATGTATGTTGGGAAAAATGTAGAAGTAGGAACACTAATAGTGGAGCATTTGTACAACAGCTAGAAACAAGTTTGGTGCAGTTAATAAATAAACCAACTAGAGGAGAAACTATCTTGGACTTACTGTTGACAAATAGAATATATATTGTTAAAGAAATTAGGATAAGAGAACAGTTGGGAAATAGTGATTATGCAATCGTGACTTTCAGAATTAAACAGTAAGTCACATGCATAAGGGAAAACAGTAGTAAAAAATTATAATAAAGCAGATTTTCAAAGAATTAAGAGACAATTAAAAATGGAATTGGAAACAGAGTTTAAGTGATAAAACAATGGGGCAAATGTGGGAAGAATTAAAAAAACAGGTTATTAAAATTAGAAAAGAAGTATGTGCCAGATAAGGAACTTTATAATAAAAGAGAAAAAAACATTGTGGTGTACTAGTAAGGTAATAAAATCATGTCTAAAGAAAAATAAAGCATTTAAGAGAATGAACATATTAGGAACAGATGATGTGAGACTGTATTATAAAAATTGTTTAAAATAAGTGAAACAGAATATAAAGAAGGAAAGAAGAAAATTTGAGGTCAAACTGGCCTATAGAAAAGATCATGGGAAAAGTTTTTACACATATATAAACCAACAGAGGAGAGGCAAACAAGGTATAGGACCATTAAATATTGATGGTAGGGAAATTAAAGATTCTGGTGAGATGGCAAACACATTGAATGAATTATTTGGATCAGTTTTTAAAGGAGGGAGTGAATTAAAGAAAGTAAAAATTAATAAAAACCATCAAAATCTGGAAATATCAATAAGAAAGGAAGAAGTAGAAAGAATAATAAATAAAGTAAACATGCATAAATCTGCTGGACCTGATTTGTTGCATCCAAGATATATCAGGGAGGTACTACCTTTAATATCAGAAGCATTAGTGTGGATATTTAACAAGTCTTTTAGAACAAGAGAAGTACCGGAAGATTGGAGGCAGGCTTCTGTGATGCCCTTGTTTAAAAAGGGAAAGAAATCATTGCATTCAAACTATAGGCCAGTAAGCCTTACTACAATCTTGGGAAAAGTCGCTGAGAGTATATTGAAAATATAAATAGAGGAAGGTTTGGGTTTATTGGGATATACGGATGAGAAACAGCATGGATTTTAAAAAAATAGAGCATGTGGTACAAACCATTTATGCTTCGATGAAAATATAAATGAGAAATTAATCAATAATACATCTATAGATATAATATTTTTAGATTTTCAAAAAGCCTTTGACAAGGTGCCTCATGATAAGTTGATTGAGAAACTAGCAAAAATGGGATTGGATAGTCGTATTATCTTATGGATAAAAAACTGGTTGAGTGATAGAACTCAAAAAGTAAGAATAACAGGTAAACTATCTAGATCTATTAAAGTGGAAAGTGGGGTCCCTCAGGGATCCGTGCTGGGACCTGTTTTATTTTCACTATATATCAGTGACTTGCATCAGGGGGTTACTAATCAAGTACAGTGTATGCCGCTTGCAACAGACTAATATGTCCACTATGTAAAAGTCCATTACAACTGGCATCCACTACAACCATTTACCATTATTTGCTATTCAAGAATCACTCAGAAGCATAGCATGGGTTGCATTGCGCTAAGAGTGATTTTTACAGTTCTTTTGTGATTTTTGTTAGCTATAGAGATTATCCTGGCAAGCCATACCAGTGTACTTTATTGAAAAAAAAAAACAAAAAAACAAAGCAAACCACACTAAAAAAAGTGCTGTGAACTGTGCAAGCTCGTGTTGGTGCATAAACACTTTACTGTTCGACACTATTCACTTCATAGTGTACATTTCCTGGATCTAAACATTTCCAAAAATACAGACGGTACAATTTCCACAGATCTGTATAGTAAACCCACTGATTGCAATAGTTTGTTACTATCTAGCAGTTTCCACCCCTGCTGTACCATCAACAACATCCCCAAATCTCAGTTTATGAGAGTGAAGCATAACTGGTCAGATCCAGAGCTGAATAATATCAGAAGTACTGAGCTTGTTCAATGCTTTAGGGCTAGGGTTACAGCTCAGCACTGTTACATAATGCACAGTCCCAGGTTGCAGAAATGCCAAGGGAACAGTTACTCCAGTATAGGACTAGGGATAAAACAACACCTGGGGATGCTCTTTTTAACACCATGTTTGTGTGCATAACTACCTCATCAGAGAAACTATAAACAAATTTTGGCACATCCTCTGCACTGAGGCTGCCCTCATGGAAGTGGCAAGTGTGCCACCAAAGATTGTGTACAAGTGAGGTACAAACCTCAGAGATGCCCTTGTACATAGTTTTGTACCAGTTACAAAGTCTGTGGGATAGTTGCCAGGATCACCGAAGGGCAGCTTTCAGTGTGGAAGGTGTGCCCAGTGTAAAGTTGTTGTAAAAAACTAATTTTCTCCTCCTGTAGTAATAACAAGTCTTTTGAGAGTAGACACTTTATTAATTGCAGCACTTCAAATGTAATCCACCTGTACTTGTAAATCATTTTACATGGACAAAAATTAGTCACCCTTTAAAAACTAGACTTGCGAACACCTTAGTTCTGTTAGGTTGGAGGATGGTAAGAGTGCTTTAAGCATACACATCTCCTCTCAAAATGATGGATAGAACCACAAGTTTACATTTTGTGGGATTGACCATGCCTTTGTTGGCCCTAGGGGTGGGGATGTTGGCACCTTGCTAGCTGAAAAAAGAATCATTTTGTATCTATGCATTAGGTGCACTTAAACCACCAGGCCTTAATGATGGCATTGATCTTTCTGTCCATCTACATAAATAAGCTTTTGATGTAATATGATATCAATTCTCTGGTTTTCAGTTTGGGGGGGTTCAAGTTATACTGGTTAAATCTATAGACAATTACATTGCTATTTCATTCTTGTTTATGTTCTGCTTCAGTGTTCAATTTCATGGGATTATGTTCATTTAAACTTAAGAATATGGTATATCTAGTTACATATTTGGGGGTACATTTAACTGGATTACATAAATGATGTGCCTTCTTTTTATTGTGTTGATATTGTGGTTATATACCTATAAATAGGCATATCAAGCTTGTGCAATTTTGTGTCTTTATATGCTTAGTAAAATAGTGGAAAGACAAAGTGTACTTCAGTCACAATTTCTATTAGAGCTACTGTACTCTATATGGATGCCCTCCTTTTTTTGTGCATATTTAACCAAGTATCTGTTTTGTCTCAACTATTTCCTATTTTTGGGTAATATTTAAGATTATCACTGTTTTTAATATCCTTTTCTATGCATGGGTTGCATTAGTTTTGTACATATGAAAATGTGCATTTACAGAATTTTTTGCTTTGTAAGTATTTTGTATCTTAATTTATGTTATATATTTATTGTATTCCACGCATATTATGTTTATTAAGCAATCAAATATTCAGCACTGTCACTTTAAGAGCTGGATTTAAAAGGAGGATGGTTTTACCAGTGGGAACTTCCTGAAGAAGCTTCGACGAAACCAGTTGAAGTCAGCGGGGTCCTGTCTGCATGTTCCCTGGTCTGTGCACCAGCACTTTTGAGGTTTGCACTTTTTTCTGCCTTAATAAATTGTTGTGAATTTGAGCATATTGTACCTTGTGGTCTTGTTTTGTGGTGGGTAGTGCTGGGATTCTTTTCTTTGGTTTATGTTTGATCCATTCGCACACCCGGCTGGTGGGCGGCTTCGCATGAGCCTTGATTTTCTCCTATCCAACCATGTGCTTCACTGTCCTTGAATTCACTATGTATCAGCAAATCTTTTATACTTTTACCTTTTTGAAAGGTTATTAATGGTCTTAAATTCTGTTTGAAAATGGAACAACCAGAGTTGATGTTTATGATTAAACTAGCCACAAATATATTCTTTAGTTAGATTTAACTGGGTTCATGTTTCTGCTCAACTGCTAAAATGACCATAACAACTAAACAAAATTATACCTGGCAATGCATTATGCATTAATTGTTTCTTACATTGGGAATTTAATGTTTTTTTTTATAGTTACCATTGTTTATTGGTAATTTTGCATGATATCAATTTCAGGCTCTACATAAATGTGTTTATTATTAATTGGAGAACAATATGTTTATATATCCTCTGGAATTCAGTTTGGATTATATAAGTAACACTCATGGACAATGAATTTGTTAATTCAGAGATGTCTATAACTTTCCATTATGGGTCTATATAATCTTAAACAATTTCCTTAATAAAGAAGTTTAAAACAAAAAATTGTTTCTTACATTCATCGCTTTAAAGTTTTTAAACATGCTGATTTAATTGTCTAACACTGAGACTGAGGAAAAATCTGGTGAATTCAAATACTTCTGTAATTTCAGGGATATCAAGATACACCCAAATGATTACTAAATGATTTTAACACCTGAAGTAGCCAATGTGCATAAACTGGAGTGGTATTATTTGGCAAGGAGAAAAAACAGTCGTGTTTGATTCCTTTTTTGGCACATGGCCTCTGAATCCTTAGAATTCTGGACAGACCAGTAGCTAATTTTACCACACCCACCTACTGTACCTGGTGTGGGAAAAGGGAGCAGGCATAAGGAATAAGTTTTAAATCACATGAAAGTCCTAATGAACACCGTGGTTTCAAGATGTTACTTAGTTTTCTGGCCACTGAATTCTGAACTGAGTGGATTTTTTTGCTACATAATTTAATCAGGAATCAGAATGTAGTGACTGTAATAGCCATGCGCAGTCTCTGCATGTAAGCGAGTATGTATGGCTGACGGTACTATAATTTTCAGGTTTCAGATCTGTAGTGAGATGTGTTCAATACAAAATTTCAAAAACCTGCAGCTTCAGTATTACAGTAAGGAACCCAGCTGCCTTTACGTTCAAGACCCTGCAGTATAAGTTCATGTTTTACTTTCCTGCAGTGTAGGGTGTGCTACTTTTAGTAGCCATTAGTTGTTGCATGGGGAAGAGCAATACATTATGAAATAATATGTGTCTGAGGCAGAGTCACACATGGCATTACAAAAACAGAACTCAATGGAAAATAATCTTTACCCAACTTGACCGGATGGATTTCATTTTGAACCTGTGTGTCACAGTACAAGAAAAGCGCAGTTGGGCTACTTTAAAATGACATTGCTTGCATTAAAACACAGGTACTGAAAGAAGCTAAAGTGTTTATGTTTTCCTTTTGCTGAAAAGACCTTTACCAGCTTCCATTGGTGTTACTGGCACATAGAAACTCTAATGAGTACAGTAGTACAATATCGTAGTTCTTTGAGAAAATACCCCTTTCCTGCTTTAGGCAGATATATATATATATATATATATATATATAGAGAGAGAGAGAGAGAGAGAGATAGCATTTCTTGAAGAAAATGTTACATGACTGAAAGGCAGGGAAATAAGTAATTTTCTGCAGGAGGGATTTCTAGAAACTTTACAGATCCTCTAGATGGCTGAAATGTCCCTCATGTTTTCAGAAGTTAATATACATAGTGGGGTAGCAAGAAAACAGTGTAGTAGTGGGGGTGGGGAGCCAAAGGAAGCATACTATGGTGAATGGAGAGGATGCAGAGAGATGTGCTTCAGCTCCACTCAGTGGAAGGAGACAGCTGTGGTGCATTTGCAGTCATGTGCTACCAGTGCCCTTTCTCAATATAATTATATTATGCCATGTATAGTTTTCACTGTGTATCCATAAAAAGAGATTTGCTGGGCTTAGAAATACTGTTGATTGTTATTTGAGCACTCCTCTCCTGAGGGATTTGTTCAAACTGCAAACTGCAGTCTGTGAAAAAGCCAGAACTGCTCTGTTTACTGCACCTTCTGATAAAGATTCTAAAAAGATTGTTTTTAATTGGACACAATCCTACTCTGCAAGACCTTAGGCCTTAAAGGAAATGTAAATAGTGTTGTGCACATTTAAAAAAAAAGTTGTAACTCTAAGCATATGTAAAGTCTGTTTTGTCACCCCAGAGTTTATGTTTTGTGTGTTTTGAAATAGTCATTATTTTTTTTATTACAGGTCCCGCATTAATACATACTTTTCCCCTTCCAATACTATTTTTTTTTTTATTTCATACTAAGGTGAGAAAAAGAGCCAGTAGTCTGAGGCCCATAATGCTCTTATACTAGATCAAAGGATAGTATGCTAGATTATACCCTGAACTGATGAACTTATCCAAGCATTGTTTAAAAATAGTCTTAGAATCACTCAGAACTATAGAGGGTGGAAGTTTGTTCCATGGCCCAACATTACGAAGAGTGAAGAAATATTTACAATTCTTTTTTTTAAAAGGGTTTCCTAATTAACTGAAATGGATGACCTCTAATATCGTATGGAGAAGACCTGAGCTGAAGATCTAACTCAGTCATGATATAGGGATCATGTATCACATCATATAAAAATAAAAGATCGCCTCTCAGACGTCGAGTGGAAAGTGACATCAGGTTCAAGGAATTTAACCTTTGTTCATCAGATAAGGATTTAAAACCAGATACATTTTTTTGTAAATTTTCTTTGTACCTTTTTGAGAAATCCACAATCATATTTTTTAAATGGGAACCATATCTGTGATGCGTACTCAAGATGGGGCCTGACGTAAGACCTATATAAAGGCATGAGCACATTTTGATCTCTAGAAGTAATGTTACAAAGAATTGACTGGGCAATTTTATTAGATGTACTGATAACAGAATGCAAGTGTTTCGAATATGTAAGATCATTTGAGATGGAAATACCTAAATCCTTCTCGTCTGTAGTGGCACTAAGCAATAAGTCACTTATATTGTATGAGAAGGTGGGGTTATTTGATCCAAGATGCATCACTTTGCATTTCATGGTATTGAGCTGCATGCCCCATGTTTTAACCCAAATTGAGATACTGTCAAGATCCTGCTGGATAAGATCTATTTGATCTTGATTTGAACAGGGCCCCCAATCTTAACATCATCTGCATATTTAGTTGTAAAAGAGATGCTGTTTTTGGTGAAATCAGAAATAAAAACTTGAAATAAGCAAGGACCAAGAATGGAGCCTTGTGGAACACCGCTCAATACCCTACCAATGTTTTATAGTTTGCCATTAATTATTACTCTTTGCATTCTGTTACAAAGCCAATTCTCAATCCAGGCTATAATAAAGTAATTAATGTTTAATTTCTTTAACTTAAGGCTTAAAGCCCAATGAGGCATAGTGTCAAAGGCCTTGCTGAAATCGATAAAGATAATATTGTAAGGCACTTTGTTGTCCAGGAAAGAGCTAAACTGTTTGTAGAAACAAAGTAAATTTGTAGTGCAACTTCTGCCCTTTCTGAAACCATGTTGATCTAAATCACTAGCATCTATAAAGGGCACGATGATATTCTTAAGGAGACTCTCCAGAACTTTACAGATGGTAGAAGTTAAACTAATAGGTCTGTAGTTCTCCCAAAGATGTTTAGAGTCCTTTTTATGTTGGCATGCTTGCACAGCCAACATTTTGCGGCAGTGGAGATTTGGAGGCGTGGTTGCTGTTGGGCGAATGCAGGGCCCGCATCGGTAGGTGCGTCCCTCATTCCCCAATCAGCCTGCATGCTGGCGCCACACCATGCATACCAATGTGGTGAGCACATCTGAGGAAAAGTCCGCTGCAGTCCAAGCAAAGCTCGTCAGATGCAGCAGACCCTTCCTACAGTACATGCTTGGACACATTGTATTCAATGCGGTGGCGTAACACAACCAGGTGCCCAATCCCCCTGCCAACTACTGTGGCCACAAATATGTGCCGACAGGGAGCCCTCCCCATCAGCATAAAGCAGTCCCCATTTCACTTATATGCTGAGGGGTTCCCAATCCCCTCAGCTCTTGCCCCCCCCCCGCTTTCCTTGTGTACCGACGAGGGTGCCCAATCCCGTCAGCATAAATGAACCCCCTTTTGTTGTATGCCAATGAGGGTGCCCAATCCCTGTCAGCTGCAGCAACCTCCAAACAGTTAGGTGGCACACTGGGAGCCCAACCCAGTGTGCCAAATCCCCTGAGAAAAAAAAACTGTCCCGCGATGTTTGTTTTTTTCACCCTGTAACACAAAAACGGTCCCTCATAATCTCCCTACCCACTACCCACACCCATCCACTGCACACCCTACCTCCCCACACACACACCCTCACCCCATACTTACCTCCGGAGTCCAGCACGACGATCTTCGGTGGACCGGGAACACGTCTGCACTCTTCAAAGCTGACCACGTACTGAGGAAATGCTGGTAAGCTGTATAATGGAATAAATAGGGTTTTTTTTCAACTTTGATGCATATCTCAGGCATTTTTTGAAATTTTGGCACCAAATTTTCAACATGGGGTTTTTGGGACCCCTCCTCATGAATTCTTGCACTGTCATGGCGTTATTCAATCCCAAAAGGTGATTTTGAAGTCACTGCACAGAATCACCTTTCAGGAATGAGGAACGAAATGATAGTGCCAGTGTTCATGAGGGGGGCTCTCAAAAAGCCTATGTTGCAAATTTGGTGGGAAAAATCAAACAAATGACTGTTTTATGAGCGTGCGTTGCGCAGTCACTATGCACACTCATAACTTAGCGAATTTGCAATATTTTCATGCCACATGTTCAGCACTGGAAGTTTTCCACACCTTCTTGTGAACTGTACAGCTGTCATTTTTCACATCCTGCCTGAAATGTGTTTTCACACTTCCAGGTGCAGAATAGCATGGTCGATGTGGGAAATCAGTGTTTGGGACAAATTACAAAAATGACAGTTACACGGTTCATGAGCAGAGGCCCTAAAATGCCTATGCTGAAAATTTGGTGACGATACTCCTCAGCATGACTGTGTAATGAGCGTGTGTTGTGCAGTTTGCACACACGCTCATAAGTTTGCGAATTTATAATATTTTTACTCCAGATTTTCAACATTGCCATTGTTGTGCACCTCCTTATGAACAGTACAGCTGTCATTTTTCACATCCTGACCAAAATGTGTTTTTGCACGTCTGGTGCAGAATAGCACGGTCACTGTGGAAAGTCCATGTTCAAGACACATTATGAAAATGACAGTGACATTGTTCATTAGCAGAGGTCCTAAAATACCTATGTTGAAAATTTGGAGCTGAAAGTCCATAAAATTAGTGTTTTACGAGCGTGCATTGTGCAGTTTGCACACATGCTCGTGACTTTGTGCATTTGTAATATTTTCACTCCACATGTTCAAAATTGGCATTTTTCCACACCTCCTTATGAACAGTACAGCTATCATTTTACATATCCTGCCTGAAATGTGTTTTCGCTCATCCGGCGCACAATCGCACGGACGTTGTGCGAAATCATTTTTCGGGGCAGTTTGAGGAAATAACGATGACACTGTTCATGAGTAGAGGTCCTAAAATGCCTATGTTGAAAATTTAGTGCCGAAAGTCCATAAAATTACTGTGCTGCAAGTGTGCATTGTGCAGTTTTCATGCAGCCTTGTAACTTAGTACATTTGCAATATTTTCATGCCAGATTTTCACCACTGGCATTTGTGCACACCTCCTTATCAACAGTACAGCTGCCATTTTTCACAGCCTGCCCACAATGCATTCCCACAACTGTGGTGCACAATTACATGCTCACTGTGGTAAATCACCTTTTGGGACACATTAACAAAATCACAGCTCCACTGTTCATGAGGGGAGGTCCCAAAATACCTATGTTGAAAATGCGCCTAAAAAACTCCCACAAATAATTGAGTTGCGGACGACTTCTGTGCAGTTTGTATGCATGTTCATTGCTTCACCAATATTTCATATTGCCATTCCAGATTTTCAACATTGCCATTTTTTACACCTCCTCATGAACAATACAGTTGTCATTCTCCACATCCTACCCAAACCTGTGTTTTCATCCCTCTGTCACCAAATATCACAGCCGCTGTGCAAAACCACCTTTCAGCTAACAAAGTGATTGTGCCGCTTTTCATGAGGTGGCCCATGCTGAACATGTAGAGTGAAACTACCACTATACGCCTATGGTGTTACGGTTTCCAACTGTAGCACCCCACCCGGTATGGACTGACAGGCATCAGGGTTGTGACTTGGGATCATCAGATGTAATGCTCACACCATTCCACCCCCCCACACCCACCCTGCAGCCCCTGACAGGCATTGTGGTGTGTCTTGCACTGTTCAGCCACAAACTTCACCCCTCACTCCTATACTGCACCCACATCAGCGTATTCCATTATGGAATGGGGTAAGTATAATGCCCAAAGACTCCAAAGCACACCATGACACTTGTCAGTGTCTACAGGGTAGGGTGAGGTACAATGGCATGAGCATTATAGCTGATGGCCCAAAGGCACACCCCAATTCCTGTCGCTCTCTACAGGGTGGGGGTGGAGTTGGCGTCACTTCAATACTTCCCTGCCATTCCTATTATGTGCCTCTAGCTCCACCACTGCCAATGCCAATGCCCAGCACAACAACATTTGGCACTGACAAATGCTTGTTGTGTATTGGAATGACAGCTTCCTTCCATTCATTGGGTATAAAATTATTTTTCATAAAGAGTTCAAACAAGATCTTAAGTGGAAGTGCAAGGAGATCAGCCAATAGGTATAAAAGATGACCTGCTATATTACCAGGTCCTAAACAATATTTTCCATTTAGTGTTTTTAGTTTATCTTTAATAATTTCTTCAGTAAAACAGACTGGAGGATAAGAATGATTTAGGATAAGCTTAAAAGAAAAAAAAATCTGTGTAAAGATTTTACAAAATTCTGTATTAAATACATCAGCCATGGTTTTTGAGTCATGGATGAGGTGGTTATTTGTTTTCAGGGGCTCAGACTTACAGGAAGTTTTCTTTAAGGAGTTTATATAAGAATAAAATTGATGTGTGTTTGATTTAGTGGCTGAAAGGGCTAGTTTTAATTCCCACCTAGATTTAGCTTTTCTAATGCAAGATTTATATTTTTGATTAGCTTTTTTGTAAAGCACCCAGTTAGATGTAGTCTTATTTTTTAGGAAATTCCTATGTTTTTTATTTTTGTATCTAATCAATTTCTTAATGGTTTGATTCATCCATTTTGGAATTTGTTTCCCATCAGGTTTTTTTTTATTTTAGACGGGATATAAGTATCCCTTAGACTGATAATTAAGGATTTGAAAATATCCCAACACTGCTGTGGGGATTGATGTAAAAAAGCAGACTCCCAGTCAAATACCTCTAGACTAAGCTTTAAATCAAATAGGTTACCTTTTTTCATATAGATAAATAACAGAGGAGTTATAATTGTAAGTTGAATAAATACGTAAAGTAAAAAAGACTGAATAATGATCACTGTTTCCAATAGGGGCAGATATATTAACATCTGTAATATCCAAATTAGCACTGGTAAGGATGATGTCCAGAATATTATTTCCCCTTGTAGCAGATGTAACCCATTGTTTCATATTTAGAGTTTTGTACCCCTAGAACTAGAAGCAAAAGAAGAAGTCCAGTTTATATCTGGAATATTAAAATCACTGGAGATTATGACATTTCCGATTTGATTTGCAACTTTGATTTCAGACAAAATAGCATCTAATGTCTGGATAGTTGAGCTGGGGGAAAGGTAACATGACCCCAGAAGAAATAATTATTTATTTGTCAAAAATATTTTAAGCCATACAGTTTCAGTAGGAAAGTCATGAGTTTTAACTGTAGTTGAAATATTTACAGCATTAATTTTATTGTTTATGAAAACAGTAATTTCTTAGCAGTTCTGGAACCTAGTGACATCAGTTGAGCTTAACACTACAATGAAAAGGAACACTACGACATTGACTCTGTCCTATGTGGATTATACTATACTATACTACTAATTACCATATCAACATTCTTTATGGTCTTCTGTTCTGCTTCTCTGTTAATCACTGTCACAAGAAGATATAACTCATACATGCTTATTGTCAAAGTTAGCTTGGAGGTTTCTAAGCAATAACTTGAAATAGCTATAGACTTCAAAAACACTGCAATCAGAATCATTAGTAACCCAGAAGTCATTAGAGGTATGCATGGTTAGGAAGCAAAAATTATGCACCATACTACAGACCGCATCATCTCAGCAATGAGATGCTGCACCAGAGGTAGAACTTTAGATTGTTAAAGTTCAAACTCTGCAGTACAGTCACACTCCACCTATCATTCTAACAGTGGATTTATACAGTAGCTGAAGACCACAAGAGAACAGTGATCACTTAACTACCCTATGCTATCTGTTCTACTAAATGTAAATGTAATAAAACAATGTAAGCACCATATAGCCAATCATAAAAACTGCAAAGTTTGAAAAATTTAATTCTCGAGCAATAAATATTTTTAAAACATCCACTTCAGTCTTGTCCAGAGATCACTTTTTATACTCAGGTTTTAGAAAGGGAGTATGGAGGACTGTATGACTAATACACCCTCTAAAAGAAATATCAATATGATGGTATTTTTTTCCTTCTATCAGTGAAAGTGTACCAGTGATGTCATACTCATTGCTGAGTCCAAGTAGTACCTTAGGAGGCAGGGTCTAGAACTGGATTTGAGTGATTTACTCTAGGTTACAATACTTTAACTCCTTCGAAACTACATTCTTAAATGAAGCAACCTGAGATTTGGGTGCACTACCTTGTCACTGAACAATGTCAGTAGCTCCTTTATCAGTGACAAGTCTATTGCAATTCTCTGTGATATTGTCAACATCAGTAAATCCCAGGAATGCCTTGCCCAGTGTGGTTTTATCACAATCATTGCAGCAGTTTCCCTCTTTGACTTCAGCATTACTTTGAAAACTGGTGTAAATAGAGCTAATGCATATAAGAACTTGTTTCTCCATTGGACAGTCAGTGCACCCCACTGGGACTCTCTCCGCTGAAGGAGACCTCTAACTGAACTGAGAAAGCATCCTGTTTTCCCATGAGGCAAACAGATACAACTCTGGTATTCCCATCTCTGAAACACAGTGTTTAGTACCCTTTGGTTAAGAGATCCCTCATGGGTAATATGACCCATCCTGCTGAGAGAGTCTGTTATTATTAGGGGCGCTAAAACTAAATGGTTGGATAAGAATCTCCTCTCAGCAATGAGGAGTAGAGATAAAGCATGGGTTGTTGCCAAAAAGTCTAACCAACCTGATGACTGGTCTAAGTACCGATCCATGAGAACAACATGTAAGAAAGACATCCAAGCAGCAAAAACAGCATACTGTGATATGCTTCTTCAAAAATCCTGTGGTGATGCTAGGGTTTCTGGAACCATGTTTAAAGTTTTTTAAGGAAAGGCCCATCCTCACCTCTGACTGAAATGACTATAAATGATGCTAACTGCAATAACCAAAGCACGATTGCTACTTCGCTTAATGTTCACTTCTCTGATCTCTCAGATTTCCCGGTTAACTCTGTTTTACCCTCTGAGGAAATCATAAACCCTGCTGAATTTTTATCGACCCAGTTTAGTATTAAACCAGTCTCGACTATTGATGTATTAAGGCTTATGAGAGCCATTCCTGAACATGGCTGTCCTGGGTCCGATGGACTATTACCTAAGTTCCTTAAAGTTATTGCTGCTGACATTGCAGCCCCTGTTGCGAGAATACTCAGCTTATCTATTATGACCAGGATGGTGCCATCCATCTGGAAAATTGCACATGCTGTGCCAGTGCATAAGAAAGGAGATTCTAGAATGATGAGTAATTACAGACCAATTGCCATCTTATCTGTCTTGGATAAAATCCTACAGAAGGCTGTGTCTTCTCAGGTCACAGAGTATCTGCATAAAAACAATCTAGTATCCCCAGCCCAGCATGGCTTTAGGTCCAGCCACAGCACAACTACGGCACTATTACAATTTACTAATGATGTGCTGCTTAACATAGACAAAGGAAAACTCACTAGGGCCATTTTTATCGACCTCACAAAGGCCTTTGACTTGGTTGACCACTCTCTTCTGCTCTTCAAACTATCCTCTCTTGGTTTCTCAAATTCTGCCACGGCCTGAATTGGCAGTTACCTTCTAGGTAGGCAATAATTTGTTCAAATAGGGAATGTCGCATCCGATCGTGTCTCTACCTCAGTTGGTGTTCCCCAGGGTTCTATTCTTGGTCCTCTCCTTTTCTGTCTCTTTATAAATAATCCTCCCCCCTGTCTGGATCAACTTTGTCTCTTTTTTATGCGGACGATATGTTTATCTACTCTGCCACTAATGACATTTTGGAAATTCACACCTCCCTTCAATTTGACTTTGACTGCTTCTCATGCTTGGCTAAAACAAAATAAGCTCCTACTTAACACTAGCAAAATGGTGTCAATGCTCTTTGGGACTTCCCCTTAGGCTAAAAGCTTGTCATAACAGACTTTCCCTTTGTGGGCCTGATGGCATAACCCTGGATACAGTCACATCCTTCAGATACCTTGGGATGACCCTTGACCCCTCACTGAACTTTAATCTTCATGTTGCAGCCACTTGTAAGGCAGTAAACAGTAAACTTGGCCAGACTTACAAGGTAAGATCCTCCCTAAATTCGACAGCCAGGCTGGCCATTGCTCAGGGAATTCTTCGACCTTGCCTCAACCATGGTTCTATAGTTTACCTTAGTGCTGGCAAGCAAGTAATCCAGAAATGGAGCACTTGTTATAATAGTATTTGCCGCTTCACCCTTGAGGCTCCTAAACTAGCACATCGCTGTCAGCTCTATTCTTCTCTCAATTGGCTCACCCCATCCTCCTATTGTCTGTACACAGCTGGTTGTCTGGTTGATAAATTAACCCAGACTAGTACTCCAAGGTCCCTTATAAATCTGCTACAACAACCTGACTTGCTCTATACACTGATATCTACTGAAAATGCTTCCTTTGTTATGCCTAGATGTCTCACCAAGAAGGGTGAACTTGTATTTTCTGTATCTGCTCCCAGAATGTGGAACACCCTTCCACTCTATGTTAAACAATCGGCAACTCACCAGGCCTTTCAAAAAAGTTTAAGAACTCACCTTATGAGCTCAGGTCTCTGCTCCTGCTCTACCTTGTGATTGTCTCCACTCACTTGCACTACTACCACTGATCTTCCACCTTGAGAGTGGTACTTCCTCTCAGAACTTATGTACCCCAAGTGTTTGCTGTATATGTATTTCTTCAATCAATTATACTGTTTTCAAAATTCTATAAAAGTTTATGTCACTGTGATTACTGTTTGTCCTCATGCTATGTATATTCTACTTGTTGTTTCTGAATGTGCCATGAATTCAAAATTGTTACCGTATTTTCCTTCCAATTAGATGTTTTGTATTCTGTTGTGGACACTATGTATCTGCTGTTTCTGATGTGTAACCCTCATGCCTGAAAATAGGCAAAATCTCTTGTCTAGAGCACCTACCTGGTTAACAAAAATGAAATAAATAAATTATGTTCTCCTTGCCATCTAGGTGTACTGCATATAGTTGTGCATTTAAGCTATAAGTCAGATTCCACATCCTCATCAACTCTTTACAGAGTTTTGAAAATCTAGTGTCTCCCTGCTTGTTTAAGTAATTGAAAGGTTTAGCCTGTGGTTCAATGAGACTGCCAGCCTCCTCCCCGTTGCCCTATTTACAGGTACACTGTCTCTCTTTGCAGATGATATCTTGATGTACTTGCAAGAATCTAAAGAGGGCCTACCTGCTCTCCACCAGCTGCTCAGAGACTATGTATCAATCTCTGGACATAAAATAAAATGCGGCAAAAGTGAACTATTGCCTGTGGGTAAAGTGGTGAGGGAATACCTGCCATTAAATCATTGGATTTAATGGTGGTGGATAGCATCAAATATATGGGGGTGTGACTGGCCAACACATTATATAAAAATGAATTTGTTCCATTGCTGTAGTCCGTAAGGAAAGAATGTGCAAGGTGGCAGACTTTACTCCTTACTGTTTAGGATGGAGACATGTGGTTAAAATGTGTACACTGTCCAAATGTTTATACATGTTTCAAACCCTCCCAATGAGAGTTTTCCTTTCTTTTTTTTATGGCCATACGCTCACTCATACACAGTTTGATATGGCAGGGTAAATTCACACAAATTAAGTGCTCTGTCCTCCAGCTACCAACTAAAATAGGTGGATGCGGCTTACCAAACCTGGATGGCATACCTCCCAACTGGACCCCCCCCAGACCAAGTTAGCCTGAATGTTGCCAGAGAAAGAGCAATTAGGAGCAGGTATCTGATGTGGTGTATTATCCCTAGCACTCAGGGGACAACCCGGTCCTGTAATAGCTAACCCCTACACAAAAAAACTATTAAGAGTGTGGAATACTATTCATAAATACAGTACCTAGACCACCCCAAGACAATCTCCCTTAGGCCAGCCTGATAGCAACTTTCAGAACCAAGCAAGGATATCATATAATATGTTCATCCCTCAGGTAATTTTGAAACGATGCCAACTGGACCTTTATCAAGTGGAATCCTTATTCACTGGAGACCAATTCTGCCCATTCTTGGACTTCAAATCCTGGTATTGAATCCAGACAGGTGGCCTCTTTGCATACCTAAGACTCAGATCATGGGTACAGGGAACATCTGACCAGGAATGGCCCCTAGGTGACATATCCCATGCCAAACACATTCTTTACAAGCCCTCCCCCTAAACTTTAAATCACTAACTGCATTTTATGATCTGCTTGTAAGAGGTACTACCACAGTTACAGATAATATTATAACTAAGTGGAATACAGATTTGTGAATGAAGGTTACCCAACAAATATGGAAAGCAGCAGCCAACCACTTGAACACCAGCACCAGAAGTAATCACCTTAGGCAAATTCAGCTAAACTTCCTATATCGCACCTATCTAATTCCAGCCAAAGTGCACATATTTGACTCTGACAAATCCCCAGTATGCCCTAAGTGTAAGCAAGATGTGGGAGATTATCTGCATATGACCTTGCTTTGCCCTAAAATTGGTGCATTTCTCCTAGAAATGTACAATATAGTGCAAAATGTCCTAAGGTGCTTCTCCCTAGTATCCCAGCTGAGTTTATGCTTGGAGCAGAAACTGGGTTATGCGTGCCTAGAAAGGTAAAGACCCTGTAAAATTTAGCACTAATTAATGATAAAAACAAAACATATCACAATGCTGGCTAAGCAGAGACCCACCTAGTATTGCTCTATGGAGTAAGAATCTGTGACAGTGCCTGAAAATTGGAAACTTGCAGAACAGAGTCAACAGCACAGAGGCGAGTCATGAAGCTGTATGGTCTCTTCTTGAAAGGGCAATACAAGAGGGAATTTTCCCAGCATAGCATAACCAGTATGGTCCCTAATACACCTAAATGTAGCTTGAGCATTATGATCCTATTATATCCTTCTAGTAAGTGGTTTGTGGGGCAACCACACTATAAAATCATGCTGAATATTACACAAGTCCATGGAATTCAACTAAATATCTCATGCAACATGGTTCTGTACGTATAAAAATGGACTTTCCGTGATGTATCAATAAGAGTTTGCATGATGTATCATTATCATGTGTCTAACTCTATGTAATGCACTTTTACCTGTTTAATAAAAATATTTTTACAAAAAAAGTCATTATTAGCATTATTGTCCAGCAGCAGTGCAGGTAAAACGTATTTTTTAATCTTATGTGGCTTGTTTGCCTAACACCACACCCTGCTTTATTTTTGTTTATTTATTTTTCATTTTAATCTTTGGTAACAGGGTAAGGCCCACTAGGCACAAGTGCCTGTTTTCAGGGGCGACCTGGGAGCACTGGGTGGTTAAGTGACTTGTTCGAAGTCACACAGTATGCAAGTGGAGGTTGTGAGAATCAAACTCAGGTCTGGTCTGCTGGATGTATCAAGCTCGTTCACACCTCATTCCCCTAACCTCTAGGCTATACTCCTGTAACAGCTACAAACCTATGGAAGACAAGAAATTTTTATGTAGTGGAGCCTTACAAAAACATTGTATGTCAGAGTGCTTTAAAGTCATGAATTGTTGCATATGCCACTGGAAAAGAACAAGAACCCTAAATAGAGGGACATTAAAGAAAACTCAGGGAGGTTAAAAGGAGAAGGAAGAAAGAAAAAGAAAGAAAGAAAGAAAGAAAGAAAGAAAGAAAGAAAGAAAGAAAGAAAGAAAGAAAGAAAGAGGAGCACAGCGTGGTTAAGCAACTAGCTCAATGTCATACAATAAGAAAGTCCTGCTGGTGTGATTCAGCTGGGGTCTACTGATCTACCGCCCTGTGCTGTAATTATCAGGCTGCTGTACCTCTCACAATGCCACGGGTCTGTTCCTATAGCAAACCTTTTGTATTTTGCATGGGGGAAGGGACCTAGTTATTTATCTTATTCATGTTTCACCTCACTAGTTTTTCAATTCACTTCCTTCAGAGGGCATGATTCATTGTGTGATGTATGGCCATTGGGTATAAACTGTGTTCATTTCTAATCTTGACACATCATAATTAACATGAATGCCCAACAGCATCACAAAGTCAGTTTTTTGTAATCTTCAGTGACTTGCTTACTTGGATCTTTCATAACTCCCCTCTCTAGCTTAAACCCTTGCACCTGCTACATTCACTATTAGTAAAAGCTGTACAGACACACAACCTCTATCAGTACCAAAGCAGCTGTACAGTATAGTTAATACAATGCATATATAAAGCAAAAAAAGTATTTGTTATGGAAAATATCTGTGGATGCTCATTCGGTAATGACTGGACAAATGCATTTAAAATGTAATGCAGCATTGGTTGGGCAACAGTGATGGTTCCTTGAGACAGATAGCTGTTCAAAGGATGAAAAAGGACCTAAGCTAAGCCTGCAAATAACAGATAAGAATTCTGGGTGACTGGACCAGAATAAGAAAGTAAATTTTTTTATGTTGGAAAATGGGGTTCCATCAATGTCAAAACTTGCTGTGCTGGGAATCAAGTATCTGTAAGAGGCAGTCAAAGACCTCCTTATACAGATGTTAATATTCCTGTGTTGTCACTGGCCATACAGTTACATGTACTGTTGGGTTACACATGCTCACCTTCTAGAGGCCAAGATACTGTAAAGCTGTGACATCATCATAGAAACTCTAGCACCACCCCTTCCCAGTGAGTTAGCTTAGGATCCTTAGCCTTAGTGCACTGGCTTTTTGTTTTGTTTGTTTTACAATTTTTGGCCAAGAAAGACTCACTATGCTGAGCCTTGTTTCCAGCAACATCCTGGGAGTACAGAGAAGTCAAGTGACTTGCTCATGGTCATACAGTATGCAAGTGGTGGCTGTGGGATTATAACCCAATTCTCCAGGTTTGCAGTTCAGTGCTCCTAACCACTACGCTATCCTGTTTATTTTACAGACAGAATTTTTAAATTTAAATCATACCAGTTGTTTACTCGCATAATTGGACCCTGCTTTAACCCCAAATTCCTTTCAAAGGCTGGCTGTTTTTCCATTCTACTGAGTCCAACATGTTGCTTCAGAAAATAAATGCATCTTAGAAAGTTGCTTGTAGTGTGGGAGCTGACCCCAAGGGTAGTCAACATGTTGCAGCAGAAAGGGGGGTGGGGCACTGTCTTAGATTATAAACAGGCCATAGTATGAACCACTTTTTTTCACTCTTTTGTTTGTAAAGTACATAACGCCCCAATGTTTCACATATATTGCTTTTGCAGGGGGATTAGTCTTTGTGCTAGAACAATACAAAAATTATAAATAAGATTGCTTGATTTATAATACCTCATTAGCAAGCTCAAGACTGGGTAAGGAATTGTTAAATCATTTTATTAGAAACAGAGTTCAAACAACACATGACAGATGCAACTGTAGGTAAAGAATATTAGACTTAACTAGACTTCATACTGTCACATGAGGCTGAATTTTCAATGGGTGAAGCCCTGTGCCACCACACTTTGTTTCTGGTGGTGTGCCAAATGGGTTTGCCACACCTGTGTCCTGTGATATATCTTGGTGCCTTCAAAGAGGGATTCAGTTACAGCACATATGTTCAGTGGTCATCTTTATTCTTCTCAGAGATAGTAGACACACACAAAGAAAAGCCCACTGGGCATGACAGGAACTTATACCTTAGATAGGACTACAAAAACCCATATACATAAACTATAGCCCTATGGTGTTCCTTGGACTTGTTACTATACATATATATATATATATATGCACCCTTATGGCACTCAGAGCACCGGCATTACAGCAACAAGTAATCAGGGTGCCAAATGCTGAATTTGCCACCCCCTCCCCAAAGGTCCACCCCTACCAGAGTTGGAATCCTGAAGTAGGGGGCTGTGGGGGGCACAGCCCTCACTAGGGGTGGTGCAGGGGCACAGCCCCCAACAAAAAAGTGATCGGCAACATTGCTGACTGGCACCCTAACTGCCTGGTGCCAGAAGGTCGGATGTACAGGTGCAGAACTATAGAGCGTTCAAAAAGTGAAAATGACCCAACTTTTGTGCATTTTTCAGTCAGGCATAATGGACTGAAGAATGCATCTGAGTGGATTCAGATTTGCTTGTCTATATGTGGCCTGGGTGAAACTGGTGCCTTTTGAAGATTTGGTGAAAAAATATTAATCCGTTCAAAAATTATGCAAGTTTTTCATGTCTCATTTTAGCCTATGGGAAAATTTATATGTGCATTGCGAAAGTTTTCACAAAAATGTTCGTGAAAATTTTTTTTTGTACACGACATCATTTTTTGTGTGCAAAAACATTCCATTATAAAATATAGGGATGTCATGAAAACATTTTTGTTGTCACTAAAGCATTTTTGTTGTCACGAAAATAATGCTCGACAATGTTGTCTCATTTCTTGTTTTCTTTTTCACTTCATTGTGCCAAGGTGGATTGTGCTTTTGGGCTGAAATTTGTAGAGTGGCAAGTCCTGGTACCACATATGTGCCTTTTGGTGGCTTAGTCCCAAACCATTCAATGGGCCCATAGTTACAGCATTCCGAAGTTGAGAAATTTCCCATAGGATAACATTGCAGCACCTGCAGTGCTTTTTGGCGCCCGTATCTCAAAAACTATTTGAAATATGGATTTTTCGATACCCGCAGCTTAGTCCACCCTAAGCCCATGAGGAAGTTTCGAAGTCACAGATTACACCTGCAGTGGAATTTTTTTCATAGCTACTATGATCACTGAGATATTGCCAGATAAGTGTTACAAGGGTTACTTTACAGTACTATGGGGCTGCTGTATGGCTCTGTATTTAAAGGTACAGTAAGAAGTTGGAGTGCAGGGCCCAGAGGATGCACACTCCCACATATGCATACCATTATGTAAAAAATGGGCAACATGAAGGGAGTGCAGAGCCTGGAGGGCCTGCACTCCCACAAACATATACCACTAACCACTTACAATACACTTTCTCAAAAAGAAGGGAAATTCATTGCAAAAGATTCCATTAATGCATCACTTTGGGTTGATGTCACAGAGACAAAAGTTTGGAAATTCGATGTTTGGATTACCACCCCTACCACCCCTCTGCCACCCACACCCACCTTACAGGCACCAACAGAAATTGGGGTGTGCCATGGAGTCATCAGACCAAACTCTCACCTCATTCTCCCATACTATAGTATGTCAGCTTGTTTACACATGGAATGGGGTGAAAGTTGTGCCTGATGACCCTATGGCACAGCATTCTGAAGTTGAGAAATTTCCCATAGGATAATATTGCAGCGCCCGCGGTGCCTTTCGCCACCCGTATCTCGAAAATGATTAGAGATACAGATTTTTCACTACCCGCAGCTTAGTTGGACTAAGTACGTGTGGAGGTTTGGAAGTGATGATTACAACAGCAGTGGAATTTTTTTCATAGGTTGTACAGTTATTGAGATATTGACAAATTAGTGTTACAATGGCTCCATTTCAGGACTATAGGGCTACTGTATGGCTCTGTTGTTATGTGTAAGTGGGAGTGCAGGACCCTGAGGGACCATGCTCCCACAGATGCATATCATTGTGCACAAATGGGCAGTTTGGTGGGAGTGCAAGGCCACCAGCACATACCATTTACTAGTTACATTTACACTTTTTCCAAAAGAAAGGAAATTAATTGCAAAAAACTTCATTAATGCATCACTTAGGTTGATGTCACAGCAACAAACGTTTAGAAATTCAATGTTATGGTTACCCCCACCACCACCCCTATCCTCCACACACCATCAAATGTCAAGGTGTGCCACGGGGTCATCAGTCCCAACTCTCACCCCATTCTCCTATACTATAGTGTGTCAGCTTGCTTACATATGGAATGGGGTGAGAGTTAAATTGATGACCTTCTGCTGGCTCACACCTCTTGTCTGTCGTATAGAGGATGGGGCTGTGTGATGGGGTAACCCTAACATTGAATTTCCAAACTTTTGTCACTGTGACATCAATATATATATATATATATATATATATATATATATATATATATTCATTGCAAAAAACTGTTAATGCATCAGTTAGGTTGATATTACAGAGACAAAATATGGAAATTCAGTGTTAGGGTTCCCACCCCTTCCACCCCACCCTCCATACGCCAACAGGCATCAGGGTGTGCCTTGGGGTAATTGGCCCTAACTGTCACCACATTCCATGTGTAAGGAAGCTGAGATCATACAGTATAGTAGAATGGGGTGAGAGTTAGGCCCAACAACCTCAAAGCACACCCCAACGCCTGTTGGTATATGGAGGTTGGGGCAGTGGGGTTGGGTGGTAGGGAAGGGAACCCTAACACTGAATTTCCATACTTTTGTCTCTAATATCAACCCTAACTGATGCATTAACTGAGTTTTTTTAAATTAATTTCCTTACTTTTTGAGATAGTATAATGATGTCCTTATTTTACTTTGGGAGCGCAAGGTCCTAGATTCACTTATGTATGTAGGTGTGAATGCCAAGGGCCCAGTGGGCCCTGTGCTTCCATGTGTCAAACAACTGTGACCAAATTGTCAGCGTAAACATCTTATTTATTACCCCACCTCATGTATTCCATTACAGAGAAATTGTGAAATGCATTGCAAAACACAATAATGTGCAACTGCAATGCCATTTTGAGCCATAAGTGCAAAAACACATTTTGGGCAGGATGTGAAAATGACAGCTATACTGTTCATGAAGTGGTGTGAAAAAAATGGCTATGTTGAAAATTTGATATCAAAATATTGAAAAATACTAGTTATACACATGCATTGAATAAGTTCAATGGACGTATGTAACTCTGGCATTTGTAGGAATCTTTTCACCAAATTTTCAGCATGGCCTTTTGGTGACCCTTGTCATGAACACTGCCACTGGAATTTTGTTAATCAGTCCAAAAAGGTGATTTCACGCCAATTTGCGCCACAAGAGGGAAAACATATTCTAGGCAGGATATGACAAATGACAGCTATACTGTTCATGAGGAGGTGTGAAAATGGCAATGTTGAAAAATTGGAGTGAAAATATTAAAAATTGCCAAAATTATGCACGTACTTAGCAAACTTTCAATGACCGTGCATAACTCAGGCATTGTTTGGTATTTTTTCACCATATTTTCAACTTGGGCATTTTCGGATCCCACTTCATGAACACTGGCACTGTCATTTCATTAATTGATCCTGAAAGGTTATTTCATGTAGTGAGCACAAAATAACCTTTCAGGACTGAGTAACAAAATGACAGTGCCAGTGTTCATGAGGTAGGGTCCCAAAAAGCCCATGTTGAAAATTTGGTGAAAAAATAATGGAAAATGGCAGAGATATTAAGATCAGTTCAGAACACCATTGACAGCTATAATACAGCATTTACCTTGATTCTTCAGTTCGCGGTTCGGTTGTGAAGAGTGCAGACATGTCCTGGTCCACAGAAGATGACAGAAGAGGATCTCTGGTGGTACTTATAGGGCAAGTGGAGGGGTGTGAGGTGGTGGGTTGCTCAGTGGGAGGGTTGGGATGGGTAGGGGGATGGAGAGATGAAAAGGGACTATTTTTTTTTTACATAATGAGAAAAAAAATGACGTCTGAGGACTGTTTTCTTTTTTTCAGGTCTATGGAAGTAAATATTTCAGGACACTGAGGGTGGGCTCCCCAGTTTCCAACAGCACTGATGGTGTTGCGGGGATTACATGTCATAAGGGCAATTTTTCTATGGCGACTCACACAATAGCGAGTACATTTCACTGAAAGAAAATTCGGCCCCTAACCCACATAACTGACCACCAATACAGCGACCAGATGGACATTCCAGTTAGGATTTAATGCGGGGGGCATAGCATCCCCTTCTGTGGGGGGCAAGCCCCCCACACACCCCAAATTACTATAATCAACTCCAGAGAGGAGCAGACACTGGGGAAAAGGGGAATACATGGGAGGGAGTACCGTAGCTGGGGAACTCAGTGAGGAAAAGAAATCCTACCAGCCAACATCATTCAGAAAAAAATGTTATCTACTTGCATTCCTGAACCCAAAACGATCACTACAGCAGTCAATGTCCCTAGCCGCCATGACAGGCGGACAGCTTGGCAGTAGCAGGCCTCCATGCTGTGCTTCACCAACAGCAGTACAACTCCCCCGGTATTTACTCTCACCATTACAACCCTCTCACAGTCACTATCCCTACCATCACTTTCTACACCCACTCGCTATCCCATTGGGTGTGCAAATAAAGTAACTCATATTTGAGTCACTCTTTTGCAGTCACCCATTTAACAGAATACTGTTGGGATATGACGTAACTGGGGACACTGGGAGTGGGCTCCCCAGTGTCCCACCTGGGGGGGGGCTACTGCTGACTTGGGGATTGGGCACCCTACTGTTGGTAATGTGGGATACAGTTTTATTCAGGTGGGGAGACTGGCATGTAGTGTCAACATGGGGATTGGGCACCCCGATGTCAGAAGAATATGGAAATAAACATTTCAGGATATTGGGGGTGGGCTCCCCAGTATCCAACAGTACTGGTGGCATTGGGGGAATATGACATAACTGGGAACACTGGGAGAGGACTTCCCAGTGTCCCACCTCAGGGGAGCTACTGTCAACATGGGGATTGGGCACCCCAAAGTCAGCAATATGGGATACTTTTTTATTCAGTTGGGGACACTGGCATTTAGTACCAACATGGGGATTGGGCACCCTGATGTCAGCAGAAACATTTTTTGTTTTAAAATAAATATTCCCAGAATTTTCGGTACACGAAATAGGATCCTAGTTCATATCTCATAATACGAACCAAGATCTTACTTCATATAACGCCAATACAAACAAATAATTTAAATGTTAAATTAAACATATTTTAAGGGCATTTTTTGAGCAGTAAAGTGCAGAATGCACATAAGGGGTCCCAATAAGCAATCTGCATGCGCTGGTTCCTCCCCAGAACATCATTTTGGAAGTTTTCCAAATTTGAATTTTTCAGGCAAAACTAAAAACAAGATGGTGGCCATATGAAAAAGGGATTTTCTCATATGAAGCAAGGCTTCGTCTTCATTTCATACAGCTATCTTATAGTGCTTACTGAGCATGCTCAGAAATGATTGTTTTCAAATTTTTTAATTGCGATAACTTAAAAACTGCTTATTATTGTTTTTTTCACCAGATGAGCAAAAGGCACATCTGTGGGGTAGTCTCTTTCTGCCCTGAAAATTTCAAACTAAAAAAAACAAACCATCTGGGCTTCAGGCAAGTTCAAAGAAAACCCCCAGCAAAGTCAAAAAGTGAAAAAATGTTTTTCCCTTCTCTGTAACTCAGAGACCACACATTTGACTGGAATGTAACTCACCACATCAGGAGATCTGCCCCACAGGACAGTGCATACCAAATTTTGTGCAAATCTGTTGAACAGTTGCAAAGTTATAGAGTGCAACATTTTGAGTTTAACACTGAAGTGCCTACTCTACCCTAACTATAGGGTGTAACCATGCCTATATATATATATATATATATATATATATATATATATACAGTATATATATATATATATAGTATATATATATATATATATATACACACACACACACACATACACACACACATATATATATATATATATATATACACACATACATACACACACATATCCATACTACCATACATAACCATGTATATACTACACTCCTCCCCTTTAGACAGAAACTTGTCTAAAATACTTCAACAGTAATGTTTCCTTACTTCCGGGCCAAAGTATACTATTCGGTACCCGGAAACAAGTTCAAGGGATTTTTCTGTTCCTTGGGTAGAACTTGCCCTAACTAAGTAACAGTACAAGTAAGAGTTCAGTTGCACAGAGGTACAAGTTCAGTACATGAATTTAAAGGTCAAGTCTTTGTGGTGGTCTTCAGTGCCTAATGGGATATCTATGGGCTGGAACAACCACTGCTGGTGAAACAGGTGTTTTGATATTATTTGGCTCCAGCCCCGGTGGAGCTTCATGGGCAGGAACAAAGTCCACTGTGTCACTGTCCTCATCTGAAGTGACATCTTCTGCTGCATTTGCTCGAACCTTAGAATGCAGCAGGTGATCCACATGTATGTGAATAAGTCAATGTCCCACACAAACTATATAAGACAAAGGTCCATGTGTTTCAGTCACCACCCCAGGAATCTAAGAAATCTTGGGATGTCTTCAGTCTTGAACCATCACCCTCTCCCCAGGATGAAAAAATTGTACTGGCTCGGCTGACTTGTCATGACCCTTTTGCTGTTGTAGTTGATGCTTTGTGACAGTATTGGCCAAGTCCTGCTTGAGCAATGACAAATGGGTATGAAGTTGACATTTTTGAAACAGTTCAGCAGGTGTTCACTTTGTGACTGTGTGGGGAGTGTTTCTGTAAGTGAACAGGAAACAAGCCAACCTTTGAACTGCAGGTACTTGCTGTGAATCTGGTTTATTCCAAGCTTTTTTCTGTGTCGGTACAGCTCGTTCGACTGCACCATTGGATACTGGATGGTAAGGTAAAGTCAAAATGTCGGATGACATTCTGCTTTAAGAACAATTTGAAGTCATGGGAAGAAAGTTAGGGACCATTGTCTGACACTAACTCCCCTTGGTAGGCCATAAGAGGCAAAAAGTTGTCTCAGGTTTACAGTCTGTTCAGTAGTTGTGACTTGTGTGGGCAACACTTCCATCCATTTGGAATGATGTAAATTATTACTTGAAATGCTGTTTGTCCACTTCGGCATAGTCAACATGGATGCACTCCCATGGTGTGGCAGCCCAAGTCCATGGATGTAGAGGTGTGGTTGATGGTTGGTTGTGGACAGTAGCACATGGTTCACATTGGTTGACAAGATGTTGGATATCTTGATCAAATCCTGACCACCAGAGGTATCCTCTGCCCAACGCCTTCATTCAAGAGATTCCAGGATGACTGTTATGTAACTCAGAAAGTAATCTCTGGCAGAACCTTGGAGGTATCACAACCTGAGCTCCCCACAGAGCACAGCCTTGCTCTGTGGACACCTTGTCCTTCTTGTCTAAGAAAGGTCAGAGGGTTGGGTCTTTCATGAAGTTGAGCCAACCATTTAGGGTGAAATCCCAGACTTTAGAGAGGACAGGATCTCACCATGTCTCTGCTGTGACATCCTGTGTGGCAATGGGTAATTCCCTCAAGATGTGAAAGATGGAATACTTCTCCATTGTCTTCCTTCTCTGTAGCATGTTTGCATGGCAGTCTTGATAATGCATTTGCAGTTGTGTGATCATGAGAACATCTGTATTCAATGTCATAGTCATATGCCAACAAAATCAGGGCCCATCGCTGCATTCTGAGTGCTGTGAGAGTTGGTATTACAGCCTTTGGCCTAGCATTGCCACTAGAGGCTCGTGATAAGTTAGCAGAGTGTATTTACATCTGTACAAGTACTTATGGAACACCTTGACACCTAAAATTATGCTCAAGGATTCTTTCTCGATCTGAGCATAGTTTCTTTCATTTGGGGACAAGGTCCTGGAAGCAAAAGTTATCGTGTGTTCCTCCACTGAAGGTAGCACATGAGAGATGATGGCCCACACTCCATATGGTGATGCATCGCATGCTAGCCTCAGAGATTTGGTGGGGTCATAGTGCGCTAACCATTTGCTGCTTAGAAGACATTTCTTGCAAGCCTGGAATGCTTCCTCACACTGTGGTGACCAATTTCATTGAACTTCTTTCTGTAATGTCATAGAGTGGTTGCAACAATGTGGACAATTGGGCTAGGAACTGTACATAGTACTTCAGGAGTCCTAAAAATGATCTTAACTCTGTTACATTTGTTGGTGCAGATGCCTTAACTATAGCATCCGCCTTGCTCTCTGTTTGGTGTAGGCCTTGGGCATCAATCCGGTAACCTAGGTACTCAACATAATTTCACAGAAATTGGTATTTGACTAGCTTTACTCTCAGTTCATATCACTGCAGTCTGGCCAGAACTCATTCCAGGATTGTCAGATTTATTTATTTAGTTTTTGTTGACCGGGTAAGTGCACTAGACAAATCCTGCCTATTTTCAGGCACAACCCGGGGGAGAGGATACAGATGAATGGCAACTGACCTTGAACCAGATTAAGCTGTTGGTGGTATTTTTTTAGTGAATGAGGGAAATTTGTCCAGGACACTGAGGAAATTCCCTTACTCTTTTCGATAAGTGCCATGGAATCTTTAACATCCACCTGAACTACCACCAATCCAGAAAGATGGGACCTCGGTTTAACATCTCATCCGAAAGACGGATGCTCTTCCACTGTAGGTGATGTTACCAAGTTATCATCCATAAAGCATACTGTATGGTCCAGTCCATGCAGTATCTGGTCCATTGTGTTCTGGAAAATTGCTGGTGCTGTGGAAGCTCCATATGCCTAGCGATGTTACCAGTAAAGTCCCTCATGGGTGTTGATGGTTAGATATGGTTCAGACTCTGGTTCCAGTTCCAACTGCTGATATGCAAAAGATAAGTCCAACTTGCTAAAGAACTTGCCCCCTGAGAGTGTGGCAAACAAGTCCTCTGCATTGAGTAATGGGTATGGATTTTGCTGTATACAACCATTCACTGTAACCTTGTAGTCACCACACAACTGCACTGCTTTGTCTCTTTTCAGCACCACAACAATAGGAGCAGCCCAGTCACACCTCTCTATGCATGAGATGACACCATGGCTTTTGAGATGGTCCAGTTCCTTCTCTACTACTTCCCTTAAGGCATAAGGTACTGGTCAAGGCTTGTGGAAAATTAGAGCAGCTCCCGGTTGCACTTGGATCTTTGCCTTGAAATCCCAGGTTGCGCCATAACAGTCCTGGAAAATAGGACAATGTTTGTCTAGTACTTTAGCACATCTTCTGGTCCTTTGGTCACAGTATTTAAGTTGAAGATCTTTTCCCAGTTCAGTTTGATCTGTGTGAGCCAGTCTCTGCCTAGTAATGCAGGTATTTCTCCTTGTGCCTCCACTGGAGGCAAAGTCCACGTTGCTCCCTCATAGGTGACTGGTATTTCAGTCTCCCCTAGCACAGGGATTGGATCTCCTGAGTAAGACGAGAGTTGAATATACTGTACAATGGCTGAAATGGGCACTGCTTAAGTTCCTTTCTGTAGATGTGCTCTGGCACAAGAGATGCTGGGGCTCTGGTGTCTAGCTGCGTGCTAACCGAGTTTCCTGCTAGCTCCATTTGGAAGGAAGTTTCTGCTGCTTTGGCCCATGTTGCATAAACCACAAACAGGCACAATGCCTCATCTTCTCTTTTAGTGGTTGCAGTGCCATCTGTGACATACTGTGCAGTAGCAGTCGATGATGTAGTTTTGCACACTTTCAGTAGGTGACCCAATTTTCCACAACCGCAGCATTTCTCATGTCGAAATTGGCATGAGCTTTGCTGGTGGTTACCTCCACATCTGTAACATGGTTTGGACCCTGCAGAAATGCCCTGTGGTGCTGGCTTCCAAAATGTTTGGGGCTGTTGATAAATAGATGAAGGACCACTTCATGGGGTGGAATGTCCCTAGGGTGCTGGTGTATGGCTGACCTTGTGAACTCCGCTTCTTTGGATTCAGAATGTCTCAATAGTTCCCTGGTATCCTTCCAAACAAGTTCCATGGCAAGGGCCATGTTGCAGGCTGTTTTGAAAGTTAAGTCCTTTTATGACAACAGGCTTTTTTGATAGGCTTCTCCTCTCAGACCACAGACAAAGCAATCCCTGAGGGCATCCTTCAGAAACTGGCCAAAGTTGCAGGTGCTTGCCAGATGCTTCAAAGCAATGATGGAGTCTGCAAGAGCTTCCCTCCTCTTCTTCGTTCCAACGATAAATTCTGAAGCATTCTGAAATGAGAATTGGCTTGGGTTTGAAATGCAGTGAAAGTGTCTCTGTGAGTTGGGCATACAGCACGTCCACCACTTTGGCAGGTGCAGTCAGATTCTTGAGGAGTTAGTACACTGCAGGTCCCAAAACTGTTAGGAAGACCTCTGCCTTTTTACATCAGGAATTTAATTTGCCTCCAACTAGTGTTCAGAGTGTTCCAAATAAGAATCAAAGTCCTCTTTTAAGTCATCAAATTCTGGTACTCTACCAACTGTAGTCATGACTGTGGCAAGGTGTTCTGTAGCTGCAGTGTCCACAAAAAAAAAAAAAGACTTTGCCTTTTATTTTCAAAGGCTTTTCAGAATGTGCTGCAATCTCTTTCATGCCACAAGAGGCTGCTTTTACTGCTGTGGTCAGGAATCTATGCTGCTGATGTAAGTGTCAACATCATTTATGACTGTTGTTCTTAGGTTTCACATACCAGAAAGGGCATTGTTTTCTACTCTGCAATTATTTTTTCTTCAAACTCAGCAAATTAATCAGGCAGTTCACACTAGCTGGAGTTTTGTTTTTACACTTGCTGTGTATCTGTAATTAAGCAAGATATTGCAGCAGACAAGTATATAGTGCTCACAGGAGCCTGGCAGCTAGGAAAAGATAAGCAAGCTCATCAAACCAAACACGAGTTAGTAGATTAGCAGATGGAGATTTATTATGCCTTTAAAAAAAACATGCATTATCCCACGTAACCCTTTATGCACTCATCTGAGTTGTTTTGCATCCTATCCTCCATTGCCAGTGTAATATATGTCTTCTGTCCTCACAGAGAGATTCAGTTACAGCACATATGTTCAGTGGCCATCTTTATTCTTCTCAGAGATAGGAGACACACAAAAAGAAAAGCCCACTGGGCACAACAGGAACGTATACCTTAGATAAGACTGCAAATATCCATATGCATAAACTACAGCCCTAATGGCGTACCTTAGACTTCCTATCATATATATATATATATATATATATATATATATATATCTCCATACTACCATACATATCCATGTATATACTACATGTCCAATTTTAGTAGGCTGGATGGAGTTGTGACAGTTTACCCAATTTACAGCAGTTTCTGCCAGATATTTAGCACATGCACTGTAAAAAGGCTCCCCAGGACTGCCACAAGCTAGACTACAAAAAAACTTGTAGCAATTGCTGCACAGGATGCAAAATCCCATTAGATTGCTACAAGTCTGGTGTGCCATATCTTTGGCACACCTGGGGTTTGTGGCAATTAAGCCTCTTTTACAATCCAGCATGTGAAGTTATTAATAAAGGAAAACTGACCATTAGGGAACCACTAACTGAAACTGATCATTTTCTGTTAATGGTGCTCCTTGACCATGATGTAATCAGAAACAAGGGCAAAACTACCAGATACGTTTATAGTAAAATTTACTTCAGTAGTATAAAAGCATCTCTAGCTGAATGGGGCTGCAAAAGGAATTAAAGGGGTTGAGTACAGAAGAATGTTGGGGCAAAATTAAGGACACATCAGCTCTGTCCAAAGAAAAATTATCCTGCACAAGAAAATAAACAAAAGAAATGGGAAACTGCCCCGTGGTTCACAAAGGAACTTACTAAGTTTGTAAGGAAAAGGGAAAGAGCATTCAGGTCTGCACATTCCATCAACAACACAAATGTGTCAAAAGCATTTAGTCAAGATTTACAAGCAAAATAAATCAGGAAAGCTAAGAGTTCTCACTAGCCACTAATAAAATGAATACTTAATCCTTCAATCAGTAACGTTAATTGTAAGAAAAATACAATAGGTAATATAATAAGGCTGTTAGAAGTTGAAGGCAAAAAGATTACGGATCTAATGGATATGACAGATTGCTTTAACTCTTATTTTTGCTTAGAATTTTTGCCACAGGAACAAGGGATCCTTAACAGCACCACTGGAATAGAAAGAAACTGTAAAACCATCCAGTTGATAGTGCCTTTAGTCTGTTGAAACTTTTTATGGGGCCAGATAACATACCAGCAAGAACTCTTAAAGGGAAAGTCTCCATAACCTATTTTCTATATAACTGTGTAGTTTTTAGGCATGAACAATTATTCCCTGTCTTGCATCCCCCAATTTCATCCTAATTGAAACATAAATGAGGTTGCTTTACTCTGTTTGCTACGGTATGAAAACCTGTTTGTTTCCATTCCAAAGGTTATGACCCCACTCATGCAAGGCATCATGGGAGTTGATGATGCATACGTGCACAAGCCAGCAGAAGTTATACTCTAATTCAGCTGTGTTACATGTATTGTGTAGTTTCTGTATTCTCTAAAGCATTTTTTTCCAACTCAGATACATTTTACTCAGATACACTTTAAACTACAGAAAACAGCAGGCACTTACTTTGTCTTGAAAAGTTTCATAGCCTGCATAAGACAAGAGCATAGGGACTGAACAGGAGAGCAACATCACTGAGTAATACAGTGTAAATACTTCAGACTTTAGCACCAAAACATGATAAAACTCCAGGATGCCTTAAATGAGTCAGGTCATGACCTCTGCAGTGAAGTTAAAGAACAGCTGATGCCTTAAGAAGAACTTTAACAAAACATAACATTTTGACACAGTTCAGCTTGATTCTCACATTAGTTCTGTATTCCTCCTCCTCATTATTTATTACTGGTATTATCTGCATGAAAACAGGATCTTTGCTCCTGAAGAGTTCATCCATTCCTGTTGCTTTCTCCCTACCTGAGTCATAATGCACTCCTTGTGACGTCACAGTTACTCCCATGGCAACAGATTGTGATGTCACAACACAGGATTATGACTTGAAATAGGAAGTAAGCTAAAGAGGCAGATGAACTCTAAGGTATAAAGATCACATATTCATGCAAATTTCCTCAGTAATAAATAATGGGGAAGAGAAATCTGTAGAATATATATGGAATGCAAACTGAATTGTATCTAAATATCATGTTTTTCAAAGTTTTCTGTGAGGTGTCAGCAGCTCTTTAAGCAGGTTTTCACACCAGACTTAAGTGCATTCATTCACCTTTAAATCCTGATGAAATTAGGAGGGTGCAATAGAAGCAATCAGTGTGCATGCCTACAAACTACACAGGGAAACAGAATAAAAGGCCGAGGGGACCTTCCCTTTAAGGAGGTTGCTGATGAAATAGCTCTAGCATTAACCCATCTGTTTTATTTATCACTTTCTACTGGTATGAGGCCTAAAAAATAAAACACTGCTAATGTAGTACCCATTTTCAAAAAAAGGTAGCAAGTCCTAAGCATGTAACTATAGATCTACAGAGCAATTAGCGTTACTTCCCTTATTTCCAAGATTTTAGAACATCACATCAAGGATCAAATAAACCAGCAAATATATTTACTAGGGGTGATGGGGTGAGGGACAAGATACAGCATGGGTTCAAATGTGGTAGGTCTTTTATACCAAATATGATAGCTTTTTATGAAACAATAAGCAAATTATTGGACTATGGGGGTCCAGCTGTGATCTATCTTGATTTTGGTAAAGCATTTGATGTGTTAAATCATATCTTACTGAGCAGCAAATTAGAAATAATATAATTACGCTATAACATAATACAGCGGGTAGCACACTGGCTTCATAATACAGTAGATAGCAAAGTGTTCTGATAAATGGTTGCTGTTCTAGCAAAGGCAAAGTGACAAGTGGGCTGTCCCAAGTGTCTGTACTGGGAACAACCTTATGAAGTATATACATAGATGACGTTAGTAAGAACATAATGAGTTTGTCTTCGGAGTTTACAGATGGCATCTAATTAGGATTGCAAATAAATTCAGAAGACCATACGAGGTTGCCAGCTGATTTAAGAAATCTAACCAGATTCTGAACTGCATAGGGAAATCTTTTGTGAGTTGATCTAGTAGGGTTATCATCCTACTTTACAGAACTTAAGTGAGGCTGTACGTGGATTACTGTAACCAATGTTGTGGGCCTATTTCCTTAAGTGATGGCAAACAGAAAGAATACAAAGGAGAACAACCAAAATGGTAATGAGCTTAAATGAGATACCATATGAAGAGTGTTTATCAACCCTGGGGCTTCACAGTCTTTAGAGGAACAGGACAAGGGGCATCCTCCTATTAATGTTTAAAATCATTAATGATAGGGAATTTCTAACATCTTTCAGTTTGAAAATTAAAATCATGATATATAGAAACATTGAAAGATAGAAATTGTTGGCAGATAAGGACCGCTAGGCCCATCCAGTCTGCCCGTAGGCCCTATACATTGTATGTGGCCACTGACCCTATGTGATCAATGGCTTGTCATTAATCTCTTCCGTCTCAGGCTTCCCTTGTGCCTGTCCCAAGCATGCTAAAACCCCTCCACTGTGCTTGCCCCCACTACCTCCTGTGGCAGAGTATTCTATGTCTCGACTACCCTTTCTGTGTAAAAACTCTTCCCCACATTACCTCTTAATCTACCCCCTTCCAATTTCATATTGTGCCCCCTTGTTCTAGTACTTTTCTACATTAGAAAAGCTCCCCCACCTACACCTTGTTTATGTGCTTGAGGTACTTGAAAGTTTCAATCGTGTCCCCCCGCTGTCTCCTCTCCTCCAGTGAGTACATATGGAGGTCCCTTAATCTCTCCTCATATGTTTTGTGGTATAAGCTCTGCACCATCTTTGTTGCCCTTCTCTGGATAGTCTCCACCTTATCTATGTCTTTGCACAGGTGTGGTCTCCAGAACTGCATGCAGTACTCCAGATGAGGCCTTACCAATGTTTTATACAATGGCAACACCACCTCCCACCTCCTGCTAGTGATACCCCTGCCTATGCACCCCAGCATGCCACTGGCCCTCTCTGGCCCCTTTCTATGCTGCTTTGATACCTTAAGGTCATCAGAGATGATAAGCCCTAGGTCCCTTTCCTCTTTGGTGACAGTCAGCTCCTCCTCCCCCCAACCTGTAGCTCTCTCCAGGGTTCCCTCTACCTAGGTGGATTATATGCTATAAGGGTCATAGTAAGCAGCTTAAAACAAATAGTTTGAAAACAAATAAAGAAAATACTGTTTTGCACAAAGAATAGTAAACCTTCCAAACCACACAAAAAGTGTAAGGTGATACATCTAGGGAACAAGGACCCCATAACAGATACAACCAAGGAACAGGACCTAGAAACAGTCATCAGTGACTCTCTTAAGCAATCAAGCCAGTGCACCTGGCCTATAGCAAGGCAAAAAGGATGCTGATAGGTATCAGGAGAAGTACTGATGGCAGAAGAAAAGAGTTAATACTACCCCTTTATAGATCTTTGGCGAGACCACACCAGAAGCACTGTGCCCATATCTGGAGTCCTCACCTCGGGAAAGATAAGAATAGGCTGGAGACAGTGCAGCGAAGGGTGACAATGATGATTCAGAGCCAACAGGGCAGGTCTTATGAGGAGCGCCTCAAGGCACTGAACATTTACTGTAGGATAGGGAGAGTTGAACCCTGTATAGACAATTGGTCCCGAGGCTAGATAGGGAACCCAGGACAGAATGTATGGACCCTCTTTATTTTTCTGCTGTCATTGTCTATTATACTCTGCTTCAATGTTTGGAAGACCTTGCCAAACAAATTAATGGAGCATATAAACACTGAGTCACTCAAATACGCTCTGGGCACTTACATGGATAAGGGAAATCTTAACAGTTACCACTGAGCAATGGTGACAGTATCTATGGGAAAGTTGCATTCTTCTGTCATAATTAGCCAGTGTGCAATCTAGTTAAGTATGTTATTCATCATTCATGGCTCAGGCCAACCTGACTCATAAAATTCATTTTAGTTTTTCATTCATGTTCATATAATATGTTACTGTTTTTCTGTAGAAATTAGAGCTGGCCTGCCTCCAAATATTGTATTTCTGTGCACATTTTAGTGTATTTCAATCTTTATATATCTGTTTACATAGTACATTTTCCTTTTAAATTCAAATGAATTATTACTGAGGCAATTGCAACTGACACTCTAGTTAGCAAAAAATGCTGCTTGATTTAAAATTAATTTTATAGAAAAGAGTGATTGTGACCACCAGGTCAGATAGAACCAGTTGCACGACCAGAGACGGTACTGAGTATGCTACCTATCAATGCCACCCCCTTCCCCCAGAAAAAAAGAATCATCACATTGTCTCTGCCTACTAAACCTGGGCTCTATAAGAATAAGCTGATACTCAAATATTTAAGAGAAAACTTGTTTTTACCAGAAGTCATCAGAAAGTTCTTGCTCTTAATCAGAAATTCATGAAATATGAAATATGAGAAATATTATTTGGAGCCCTTCTGTCATACTCTCTAATATACAATTAATATTTTAGAGGAGTCATGGAATTTGCAGAACCCCATTACAATGTGCCTTGCAGAAGATATTTGCTTGCTATAGAAATACCAAACATTTATCAGACATTAATACAACAGCGATTGAAACCAATAAAGTGTACTCAATTAAAAAAAGAAACAAGTGATGACAGCACTTAAGGATGCAGAGGTCCGTCATGTTCATCTTACCACTGATATGTAGGCTAGCAGGCAAAATGTGGATTAAATTCCCTTACTGCTCATGAGTCCATTTTTCTTAAAGTTTTTAAAAACCCAAAAGTTCCTCAAACACTGACTCTGCTGTACATAAAGTGTTTTGCCAAAATCATGTAGTTCCTAATATCTTGCATAATAATATAAATGTATAAATGTATTTTTAAGGAACTCACACTGCTATCTTTTAAACAACCACCAAATTTAGCCAACCTAATTATTAGGAGCAAACTTTCACCAGAACAGAATACCATGTCACACAATAGCACACGACCCTGCAATCAATGCCCCTGTAAGACTTGTGACCTCATTTCCACCTCGGACTGTGTGGTTACATCACAAAACAGACAATTCCAGGTGCATGGGAGTTATACATACACATCACGACACGTTGTTTATTTCATTCAGAGCAAAAGATGTCCACAAACAGGTTATGTTGGAGAGACAAGCCAACAGCTCCGCACTAGGATGAACTCGCACAGACATACTATTACAGCAAAGAAGATTGAAAAACCAGTGGGGCACCACTTCTCCCAGCCTGACCACTCAATTTCAGATATGTCAGTAATGGTCTTAAAAGGAAATCTCGAAAACACACAACAGAGACAAGCTTTTGAGATTAAACTTATTTCACATCTTAATATGGTAGCAGATGGGATGAACGTTGATCTGGGTTTCATGGGACACTACAGAAACTGACATCCACACACCTCTCCTTCTTCAGACTGGCATATTATAGGACTTCAGCATGTGTGGGATGTGGGTGCGTGTGTATGTATGTGTGTGGGTATGTGTTGTGAGGTACATGATATAACAGGTGTGGGGCTTGATGTCATATTGAGGTAGGCCTCTATTTAGATACATGGAGTTACAGTGTGTTACTATTCTTACTTCACAAACATAATGAATATTGATTCCTCCTTACTTTTTATCTTTGCCCGAGAGTGAGGTTGATTCCATTGTACCATATTCAGATTACCTAGCCTGTTACTGTACAAACAGGAGTGTTATCGTAGACTGTCACATATTTTTTTTAACTCTGTACATATTGGGGTGCGAGATCTAATTTGCATGGGGGTCCTGGACGGATCTTTTTACATTAGGCTAATATTGTAGTAATTTGTGGAAATGCAGGTATGTTAGACCTCTGGTTTTACACACATACTTTATATTTACTTCTAGTTACCTTATCCTGGGGAAGGTGGCAGTTTTATTTCATTGTAGTTCTAGCCAGAATCCTTGGAAATGTTACTATGCAGATAGTAGTACGGTTAAATAGTGTCACATTTTTGCTCTGTAGGTATTAGGATACATAAGCCCTTTTACTTAGGATTTCATGACAAATTGAATTTCTTTGGGGAACAATTGCAGTGACTGATGTGAATAAAGGTTCACTAGGAGAGAGTGTGTGTGTGTGTCTGTGTGTGTGTGTGTGTGTGTGTGTGTGTGTGTGTGAGAGAGAGAGCATCTCCTTAAAGCTAGTTATCCCCCCACATTATGGTGATGTGTGGTGGGGTAGGGTGTATTGTTTGTGTGAAGAGGAGGAGAAAAATTACATTTTTATCTCTTTTTCAGATTCCTTAGACACTTCTGGTACATCAAGTTGTTATATTCTCAGTGTATATTGACATCAGTACATATCAGGCTACATGGTCTTAATTCCTTGATGGTCCTCGACTAGAGTTTTTTGTTTGACACTAATACTGTCAATTTATATTTAAATTATCATTTATAAAGTCCTGTCACTACACTAGAGGTTTTTGAAATTTATGGGGCATGATATCTAGCTGGAGAGTACAGCTGGGTGACAGGTGCAGCTAGGTTTTACACATCATACAGTGTGCACTGATGTTTTTAAGACAACTTTACTGGTAATTTCTTGTCTATAATGCATGCATTGAAACTTCTTGGAGTCCTAAGACAATCTTAGTATGTCTTTAATCTGGGTGGGGGTTGCTTTTCAGTAATCACATCCTTATACAAACTGTGACACTCATAGCTTGATTTAAGAGTCATCTGCTCCAACAGTGTTATATTATGTCAATTAAATTGCAACAAAATTAAATTAATTAAATTAAATTGGTAAATTGCACTAAGCCTACCTACTCTGTCCTCCACATCTCTTGGAGCTTTCAAATACATGCTCTACGCCCACCTCTCTGCCACCAGCACCTGTGACTGCTTTGATTAAAGACTTATTCCTCCGCTGACCATCCCTCAACATGGCCTATCATCTTTGGCTAAAGAACCCGTTAATACCACTAACTACTCCTGTCTGCCTCCGCAATCTCTCTTCTACTTTCCTTCTTTCCTCTCTTCTCTCCTACTACTGCCTCCTACTTTCCCTACTCTACTCTTCCCTGAATGCCTCTAAGTATCTCTCTCTCCTGGAAAAGTAGTTTGTTTTGAATTATTACTGCCTTGGAAACTGCTGAACAAATTTCTTATGTAACATTTTTTTTTTCTGTTAATACATGTAATGTTTTTGTTTGTTTGATGTTCTATGTGACGTGGAACCTTTGTAAAAGAGCCCTGGCTCAAAGGTATTAATTCCTAGACCAATAAACTAAACTAAACTAAAATTTATATGCAGTAGGATTCTTTGTATGTATATTCCACCAAGCACCTTTGACTTGGGGACCTTCCTGGCTGAAGGTAGTATGGCACTGTTAAACTTCTCTGACATCATCTTCTGTATTATTTAAATGAGTATTTTAAACCAATGGGGATTTTTTCTGATTTTTCTGCATGATCTAGCTGTTAAAAGTATTGTATTTTCTAAACAACTGCAATTAGCTTCTGAAGAAGGACTGGTTGATCTGAAAGCTAGAGCACTTTGTTCTTTTTGTTACATCTATGTTGGTCCATTAAAAGGTATCAAATCATTTGCTTCTGGATCTATTCTTGCAAGGACCAATACGGCAACTACTAAATCTAATATATTGCAGGAATTCAATTAGCTCATTAATGACTGGATTTATTCACAAGATCTCTAATGTGGTTTTATAGTTACTAACAACAGGGCAAATATCTTGAAAGTAGCAAAAGATGTGGGGACATGCATGCTTCTTCCTTTACACATTGTTTGCATTAAGTTGTGAATGAGTTAAAGCAACATTGATAGCCTGCTTTGGTTTGTGGCCAAAATCAGATTCATCTGACCACTTTTGGTTCTTTGGTAGCAGGGGATTTCTTATTTGGCAGGGTAGTTCATGTTTTGACAATATTATTTAGTGACCTGTGGTTACTGAGTAGTTTGAAACTGCAGGGAGAAAAAGGCCCGCTGTGTGACAGAATGCTGTGCTCGGAGGGAGTATTGAGTGTAGCTGCTTCCTGGTTTGGCTGCATGCTTGCCATAATAACCAGCTGGTTATTGATGGCAAATAATAACTGGCCATCCCCATTGAAAAAAACTGATGGCCAGTTATTATAAACACTTAAAATTTAAAATGATAAAACTTCCCTCAATGTCCACAATGCACTTGTTCAGTCATATAGCAACCATATGGCATTAAAAGATTACAATAAGTCCCCAATGCTGTAGATAAATTAATTATAGTGTATGATGGAACGCTGTTGAGCATGGAAATCCAACAAGATCGAACACATTCGCGGATGCGCGATTTAAAAGCCGCGTCGGCGAGGGAGCTAGTAGCGCTGGAGCGAGTCTGAACACGGAAGCCAAGTAAGGCATTATTTTAAAAAATGCTGCTTCCATTCGCTGTTTTGAAATGAATAGAATCCCCATACACTATAAAAGATTGTCTATGGGGAGTCATTCCTAAACAAGAGATGTCTTCTTTCGGATCTCGAGGTATCCTTGGCAATGGACAACCTCTGAGCTTACATCTAGAGTTGACGTTGCAAGGATACCTCTCGATCGAGAATACCGTTGTTGTGAATGACTCCCCATAGACAATCCTCTATGTTTCCATCTGTATGACTTCTTATATTCCTGATCTTGTTTAATGCTGTGCTCGTAATCTGAATGGGGGTAGAGAGGAATGAACTTAATGTTGCCTGCTAGTCTGTTTGTAACATCCTCCACCAAGATATCTTTAACAAGTCCCCCTACTCCTTGTTTGAAGGTGTGTATTGCCTTCCCTATATAGAAAGCCCCATATGCATAATGCCACATATATTATGCTAAGGGTATCTCAGGTGATCAAATTCTAATTTTGAAATTCTCCCAGTGCTTGAATGGACAAAATAGTTGTTGTTTTTCACATATCACACTATTTAAAATGACCACATGGGGAACACCCTGTTGGTCTTATCCCCATCCCCAGGCAATTATTTGTGGTAGTTCTCTGGGTGGGCTAAAGTGAATGTACTGGCATGTCCCTTTGATTTTCTGCACATTTGTAAACCATTTGGGGAGGAGGAGGAGTTTGAATACTCCTGCCTAGGACAGAATCAGTTTCAATAGCACTCCAGTTTTTTAGAATTATGTAATGTATCTGGCAAAACTGTGCATTATAAGAGCTGATAAACTTGATTCTTTCTGGCTTGTTATTTCTTTCATTTATTCTAGCGGTAAGCACAGTGAGACATTCTTGATCATTTGGCCATCTTTCTGTCTCCAATGTCGTGTCCCTTTTGTAACCTCTTTTTTTGTTTGTTTTTTTCATAACTTGTTACCATTTCTCTGGCTCTTGTCTTATAAATGCTATCCTTACTGCAATTCCTCTGGAGCCATACAAAAAAATTGGCTCTGAGGGATATTTTTTAATGAGGAGCCAGGGGTGGCAACTTGATGCCTCAATGATTGAATTCTGATCAGTCTCCTTTTGATACAGATTGGTAAAAATATTTCTGTTTGGGCCCCTTGCAATCTTTAGATTAATAACATTAATACTGTCTGTATCAAACTTCAGAGCAAATCTCAGACTTGGATTACTTTCTTCCAGATATAGTTTGAACCTAAGGAGTACATCTGCATTACCTCTCCAAACCACTACGAGGTCATCTATGTATCTTTGGTATAGCACCATTTGTTTATAATGGGGGTTAAAATCAGGATGCTGGATAACCTGTTTTTCTCACAGCCCAAGATATAGATTCATACAGCTCATTACAAGGGACACCCCCACTCCTGTACCACTGAGCAGTAGAAAATGATGGCCCAAGAAAATGAAACTGTTACGCTCCAACACAAATGTAACACACTGTATCAGAAAATCAACAAATACACTTTCAAATTCCCCTGATTGCTCAAGATAGTATTGTACAGCCTCCAGGCCACCCTCAAGTGTAATATTGGTGTATAAAGCTTCCACATTGAGGCTGGTTATCAGAGGATTTACAACGGTGGTAAGGTGCCAGTCAGTCGTTTTGATTGGTTGTTGTCTAAGGTCCATGGTATAATGGTGTATAAAGCTTCCACATCGAGGGTGGCCAGGAAGCTATTAAGCTGCAAAGCCAGATCATCATAAATCTGTAACATGTCTGAGTAGTCCCTTAGGTAAGAGGGAAGTCTAGTAACCAGCGGTTTAAAGAAACTGTCAATGTATTTTGAAAGGGGCTCTGTGAGGCATCCAATGCTAGATATAGAGTCATCCCAGTGGATTCACTAATGGTTTGTGAATTTTGGGAAGAATATATATGGCATCTAGGACTGGATATTCAACCACCAAAAAATATCTCCTTACTATTAGTAACATTCAAACAGGACACCCTTAGAAATCTGTCTATATGCACTTTATGACTGCTTAAAAGTAGAGATGCTGCGAATTTAAACTTTGGCGGCGAAGTGAACACAAAGTGGGTGCTACGCCAAGTGGCCAATACAAAAGGCTCACTTCGCCTTGTAATTATTACTTCACATTGTTATTCTGCCTTAAAGCGAAGTAAGGCAAAGTGACAGCAATCTTAGCAGCCCCTCACACACCCAGTCACCAGAATTATTGTGCATCCCCAAAATGCTACTGTCTTGTGTCCAGAAAACTCCCCAGTGCTGACAAAGTGAAATGAGAGCACAACAAGAAATGCAAAGTCTCCCAGAATTAATGGCACACTCAGTCATGTGTGTGGTGGTCACACACAGTCACCAAAATGAATCTGCATCCCCAAAATGCTACTGTCCTGTGTCCAGAAAACTCCCCAGTGCTGATGAAGTGAAATGAGAGTGTAACAAAAAATGCAAAGTCTCCCAGAATTAACGATGAACTCCATCGTGCAGTGGTCACACATAGTCCCAGAATTAATGTGTATCCCCAAAATGCTACTGTCTTGTGTCCAGAAAACTCCCAAGTGCTGACGAAGTGAAATGAGAGCACAACAATAAATGCAAAGTCTCCCAGAATTAATGGCACACTCAGTCATGTGTGTGGTGGTCACACACAGTCACCAGAGTTAATGTGCATCCCCAAAATGCTACTGTCTTGTGCCCAGAAAATTCCCCAGTGCTGACGAAGTGAAGTGAGAGAATAACAAGAAATGCAAAGTCTCCCAGAATTAATGGTGTACTGCAAATGCACAGACAGATTAAGATTGTGCTGCACACTCAAGAGATGCAGACGCAAATGCACAACACCTACCCAGTGCTCACAAGTCACAAATCCACATCTGGAAAAGAATACCTTTTGCTGGTTGGGGTAGTGCACAGCAGTAACAGTCCACTACCAGCAAAGATACCACAAAGCAGTATAAAAAATTCATGCAGGTGCGGTGGATAGCAGGTTCACACTGCTGCAATTACTCTGCGGCACAATAAAAGATGTCTGATTTAATAGCACACATCACACACACACACACACACACACACACACACACACACACACACACACTACAAGTAATGCACAGCAAATTGAAAACCTTTAGTAATATAACCAAATGTTTTAAACAAACTTAAATTATACACTGCTGCACCACAACAATCAGCAAAAAAATGTCAAGAATCACTGAAAATATTACTGTATGTACAATAACACAGTTATACAAGAAACATATAACCAAAACAGAAAGACTGCCCTTTTCTCCCAGTTAATCTACCTACACCACAGATACGCCCCTCCCCCAAAGCACACTTCACAGTACACAGACTGACTGTTCTAAATTAACGTTCAAAATCCACACACAAACAATAAACACTCGATGATATGAGTACAGGAGGGTTTCCTACAATCGATGTACTAAATTTTGAGCAAAAAAAAGGGCTCAAAAAGGCTTCTTTAACAGATTTTAGAGGATTTGAATCGCAGAGCTCTGAGAAGAAATTGTCTCCATCTTCCACTATACACACTGAGACACCGAGACTGTGCAGAACAATCTAGAGCCCATGTGACCTGCAGTCCCATGAAACATTGCAACATTTGCCTTGAAGCTCAATAACAAAGTGAAGTGATGCGAAGTACATTGATTTCAATGTACTTCACCTTAAAATTGGTGAAGAAGTGCTTTGGGGAAGGTGGAATAACGCAAAGTCATTGGTTTCAATGGACTTCGCGTTGTTCATCATGATGCGAAGTATTCCACTTCGTGTGGTGGAATACTTCATGGATTTCTCGTTACTCCGTGAATCACCTCGCGGAGCAAATTTAGGCCACTTCGCCCAACAATACTTAAAAGCTTGAAACATCTGTTCTTGTTTCTAATAATGTTAATTGTACATTGAGCATGTAATCCTGTACTGCTCCTGATAGTGCAACCTTTCATCATGTGTTATTATTGAATGTTTTTTAACTACGGTACATGGGGTCATACCTGAAAAAAGTGCTTTAGTATCAGGGTAATTTACCTGGTTAACAAAAATAAACTAGTAAAGTAAAATAAACAAATTGTTTCCTTAAACTTTTTTGTACGATCCCCTGGTAACTTGTGGTAAGTGTAATGTCCTCCAATTGCCTCTGCAGCTTTCATTCATACTTGCTTGTATCCATAACAACTATGAAACACCCTATCTGCAGGTTTTACAGTTATATGGGGGTTCTGTTTCAAATCCTCACTTCTTTTTTTTTTTTTTTTTTTTTTGTATTATTTATTTATGGGATTTATGACCTTACAGTACAACTGTCATACATAAATGGCAGATGTGATGTACACAGATCTCTGGACTATACTTTCAGGTCTATTACATTACAGTTAGTTAATATATTCAGCTGCAGCAGTCCATACAGTATAGAGGTCGGACAGCATATAAACTGTTAGGAGTAAAGTTCAATCCAAGCATCCTGTAGAACTACGTCACTCTCACCTCCAATTGTATCAAACAGAGATTAGCGCCAGGATATCAGATTCCATGAAGGACTGAAAAAATTGTGGAGGGCTGAGTGATAAATACCACTGAAAACAGGTTAATAAAAAGATAGCCTGTACTTAATTAAGTTGTGTGGCAGACCCATAACATGGACAGAGCATAGGCCCCTGCCTTATGCATACACAGGAATGCAAAGGTTGTGAATAAAGTTTACAAACTGAGTGGTGTTCTGTCACACCATCATTTATGTTTCTACAGTGTTAGTCTAACAGAAGTTATTATTTCGAACATTAACAAAGGAGCAGCTCATGACCCCAACAATAAGCAAATGATCATGTGTACATACATTCACATTTTGAATTATTAAAAAACAATCTTAAGATGAAGTGCCCTGATCCGCTGTCCCAGTAGTATGCCAAAACCGAGACAAGTCACCACACAGAAATATTTCCCTTCTTCAGACCAAACCATATCATAATGGCTACAAAAAGCATAGAACCTGAGAAAAACACATTATAGCTCATATAGAACCAAACTTCACCCTTCCTCATCAGAACTAGAGTCCAGATGGTCTAATTTTGCAACAAGTTTCTCGCATATTGAGCCACTGCCCCAGGGTCCACAAATACCAACTACCTCTCCCCGCCTTGCCCCTTCTACCTGCCTACCCCCTTGCCCCTCTCCCTTTCCTCCCCCAGGCATTTTCTGACTTTTATCCCTCCCCTCCTCCCTTTAGAGCTCTTACCCTCACCTCTACCCTCCGACAATGGCCTTCCTGCCTGCAAACCCCCTTCCCTCTCACCTGCAGTGCTTATTTCTAAGATTGCCCTTGGCTGGTATGTCATGCTACCTAACATTTGGCACATTTTGAATTACTGGAATTTCCTAAGCCTCAGTATCTCACTTCTTTTATTGTGTAACTATGTATTATTATGTTGACCTTTGTATGTATGTATACCCCCCATTCCTTTGATGTGAAACCTTTGTAAATGAGCAGTTCCTGCTCAAAGATATTTGTAATCCTAGATTTCAATAAAATAAAAAAAAAGGAATAAAATAAATATGTGTGATTTCGAATCATGTCAAACATGCAGTCGTGTGGGGAAATTTAATTGGGCCTCGACACCATGTTGAAGCAGATCTTTTTTAATTCGTTGAAGTTCTTTTTTCTTTGCTTGAGTTTGGGTAGAGGGATCAGGAAAAAACCCAAGCCACCTGCCTTCCAAAATTATATCTCCTTGAGCTCTGGCTGCCTGTAAGAGGGAGATACGAGCATCTGGAATTTACATTTATGATCGCCGTGGGTGGGGTCTGTTGTGTGTCCCCTCTCTTCCTGGGTCTCTGAGGGACTGTGAAGGCTCTTGTGACTTTTGCCCCAAGGTCCATGGAAAGGAGATGAAGATCTTGAAAAATCAGTCTATTGACTGCATTCATAGGCTCTGTGGTTCCTACAAATCTAGGGGGGAACCCAACAATCCGGACGTTCACCTGTCTTTGGGCATTCTCCAATCCCTCCATTTTGGATTTTACCAGAGTGAGATCACGAACAAAGGCCGCATTTTATTCTGCCTGACGATCGTTGGTACCTTGCAGGTCTTTAATAGCAGCCATGTTGTCTTGAATACAGCGATCATTATCTGTTAGCTTGGCCTCTGCTACTGCGAGGCATTTGTCTCCTCGCCATTCACCTATTTTTCTTTCTATGGTGCTAGTATTGTTATAGTGAGCAGTATTCCCTCCTATGCACCGATTTTGTAAATCCCAGTGACACATTTGCTCAAAGGCTATAACTACTGGTGCAGCTGGGGGCAGGAAATTGATTTAGCTTTAAACAGGCATATGTGGGGTAACAGATTATACAGTTCTATTAACGCTTGTGTTTTTATCAAAATTATATTGCAGGTTCAATATTTTAGTAAATTTATAGAGGATAATCAAAAAATCAAATGCTTTAGCACTAGCTGTCGGAGCAAATAACAGGCCTCTTTACAAGACAGTAAGTTTATAGAAACATAGAAACATAGACTTTGGCGGCAGATAATGACCACTTGGCCCACCTAGTCTGCCCATTTCCCTACCTACAGGATAAGCTGCAGATCCTAGTTAACCAACAGCCTATTTCTTCTTACCCCCCATAAGAATTGCCTTATGTCTGTCCCATGCATTCTTGAATTCTCCCACAGTTTTAGACCCCACAACCTCCTCAGGAAAGCTGTTCCATGCATCTACCACCCTCTCTGTGAAAAAATGCTTCCTCACATTGCCCCTGAACCGCCCCCCCCCCATATTTAAATTGTGTCTCCTTGTTCTTGCACATCTCTTTTTCTGAAAGATGTTTCTCTCTTGGACTTTGTTGATTCCACTGAGTTACTTAAAAGTTTCTATCATGTACCCCCCTCTCCCTCCTTTCCTCAAGGGTATACATATTACGCTCCTTTAGTCTCTCCTCGTATGGTTTCTCTTGCCATCCCGGCACCATTATAGTTGCCCTCCTCTGGACTGCCTCTATCCTGTCTATGTCTTTGCGGAGATGGGGTCTCCAGAACTGGACGCAGTACTCCAGATGGGGTCTCACCAACTGTCAGTACAGAGGGATAACAACTTCCTGTTTTCTGCTGGTGATGCCTCTCCCTATACATCCCGGTATACCCCAGCCCTCCCTACTGCCTTCTCACATTGCTTGCTAACCTTAAGGTCATCTGATATGATTACCCTCAGATTCCTTTCCATTTTTATTGTTGATACTACCTCCTCCCCCATTGCATAACCTTTCTCTGGGTTTTTGTTTCTCAGGTGCATTATTTTGCACTTCGCATTGAATCCAAGCTGCCAGACTTCTGACCATTCCTCCAACCTTGCCAAGTCCCTTCTTATCCTTTCCACGCCTCCTTGTGTATCAACCCTGTTGCAGATCTTTGTGTCATCTGCAAAGAGGCATACTTTTCCTTCCAGTCCCTCTGCAATGTCACTTATAAAGACATTAAAAAGGACTGGACCCAGTACTGAACCCTGCGGTATCCCACTAGTAACACCTCTTTCTTCAGCGTGGACTCCATTTACAATTGCCTTCTGTGTTCTGTTGTCCAGCCAATGTTTTACCCAGGCTACCACCCTGGGACCCACTCCTCCACCCTGGGACCCACTCCTAGGCTGGTTAATTTGACTATTAGTCTTTTGTGAGGGACTGTGTCAAATGCCTTGCTAAAGTCTAGGTAGGCCATATCCACAGCCCCTCCCTGGTCTACTACATTGGTCACCCAGTCAAAGAAATCAATTAGATTCATCTGACATGACATTCCCACTGTGAACCCATGCTGCCTTGGGTCCTCTAGATACTCAACAGTTCTTTACTTCAGAAGTGATTCCATCACTTTCCCTACCACAGAGGTCAAACTGATAGGTCTGTAGTTTCCTGCCTCTGTCTTGGTCCCACTTTTGTGAAGGGGAATCACATCTGCCTTCCTCCAGTCCTCAGGTACCACACCATCCTCCCATGATTTGCTAAAAAGGGTAATCAGTGGTTTCATTAGTTCTCCCCTTAATTATTTTAGAATTCTGGGGTGAATTCCATCAGGTCCCAATGCTTTGTCCACCTTCAGTTTTAGGAGTTCTTTCAGAACCCTTTCTTCTGTGAAAGGACTGGGATCGACCCCCCTATCAAGAGTGCTTCTGTTAATTGGATTAGGCACCTCCCCCTCCTCCTCTTTTGTGAATACTGAGCAGAAATATTTGTTCAGTATCCCTACTTTTTCACTGTCCCTCTCTGCCCAAACACCTTCCATTCTATTCAGCCTCAGAAAGAACTGGAAGGGGGCAGGATCAGTTGTGTTCCAGGACAGTAGCTGCTGCTGTTGTTTTCACAGGGTTCTTGTGGATTTTACTTGGTAGGTTAGTTATTTTCTTTCTTACTGCTAAGGGGCTAGCAGGGTATTGTTTTGGGTGCAGCTGGATGTTTGTAAACTGATTTGGTGGCTGTAAGTAGGGCTCATTTTGTGGATGTTTCACTGTGTAACAGGCTGCGCTGGTAGAGGCCTATTTCTTCTGATTTAAAATCTATTTGGTGGGATTTGCTTGGGCCTGGTTCTTTGGCTGCTGGGCTTGGAGGAGACACAGGGCTGATACACTCTCTCTCGAGTCAGGTGTCTGCCCAGGACCCACCCTCCCCACCCCTCCCTCCCCAGAAATCTCGTGAATTTATGGGGGAACACCTGCCCTGCAATTGAGGAAAAGGCTGCAGGTGCAGCTCATGTGGTTCTAGCCACTGGGGTAGAATTTAAAGGCTGGGAGAGAGGAGCTTGGGAGTTGTTCATTTCCTTATAAGTTTAATGTTTTGTACTGCACCTAGTAACAGGGGTTACTGGTGTACAGTGGACTGTCTCTAAGATTAGTGGGTGACCTCATTAGGCAGTAGGGGTATCTTGGACTAGGGGGGAACCTGGTGGCTCACCCAAGGAAACCTATTTGGAAGGGGATGGAACCACACATCATTAGGGCCGGCATCTTTGGGAGGGTGGTGGGGTGCACAGGGTGTGGAGCAGCCATGATACTGGACTGGGCTTGGAAGTTCGGTGGTTGCCCAGTGTGCTACCAGCTAGCACAGCTTAGGGAGGAGGTTGTGGGGATTAGGAGAAAGCTGGGGGAAGGGGGGGTGGTATGGTTGGGGAAGGGGCTGGGAATCTCCCACAGGGCTGCACCAAGCACTGGGGGTGGGGGCATAGGGAAAGGAGTGCAGGAGAATACTCAAGGGTCACAAAGGGAACCTGGCAGAAAGGGTCCAAAAGGACACTACCAAGGAAGCAGGCAGGTAACTGGGGGCCCTCACAAAGGGGGGACGGAGGGACAACATTCTCAGGGAAGTAGGCAGATGGCCAGGGCTGGACAGAAGGAAGCAAGGCGGGGAGGTGGATCAGACCTTACACTCAGTAACCGCTTCAATTCTCTTCTTCTGCTCGAGGATGAGGGGGCTGATGTAGCCACGACAGGGGTAGTTAGAGATGGAAAGGGAGTGGGAGGCAGGAGGCAGGGGCCAGATAGCAGGAAGAACAGGGGAGGACCTGGAATGAGGGGGAGAATGGGGGGAGCAGTGAATCAGAGCAGGAGGGGCAGGGGGAAGAGGGAGGAAAGCACAAGGAGAAGGACCAGTTGGGAGGAAAGGTAAAGGAGAAGGACCAGAAGTACAAGGAGGATTCAGTAAAGGGAGCTGAGGGTTTAGGCCAGGGGAGCACGACATAGCAAGGAGGAACTAAATGGAGACAGGAAGGAAGGGAGGATGAGCCAGGCTAGTTTAGCAGATGGGGGAGAAGGACCAGTTAGAGCAGTGAGGGGGAATTAGCAAGGAACAGAAGGATACTCAGGAGGAGGAGAGGCATAGGATTGGAGGGAGGGGTGGCCATGGTAAATAAGGAGGGGTGGCATGTGACACCCAGAAGGGGAGGAACACAGAGCCAGCTGGGTGGAGGGGCCTGTAGAAAGGATGAGGGACATGGAAGGGGGGTGGAGGAAAAGGAGTGGTCAGAGTGCTCTGCTGGGGATTCTATGATCAGGGTATCAAATGGGATAGGGAGGAGAAGCCTGGCCAGTTAGAACAAGATGCTTCACTGACTAACAGTGCACAGGGCTAAGCACGAGGTATATCAGCTGGCAAAGGATTGTGGGGTTCCCAGACATACTGGTCTACCTGGGTACAAATGACATTGAGGGAAATAGCGAGCTAGAGATACAGGCAAGATTCAGGAGCTCGCAGGGTCTGTCATGACATAGGATGCACAGTTCTTCTCAGAAATCCTGCCAGTGCCAAGGGCTCAGTGGGGAACACAAAGGAAAATTAGGAGATAAACCAGTGGCTCAGGGAGTGGTGTGAGGCCAGAGGGTATGGGTTGATGGGGATTGGGGGAGACCTGGGAGGATAAGGAGCTGTATGCTAGAGATAGACTACATCTCAATTTGAGGAGGGAATCTCAAGTTGAAAATAGAGGGTTCTATTGGTGAAAAGTGGGTTTAAACTTGTGAAGGGGTGGGATGGGAGAAAAGGCTGACAAGGGGTGCTGATAAAGGAGGGACTTGTCTCCACCTTCTGGGACCAGGAGGATAGCAGGAAAAGGCCAACTGGCAAAGTGCAGACCAGGGGAAAACAGAATTCTATGGGAACACAAGCAGGGGAAATGGAACTATAGGGAAGGGTGGAAGGTAGTCTGTTAAATGCCAGGAGCTTGGGCAATAAAATGCCTGAGCTCCAGGCGATGCTAACTGAGGGAGCAGGGATGTGGCAGCGTCACTGAGACTTGGGCCACTGCAAGACATGACTGGGACCTGAACCTGAGGGATACACTATGTTCAGGAAGGACAGGGGTGGAAGGGAGGAGGGTAGCAATGATAGTCAAAAACTGCATTGGCATAGGGGGAGTAGAGGAGGCGGAGGAACCGTGGAAGCGATTTGGGTCACCCTGATAACAAGGGGGGTAAGAGAGTAAAATAGGGTGGTGTATACCTCTGTCCTGGCGGAGGAGCTGGAGGACAGTCTGGTGGCAGATGTTAGGAGACACTGCAGACTGGGCAGAGGAACGTGTGGTGTGTGGGGACTTAAATGCCAGGAACAGACTGGGAGACTATGACATCCTCTTGACCAGGAACAGAGGTTGTTGGATGTCTTTCAAGACGCTGCTCTCAACTCAGCAGGTGAGGGAACCGACCAGGAGGCATTGGTACTGGATGTGGTCCTGGCAGACAGTGACCAAATTGGGGCCTGGAGGTAAGGGACCCATTGGGGGAGTGACCATGCCACGGTCTGGTTCTGCTCTGGACCTAGGAGGGTAGAAGGCTGCACAAAGACGGAAGTAACCGACTTCAGGGGGGCGGATTTTAAGGAAATGGGAAGGATCCTTAAGGAGCATTTGGATGGGATTGGGTCAGACATGGACGCTAATAGTAGGTGGGAAATCATCAGGAGAGGGGTGCAGGATGCTACCAGCACTTGTGCAAGAGTAAGACGAAAATGAGGTAGGGCCCAAAAACCCTGTTGGTGGACCAGGGAGGTCCAGGAGGTGGTGCGGGGAAAGAAAGCAGCCTATAAGCAATTCAAGTGCTCAAGGAGTGAAAGGGATCGAGGGGAGTATGAGCTGATGGCTAGAAGGACTACTAGAGTGGTGAGGGCGGCTAAGGCAAGGAAGAAGCAGAACCTGGCCAGGGAAATTAGGAGAGAGAACAAGGGGTTCTTTAGATACATTGGGGAAAAATGAAGGGTGAAGGGGCAGATTAGCAGGATTAAATCAGGGGAGAGATGGGCACAAGACCCGGGGGAGCAGGCTGAGGTACTAAATGAGTACTTCACCTCAGTTTTCACCAGGGAAAATGGGGGTGCTGCATCATACATGGGAGGAGACAGAGATACTGAGGAGGGGGACCCTTACCGATCGGCAGGTCTGGGGAGAGGGGGAGGCATCACTGGCAGGTGGGGGGAGGGCTAAGCAGGGAGAAGGGCACTGAAGTGGAAATCACAGCAGAGAGAGTGAGGGAAGCCCTCAGCCCTTAAGATGGAGAAAGCACCGGGGCTGATAAATTACATCCCAGAGTGCTGAAGGAACTCCAGATGTCCTGGCAAAACCCCTGGCAGAGCTTTTCACCATCTCTGAGGACAGGGTGGTGCCCCAAGACTGGAAGGTGGAGCATATAGTGCCTGGTCCACAAGGGGGATCAAGGGAGGGCAGGGAACTACAGGCCCGTCAGCCTGACATCGGTGGTGGGAAAGGTGATGAGGGCATTGTCAAGGAGAGGTTAGGGGACCCGGATAAGTCAGGGTGCCTGGACGATAGACAGCATGGATTCATCCCAGGGAAATCGTGTCAGACAAACCTGGTGGAGTTCTATGACTGGGTGACAAGTGCCTTGGACCTGGGTAGACCAGTGGATGTCCTCTTTCTAGACTTCAGCAAGGCATTTGACTCTGTTCCTCACGTGGGCCTGTTGGATAAGCTGGGAGAAATGGGGGTGGGGAACCAGATGATCAGATGGATAGGCAATTGGCTCCAGGACCGGACCCAGAGGGTCGTAGTTGGTGGGATAGTCTCATCCCCAGGAGGGTCATTAGTGGGGTCCCACAGGATCAGTCCTTGGGCCCTTCTGTTCAACGCCCACGATCTGACATAAGGACAGGAATCAGGAGTGAGATGAGTTTCTTTGCAGATGACTCGAAACTGGGGTGGTGGTGGATGGGGAGGAGGGAGGATGGCCCTACAGGGGGACCTGGAGGCTCTGGAAAGATGGTCTAGAAAGTGGAAGCTGAGGTTCAATGCAGGGAAATGCAAGGTACTCCACCTGGGGCAGAAACCAGGCCAAGTGTACACCCTGGGGGAAGTGCTACAAGTCTCGATGGCTGAGAGACACCTGGGGGTGGTGGTGGATGTCAAGATGAACAACCTGAGACTTGTAGGAGGGCAGCAGCCTAAGCCAACAGGATGCTGGGATGCATCACTAGGGATCACCTCCAGAAGGAGGAAGTGATATTCCTCTGTATAACTGCTTGGTGAGGCCGCACTTTGAGTACTGAGTGCAGTTTTGGAGGCCACACTTAAAGCGGGACATTAACCTCCTGGAGAGGGTCCAGAGGAGGGCAACCAAAATGATTTGGGGCTTGGGGGACAGGACCTATGAGGAGAGGCTCGAAGAGCTAAATATGTACACATTGGAAGAGAGAAGGGACCGGGGGGACATGATAGAGGTCTTTAGGTACATGAAGAGGATAAATAGGGGAGGAACAGTCGGGGTGCTTCGAAGGAAGGAGGAAGGGTCCACTAGAGGGCATGGGTGGAAGCTGGAGGGGGGAAGATTCAGGGGAGAAAGGAGGAGGTGCTACTTCACTGAGAGGGTGGTGGAGCCATGGAATGCACTGCCTAGGGGGCTGGTGGAGGCAGAGACAGTGGAGGGGTTCAAGGGGGGGTGGGACAGGTACAGGGGAAGGGTTCTGGAAGCAAAATCCAATGCAGCAAGAATATCCGGAACTGGGAAGGGAGAAGCCAGAGAAGGCGAGAGGGACAGCAAGGTCAGCACCCAGGCTGGGGACTGACCAAACGAGCAGACACGAAAGACCGTTAGGCCTATTCTGCTGGCATTTTAGTATGTTAGTATGTTAGTATGTTAGCCTCACTATCCCTCCCTTTGTCTTTCTACGCTCCCTGATGTACCTATAACAGGTTTTATCCCCCTTCTTAACCAAGTTGGCTATCTTTTCCTCAGTTTGGTTCTTTGTTATTCTGACTTCCCTTCCTGCTTCCTTCTGCCTTAACTGGTACAGCTCTCTGTCCTGTTTCTTCTGTGTTTCCTTATACTTCATGAATGCTATCTTTTTCTCCCTGACTTTCCCTGCCACCTCTTTTGAGAACCATAGTGGCTTTTTCTTTCATTTTGATTTGTTTATTTGCTTCACACAAAGGCTTGTTGCCTCTGTGATGGCAGTTTTGATGTTTCCCCATTGTTGCTCCACCCTCCTTCTAGCCTGTTTGCTGTGCTTTTCTAAGGCACTCTCCCATCTTGCCAAAGTCAGCCCTCCTGAAGTCCAGTACCCTCACTTTTGTATGGCTTGACTCTGTAGCTGAGTTTATCACGAACCACACTGTTTGATGGTCACTTGTTCCCAGATGGCAACCCACTTCTAGATCTGAGATCCTCTCACTGTCCTCATTTGAGAGTACAAGGTCTAGAATTGCTCCTCATGAGTGGGTTCCGAAACTAGCTGTCTGAGGCATGCCACCTGTAGGGCATCAAGAATGGCCCTGCTCTTGGATGTGGCTGCAGCAAATGTGCTCAAGTTAACATCTGGCATATGCAGGTCTCCCATCAACAGTATCTCCCCTTTCTCTGCCATCCTCAGAATGCCTTCTATCATATCCTTGTCCATTCCCTCCCCCTGACATGGGGGTCTGTGTACAACCCCAGTGCGGATTGTGGTGCCATTTCCAGTCTCTATGGTGACCCACAGTGCCTCCTCTCCTCCCTGTTTACTCTTTTGTTCAGTTGCTTTTATCCCTTCCTTTACATAGAGAGCTACTCCTCCCCCTCTTCTCCCCTCCCTGTCTTTCCTGTAGGTTATGTATCCTGGTATGTTAACATCCTAGTCATGGTTCTCTGTGTACTATGTTTCTGTGACTGCTACGATATCCAGGCATCCATCTTCCATCAAGGCCACCAGTTCAGGGAGCTTGTTGCCCAGACTACAGGCATTGGTACTCATTACCCTCCATTTCCTGATTGCCTTACTCCTTTTTGTCCCATCCCTGTCCTTATTGCCTTTGTCACTTTCTCCATTTACCCCTGCCCTTCTCCCTATCGACACCTCTATCTTGGTGTTTACCTCACTTACTACCCTGACTTTTTGGGGGCTAGGATTTCCCTGCTCCTTCCAGTGCCTCCCCTTGGCTAGTTTAAATGCTTGCCAATGAAGCATTTCGTATCACCAGGATCCTGGTTCCCCTCCTGGACAGATGCAGACCATCATGCCAGTATAGGCCTGCATCTCCAGGTAGGACCCCAGTCCCCAATGAAGCCAAATCCTGAGCTCTGCACCAGTTTTTCAACCACTGATTGAATCCCATGGTGTGGAGCACCCTAGCCTCACCTACGCCATAGACAGGCCGAACCTCTGAGAAGGTTACCGTGCTTGCTACTGGTCTAAGGCCCTTACCCAACTCCACAAACTCTTTCTGTACTGCTCTGATCCCTTTCTTAGCCAGGTCATTTGTCCCTAGGTGGACAATGACATCCAGCTCCCTCCCCTGTGCAGCAGCTCCGACGATCTTGAGGATTCGCTCCCTCTCCCTCCAAGCCATTGCGCCAGGCAAGCACGTTACCTCCCTTTCCCCTTCCTCCCCCAGTTCTACCTTCCTAACAATGGAGTCCCCCACCAGGATTTGTATCCTTCCCCTGTGGGGTCCCATGCCACCCTCCTGTGGGTCTCCCTTGTGGAGGTTCCCAGCATCCTCCTTGGTCTCCACTGTGGGTGCCTCCATAGAGGAACCACACTTTGCCAGAATGGCATAGGAATTGTGGAGATGTACAACTGGAGGGATGTACCTCTGTTCCACCACCCTCACCCTCCCTGAGCCCTCTGTGGTCCAACCGCTCCTGTTTCTTGGCAACCTCTGAGGCAATGGCAGTGGCCCTGGTGGTTCCTGGATGGAAGAGCAGGTCCCACAAATCCTGGCCAACTCAGCCTGGAGATGATCAACCCTCTCCCTCAGCCCAGGGAGGTGTCTGCAGATGGGACAACTCCGCATCCTCCAGAACGTGTCCCGGAAGACTGCTGCTCCACATCCACTGCACTGCACCACTCCCATCATGTCTTATTTCTGGCCCCTTCACTGTTGTTTGGAATCCTTACTCTTTCCTCTGTTTGTTAGTTTTTTGTTTTCTTCTTCTCTCCCTACTTACTTACTTACTGCCTCTGTGCTGTTTAAGATCCTGATTGTCCTGTTCTGAGACAAGAAGATCCTATATTTCTCAGTAGACTCTTTACCTGCTCAGAGGCAGACCTCCAGCAGCTGGAGGACCAGAGAGCTACCCTTGCCCTTCTAGGATGGTGAGTCCTTGGTGGCTCTGTGATCACTCACTTCCTGCTCCCAAACAGGACGTTCCTGTTGTCAGTCAAATCCTGTGCCTATAGAAGTAGAACTAGCTTTGGGTGGGAGGGTGGAGGGGAAGGAAGGAGGGCAATATAGACCCAGTAGAGAAGTCCAGTCACACAGCACTCCTTCCTCCTGGTGTTCTCTGCCAAGCCTCTGGCAGAATCTATCTAGGGCAGTGTTTAAATCTAGCTTCCTTCTAGCTAAGCCACTCCTCCTACTTAATAGATCTTTCTACATGTAATTAAATTGCACAGATAACAATCCCCTTCAGCCACCTGAGAGTTACATTTAGATAACTGCTCAGATAACCATTCACTTCAGCTAACTCAGACAAACACATTAACTTTGTTTTTTGTTTGTGTTTGTTTACCCTAAATTGAAAGTCCCAGTAGAAGAGTTCTACTTCTTTAGTCCCAGTAGAGAAGTGCAGTCACACAGCACTCCTTCCTCCTGGTGTTCTCTGCCAAGCCTCTGGCAGAATCTATTTAGGGCGGTGTTTAAATCTAGTTTCCTTCTAGCTTAAGCCACTCCCCTACTTAATAGATCTTTCTACATGTAATTAAATTGCACAGATAACAATCCCGTTTAGCCACCTGAGATTTACACCTAGATAACTGCTCAGATAACCATTCACTTCAGCTAACTCAGACAAACACAGCAACTTTTTTTTGTTTGTTTGTGTTTTTTTACCCTAAATTGAAGGTCCCAGTTGAAGAGTTCTACTTCTTTAGTCCCAGTAGAGAAGTCCAAACACACAGCACTCCTTCCTCCTTGTGTTCTCTGCCAAGCCTCTTGCAGAATCTATCTAGGGCAGTGTTTAAATCTAGCTTCATTCCAGCTAAGCCACTCCCCCTACTTAATAGATCTTTCTACATGTAATTAAATTGCACAGATAACAATCCCCTTCAGCCACCTGAGATTTACACCCTAGATAACTGCTCAGATAACCATTCACTTCAGCTAACTCAGACAAACACACTAACTTTTTTTTTGCTTGTGTTTTTTTACCCTAAATTGAAGGTCCCAGTAGAAGAGTTCTGCTTCTTTAGTCCCAGTAGAGAAGTACAGTCACACAGCACTCCTTCCTCCTGGTGTTCTCTGCCAAGCCTCAGTTCAGTGTCCAACAGAGTATAGGAGGAGATATTTACCACATTAATTGTTATCCCCTCCTCAGTGTGTCATTCTGTTGTCTCTACTGTTGCTGTTATGGGTAGGTCTTGGTTAGGTGCACTTCTGCCTTGTTCTTTAGTCCCTGTCTGTTCCTCAGTTCTTCTTCTTCTTCTCCACCTTTCCCATTGTCTATTCTTTCTCCTCCCTTCAGCTGACATGGCTGCTCCGGCATAGTTTACTTCCCAATTCTGGGGGTTCCCCTAAAGAAATGGACCCTGTACCTTCTTGGTCTGACTGCAGCATTTTGATAACCTGTAGGGCTGAGTTTTCTAAACTAGACCTGGGAGAAAGACAGTTATTTTTCTCTGGTATACCAATCAAAAATGTGATTGTTCTCATAATCAAACTGATCCCAGTTGAATTTATTTTCTTTAGAGGGTTTAACTGTGATGTTTTGCTTTTCAGTTATTTTCCATAAGTTTCTCATATACAATATGTGTTCAATTCAGGATCTTCTGTAAATGCCGCTACTGCTTTTTTCATGCCCTTAATTCAGACTGAACTTCTTACTGAAGTTTTTTAGTCTTTCTAAATAGTTCCAGTTAAGAGCGCACTATCTTCCAGCAGTGCCTCCCTCAAAATCTGCATGAAACAGTTTCTATCCTTCCCAAATACTGGTTGCTTGAGAATTCTCAAGCCTCAAGGAATCCAACCAATGCTCTCTGGACAGACCAATCCGGGGACCAGGGGCCACATGCCAACACACATCCAGACTTGCAGACCTATGTGTGAGACACTAGTTAAAGCTTAGCAGTAGTACTGACTAATCATGTCCCTAGACTGTCTGCAGTCTCAAGTCAAGCTCTCATGATCAGCAACACACACAGCACAGTTGTAGGCCACACTGCAAGCTGGCAGCTGAAGCACAAGTGATGGATTAGCACTCTTCTACCTCCTTTCACACTGAAGGCAGGAACAGTCTCACAGGTGTCGTTCTGACACAAAGAGCAATGACACAGTTGAGGGCTACACTGCAGACTGGCAGCTGTAACAATAGTGCTGGATAAGCACACTTGTACCTTTGTTTCTCTGAAGGTAGTACATACTGTAGTCTCTCTCACCACACAGCAGACTGAGAGGTGTGGTTAAAATGCTGAGCAAGCACTCAATTACCTCCTAACTGTAGGCAGGAATCCATCTCTCAAACTTCTTCATGTCACTTTAACAAGAACACCAAACACACAACACTTATCTCTGCTGCTTCCTGTCACTTGTTGAAACCTTTCAAATGCCTCCTATATCCTTGACTGAGGAAGCCCAGGCAGGCCTCCTCAAATGCTCTCATGCTTGCAGCCCTGGCTCTTCTCTCTTTTCTAGAAGAGAGCAATCTGCAGACTGAATAATTCTGGAACTGCCCTCAGCACTTCACTGAGGAAGGGCAGTGTCTGATGTATCCAAAAGGCTGTCAATCATAATAATTGGTATGCAGATGTTCACTCAATGCCCTATTGGTTACATGATAGGGTGCCAAGCATGCTACACATTCACTCTCCGGTGAGACACTTCTTGCTCAGTCTGTGATCCCTGGCCTCTCACTGATTGTTAGCAATGGCTGAGGGTTAACAAGATGGCAACTTTTGTTAACAGGGAAAGGAGCCTTGCATCAACAGTCATTTATTAGAGCTGTTGCTCTTAGTTTAATAAACTGCCCCCCCCAGGTTCAATAGGCACACTGGTGCCCAATCATCTGGTCACGTTTCTGTTCCAAATGGGGATTCCCTCATCATTCATGAACTCCATACTGCTCACTCCTTTTCTGTAGAGTGGCTCCCCATTGTAGGTGGGGCTGTGAGTCATGAAGGAAACAGGCACACATGGCCCAAAAAACAAATGCTTTTCTCCCACTCCCAGCACCTCTCTTGGTCCCCTGAAGTCAGCTGGATTCCCATGGGGCTGGAGAGTGCTGGAGAGGATATCAGTGGCAGCCACATTTGGCGGCACAAGCAAGGTACGGTGAGCACCAGAGTATGGCTTCCTTCCTCCCTGCTGGCATTCCTCCTGGCCCCCTAAAGTGAACTGGACAGAGGTCCCTAGGGCCAGGAAATATGATAGCGTCAATAGGCAGCAACAATCAAGTGTCAACAGCAACAGCTGCTTGCAGCTGCAACACTTTGCCTCCAGTCCCCCACTAAACAGGCAGCAATTGGGGGCTGGAGCAAAAGCAAGAACTGGAGGTGGTGGCAGTCAGGACACTGGCTCAGTGGAGTCCTAAGGTAAGCCCCACCATTGTGGGAGGGGGGTTACAGTAGACTCCTCTATGGCACCAAGTGAAATGCCTTGCTGAAGTCCAGTTACAAGATGTGAACTGCCAGGCCCCTATATGTATCACCAAACTGAAAAAAAATCAATCAGGTTCACTTTACAAAACCTGCCTCTCATGAGCCCATGTTAGTTTCAATCCATAAGCCTATTTTCCTCTATAAATTTAACTACCTGTTCTTTTACTATTGTTTCCAGGAGCTTACCCCTATTGATGTAAGCATCACCAGTCTGTAATTTTCCATGTTTTCACTAACCCCATCCTTGTGCATGGGGATCAGGTTCACCATGCTCCAATCTGTTGGAACTTCTGTTGCCAATGACTTATGGAATGGATCATGTTGCCTGGGTCTGTCTTGTCTCTTTCAACACCTTCGGGTATAGCCCATCTCACACTAGGAACGTTTACAGTATGTTCAGGTCCTACAGATCCTTCACCTTCATCACTCTCTCCTTAAGTATTATACCTGTCTCTAATCAGTGGCTATCTGTATACTTGAAACTTATCTTTGCTGCCTGAGATTGGTCCCGTAGCCACCACTGTGAACACAGAACTGATGGACTCATTTAGTATGTTTGTCTTCCCTTCATCTTCTTCCATGCTTTTTTCATCTGTCCTCATCTCTTAAATGTTCCTATCTTTATTGCTGAGGCTGGGGTGTAGTGTTACTCAGGATGATTCCCTGCTTTGGTCACCAAACTCTTCACCTCCCTCATCTCCCTCTTCTTCTCTGGCGAGTTGCTTATCCATCGTGATTTTAACATTAATTGGCCCTCTTGGCACACTAACTATGCCAAAATGTTAAGTCCCTCCAAATGTCCCAACTGAGCTCAGATCCCACCCGTCTTAATCACATATCCCAAAACCATTTCCTTCAGGACTGGCCACTTTCCTCTCACCTCCACCATATTATGGATGCAGGTATCCACCCTGACACCTTCAGTGACTATCATATGTGTTATAAATTGGTCTGTATATTGTGATTGTTATTTTTTCCCTAGTTAGTGTTCACTGTGTAATGATAGTGATATTTAGGGATAGCCCCTTCAGGGGACACCTGATACTGTCTTTTCCTGTTTCCTGTGTTCAAGCCACAGGAATTCTGCCTGTGTGCAGAAGTTGAGCTGAGTTGATGTTAAGAATAAAGCCTGATAAAAAGCAACTGAGGTGTGTTGGTGTTTACAATATTGGTGACAAGGATAAACCAGGCCTAGAATGGCGATGTTTGGGGCTGTGACAGAGTTTGATGGCACAAGTGACTGGTTGAATATGTGGAGCATTTGGGATATTTCTTTAATGCAAATAAAATCACAGACAAGGATCAGCAATGCTCTAGTTTCCTCTCTGTTTGTGTCCAAAAGACTTAGGGCTCAATTCCAAAATACATGGCGCAACTCACGGGTGTATGTAAAGTTGCACCATGCAGCGCAACACCAGGGACCCTGCACTGTATTCCAAGACAGGCAGGGTCCCCGGCACCTACATCCTGTGACTTGCGGCAGCAGCAGGCTAGTGCCATGGGAATGGCGCAATGGTCCTGGGTCCCACAAGTCACAGCCTGTGGATAACTGTCCCCCTGGAGCCCCTCCACCCTGAAACACCACTGCAAGCACCAGGGGTATTATGGGGGCTGGCCGGGTGGTACTGGCATTTGGGAGGTACTCTGTGAAATGGACACTGGGGGTCTCCGACTTTCGGGGGGTAGGGGGCATGTCTGTGTAGGGGGGTATGGGGAGATGGGCTATGTATGTGTCACAGCACTGCAGAGTGGGCATCTGTCACTTGGCATGGACAGGTGCCCCTTAGACCATCTCCCTGGTGGTTTAACTCCACTGTGCCATAGCGGCTCTTGGAATCATGTAGGCGGGTTACGGTAGCCGCCCTTTTGGTATAGGGCACAGTTGCTGACATAACTGACCCTTGCGCCATGCCACTGTGGGTTGTGGGCATGGTGGGTGGCATAGCCCACCTTTGCTGCAACCCGCATACAGCATGGCACAAGCCGTGACTCAGAATCGTGACTTGCATAATGCCTGGTGCAAGGTGTGATTTGCGCCATCAGGGTTGGCGTAAATCACCTTGCACCAGGTGTAACGCTTTTTGGAAATGGGCCTCTATTCTTTGATCCATAAGTCAGTGGCTCCACAGTGGCAAGGGACTAAATCCCTGTAGGAACTGTGCACATTGGTTAAAAACCATATCAACCCCTGACCTTCAGCTATTGTACAGTCATTTAAAGTTTCATGGTAGGATGCATCAGCCAGAGGAGAAAATTGCAGCCTATGTGGCTGAGCTGCGGCATTTGGCAGAGTTTTGTGAATTTGTAGACACTTTGCCTCGAGTGCTCTGGGACTGGTTGGTGAGTGGAGTGCAGAATGAATGTATTCAGCACCATTTGCTTGGAGAGACAGTGCTTGATTTCAACAGGACAGTGGACATTGCCCTGGACATGGAGGCTGCAGCTCGACATGTTCAAGAGTTGCAGAACTCTGTGGTGGAAGGGGCTGCATAAGTGTATCAGGTGGAACAGCCTCACTGATCTGCCTTATATTCATCAAAGGCATGCTCTGCATGTGAGGATCTACAGCGAATCTCTGCTCATAGAGACACAGATGAGTGATGTTTCCATTGTGGCAGTGCACTTGACTCAGAGACTTGCAGGTTCTGAGAGGAGAAATATTCATAGGTACATAGGCACGATTACAAGTCCACAAACAATTTATGCCATTTAAGGTCTTGCCACTGTTAAGTGGACAAATTCAAATTTTTTGTCACCCATATGCTGGTCCAGTGTTGGCGCTGCTGGCTCCGGGGCCATGTTGCCCAACTTTGTCACTTTGGGAGGATGCCCCAGGGCCAGTCATTTTGATCTACAGATTACCAGGGCCAAACTAATAATGTAGAAGAGTAAGAGGGTGACAACTGAGTCTACTCTACATATACAATTGTTGATCGTCGTTCGCCTCCTATCCAGATGCAAGTGATAATGGACAGCCATTTTGTAGATATGGAGGTTGACACGGGGGCATCATTTTTGGTAATGGAGGAGAAGCTTTTTTCTACCTTTTGGGCCCCTGTGGAGGCCCCAGTACTACAACCAGCAGGGGTGCAACTTCAAACATCTGCAGGTGAGCTGATTCCATTGGTGGAAAAGATGCTGGTCCAAGTGACTTATGGGTCACAGTAGAAGCTATTGACTTATGGGTCCAAGCAGACGCTATTGCCCTTACTGGTGGTGTGGTGAGAGGGTCTGTGCCTGATGGGGTGTAACTGGCTCCAAGAGTTGAAACTGGACTAGCAGAGAATATGCCTGCTCCGGCCTGTAACACTGGAAGAGGTGTTGTAGCAGGCAGCGTCTACGTTTTTGCCAAGACTGGGTACTTTGCAAGGACAGATTGCCTGGATTGTGGTGAGCCCAGAGGGTCAACCCCAATTTTTTTTACCCATTGTTGTGCCATATGCTCTCCATGGTAAAGTGGCAGAAGAATTGCTTCATCTGGACAGGGAAAGGATCCTGGAACCTGTTCAGTTTTCAAAGTGGGCGACCCCCATTATGCCTGTGATCAAGAGTGATGGGGTCAGTGAGGATCTGCGGGGACTACAAGATCACAATTAGCAGAGTAGCTAAACTGGACTCTTACCCAATTCCTAAAATCGAAGATTTGTTTGCTTCACTAGCTGGGGGGTATGGTTTTCCAAGCAGGACCTGAGTCATGCTTTATCAGCAGTTACTGCTGGATGAGGAATCTAAAGAGCCATCGACGATCAATACACATCGGGCGTTGTTTGGGTATACACATCTACCTTTTGGGGTGGTGCCAGTCCTGGGAATTTTTCAGTGAGCAACCATGGGAGTGTTACAGGGCATACCAAATGTTCTGGTATATCTGGATGACATACTCCTGATGGAACCAGACCAGGAGTCACATTTGGACACTTTACAGACTGTGCTTCACAGACTGCAGCAGGCAGGATTGAAGTTCCACAGGGAAAAATGTTCATTCTTGATTAAGTCTGTACAGTTTTTGGGTCATGTAATTGATGCACGGGGCCTCCGCCCTGTAGGGGATAAGGTAAGGGCAATTGCAGAAGCCCCTGTGTTAAGGTCAGTGTCTGAACTGAAGGGATACTTGGGGCTTTTAAATTATTAATACTGATTCCTGCCCAAATTGTCAACAGTATTAGCACCACTTAATTTTCTTTTGTGCAAGCAGGTTCCGTGGAAATGGAAGGAGGGTCAGGAGGCAGCATTCTTGGCTTCCAAAAGTTGTTACAGTCTTCTCAACTGCTGACACATTTTGATCCCAAGTTACCTATGGTCCTGGCCTGTGATGCATCCCAAAATGGTGTGGGGGCTGTCCTCTCACATGTAGTACAGGACGGATATGAGAGGCCCATTGAGTTTGCGTCGTGCACGATGGCACCCACAGAAAAAACTATTCTCAGTTAGACAAAGAGGCATCGGCAATAATATCTGGAATAAAGAAATTTCATCAGTATTTATATGGATACCAGTTCACAATCCTCACAGATTATAAGCCTCTAGTGCGCCTTTTTGGTGAATGAAAATCAGTGCCTCCATTGGCATCATGCCGTATGCAGCGGTGGGCAATAACCTTGACTGCCTACCACTATGAAATTAACTATCAGTCTGGAGCATTGCATTACAATGTTGATGCCTTTAGCAGACTACCTTTGCCAGATTACCCAAAGCAGGTTCCAGAGCCAGGAGACATGATCCTGTTATTGGATTTTTAGCAGGGTCCCCAGTGAAGGCAAACCATATTAGGAAGGAGACCCATTGGGACCCAAATTTGGCATCTATTTTGGGGTGGGTACAGAATGGATGGCCCAGGTGGGTGTCAGAGGAGGCATTAAAGCCATTACTTCAGTGGCTATCGAGTTGAGAATTCATGTCAGCCATATGATGTGGGGAAAAAGAGTGATAGTACCCCATCAGTTGAGGACAAGGTTTTAGGCAATTACATATACCCATTCTGGCATTTCTAGAATGAAGGGAGTGGCACGGGGTATGATTTGGTGGCTGGGTATGGACAAGGAAATAGAGGAACTGGTGAGCAAGTGTACAGCTTGTCAGGAGACATGCCATGCACCAACCCCAGCACTAGTGCACCCATGGGAGTGGCCAGATAGACCCTGGGTATGGGTACATGCTGATTTTGCAAGGCTTTTCTGTGGAAAATGTTATTAGTCCTGGTGGATGCATACTCCAAGTGGCTGGAGGTGCAGGTAATGCCTTTGGTCACCACAGTGGCCACTGTGGCCCAGCTTTGGCAAATACAGTATTTTCTATTTACAGGTTACCATAAATGTTTGTGTCAGACAATGGGCCCACCTTTATGTCTAGAGGGCTTCAAAAATGTATGAAATGCAATGGAATCCGATGCATTCGGATAGCACCTTACCACCCAGCCTCTAATGGTTTAGCTGAAAGGGCGGTACAAACAGTGAAAGAAGGTTGCTGCAGTTGGGTTCAGGATCTATGCTAATGCATATAGTGAGGTTTTTATTGTGATACTGGGTTACACCATATGCAATGACAGGGGTGTCGCCAGCAGAGCTATTGTTTGGCAGGACACTGCTCCCATTTGGATTTGATCTGCCCAGTTTGGTGGAACAAAGTGCATCAAAGTCAGGCAGAAATGAAGGGGGCCAGAGGGTGTAGGACAGACCCCAGTTACTTGAAAGTGGGAAATTCTGCTTGGGTCGCAAGTTTTAGAGACAAAAATCGTTGGGTGCTAAGGGTGTTGTGTGCACAAACAGGTCCAGTGTCCTTTAAGGTGCAATTGGTATTGGGAAAAGTGGTAAAAAGACATGTGGACCACATCTGTGGGGGTACTGGCAAAAATACCCTCCCCAGTTGGGACTGGAAGTGAATACAAAACAGGAGAGCATGGTGATTGGAAAGTAGCACTAGGGGTAACAAGTATGACAGTGACAGTAGACTCTGTGGGAGTAATGGGGAGGGGGAAGACACACAGGGATGCTTCACAGATGGCCTCTAAGCAGGATCAAGCTACAGGAGTTGTGGGAGAAGGAGAGGTGTCACCACAAGGTGATCCAGTGGTACCTGTGCTCCATAAGTCAGAAAGGATCATAAGGGCACCTGACAGGTTAAATCTGTAATCAGATTTTAGAAAAGGAGGGATGTTATAAAGTGATCTGTAGATTGTAATTGTTATGTGTTCCCTAGTTAGTGTTCACTGTGTAATAATAATGACATTTAGAGATAGTCCCTTTAGAGGAAACCTGATACTGTGTTTTCCTGTTTCCTATGTTCAAGCCACAAGAATTCTGCCTGTGTGCAGAAGTTGAGCAGAGTTGATGTTAAGCATAAAGCTTGATGCCGTCCCAGTGGCATGGAGGGCTGAGGCATCACACCTTACCTCCTATCTCACCAGTGACCCATGTTCACAAGCAGACATGGGTTGTTGGGGTCGGCAAGCGTGGGGGAGGGAGGGAGAGGATCGCATATCCAGAGGACAGCTCTTCTGTCCTTGGAAGGTGGCTTTGGTAGTCCTGAGGAATAACTGCCTCCAGGTGGAGGCATGTGGGTAGGATGGGTTGGGGATGCCAACAGAAGAGAGGAGGCTGCAGAACTCTGCAGCGTGTGCATGCCTCCACATATGCATGTTGACGTGTTGCACCCCAGCAACAGGGAGGGATGGGAGAAAATGGAGGAAAAATCTCCTGGGCGGCAGGATGATCAACCAACCCTCCGCAGGCCCTTCACCGGTGGCCGGGCACAACCCCAATATTCAGGCTGAGGAAAAAGGCACAAGTAAACCCCAGAGGAGCTGGTTGACAGGGCTGGAGAGGAGGGTAAGTCAAGAAGGGGGCTGCCAGGGAGTGTAGGGGCTAAAATACAATAACAAAACAACAACAAAAAAAAGAATAAAGCCTGATAAGAAGCAACTGAGGTGTGATGGTGTTTACAACAATATGGTCTACTGTATGCCTAAGATCACCATAAAATCCTCCTCCTCCTCCTCCTCTGGTCCTTCAGGTCACTGGACTTGTCATCCTTCTATGCTGACCTGTTGTCCACTGACTGGGACCATCTCTCAACAGCTACCAACAGAAATTCTGCCCGCAAATCCTTCCAAACCAAATTTATGGCTATTTGGGACAACCATACCCCCCCCCCAAAGAAAATCAGGGTCTAAGATTCCAACTTTCCCTGAATCTCTACCAAGCTCCTGGCTTGCCTTCAAGCCAGAGACCTAGCCTAGCAGTCCTACAAAGTCACTGGCTCCCCTGCTGCCTTGTTAAATTACTGGACCCTTCACAATGCTTGTACCAAAGCCACCAGGCTTGCAATATCCAAGTAATTTTCATTCACACTTAAGAACAACCTTAATCACCCCTTCAAGTTCTGGAAAGTAATCCATTCCCTTTTCTTCCCCAACCCAGTTGGCACCCCCATCCTAAAGGCTGGAAACTCCCAGATCAATGACCCTGCTACCGTATATTCTTCTTTCAACTCCTTTTTCACCTCTTCTGTCCTCTCTTACCCCTCTTCTTCCCTCCCTTCCCTACCCCTTGCTCCTTTACCTTACCTTCACACTCTTTCTCCTTCTCCCCTACCACTCTTTCTGCCTCTTTCAAGACCCTTCTTGCACTTAACCCCCACCAGGGTGGGAGTCCTGATGGTCTTGAACCCAAGTATCTTTACTTCTCTGCATCTGCCGTCCCTATTACCCTCCTCCTGAACCTCTGCTTCTAGTTAGCCCCTGTCCCAGATACCTGGAAAAAGGTTACGGTCAACCCCCCTTACCTAAAGGGGGGTGATCCTTTCTCCCCTGGCAACTGTTTGCATATCTCTTTATTCCCCACCCTGGCCAAGCTTCAGGAACAGCTTATCCCATCTCAGCTATTATCTTTCCATGACTCCTTCTTCTTTTTCACTACTTACCAGTCTGACTTCAGAAAGTCCCACTCCACTGCCACATCCCTCCCCTGGATCACTGATTCCATCCTGTCAAGTATGGAGCAGGGACACCTCACTTCCACCATCTTTGTTGACTTGGCCAAAGTTTTCGACACTGCATTCCACCCACTTCTCCTGAACAAGCTTAAGATGGTAGGACTTGCTGCCTCCACAATCAGCTGGTTCTGCTCCAACCTTGATGGCAGTTTGCAAGCTATCCATACAGGTGACATCATATCCCCCACACCAGATCTGCTTAAAAGTGCCCAGTGGATTCATCCTGAGCCCCGTACTCTTTCATGTTTCTGAATGACCTCCCTTCTACCTGTCCCTCTGTGTCAGTTCACATGTATGCAGATGACTCTATGATGTTTGCCTCTGGCTGCTCCTTTCCAGCCATCTGTGTGCTGATCCAAGTGCACCCGTCAATAGGTTGCCAAATGTCAAAATCCATTGCCCCTTCTCCAAGGTCCGCCCCCCCAGGCGTTAGAATAAATAGTTAGGAGGGGCATGGGGGGCACAGCCTCCCGCACTGAAAGTGGGAGATGAAGTAAACTCCCTGGCACCCTAATGACGGGCGCACTCAGATGGGCGCATTCCAATGGTGGAACCAACTAACTTTCCCTCAATGCCAAGAAAATGGTCTGCATGACCTTTGGCTCTCAGCAGAGGCTTGCCAAGCTCTCCCTCCTCCCCTCCTTCCACACCCTCAATGGTCCTGCAACTGAAGATGTCTTCTCCTTCAAGTACCTTGGTGTCTGGATAGCCAGCATCCTACTTCCTGCCTGCCGAGAGATAGTGTTGAAGATTATCCTCCTCATCTTCAGCTATGGTAACATTCTCTACAGTACTGCTCCCAAGTCCTCCATTGCTGGACTGGACCCTCTTTTCCACTATTTCTCCCATTTTGCCTTGGACTGTCCCCACCGTACCCACCACTGATCCATCTACTCCTCCCTCTCCCTCCTTTCCCTTGATGCCAGGTGTCTCACCCACTGTACCTCTTTCAGCTCCAAATGCAGAAGCAGTGCATTAGGTAGAGTAGAGGTATAGAACCAGCTAAAGCTCATTAATTTTAGTGGGGAGCAAGTCAGTTGCAAGGACTGGGAATCACTCTTCTTCAGGGTAACACTCTGGAGAAGGGTCACTACCCTTCCTGCAGGATCTTGGCAGAACTTTATGCTCAGCTGGTAGCAGCAAGGGAATATATATATCTCCTGCAGCACCAGCTCAGCTGGAGTCTACTGCCCACACCTCCACTTCCCCAGAGGCCCACTGTTCTGAGGGGCTAGAGAGAGGGGGGAGAAGGGTAGCAGGGGCAGCCACAAAGAGGTCAACCAACCCCACACCATCCTGATAGCAAATCACTTTGCACCCCTGAAAGAGACTCAGGTACTTGACTCAATGAAGGTAGACTCTCAGTCAGGGGGTGTGTGGAATTGGAGTGACTACCTGGTGTCACCCAGGGGTAAGAGTAAGAAGAAGGCGGCAAGAAGAGTATTAGTGGATGGGGATTCTATTAATCCAACCACACAAGGGGCAAGGATCCTGGATTTCAGAAGGGCTGACTTTACAAAGATGGTGAAATACCTCTGAAAGGACCTGGTGGAAGTAGATGTCCTTGGTGGGGTGGAGGGCAAATGGCCCAGGTTAAAAGAGGACATAGTAAAGGCAACAAACCTGTATGTCAAGCAAGTAAACAAAAGCAGAAGGAAGAGGAAACCATTATGGTTCTCGAGGTAGGTGGCAGAAAAGGTAACGGCAAAAAAAGTGTCATTCAGAAGGTATAAGGAGACCCAGAGAGAGGAGGATAGGGAAGTGTATCTGGGGAAATGGAGGGAGGCAGGAAAAACAGCAAGGAGCACAAAGTCACAAACTGAGGAAAGACTATCCCAGGCAGTATTGAAAGGGGACAGGACATTTTTCAGGTATGTTAGCAAGAAAAGGAATACAAATAGAGAGATTGTACGGTTAAAAAAGGAGGGGGAAGGACTATATGCATGAAGGCCAAGAAAAGGCAAACATCTTCAATGCTTCTGCTCAGTGTTCACAGTAGAAGAGGAAGGGGAGGAACCTAAAATAGGCACCAAGAGCTTTGAGGGGAGGGAAGTGGACACCAGTCCTTTTTTTGAGAAGAGGGTCAGGAAAGCACTCACTAATCTGAGAGTGGACAAAGCCATGTGGCCAGATGGGATACATCCAAGAGTACTAAAGGAACTCTGGGAGGTGCAGGCTGCACCCCTCGCAGACTTATTTAACAGTTCACTGGAGACTAGCATGGTCCTGGAGGACTGGAGAAGAGCAGACACAGTCCTACTTCACAAAAGTGGTAGCAAAAAGGAGGTAGGAAATTATAGGCCTGTCAGCCTGACGTCAGTGGTAGGGAAATTAATGGAAACACTATTAAAGGAAAGGATTGTGGAATACCTGGAATCCAACAGACTGCAGGACCTGAGGCAACATGATTTCACAGAGTGTAGGTTGTGCCAAACAAATCTAACAAATTTTTTGACTGGGTAGCTAAGGTGTTGGACCATGGAGGGACAGTGGACATGGCCTGCCTGGTCTTCAACAAGGCCTTCAACACCGTAACACATAGGACACTGTTAAACAAGTTGTGTATCATGGGGGTAGGCAATAAGGTGGTAAACTGGGTAAGAAACTGGTTAGGGGATGGGAGGCAGAGGGTGGTGGTAAAAGGAGTTCACTCCGAGGAGGGGAGAGTGACCACCGTGGTATCTCAGGGGTCAGTACTGGGGCCGGTCCTCTGTAATGTCTTCACTAGTGACAAAGCAGAGGGACTGGAAGGGAAGGTCTGCCTTATTGTGGATGATACCAAGATCTGCAACAGAATGGACACTCTGGGAGGTATGCAAAGGATAGTAAGAGATTTAAAACAACTGAAGAGTGGTTAAACATTTGCTAGCTAAGGATTAATGCAAAGAAAGTACTGGGACGTATTGGTAGGGGTATCACTAGCAGGAAGAGGGAAGTGATGTTGCCCCATACAGATCACTGATAAAACCCCACCTGGAGTACTGTGCCCAGTTTTGTAGCCCACATTTTAGGAAAGACATAGAAAGAATAGAGCCAGTCCAGAGGAGGGCTACTAAGATAGTACAGGGTTTGTATCAAAAGCCCTATGAGGAGAGGCTAAAAGAACTCAAAAAGTACATCCTGGAGGAGAGGAGGGAGAGGGGGGGATATGATTAAGACCTTTAAATACCTCACAGGCATGCATAAAGTACAGATGGGAGATATTCTTCAGAGAAAAGGGTATTCTGGAACAAGGGGTCATGATATGAAGCTGGAGAGGTGTTGGTTCAGGAGAGATGTGAGGAAATACTTCTTTACAGAAAGGGTGGTGGATGCCTGAAACAGTCTTCCAGTAGAGGCAGTGGGGGCAAAAACAGTGGTGGGGTTCAGAAAAGCATGGGATAGGCACAAGGGAATCATAAGGGAAAGGTAGAGGTGGAAGAGACAGTGCCGTAGACCAAGGAGGGTCTGCAGCAAAAGAAAAAACAGTGAAAATGGGCAGACTGGATGAGACAAGTGGCCCTTATCTGCCATCAGTTTCTATGTTTCTATGATCAGGGGAGTAGAGAGAAGGTGGGTGGGTAGAAGAGGGGTGGAGGATGGTCAGGTGCCTTCCTGGGGCATCAACCATCTGAGACATACACAGAATAGGGAGGCTAGCTGAGAAGGAAGAGGGAGTTGGGAGTGCTGGTACATTGAGGTACTAATGATCTGATGAACCAGCCTGTGGAGCAAGTGAAGCACAATTTTCTGAGGCTTGGGGGCAGATTGTAGACACATTCGGCCTCCCTCACCTTGTCTGAGGTCCTACCTGTGTGGAGTAGTGGGAGGGGGAGAAAAACAGAGAGGAGGGAAAAGATATAGGAATTAAATGGGTGGTTAAAAGGATGGTGTCAGGAGAATGGGTACCACTTTGTGGGAGCTGGGGGGATTTCTGGGATAGGAATCTCTTCACCTGACAAGAGAGGGGACCAGCCCACTGGAGCAGAATTTTAATGTCTACATTAGACAGTTAAACTGACTGCAAGGGATGCTGAGGCTAGGGGAACCACAGTAAAGGGAGTGAGGGAGAGGAAGCTAGCTTGTGCTCCACTTATACTTTGGGACTGGTAGTAGTAAAGTGGGTAAAAAATAAGGTTTAGGTTCAAAAAGGAATAGTAGAAGAGGTTAGGGGGGGGAGGCTCTCCAGGTCTACAAACAATAAGAAATATAAAAAAGTAGGAAGAATGGGAAGGAATGCAGGTGCAGGATCACAAAACAGCAAAAGAGGATCCGGAGCTAGTTGGAAGGCGGTCTGAGGTGTCTGGGCAATAAAATCAATGAGCTCCAGGCACTGGAGGTAGATACTGAGGTGGACCACTTGGCCATCACAGAAACTTGGGCCACACAGAATAATGAACTGAGAAACAGAGTGCAGCAGCGCATAAAATGGCAAAATATCAATGTCTAGTTTACAACAAGCATTTGTCAATGCCGAACATTTGGTGCTTTGGAAGATGCTTGCTCCTAAACCTTGTTTATGGCCTTGAGGTACTTTAATGTTTTGTGCTGTGTGCCAGACTACCCATCTTGTTAATCAGCCTTCGATGTTGGTGGGTGTACAAGGCTTTCCTGAAATCAAGGTAGTTAACTTCCACTGCCCCTCCCTGATTTACTTCCTTACTGAGGTATTAGGGTTTCCAATTGTAGCGCCAACCTCCACCCCCACCCTGCAGAGACTGAAAGGTGTTGGGGATGTTTCTTTGGATCATCAGCCATAAAGATCATGCCATTCTACCTCATCCTACCCTGGAGACACCAACAGGCATTGCAGTGTGCCTTGGAGTGTTTGGCCATTACGCTCACCCCATTCCATAAGGAAATAAGCTGAGATGGGTGCAGTACAGGAGAATGAGGTGAACGTTAGGGCCAAAGACCCCAAGGCACACCTCAATTCCTGCCACTGGCTGCAGGGTGGGGGTGGGGGTGGAATGTCATGAGCAGTACGGCCGATGACCCCAAGTCACACCCCAATGCCTGTCAGTCTCTACGGGGTTGGGGAGTTACGGTTTAAAACCGTAACGCCCCAGGCATTTGTTAGTATTTTTTCTCCAGATTTTCAACATGGGCTTTTTAGAACCCCACCTCATGAACAGTGGCACTATCATTTCATTTCACAATCCCAGAAGGTGATTTCGCACAATGACTGCACGCATTTGGTGCCACAGGTTTGAAAACACATTTTGGGCAGAATGTGAAAATGACAGCTATACTGTTCATGAGGTGTGTTAAAAAATGGCAATGTTGAAAATCTGGAGTGAAAATATGAAAAATAGGTAATGTTACAGGCGGTAGAAGAAACTGCCTGTAACGCAATGATTTTTGGGATTTTCACCAGATTTTCAACATGGGCATTTTTGGACCTCTGCTCATGAGCAGTTGCACTGTGATTTTGTTAATCTGTCCTGAAAGTTGATTTCCCACAGTGACCGCACCATTCTGCATCACAGGTGTGAAAACACATTTTGGGCAGATGTGAAAAATGTCAGCTGTACTGTTCATAAGGAGCAATGAAAAAATGGCAATGTTGAAAATCTGGAGTGAAAATATTAAAAATTGGCAAAGTTGCGAGAGTGCATAGAAACTGTGCAAGGCACGCTCGCAACACAGGCATTTTTTGGAATTCTTTCACCAAATTTGCAACATTGGCTTTTTGGGATCCCACCTCATGAACAGAAGCAATGTCATTTCATTAATCAGTCCCAAAAGGTGATTCCACGCAGAGACTGCGAAATCACCTTTTGGGACCAAGGAATGAGATGATAGTCACAGTGTTCACAAGGAGGGGTCCCAGGACCCCCATGTTGAAAATTTGGAGCCAAAATTCCTAAAAGTGGCTGAGATATCAACTTAACTTGAAACCCTCCCATTGACTCCCATTATATGGCTTACCTCAGTTCCTCAGTTTAGAGTTCGGCTTTGAAGAGTACAGACGCATTCTGATCCACAGAAGATCACAGCACTGGACCTCCGAAGGAAGTATGGGGTGAAGGGGGGAGCAGGGATTTGGGGTGTGCAGAGGGAGGGTGCAGGCTGAGGGAGGGGGGACTGGGGAGACGACAGTGGACTGCTTTTCTACAGGGAAAAAGACTTTGGGGGACCGTTTTCTTTCTTTTATAGGTGAAGACTTCAGGGACCATTTTCTTTATTTTGCAGGTAAACTTAATTTAAATTTAGGCACACTGGGGTGGGCTCCCAGTGTGCCACATAATGCGGGGAGGAACATGCCAACACAGGGATTGGGCACCCCAATGCTGGTTTTTTGGAACTGTGTGGAGGACAGCAGGAGCTGCCATGTTTTGGCACACTGGGGTGGGCTCCCAGTGTGCCACAATACGTGGGGGGTATGCCGAAACAGGGATTGGACACCCCAATGTCGGCAAAAAACAGGTTTGGGGGAAGGGGGCACATTCAACACTGGGAGTGGGCATCCTGGTGTCAGAAAAAAAACCTTTTTATTTTGGCACACTGGGGTGGGCTCCCAGTGTGCCACATAATGTGGGGGAACATGCCAACACAGGATTGGGCACCCGATGTCAGCTTATGAGAGGTGAGTGGGCGGGCATGGAGCAGCTGCCCGCCATTTTATTAAAATGTTTCATCAGGAAAGGCTCACTGAGCAAACAAGTTGCTCATGGAGCTAGGCCCAGGGACAGAGTGCTCAGCACAGGAGCTGACAAGGTTGCGAGGCAGGGGGAGGTTCCGCTGCAATGACGAAACTGTTTGAAGTTCCTCATCATTGGCAGCTTCATGGGTGCTGGCTGTGGGATGCACCCAGTAAAGCATCTGTTGCATTGGTTGGCAGTGCCACACCTCTCCTTTGCCATTTTTGTCCCAGCACTTGTTAAAACACAAACATCTGCACATAGTACACAAATGCAGGTGCATACAGTGCATATAACTCATTAACAGCGGTGCAGAACAGCACCAAAACACTTAATATATAGAATGTCAGTTTTAAAATAACTACATCTTACAAATACTCCAGAGAGGAGACCACGCAACTGAGACTAGTGCTTCCTAACATTTCTCCTCTAAACAGAGACTTCAACAGGCATTTCTGGCAGACATAGAGGCAGACCTCATAGCCATCACAAAACCGTGGGCTACAAAGATTAATGACTCGGGCTTGTCAGTCCCAGGATACACAGTGTTCAGACCGGACAGAATGAAAGGCAAAGGGGAGGGGGCTAGCCCTATTTGTCAGGAGTGAACTGAGGCTGTGGAGGATAGACACATCAGAGGAAGCAAAGGGGAAACAGAGCTGCTGTGGGTTCACCTCACAACACCCTCAGGCAAGAAATTACAGGTAGGGGTGATCTATATAATCTATAGACCACCAGGACAAGGGGAAGAGAGTGATAGGGAGCTCAAGGAAGAGCTGGCAAGAGAAGTAAAGAAGGGGGAAATGGTGGTGGTGGTGGGTGGCCTGAACCTGCTAGATATTGACTGGGACATTCCAGCAGTCAGTTGCACCAGAAGTCATGCCCTGTTTGAAACATTCCTGTATTGCCTGCTAGTGCAGCTGGTTAAGGAACCTACTAGTCAGACAACCATTCATCATTTGGTGCTACCAACTCTAAGGTGGTGAGTGGAGTGAGGGTAAGGGAACTACTAGGGTCCAGTGACCATAACTCCATTTGGTTCATGCTGGCCTTGGGACCAGAATGCCCCTATCAAAAACTGAAGTCCATAATTTCAGTAGAGCAGACTTCAACTGGATGAAGGAGCTGGTCGAAGACAAATTGGCCAGGACGTACAGCATTGGATGTATAAGGGAAAGATGGGGGCAATCAAGGGGACCATTCTTGAGGCAACAGTCATGCACTAGAACTGTTGCAAAACAAAACAGGTACAAGAGACCAATATGGTTCTCAGAAAGAGTGAGAGAAACAGAGGCAAGAAGAAGGCTTTCACCAGGTACAAAGAAAAGCAGGGGTAAGAAGAATGGGTACCAAATAACAACTAGGGAAGCAAAGAGGATATCACAGAGGCAAATGCAGACACAGAGCTGCTGCTTATTGTGGAGGGGGTCAAGGGTGGGGAAAAACAATTATTTCATATAAAGGAAAAAAGAAAGGAGTGAAGGGGTATTGTTAGGCTACAAGGGAGCAGGTACTAGAGGGAGATGAACGAAAAGCATCAATCCTTCTGCTCTTTCTTCACAAGTGAAGATAGTGGGCCCCGGCCTGAAAGTGACATCAAGGTGACTGTTGCTAGCATTCCTGAAATAGGGCACACATGAAGCCATAAAAGTACAAAAAGCCCGAGATCTGGATGGGATGCACCGAAGGGTGCAAAAGAAATGGCTGTGGAACTAGTTGAACTCCTAGTAGGTTTATTCAAAGCTCAATTCAGGCAGGGTAATTCCAAAAAACTGGAGGGTAGCAGACATAGTCCTGCTACACAAGGGGGGGGGGCAAGGAGCAAGCTGGGAATTACAAACCTGTCAGCCTTACCTCTGTTGTGGATAAAATGATGGATTCACTGATGAAAGAGGACCTTGTGGACTACCTAGAGAGCAATGGTCTACAGTATCGTTACAGATATAAACAGCATGAGTTGTTTCAGGGAGGTCTTGTCAGACCAACCTGGTAGTTTTCTTTGACTGGGTAACAAAAATAGTAGATAAGGGCCACATCATGGATTTACTCTACTTGAATTTCAGCAAGGGTTTCAACTTGGTGCAACATAGAAGACTGCTGAAGAAGCTGGAAGACCTGGACATGGCAAGGGACATAGCTGAAGGAGAGACAGCAGATGGTGGTTTAAACAGGTTCAAATCAGAAGGGAGGGAGAAGGTTACAAGTTGGGTGCCACAGGGATTTGTCCTGGGTCCTGTCCTATTCAATATGATCATCAGTGACATTGGATAATGCATCTGGGGCAAGTTGTGCCATTTCACAGATGACACAAAGCTCAGTGGTGGAGTAGATAGCTATGAAGATATCAGGGAGATGCAGAGGGATCCACAGAAGCTAGAGTGGTGGTCTACTGTTTGGCAGTAGAAATGCAATACCAAAAAATGCCATGTTATGTATCTAACCCATGCATTCCTAAATGCTGTGTCCATTCTAGCCCCTGCCACTTCCTCAGGGAGGCTGTTCCAAGCATCCACCACCTTTTCCGTGAAGAAGTACTTCCTCACATTTCCTCTCAGCTCCCCCCCCCCAGCTTCCTATTGTAACCCCTTGTCCTTGAGCATCTTTTCCTTTGTAAAATGTTGCCTTCTTGTAACTTGTTCATGTCTGTGAGGTACTTGAATGCCTCTATCATATCCCCCAACATTCCTCTCCTGTCTTCTAGGGAGTACATATTTAAATCCTTAAGCCTTCATTGGGCTTCTGATGCAGGCGCTGCACCATTTTGGTTCTGTATACCCCACCCTATTGGCCTCATTCTGCACCCATTTGTGGTGTAACAGCTCATTTACATTGAGGGGAGGGAATAGACACTGACAAAGGTGCAGAATCAATAAATACAAACAGGTCCAAGGGTAATAATACAATACAGTAGGGCAGTTGCATTAAATACAAATGTAGAACACACAGTACAGTAAGATGCAAGAGTAATTACACCTATGTTATGTCATTTCTTCCTGCACAGTATCTGGCATATGAAACCATAATGACTCCAGCCCCCAACATTCCTGTGACAGACTCTTATGGTCTCTTTAACATTGACTGCCTGACCCCTGCCCTTGGCATTCTCCCTATACTTTCTCACAAGAGTAGAGCAGGGACATTTAGGTCCCAGCTATTTTTGTGATTAGCCCACGTTTTTAGTGATTGCCATTATATCTAAATGTCTTCTAGCAAGTAACACATGCAGGCCCTCCATTTTATTCCTTTGGTTCCTTGCATTTGTATACATTACCTTCTACTTGCCATTTCTCTTTTCTTTAGACTGCCCATCCTTCTTGACTTTTGAAAGTCTACTCTTTTTACATGTTTCTACCTGTATCCACTTTTTTCCTATTCCCTTTGTGTTCTGTGGGAGACTGTATTAATTTTCTTATACCAGCCCTCTCACTCCAGAAATATCTGCAGTTATATTTTCAGTGAGTGTGCCATTGTCTAGTGGAATCCCCTTCCCAGCCCTGTTCCCCAACATATGCTGTCTCATCATATTTCCTTGACAAGCCCTGTCCCCCACCAACTTCTTTGGCTCACGCCACTCTTTAGCAACTCCTTTACAGACTGCCTGTAATAGTTCTGTAGGCAGCAAGTGCTTATAAGGATGTGAACAGATTTAAGCAGGTTTCTGTGCATTGTTGCTGGCCTGTGTGTTATTTGCATGATGAGCCCCAGTCCCCTCATAGTTACACTGGGGTTACTCATTGCATGTGGAAGGGCTGTAACCCTTTTGAACACAGTTCCAGAGGGCCAATAACAAATGACTGGTGCAAAATTGTTGTTACAGCAATTTGACAATAGTCCCTCATGACTCTGAACTGGGCCTCAAACTTCCTGTTTTTATGACATTCTTACACTATATAGGTTGTCTATAAAGTTCAGAATTTAATTTAAGACTGCACGCTTACTGTTTTTAACATATCACATAGTAAAGTACCTCATGACCTAACTTATATCACCCTGACTTACTATCATAATATCCCTTTGATACACTTCCAGTCAGCATGCCTAGTATCAGTTTATAGTGTATGGTGGAATGTAATTGTGTATGGATTTCCATACACTCAAATAAGTCATTCTGCTGTAGTAGTGAGCGACTTACCAATGAGAATGTCTTTCATTCCCATGCTAGTATCACATCACAATGCAACATCCCCCAAACAGCACTGTTCATTGGATAGGGGCAGTTGGCGGGTCGGGTGCTCAGTCTGGTCAGCAGCCTGGAGTGATGAGGAATGCAGTCTGTGGCAGCAGACACTTACTTTAAAACATAAGTGATTCTGTTTTTGGGGCACCATACACTATAAAGAACAATGCATGGCATCCCAAACAACACAGCAACTCTTCCCCCTCATGTTTTCTATGAAGGCAGAGGTACCTCTCAAGCTTCGCTCTCGATGTCATCAGCCATCACAGAAAACACTCTGGTGAAGAATTGCCTTGTTGTGTATAGGATGCCATATACTATTGTATATATAATTACTGGTGACCATAAATATCAACTGGATTACTGTTTTGTTAAAATGCATATCAACTGGATTTCGGGTTATTTTGCTCCAAAGGCAATGATAACCCAAAATACGGTTGCTATGACACTTCATAATAACCCGAAATACGGTTGATATGACATTCCCCAAAGAAAAGACTTTAAAACTGTTGCATTCCATTGTTTCACAAAAAGTATTTCAACTGCAGTATTTTCAACTGTGTTTTATTCATGTAGAGTTCAATTTCTTCAAAAATAAAACTGCACTCTAGCTAAAAAAACATATTTTTCTTTCAAGCAGCTAGAAATACAGTCTAAACCTCCACACCAGCAATTATAAAAAATAAAGGATAGGTAAGTTTGATGTTATGGATTTTTTTCCTACACCCTCGGTGTGTGATAACCACATAAGCCTCTCGAGCTTCGCTCTTGAAGTTTATGGGTCATCACACACCTCAGGTGTATGAAAATAATCCATAACACACACTTACTTATCCATTATTCTCTATATAGTGTTTGTTTCTTAAGAATCTCCCAAAGGTGGAGGGGCTGAAATACTAACATATTTAATCATTTTAAATAACTGAGTTTGTTTTTCTCGTAACAAAACATTGGATTTTATTAAGGTTGAAGGTTAAAAAGTTATAAGGCTCCAGGTAGAGGTGTTCCTGCTGCCTTGCAATACTATTTATTAAATGCCCTGCCCTTTCTATGACTACAAAATCAACCAATCAAGATTTTAGATTATGATTTGCCAGGCTCACCTGTTTTGCCAAGCTTTTCCTGATCCCCCACACTTAGTTGGGTAGGGTCCTTCCTTTCCTCCCTTATCCTTTTTTAATTTTACTGATTTTAGTATGTATGTGATAATCTGTAGATTGGAAATGTTTTATTTTTGTAACTTATGATGGATTTCTTGTGCGGCACCCAGAGCCTCCAGGAGTGGGCATCTGATAAATAAAATTTGCCTTACCTTGCCTTGTCTTGTCAGATGCTATGATGGATGTAACTAATCATTAATTACATACAACAGGGCAATTACACTGCAGTTTAATGTTTGTTGCACACAACTGTATTGCAACTGCAATGTAGTTACAGTGTAGTTACACTGTAACTACAGTGTAAACTGACAAAGTGCACCCAAGCAATTCCCTTAATGCCCACTTCATCAATGTTTTTCCAAAACATTCACTGTAAACACTTGTTATTCTTTTCTACTCCATGTAAATTGTCTTATGTAATTACATTGTAGTCTCCTGACATGGAGCCTTTGTAAAGGAGTCTCTGACTCAAAGGTTGTAAATTCCGATATGTATCAATAAATAAATAAATGAATCCTGAGTATACCAACACAACCACCCATATTATAACTACAGTGTGCACGAATGAATCCCCACTTAGTCCTAACTCAGTGATAGGACACTCCATTTTCATTGACCCTCATTACCCATGCAGAAAATCTTCAACTGTTAAATGGTTTGGATGCCTCAGGTCTGGTATGATATCCCGTCATGAGAAATCCTGACACTCCTTTTTCCAATGCCAAAATCCTGACATTCATTTTACCGTTTGGCATGGTTTAGCAATATCCCAAAATCCTGCCAAGTCATCTGCAGTGGGAATCAAATAAATAATTGCCCACACAGGTATCAGCCTTCAGAAATGTAAAATGTCTCCAAACCCTGTGCTCACAGATTGTTGTGTAACCCCCCCAAAAAAAAAAAAACTAAGAGCCCCAATTCTTTATTTTGCAGAATGCTCTGACAGAGACATGAAAGAATATTAGTGTACCTCCAGCACTGGCTCCAGTGTTGTCTGCTGCCTGCTTTCACTAGAGACCACACAAGTCCCTGACCTGGAAGTACTGGCAACACATATTCAATCATCACTGAGAGCTGGGTGACTCGACTGGGTGTTGACTTGTTCCAGCCACCCAAGCAGTGAGCAGCTAAGACACTAACAGGACCAAATCCACGCAGCGATCATTTGAATTTGGGGTTGGGGCTGAGAGAGAAAACTAGCAGCGACTTTTTCCATCCTCGCAAAACACAGCCAGATGACTGCACTGCCAGCATGTTGCCTAATCCCACCACAAGATGAAATGATAGCTCCAATCCAACCTCCACTAAAGTTGCTCTTTCTAGCATGATAAGTAGACTGAGTTCACACTGAGTATCAATCGGAGTGTCATTTCCAGTTTTAGTGGGCTGGCAGCTTACTACATGGAGGGAAAAGGCTGATATTGCATGCTGTCCAATATGCTATGTGAGTGGCAAGGGAAGCTTATAATGTTTTTGCTTCCAGGCATCTCCACATTATATTGCAAAATCCAGAGACTGCTCTTGATCTGAAAATGTAAAACAGTGTGCACGCAATGTCGGAATTTGGTGAGTCGGCCACTTGTCAGATGAGATCAAGTACCTGATGGGAGAGTCGTTCATGTTCAGAATTGTGATGATTCTTTTTATAAATATTCTTTAATAGTTGACATTATGAAATTGTGAAAAGAAATGGATTTAAGTGTAAAGAAATATAGAAAAAAGGATAACCAATATGTGCATGATCTTTACTGACCTTCCAGCAAGTTATATTTTTGGTAATTTTTTCTAAATATGGCATAGAAAAAAATGTTTAAGAATGGTCATTAATGTGTGAAAAATTTTGTAAAAATGAATGGATTTAATTGAAAAAAAGCAGAATCAATATGCACATAACCTCTGTTGACCTTCTGGCAGGTCAGGTTCTGCTGTTGTATCACAAAGGGTTTCTGAGTCCATTTGCTTACAGATATAAGAAATATCCTTAATAGAAATATTTTAATATTTACTTGAGTGCCTTAGAGTTCTGAAGTGATTCTGATTCATCTGTTTCAGACCCACTTTGGTTTGTACTTAAGTTAAATGAAACACATCTGTCCCTTTTAAAGAACGTCTCCTTGTCCATTTGATTTCTTCCAGTAATTGAGTCTGTTAAATTCATAGTCCTCCTATCTCACTGACATTTCTTTTGCATTAAAGCTTTAAGTTCTTGATAAAGTTTCTGTATGGAGTCTTTTAATTTTTTATTAAATCTATTGAACTCAAGATGATCTGCAAATGTAAGCACCTCAGTTTCTCTCTATTTAATTTCCTCCACTAACTAGGCATAAATTTATTTTTTATATGTGTTGGTTAATTTAATTTATTGCTCAGATGCAAGAGACATTCCTAAAAGGTACAGACATGTTTCATTCAACTGAAGTACAGACCAAAGTGGGTCTGAAACAGAGGAGTCAGAATCACTTCAGAGCATTTTTTAGAATGGGAGGGGACCTCCACCAGAACCACCAAAATTCCCAGGAGGAGTAGAAGGAAAACTGGTATCAGGGGTTCAACCCAGACAGATTTCAAGTAAACTACAGACGTACACAAGACAGGACAGGTTGAGGAGGTCAGCAATAACAGCAACAGCAACAATACCAAGGACATCAATTGCAACAGACATACCAACAAACACAGTGAGAGGCCTACAACAGAACTCCTTATGTCCAGTCACAGAATCGGAACTAAGCCCCTAGTCAAAGGTGATTAATTTAACAAACCCTTACTGTGAGTGAAGCAGGAATACTGAATCAAGGACTCTCATTTGCACCAGCAGTCCTGATAAATTAGTTTGACATATTTGTATAGTTAACAGAAAGCGTATAGAAACCTAAGTCTCAAATCTTTCTTTAATAGAAAAAGAAACATTGGCTATAATGAAGCACACTCTACTGGAGAATCAACAATATCCACTGACTCCCAGGATTCGATTACAACCGGTTAGAAAACATTCACTCCACAGCATAGAGCAGCAATAGAAACATTCAAGGAATTATGTGAACAAAATCTCACAGGACTTTTTGGAACATTTGCCAGAACTGCATTAGAACAACTTAACCAGAGAGGAGAAGAAAGCCTTAGAAAATTTATGGAGTGGCAACACAATCACAATTAAACCAGCTGATAAATGTGGTACAGTAGTTCTGTTATCTTAAATACAGATGATTACATAAAGGAAGTGTCACATCAGTTTAACAACACCAGATTTTATCAGAAAGTTGACCATGACTCCACTCGAGAGTTTAAATGATCGATGAGACCATCAGAGATGCATTTGACAAGGACGAAATTGATTCTAACACTCACAATTTTTCTGCTCATTGAACATCCTATTAGACCAATGATTTATGCAGTTCCTAAAGTGCATAATTCCTTTACTCACCACCAGGTAGATCCATAGTGAGTGGTACAGGCTCAATTACTGCAGCCAATTTCACTAATGTGTTGACTATCACATTACCCCACTTGTCAGCTCACAAAGTCATATTTTAAAGGCAGCAGTAATGTTTTACAGTTACTAGAGGATATGGAAGTGGACAGGAATTCATATCTTATCACTATGGATATTGAGTCCCTGTATACCAACATATCTTAGAAAGAAGCTTTGGATGCACTAGCATATTTTTTGAATGAGCACTAGGCTGCCATTAAACCATCAACAGAATTTCTGTTGAAATTGTCAGAATACGTGTTAAAGTGCAATGTATTTACTTTTCTGAATTTCTTCTACCTACAAACTTAGGGAACATCAAAGGGGCTACATTTGCCCCAATTAGCTAATTTGTGTGTAGGTCTCTGGGAATCGTGCTTTGTACAAGAAAGTGATGCAGATCCACTTTTTGAGAAATTCACCCTGTGGTGTCATTTTATTGGCAACATACTGGTGGTTTGGAAGGGGACTTTAAATGAATCTGATCATTTTATTGAACATCTATGTTCCACAAATAGCAATTGACTGATATGAAAAATGTTCTATATCAAATTGATTGGGAGCCGGCATTTAACAATAACTCCATTTAGTCCTATTGGAATTCTTTAATATCTATCAGAGATCCATATGTCCCATCAGAGTTTAAATTCAACAAAAAATGTAATATCCCAAAATGGCTTGATAGTCCATTAAGAATCTTATAAGCCGGCTCGTCGGTGCAGCGGTTGGATTTCTTCTTGCGACGCCAGCGACCCAGGTTCGGGAATGGACTCAGGTCACTGGAGAGCCAGCCAAGGGAAGAAGGCTTGAGCATCCCATGACTGCTCACCTTCTCCAGGGGGAAGGGAAGGGACGTGGCTCACTGTCTGCTGCCCCCTGATGGAGGCCAGAGAGCAACAACTCAAGCGAGCCTCACTGTACAAGGGGTGTGGTGAATGTCGGCTTCCGCCTAGACATCCATGGCATGCCACGCCCCCAGGGAAAAAAGCAGAAAGCTGCCTCCTGGTCTGCCGGATGATGGCTGCCGGCTCCCACCATCTCAGATGCCCCGACGGCCTGGAATCCACCTCAGCAGTGCCTGGGGACTGATTGAATAGCATGCTGGTATCCCCCTCCTGGCGCCTTCCCCCTCGAAGGAGAGGGACCCATCCGGTGAAGAGTTACGCCGGGCCACCCCTGGGTCGGCTGCGATCTGAGGTGAGTAGGAAGGGGGTCGGGGCAAGGAGGTAGGGGGAGTCATGTGCAGCCGGAAGCAGAGGCAGGCCAGGGGGCAAGTAAGGCGAGGAAAAAAAAAGAATCTAATAAAAAGGAAAAAAAATATAGCATTTATTTAAAAATTAAAAGTAATGATAATTGGATAGCATATAGAAAACTTCAAAAATAATGCAAAAGCAGAATAAAAAAAGCTAAATCAAAATGGGAATCAAACCTAACAAAAACAGCCTCTAAGAATAATAGCAAACAGTTTTTCTCTTACATTAATTCCCTTAAAAAGCAGTCAACAAAGTAGGTCTCACCAAAATCAGGCAGTGATTTGATCCATGATCCACAGGAGATGGCTAATCTCTTTAATAAAAAATTCTGTGAAGTTTTTTCAACACAAAATGGCATTACCACTACTATTGATGTACCCTCCATTCATAATTCTGACTACATCATTTTCACCAATGGAACTATCAGAGATAAGTTAAGGGCACAAAAAGGTAAAACCAGTCCTGGACCAGATAATATCCCTGGTCATTTTTTATACCTGCTTGCAGACAACTTGATTTTACCCCTAAAACTCTAGTTCGAGGGTTGCTTAAAACATAATTGAGTGACGGTTGACTGGAAGAGAGCAAATGTGATCCATTGCACAAAAAGTTTCTAAATCATTATGGGAAAATTACTACCCTATTAGTCTGATCTCCACTATTTGTAAAATTATGGAGAGCCTTATTAAAGATTTAATTGCTCCAGTTGTGAATGCACAAGATTCTGTATAACATATAGAATAATGGATGGGGAAGTGTGCTTATCAAGGATTTAATGATCACCCGAGGCATGGGATGCTACATAAACCCCGAGGGCAAAGCCCAAGGGGTTTATTAAACCATCCCACACAGAGGGTGATCATTAAATCCAAGTTTTGTACTCTTCACCCTCTCTTATTATTTATAATTGCTGGTCAGCAATTTTTTCATTTAGATTTATTTTGCAGTTGTAATCTTATCGCAGTTGAACAGGTCAGAGCCCTGCCAGCTGCCATTTCCTGTTCTGTGTGGCCGCCAAATGGCAGGATAAATCAGATAGTTTTGTTTTTTTGCATTTTTCAAATAGTTGAGGGGAAACTGATGAAGACTGCATGACTCTATTACTTTTAAAAGAGAAAAACAACAAGGTTCGTCGGTCTGGTGATTCCTCACTACGCAAAAGAAGGAGCCACCATGTTTTTGAAAGTGGTTAGCCCGCCCAGGAGGAGGTGAATAGCCAATCAGGTGGTGGCTGTTCTTCTGTGACTGGGCGTGTTTTCGTTATAACCCGTGGGTTATAACAGCAAATAATAACTCGGTCAGTGCATACAAAAATTGCTAACCAGTTATTATATGGCTTTAAAAATGGAAGAGGTTGCTTAACCAACCTAATGTGTTTTTATGGGCACATTAGTGCTGCTTTGGACAAAAAAATCCCATGTGATGTGATTTATATTGACTTTATAAAATGGCAAGAAAAAATCTAGAAATCTTATTGGCCAAGACAGATCAGCTGACCGTACATTAATTCTCTGTATATGCACAGTCATCCTGGTCCTTAACCACATTACACAATGAGCAGATTAGTCCTCCTACAACCAGAACTATAGAAACATAGAAACATAGAATTTGGACGGCAGATAAGGACCACTTGGCCCACCCAGTCTGCCCATTTCCTACCTAATGGATAAGCTGCAGATCCTAGTTAACCAGCAGCCTACTTCTTCCTACCCCACCCCTAGAATGGCCTTATGACTGTCCCATGCATGCTTGAATTCCACCACTGATTTTAACTTCACAACCTCCTCCAGAAGGCCGTTCCATGCATCCACAGCCCTCTCTTGAAAAATACTTCCTTAAATTACCTCTGAGCCGCCCCTCTATCTTCAAATTGTGCCCTTGTTCTTGCACACCTCTTTTTTGAAAGATGCTACCCTCTTGGACTTTGTTGATTCCTTGAGGTACTTGAACGTTTCTATCATGTCCCCCCTCCTCCTTTCCTCGAGGCTATACATATTAAGCTCCTTCGTCTCTCTTCATATGTCTTCCGGTGCAGACCCTGCACCATTTTTAGTTGCCCTCCTCTGGACAGCTTCCATCCTGTCTATGTCTTTGCGAGACTGGGTCTCAGAACTGCACACAGTACTCCAGATGGGGTCTCACCAGCTGTCTGTACAGAGGATAATAACTTCCTGTTTTCTACTGGTGATGCCTCTCCCTATGCATCCCAGTATCCCCAGCCCTCCTTGCTGCCCTCTCACATTGCTTGCCCACCTTTAGGTCATCTGATATGACTACCCCCAGGTCCCTTTCCATTTTTTTTGTTGTTAGTATCTCACCCCCCATTGTGTACTCTTCCCCTGGGTTTTTGTTTCCCAGGTGCATTACCTTGCACTTCTTAGCATTGAATCTAAGCTGCCATACATTTGACCATTCCTCTAACCTTGCCAAGTTCCTTCTCATCCTTTCCACCCACCCTGTGCATCAACTCTGTTGCAGATCTTTGTGTCTTCTGCAAAGAGACATACTTTTCCTTCCAGTCCCTCTGCAATGTCGCTTATAAAGACATTGAAGAGGACCGGTCCTAATACTGAACCCTGCGGTACCCCACTAGTAACCCTCCTTTCTTCTGAGTGGACTCCATTTACTATTACTCTCTGTGTCCTATTCTCCAGCCAATTCTTTACCCAGGCTGTCATCTTGGGACCCACTCCCAGGCTGACTAACTTGTATATTAATCTTTTGTGTGGGACTGAGTCAAATGCCTTGCTAAAGTCTAGGTAGGCCATGTCCACAGCCCTCCCTGATCTACTACTTTGGTCACCCAGTCAAAGAAATCTATCAGATTCGTCTGGCATGACCTTCCCACTGTGAATCCATGCTGCCTAGGGTCCTGTGCCCCTCTGGCCTCTAGATAGTCGACAATTCTTTCCTTCAGAAGTGATTCCATCATTTTCCCTATCACTGAGGTTAAACTAACAGGTCTGTAGTTTCCTGCTTCTGTCCTGCTCCCACTTTTGTGAAGGGGAATCACATCTGCCCTCCTCCAGTCCTCGGGTACCACCCCATCCTCCCATGATTTGTTAAAAGGGTAGTCTGTGGTGTCACTAGTTCTACCCTTAGTTCTTTTTAGATTCTGGGATGAATCACAGTCACCCTCTGCCCACTCCCTCCCCCTTTATTAAGCCTCACTATCCCTCCCTTGGTCTTCCTTCGCTCCCTGATGTACCTATAAAAGGTTTTATCCCCTTCTTAACTGAGTTGGCTATCTTTTCCTCGGTTTGGGCCTTTGCTGTTCTGACTGCCTTCTCAGCCTCCTTTGCTTTAACTGATACAGTTCCCTGTCCTGCTCCTTCCTTGTACTTCCTGAATGCTTTCTTTTCTCTTGAACCTTCACAGCCACTTCCTTTGAGAACCATAGTGGTTTCTTACTTGTTTTGTTTTGTTTATTTGCTTCACACAAAGGCTCGTTACCTCTGTGATGGCAGTTTTATTATTCCTATTGTTCTTCCACCCTCCTTCCTGCCCATTTGCTAGTGCATTCCTTAGGCACTCACCCATTTGGCAAAGTCAGCCCCCTAAAGTCCAGTACTTTTGCCTTTGTAGGCTTGACCTCTATTGCTGTGTTTATTGTGAACCATACTGTTCGATGGTCTCTAGTTCCCAGATGGCTACCCACTTCTACATCTGTGATCCCTCTCCATCTCCATTTGAGAGAACCAGGTCTAAGATTGCTCCTCTCAAGTGGGCTCCAATACTAGTTGTCTAAGGCATGCCCCTGTAGGGCATCTAGAATAACCCACTCTTCGAAGTGGCTGCTGCAACTGCACTCCAGTTAACATCTGGCATATTCAGATCACCCATCAGCAATATCTCCCCTTTTTCTGCCATTCTAAGTATACTTTCTATCATTTCCTTGTCCATTTCCTCCCCCTGAGAGGGTCTGTATATAACCCCTGTGCAGATTGTGGTGCCATTGGCTGTCTCCAAATTTACCCACAGTGCTTCTTCTCCTCCCTGTTTACCCTTTTGTTCTGTTGCTTTTATTCCTTCCCTTATGTAAAGAGCTACTCCTCCTCCTCTTTTACCCTCTCTGTCCCTCCTGTAGATAGTGTATCCTGGTATGTTTACGTCCCAGTCATGGTTTTGTGTGTACCATGTTTCTGTGACTGCCACGATATCCAGATGTTCCTCCTCCATCAAGGCCACTAATTCAGGAAGCTTGTTACCCAGACTACGGGCATTGGTACTCATTCCTCTCCATTTTTTGATGGCTTTACCTTCTGTTGCAGCATCCCCCACTGACCTTTCTACCTCGGTCTTTTTCTCATTTAGTACCCTGTTTTGTAGGGAGAGGCTGGGATTTTCCTGCTGCTTATCAGTGCATCCCCCTTTGACTAGTTTAAACGCTTGCCAATGAAGCATTTAAACCGATTGCCTATCTTCCATCAGTCTCCCTACATCCAGTACTGATCTTCCACCACAAACATGGCCACTACCTTTACACTGTATAAACCTTCAACTGGGCCCTAAAATGACAATTATCTTAAATATAAAATAAAACAAATGAATTAAATGTTGTTAACCAGATCGTCACACTCTCCTTACACACGTAAACAAATTAGAAACATTAAGTATTGTTTATAGTTTTCATTACAACTGTTTGTTTGCTAACAGTAAAAAATTCCCCTACTATCTTTACCTGCTCATTAGGGAAATCTCTTCTGCTTTCCCTGACAAGTGAGATAATTGAGTCTCTGGCTCTAAAATAGGCCTTTGTTGTCTGTGTGTACAGTATGTTAGTAGAGGAACATTCTACTAGTAGAACTGAGCAGAATTTTGAATCCCTGTATTCCATGGTAAACATTCTATTTCTTGAATGTGGGGAAACACAGAGGGGAAAAAAACAGAATGAAGAAAGTAAGCAATAATACTATATAAACAAAGAGAAAAGGTGGTAAATGACTCACCCTGCTGTTTATCTTTTAGGACAGAGCGAGCAGTTCATGATGCTGTCAGTGAGTGTGACAGTTCTGAACCATGCTCATCCTTGCAGCACTGGGGAACTGAGAAGCCTCTGTTATGGCTTCCTTTTAGTTTTGTCTACAGAGTGAGGAGAATGAAATAAAATAAGGGGGCTATGTGTCATACTTAGAATGAGAAAAACAGCATTTGTGAGTTGTTGTGGCTGGCAGGGGAATATGAAGCTTAAGTGGGCAGGGAGGCACACACTGTATAACACTACTTTAATCTAGCACCAGTAGGTGGAAGGACTATTTTATGTTAAAAGCATAGATTCACTTACATTTTTACTTATTTAAATATGTGTTTAAAAATAAAAAAAGTGTTTTAAAAATAAAGAGACATTTTATAAGCACAATAAGACACTCCGGTGTTGTGCATTACGGTGTGATAGACACACTCCTAGGGACAACCAGCACTTGACCTTCAGCCTCATGCCTAACTACGCCCCCAGGAGTGCAGTTATCACACCGTAATGCACACTCCATTGTGTCTTATTTCTTACTTAGCAAGGCATTTGATGTCATGCCACATTGGGCATTGCAAGTTAAACTTAACAACCTACATACTGTATAAATAAGTGCATCATTTACTAGATTTCTAATTGGCTTTCAGGCAGATCTCAGAATGTGTTAATTAATGGTCATTTGTCTACCCCAGGATTTGTAACCAGTGGTGTCCCACAGGGATCTGCTCTTGGTCCCTGTCTGTTTCAGATATTTATTTCTGACTTAACTTCAGATTGTACATCACTGACTATTAAATATGCAGATTATGTTAAATTAGGTGGTGCTTGTCTCAGTCTTGAAGACTCTTATACCATTCAAAGAGAGCTTGGGGTATCAGATGGGGAATGAAACTGAGCAAAGATAAATGCAAGGTCATGCACTTAGGTGCAAACAATCCCACTGCCTCATACTCATTAGCTAGAGTTATATTAAACACTACTCTGGAGGAAAAAGACTTCAATATTTCTATTACTAGTAATTTAAAACACACGGAGCATGTAATTGAAGTGATTAATAAATTTAAAAGGGTTATATGATCCCTCTAGAGAACTATTAGATCACGCGACCCGAAAGTCTTGCTACCTCTATACCGAGCATATGTTAGACCACAATTAGAGTATGCTTCTCAGTTATGGTGCCCATTTAAAAAGGGTGAATGTTAACATACTTGAAAAAGTGCAGAAAAGTTTCACTAAGCATATTTATGGTCTACATAACGACAACTATGAAACTAAACTGTCCAGTTTAAACCTAATGTCTCTAGAAACCTGTAGACTTAGAGGTGATCTGCTATTCTTATATGATATAATACAGGACCCCTACTTAATGTCTGAACTGGGGCTAGTATTTAAAGATAGCACTTACTACACTTGAGAGCACTAACTACAACTTGTGGGTAAAAGATTTAATTATATTTGCAGGAAGTTCTTTTTCACATTAAGGGTTATTGGCCCCTGGAACTGCTTACCTTTGGATATTGTAATCAGTGAGACCAAATTTTATTTTTGTTGTAACATTTTTTATTTTCTCAGAAGTGTACAGAAATACAGAAAACAGCAGGGCGAAACCCATTGGCAAAACAGTATTGTACAATGATTAACCAAAAAGGGGGGGGAAGGGGGTCAGGTGAAGAGAAGTACAGGTAAGGAAGGGTGGGGAACACGGGGTAAGATAAGTAGCAACAGTGCCTGGACAATCCATAGACTGAAAAAATGGGTGTTATATTGGCAGAAGGATTATTATTACAGAGTTCACAACAAGCAAACTATGAGTTCGGATTACACTTATTCTGTCAAATTGAGGTAGAGGCATTAGTTGATAACTATATAAGTAACTATATAAGTAACAGACTGTCGTACTCACCAAGAAGAGTTGACACATTAAAGTGTAACTCTGAGGTGGGAACAGTTTACCAAGGTAGGATAACCCACCAGATCTCTCGTCAAGGCCTCAAGGAGATAGCTGAGTTAACTTAAACAGTTTCTTGGCACAGTCGATGACCAACCTGCAACCAAAGCAGAAATACCCCAAAGAATCCAATGCAAGTTAGGCCCACTAGTTCACCTCAGGTCTTATAGTAGTGTCCAATACAAATAGTGACGAGTACTTTTCCCAGATTGTTGAAGTAAGGGCACAAAACACGGCGGGGGGGGGGCCGGTGACAGTTGGAGGAATGGAAACTACAGGCCGAAATATAGCACCAGAGACTGACCTGGGTTTTCAAAAGCTATATGAACTACCAGACAGTTCCTAAGGGGGGTCATGCCTACCCTTCAGAGCACCAGAGGACAGATATACCTTACCAACCGAGAGAAAGGAGGTTCAGCCAATACCCACCTGAGGGTTGCTTGAGTTCTGCAGATTCAGAAAGTTTAGGCAGGGAGTCCAACAGAGTTTAAATTTGGTCATTTGGTATTTCTGCAGGTGTGAAATCCTGTCCAATTTGACCAGGGAGGAGAGAGAGATGCCAGCACCTCAGTCAATGTAGGAGTCAGAGGGACCTCCATTTACATAGCAAGACTCTCTTGGTTTAAGAGACAGCAGTGCCAGCCATCTGGTCTCAGAGGGGGTAATTTTTTGGAGTGTGGCTCAAATGCCCAAAATGTAAAAAAGTGGACTAAAGGGGTTCTGCTTCTCTAACACCTTGCATGTGGTGTTTTGGATACCTTGCCACAGGGATTTTATTTGCGGACAGGGCCAGAGTATATGTAATATATCCGCATCTGGTCCCTGACATCTCTAACAAGAGTCAGAATCTAGAAGTTTAGCTGTACAAAGAACAGTTGGCATTTTATACCAGGAATGGACTATTTTGTTTTGTATTAATCTGGATCTAGCATCTGTCAACCAACTATGGGCATCTTTCCAGGACTGTTCCCAAACCATAGAGGAAATAGGAGTCTGGGGCATCTATTCCCATTTATGTCTTGCCCTCTCAGAGTATTGGGGAAGAGTGTCTCTCAGTTTAGCATAGATACACCCAGCTAGACCTACCAGCTGTTGTATCCAGCTATGTAACTCTGAGGTACATACTTGGGGTACAGGTGGATGCAATACATGTCGGAGTGCCGCCCTGAGTTGAAGTTATTTCCAGAATTCTGACTGAGGAAGATTCCAGATGAGTTGAAGAGACTGAAATGTATGCAGAACCTTGAGAATAGTATCTAACAGGTCCTGTAGTATGAGAATACCCCTGTCTGCCCAGGATGTCCATTAGACCCATTGTATATCAATAGTAATATCAGGGTTGTGCCAAAAAGGAATGTAAGGCAGAGGGAGAGAATCTGATTCAGTCTTTTATGGGTAGCCAGCCAGTTGGATCTGGCTGCCTCAACTGTCGGAGAAGTAGGTGGAGGCTTGGAACCACCAGGGGGACAGGGTCTATGAGCCCTGTGGGGTATCAGAAGAGAGGAGAAGTGGGTTGCCTCAGTGATATCAAGTTCAATGCGGATCCATTGTGGGGAAAGAGATGTAAGGTGGTGCAGCCTTTTAACCGATTGAGCCAAGAGGAATGCTTGATGGTACTCCTCTATCCATGGAAGGTTCCACCCACCCCTTCCAATGTGCTCTAAGTTGGGCGCGGCTGAATCTTGGTTTAGTACCTTCCCACAAAAAATCTCCAATGAGCCTGTCCTGGGCCAAATACCAATGTTTAGGTAAGGGGATGGGGATGTGCATTAGCAAGTAAGAGATCATGGGTGCAGAGACCATTTTAATTGCAGCAATTTTGCCTGTAGGGGTTAGCTGGAGAAGCTTCCACCTGTCAAACTCTGTTTTTAGAGACCTGAGAAGGAGTTGGATGTTTGTCTGCCAGACAGTATCTAGAGAGGGTGTGAGGCTAATACCCAGATATGTGATCCCAGTTGGAGTCCAAAGTAGGCCTGTGGACTGTGCAATCTCTTGAGAGCAGATCCCATTCAGGAGAAGTATCTCCTTCTTAGTTTGGTTCAGTTTCAGCCCTGAATAGTTGGAAAATAAGTCCAGCAGCATTAGTAGAGGGGGGGCGAATCTTTGTATGTGCACCAGGGGGGAAGCAAGTCGTCAGTATACATAAGGGATGTGTATTCTGTGTCCCACCTTAATACCAATAACGTCTGGGTGGCTGCAGATTGCAAAGCCAGCAGGTCCACTGCAAGGACAAAAGGAGTGGGAAAGTGGGCAGCCTTGTCTGGTCCCTTGCTCGAGTTGGAATGGGGCAGAGCGTATAGCATTCGGATAACTCTAGCTGAGGGAGATGAATGAATAGCTTGGATTCTAGATAGGAATTTTGTACTGAGTCCAAATTCTGCTAGAGCCAGGAATCAATAATCCCACTCAATGGAGTCGAAAGCTTTTTCCAAATCCATTGCAACTGCTACAGCTGGGGTGGGGAGAGATCTTACTATATGCGTGAGATTCATTAGTGTCCATAAATGGTCAGAGTTGTGTTGTCCAAGAATGAAACCCACTTAAGAGGGGTGTATGAGTCCTGCCAGCAGGGAGCTTAACCCGGATGCCAACATTTTAGCGTAAAGTTTACTGTTAATGTTAATCAGAGATATCGGGTGGTAGTTGCCAGGGTTGGTGGGATCGTTACCTTTTTTAGGGATAAGTACAATATTTGCCTCTCTTGGGGGAACAATTTTGACCTCGACATCTTGAAATACTTGTTAGAAGATGTGATAATAGGGGCAAGTGCCTGGTAAATATCTGCTGTATATCCGTTGTTCCCGGCGGATTTCCCCAGTTTGAGATACTTAATCACTGAACTCACCTCCTCCAAGGAGATAGGGAGCTCAAGAAGCTGAGCTTGCTGGTTAGTAATTTTGGGGAGCTAACAGGATTGAAGAAAGGGCTGTGTCTCACTGTTCAGGTGAGAATGAATGGAGGTGTATACAATCCTATAAAAGGAGGCGATGATGTCATTTATTGCCTTAGGGGCAGTGGCCAGGGTCCCTTGTGTATCCGTAAGACCAGCAATAAATCTACTAGCTTGCTGTTTGCGAAGCTGATATGCAAGTATCTTGCCAACTTTATCTCCACCTTCCCAAAAGGAGTGCTGCAGGCATAATATGGCTACTTCAGCTTTCCTGTTAAGGAGCTGATTAATTTCAAAGCGCAGGCTTAAAATAGTTTTACCTATTGGAGAATGAGGGAGGGGAGGGTAAGTCCTTAAAAGGCTTTTAGCCTCTTTTAGTTTCTGATCTAGCGATGCAAGGTATAGTTCCTATTCTCTTCTTTTTGCTGCAGCAAATCCCATTATGCTGCCCTGCATGTGGCTTTAAAGGCTTCCCATGTATTACCCGCAGACGTGTATCTATTATGGGATTGTGGGATATAAAAAGAGTAGCCTCATTCCGGGCCCATGGGATGAAGTTGGGATCCCTCATTAAAAGAGGGTCTATCCTGCAGTTATGGAGTGGGGGTTAGAGTCCCATTGGAGAAGAAGTTGAACTGGAGCATGAGCTGAAATAACCCGAGGGAGAATGGTGGCATCTAGAAATTTCACAGTGATTGCAGAGGACCCCAACCAGAATTCCAATCTACTGTAGGAGGCATTCGGCTCTGAGTGGAAGGTATAGTCTCTAGTTCTGGGGTGGAAAAGTCTCCAAATATCTGATAGACTTTGATCTAAGAGTGTTTGTTGGAGAGCATTAATACATCTGGTGTGTATCTCTGTACCCCCATCATTCCTGGGGTAAATTCCAAAATAGTCTGTGCTAGACTATGGAAGAACTGTGGTGTGTCGTCATTTGGGGCATAAAGGTTGCAGAGGGTGAATGGCCCCGAGGGAGTGTCATATGTAACTAAAACCCATCTACAATCAGAGCTAGATAGAGTCTTAGAAAGGGTCCAGGGTAAAGATGTATGAATTAGGTTGATTACCCAACATTTCCTGGTAGTAGCATGAGAAGATACTTTTTGTCCTACCCAATCTTTAGTCAGACTGGCATGGTCTTCCCCTGTGAGTTTTGTTTCTGGAAGAAATGCCACCTTAGAGTTGAGAGGCTTCAAATGGGCTAGAACTTTTTTTCGCTTCACAGGGGAGTTTAAGCCCCGCACATTCCAGGTGTGCAGTAGTAGGTCTGACATATTAATCCTACGTAAGTGTGCAGGTAAGGGGATGGGTCTCACTAGGGAGGAAGAAAAATACTGTAGGGGGAGGGTGGTGCTTCAAATGAGGTGACTGTAATTGGTGAGCCTCCTGGTCTGAAGCAGAGCCCTATGGGGAAGTGGGTAGGGGAATAAGGAGTCCAGAAATACTGTAGGAGGTAACCCCCTTGTATCTAAGGCTATAATTCCTGATACACTGTATGCCACAAATACAAATCTTTAAACCTCTATTCACTTCAAAAAACAACAGTATGTACATAAAATCAGAAACCAAACACTAGTTAGAATGGTGAGTGGCTCATCCGGCTAAAACTAGCCATTGGTAAACCCTTCACATCTGTGGGGAACTAAGCAAAGAAACAACAATAACTGGCTGTTACATAGTAGACGCTAGCCTAGCTAGCAGTAAATCTTACTCTGAGGTTGGAAAAGGGCTAAATGTACAAAAGCTAATAGCCATAGCCCAGAGCCTAAACAGAGTTACCCCAAGAGCCTCCGACCTCCTGGGGGACCACAGCTGGGAAGGTAGCTGTCTTCAGGAGAACAACAAAAAAAAGAAGACAGATACATAGCTGGTGTAAGGCTCAAAGAAAGAGAGGGGAGCCGTTAATAACTGAGTAAGGTGGCATTTAAACTGATAGGTTGTTCAGGAGTTCAACCTCAGCTCTCTATATTCATCAGGTACACCAGTGTCCACCCAGAAGGAGCAGACAGAAAATGAGGGACCTGTACCAGCCATACAGAGAGCAGCAAACTAAAAACCAAATGTGGCTCGAGAGATGCCAATACACAAAACACATTCATAGGATTCACAGTAAGATTAACACAAATTCCAAGTGGCAGTTACACACAAAAATGGTGTATCTCGAAGGTGGAGTGTCTGTCGGGGGGGTACCATCAAGGCATCTCCCATCTTACTAGGTCAAACTAAGCATGACTGAAGAGGGCCCTGTCAGGGGCTAGCTACACAATGACAGATGCTCCATTTTAGCCCCATTCAATTTTCCCCCAGTGAACATCTATAACTTCCCCTACTCCCCCAGACACAAAACCTTGGGTACTTATCTCAACCACACAGTTATTCGATTAGCAGGTCTTCTCAGGATGGACTTCAATCATCTGGTGTGTGAGATGCCGAATTGAGGCCTGGCGGCATGGAGGAAGCCACAGATTGCAGTTTGGAGTCCTGTAGAGCAGCATCTACGCCCATGGCCCATGAAATCCCAGCCCCTTCCGAATCCGACCCTGGACGCTCAGTAATGGAAAGCTCCATACTGTCCCATGAATCGTCCTCCTGGTGAGGGTCGAGCAGAGCAAATCTGTTTTGGGAAAAATAAGGGCTGGTGTAAACGATCTCCTGATTATCAGCTGAGTTAGCACTCTGATCCTTGCCATATTCTCCTCGTCTACGTTCCTGAGGGTGGTCTCACTTGAAGTGCAGGGATTGCGGAAGTCTCTTCCGAACTTTAGGGCTCCTGGGCCCCAGCTCAATTTTAGATGACTGATGGTTCCTAAACCCTGGGGCACCCAGGGAATCGGCTTTGTGGGAAGAGCTCCTCGGGGACTGGCCACTGGGGTAGACCAATGCAGCATCCTGGGTTTTTAAAGGACTAGAAGTAGGCCAAGTCACTGAGATGTAGGCAAGTGCTGCCTCAGGGGTAGCAAACTGATGTGAGGCGCAGTTCACAAAGATTTTTAATATAGCCGGATAATGGAGAGCAAAAGGTATCTGCAATTCATGCAGCTTGTGACGTACTTCTGTATAGGCTCTTCTTTTATTAGCAAGATCTTTCAAATAATCTTGGAAGATCATGATTCTATAACCTTTCCATTGGAGAGAACCAAGCTTTCTTGCTCGCCCCTGTATTGCTTCTTTTTGGCGAAATTTAAGAGCCTGGCAATGATAGACCTCGGTTTGTCTCCCTGAGGGGGTTTAGGCTGGAGAGAACGTGCGCCCTTCTATCGTTACTTTGGTTGAGGAGGAAGTTCCAGCAGTTCAGGCAGGGCTGTTTGCAAAAATGGATAGTTTTGCCTTCTTCACAGCCCTCGGAAACCTAGGAACTGCAAGTTGTTGCAGCGGCTCCTATTTTTGAGATCGTCCAGCTTATCTTGAAGGGCAATAATTTGTGCCACTTGGCTTCTTAGAGTGACGCAGTGACCCTGTACTATGTCTTCTTGTGCCATAGCTTTTTGTGCCACATGGTCTATTCTGGCGTCAATCTGTTGGATAGAAACCGCAGTGGTATTGGAAGCCAGTGTTAGAGCATCAATGCAGGTTACTATGGAGGCAAACATTTCTCTGATTGAAAGTTCCTCACTCCCCTTCCCTGAGTGCACCATTCACCCTTCGGAGTGAGTTGACCAGTAGGAAAAAGGGCGATATTTGTGAGAATCCTGCATTGATTTCTGTTCAGCTTTGGTCTAGTAAGTGCTCTAGTATTCCAATTGGATATACCTCTGAAATACCCAGGAGAGGATCGACTTATGGCAGGGTTTTTGTGGGTTCTTGGCTCTAGGTATGTGGCAGTGAGAGATGAAGTCACCATCTTGTCTTCAGGTTGGCCATGCCCTCAATTTTTATTTAAAGGTTGACTTGATATCCTGTTACTATCTAGACATAGGTTACAATATTACTCAATGTCTTCATAATAATGCATAAAGGTGCAGCTATGGGCTAAACCAACCCCCTTGCTCCTAAAGCTCCTTAGTAGTATGATTCACTTACCCAGCACAGCCCTACACAGTGACCTTTCTGGACCTGATAATAAGTTAGGATGACAGGGGAAACATGTCTACTGACATGTTCCATAAAGAAACTGATAGGAACACACTATTGTTGGTATTGAGCAGCCATCTGCACTACACACATATTCCAAAAGGCCAGTTCCTCAGGCTCCAGCATAACCGCAGCATTGATAATAATTATGAGAAGGCAGCAGAGGAGCTCTATAAGTGTTTTGTGGAGACAGGTGACAGTGCTACAGTTACCAGGGAAGCAGAGACATTTGCCAGGTCAAGGACCAGAAATGAACTTATTCATAACACAGAGAGGCACCCACCACAATGGGTTCATCTTTGTAACTATGTTTGCAGCACATGCAAGTTAGTTTGAGACAACTATTAAGAAACACGGCATGTTCTACAGGGTGATTCAGCCTTGCCAGACATTAACCAGGAACCCCCTCAGATGGCATTCTGCAGAACTAGAATACTTAGGGATACTTAAGTACACAGCAGACAAACCAGTAACATTAGCACTGCTTGAACTCAAATGGTCCCAAAGAATATTTCAAAAGATGTCTACCAAAAGATATGTATACTGCTCCTTTATCTGGAAAGGTAACAGTTTCAGCTACTCACATACAGGTATGGAGTTTACGATCAGGCAACTCATCACCTGTGTTAGAACTGGTGTTGCATATTTAACTGTGTGTCAGTGTGGGGCTTTTTATGTGGGGGAAACAAAGTGGCATTTCAAAGTGAAGGAGGGGAGCAGTGTTGAGCTATACAAAATGGCAACATTGTGTCAATCCCACATACCGAAGGCCCAAACTACAGGTAACATATGGAAAGCATAGAAATGTAATGTAGCACTAAAATTGATTAAAGCTATTGCACAAGGAAGTCATTAGTATGCATGGAAGGTCAAGGAAAAATTGACCTCAGGGTGTTTGTTGGTGGGCTCAAGGTATGGACCCTTGGTATGTGGGATAGACACAAAATCTTTATAGTAAAAGAAAAGTGTAAAGCATGTACTGCTTGTAGGGTTAATTGCTCATTTAAAATGCTATTGGTTCTGTACTTAAACTTTTTTTATATGAACATACAAAGAAGCTGGCATAAGAAGGCCATTTGGTCTATCTAGCCTGCTCATATTGTAGGAGTCCACAGCTTGAGCTACTGTTCCTGCCCCTCCACCTCTCATCCTCCCTGCACATGATCCTTACATTCCCCATGCCTATCCTAGCCTCTCTTGAAACTGCCCACTGTCTTCAACGAGATCACCTCTTCTGGCAGCACATTTCAAGAGTCCACCACCCTTCTCAGTGAAGAAGGGATTCTGACCTCCTTCTAACCCCCCAGCTAAGACAGTGCCCATCAAGTTACGGTTGCCACTCAGCTTAAAGAGACCTTTCTTATCCACCTTATTTATCCCTTTCAAGTACTTGAAAGTCCTAATCATGTCCCTTCTCTCTCTCCTTTCCTCCAGGAAGTACATGTTCAGTGCCCTCAGCATCTCCACATATGTCTTACCCTGCTGACCCATTATCATCTTTGTAGCCCTCCTCGGGACCTTCTCCAGCAGATTAATGTCCTTTTTGAGGTGGGGGCACCAATTCTGAACTCCATACTCTAGATTTGGCCTCACCAGTGACCTGTACAAGGGTAGTATAACCTCCTCTCTCCTACTACTGATCCCTCTAGCTGTGCATTCCAGCATCTTGTTTGCCATTGCTGCTGCTTTCTTGCACTGCGTGGAGTGCTCCTGATTACTAGTGATCATCACTCCCAGGTCCTTCTCCTCCTCTTATGCAGATACCTGGACTCTACCCAGGTAGTACTCTGTCCTGGGATTCTTAGCTCCAGTGTGCATAACTTTGCATTTCTTGGCATTAAAGCCCAGCTGCCAGATCTCGGACCACCTCCCAGCTTTTACAGATCATCCTATAGGCCCTCTATCCCTTCAGCTATGTCCACTCTCCCACAGAGCTTGGTGTCATCTGCAAATAGGCACATTCTGCCCTAATGCTATCTCCAATGTCATTGATGAAGACATTGAACAACCCCGACGCAGCACTGACCTGTGGGACCCCATTGGTGACCTCTCTGGTACCAGATACTCTCCCCACAATTACCCTTTGAGTTTTGTCCTCAGCCAGTTTTCCACCCATCTGGACATCTTATCCCCAACCCCAAGATCCACTAACTTCCTGATCAACCTTTTGTGGGGCACAGAGTCAAAGGCCGTGCTGAAATCCAGATAGAGGATGTCTACCACTTGGTCCCTGTCTACTGTCATAGTGACGCAGTCAAAGAAGTCAATCAGATTTGTCTGACACAATCCTTCCCCTGAAGAACCTGTGCTACCTCGCATCCTGGAGACCATGCTCCTCTAGATATTTATTTATTAGCTTTTGGTAACCAGGTAAGTGTGCTAGGCAACAATCATGCCTATTTTCAGACATGACCCAGGAGAGTACAAAAGGCAATACAGTAATGGCAAACAGTAATGTACAGCAAATAACAACAATTAGGCATGTAAAGAACATAACAGACAGGGAACAACATAGCAGAAACTTAAATAAAACAAATGGTGATAAAAGTAAGCAGTAACACCTGAAAAGAGTATTCTATCAACCTTTCCTAAAGTATGGTCTCCATGAGCTTGTACATGATTGAGGTCAGACTGACAGGTCTGTAATTCCCTTGGTCATCCTTGGGACCTCTTTTGTGGAGGGGCACCACATGTGCTGTTCTCCAGTCCTGCAATACCACACCCAACTCCGGTGAACTATCAAATAAGCCTACCAGTAGCCCTGCCAGCTACTCAGCCAGTTCCCTTAGTACCCTTGGATGTATTTTGTCTGGGCCTGGTGATTTGTCCACCTTCAATGCCAGCAGCCCCTCCCTCACTCCATCCTCCTCTATCACTGCATCTGCAACCCTGCCCCGCCTCCTTTCTCCCTCCTGAAGTCACTGGTCTGTCCTGTCCTTCCCCTAGTGAAGACGGAAGAGAAGTACTCATTTAGTATCTCTGCTTCCCACCATTATCCTCCTCCCACTCCACCCCTTTCTTAAGCCTAACAATCCCATCCTTTTGTCCCTTTCTCATTTATATAGCGAAAGAAGGCTTTCTCCCCTTCTTAATTCCTTCAGTATCTGCAGCTCCTTCTGTGCCTTAGCTCACCGGACTTCCTTTCTTGCCTCACTAGCCAACCTTAGGTCATTTTCCCTATCCTCCTCTCGCTTGGTCTTCCTGAATTTTCTATAGGTTAACCTCTTTTCCCTTACTGCCAGTCCAACCCCAGAACTCAACCTGCTGGGTGCTTTGGCCCTTGTGTTCTTCCCCCTGAGCCTAACACAATCCTCTATGGCAACCAGTATTCCTTCTTAATGATGAACCACCTTTGGTCCACCCCCACATGCAGTGATGCATGCCAGGTGGCTCCTTAGCACTTTACCGATCTTCCTGAAATCTGCCCTCCTAAAATCCAAGATTTTGGTCTTAATCAGGATGCTTTCCCTGCCCATGTCCAACTAGGACCACACTGTGTAAATATTTTTATAATTTTCCTATGAAGTGTTTGATTTTCTGTTTTTCAAAACAGGATCTCTGTGAGCCCTGAAGAAGTAGCCCTCATGGCCATAAAACATTGGCTGGGCTATACAGAATGGCAACATCGTATATGCCACTGAACAACATATAAAAATGCAGACAGGGGAGCTCTGTCAGGCTATACAAAATGGCGACATTGTATATACCACTGCACAGAATATAAAAAATTGCAAACATCATGGGTTCACATTTAGGGCAATTGATCAAGTGAATCCTAATCTGAGAGGAGGTGACTTTGACAACCTCCAGCTTAAATGGGAGGCTTTCTGAATATTTACAGTAGTTTAGGAGCCTGTGTGTATCCACGCCTTAATGATAATTTTGACCTTGTACCATTTCTGAAATGTTTACTGCTGTAATATTAAAGTGTGGTTTAAATATTAGAGGTGATGAAGAAAATAACTAGCATTGTGCTGATATATTAATACATTTTGCCTTTTTCTTCTTTTCAAGCTCTGGTCTGCACCAGGATATTGATTCACCCCTGTTGGTGGCAGCCAGCCTTTCCCTGCCTCTCTATAAAAGCACCTACACTGCAATAAATATGATAGAAAACCGACCAACAATACTTTATTAATTATTATTACATTTACTGCTTGAAAAGTCTTTGGCATTATTATAGATATAAGCACCTTACTGTGTTTAATACTGATATGCAGCAGACATTTTTATTTGTGTGTTTGAGGCTGTGTTTTTTATATTATAGCCCCGATATTCAGAGTTGCGCCCGGCAATGGTGCAAGTGGGCTCGCAGCGCAACTGTGGTGCACCACTGAAACCCAGGGATATATTCAAAGGAGGTGAGCAATGGCGCATCCCCTCTGAATATACCAGGTAATGCACACTGTGCAAATATGATGCACTAGAGCTGCCCCCCAGACAGGGCTGAATACCGGTAATGGGAAATGTACCTGCACAACAGAGTTATAATGTTTGCAAATACCCGATATTCAGCCAGCAGTATGCAAATGAGGCCATAATGTATGCAAGGTGCAACTGGGACCTTTTGCATGCAGTTATGGCCCCATTTGCATGCATTGTGCAGGGCAGGCCAGTGACTCGAGTCAGGTGCCCTGCACAGTATGCTGCCCCCAGAAGATGACAAGTGGTAGCCCTCCTCATAGTGGCGATCAGTGTAATATACCCTTTGAACAGTCCCTGGTAGCCTAGTGGTACCCCCCAACCTCCCCATAGTGCGATCGCCAACAGTGACTGGATTGACAGCCCTGGCAGTCCAGTGGAACCCCCTTCCCCCCGGTAGCTGTGCCACCCATACAGTAATGTGTACAATTCCCTGGTAGTCTAGTGGTAACCCCCACTCCACTCAGTATCCCCAATCACCAGTACGTGTAATGGACATATCTCCCTGATGGTTCAGTGACACCCCACCCTCCACCCACACAGAACTCCCATACACCCATCCCTCCTCACATCGGGCAGGCAGCTGCAATCCACCTCATACTGCCCAGTTGCTCACCAAATGACAGCTTATAGTGAAGTTGTAGCCCATTGGTCACACTTGTGACCAATGGGTTTGTATTGCATACTGTAATGTCCATCACAAATTTGTGAATGAAATCATTCATTCACATATTTGTGACTGACACTTACAGCTGCTACTGTGAGCTGTCATTAGCGGCAGCTGGGCAGTATGTGGGCAGGATTGCAGCTGCCCACCGATGACGGGGGTGTGGTCTGTATAGGTGGGGGTGCCACTGGACCACCAGGAAGATATGTCCATTAAATGTACTGGCAATCGGGGATATGGGCAGGGTGGGGGTTACCACTAGACTACCAGGGAATTGTACATATTACTGTATGGGCGGTGCAGCTACTGGCAAGGAGGGGGGGTACCACTGGACTGCCAGGGCTTTTTCACCTGTCAGTGTTGGCAATCGCAGCTACAGGAAGGGTGAGGGGGACCGCTAGACCACCAGGGACCTTATGGGTGCTTGTGGATGGTGTTCTGGTGGTGGATGGCCACCCACGGCTGACAGCTGCTGTGTTGTGCCCTTCAGTACAGCAGCTCTCCTGTGGGTGGCCACCATCTGAGCTGTTTATTTCAGGCTCAGCTGTGGGCATTGGTGTATGGCACATCCCAGGGTTGTGCCAGCATATGCACCGCACATCCCAGGCTGAATATCAGGATGTGCTGCATATGCATGGGCACGCCCCCTGGAGATGTGCCACATACATTATCTTTGCCCCCCCAGCACATCGGGACTTGCACTGCACAAGTCCCTCTTTCTAATATTGCACCGGGGCACATTGCTGGGGTTGCGCTGATGCAGCTCAGTTGTGCCAGGTGCAAACCCTTTGAATTTCAGGGCCTATTATGTGTTTATTTATATGTACACATATGCACTGTTTTGCACTTTATATTTGTCTATTTATTGCACATGCAAAACAGGTACGAAATGGAAGTCACTGTTTGATAATGTAATGTGGAGTATTTAAGAAACTTACTACCTATATTGTGCACCTTTGAAAAGGAATATTTTCCAAAACACATAAGGCGTAACTAAGTGCAATTTTTAACCTTATGCCACTGAATAAAACTGCACTTTTGCACTGAAATCATATCTGGAGCATTGTCTTTTGTTCCAAGATAAAGCAGGTAAGTGTCTGATTTTTATGTTTGCTTGCACGCATGTGCAAGAAACATAGTGCCATCATCCGAAGTTCTGGAGGTGTGTCACCCCTCTTCCAATTCAGTCAGTGTGTCTGGCAGGCACGGCCCCAGTCCTCCATCATGCTGGAGCTGTCTATGACAGCTCCAAAATGCAGTGGTGTACAGTTGAAAGGGGAGCTACGCTCAGTGAGCAGCGATAAGATATCACCTGCCATGCGCGCCTCCCACACACACACACACACACACGAGGCATACTGCTGCGTGCCCCCACCACGCACACTGTACAGCCGGGTGCCTAACCTCGGTCGGCTGTGCTGTGCCCCCCAAAAGTTCTTCCACATGCCACGCTGGGTGCCCACCCCAGTGTGGCAACTCATCATATAGCCAGCGGGGTGCCCAATCCCCATCAGGCTCCACTGTCCTCCCCAGGTACAGGGTGCCACGCTGGGAGCCCACCCCAGCGTGGCAACTGATGCTATGGCCGACAGGGTTGCCCAATCCCCTGTCAGCTCCACACCCCCACAGCCATCCTTCTGCTACACTGGGAGCCCACCCCAGCATGGCAAACGTCCCGGCTGCGTCATTTTAAAACAAAAACCTGTAAATAAAAACTGTCCTCGGCGCTTCTCCCTGCCCCTCCCACAACCCGCACCCACCCACTGCGCATCCTGCCTCCCCACCCCACCCCACCCCATACTTCCTCTCTGACCTCGGGCGACGATCTTCGGTGGACCAGGAACACGCCTGCACTCATCAAAGCCGATCACGAACTGAGGGAAATGCCTGTAAGCTGTATAATAGGATAGATAGGGGTTTTTCAACTTTATTGCATATCTCAGGCATTTTTTGGAATTTTTGCACCAAATTTTCAACATGGGGTTTTTGGGACCCCTTCTCATGAATGCTGTCACTGTCATGGCGTTACTCGGGCTCGAAGGGTGATTTTGCAGCCACTGCAAAAAATCACCTTTCCAGAATGATTAACGAAATGACACTGCCAGTGTTCATAAGGTGGGCTCTCAAGAAGCCTATTTTGAAAATTTGGTGGAAAATTCCAAAAAATGACTGTTTTACGAGTGTGTTGCGCAGTTCCTACGCAGGCTCATAAGTTCACGAATTTTCAATATTTTCACTCCAGATTTTCAAAATTGCAATTTTACCACACCTTCTTATGAATAGTACAGCTCTCATTTTTCACATCTTGCCTCAAAATGTGTTTCCTACTTATGTAGCGCATAATGACGCAGTTGGTGTGCTAAATCAATGTACAGGACAAATTAAGAAAATCACAGTGATACTGTTCATGAGCAGAGGTCTTAAATGGCTATGTTGAAATTTGGTGAAAAATTCTAAAAATGACTGTTTTACGAGCGCTGCCACGCAGTTCCTACGCACGCCGTAAGTTTGCGACTCAATATTTTCATTTCCAGATTTTCAACATTGCCATTTTACCACACCTCCTTATGAGCAGTACAGCTGTCATTTTTCACATCTTGCCCAAAATGTGTTTCCGACTTCTATGAGCACAATGGCGTATCTGTGCGGTAAATCAATGTATGGGGACACATTACAAAAATCACAGTGATACTGTTCATGAGAAGAGGTCTTAAAATGGCTATGTTGAAATTTGGTGAAAAATTCCTAAAATGACTGTTTTACGGCGAGTGTTAAAGCGCAACTCCCAGCATTGCAGAAGTTTGTGAATTTTCAATATTTTCAATCCAGATTTTCAACATTGCCATTTTATTACACTTCCTATGAGCAGTACAGCTGTCATTTTCACATCTTGCCCAAAATGTGTTTCCTCACATGTAGCGCATTAATGGCGCAGTCGGTGTCAGTAAATCAATGCATGGGGCACATTAAGAAAATCACAGTGATGCTATTCATGAGCAGAGGTCTTAAAATGTCTATGTTGAAAATTTGGTGAAAAATTCCTAAAATGACTGTTTTACAAGCGCATGGCAGCAGTTCCTACGCACGCAGAAGCTTTCCGAATTTTTAATATTTTCACCCAGATTTTCAACATTGCCATTTTATTACACTTCCTTATGAACAGTACAGCTGCCATTTTTCACATGTTGCCCAAAAATTGTTTTCGCACATGTAGCAACACAATGGTGCAGTCAAAGTAAAGCAATGTTTGGGATAGATTAAGAAGATCACAGTTACACTGTTCATGAGCAGAGGTCTTAAAATGGCTATGTTGAAAATTTGGTGACAAAAGTCCATAAAATGACTGTGTTACGAGTGAGCATTGCGCAGTTTCCATGCACCCTTGTAAGTTCATGACTTTGTAATATTTTCAGTCTAGATTTTCACCAGTGGCATTTTTCCACACTTCTTTATGAACAGTACAGCTGTCATTTTTCACGACATGGCCGAAATGTGTTTTCACACTTTCAGCGCAGAGATGCGTGGTCACTGTGGGAAATCATTGTTCGGAACAGATAAAGAAAATCACAGTGACACTGTTCATGATCGGAGGTCCCAAAATGCCTGTGTTGACAATCTGCTGTAAAAATCCCAAACTAATTACATTACGGTGTGCATTGCACAGTTTCTATGTAAGTCAGGATTTCCACCAGTTTTTTAATATTTTACTGCAGATTTGCAACATTGCTGCGGCACTCTCCCATGAACAGTACAGCTGTCATTTTTACATCCTGTTCGGAATGTTTTTGTACCTGTGATGCTAAATGCCATAGTCGCTGTGCATAAGCAGCTTCGGCTAACAAACTGATATTGCCACTGTTCATGAGGTGGGGTCACAAAACCATGTTGAAAATTTGGAGTGAAAATGCCAAAACTGGACTGTCTTGTATGGTACTGGGCTGCCGCGGCTGGCTCTTGCTCTGCACCAATGCAGCCCTGAGCAGTCATCGGAGGTGGCGGGGCGGCAGGCGGTGGATGCTGCCGCCGCCGCCGCCGGGGAGCGGGTGGTGGGGCTTCATGGGTGGGTGGGTGGGGGACACTAGGCACCAGGGATGTGTTGAGGCGGTATTTACCGCATACATCCCGCGATCGGGAGTTTGGTCCACTGACCATCAGGGCTATGTTCGGGAGGAGGGGTTGTATTTTACACTGATACAGCCCACGATCAGGCTTTTCGGTCCACTGGACCACCAGGGATGTATTCGGGGGGGGTTGTTTTTAAACTAATGCAGCCCGCGGTCAGGCTGGTGGGGGACATTTCTGCTGTTGCCCGCGATCAGGCCAGTGGGGGGTGGTGGTGGGGATTTTCACTCTTTTGCCCACGATCGGGCTACAGGGGGCGTCGGTCCCCGACGGCTGCTGCCTGGCAGGGCGCCAGGCGCAAGTCCTCGGGGATCGGCGCACCTGCATGCTAATGGCATGCAAATGGGGCCATAATCAGATGCAAATGGCCCCTCCTGTGCCTTGCATGAATTATGGCCCCATTTGCATGTCACCTTTTGAATATGGGGATTTTGCGCATGGTGCAATGGTACTTGCGCCACCGCAAGTTGTATGCTCCACTCTGACAACTTGCGGTGGCGCAAGTTCCACTGCGCCATGCACAGTGGCTGTGGCTGGGGGGGGTAATATTCTAAGGAGTTGCTCAATAGCGCAACTCCTTTGAATATCGCCCCGGCCACACCCCTGCGCAACTATTTTGCGCAGCGCAAGGCCTTGAGCCTAAGAATGGCGCAGTTTGAGTATCCAGCCCTGGGTGTCTTTACGCACTAATTCTCAGTTTCTCCCTAAGGTAGTATCTGAGTTTACTTTGAACCAATCATCCATCTCCCTGTATATTATCTTGAGCATGCCAATCCAGGGGAAGCATTGCTCCACACTCTGAACATGCATAGAATTTTGTGTTACTATACACACAGGACTAAAGAGGTTAGGAAGTCCTCTCAGCTGTTTATTTCATTCACCCCAGGAAAAAGGGCACACTCATTAAGCAGTGTTTGCCCAAATGGGTAGCCAACTGCATTATTTTTTGTTACCAGAAGAATGGCAAGGACCTTCCAGGAGCTGTTCATAGACATTCCACCAAGGGTATGGCTGCCTCGGTAGTGTGCTTGCATAACATCTGAGCTGCAGAGATCTGCACAGCAGTCACTTGGAGTTCAGTCCACACTTTCAACAAACACTACAGTTTGGACAGCACCTCAAGGCACAGAGCCAACTTTGGCCTATCTGTGTTACAGGGTTTTCTTTCTTAGATAATTTCACCTCCACCCAGTCTGCTAGTTCTGTCGGGTTTGGAACCGCTTGGTACTCATCCTACATGTGATGACCTGTTGCAAGAGATTCCCCCGAGGTAAGATAGTACAGTTATGTAAGAACTTACCATAACAGCAGATCTTTGAGGGGATCTCTTGTAGCAGGCCTTGCCTTTCTCTCCCTCCTTCCCCCCATGGCCTGTTATCTTGTTCTGCTTCCTCACCAAGAGGAGACCTTCAGCCTCTCCCTTTCCTGCTTTTTTCTCTTGAACCTAGGGTTCCTCCTCGGTTCCCTCAGCCAGGTGTTCTGGGGTCTCTTGGGGAGAACTGGGAGCACATGGGGCTGCCCATCTATACAGGGTAGCTGATGTCAGAGAGTAACATCGGAGGTGGGCAGCCCTCTGGTAGACTACTAGCTAGAAAGTTTCCACGTGGTCCTAGTGCCTGATGGTAGAGTCTTACGTGTTATGGCCTGCTTCAAGAGATCCCCTGGAAGATCTATTGTTATGGTAGGTTCTTATGTAACTGTATTTTACTTTGTCACAGCTGAACCAATGTAACTTTGCACCTCTCATTTATTTGTAAGTTGGTACTTTGTGTTGACGTGGAACCTTTGTAAATGAGCTTTCCTAGCTCAAAGGTGTTTATCCAAACAAATAAATAAATAAAAAATGTCTTCTGCACCTTTCCTGTGTCTGATAGACACTACTATTGTTTCAAACTCTGTTGCATCCTCAGCCTAGATGTTGCAACAATTTATTAAGTAACTTGGATTCTGAGTCCATTTCTTGATCTCATCTCATTACTTATTTTCCAAAAGGTTTTGGAAAATAGAACTGAATGAAACTCCGATGTGCAAAGACCGGGATAAATAGAAGAAGCAAAAACTGACACTGTCGGATAACTAAAACTAGAAAAACACACTGCTGGCTGGTAAACCCTCAAACTGAGCTATGCTTGATGAAACAAGCATTTATCAATGCTGAATGTTTGCTTGCTGGCATTAGCATTGTAAGTGCAGGAGTTAGACAGATGCAGAATAGGAATGGCAGTGAAGTATTGAACTAATGCCAACTCCACCCCCACCCTGCAGAGATGGACAGGCATTGAGGTGTGCCTTTGGGTCGTGGCCATAACACTCATGCCATTTCACCTCACCCTACCCAGACACTGACAAGTGTCGAGAGATGTGCTCGGGTGTTTGGGCTTTACACTCAACCCATTCCATAAGGACATGTGCTGAAATGGTGCAGTATAGAAGAATGGGGTGAACTTTGGGGGCGAAGAGTCCAAGGCACACCTCGATGCCTGTCACTAGCTGCAGGGTGGGGTGGGGTGGGGGTGAAATGGCATGAGCATTACTGTCGACAGTCCCAAGTCACACCCCTGATGCCTGTCAGTCCCACAGGGTAGGGCATTATGGTCAGAAACCCTAATGCCCTGGGCGTTTCTTGGTATTTTCACTCCAAGTTTTCAACATGGGCTTTTTGTGACTGCACTGCATGAACAGTGATATAATCAGTTCATTAGCCAAAAGGTGATTTTGCACAGCAACTGCCCCATTTGGTGCCACAGGTGCAAAAACACATTTCAAACAGGATGTGGAAAATGACAGCTGTACTGTTCATGAGGAGGTATAATAAAATGGTAATGTTGAAAATCTGGAGTGAAAATATAAAAAAATTGGTGAAGTCACCAGCATGCATAGAAACTGCGCAATGTACACCCATAATGCAATTATTTGGGGGAATTTGGTACACCAGATTTTCAACATAGGCATTTTGGGACCTCCGCTCATGAACAGTGGCACTGTGATTTTCTTAACCTGTCCCGAACGTTGATTTCGCACTGCAACCACGCTCATTGTGTGCCACAGGTGCAAAAACATGTTTCAGGCAGGATGTGAAAAATGAAAGCTGTACTGTTCATAAGGTAGTGTGCAAAAATGACAATGTTGAAAATCTGGAATACAAATATAAAAAATTGGTGAAGTTACGAGCATGTGTAGAAACTGTGTAACACACACTGGTAACGCAATAATTTTTTGGAATTTGTTCACCAGAATTTGCAACATGGGCTTTTTGGAACCTCTCCTTATGAACACTTTCACTGTGATTTTCTTAATCTGTCCTGAACGTTGATTTCACATAGCGACCGTGCCATTGTGCACCAGAAGTGCGAAAACATATTTTGAGAAGGATGTGAAAAATGACAGCTGTGTTGTTCATGAAGAGGTGTGGAAAAATGGCAATGTTGAAAATCTGGAGTGAAAATACTTAAAATTCTCGAAGTTATGAGCATGCTTGGGAACTGCACAACACACGCCTGCAACACAGTCATTTTTAGGAATATTTTCACCAAATTTGCAACATAGGCTTTTTGGGAGCCCACCTCATGAACAGTAATACTGTCAGTTCATTAATCAGTCCCAGAAGGTGATTTCATGCAGTGACCGCGAAATCATCTTTTGGGACTGAATAACAACATGACAGTGACTGAGTTCAAGAGGTGGGGTCCCAAGAAAACCATGTCGAAAATTTGGTGCAAAAAGTCACAAAAATGGCTGCGATATCCACCTAAGTTGACCCCCCTTCCCCAGTTATGCCATTATTCAGCTTACCGGCATTTCTTCAGTTCGCAGACGGCTTTGAAGAGTGCAGACGTGTTCCCGCTCCACCGAAGATCGTTGCACTGGGCTCTGGAGATAAATATGGGGTGAGCAGGGTGCGGGGAGGTGGGGTGCACAGAGGGTGGGTGCAGGTTGGGGAGGGGGGTACCAAAGACAACGAGGGACAGTTTTCTTGTTTACAGGTTAGAAAAAAGGAAAACTTTGTGAGAAGGTTTTATTTTTTACAGGTGCATTTGGCACACTGGAGAGGGTTCCCAGTGTGCCACGTGGGTATTTTGGGATGACTGGAGCTGATGGGGATTGGGCACCCCATTGGCAAAGAAAACAGGTCTGTGTTTGGGGGGGCATGATGCTGAGGGGGATTGGGCACCCCCTCGGCATACAAATTAAACTACAAGGACATCATGCCAACAGGGATTGGGCTCCCCATCAGCAAATGAACTGGGGAAGGGCATGCCAACATGGGGATTGGGCACCCCCGACATCGGCTTTCAGGCGGGACTGTGAGAGGTGGACGGTGACAGCCGCTGTCTTGTTTATTGAAACATTACACCAGGCAAGGCATGCCCTGCAATGATTGGTCGCTCCCTCATTGCAGTGGTGAATTGTTTCAAATTGGTAGGCACGCGTTTGAGCTGCTGTCATAGACAGCATCCTCATTCATTGGCTGCACACAGACAAGCCCTAAAAAGCAGTGGCAGCATTGGCCACAACATGGCCACACCTCCACAACCTGCTACTCCTGTAAGCTGTCACAAAATGCTTCTTGTGCATGTGTGCACACAAACATAAACAAAGCCTGGCTGGTGATGGTTATAGGTACAACTGATGGGCATGGTGTTGTGCTGCCTGGATACAAAACAATGCTGGATCAGAAACAAAAGAAATACCCAGCACACTACTGTGATGCATGGTGCAGCAGCTGAAATATACATACAGGCTATGAACAGTCTAAAAGAGCCGTGTACCAAATGAGGGCAATCACTCAAACAGTATGTATAGCAATGTTTAAAACAGTGTCAGTAAACTGAAAGCAATTGTACAAGAAACCCCAGCACTTCAAACCAACACAGTTCTTCTTCTGGGGTGGGGTGTGACCACAGCAATCCCTTGATTTATACAGAGAGGTTAAAGGCACACCACCCCATTATAAAAATTGCCCACCAAACAGAATACTAAAAGTTACTGAGCCAAAGCAAAATAAAAATACCAATGTGATATAATAGCCCTAAATAATGTATATAATAAATCAGTGAATAAAAGCAGCCTCCTACAATTGCAAAAATAAGTCAATAAAGGCTATCTGACTAATCTATCCTATAGGTAGGTAGGTAGGTATAACTTTATTGTTCAGGTATAAATGTAGATTATTACAAGCAATAACACAATTGTACAAAAATATACATTAACATTGCATTTAAAATATAATAGTAAGTTCAAATACTGTAAGATAAACAGGACAGTATGTCTCAATAAATTAAGTTCAGAGCCAAGCATAATATTCAAGATTGTTTTAACTATTCTCATTCTAACTTTTTGTATTGTAACAAAGTAATGTTGTAACTCATCCTCCACAGCAAATAGAACATTTAAGATAACATTCTCATCTGCATATTTCAATGAATCAAATATTGGAGGTAACCAATATTTCCTACCTCTATTGTACCATTGACAATGCAGCGTTATATGAACCAAATCTTCCCTAGATTTGTTACTACATTTACAAGGCTCATCACCAGTGATTTGAGGGTTTATTGAATCTTGCAAAGCAATGGTAAAATGTATTAGTTCTATACTTTACAAAAGCTTTCCTTTAAGCAGGATCCTCCAAGATTTCTAAGTAATACTTGAAGCTATGTTTACAATCATCACCACTGTAAAATCCATAATCCAGTAATGTTCCATGATTCTCTTGAAAATATGATTTAAATTTATAACTTACAGAAATATTCCTATTGACATATCTCACTAGAACATCAATTTCATAAGAATTTCATAAGAATGAAGATGTTTGTAGACAAGCAGCAGCCAACAGAAAGATTTATAACTGAGGTCTAGCCAATGCTCCTTTTCTTGTAAGTATTTTTTGACAAGTCTGTCTTCTGGTAGCCTTTGTATTCTAAGCCAATGACTTATTACTTGACTTTCAGCTATCACTTTGATACTATTTAAGCCCAGCACAGCCCTAACAAAATAGCATGGAGTGGATTTATTAAAATACAAAGCAGAATGGAATACTTGTACATAACTGGGTTTTTTTCAGCTTCTCAACAGGGTACAAAGCCCAGATCATAGCACCATAGAGAACTTGTGTGCTATACTTTGATTGAATAGGCTTAATCAGTGACCAGATTGAATCTCCTCCATACAAGTAATAGAATCTTTTCAGTCCAGTAATGGATATTTTTGCTTTCGAGAAAATATAATTAAAATGACTTTTCCAAGAAAGATTCCAGGAGTAAGTTATACCTAAATAACAGTATGATTTAACTGTAAATATGAAAAAAGACATACCCTGTATATAACTAAATATAACATAAAATGATCATCATGTCTTGTGTTATCCTCTTAGTTTGGTCTTGAAAAGAAATGCCTAAAGGGAAATAGGTAATGCATAAAGAGAGAATAAAGTGAGATACTGATGACAGATATCAAAAAATAGAAGGTCAAAAATGGGGAATCATATAAAATCAAGCAATCCAGGTTATATGTAGGAATAACAACCAGATCTAGTAAAGAATGTTGAATTCTGATAGAATACACTAGTACTGGGTTGCCCCTGAAAAAGGGACCCTTAGTCTCAGTGGGCCCACCCGGTCAACACAATTCAATAAATAAATAATATACAGTGAATTACAGTTGCTAAAAATGTGTGAGGGGAGGGGGGCCCTCTGAAAACTAAGGCTCATGACCCCATGAGGACATGGCCTGGTGGTATAGAGGGTTGAGGCACTGGACATCACACCTCGTGCCATGCTGTCAACCCAGGTTCAGGAATTAGTCTGGGTCATCAGGATTCAGAAGGGTGGGGAGGGAGAGGACATTGAGTAAGCTGCTGGCAGGCAGCTGTCCTCCTCGGGAGGGTGTAAGAGGGCCTCTCGGTGCTTGGCTGCCACCCAGTGGAGGGTGAAGGGGAGTGCCACCTCTGAAAAGCTCAGTGCTAGACCATGGGGAGGGTAGATGGGGCTGGTCTGGAGCTGTGGTGTGCATGTGCACTTCCACACACATGCAACACTACTTCTGTGGCCCCGGTTAGAACCAAGGAGGGGGAGAAAACACAGGTGGAAAAATCGGGGGTCGCCACACGATGAAACCTCTGGGTCTGCTCGGGAGTTCCACCAGGACATGCATAGTGCATGGAAATTCCCAAAAGACCCAGAGACAGGTAAGGGTGGCAGAGAACAGCAGCGATCTGCTGCCACAGATAAAGAAGGTTGAAAAAAAATTACTCCATGAAGACAAAGGAGAAATAAAGCTATGACCATGCGGCTGGATCACTCGGTGGCTGGACTGCATAGTTTCTGCTTGGGCAATGTCATCAATGTCCTTTCTGTACTGTGATGTCTAGAAGTAGATGTACTGTAGCACTCCAGATTTGATCTAGCCAAGACTATGTACAAGTGAAGGATTACCTTCTTTAATTTGTTTCCCCTCCAAAAAATAACTACTTCAGGTCCCCAAATTGCTCATGCTATCTTAATTGTAGCAGCACATTGCCTACTTGGAGTCATATTATTGTCCATAATTGCCCATGGGTCTTTTTTTTGGGGGGGGGTTGTGCTGTCCAAAACTACACCACACAGGGTATATTTGTGACGAAGATTCTTCATCCCTTAGTGCAGAACTTTGCAGTTCCCCCCATCAGAGTCCATGGCTTCCATTTCCTTGTTTTTCTTTCAATCATTTTCTTTTCTTGGTTATGATAACCATAGAAATGCATTTCTACATCAATGGGCTACAACTGTAATGCAAGACATTTCACTTTTTATGGGAAATGTCTATTAAAATATGAATACATGCAATATTACAGGTAGCTGTGTGACACTAGCGCACAGCAAAAACTATTCATGAGAGGTTTGTTTTTTATTATTCCTTGGTAACCAGGTAAGGCCCACTAGGTACAACTGCCTGTTTTCAGGGGTAACCCGAGGTACTGGGGTAGTTAAGTGACTTACTCAGAGTCCCACAGTATAGAAATGGAGGTGGTGAGAATTAAACCCTGGTCTGCTTGATGTACCATGCTCATTCACAGCTCATTACTCTAACCTCTAGGCTATGCTGCCAGAGAGTTTGTAAAAGCATAAGCAGTGACAAACATCAGGCAATGGGGAACATGGGGAGCACTCAATTAAAGGAAACACATTTTTGCTTTTTTTTTTTCGGTTCTGGGATTTTTTTATAGCTGGTACCATATACAGTAATATTCAAATACATCATTGTATATGTTATATACAGTAATTATTATATTTTATGAAACCTAATTTGGGAAATCAGCTCCAAATATTCCAGCATTCAACAACATAGGCCAGCTCTTCAAAGCAATGAGGGACTTTAAATGTAGTTATGACACCACCATCACCATGTTGCGGTACACTTCAGAGTTTACTTGTACTTGATGCCATGCTATTACACTAGAGTGTACATATACATGACACCATGCTATTACACTAGAGCAGGGGTGTCCAACCTTTTCTTGGATGTGAGCCGCTTTTAAACTTCTGGCTAAGGCGTGTGCCACAATGACCTGTATTCGCAGGCTAACTGGCTCCAGCCCAAGAGTAGGCTCATGTACCATACTTGTCTTCTGGCAAAAAAAGTTAGTCTAGAACTCATGCCACCAGGATTACTGAAGCTCCTCACCCTCTCTAACAATCAGCGTTGCACAAGAAGTGCAGATACTCAGATCTTTAAGGTTCCTCACTGTCGTACCTTCCAAAGTCAAAGGTCTTTTGCATACCGTGCCCCACTATGGATTAATTCATTCAGGAATGATGTAGCCTCAACTGCCACCCTGGGCTCCTTTAAGAGGAAGTTGCGGCATCAACTAGTAACAAACACCAGCTGTGGCTGCTTCCACTAGCCTGACAGTATCCCAAGGGTGTAGGCAGTACATACGAACATACGAAATTTGCCAGCAGATAAAGGCCTAGAGGTCTATCAAGTCTGCTCGAATGTGCAGCTAGCACCCCTTATTCTGTAGCTGCTCCTCCCTTCCACCCTTCCCCTCCATTGACCCTCCCCCTTGTCCTGTCCCATCCCTTTGTGAAGCAGTCCGCTGTTCTACTGGATACCACTTCTTCAGGTAACACATTCCACCCATCCACCACCCTCTCTGTAAAAAAGTGTCTCCTCATCTCCCTCCTGAACCTTCCTCCCTCCAGTCTCATATCATGGCCCCTGGTGCTCCCCTCCCTTACTTTGAACAGCCTCTCTGTACCTGTCTTGTTTATTCCTTTCATGTATTTAAAGGTTTCAATCATGTCACCCCTGTCCCTCCTCTCCTCCAGTGAGTACATGTTCAACTACCTCAACCTCCTCTCATATGATAAGTCCCCCAGCCCCTTGATCATCTTTGTCGCCCTGCGCTGCACCCCCTCCAGTAACTTAATGTCCCTCTTCAGATATGGGTGCCAGTACTGCACGCAGTACTCCAGGTGCGGTCTAACTAATGACCTATACAGTGGCAGAATCACCTCCTCCCTCCTCGAGGATATACCCCCTGCAATACAACCCAGCATTTTGCTGGCCTTTGCAGCTGTCTTCCTACACTGTGCCGAATTGTTCATTGACCCTGTGATGAGCACCCCAGATCCTTCTCCTCCTCTGTCTGGGCTAGCTGCACTCCCCCCAACTGGTAACTCCTCCTTGGGTTCTTCATCCCAAAATGCAGCACCTTGCACTTTTTGGCATTAAACCCCAGTTGCCAGGTGTCTGACCAGGTTTCAAGCTTTGCCAGATCATCCTGCAACCACTGCCATCCCCAGGTCATCCACCACCACGCCTACCTTGGTATCATCAGCAAACAGACTGATCTTGCTCTTGACGTCCCATGATATGTCTGCAATGAATATTCCAAACAACACTGGTCCCAACACTGAGCCCTGTGGAACATCGCTCATCACTGCCCTTGGGTGTGAGAGCTCCCCACCCACCACCACCCTCTGTTGCCTTCCCTGAAGCCAGTTTCCTATCCACCCATCTCACCAGCTTTGCACCCGCCCCTGTGCCTACTAACTTCCTTCCCAGCCTTCCATGCAGCACTGAGTCAGATGCCTTACTGAAGTCCAGATACAGGACATCCACTTCATGGCCCCTGTCCAGTTGCCTAGTCACCCAGTCATAGAACTCCACCAGGTTGGTTTGGCAGGATCTGCCACAAGGAAGGCCATGCTGTCTGCTGTCCTGCAGTCCTTTGGCCTCAGGGAGGGCCACCAGCCTCCTTCAGGATAGTCTCCATTAGCTTACCCACGATGGATGTGAGGCTCACTGGTCTGTAGTTTCCCAGTTCATCCTTGGGGCCACTTTTGTGAAGAGGCACCACATGAGCCATCCTCCAGTCCTGAGGTACACACCCCAATGTAGTGAGGCATTAAATAGGTCTGCCAAAGGTCCTGAAGGACCTCTGCCAGCTCCTTCAGTATTTCCGGGTGGATGCCATCTGGGCCTGGCACCTTGTCCACCCTCAGTGCCTTCAAACCTTCTCAAACTCTGCCCTCCATGATTTCCCCATCTGTCACCCCCTTCCTCCTGTTTCTGCCATTTCTTCCCTTAGGTGTCACCCTCTCTTTAGTAAATACTGAGCGAAGTACTCATTTAGTGCTTCTGCCTTAACGCTCCTGCTTCCACAACCCCTCCTTCCTAATCCTTACTATGTGGTCCTTACAGCTCCTTTTCTCCCAATGTACTTAAAGTCCTTCTCCCCCTTCTTAATGCCTTGTGCCAGCCTGAGTTCCGTAGATGCTGTGCTCCCCTTACTGCCCTTGTCACCTCCTTCGATTCTGTCAAGTCACTCCCTGTCCTCCCCCCCCTCCCTGTTTCTTGTCGCTCCTAAAAGGCAGCTCTTTTTCCTCATACCTTTTCCATGACCTCCTTGCTCAACCAGCTCAGTTTCTTAGCCCTAGCCTCCTTGCTTGGGCTTTGCAGCAGGTTTTAGTTGCTCCACTATCCCCAGCTTCTTATGAGCTCCCACATCTGGTCAGTGTCCATACTAGATTGAATTCTGGCCAGGTACCCTTTTACCACTTACCCCATCCTCCCAAAGTCGGCCCTCCTGAAGTCCAGCACTCTTGTGCCAGATTCCACTCCTTCCTTGCCCATATCCAATGTGAGCCATACTGAGTGGTGGTCACTCCCTGACAGCGGTTCCTCCACTGTAAGTTCTCTCACAAAGTCTGCATTTGCCAGCACAAGGTCAAGGGTATTCCCAAACCTGGTTGGTTCACTGACCATTTACAGCAGGAAGCTGCCCTGGAAGGCATCCAGCAGTACCTGCTCCCTTCTGTTCCTGGTTGTTGGGGTACTCCAGTCCACTTCTGGCATGTTGAAGTCCCCCACAAACACCACACTACCCTTCTCGCAGGTCCTCCTGATCTGCCCGCTAGTTCTGTCCAACTCCTCCATCTGAGATGGTGGCCTGTACACCACTCCCATTCTAAGAATCTATTCTTGGAATCCTGGATTTGCATCCAAAGTGACTCCGTACTCACCCTCCTCCCCTTCCTCCCTTCACACACTTCAGTCCTTCCTTCACATATAGTGCCACACCCCTCCTTTCCCAATCACCCTGTCCCTCTGAAATAACCTGTACCTGGTACAGACAGGTCCCAGTCATTAGTATTGGGTGGCCCATGTTTCTGTGATGGCTGCAATGTCCACCTCTCCTCTGCCATGAGCACCTGTAACTCTGCAGTTTTCCTCCCAAGGCTCCTAGCATTAGGGGTAACCACCTTCCACCCCCATCCTGCCCTCTTTTCCTAGCATCACCAATGTACTTGCCATTTGTCCTTTGTCACTGTTATGGGGGTAAGCTCATATGGTTTCCCAACCTGTGGTCTCTGCATATCTCTTGCCCAATTGCCACCCCTCCTAGTTTAAATTCCAACTTCCTCTATGTACTCCTCCATCCTCTGTTTCAACACTTTCTTTCCCTCCTCACTCAAGTGTAGTCTGTCCTTGGCATAGAGACTACTGTCCTCCCAGGTCCCTCCCCCACAGCCCATACCCTTAGCACAACACCAGGTTCTTAGCCATCCGTTAAATTCCCTATTCACAGCTTTCTTGTTGTGCTTGCCTTGAGCACGGAAGTATCTCTCTGAAAAGTTACTGAGCTCTTCCTGCCCCTCCATAATTGTGCTAGTTCCTCAAACCTCCTCTCAGACTATATCTACTGTCTTGTCTGCTAGAGTTGTTTGTCCCAAGATGTGTAATTAAATGAGGCTTGTCCCTACCCTTCTAGCATATTTCAGAACAGATTGTCCCACCCTTTCGCTGTCATTCTTGGCATGGCCTCCACCCAAATGCGACTATGCCTCTCCCCTTGCTACCCCACCTAACTCCTCTTAGTATTGAGCTCCCCAGCACTAAGATTCCACCCTCTTTCTCACTCCTGCTTGCTTCCATTCATCTCCCTCTCTCATTTCCAGCTCCTCTTCTTCCTCCTGCACATTATTTCCCCTTTTGCCCTGTTACAATTCTCCCAGCAGAACTTCCCCGCCTCCAGTTTGGTCCAGGCATTTATCAATTACTCCTCTAATTTCATCATTTCCCTCCTCCACCTTCTTCCTCTCTAGCAGTGCAAAACTATTTTCTGAAGACCCTTCACAAATGCCCGCTCCCTCTCTCTCTTCATGGTAACCTGTTCTCTCCTTTCCACTCCATGACTTTTGCCACTTCTTCGCCTCCCCTCACAAGTCCCTGTCTCCTCCTTCCATTTGTCTTTTGTCTCCTGACCTGGTTTCTCTGGCAATCGTTCCTCCTAGCATGGGCCCCTTTGTCTCTACTTCCTTTCTTCTGACCCTCTCCTCACCACTGTTGGCTTAAATTGCCCTGCCTCATCTCCCCTTCTTCCTCCCTCCAGAATTGGGCTAAACCCACCCCCAATCTGTCTTGCCTGTCTTAGTTCCTCCTGCAGACCCTCAATCTCCTTTCTAAGTTTTTCTATGTGGTTGCACACTAAACATCCTCCCACACTCCAGGCAATTTTTAGAAAGATTGGTGCACTGCAGATGTTGCAGCCTACCACCTACCCATTGCTGTCTTGCCCACCAGGCGACCCCCACCCTTCCAGATGCAGATACCAAACACTCCCCAAGTCTCCCTCTCCCACTCTATCAGTGCAAAACATGTAAGCCATGGTGTACAAATTTATTTTGAGGGCAACATTTTGCCTGATCCAAAGGGTGCTATTTATCCCACCATCTGATGGTATGATTGTTAATGATCTCGTAAGCAAGTCATTGTGCAAATGCAAACAACTGGGTGCTGCTTTATTTTGGTGGTATACAACTGTAGAGTATCAAACAGGTTACATCTATGGCAACAAACTGGGTACGACTGGGGCAACAAGCAGAGTAGGGGCAACAAAAAGAGTACAGCTGGGTCAACAAAGAGGATCATGATGTCCAAAATGGTGTACAAACTTTACGTTCCTAGCTATGCCCCTGTTCTATCCGATACCCATCACTTAACTTACCAGCTCCACCCTCTTCACTACATACCTGACCTGTAGCACTTCTCCCTCCCCAATGTTCCCCACTTCCACCCTCTCCTTCTTACCCTTACCCATCCCTCACCCTACATTTACCCCTGTTAAACTGGACCGGTTCTCACTCCTGCCTCCCCTCTCTACTCATTTTCCCATCCATCTCCCCCTCCCTCTTTTCCTATCCCACCCCAGTTAACCTCCCCATGTCTCTTCTTGGGCTTGTTTTCTCTCCCTTCGCATCCCAACTTCCCCTTCCACCACACCCCCACTCACCCCTCCTACCCACCCTACCGCTCTGTTTTTTCCCCTCCCTTATCCACCTCTCCTCCCTCACCCCTTTTTCTATGCACCCCCAGTCAGACCCCTCCTTTCTTAGTAGGACTGTCCCCACTCACTCAGCATCCTCAATTTATCCCCCCTTTCCTCCTCCCTCTCTTCCTCTGTGCCTCATCCCCCATAATAACTATGCTGAAAAGGCCTCCTAGGTTGATTCCCTCCTCCCTCTGTAGTAAGCCACTTACCCCAGTCCCCCACCCCCTAGCATATGTCTATGCCTTCTCTCCTTTGTTTCTGACAAGGCCTCTTGGGCTGATTCTCCTCTCTTTATGTAGTCTTTGTCCTTTGATTGCTTAATTGTCTTTTTCCTCCATGCACCCAATCCTCAATGCATTTGAATGGTATGATTGTCTACTATATTGCCACATACCTTGTTGTAACGAATTGCTTGCCTATGCCACTTTAACTCATTGTAAATGTTGTTAACTATCTGCTGGCTACATAATCTCTTCCTTCCTGTAACCCAGCTGATGTGGAACTCATGTAATGAGCATTTGCTCAGAGGTTGTCTTCCGAAAACTCAGTAAATAGATAAATAAAATAACAACTTGAGGTCCATCCCTTACCCATATTCAGCCATATTTAGGAGTTAAAATAAACATAGTAGTCAATAATCATATTTATTAATTATATTCATTTTAAAACTGTATTTTAAAATAGTTATTCAGAGCAGTTCATGCATGTGAGTTAATGGAGGAGGGATGATTGAAGTGAGTGTATCACACTGGAACAAAAAAAATGTGTTGTTTGTTTATCAGACAGGCCACTGTAGCTCTTCACACAGCACAAAACGCCATATGCATTGAGTTGTTGCCCATGACCATGTAAATACCACTATAAAACTGCAGCAGAACCTGCTATGGTAATGATGTTACGCTGCATATGCTGTAAAGTTGCATCTGCTGGTGGTAAACATTTTTCATATGCCCAGGCTTTAACTGAGGCAGCTGAGAGGGAGAATCTGGCTGGGATGGGAGAAGAGTTCAGCAGAAACAGAGAGAAAACTTTGTGGCAAAATAATTGTTGCTAAATGCATTCAGCATTTTAACACACAAAGAGCAGGGGGTGCAGGGGAGCTTGTTTAAGCAAGCAAGCAGCATATAAATTTAATAACCTTGATAGGCACCACGAACATCAAATGCACCACCAGACGAATATCAAATGTGCTGCTGGACGAACATCAAATGCACCAGTGGAGACTGTGATGCATAATTGACAAATAACTAATTTAGCCCATGTCTTCAGTGGGCTCTTGCAAGCCACATCAAACTGCTTCATGAGCAACATGTGGCTCACAAGCTACAGGTTGGACAACCCTGCATTAAATTGTACATGTACTTTGACACCATGCTATCACTCTAGCGTGTACATGTACTTGACAACATTTGCTTGACACCATGCTACACTAAACTACAGAGTTTACATGTCACTAATATGTATCATAAAGTTACAAACAAAGGAGGAACAACACACACAACATGGTATGGGTTGTGCTCTGTATACCACAGAAGCAGGTACTGGAGCCACGATACAAAGTCGAGTGGCTTCAATTGCTCATAGTTGTGTATTGAGCACAACCCACAAACCTTTAGAGTTTGCTGGTTATTGTTGCACTTAAAAATAACCAATGCTATTTATGAGTAAAGGTAAGGAACGTGTTACGTGACAAAAGGAGAAAGCAGAGGCTGCTGTTTGAAACACTAAACTTTGTCCTGTTGCTGTGCTTAGGATGCCTTGAATCTTTGAAACAGCTGAAGTGAATTAGTAATGTACGACTGAATTTTCTGAAACAATCTGACTTTTCCTGTTGCTGTGCTTGGGACACCTAAAACAGTAGAGAAAGTGAAATAATTTAGTAGTTTAATTAGTTTGGGGGTCCTTGAAATAATACCGAATGGGGAATGGGGGGGTGCTGGATATACCATGGTCTTTCACCAGTCAGATTGCAGAATTTTCCCAACCCATTTTATAAGTAAGTAATAAGCCATGACAGGGTGTGCATAAAATATTTTAATGTATGCTACAGGGTGTAGGATGAAGGCTGAGTCTCTTTACACCCCTGGGAAGTGCATTAAAATCCATTAATGCACATCCTGGACAGGCTTATCACACTTATAAAGTGGCTTGTTTCTATCAATAAGGACCTTTCAAAAATTAAAATTTTGTTCCCAAAAAAAAAAGTGTTTTAAACATGTTTCAAAGAAAAGGCTAAACCTAAAGAAATAGTCCCTGTCGTGTATTCTCTCCAGTTTATCTGTATTACATTAAGGCAGCAGCTAGTGTCACTGTGAGCCCAATTAGTGCTCTGAGTATTAGATGCCTATGTCAGATTGTTTGACGTCCCCCTGCAGGAACCTTACTAGTGAACATTTACTGTCTGCCCTCCCACAGCCTAGCTGTGCTCATTGCTGTGATGATGACTCAATCCATCAATTATGTGGAAAGGGTGGCAGAGAGAGACTGTTGTCCGATACTGGAGCGGTAGCATGTAAAAGTTAAAAGTGGCACTCACCTAGCCCCCACAAACTGCTCAAATGGTGCTAGTGAGTTTTTGGGCAGGAGCCACTTTCCTGGGACCTGCCCCTAAACAATGTCAGCCCAGATCAGAGCTCAGTTGCTTGCCCTGCCCTCAGGAACTGGATTAGTTTGGTGGAACAGAAGCAGACTGGGAAAATGATTGAATGGATGCTGATAATCCAGATCTGCTGCTGAGACCTGGGCCAAGTTTAGTGTCTGCCCAGCAAGAGATCTCCGTGAGTGTTTCTGAGTGGAAGCTGACATCAGCAGCTTATAGTTGAGCATGGTCAGGAAATGAGGTTTTTTTTAGATGTTATGCCAATATGGGTGAGGAGCATGTAATCAGTGTAATGTAGAGGCAGAGAGGGAGGGAGAGAGTAGGCAAGTGGAGGTGATGCTAATAAGCACAGTAATTTGTTGAGTCAGGGAGGAGTAGGATTGACACTGCTGTCCAGCTCTGTTCTGCCCCGCTGATAGACCAAAACCATTTGCTGCATGCTGTGCTCAGTGGGTGCTTAGAGGTTGAATGAGTGAAAACAGTGTTTTTTGAGGTTTTTTTTTGTTTGTTTTGTTAGAGGTCACAGAGCTCTGTTTAGAGCTGGAGAGTAAAAATATTTTTTATGTTTGCTTGCACACATGTGCAAGAAACATAGTGCCACCATATGAATTTTCGTAGGTGTGCCACTCAGCTTCCAGTACCCTGCTCCTTCTTGCATGTGCTGCATCACCGCACCAGTAAATGAGCTGTCTATGACAGCAGTTCAGATGTAATGGCGTACAGTTGAAAGCAAAAGACCACTACAATCAGTGGTGGTAACCTGTAGGCACTCCACTTCCCCTAAAACTTCAGCTACTCACACTGGGAGCCCACCCCAGTGTGGCAGAAGTCCTGTGTCATCTTCCAAAAAGAGAAAACACCTGAAAACAAAAATGGTCCTTGTTGACCATCTTGCCCTCCCCAACCTGCGCCACCTTCTCTGCACCCACCACCCCACCTCTGACCCCAATACTTAACTCCAGAGCCCAGCATGATGATCTTCGTGGACCGGAACACGCCTGTACTCTTCAGAGCTGACAAGGAACTGAAGAAATGCCGTAAGCTGTATAATGGCATAAACGGGGTTCAACATTATTGCATATCTCAGCCATTTTGGGGAATTTTTCCACCAAATTTTCAACATGGGGTTCTTGGGGCCTCACCTCACGAACTCAGTCACTGTCATTTTGTTATTCGATCCAGAAAGGTGATTTTGTGGCCACTGCATGGAACCACCTTTCAGGACTGAGTAATGAATTGACAGTGTCACAGTTCATGAGGTAGGCCCCCAAAAACCCTATGTTGAAAATTTGGTGAAAAAAATCCCCCAAAATGACTGTTTTATGAGTGTGCATTGCGCAGTTCCTACGCACGCTCATAACTTTGAGAATTTTTTATATTTTCACTCCAGATTTTCAACATTGCCATTTTACCACACCTCCTTATGAACAGTGCAGCTGTCATTTTTCATATCTTGCCCAAAATGTGTTTTTGCACATGTAGCCCACATTGGCATGGTCAGTGTGTAAAATCAATGTTCGGGACACATTAAGAAAATCACAGTGACACTGTTCATGAGTGGAGGTGTTAAAATGGCTATGTTGAAAATTTGGTGACAAAAGTCCATAAAATGTCTATGTTACAAGTGTGCATTGCACAATTTCCATGCACCCTCGTAAGTTCACGAATTTGTAATATTTGCAGTCCAGATTTTCAACATTGCTATTTTTCCACACCTCCTTATGAACAGTACAGCTGTCATTTTTCACACTCTGGCTGAAATGTGTTTTCGCACTTCAGGCGCATACTAGTAGTGACTGTGGGAAAAAAGTGTTCGGGACAGATTAAGAAAATTACAGTGACACTATTCGTGAGCAGAGGTCCCAAAATGCCTATGTTTAAAATCTGCTGTATAAAATTGCCAGACTAATTACATTAAGAGTGTACGTTGCACAGTTTCTACGCACGCTCGTGACTTCACCGTTTTTGTATATTTTCACTCCAGATTTTCAACAATGCCATTTTTACACCTCCTCATGAACAGAACACCTGTCACTTTTCACATCCTGTTTGAAATGTGTTTTCGCACCTGTGGTGCCAAATGGCGCAGTCGATGTGCAAAATCACCTTTCACCTAAAGAACTGACAGTGTCACTGTTCATGCGGTGGGGTCACAAATGCCCATGTGGAAAACTTGGAGTAAAAATACCAAGAAACGCCCAGGGCATTAGGGTTTTTGTTGATAATGCCCTACCCTGTAAGGACTGACAGGCATCAGGGGTGCAAGTTGGGATTGTCGTCAGTAATGTTCATGCTATTCCGCCCTCACCCCTACCCTACAGCCAGTGCCAGGCATCGAGGTGCGCCTTGGACCCTTTGCCCCCAGAGTTCACCCCATTCTCCTATATGGCACCCATTTCAGCATATTTCCTTATGGAATGAGGTGAATGTAAAGCCCAAACACCCCAAGGCATACCTCGACATATGCCAGTGTCTGCAGGGTAGGGTGAGGTGAAATGTCATGACCATCATGGGCGACGACCCAAAGGCACACACCAATGCCTGTTCATCTCTGCAGGGTGGGGGTGGAGTTGGCATCAGTTCAATACTTCACTGCCATTCCTATACTGCATCTGTCTAATTCCTGCACTTCCACTGCTAATGCCAGCAAGCAAACATTCGGCATTGACAAATGCTTGTATTAACTAGTATGGAAATGTTCTTTAACCTTTTACGATGCTGGTCGGGTCTTTTTTTTTATTAAAATCTTGTTTTTAGTTTACATGCAGTTACTTTGAAATATTGTGCTAGTAAAGGCTAATATTTTCAATATGGTGGCCACTGTATATATTTTTTTACTTTCTGTTTGGAGGCTTTGTGATATTTGGTAAGTAGGTTTTTTGAGGGAGGAAAATGAGATTTGCCAGCTGACAGTGAGTTTACAAAGATTTAATGTATGATCAGTTATTTTTTTTCTTGCCATTTTATAGCTGGCTTCAGTTATTACTTTTGTTTGTTCATATTGGTAAAGGTTTAGATGCAAAATCAGATTTAGTGTTTTTAAAGTATAATTTATTATTCTGTAGAAAACTATTAATCCCATTAATCAATTGACTTGTTTGTTCATATATGTAAAGGTTTAGAGATATGAAATCAGATTTAATGTTTTTTTAAGTATAATGTTTTGTGCTATTGAAAAACATTAATCCCAGGTATCCCTAACAACAGGCAAACAATTGACAAGCATCTGAACTAGCAAGGGTACAGCAGACCCATGCAAGGGCCACCAAGTCTGCCGACACTCTGCCAGAAGATGCCTAGACCAAGACACAGCAGATGGACCTTATTAAGCTCCGGGCTGGCTGGGGTGGGAGGAAAGTACACACTCCTTTCCCAATGCTACTGTGGAACACCTTTACCAAACTGGTAAATTGGGGCAACCAAGAGGAGGTAGCCATCACAGTGGGAAAGCAGTAGGTGTGAGTCCTCAGAAGTGGAGGACCCAAGGAGGGAAGGAGGGAGGGAGAGGCCCCAAATCCAAGAAGAAGCAGCTGCTGGTGGGAGACTCTACAGTGAGGGGGATAGACTTGGGAGCTGGGGAAGGGAAGAATAGGGAGGTGGCATGCCTTAGCAGTGCTTTGGCTAGGAGGGATGAAAAGCATATCCAGAGGACTGCTAGGGCAGTGGGTCATAGAAGGCTGCTTGAAGTCATTGTACTTCTGGGGATAAATGACTTGGCAAGGGAGAAGGTAAGAGTAGTAGAGGGAAACCTCAGGGAGCTAGGGAGGGGTCTCAAGCAGATAGCATGCAGAGTGGCTTTTTCTGCAGTACTACCTGTGAAAGGCTGGGGAGAGGCATGCACACTCCATACCATGGCCTTTAATTACATGTTGAAGGCATGGTGCAGGGAATGGGGTTTTGGCTACATTAAGTGCTAGGGACCAACCTCAGAAGATATGGGCCTCTATAAGGAGATGGCCTGCATCCTTCTATGAAAGGGGTCCACAGACCTTAGTGGGAGGATTAAATGCTACTTGGATGAGCATTCGGACTAGCCCAGCTGGAGGCAATAAAACTAAAGGAAGCAACAAGTACCTTTCCAGATGGTAAAACAGCAAGGAGGAAGGGCCAGAGCAGAGAAATCCCTCTAGGGCAGAGGTGCAGAAAGTCATGGACTGGGATAAGATAAAAGAAAACAGGGCTATCACTCAGGGAGAGGAAGACAGTGGACTGAATGAGATCAAGAATTGTGAAATCAAAATGGAAAGAGGTGAGTCAGTGGGGCTACAGGTAACAACACAGGCAGGGATGGGAGGAGAAGCAGGGCATCAGACAGGGTGATCCATTTGTGCCAATGTAAGGAGCCTTAAAAACAAAAATCCAGACCTGGAAGCCATCATGGCAGAGGATTTAGTGACCATAACATAGTCGTGGTACACTGAGCACCATGACAGGGTCATAGTCATACCAAGCTACTCTCTGTTCAGGAGAGATGGGGCCTGTAAGATAGAAGGGAGGATTGCATTATATGTGAAGGAGGGAATTAAAGCCAGAGAGGTACAGGGGCACCAAGAGAAAAAAGAGGGGTTGGAAGTACTGTGAAAGTTCTTGAGAAAGGCTCTAGGACTGCTATCCATACAGGGGTAGTATACAGACCTCCAGTACAAGGCAAGGAGATGAATAAGGCACTTGGGGAAGCCATCATCAGAATGGTAAGTATTATAGGGGGTGTTGCTCCTAGTTGGCAATATTAATCAGCTAGATGTGGAGTGGAGCATTTCAGCTGTGGCTATGGCAAGGAGCAGGGCCATCTATGACTCCCTACAAGGGACAGCAAAGGTGAGTCACACAAGGATGATGGTCTTGGACTTCTAGAGGGTAGATTTTAAAGAAATGGGAGACTGCCTCAGAAAGTGCCTCAAAGTGGGAGATTGTCAGAGAGAAGAGACACAGTGAGGAAAAATAAAGGAGAGCATAATTACAGCAACCAACCTGTGTGTGAGGAAAAGGAGACCATTACGGTTCTCTAAAAATGACAAGAGCGGTGAAAGAAAAAAGAGTGGCATTCAGGAGGTACAAAGAAATGCAGAGGAAGGAAGACATGGAGGTACACCAGTTAAAACAGAAAGAAGCAGGCAGGGCAGTTAGCTGAGCAAATGTACAGATAGAAAGGATACCAAATGAGGTGTTAAAGGGGATAAGACTTTTTTTAGGTTCATACAGTATGTGAAAAGAGGACAGCAAGTCAAGAGATAGTGAAGATCAGAAGTGTGAAGGGGTGACTGTGTAAAAGATGACCAAGAAAAAGTTGACATCTTACACAAGTTCTTCTGCTCAGTCTTCACAGTAAAGAGAGGAGGAGGGGATGGACCACCAGATTGAAGCAGGAATCAGGGGTTGACACAAGTCAATTTTCAGAGGAAAGAGTCTTGCAGCCCTGAAGGTGGAAAAGGCTATAAGACCAGATAGGACCCACCTCTGGGTACTAAAAGTATTCATGGAGGTGCTAGCTGCCCTGGAGACAGCCTTATTCAACAGCTTACTAGAAACAGGTATAATTCCGGAGGACAGGAGAAGGGCTGATGTGATGCCTTTACATAAGAAGAGTAGTAAGGAGGAGACTAGCAACAACAGGCCCGTCAGTCTTGCTTCAGTGGTGGTAAAATTCATGGAAACTTTACTGAAAGAAAGTTTTAATTGAACATCTAGAATCCAAGGGCTGCAGGACCACAGGCAGCATGGATTCACGAGGGGGAAGGTCATGCCAAAAAAACTGATTGATTTCTTTCAATTGGTGACCAAGGAAATAGACCGAGCAGTGGACATGACCTACTTGGACTTAACAAGGCCTTCAACACTGTGCCATACAGGGGACTGATTAAGAAGCTAACCAGCCTAGGAGTAGGATTCAATGTAGTAAATTGGATTAGAAACTGGTTAATCGATAGGAGTTGGAGCAAGGGCGATAGTTAACAGCACTCACTCTAAAGATGAGCAGAGTGATCAGCAAGCACCACAGGGCTCAGTAATGGAACCAGTCCTCTTTAATGTCTTTATAGGGGACATTGCAGAAGAACTGGAGGGAAAGGTATGTTTTTTGCAGATGACATCAACATCTGCAAAAGGGTGGATAGTCAGGAGGGGATGGAGAAAATGCACAGAGATCTCAGAAAACTCGAGGAGTGGGCAAAGACATGGCAGTTAGTGTTCAATGCTAAAAACTGTAAAATCATGCACTTAGGGCATACAAACACCAGTGCTGAATATAGGATGGAGTTAGATATTGACAGTCACTAGATGAGAACGGGATCCTGGGGTTATCATATCAGAGGATCTCAAGGTAACAGGAGAATGTGATAAGGCAGCAGGCTGGGCTAATGGGATGCCTGGGTGCACAGAGAGGGGTATCTCCAGCAGGAGGAAGGAGATAATATTCCCAATATATCGCTCACTGGTGCGACTTCACCTGACGTGCAGTACTGTGTCCAGTTTTGGAGACCACACTTTAGAAAGGGCATAGAAAGGGTGGAGATGAGCCAGAGGAGGGCAACTGAAATGATGCAGGGGTTGCTTGGGAAGCCTTAGGAAGTGAGACTGTGTAACCTGGAAGGGGGGGGGGTGGTGACATGATCGAGACCTACAAGTACCTTACATAAGTGAACAAGGTGCAGTTGGGAAGTCTCTCAAATGAGAACAAACACTAGCACCAAGAGCATGTGATAAAGCTGTAAGGGTTTATCACATGCCCCTGGCTCAGTGAGCCCCAGGAGCATGGAGCATCTCCCGGAGCCCTCACTTCCCTAATGGAACAAGCCATCGATCCGCACAGCAGGTTTTCCCACACAGGCCCACACTCGTTGAGCCTCAGCAACATGGAGCATCTCCTGGAGCCCTCCCTTCCTTCCCCAATGGAGAAAGCCGTCAATCCGCACAGGTGAGCACTGTGCTAACCCGTCGCCACTACACAATGACTGCCCCACCCTGCCCCCATTTTGCCCCCACCATGTCCACCCTTGGTTGTCATATCCTTTATGTGCTGCTGTAAGTCATGTGACCGGTCACGTGTCTCCAACCTTATTTCTCTAACACCTCGCTTCCTCATCAGTTTCTTATACTTTATGGCCACTAGGAATCACTATTGCTAACCCCTTTCTCCCTTCCCCATCGCACACTTCATTCTCCTCTGAGGTACTTGGAGACCCAAAACTCACCCCCGACCTCTATTGTCCACCTCTAACACTCCACTCTCATTTGGGTCGACTCTTTAACTCCCTCTAGGATTCTAACTCTGCACCCTCTGCTCCAAAGGCAGTGACTCTAACCACTACACTAACCAAGATCCTGAACCACTCAACACCTTTTACAATCCTTTATCCTACTGAATAAAATACCTTCAAATTCCTATGCTGCTCTCCCACGCTAGTCATTGTTACCTCCTCCCTCCTCTCTCTCTGTTTTACCTGCCATGTCACCCTCCTCCTCCTGTAATGTCTGCTCTCCTCCTGCCCCTCACCCATGCCTCACCCACTGGGTCCCGGTCCCTCCACTCCCCTCCCGATTCTCCCACTCCCTGCCACTGTACTAGCTCACTTCCTCTCACACCTCCTGACCTCCTATGGACCACCCACCAACCCACCCCAGATGATCCCATTTCTTTCCTCAACTATCCCCTCTCCCTATACAGCCCCTGGTGTCTCTCCCTGGGTGCACCTGTCATTACCTCTCACCCCACCCACATCACTTACTATGATGTTCATCCAGACTCTATCAGTGATCATTGTGCTGCCTTTGGTCTGCTCTTCTGCCGAAGCACCCTCCCCCCTCAAATTTATTTATAAGAGACATCTGACTGATCACAACATTGAACTAATAACTCACAATCTCAACCTAGTAGACTAGTCTTCACGTTGAAACGCAGAAACATAGAAGTAGATGGCAGATAAGAACCACAAGGCCCATCCAGTCTGCCCATTTTTTCTACCTTATAAATGTGCCATAGGCCTTTACTCTGTCAATGGCCTATCTAGTCGTACTCATCTGTATTGCTCCCTTATGCCTATCCCATGCCTGTTTGAAGCCCTACACTGTATTCATATCCGCTACTTCCTGAGGTAGGCTGTTCCATGCATCCACCACCCTTTCTGTGAAAAAGAACTTCCTCACATTACCCCTTAATCAGCCTCCCTCTAATCTAGTGCCATGTCCTCTTGTCCTGCTATTTTTCTTATATCAAAACATGTTAGACTCTTTCATCTTGTTAATGCCCTTAAGATGCTTGAATGTTTCGATTATATCACCTCGCTCCCTCCTTTGCTCTAGGGTATACATATTAAGGTTCATTAATCTGTCCTCATATGTTTTCTGATACAGTCCCTGCACCATTTTGGTTGCCCTTCTCTAGATTGCCTCCATTTTGTTAATATCCTTATGCAGGTGCGGCCTCCAGTACTGCATGCAGTACTCCAGATGGGGCCTAACCAGTGGTTTGTAATGAGGGATTATTACCTCCCTCTTGCAACTTGTGATACACCTACTAATACAACCCAACATCCCTCTAGCCTTACCTACTGCTTTAGTGGTCTGCTTGGATGATTTCAGGTCATCTGTGATGATGATGCCCAAGTCTCTTTCACCGAAGGGCCTGGCGGTTATGACTCTATCCTTCAGAAATTATCCAGCATTATCGGCAGTATCTGTGATAAACATGTTCCACTCAAAAAAATCAGAACCAGGGGTCATATCAATGGTTGGGTCACTCCGGATATTATCAAGATGATGAGATCCAGGGACAAAGCCTAGGCCCGATATTCAAAGCACAAAGACCCCATGTCCAGCTCTCCCTTAACAGGTCTCTTTGCAACAAGTGCAAATCATCTGTTAAAAAAGATAAAATAGATTTCCTACATGATAAACAACTTGGAGAGTCCTCATGCCCCTGTCGGATGTGGGGTACCCTGAACTTACTATTCGGTAAAACCAAAAATTCTGAGCCCATCACCTTATTCCATGGCAGCAGACAGGTCAATAACCCAGCCAAAGTGGCAAACACCTTTAACTCCTTCTTTGGTGATCTTAAAATATACAAACCTACACCCTCTTCCCCCAGCAAGCCTGTCATCCTTCTCACCCCCTCTGCCCCAACACGACAGACAGGTCCCTCCAAAAATTCTACTTTAAGGCCCTGAAACCAGCTGACACCATCAAACCAATTCATAGGAACAACCCAAAACCCAGCAAAGGCACCAACAGTATCGACTACAAAATTCTGAAACAGTGCATCAATGCCTTAGCAGTTTCCATCACCAATCTACTCAACCGCTCCCTCTGTCCTGGTTCTTTCCCCAATACCTGGAAAATCGCAACCATTAGACCATTACTGAAGTCTGGGTCCAGAAACTATGTCAGTAACTACCGCCCGATTTCCCTCCTCGCTCCCTTGTCAAAAATGATTGAGAAAGTTGGTCATTCTCAACTCACTGCCTACAACTTACTCTCTAGTGCCCAGCATGAGTTCAAACCTTGACACAGCCCAAAACAACCCTGGTCAGGTTCACTGAGGACATCCTTAAGGCCAACAACAAAGGCCTTTACACCAGGTATGTCCTTGTAGACTTAACCAAGGCTTTCGACCTTGTGGACCACCCCATCCTCCTAAACACTCTTAGAAGTCTACACCTCTTGGATAACGTAGTAAATAGGGCCAAAAACTGCCTTTCCAGGAGATCCCATCAAACCTCCATCGATGGTCACCTCTCTGCCAAATGCCCAATTAAATATGGGGTACCCCAGGGCTCTATCCTGGGCCCTCTTTTTTTCTCACTTTTTATAAATAACCTTCCCTCTATCTGTCAAGCTACACAACTCATCCTATACACTGATGACGCGGCCCTTTTTTGCAGCAATAAAAACCCTGCCACTGTGTTCCACAATATACAGGCAGATTTCAGTAAGTTGCACTCTTGGTTCTCTGGGAATGGCATGGTCCTCAATTCCAAGAAGACCAAGCTCATGATCTTCTTGGGCCCAACAAAAGCCCCTGTCACTGGCCTTACACTTCTCAGTAACGCTGGAAACTCCATTGAACAGGTGTCGGAATTCAAATACCTTGGTCTCTTCTTGGACTCCCACCTCTTCTTCAAGGTTCATATTAATAACCTCTATTAAGAAGATCCATCTGAGGCTTGATCTTCTCTACAGAATTAGAAGGTTGCTGATTCCCATTTCTAGACACCGCCTAGCTAGCTCGCTTCCCCTTCCTCTTTTAGATTATGAATCCATCGTGTTCTTCCCTTCTACCTCCTCACTCCTCTTCTCCAAACATAGAACTACTTTATAAAAAGCATAGTTCATTTCATCACTGGTCTCCCCTTGAAAACTCACCACTGCACCCTCTACTCTGCCATCAGCTTGCCCACCCTTGAAGGAAGGTTTAATCTAAAAATGCTCTCCTTCCGCCGCAAGATCTACCTTAAATTGACGCCACCATGCGTCAGCTCCCTTTTCCCATGTTCAGCCCCAGGGTGGTCAACCAGAGGTGCCTCCAGTATGGTTTTTGACACCCTTTTCTACAGGACCAAACAGGCACAGAATGCAATATCCTTCAAAGGCACAAAATTGTACAACAAACTACCCCAGTAATCCAGGCTTGCAGGTCCATCAACTCGTTTAACTCCTCCCTCAAGGTTCGCATACTCAGCTCATCCAACTGCGGTTGCACTGACCAGCCTTCATGCTAATCCCAGCCACCTCCGCCCTGCTTCCCCACCTGCTACTCCTTTATCCCCTCTTTCACCCTCCCCCACACCAAATGAGTCTCACCCATTCTGTCCCCACTTTTCCCCCCCTGGCCTAAGTCTAGCATTGACAGATGACTCCTTAATTACTGCCAGCTCCCTATGACCAGCACTTTACCTGATGGAGCATTTCTGGGGTTTCTGCCCGACTTGTTTCCCACCTTGCTACACTTTTTCTCTCTCAATGGTGGCTATTCTCCAACGCGCACACTGCTCGGAAAGAGGGCACAAGCCGGGAACCACGCAGCAGACAGGGCACAACACGGTCCACGCCATGCACAAACACCACACAGGATGGCACAGCAGAGGTGCAAAAGAGTCACCACACACTCAGCACTACGCACAGACAGAGGGGTGTGGCCACATGGTGCGGACCATGTCAGCCACCCACGCACATGCACAAACACCAATACGACAGCAAACGGCATTCAAAGGGGAGCACAGCCATACGCCCCGATGAGGGAGATGTAACCAGGTGCGTGAGTAGGCAACTGCAGGGAAATGCACAGCAGCCAGCACGGTGGGCCCCACCCCATGGCCTTGAATACAGCAGGATACACCAGGCACACAATGCACAGGCACACAAAAGAGGCAGAGACACAGTTGCACGGGACAGGTATGTTTATTGCCACAAACCAACACCATGAGCAGAACACAAGGGCAGTGCAGTGCAAAACCCTGACAACAGTAGGCACAGCCACCCACCCACCAGAGCACCACCACACAAGGCACAACCCTCCCCCCCACAGATGAACTTGACCGGGCCCCTGCAGTGGGACCTGATCAACACAAGGAGGACCCCATAAACAAGCAGGTGGCAATGGCCATGGAGTCCCTACAGCACACAGGCAGCAGCCCCCCCCAGGCAAACAGTAGCACCATATCCTGAACAGTTCAGCAGTGGGAGACCACCAACAAATGCCCTGACCAGCTATGTTGATGGTGCGGCCTAAACAAGACTGGCTCTAGCTGGCCCCATCCTTCTCCTCCTCCTCCTCTGAGTCCTCAGACAACCACTCAGGCATAGTGGCAGTGTAGTCCTGCACGTCCAGGAGCATCCTCCGTAACAGACCATGGTACCCCATATGGAGAAAGCATGGTGAAATGAACACATCAGCCCCATGCATGCTGCCAGCCCCAGCCCCACCCAGACACCCGCAATGGCGAACACCTTACCTTAGACGGCTCCACGACATGCCAGTACCAGCCACAGTCAGTCTTGTAATAGATGTCCCTGCTGCTAACCCTCAGGGAGATGAAGTCCGGCAGTTGGAGCCACTCCCACCATCTCACCATGACCTGTCCCATGCCGTCATCCCCAAGGTCACGGAACTCCACAGCAAAGCGCTCTGGCAGCCCAGTAGTGGTCTGCAACGAAGAACATGACAGTGTCAAGGGCAGCGGTAACACACACAGGTGGCCACACCATGGAATGGGTGCACAGGGGTCACTTACATTTGGGGGCTCAGTAACATCCCAGATCACACCTCCCTCGGAACAGTCCTGGTAGCACCGTGAAGAGACATGCCACAGTTTCCGTGGGTAGGCCACGGACCTGCCACACGCATGCCATGCCCACACCTGCTGCTGCTCCCATGGCCATGTATGTCCAGGTGATGGGGGGCCACACCCAAGTGCATGCCATGCCCACAGAGTGTGGCATGCATGTGCACTGCACCACCAGCAGTGGTGGGTGGGTGTCAGGGATATAAGGAGTGCAGCACAGACACAGTGCAGCATCCAGGGCTGACCACCTACTGGGTACAGCTGTACATACCCTTGGCCACCACAATGTGCCCCGGGTTGTTGCTCAACGTAGCACTACTGGATGCCACTAACGCACAGGGATGGGACTGATGAGCATGGAATAGGCCCAGGTCATACTGCCCCCGGCTCAGGGCCGTGGACCTCAGGGTGCAGCAGTGTATGGACAGATTCTGGGTTGACCATGGTACAGTGGCATACCTGCATGACATCACATGCCATTTGAATGCCTTGCCCATGGAGACCAAGGTCCTTTGTGCCCTGTCCTACTATGCCACCAGTTCGTTCCAGCGGGTGTGCAGGGACATGACTGGTGTCAGCCAGTCATCAGTGTGTAGGGCTGTACACCAGGTCACACACTTCTACGGATAGTGGGTGACCACATACGGTTCTCTGCATCACTGCAGGAACAGCGTGCAGCCAAAGAAGCCTTCTTCACCCTGCACAGCATGCCCAACATGCTTGGCATCATGGATGGCATGCACTTGCCGGTGTTGACACCGGCCATGAATAAGGTGGCATATCAGAATAGGAAGGGCTTCCACAGCCTTAACTGCCAGGTGGTGTGTGATGCCCAGTGCTGCATCACTGACATGTGTGCACAGTACCCCGATTCATGCCATGACATCTATGTGTTCGAAACTCTGGCATCGGCACACAGCTTGCGGCAGGGGATGGTGGTTCTGGATGGCTGCTGGGTGAATGCCCTGGGTAGGATGGCAGTGCCATGCATGTGCGCAGATGTGTGTGTCAGTGTGTGTGTGTGTGTGTTTGCATGCATGGCCGTGTGTTGAGGACAGCATTGTGCTGTGTGTTCCCAGGGCTGTACCAGCTGTAATCATGCCTCTGAATCCCCCCACAGGTGACAGCGGATACCCCTTGTGGCATTACCTGATGACAACATATCTCACGCCACAGGACAGGGCAGAGGTGGCCTACAATGAGGCGCATTGATGGACACATGGGTGCATGGAGCACATCATTGTCATCCTGAAGATGAGGTTCTAGTGCCTGAACCACACAGGGGAGCACGATGATGCATGAACCTGGGTTCACCTGCAGAGTATTCACCATGTGTGCGATGCTGCATAACATCTGTGTCTACCATGGGTTGCCATGCCCACCCCTTCCCCCATGCGACATGTGGCCCCCTGACATGCCACTGGCACCGGATGGGGCCCGGGACACTTCGACCGGCCATGTAGTCTGCCACACTGTGGTTCATGGTACTTTCAGTTGAGTGTCCTGAGGGCCATGGGTGCAGTGAAGATCCTGTGTTCTGAGTGCCCCTGGCCAAGTCTGTGGCTATGGCCCATGTCATCCTGCACAGCCACGGTAGTGGTGCAGCATATGGACTGTGCAGCTTGGCAGGAGTACACCAGGATGTGCCATGTCCACTACCCTGTCCCCCTCGGTGTGTGCACCATGTGTGCTGCCTGCATGCCAGCACCCGCCACCCCCTGGTGGTGTGGCATGCCCTGGTTGCCCTCACCATCCCCTGGGTGCACCCCACCCACATGTCCGTGGTCCACGGTGTGACACAGTGGCATCAGGTGCTGCCCCCCTACTGACTGCACACACCTTGAACAGGGTACCCAGTGTCTGTCATATCACCTGGAGACACCCCACCTGTGTGGGGCTCGGCTGTCTGGTCAGGAGGGCCGCCGGTGCTATCGAGGTCAGGATCCTGCAGGCCCACTGGGTGCAGCATGCTGGGAGGGGCAGCTACAGCAGCACTCCCATGGTGTGCCAGAGGACTGCGCAGCAGTGGGACGGCGGGCCCTGTGCATGGTGGCACAGCAGGTTCTAGTGCATCCTGTCCCATGTTTCCACATGTCTGTGTGGCCCTTGTGGTATGGGCATGCATAGGGGCATGTGTGCATGTACCAAGTGCCTCACGATCCCCAGGCTGCTACCATTTCCAGTACATCCCTGATGCAGGTCATGCCCTGTGCCATACCCTCCACTGCACAGGTGAGCGTGCGGATGGCCTCTGTCTGTTCCCTCTTCTCCGTTAGCCTGTCCTCCTCCACCCACCACAGCTCTGTGTAGTGCATGGTCAGCACCCCTGCACCCGTGGGATGCACAACACGCTGTTGTGTGGCCAGCCCTGTCAGCCACCCTGTCCTGTGGTGGAGCACCTTATCCCACAGGCACTGGTTGCCGGTGGGTCTGTGGAAGGGCATGGTGTCAGTAAGGGTGCCTCTGTGCATGGTGTGCCACGGGGATGGTTGGGGCCACAAAGCTCATGTTGTGTCCCACACTCTCCGTGGACGTTACCCCCCTGCACAGGTCTGTTGCATTGGTGTGCTGTCCGCCAGCTCATCATCTGGGGTTGGCGGTGGGTTGTCCACCATAGCAGCATCATCTGGGATGTCCAGGTTGGTATTTGCCCCTGTCACTGGCTCCACCTCCTCCAGTGCATCCTGGTGCATGGACCCTGTGGGGGGGCAGGGGTGACAGTGTCAGTCTGGTGTGCCCAGCATGCATACCTGCCGGCAGGCATGTGGTGGCATGCATACTCTCCATCACTGGTGTTCTCCTTGCAATGCCTGTGCTGTTGCTGGATGCTGCACTGGTCCTGCATGGGTGCCCTGTGTGGGTGAGATGTGGAATGGTCAGTGAGCTGTGCTGTCTGATGTGACCCTCCCCTTCCCCCTCAATGGCCCTCCCATACCTACCTGCCGATGTGTCGCATCCATCTGGCAGGCTCTGCCAGGTGACCTCAGTGACAGTCTGTGCCACGATCCTCTCCGGGGTGATAGCCTTGTTCCAGGCAACGGTGGTCCACCCCCTGTTCCCATGTGTGCTCTGTGTACTGCCACCAGCTTCCATTTCACGGTGGACCGGAGGTCCCTCCACTTGTGTTTAATGGTGGAGAGTGTCCGTGCCTCAGGTCCGGCGGCATTGACAGCCACCTGGATTTCCAGCCAGAGCCGCTGCTTGGTCTCAGTGGGTGCCGTCAGTGACTGGTCACCGTACAGCACATTGTAGTTGGCCCTGATGTCTGTTACCAGAGCTGTCACCTGGGTTATGGTGCAATTGCTAGACCTCACCTTCTTCCCGGCGGTGCTCATGCCCCCGCCACTTGGTCCAGGCTGGTCTTCGGCTGCGGGTTTCCCCCTTGGGATCCCGGCATTGTTCATTGGTGTTGCCTATGCACTCTCACTTCTGCATTAGAGCATGCATGCTGCCTCTGTGCATGATCTTATTTGGCGGGGTCATAGGGCGTGTCCCTGGGCCGTGCAGACCTCTGCCCCGCCCCTGCGCGCTGCTCCATGTCTTCTTGTGTGCTGCAACTGGTGCCGCCCTGGCACACGGCATTGTTGCTGAATGCTGCATTCCATCCGCACCTTGTGTGCTGCACCCGTACGCACTGCTCTTGCATGGTGTGGGTACACCTTGGAGAATAGCTGCCATTGTTACCAAATGTTTGCATTTTTCTTACTCCCAAATGTTATATATAGCCTGTAAACCTTTCTTTTGCATCTGTTTACCATTTTTTTCAGCAATGTGTTTGTACCCTTGCTTTCATGATGTAATTTCTTGATTTTTTTTTGTAGTCCATTCTCTGTTATTTTCACACTGGACATTTGTGAAAACGGGCATTTCTGCTCACATACCCGCCAGTATGCAAATAAAATTGATTGAACGATTGAAGTTCAGAAGATATGTAGTGAGGAAATATTTCTTCACTGAAAGAGTGGTTGATGCCTGGAACAGACTGGCAGTGGAAGTGGTGGAGGCTAGAACTGTTGGGGGGGAGTTCAAGCATGCATGGGATAAAGAGGGGTAGGGGTATATTTGAAAAAAAAGGCAGGGAGGCAGGACAGTCACCAGTAAACAGATTTGGTCTGCGAAGGTAGAATAGGCCGGGATTACTTGGGTAAACTGGGTGGGACAAGCTATCCCTTTCTGCTGACAAATTGCATGTTTCTGTAGTAGTATGCTGTTGACATTCACAGAAAATTGCAATCATTGTTTTTTTTAATAAAATGTGAAGGTGTACAAAAAAATTGAACATGATTCCACTTGAGAACCTGTATCAATATGAACATAAAAGAGTAAGAAATGCAGCTAGCTTTTAAAGCTTTTCCATAAACTCTTTATGACAGCTATCAGATACAGTACATGACTGTAAGCTCTGGGTTCCATATCAATATAGTGCATATTATAGGGTGCACACAGTTTGGGAGAATATTTAATAGCACCGACAATTATACCGACCGCAACACCCGGCGAGCACACATTTCAGCCATTACATGAAGAGTGACCAGTACATGTCAACTACAGAATGCACAAGAAGACATGCACATGCAGGTTATAGGCTATTCCATGCAAGTACTCCTGTCTGTTGCATGTGGAGTACTCAGCAATCACCTGCAACATCTTCTCTGTTAAGTCGCAATACCATCTGTGGCTACTCCCATCCATGGAGCCCAACACCATGTCACGCAGAGGTGCTATGCTGCCCCCTGCACCCTTCACAGGGGGCTGTGCCCCCCAACTTATTGATTCTAACACCACACCACTACTGGATCATGGGAGTAAGCTATAACATCAATCGCCGAACAAGTGAGTCATTTCTAATTCAATGTTCACTCATATGCAGCATTCACTCAAGTACCTAATTTGATGCTGTATGAGAGTCGCTCAAATGTGTATGAGCTACCACTGGACAATCACTGTAATTGTATGTGCTGTATTTGAGTTGCTCAAATAGGTGTGCTATAATTGCATCACTATATTGACATGATACCTAAGCTCTGTAAAGCAGCAGGGTGTACAATACTGTAGTGTCCCCTACAGTACATGTATTCACCCTAATTTATACATGTAATTTGATTGCCCTTGAAAATTTGAAATTCACTTTTTTAAGGCAGAAAAGTGCTTGCCCAGAATTTCCAGGAAGGTTTCTTTTTACCTAGGCTAGCACAATTGAGATGCAGCATCATATTTTCAGAGGGGGCCCACTTCTCTTTTCTTACTTATGCAAGATAACAGAGATATTGGCTGGTAATTGTTTAGAACCTCTGATTCACAGCCACTGTATCATATAATAACATAGGCTGCTTTTTGGAGTTCTGGGACTTCGCCTATCATAAAGGATAGGTTTATTATATTCATTATGTGATAAGTAAGTTTATTTGCCCCTGGTTTTATAAATTTCACTTCAATCCCATCCACCCCATGTCCTTTCATCACATCAAGGGATTTCAGGCATTTGAGTACTTCGCTTCCACCAAGCTGGTTCAACAACATCGTTGACGAAATCCCCAGCAGTGACAGGCGTAATATTGACAGGTGTAATTTTGCCTGTCAGAAATTTGCTGCTTTTTTTGAGGGAAGCATAGACCCTTGCACCCTCACCCCCATTTTTATATAACTAACTCTGAGTAGGAGTTGACTTAGAAGAGGGCGAAAGACCGGTGAAACCTTGTAATTTAGACTTCAGATCCATTACACTGACAATTTCGAATCCTGTCGACACTGTCACTGTAATGGCTTTTGCTGTGGAAATTTCACGTTTTCTCCAGTACACCGGAGTACTTTGTTTGTTTCTAGTGACAACCCTTGAGTTGAACCTACTTCTGTTTATTTTTTGCCTTGATTCCTTTTTATTACTAGGCAATTTCAATTGATCCACATAGTTATCTAGGCTTGTAAAGGACTGATTGAGTCTGTCAGCTATAGCCTTTTAGTCAACCAGTCGCTTTTCCCCATCAATTATTCTATTATAATGTATGGGTAGCCCTTATTACCCACTGAAATCAAACAGATTACATAGAGAATACTGGATGGGTAACTATGCACAACTAGTGTGTTCTGCCACAGGGGGGGTTCTGATTCCTCTGACCTAGAGAGCGAAGCTCGAGAGGTCCATGGGAATCAGAGCCCTGAGGTGACAGAACACACAGGTTGTGCATAAAGTTGCTCATCCTGTATTTTTTATAATGTATAGTAGTACTATGTGAAATGTGTGCTTTGTGTTGTTTTTTTTCCTATTTTTCATAATGAAACTGACTTGAAAAGTCTCTAGAGGTTCTAGAATACAGTCACCACAGAGTTAAATAGAGGAAAGCAACAATGTACCAGGATTCCAAGTGGTTCTGCGCAGAACAACATAATGACATCACTACTGCAGCAGAACAAGCATATTCCAGGCATGGAATTTCATGCATAACAGCATTCTACTATACACTATAACCTTGTAATCCCACTGTTGTGATGTCAGAACCTTATAAACCCATCTCATCTGTGTCATAGCAGTGAGTTTATAAAACGGAATGCCAGTGTAATTCAGTATTCTACACACCTGGAATGTGATTGTTAGCCTCAGTACAGTATTCAAATAACATTCCAGTTGTCTCAGTTTACTGTTACTGAGTCTAGCAACCTCTAGGTCTGATAGAGATTTTAACCTTGGTGCTATTTTGGCCCTCTGTCATTCAATCCGTGTATCCTAATAAATTGTTTTCCTACACAATCATGTGGCTGTAGTGCAGATTCATTAATAAGGTAAGGCTAAATTACTTGTGTTCGGGGGGGGGTTAACTTCTCTTGTCAAGTCCTGTACACTATAAATGACAATGCCTGATGTACAGGTGATAACCATGGTGTAATCATCTCTTGTGGTTGCTAGGGCAATTGTAAACCTCTCGAGCTGTGCTCTCAAGGTTTGCTGATGCCCTAGCAACCACTCGAGGTGGTTACACCATGGTTACCATCTGTACATCAGACATTATCCTCTATAACTTGTGCTTGTGCACTTGGGTTTATTAATTCATTCACAGATTTCCAAAATATCCTTCCATCAGGGAATTTCTGTATTTAATGTTTTTTTGAGGGGGGGGGGGTTGTAGTACATTTCTTTAGTATTTTTTTCTCCCTCTCTCTTATACATATTCCTCCAATTCCTGTACTGTTGCCATATTCTAATATTGCCTATTTCTTTTAACTTTTCCAGAAATTATCTCTCTTTTATTAAGGTTACAACTTCTGAGCTTATCCATTTATTTTGTTTTTTCCCCTTATTCTCTTAGTTCTGAAAGGGGCCAGTTTATCCAACATTTGATTTAGTGTTTTTTTGAAAATAATCTAAAGCCTCATTTACATCTTCCATAGCACTTAATTGGGACCAATTTTTATGGATAGTTTACTTTTAAACAGACTTTCAAAGTTGTTGCAGGCACCACAATATGTCAATCTTTTCATGGTCTGCTTAGAGGAGGATTTTTATAAACACCACCTTTATAATCCATCTGTCTACCTTCGTTTCATTGATGACATATTCCTAATTTAGACAGAAGGTGAAGACTCCCTTAAAAAATTCCACCATGATTTTAACAACTTTCATCATTCCATAAATCTCACTATTGAATTCTCCACCACCAGTATACATTTTCTTGACACCACAGTCGGTATCACTAAAAATGGACATATACAAACTGCTCTTTACAGAAAACCCACTGACAGACACCGCTACCTGCATAATTCCAGCTTCCACCCAAACCATACAAAACAAATCTGTACTCTACAGTCATGCAATTCGATACCATCGAACCTGCTCTGATGAGAGAACAAGAGACAGACAGCTCTCCACACTTCAGAATTCCCTAGTTCAGCAGGTCCACTCTCCAAGACAACTTGACAGAAAATTTAAACTGGCCATACAAATATCACGAGACAATCTGCTGGAATACAGGCAAAGACATCAATCTGACTGCACATCCCTAGTGGTCATTTACAGCCCCATGCTAAAACCCCTTCAGGAAATTGTCAAAGAGCTACAGCCCATGCTGAGAGAAGATGAGACACTGAAAGACATCTTCCCTGAGCCACCTGTCATTGCCTATAAGCAGCCCCCAGGTTCTCGAACATAGTAGTTCATAACAAACTCCCAGCAGATCAAAATAACCAGAAAACAAGAGGGACAACACCATGCAATGTGGCAAGATGTAAGAGCTGCACCCAGATATGTACACATGCCACCATTAAGACAAGACAGAACAACATAATACAAATTAATGGATCCTACACATGTCAGTCCAGCAATGTGATTTACCTAATTCAATGCAAGAAGTGCACAAATGGATGCTATATTGGGGAAACTAGCCAACCACTGAAAAGCAGGATGAATCACTACCATCACACAATAGTAAACCAGATTATCAGCACTCCAGTATGAAACCATTTTTCACAAACAGATCACTCCCTCTTGGATTTATCTGTCTTGATACTAAGAGGCAACTTCAGAAACACACAGGACAGAAGGACATGGGAATTGAAATATATTAAACAATTTAAATCTAACATTTCTGGACTGAATCGGGACATCAGTTTCATGACACACTATGGTAAACTGTAATTCTTTTTTATTGTGTACTAAATCATGTCATTATTTATCACACTTTGGTTCTGTATTTCTCTTATTATTTTTTTTTCTGAGTTCTGCCTGATCCATTTTTTTACCTGAACCTCACATCCTCCTGCCTTCCTAATAGAAACATAGAAACATAGATTTTGATGGCAGATAAGGACCACTTGGCCCACCTTGTCTCCCCATTTCCCTACCTACAGGATAAGCTGCAAATCCTAATTAACCAACAGCCTATTTCTTCTTAACCCCCACAAGAACTGCCTTATGTCTGTCCCATGTATTCTTGAATTCTCCCACAGTTTTAGACCCCACAACCTCCTCAGAAAGGCTGCTCCATGTGTCCACCACCCTCTCTGTGAAAAATACCTCCTCACATTGCCCCTGAACCACCCCCCCATTTTTAAAATGGTGTCCCCTTGTTCTTGCACATCTCTTTTTCTAAAAGATGCTACCCTCTTGGACTTTGTTGATTCCACTGAGGTACTTAAAAATGTCAATCATGTCCTCCGTCTCCCTCCTTTCCTCAAGAGTATACATATTAAGCTCATTTAGTCTCTCCTCATATGGCTTCTCTTGCAGACCCTGCACCATTTTAGTTGCCCTCCTCTAGACTGACTCTATCCTGTCTATGTCCTGTGGAGATGGTGTCTCCAGAACTGGATGCAGTACTCCAGAGAGGGTCTCACCAACTGTCTGTACAGAGGGATAACTACTTCCTGTTTTCTGCTAGTGATGCCTCTCCCTATACATCCCAGTATCCCTCTAGCCCTCCTTACTGCCTTCTCTCATTGCTTGCTAACCTTAAGGTCATCTGATATGATTACCCCCAGGTTCCTTTCCATTTTTGTTGTTGTTACTACCTCCCCCACTGTGTAATCTTCCTCTGGGTTTTTGTTTATCAGGTGCATTATTTTGCACTTCTTTGCATTGAATCCAAGCTGCCATACTTCTGACCATTCCTCCAATCTTGCCAAGTCCCTTCTCATCCTTTCCACACCTCCTTGTTTATCAACTCTGTTGCAGATCTTTGTGTCATTTGCAAAGAGGCATACTTTACCTTCCAGTCCCTCTGCAATGTCACTTATAAAGACATTAAAAAGGACTGGACCCAGTACTGAACCCTGTGGTACCCCACCAGTAACCCCTCTTTCTTCAGAGTGGACTCCATTTATAATTACCTTCTGTGTCCTGTTGTCCAGCCAATGTTTTACCCAAGCTACCACCCTGGGACCCACTCCCAGGCTGGTTAATTTGACTACTAATCTTTTGTGTGGGACTATGTCAAATGCCTTGCTAAAATCTAGGTAGGCCATGTCCACAGCCCCTCCCTGGTCTACTACTTTGGTCATCCAGTCAAAGAAATCAATTAGATTCATCTGACATGGCCTTCCCACTGTGAACCCATGCTGTCTTTGGTCCTGTACCCCACTGGCCTCTTGGTACTCAACAGTTCTTTCCTTCAGAAGTGATTCCATCACTTTCCCTGCCACAGAGGTCAAACTGACAGATCTGTAGTTTCCTGCCTCTGTCTTGGTCCCACTTTTGTGAAGGGGAATCACATCCACCTTCCTCCAGTCCTCAGGTACCACACCATCCTCCCATGATTTGTTAAAAAGGTAGACAGTGGTTTCACTAGTTCTCCCCTTAATTCTTTTAGAATTCTGGGGTGAATTCCATCAGGCCCCATTGCTTTCTCCATCTTCAGTTTTAGGAGTTCTTTCAGAACCCTTTCTTCTGTGAAAGGACTGGGATCGACCCCCCTATCAAGAGTGCTTCTGTTACTTGGATTAGGCACCTCCCTCTCCTCCTCTTTTGTGAATACTGAGCAGAAATATTCATTGAGTATCCCTGCTTTTTCACTGTCCCTCTCTGCCCACCGTGCATTTCTGTTCAGCCTCACCATCTCTTTCTTTGTCATTCTACGCTCCCTGAAGTACCTAGAAAAGGTTTTATCCCCCTTCTTAACCAAGTTGGCTATCTTTTCCTCAGTTTGGGCCTTTGCTATTCTGACTTCCCTTCCTGCTTCCTTCTGCCTTAACTGGTACAGCTCTCTGTCCTGCTCCTTCTGTCTTTCCTTATACTTCCTGAATGCTATCTTTTTCTCCCTGACTTTCCCCGCCACCTCTTTTGAGAACCATAGTGGCTTTTTCTTTCATTTTGATTTGTTTATTTGCTTCACACAAAAGCTTGTTGCCTCTGTGATGGCAATTTTGTTGTTTCCCCATTGTTGCTCCACCCCTCCTTCTAGCCTGTTTGCTAGTACTTTTCTAAGGCACTCTCCCATCTTGCCAAAGTCAGTCCTCCTGAAGTCCAGTACCCTCACTTTTGTATGGCTTGACTCTGTAGATGAGTTTATCATGAACCATACTGTTTGATGGTCACTTGTTCCCAGATGGCAACCCACTTCTAGATCTGAGATCCTCTCACTGTCCCCATTTGAGAGTATGAGGTCTAAGATTGCTCCCTCATGAGTGGGTTCCGAAACTAGCTGTCTGAGGCATGCCACCTGTAGGGCATCGAGAATGGCCCTGCTCTTGGATGTGGCTGCAACAGCTGTGCTCCAGTTAACATCTGGCATATTCAGGTACCCCATCAACAGTATCTCCCCTTTCTCTGCCATCCTAAGAATGCCTTTTATCAACAGCTGTGGTGTGTGTCTGTTAAGAGAAATATAAACTGATAATGTTGCTCTGATAGTGCCTCCATGGATCCGACTGTGATCTGTTGAATAGCAGCACTATCCAAGTGGGATCTGACCTGGGATCCGACCAGATTCATAGGTCAGATCCCAGGCTGGATCTTGCATTATCCAACATCAGATCCAGGGATCTCACACCAGATCCAAGGATCTAATGTCGGATAACATGAGATCTAGCCTGTATCTGGGTGGTGTCAGATCCATGGTCAGATAGCGCTGCTATCCAACCAGATCCACTATTCTGCCAAACAGCAGGTATTTGGTGGTATTGTAATTGCTAGGATACTATCTGAGCAACACTATAAAGAGAACAGTAAAAGAGTTTTCCTCCCTTAGTGAATCAGACCAGGGATGAATCATTTAGTTACATTAGTAAGGAAAACAGAAAGGAGGCTGACCAGCCAGTAAAGAGAAAGATTAGACAGACGAAAAAGTTATCAAGTATGTGGTAAGTCCATTTAACCTTTGTCAATAACAAACATCACTACTGGAATGGGGCAGTGCCTCTCACTCCCATTCGTCAACAGTTCACTCCATTTCCTAAAAGAGTCAGTTGCTACTTTAAGTTTAGCACAGTTCATTCTAACCGAATCCAAATTAGGTATCAAAACAGATTTTGTTAGGCATTGTGCCTTAATACACATTGCTGTTTGCATTTTCTGATTTGTTTTTTTTTTCTCAGTTGTTCCTTGCAATACACCCACAGGTCTGCTGCCCATAGGGCATCTTTACAAAAGCCATGTAGCTTCTGTTTAGCTAAAACTTCTGCAATGAACGCCTCCATCTTGCCAAGCCGACCAGGTTTTTTAGACCATGAGCTATGACACCCTAATTCTGGGGTTATGCCTAGCTCTTCCCCTAGATGCTAATACATGGTTATGAAAATACCAGTGACCCAACTTGTACTGTTACTAGTAGAACTGCATTCGTGTTTGAATTCCCCCCCTTTTGATGTGATAGGGAGTGCACAGCAGGAGTCACCAATTTTGTAAGGAGGATTTTGGGATGTCTGTGGTGGCACCAATTATAATAAAGACACAGGACACAAATTATGACAGTATGCTTCCTTATATTGCAGTTGCACACATATAACAGTGAATCATATGGCACAGGTTTCTAGATGGATTCTTGTCTATCAGTCAGCTACATAGCATTATTACCTGACCAAAGCAATTCTCTCTGGAAGAATGAGATGCAAATGGAGGTGGTCTTCTGGTTTCCTTCCTCTCATCTGGCTAAGTCCCTCAGACCTATTCTTATACCCAGTTTTGTGTATTGTTATGTGACTATGCTCACATCCTCTTAGACAATCATGGGAAATTATACCATGTACTTTCAGCTTATTTTGGTACTCCCTAGCACAAGGCTCCTTCATGATGTCACACTGCAACCTTGGAGTATCAGTAGAACTCAGTCTCCCTGGCTAGGACAAGTTGAGAAGAATATGCTTCTATTGCTGAGCTTCCAGAATATGTGTGTGTGTGTGTGTGTGTGTGTGTGTGGCTAATGTGAAACACTTTCTGACATGTGCTTAGCTAGGCAGCAATATCCACTTGCACCTCATCTATCCAAAGAAGGCCTTTGGCTTACAGAAAATACAATTACTAATAAGCACTATGCATTTGTTATACTCAGTGAGAATACATGACTACTAATTATCACAGAACCCTAGCAATAACAATAATAAATGCCCAAGCTATGTAAGCAATACTAACATATACAATAATAGATGGGGAAGTGTGCATAATTTTATTTATTTGCTTTTGTTAACCGGGTAAGCACACTAGACAGCCAAGTGCCTATTTTCAGGTGCGACCCAGGAGATTACAAGGTACATAACTTGGTACATACATGAACATGAGGCAAATAGAAGTGGAGGTTTACATTACATAGAATTAGCACAACAGGGACTTTACAAGCATCAGATTTCATCAGACAAATAGTAGTGAAGAGTTAATATAAAGTAATCAGAACACAGGGACACCATAAGACAACAATACCATAAACAGGGATTACAGTACAGTATTAAACATTGCAGTCAGTAGGAAGAAGTGCAGTGTGAGTTCAAGCTCCAGGCAGCAAGTTGTGTGGTTAGCAGTTGGAATAAGGGGGAGTCATAGCAGGGATAGAGTGGGCAAGTAGGAGAGAAAGAAGTGCACAGTTCTAGTGCTCACCCTGTTTAGCCGGTGGGCTTGAAAGGTCCATTGTCATAGATGCTACGAGAGCAGGAGGAGTATGAGCATAGTTATGCTCTGCCCAAGTCTTTATGCTTAGGTAGCAACTTGGTTTGTTGGGGCATCTTAGGCAGAGAGGGTTTGTCTAGTGCAGAGACAAGTGGCAGCCATTTTGAGAAAACCTCAAACGGAGGCTTTAAAGCTCTCGTGCGAGGGGGAGGAACGAGTGCTAGTTGGAAGCGAGTTCCAAATCCTGGGCGCGTACACTGCGAAGACTCAGTCCCCCATTTGTGTGCGGGTTTTAGGTACCAGGAGGGTATGGGAGCTGCTGGATCGCAAGTTGTAGGAGGGTGTAGCAGAAGCAAGGGTCTCAGCAAGGATTTGAGGGGTGGCAGTTCTGACAATATTGTCAATGAAGCTGCCCACGACATAAGAGCGGTGAGTTTCTGGTGGGGGCCACTCAAGCCAGGTGTAAAGCTCACAGCAGTGAGTGAGGCGTGGGCCTGAGAGTGCAAAATGGCATATGTTGTTGTATGATGAGTCCCACTTTACTAGACTAGTTTTTGCAGCGTGGGCAAAGGAGATTAGTCCGTAGCAGAGCATAGGTAGGAGGACTCCCCTGGCTAGAGTAAGACTGGCAGCTGGAGTAAGACAGCTTTTTGCTCTGTAAAGCCTCTCCCAGCTTGCAGTTTGAGGCCTTGCATGTATTTCGTATGTGCTGGTTCATATCCAGCTGTGGATCAAGAGTCACCCCCAGGTACTTGACTGAGCCTGCAACAGTCAGCGGTGACTCATCAGCCCCAGAGATCTGTAGTGAATCCGGGGCGACTTTTAGCTTGGCAGCTGAGCCAAATAGCATGGCCTGCATCTTCTGTAGGTTAATAACCAGTTTGTGGTCCTGTAACCAAGTTTGGATGTGGTCGAAGTCCAAATTTAGCTTGGTATTAATGGCAGCGATGTCCTGGGATTTGGCCATGATGACTAGATCGTCTGCGTACAGTACTGAGGACCCTTGAGCTAGAGCCAAGGGTAGCTCATTTATGAAGAGAGAGAACAGGAGAGGCCCCAGGACAGAGCCCTAGGGGACTCCGGAGTTTACCTGGGCAGGCTCAGACAGGACCTTGTTGAAATTGGTGTACTGATGCCTGCCCATGAGGTAATTACTGATCCATGCAGGAGCTGGGGAGGAGAAGCCAAGTGACAGGAGAGAGGAGCACAGTAATGTGTGGTCAACCCGATCAAAGGCTTTTGATAGATCAACAAAGATGGCCCCTGTCAGTTCACCGTGGTCCGCAGCAAACCTGATCTCCGAGGTGACAACTGCTAGGGCCGTGGAGGTGCTATGCCCCTTTCTAAAACCATGTTGGGTAGGGGAGAGAAGGTTGTGGGTCTGTATGTAGTGGGTGACCTGAGAGGTGACAACCTTTTCCAGGAGCTTGCTGATTGCTGATAGGATTGCAATGGGATGGTAGTTCTTGAGGTCTTTTGTGTCCCCTTGCTTGGGTACAGGTATCACCTTGGCCATCTTCCAGATGTCTGGGACTATGCCTGAGGTAAGCGATGTGTTGAAGACATGGGCTATAGTCCAGGCTAGTATTGAAGCCCCTAGCCTCAGCAGCTTAGGCTCGAGGCAGTCATGCCCAGCTCCATTGTATGGGGCTAGACCTGCCAGGAGCTTCTGGGCCTCCATGTCAGTTATTGCCTTGAGGTAAAAGGGCCATAGGGGGGTTGTCCCTCTGGGTGAGGAGGCCCAGCCAGCAGGGTAGTGCGGCAGTGTGGGTAAAGCAGGCAGGTCTGTGAACTGAACATTGAAGGCATTGGCAATAGTGAGGGGGTTGTTGCAGTTAACCCCGTCAATGAGCATGTCAGTGACCTGCGCTCGTGTGGTCCCACCCACCACATACTTTATGCTCTGCCAGAAAGTCCTCGGATTTTTGGCTGAGGAGAGCAGAATGGACTGACAGTATTCACTTTTTGCTGAGCGAATGGCTGTCTTGTAAGAGTTCCTCAGCTGCCTGTAATTCTGGAGATCTGTGCTAGATAGAGAGCCCTTATACCTCGCAGAGCATTTATCCCTTTGCCTCATGAGAGTGTACAGGCCACCATGGAGCCATTTAGTTGCAGTGCCCCTCACTCTCCTTCTTGTGAGGGGGGCATGCCTTTCCTGAAGTGGGGTGAACACTTTTAGAAAGTTGTCAAGGGCCATTGAGGGGTCATTGGTGGCCATGAGCTTAGACCAGTCAGAATGCCTCAGGTCTTCAAGGAAGTCTCCAGCATTAAGTTTAGAGTAATCTCTCATTTGAATCACCTTGTGCGGGATTTTGGGAGGGGCGTTGCCCCATACGCAGAAGGTAGGAGAATGATCCAATGTAGCATCAGGTAGGACTCCCCAGGAGATAATTTTCTCCATTCTGTTACTTAGTACCCAGTCGATAACAGAGTTAATAACAGAGCTAACAGAGATAATGAGAATGTAATGGTTACCCGAGGTATGGGATGCTATATAAACCCCAAGGGCGAAGACCGAGGGGTTTATTAAAGCATCCCACACCAAGGGAAACCATTAAATTCGAGTTTGAGACACTCTTCCCCATCTTTTATTTTTTGTAATTGCTGTTCAGCAATTTTTTGCCACACTGACTTTACTGGTACTGTGTCTACACACACACACACACACCCTCCCACAGACACACACACACAGACACACACACAATTTCTGAATCTGAGACAGTCTTTCTTTGACTTTTCTGGGGGGAATAGTTGCTTTTTTGTTTTCTTTTTTATTTTATTTTTGTTTTAGTTTTTGCAGAGTTGGGTTTTAGTTCAGAACTGCGATCACACTTACCATAGTGAGGATGTCAGGTCAGAGCCATTCTTGATGGCAGTTGTTGTCCGTTGCAGAACCCGAATGGTAGAATCAACCAGATAGATTTTTTAGATATATTTTAACATGCAATGTTATTTTTTTTTTTTAAAGAAAAAAGCAGCAGAGACTCTCAGTCTGGCAGCACCTCACTAAGCAGGTAAGGAGCCACCATATCTGTGGAACTGTTTGGCCCACCCAGGAGTGGATGAGCTGCCAATCGGGGAGCAGTTTGTCTTGACTGACTCAGTGTGTGCTCCCCATAATAACTCAGGAGTTATAATGGGAAATTATAACTGAGTCAGGCAATGGAAAAAATCGCTGACCATAATGACTGCATAAGCTGTATCAGCAATAATGGCAATAGCAAGCTATTTCCCTACAAAGTCCAACAGTTGCCTGTTGTCGATGGTGCTGGCACGGGGCTGTTAGGCCCATCTGGCTGGTCTAGTACAGCTAAGGCTTGCAGCCAGTGAGCAGCTTTGAGAATTCCACTGTTGGAGATATGGCTGCCGAGTTGTGGTGCAAGCCCACTGAATGCTGCCAGCCTGTGCTCCCTGCAATCCTGATGCACAGCGGTCAGGTGCAGGGGACCTGCTGGTGCTGCAAGCCCATCTAAAAATCAGGAATGACGTAGGTGAGGCATAGTGTTTCCTTGTGTCATGTCTCTCTGATGCAGACACCTTGCGTCATTCCTGAACCTTTGAAAAGTGAGCCCCTTGTCTTTGTTGCACTTTCAGCCCTTTAATGTAGATTTACTATTTCAACTCCCACCACACCACCATGGATCACCAGTGCAGTGAGAATGGAAGGGAAAAGAAGAGTTTTAAAATGTGTAGAATTTTATTTTAACAGGAAGCTAAGTTTTGATATAATTGCAGTCAGCTGGATTCAAACTTAGGTATCCTAGTTCACAGCCAAATGCTACAGCTACCAAGTGAAACTGGCTACTGTTTTATATGCTTTTGGCAAGACATATCCTGCACACTTGTGGTTAGACACAATGATAGGCAGCATGGGAGCAGAGTTTGACTGGAGTTACATGTGCTGCCCTCAGAGCTGTCTTCTCCTCCAGTACACCAATAATATCCTGCATGCAAGTACTCAGTAAAATATAACACCATCTTTAAAGGTGACCTGTAAACAACCACAGCAGCCCATTCCCATCCCCATATACCTTACAATGCTGCTGCAGGAGCCCAGGGCTGCAGTGGTCATCATTTTTAATCCTCGGGTTCTTTTGATATAAATTGCTGAAACTTAATACCTATAATGTTACTTATAGCAACACCTGGACAGGCTGTTGCTGTAAATAACATTATAGGTATCAAGACCTCCTTAGAAGCCATAAAATAAACATAATAAAGGACCACCACTGCTGCTATAATAAGAACAGTGGTGGTAGTGATGTCACTAAATGGGTGTAATACCCATGACTCCTTGCGCCCGCTCAAATGGGAACTGCGTGGCGCTTCTGCGTTCAGCCGAAAGTTTCGGCAATTTATATCAAAGGAACCCGAGGATTAAAAATTATGACCACTGCAGGCCTGGGCTCCCACTGCAGCATTGTAAGGTATACAGGAATGGAGCAGGCTGTAGTGGTCCTTTACAGGTCACCTTTAATGTATCACAACAAAGAAATGGACTACAGAATATTATGGCACTGGTTAAGAATTAGAAGTGATGTTCCACAGCTGGATGACTTCCTTCCATCCTCCTTGGACTGCAAATAATGCTCTGGCCTTGTCCAGCAGCCATCACCTCCTCATGATTTGATGTATTTATTTAGCATGTATTTGTATGTCTTAGTAAACTAACAGTCATATACCAGTGAACTACTACAACTACACTCCTGATTTATTAACACGTTATACTTAAACAGATGTTTCTTGATCGTTTTCAGTGATCCTTACTATTGTAGGAAATGGTGCAGTCCTTGCCACAGCTGTGAAGAGAGCAGCACATCTGAAGCCGCCAGAGTTACTTATTATAAATTTAGCTGTGTCGGACCTTTGCATGGCAGTCAGCATGTATCCGCTATCCATTTGCTCTGCATGGAATCATGCCTGGATTGGAGGAGACATACTCTGCATATATTATGGACTGATGGGCTTCTTTTTTGGCATTGCCAGCATGATGACAATCATTGCAATGTCTATCATCAGGTTTGTTGTGACAACCTCAATCAAATATTCTAGTAAGTTTCTTGCATAATACATACTTAATGCCTATTTTCCTCCAAACAGCAGCATTGAAAGACCTTGACATCCACTGTTGATATTATGGAAATGATAATTCCCTTCTGTCACCATCATAGAAAAGATCATTCTCTCTCTATTGATGCCAAACACATACACTGTGTTGTGTACATTGCAAATGACATTAAAAGGGTTGTATTTGCAAGACACCGGTATTTTCAAAATCTCCTTACTCCCTACTGCCCCTCCCGCTCACTTCGATCTGCCAAGGAGGGATTGCTAGAGATTCTCAGGGTCCAGTTAAAAACATCTGGGGCACTTACTTTTTCTTATGCTGCCCCTACCCTGTGGAATTCTCTACCTCATTGGTTAAGGGAATGCCTGACTGTCTCAAGTTTTAAATTGGAGCTCAAAACATATTTGTTTTATCAGGCCTTTTCTGATGGTTTTTAAATATTTATGGATGTTTATTATTTGATCAAATTGTTTGTGTATTTTACGGTACAGCGCCTTGGCATCTGAAAGATGCTTAAGAAATAAATTTTACTTACTTACTTTACTTAAGAGGCACTCAGTCAGTCAACTCCACTCCAAAATATATAATCATATGAATAATGCATCTCTGGCAGTCAGGCTTAAAGCAATTTACTTTAGTAACATCAGCTTTGTAGTATTAAAAAACATTTCAGGGATCTGTGTAGAGGCTATCTATACAGTAATACCTCTTTTATTTTCTGTTTACATTTTTATTCAGGAACATTTTACAGCAAGCCCCATTTATTATAGTGGTACCCCTATTTCTTGGTTTCTCTGCTCCCTTCTGCCTTTTTGTGGCCAGGTTAGAGGGGAATGCAGCACAGGGAGGGTATGGGGTGAAAGGTGATAAATGCTTCCTTTCAGAATCCTGATTTTCTCATGGATAGTAACAATGACAGGCTGAGGAAGGTTCTTTGTGATGCTCAAACAAAAACAGTGGGCCAGATTTTCAAATCTTGGTTGCAAGCTGCGACAATGGCAGCTTGCGCCAAGTGCCAGTGCATCCAGAACCCTGTGCCCAATTTTCAATGGGTCATGGTTCCAGTGCCTAAGTCCCACTGCTTGCAGCAACTGAGTGTGTGCACCAAATGGATGGCGCATCCAGAAAGAGTGCCACAATTGCTGTGGGATGATGGTATGGCAGCTGCACCCTTCAAAGGATGCATGGTGCCCCCCCACCAAGCCCCAATGTACCCATATGCGGCATGAACATAAAACAGAAAAAGCAGTGCCCCCCACCTGATCTACCCCTACACTGACATAAACATAGCAAATACTCCCTGGTGATCTAGTGGCCCCCCACCACAGGAGGTATTGCCAGCCACCCTGATCCCCATCTGGACCACCTGATTTGGGCAACACTGTGTGACCTATACACACCACCATGGTCAAGTTTTCTGAATGAACTGTCGGAGCATGTACTATGTACAGTACACACTCCAACAGTTCATTCAGCATCCAGCTGTAGTGGTGTGCAGAGGGCTGTGCCGGGTCACCAAATTGAGGGGTCCAGAAGGGGGAGTGGGGTGGTGGGCACTACTTGCTGGGGTGTGGGGGTGGGGGGCACTGGATCACCAGGGAGTATTTGCTACATATAGGTCAGTGTAGGTGTAGATTGGGGTGGTAGGGGGGCACTAGATCACCAGGGATTGTGTTTTTACTGTTTCTGGCATATGTCATGCTGTGTAGGGGCTAGTCAGGGCAGGAGACACAGTGGCACATACTGGACAACCCTCCCAGGGGATGTCTAAGTACTGTTAGACCAGCCATGTTCAAGTGCCTTGATGCCAGGTCTTGAATGGGAATTTTCCATTACTCTTTTAGAGATCACAGCTTGGGTCTGAATTAAGTGATTGCCCACTTTTTTTGTCATACTAACAGTCATATCAATTTTTGTAACGTGACAGCTCATTCTCACCAGGATTTTCTTGATCTTTTTGTTGTATATCATAGACAGCCTTGAGGACAGTGTCTTATGGTGGAGGATCTCCTGACCCATCCAGGTTGCTGGCTCCAGCACCCACCAGGGTGCTCATCGGGGCCTGCTGTGGCTGCAGTTGCTGTTTCTGGCTCTCTCCTCCAGCAGCTCCCTGGGACATGTTATAGTCAATTTTAGTATTAATCAATGGCAGAAAAATAGTGGGGAACTTAATTCAATTGAACTAGTAGTGGAACACCAATAGAAAATGATTAAACTTTCAGGTTAAAATGTGGCTCTGTAGGAGCTGATGCAAAGTGCGTCCAGTCTCTTGTTTGTCTGTCTAGCACCCCCTTGTGTCAAAATGAGGTCAGTAATTATGGGCTTTTAATTTAAGGCCTCAGTCCACAAAAGGGTACTGATGTACTCCACAGGTAATGATGGCTGCCAGTGACCACAAAGTGCCCCTCACATTTGTGAAGAAGACAGATAGTGAGATGCACCATATATAGAATAGTGGATGAGGACTGAGAACAAGGCTGTAAGCTTTATCGAAGGTTACGACATCAAGGAGACCTCGAGAGTGAAACCTGAGAAGTCTCCATGATGTCATCAACAACCAAAATGAAAACACAGCCTTAGTTGGGATGGCTAACCATCTACTATTTTATTTAGTATAGGTTCCTGGCTTGTGTCCTTTTGTGGATATTTTTTTCAGTTGATAGTTACTTTGGTTATCTCATGCTGCTCCTGCTTCCTCTGACTCCTGCTTCTCCATGCTCCCACTCGGTCTGGCTTTACCCCGCTCCCGCTAGCTCATCACCATTTATTTTTAAAATGAAATAAAAAAATAACAGCAATTCAATTTTGTGGCATGGAGCTGTGTGAGGCTCTTCATGTCAAAACGAGGAGGGTCCACCAACCGGTGCTCACTGAATTGCGCTGCCATGTTGCCAATATTTTTCCCATCACAGCATCATTGAGTGAGCCAATCAGGTGACAGGACAAGGCAAAAAAGTTGTTGTACTATCGATGTGATGTCAGAAAGATAGTACAACAAATTTTTTGACCTTTGAACTTACATAGAAACATAGAAACATAGAATTTGATGGCAGATAAGGACCGCTTGGTCCACCCAGTCTGCCCATTTCCCTACCTACTGGATAAGCTGCAAATCCTAGTTAACCAGCAGCCTACTTCTTCCTACCCCCAACCCCCAGAATTGCTCTTATGACTATCCCATGCATGCTTGAATTCCACCACTGATTTTGACTCACAACCTCCTCCGGAAGGCCATTCCATGCATCCACAACCTCTCTGTGAAAAAATACTCCTTAAATTACCTCTGAGCCGCCCCTCTATCTTCAAATTGTGCCCTCTTGTTCTTGCACACCTCTTTGAAAGATGCTACCCTCTTGGACTTTGTTGATTCCCTTGAGGTACTTGAAAGTTTCTATCATGTCCCCCTCTCCCTCCTTTCCTCGAGGCTATACATATTAAGCTCCTTAAGTCTCTCTTCATATGTCCTCCGGTGTAGACCCTGCACCATTTTAGTTGCCCTCCTCTGGACAGCTTCCATCCTGTCTATGTCTTTGCGGAGATTGGGTCTCCAGAACTGCACACAGTACTCCAGATGGGGTCTCACCAGCTGTCTGTACAGAGGAATAATAACTTCCTGTTTTCTACTGGTGATGCCTCTCCCTATGCATCCCAGTATCCCCCCAGCCCTCCTTGCTGCCTTCTCACATTGCTTGCCCACCTTTAGGTCATCTGATATGACTACCCCCAGGTCCCTTTCCATTTTTGTTGTTGTTAGTATCTCACCCCCATTGTGTACTCTTCCCCTGGGTTTTTGTTTCCCAGGTGCATTACCTTGCACTTCTTAGCATTGAATCTAAGCTGCCATACATTTGACCATTCCTCTAACCTTGCCAAGTCCCTTCTCATCCTTTCCACCCCACCCTGTGCATCAACTCTGTTGCAGATCTTAGTGTCATCTGCAAAGAGACATACTTTTCCTTCCAGTCCTTCTGCAATGTCGCTTATAAAGACATTGAAGAGGACTGGTCCTAACTCTGAACCCTGCGGTACCCCGCTAGTAACCCTCCTTTCTTCTGAGTGGACTCCATTTATTATTACTCTCTGTGTCCTATTCTCCAGCCAATTCTTTACCCAGGCTGTCATCTTGGGACCCACTCCCAGGCTGGCTAACTTATATATTAATCTTTTGTGTGGGACTGTGTCAAATGCCTTGCTAAAGTCTAGGTAGGCCATGTCCACAGCCCCTCCCTGATCTACTACTTTGGTCACCCAGTCAAAGAACTGTCCTACAACAAGAATTTGAAGGCCACCATTTCCTATGTAGAATAAGCCCTAACCATATACTATAACAAGACACTGCATAAAAAATAGTATACAAACAGTATACACATTCTAGGCATGTAATTCGATTTATTTTCAAGTATTTCCAAGTATGTGTCTTAAGGAAGATAAGTTATAAGTATGCAATGTGTAAAGTAGTTACACATTTGTAACATGTCTACTTCTTTGTGCAGGGTCTACTGTACTGGGCGCAAAGTAAGCCACATGTCATAAATGGATGTAAGTAAGATTCTGCAGGTGTGCCTTGCAAGTACAGTATTCTAATTACAGATCTAAAATGGTATGAAACATCAGACCTGTGTGGCATGACTCCAGACCTGTAGCTTGGCCTTGGATCACAAAAGTTGGCGAGTGGGGAGTGGATTAGGGTTGCTGTTTACAAATTTTGAATATGTTGGTCCTGGATGAGGTACCAGACCATTTATGCATCACCCTGTAGCTGTATCTTGGTCTTGGGTCAAGAGGGTAGGGGAGGTGGGAGGGGAAATGGGAGTTAGGCTTAACAACCCTAATAACGTATTTCCATACTTTGCAGCCATTAAGTTGACAATCCTAATATCACATTTCCAGACTTTTTAGTCACTAGGTTTACAACCCTAATTGTAACATGACAATAAAAAGTACAGAGCAATACAGTAACTAGATTGGTTGAAAGACAACCCGTGACACGAACGCAAGCGGGTATTAATTCCCTAGTAATGCCCGCTTGAGATCGTGAATGCACTTAGAAAGCTATTGCTTCTCGGACACATAAGTCAGTATTGTTTTCTGTAGTAATATTTGGACCAACAGGTGGCGCGATGAACACAGGGTGTGAAAGGCAAGCAGCATTTGCGATACAAAAAGTGGAGCGCTGTGTTCCCCACTGCAGCAATTCTGAAGTAGTCCAGAAAAGATTAAAAATAAAGGTAAAATAGTGCTGTTTTCCACCCACCCACCCGGTTGATAGTATAGTACTCGTACCCCTGCTGCAGCAATTCTGAAGTAGCCCAGAAAACATTAAGATAGTGTAGCACTTACACTGCAGTGTAAAACATGAGTTGGAAAGACAACTGTATAAGACATCGTTCAGAAACAGAACACAAGTGTCCTGCTTTGAAACTGCCACCTATTGGTCTTCATTCGGAAACACCGCAAGTGTCATCCTGGTTTGAAAGCACCACCTATTGGTCAGAATAATCAAGCCTTCTGAAAAAATACGTTATGTTGTCCGGTGCTGCAATTGTGAAGCAGTGTCATGACAAGTAATGCTTACATGTCACCGCCGAGTGGATGCAATAATTCCCACTGTGCTTGGAAGCGACTTCAGAAAACCCTTCTCTTACTCCTCTGTGTTGTGTGCCAATGTGCCATGTTAGTGCTGTGCAGTGTAAAAGCAATGTGAAATGTGCAAGTTCTAACTCTGTGTGGCCATATAGAAATAATTAACAAGCGACCATAATGCAGAACAGCAAAGAAAATCAACCGAAAAACATGCAAGTGTTCCTTACAGGCATAACTGCTTTAGAGGAATTTGTCAGCAGCTCCATATATTAAAAGCAGTTTTGGGCCAGCCTGGTGGCACTGAGGGTTGTGGCACTGGATGCCACACCTCATGCCACGCCTGTGACCCGGGTTCAGGAATAGGCCTGGGCCATCGGGGGTCGGCAGGGGAGGACTGGGATTGAGCACCTGCAGACTGCTCTGCTAGTCCTGGGGTGGTCTGGGGAATTTCACCACACTGTAACGGCCCCTTGGGACACCTGGGAGCACTACTAGCATCTGTGACACTGGAAGAGGAGCGCAGTAGAAGTCTGTGCATTGTGCCCAAATGTCGTTGCATGTCCATGCTCCAGGGGCCAATTGGAGGAAAAGGGCTGGGCATGACCATGCAGCTTGATGGCCACGCTCCGAGTCACCCGGAGGACTTTGGCAGAGTCCTGTCGGGGAGGGTCTGGATTGTCCTGGCTGGTAGAGGCAGAGGGGGAGCCCTCCAACAGGATGGAATGACAGCCATCCCAGATCCTCCTGGGTGCAGTTTAAGCTACCCAGCACTCTGGGAGGGAGAAGCCAGTGGCTGGATGCCCCAAGCCAGAGTGTGCAGCAGGGGAGAAAAAAAAATATGACATGATAAAAAAAAAAACTGCTTCATATGCCAACAGAGTACCGCACATTTTTTCATTTGTGGCTGATAGTTAAGTATGCACATTATACATTTTTCCCACAATGCATTACCAAGATACATGAATGTAAGGTACAAACAGAGGGGAAAAGATTAAAGTGGTTAGTAGAAGTAGGAATTTTTTAAGTTTTATCAGTATTTTATCAGTATTTTCTGACATAATCCAAAGTTGGTAGCTGTTATAAATGGTAGCCACTACATTAATGCATGTGGCCTGTGCAATGTGCATGCACACGTTGGGAGATATGAAAGGCACACAAGTGAAGCATGTTTTCTAAATTTAAATGATCGTTTCTGCACATGTGTCTGTCATTTTAAGTAAAACAGCAGTTAAAGAATACTTACCATGCACTTGTCATGTTACAAGTGCATTAAGCCACTCGAGAGGCGGCTTCTATTAGGGAATTAATGCATGGTTGAGTGGTTATAGGCACTCAGCCTTCAGCCATGTGCCACAACCCCCCCAACCATGCATTAATTCCCTAGTAGAAACCTCCTTTCTTGGGGCTTAATGCTTACTAGGACATTTCCAACCTTTGTGGGGTTTGAGTTGTGTGCGGTAGCAACCCTAATACTTAATGTTAAACCCCACTTTTTTGTTCCTTAATAACATGACCTTTTTTCTCATCAGTAGCACAAAGACGGTAAGGAATCAAAATCTGAAAATTTTCAGGTTTGATAGAATTCAGCTTAATTCCATTTTTTCAGTTATTTACAAAAACCTTTTTCCCCATTTTCACACATGCACAATAGTAAAAATGTACATTCTAATGATAAGCTAGTTTTCACAAAACCATTTTTCATCATTCAAAATAGACTTGAAATAGGGAAAAAAAATAGATTTTGTGAGACTTAATGGTCACAAAACCAGAAAACATTTTTTGTACATTGAAAGCAGAATATTGAAGTAAAGGGGTGGTCTTAGTTTTAATTGCTTAACAGATTCAGGTGAAAGGAGGATTCCCTGTAAGTTTTCATAATTAAATATTGACATATTTAATGATAGTAATCATTTGAAAATGTTTGAGGGAAGAAACCATAAATCATTTTTGTGGTTAGATTTTCCAATTGTTTCACCATGAGTTGCATGCTAAGCTGATAGCTAGTTTACAGGTGCAACCTGGGAGCACAGGAAAATTAAGTGACTTGCTCAGGGTCACACAGTATGCAAGTGGAGGCTGTGGGATTCAAACCCAGGTCTCTAGACTTGCAGCTCAGAGCCTTAAACCATTAATCACATGCATATTTTTGTCATTGGGGGGGTGTGAGCATTAAAAATGCTATTAACTCACTGAGCATAAAACGTTTCAAAATAAGGTGGATTTCAATGTTTTTACATGTGTGTTTGACAGTTTATGTTACATGGGTGCTTCCTTTTGCCTTGTTCAGTCGAAAAATATTGAATTTTCACAAATAAATAATTCTGTGAAGTACAAGTAACAAAACTAGGAACAGTTTTATGGTTTTATGATATAGGTTTCATTAATTTGGGAATGGTTTTGTAAGGGGGGGTTGTTTTCATGCGCGTCTGGGAAATGAGTTAGGGGTAATATCTTGATTTGCTTAGTATACTGTGCTTGTCGATGTCAGCATTTGAAGGGTAGTTTGATTTTTCTGCAGTGGCAGCAGGGCTCTGTACGAAGAGCATGTTGGTGCTGCATAACCCATAAAGCCCTGTGCATCCTCATGTGAAGCTGGTGGATATCTGGCTGATGGCTCAGGGCTGGAAGGGTCCTGTAAGACCTGGCATGAAGGCAGTGGCTGTTTGTGAACAAGGCCTACTAGACCATGTGCAAGGCCAACCAGATCATGTTCGTGGCTCAGGGTCACAAATAGGCCAAATATGTTGTTTATTGTGTCTCATTCAGATCCCAAAGTGATCTGCATAAATTAATTTCAATATCACTATCACAAAAAGAAAGGAAATTCATTGCAAAAAAATACATTAATGCAGACATTGTCATTGGAAAATGAAAACAAGGCAAAGCAAAGAAATGAAAAAAATGAGTGGCTAGACTCTCAGGAGTCTTGACAAATCAGTGGTGTTGTGCTCCTTGTGTCCCTCACTTATACTGGATGCACACATAACAGCTCTCACCAAAATCTTTAACCAAAAAATAGGCATTCTTTACTGCATTTGTCCCTTGCTTATTTCAACTGCCTGTTGTAAGATTGCAGATGCCACCCTCCTGCCTCTCCTCTTATATGGTGCCCCGTTGCTTCTCTCAATCTCTGCAACCATATCATCTCATCTTTCACAGATCTACCACAGAGTGGATAGATTTGCTCTGGGAACCCGAGCTCACCATCATCATTGTGATGTCCTATCTGACCTGGCATGGTTGCCCTTGAGGCCAAACTGTGCTATGTCACCCTGAGCTTTGTTCACAAGCTAGTACATTGATTCACACCACCCTGCCTAGCTGATATCATCCAGTGTCGACACCCCCATGTACTCTCAGATCTGCCTCCCTACCTTTCTTGTAGTGTCAAACCTGCATCTCTGTGGCCCGGAGATCATTCACCTTTTCTGCTGTGTCCTCCTGGAACTCGTTAGCCTCCTCAGTCCTGGCTTGCTCTTCGCCCTCAATTTCAATGCTCGCTGCAGGCTCATCTAGCTGCCCTGCCTGCTCCTACTATCCGTGACTTCCAGGCTTTCCTCTCCACTGCCAGAGGGCTTAGCATCACTAGATTTCTCAGTTAGGTACACTGTATGTACAATGTTATCTGTAAATAGGGATTGATGATTATGTTACTGTCTGCCATAGTAAACTCTATGGTACTGTTATCTACTAGTGGTTCATAACTGTAGTAATTATGTTCTCTGTACAATTTTTTATGCTAGTTGTGAATGTTTATGTGACGTATTTGTGTTGTATTATGACATGTTCCTGTAACTATATTAGTTGGTCTTGTTGTTGCAATTGTCAAAAATGTATGGTTTCCTGTTATTGCACTATCAATGTACTGCACTTACCAGGTCACCACTGAAAAAGGGACTGTCTTGTCTCAGTGGGCCTACATGGTTACCAAAATTCAATAAATAAAAATAAATAAATAAATAAATAATGCCCACTCCCCTCCTTAAGCCCCTACCAGATCTGGGACATGTGGAGTTGTGTGAAGAAAAGAATAAACTATTTTCTGCTAAGAAACTTATGAATGATGTCCTGCTTCATGACACAGAAAGATTGCCCTGTTAGTACTCTAACCTGAGTTTTGGCAGTTTGGTTTGTGTGGGGGATTCTTTTTGATGTGTTTTGTCAAAAAATGGCCCTTATTTTAAACTTATAATGGAAATTTATTGAGGCACAAGTGACAAAACCAGATTTGTGATTTAGTGTGATAGGTTTCATAACATATGGAAATGGTTTTGTGAGATTTTTTTTGTGTGTGTGTGTGATGATGTGTGCAATTTTAACTTGCTTGGCTGAAGATTGATATATTAGTCCAGAAACTAGTAGGTCCTAATTCTGTTGGAAGCCCAAGGGTTAAGAATTGTGGGACCTGTGTGAAGAAAACTATGACTGATTCTGCTGGTCCCATGTGGAGGGCCACAGTGGTCTAGTTCCTAGCAGTAGACATATAGGGCATGGGCTTAGACATGTAACATATCCTTGAGTCATTAGGTAACGGATGCAGGTTGGAGTGGGGATTAGGTTTGAAAACTGCAAAGAATACCACCCCAACAATTTTCAAAGACTTCTTATACTCCAAACACAGAACAAGAAAAAGGTGTGCCCAGGACAATGGTCTTGGTGGTGCAGTACTAGGCTGCAAGCCCAAATCACGTCATAAATACAAAGAATACCGCACTCGTAGGAACAAAACCAGAGGACAGGAAAAATATTCAAGGTATTCAAATATTTTAATTCAGGTTCGAGATCACTGAAAACAGCCCCAGCACTTTGGCCAATCAAGGTCTTCCTTGGGGGCATCAAACCAAACCATAGTTTTTCATTTCCTTAATTTGTGCACTTTCTGTTCTTCAACCCATATGTCTGAACTAATGTAAATTGTTTCTGCATTAATGTAATTTTTTTTTTTTGCAATGAATATTATATATATATTCATTTCAAAAATCTGTGTTAATGCACCAGTTAGGGTTCAATTTAATGCCACAAAAGTAGGGGAATGTCGCATTAGGATTTCAAACCTGAACTCCCCCCCAGCAGCAAAAGAAGACCACATAAGCAAACATTGACAGCCATCATCAGATAAGATAAACAACATGCAACTGTTTCAGATGACACAAATGCAGTAGCATTTATGGCTACCTTGAGGACTTATATCTGTAGTATGCACACTGCAGGACATACATACTCACTTGGCTGCATACAGAAATCCATGATACTCAAATCACAACACTTCCTCTGTCTACAGAAGCACAGGCCTCTGCAGCCACAGATAAAAATCACAATCACCAAATTACAACAGTACTTCTGTCAGCAGAAGTGCAGGCCCCTGCAGGAACAGCACTTCTGTAGCCACAGATACTTATGCACAGTGCAAGACATACACACTGACTTGTTACTGTACTCCTGTAGCCACAGCTAGAAATCTATGATACCCAAAATACAGCACTACTGCTATCTGCAGAAGTGCAAGCCCCTACGGGTCTGCAGTTCTGTACCCCAGGTACTCATGCACACTGTAAAACATATAAACAGTTCTGGTTGCAGACACCCAGGCCTCTGTGGGACCTGTGCTTCTGCAGTCACAGGTGTAAGACATACTGGTCACACTGACTTCTGGCAGTGGAAGCACAGGCCCCTGTTGGACTGACCTGCATCCACAAATAGTAATCCACAATACCCAAATTGTAACACTACAGTACTTCTGCATGTATAAGCACAGGCCCATCTGGGGCCAGCACTTCTGTAGCCACAGGTACTCATGCACAATATGAGGCATATATACACTTCTGGCTGCAGATACAAATCCTTGAAGGTAGCACATTATCACATCTGTGCCATCCAAAAACAGTTGTATGTTGTTTGTGTTACCTGATGATGGCTGTCTGTGGTTGCCTGTGTGGTCTTGTCCTTTTGCTACATGGGGGAGGGGATTAGGGTTGGAAACCTAATGTCACATTTCCTTCCTGTTGTGGGTTTAAATAGAATCCTAACTGGTACATTAATATCTGCATCCAAGTTAATCTTCCCTTGTGCTTATCCCATGCATGCTTGAAGCCCAGCACTGTCTTCACCTCCAGCACCTCTGTTGGATGTCTGAAATAGTCTTCAAGCTGAGGTGGTGGGGCAAAAACAGTGGTGGGATTCTAGCATGCATGGGACAGACACAACAGAAACTTAGTTGGGAAGGAAGAGGGGGAGTCAGAGATCAAATAGGGTGTCCAGTGATGCTATAGGCAGGGACAAATGGGCAGACTGGATGAGCCAAGCAGTCCTTATCTGCCATCATCTCTATGTTCTATGTTTCTATGTAACACATTTTTTTTGCAAAGAATGTACTTTCTTTTTGAGATTGTGGAACCGTAGCCTTGATTGTGCAGGTCTGTGCAGCACCCTCCAGGCCCTGCACTAAAGAAAGTGTCTGTCTGCCTGCTGAAGTGCAGCTTTGGATATAGGGAATGTATGGGCTGTCTGGGGAGCTGTGGAAGGCTACAAATGCAGATGTGTAGAGCCAAAAGTTAATCTGACTGTGGAAGTGTGTTCCATACAGCAACAGGTGTAGAGCTGCAGGCCCCCCTGGGCCCTAAGCCAAAAGAAGACTTCGCTTCCCTATATGGTTACTTGTTGCCTCTGCAGCTAACACTGCCCTGTCCCTCCTTAGGCTCAGGGTGGTGATGCATGGCAGTGCCATCCCCCCAGCCTCAGCCCATCCAGCTGGCTCACTGAGTTCACCCCCAAAACTCAGATCAACAGCACAGGATCACAGCCCCCTACCCAGTTGGTCAAAGGCCAGGCCCACAGACAATACTTCTTCATAACTTTTTTTTACATTCTGACCCTAAATTTTCAATATGGTTGTTTTATGACTCCCCTTTATAAACCAAACAGGTGGCATTTATACAGGACTGGCCAAAACATCATTTTGCACCACAAGTGTGAAAATACGTTTTGACCAGGACTTGAAAACAACACCTCCCCAGCCTACCTTAATACTGCTGAGCTGACCCAGCTAACATCCAAACACTTCATCAACTGATCAAACTTCTATTTCAAGCATATCACTGTCAAGGTCCCCTGGGTCATGCCTGAAAATAGGCAGGATTTGTTTAGTGCACTTACCCGGTCAACAAAAACTAAATAAATAAATAATAAATAAATAAGGTAGCAAAAACATATGTTTGAAAGGCACTAGATAAAACGAGGCTAGACAGTGTCAAAATTGACATGAAGCTCATGGCAATAACCCTCAATAAAATCATAGTACCAATCACCAACATTTTCAATAAATCACTCACCCTGGTCAAATTTCCTTCTGTATGGAAACTGGCACAGGTGACCACTGTTCTAAAGAGCGGGGACCGTTCCTGTACAGCCAACTACTGGTCAATATCCATTCTCTCACCCCTCTCAAAAGCACTAAAGAGAATCTTCGCAGATCAAATCACAGAGTACATCCAAAAGTATGACTTACAGTGCCACAGCAGCACAGCTTAAAAAGGCCTTCAGTATCACACTTACTATCTAAGTGTTTCTATTAGTTCTCTGGGCATCCCCTTCAACCTTCCATGAATCCTGCCTCTTTATTAGTTTAATTACTCCTGGTCACACAGGCAAAGTGCTTTTGTCTGGTAGGTTTGACCTACACCCTTACACAGCTGTCTTGCTATAATTAATCACACTAGTATTCTGAGACTGTTCAGGTATATTAGTAATCCACCAAAAAATAACTAAACAAATGACAAACAAAATCACCAAAACTAAACAATCTCTTTCCCTATTACAAGCCTTCATTTAGATAGTATACTAATACCCAGTCTCTTGCATTTTCCTTTGCCTTATCTTTGTTACAGTCTGTCCCTCAGTGAGTTGATCAGTCTCTCTGTGGACAAATTGTTTCAATAAGGAAAAAAAAAGTTTTGTCGGCGACAAAAGAAATTATCGAATGGTCATAAATTCTAGGTGTTTTTTACCTTCGGTTCGGCCCTTTAATTGCCAGCAGCTGTAGTAATCCGAGTCATGGCCCCAAATGTAACAGGAAGACCCCAATGGGATCTCTGAGGAGATGCTGGCATCCCTCCTTGTTACTCTCTATTAAACCACCTAGATATATATTTACAGACCACATGGAGAACGGAGGAGATTTCATGAAGCTTTACTTGGTCAGGATACAAAATTTAAGGTGGTACAGAAAGTTGTAGCTTCAGTTACAAAAATAAAAAGCTGTTCTGTTTTTAGGCAGAACTTACAAAGCTTTATAACAAATACAGAGGATGTGCATCCTGTCCCCAAACAAGACAATGTTGGTATATTAGCTTTGTAATTGGAGAATTTACATCTGCATTTCCTGTGGTAAGCTTGAGTTAAAGTATGTAAATTTGGTAGCTGAATGAATATAGTACCTGCACGTAGGCTTAAATGAACCAAGTGCAATAAATGCCAATCTCCACAAGATGGCAGCATTGTATAACTAATGACAGTTTGCTTTTAAATTCTCCATTGTCATACACGCACGCTGGCTTAATATAAGTTTTGTTATAAAAACTTAACTGTGCCCTTTTTCCTATTATACGTGAAACATAAAAATTGCATTGCAGTTTAAACTATGACATTAACAAGATATACTTACTCTTAAGCAAGTACAGGATATATGGTTCAAATTCTATTAATATCTTAGCAGACAGTTACAAAGAAATGCAATATACTTTATAACCATATATGTACTTTTTTCCTTAGCAAGCTGCTGTCACATTCTGATAGGTTACTGTGTAACTATGATAAGCAAGAGATATGACAATTATGACACATAGCATTTATAAGAAATGCCTACATCATTTTGGGGAAATGCAGCACATAAGTTTTGTTTTGTCCACCATTTCGCACACATAATTTTTGTTTTTACCCACCATTTTGTAATATATATGTATTGTGACTGCGTTTTGTATACATAACTTTTTATACTCTTGTTTTTCTGTGTATTTGCTCATGTACCCACTTACTGGCTTTATCAGATTGTACTTGTGGTTTTGTAGCCTATCCCCTGCTAACTATTAAAATTTGTGCAAAGACACACATTATAGTAAAATCACTCTTTACAAGTATTATGTTGTAATTGTCTATCCTTTATAAATCCCACCTGATCATAAAGAATCAATTTTGAAATTATTTTGAGATGGCCCGGTGGCACAGAGGATTGAGGCACTGGCAGCTTACCTCATGTCACACCGGTGACCTGGGTTCTGGAATGGACTCAGACACTGGAGGGTCAGCAGGGTAAGAGCTGGATTCAGCATCTGTAGGACTGCTCTCCTATCCTGGGGTGGGCTAGGGAACTTGGAGACCAGGAGAAGCACAGATGCAGCACAAATTGGGGAAGCAGGAGGAAAAAAGAAATATAGCATTTCCACCCACCAGGATGATGGCTGCCCTGGACCAGGTGCCTCCTCGGGACTCCATTATGACCAACCACAGCAGCAGCACCCAGAGCCAATGCCTAGGCCACCAGGCCCCTTCTCCTCAGAAGAGGAGGACCCACCCAATGAAGGGTAATGCTGGGGTACCCTGAGGTGGCTGCAATATGCGGTTGAGCGGCAGAGTCAAGAGAGGTGCAGGTCCTTGGGGGCAATTGACCCAAAGGGGGTTAGGTGGAGAGAGGGAAAAAAAGAAATTATTTTTACAAATCTATCCATCAATATTTTCATGAAAATCTTATAGATGCTGTTTAGTAGCGTTATTGTACTGTACGCACAACAACACCCTGGATCCTTGTCCTTCTTTAAAATGAGTGTGATGATTGCCTCATTAAATGACCAGGGATCTGAATTTCTGTCAAAAATGAATTGAAGATTTCCATTAAAATGGGGGTAAAGACATCTAGCATATTTTTATATAACTTGAAGGTTAGCCAGTCCAGCCCTGGGCTTTTCCCATTGGGCAGTCTTCTTATAACTTCTTTTATTTCCCTTCCAGTTATAGCTTTATTTATCTGCTCTAGCTCCTGGTTTGATATTTTTGGTAATGTTATTTCTGAAACAAAATCCTTAATTTGAGATACCTCTGCTGTCTTTTGCTGGTGTATATAGTTTCTCATAGAAAGCTATGAAGGTTTCATTAATTTAATTTTCATCCATAGAAATAGTCCCATCTTCTTTCCTAATTTTTGAGATTCTGTTATTATTTCTTTCTCATTTTAATTGATATGCCAATATTGTACCAGGGCAATCTCCATATTATTAGTATTTGGCTCTACTTTTATAGTTTTCCCTATCTGCTTTCTCCTGTATAAGCTTCTCTACCCCACTCTTTGCCCAAAGGAACCCCCTTTCAGATTGTTCTGTCCATTCTGGACATGCTTTTCCTCAGCCACCATTAATTCCCTTTCTAGGTCTTCCAACTGTTTACTATATTTCCTAGTCCTAACACCTTGTTGGGCCTTACACCACCCCTTATACATATGTTTAAGGTATCCCAGAGGTTGTGTATCCTTACTCCTTGATTTTTTTTAAAGACCCAAAACCAACAAATTTGTTCTTGTATTTTTTTCCTTGAATCACTGGAATATCCAAAGTGAATTATCCTATCTCCATGATGTTTTTACTTTACTCCTCCCTCCCTTTTTCATCTCTATAATAATAACTACTGGTGAGTGGTCTGAAATTCTTATAGGCTCATATTCAATTTTTTTGACTCCTCTCCCCAATCCTTGAGATGCAATGAAAAAATCCAGTCCAATCTCCAGGTAACCCCTTCATCTGGACCAGCCAGATGGAGGGGGTTTTTTTTTTTCAGTCAAATAAAAATTCAATAAGCACTGAGGAGAAACTGTTGAAATCAAAAGGGGAAGTAAGTAATGAAGTAAAGACATCTGAGATATTTCAAAAACCTTTGTTGATACTACAGCAGCACTCAGTACTGGATGAACATTGTGAATAAACGACTTCCCCAGGAATTGGAAAGAAGGGTAAAAAAAAAAAAGGAAACAATCTCACAGCCCTATAGCAATATTGGAATTAGAGAAAGAACCCTTAGGGTAAAGGGCTGAATTCCAAAGGCAAAAAGAAAAGAAAAGGAAAATTAAAATGAATCAAGGGATACAAAGTAAAAGTGTGGAGGAGATAACAGTGAAAATACCCTCCCCCCCAATACTATTAACCTCACCTGTGTGCACATACAATATATTTACTAGGGTAAAAAAAGAAAAAGAAAGCGAGGAATATAGAATACAGGAGGAAAACTGGCTAATTGCCAACAGATAAGTGAAAAAGGGGACATTCAGATGGAAGGTATAAGGAATAATGAGTTGGGTGGGCGAAATAAAGGACACCCAAAACAAGAGAGTGAAGAAGTAAACATTTCAGAATCAAAGAAGCAAATACTGAATGAAATGAGAAAAGGCTTTGCAAAAAATAAATGATGCAGTAAATACTTTGATTGTTAAGTTCTCTGAAGTTGTTTCCAAACTTGAATCACTCTCCTTAAGAACAACAGAATGTGAGAAATGAGTAGGGGAATTATAAGACACAATACCCAGAATGCCCACCTCTGTAACGAAATGCTGTAAAGAATTAGAAGAACTTAAGTTGAAAGTGGAGGATTTAGAATCACGTTCTAGGAGAGCTAATTTAAAAATAGGAAATTTGCCAGAAGGCATAGAGGGGACAGATCCACAGAGTTTTTGTGAGAACATGCTTTCAGATATCATGGGCCTACAGTATCCTACACAGAAAATTGAATTAGATAGCGCACAGGGCATTTGGTACAAGAGATAATCAGAGCAGACCGCGCTTTATGTATGTGAAAACATTAAGATACCAAGACAAGGAGAAGATTCTTTCCAAGGCTAAAACTGAAAAAAGTTTGATGTTTAGGGGAAACAGATTGCAGGTTTTCCCGAACCTTCCACCCTCTGTTTTAGTGAAGAGAAAGAGCTTTGATTTGGTTAGGGATAAATAACGCAAAGAAGGTATTTCCTATGCTATGTTATATCAGGCAAAATTTAAAGTTTTTTTGGATGGGAGAATTTTGTTTTTCCAAGATCCAATGGAAGTAGAAACACTTTTACAGAGAAAGAAAAAGAGTCATGCAGAAGACTCAGCATAGCCAGGTGGGGGGCTAGTTGAAATAATGCATACAGATGAAAAGGGGGGTGGGTTTGGTCTAGAGGGAGAATAATGGGAAAATAAGTTAAATGAAACATGATATATTTAGGGAGAGTTTCAAAGTATTAGCTGTGTGTGGGGGGGGGGTCTCCATTTCAGCAACTATCTCCTAGAACTGTCTTTTATGCACAAGAGATCTCAGCAACCACAAAGGGGGAGGGCAAGTGTCCATTTGATTTTAGGATGTACGGATGGAGACAAGGAAGGAAAAAGGACATTTCACTTGTTTCTTTAAGATATAGTATACCAAAATACACAGAATTTAATTTATTAATAAAACAAAAATTGAAACAACACTTAGGTGGGCAGGTGAAATGGGGGAAAAGAGAGGGTTTAACAAAAAGCTTAAGGGCAGGGAGGGAAGAGGGAAGAACAAGGGGTGAATGGGAAAAATATAAATGGAAACTAAAGGTTTAAGCGTGGGTGCTGGATGACTTTCCAAATCAGTGCAGACTATGATTTTAGTAAAAAGGGTATAAGCCAAGAAGGAGCTCAGAGAAGCAACATCAATATGGACACATGGAGAAAGGGGTACAAATAAAAGATTGATGCATTAAAATTATGACCTGGAACCTCAATGGAGGTAAAGAAAGTGGGAAAATTAGAAAAGTAGTCAGAGTGGTAAAAAAAGGAATATAGATTGTTTGTTACTGCAAGAGATGCATTTTAGAAGGGAAGATGCAGCATATTTTGGAAATTTATTAGGTGCCGGGGGTTTCTGTTCATTTTACCCAGGTAATGCCCAAGGGAGTAGTAATTTTTCTAAGAAATTATATAGCTTATTCAATTGTGAATGTAATTATAGACAGGGTACTAAATTAAAAACAGGGTACTAAAAGAGAAAAAGACCAAGGTAGAAAGGTCAGTGGGGGATGCTGCTACAGAAGGTAAAGCCATCAAAAAATAGAGAGCAATGAGTACCAATGCACCTAGTCTGGGTAACAAGCTTCCTTAATTAGTGGCCTTGATGGAGAAGGAACATCTGAATATCGTGGCAGTCACAGAAACATGGTACACACAGAACCATGACTGGGATGTAAACATACCAGGATACACTATCTACAGGAGGGACAGGGAGGATAAAAGGAGAGGAGGAGTAGCTCTCTACATAAGGGAAGGAATCAAAGCAACAGAACAAAAGGGTAAACAGGGAGGAGAAGAAGCACTGTGGGTCAATTTGAAGGCAGGCAATGGCACCACAATCTGCACAGGGGTTGTATACAGACCCCCCTCTCAGGGGGAGGAAATGGACAAGGAAATGATAGAAAGTATACTTAGAATGGCAGATAAAGGGGAGATATTGCTGATGGGTGATCTGAATATGCCAGATGTTAACTGGAGAGCAGTTGCAGCAGCCACTTCTAAGAGTGGGGTTATTCTAGATGCCCTACAGGGGGCATGCCTTAGACAACTAGTATTGGAACCCACTCAATAAGGAGCAATCTTAGACCAGATTCTCTCAAATGGAGATGGAGAGAGGATCACAGATGTAGAAGTGGATAGCCATCTTGGAACTAGTGACCATCGAACAGTATGATTCACAATAAACACAGCAATAGAGTCAAACCATACAAAGGCAAAAGTACTGGACTTCAGGAGGGCTGACTTGCTAAAATGGGTGAGTGCCTAAGGAATGCACCAGCAAATGGGCAGGAAGGAGGGATGGAAGAACAATGGAATAATAAAACTGCCATCACAGAGGTAACAAGCCTTTGTGTGAAGCAAAATAAACAAAGCAAATGATGTAAGAAACCACTATGGTTCTCAAAGGAGGTGGCAGTGAAGGTTCAAGAGAAATAAAGCATTCAGAAAGTACAAGGAATCACAGAAGGAGCGGGACAGAGAATTGTATCCAGTTAAAGCAAAAGGAAGCTGGGAAGGCAGTCAGAACAGCAAGGCCGAACAGGAAAAGATAGCCAACTCAGTTAAGAAGGGGATAAAACCTTTTAGGTACATCAGGGAGTGAAGGAAGACTAAGGGAGGGAGCAGTGAGGCTTAATAAAGGGAAGGGGTGGCAGAGAGTGATGGTGAAAGGCAGAGATACTAAACAAATATTTTTGCTCAGTATTTACAAATGAAGAGGGAGGTACCTAAACAAACAACAGAAACACTCTGGATACAGAAGTTGACTAGCCCATTTACTAGAAGAAAGGGTTCTGAAAGAACTCTTAAAACTGAAGGTGGACAAAGCAATGGGGCCTGATGGATTCATCCCAGAATTCTAAAAGAATTAAGGGTAGAACTAGTGACACCACTGACTACCCTCTTTAACAAATCATGAGAGGATGGGGTGGTACCTGAGGACTGGACGAGGGCAGATGTGATTCCCCTTCACAAAAGTGGGAGCAGGGCAGAAGCAGGAAACTACAGACCTGTTAGTTTAACCTCAGTAATAGGGAAAATGATGGAATCACTTCTGAAGGAAAGAATTGTCGAGTACCTAGAGGCCAGAGGGGCACAGGACCTAAGGCAGCATGGATTCACAGTGGGAAGGTCATGCCAGACGAATTTAATAGATTTCTTTGACTGGGTGGCCAAAGTAGTAGATCAGGGAGGGGCTGTGGACATGGCCTACCTAGAATTTAGTAAGGCATTTGACTCAGTCCCACACAAAAGATTAATATACAAGTTAGCCAGCCTGGGAGTGGGTCCCAAGATGATAGCCTGGGTAAAGAATTGGCTGGAGAATAGGGCACAAAGGGTAATAGTAAAAGGAGTCCACTCTGAAGAAAGGGGGTTTACTAGTGGGGTACCGCAGGTTCAGTATTAGGATCGGTCCTCTTCAATGTCTTTATAAGCGACATTGCAGAGGGACTGGAAGGAAAAGTATGTCTCTTTGCAAATGACTCAAAGATCTGCAACAGAGTTGATACACAAAGTGGGGTGGAAAGGATGAGAAGGGACTTGGCAAGGTTAGAGGAATGGTCAAATGTACGGCAGCTTAGATTCAATGCTAAGAAGTGCAAGGTAATGCACCTGGGAAACAAAAACCCAGGGGAAGAGTACACAATGGGGGTGAGATACTAACAACAACAAAAATGGAAAGGGACCTGGGGGTAGTCATATCAGATGACTTAAAGGTGGGCAAGCAATGTGAGAGGTCAGTAAGGAGGGCTGGGGGGATACTGGGATGCATAGGGAGAGGCATCACCAGTAGAAAACAGGAAGTTGTTATCCCTCTGTATAGACAACTGGTGAGACCCCATCTGAAGTACTGTGTGCAGTTCTGGAGACCCAGTCTCCACTAGGACATAGACAAGATGGAAGCTGTCCAGAGGAGGGCAACTAAAATGGTGCAGGGTCTGCACCGGAAGACATATGTAAAGACTAAAGGAGCTTAATATGTAGCCTCGAGGAGAGGAGGGAGGGTAGACATGATAGAAACTTTAAGTACCTCAAGGGAATCAACAAAGTCCAAGAGGGTAGCATCTTTCAAAAAAAGAGGTGTGCAAGAACAAGGGGGCACATTTTGAAGATGGGGGGGTGGCTCAGCGGTAATGTAAGGAAGTATTTTTTCACATGTGAATGCATGGAACAGCCTTCCGGAGGAAGTTGTGGAGTCAAAAAACAGTGGTTGAATTCAAGCATGCATGGGACAGTCATAAGGCAATTCTAGGGGGTTGGGGTAGAAAGAAGTAAGCTGCTGGCTAACTAGGATTTGTAGCTTATCCATTAGGTAGGGAAATGGGCAGACTGGGTTGGCCAAGCTGTCCTTATCTGCCATCAAATTCTATGTTTCTATGGATGGTAGATATGTTATTTTACATATTTTAATAAGGGAAGAAAATTGGTTAGTTGCCTCAATATATGGTCCAAACAAAGATGACCCAGTCTTTTTCTTGGAAATATCACAGTATGACATGAATATAATTATAGGAGGAGACTTCAATTTGACTTAAGGAATCTTGGCAAGAATACCACCTATGATGAAGAAAAAGAAGGGCGCTATAACAGTATTAAAAAATAGGATTAGGGACCTACATTTAATAGATCCATTTAGAGAGTTATATCCAGACTTAAAAAAAGTTCTCATATTACTCTAAGACTCATAAAATATTTTCAAGACTGGATTTTTTCATTGCACCTGTAGGTAAAGGATTACCTGTCCCGCAGATCCCAGTGTGTCAAGATAGGTTCGGGCAACATCTACTGCTAGGGACATTGGTCTTGGGGTCCTGCAAGGCTCCATCCTGGGACCCCTTCTATTCAGTTTATTCCTGAATAGCCTGCCTGATGGCTGTCCAAGCAAAATTATACTGTATGCAGATGATGCGGTCATTTTGGGAAGCAGCAACCAGCCAGATACATTTCAACAGGAGTTGCAGTCCACTTTCTACTTGCTTGAGTATTGGTTCAAGTCACAGAAACGTCTCCTTAACTATAAAAAGGCCAAAATGATGCTGATCTCCACCCACCAGCTTAAGAAGGTGCACCCAGACCGACACGTTGTCAACAACAAAGCTGAGCCCTTTGAGCAGGTACATGCTTTCAAGTACCTAGGGATTACAATCAATGACATACTGTCATTTGATCAGCATATTGAGCTGGTGGTGAAAGCAGTGAATATTAAATTGGGTGTCCTCTATTGACAAAAGCAGTATCTGACGCCTACTGCTTTATGACTATCTGTTGGCCGTGCCATCCTATCAGTAATAGATTATGGATTTGTGGTTTATGGAGTGGCTGCAGACGCTGCTCTCAAGTGCATTTCAACTGTACTCAAAAAGGCATGTAGACTAATCCTTGCAGCTGATAATCTGACTCATTCCTGTCTACTCCTTGAGCAAACAGGATGGCTGAATCTTGTAAACAGGACTAAGTATCAAACATGCCTTATGGGTAAGAAAGCCTTGCTTGGGAGAGCCCCTCCCTGCATAAAGATTGTGCTGCATGCTAACCCGTCAAACGACCAAACCCGTGGTACAGTCAGGAGCACCATGGCTGTTTCTTTTAAGAAAACCTCACTAGAACAACGGTCCTTTGGCTTCAGGACACCTCTTTGGCTAAATGGTATCTCTACACAAATACTAAACAACGTTGTTTCCCTTCCTTTAAAGCTGATCTAAAGCAGCAACTAGCTACTTCTGGCTCTTGTGCATGTAGTTCACTGCCTAGATATGTCATTTTTGTCATAGTCTGAGCCCTTCCTCCTCTCAATCTCCCTTCTTACTGGTGCCAAGAGTTGAGAATATGGACAGCACAGCTCCTTATTTCCAGCACTGTACCCTGGTTCTGCACTCACCCGCATTTTTCTCACAGGGTCCCACTTACTTGGGCCCTCCCTGGCCCCCTCTGCTGTTTCTGGCCCCCATACCACTGCCTTTCATGCACGCTGTACCTGTGCATCTTCTAGGTATCAACTGCCAATCTCACCCTTGTATACCTTTTGCATTTGCTCCCCTTCTCATTTCCCCTCTCAACTGCTCCTCCTTTCCTACTGTTACTTGTTATTCTTCACTGCCACACTAATCTTCCTTCTGCCCTCCCTTCTCTGCTCCCCTGCCCTTCTTTCCCACAGCTGCCTATAACCAATAGTTTCCCCACCCCTGCATTTTCAATCCCACCTTCTCACCCTCCTCCCCCCTTTGTTCCCTTTGACAATGCCTTCCCCAGCTGCCTCATCTGTTCTTCATCTTTAGGTAGTCTAGCACTCTAACCCTATGTTTCACTTAACTTCTTTGTTGGTTGCACATTCTGCACCATACCTGATTGTAGGATATACTTAAAATACAAATCTGGCCTCAGGAATTATGTGTACTGCAACTGTATACCAGTACTAATGTGTTGTTCAACTGCTATGTAAACTAAATGTTGTTATATTACCTCACTGTTTTGACGTGGAACCTTTGAAAAAGAGTTTATTTGCTCAAAGATCTTTTCTGAACTATGAAACAAATAAAATAAATGAAAAAAATAAAAATAAATATGTGGAACCCTCCCTGATCCCATCCCTCCAGTGTACAGCCTAGTCAGCTTGATATGCTCATTCAGTGTGTCCCATCTAAGAAAGTGCTAGCTTCAGTCTTAGTTGAATGAAAGGGCCCAGATAGTGGCAAGGTTCTCCCTTCCCACTACATTAGTTTTCCCCTACAGGTCATTGTTCAGCTGAGGAGGTTTCTCACCACCGTTCACTACCATCATTACTCCCTATGAGGGTGTCCCTCTCCTTCTTCCTCCAATACAGTTAAAGGAAAATCTAAGTGTCAGGAGGGAGAAGATCAACAGGTCACATAGGCCCCAACTAGGTGGCCTGTATCCACAACTCTTTGTTCCCCAGCCTGTCTTATTCACTTCATCTGGGAATAATTGCCCTTCCTCCCTGGGTTCCCCACTATATCTGAAACAGGAGGATGAGATGTGGAGAGCCGCCTGAATGGTGCTTCCTGTGCTAGTCCTTTGAAAGTACAGACCTTTATAGGCTGATTCTGCTTCCCCTTGGCCTACCATGCCATTCCTCATCCCCCTTTGTAGGCCCAGCAAACTCCCTTCCCATGACCCTGGTTACCATACATTTGTGCCAACTCCAGTTGTGTGTTACCCACTTGCAATGTACATCAGTCTTTATTAATTTTATAGTCCTGACAGTCTTTTCACTGTGTCTGCACATCTCCAATCCCTTGTTATACCTCCTACCTGGTTCAGTTGGGCACATTTCAATTTACACTTACGCCATAAGTCGGGGGAAAGGGAATAGTCCCCAGAGGAGTCCCAACTCCAATACATATTATCTCTAATCAACAATTCCACATAATATTTATACAGCCAATACTCTTGATGTCTCCAGCTCCTCCCATGTGGGGGAACTGAAAGAGCAACTGCCCAAACAAATGAATGCCCTCTTTCCCAGTCCCAAACACTTACTTGGTGTGGATGTGTTCTGTGCTGCATTTATTCACTTACTCATCTGCTTCAGCATCCCTAACTCTGGTAGTGTTCTTCAACCTGCACTGCCCTCTTGTCTGTATCCACCATGTTATTTTCAGATTTTTATGTGGAGGCCAAGGGATGATTAGAGGTATACTGCTTATAGTGTGCTGCCATCTTCAATCACAGGCTGTTTCCCTGCCATTGCCCCTCTGGTCACTCTGTCTTCTGTCTTCCTTCATTTCAGAGCCAGGTGTTACCTCTTTTCCCACACTTTCAGTTTCTGGGAGTTGAGCAGCCCTTCTGCATTTATTCCAAGTTTGGCCAAGTACAATTTCACTTCCGTCAGTGTCTCAAAAGGTTTGGGACCTAACTCATGAAGGCCCTGTTTCTCTGCAAAGGGGGATGAGGCAGGATTGTCCCTGTCTCCACTCCTCTTTGCTATTTACATGGAATCTGGATGTGAAGGGTTTACCACTGTGAGAGTCTCATATAAAATAACATTGTATGTGGACAGTGTTCTATTAACTCTACTAAATCCAGACTCTTCCATTCCAGCTGCTTGGTCTGTTCTTACCACTTTTGGTTCCCTTTCGGGCTTCTCTCTTAATCTACAAAAAAACAGAGGTTCTTCTTCTACATTACACTTCTTCCTCTGCCCTTTGCACTCAATATCCTTTATGGTGGAGAGGTACCAAATTTTAGTGTCTTAGAATACAGGTCCCAGAAAATGTAAGTAATTTAAAGCTCCTGAATTTTGAGCTGCATATGCTGCCAGTCATTACTGACTAAGCCAAATGATGCTAGCTACCATTGTCATTGTTTTCACTTGTGGATATAGTTTACATGAATATTCTCCCTCATCTACTGTATTTATTTCAGACTCTCCCATTGTTTCCTGCTCCATATTATTTCCCTTCCTGGCAGAAAATTATTTTCTCACTTTATATGGGGTGGTTGCCCTTCCAGAATCTGCTGGTCAATCTTACAGATCCCAAAAGAGCAGGGAGTGGGTCAACCTCCCAGTTTGCTTAATTATGCCAGGGTATGTCACTTTAGTACTATCTTTTTCTAGCTGAATGTCCAGTTACACTCACCACAGAAAACTATAGAATTTGTCCTCAATGACCTCTTTAATATTGGTTACTCCCTTATTTTCTGACACAGGGCAACATACTCTGGTTGATGTAATATATGAAGGGAATGGCTCAGACTCTCTTGTCCTGGTTTAAAATATGACCACTCCCACAACTGTCTCACATCTTTTATAGTGGACTCAGACTTTCTGCCAACTCATATAGGCCATGCCTTTTGTAGATTTTTTTAAAACTTTATTTTTTTATTCATTTTTAGACTGAACAGAGCCAGAAACATTACAGTTAGTGGAATAAGAAATGTCATTACCATTACAGGCAACAGTTAAACTTATTTGTAACATGGCAGAACTACAATCACAGAATAACATTGGACAAACAGCATCAGGTGACTACAAAGCAACCATGGAGAGTTACTGATTGTTTTTCTGTACCTTGAACCCTGTATTATCCTTATGTCTGTACTTACTGATGTGGAACCTTTGTAAAAGAGCCTTGGCTCATAGGTATTTTGTAATCCTAGACTCAAATAAATAAAATGGATTAATGCCACAATAGATCCATGGTTGCTTGTGTAGTACCATAGTTTTCCACAATAAGTTCCATGGCAGAGTTTTAATGGTTTCCCACCCACTCACCCAGGTGAACACTATTCGCTGGCTAAATATTGATCTTTGAGCATAACTAGCCATAAATGTGGGACCATACTAAGGATCGTACTATGGTGTAAGGAGTTTAGTAAGGCTTTTGGCCCATATGCACTCCTGTGCCTAGCGGTAATAGCAGAGAGAATGGTTTCCTAATATACAGTATAACTATCCAAATTTATCTTAAAATAAGCTTTGTCTGTACTGTTAATCACTTCCAGTGGAAGACAGTTCCAGCGGTTAACTGCTATCTGTGTAAAAAAACGCCCTTCATTTTTCTGTTAGAAATTTAGTGTGTTTTAATTGCAAGGGGCATCCTCTTGTCCCTTTGGTTTGATTTTTAAACTTAAAATGTGCTTTGTTAAAGAGGTATTAATCATGAACTATTGAGTAGCAAAGCAGTAAGTCACCTCTTATCCTTCTGGGATGAAGCAACATGAGATTCAACAATTAGGTGTTCCTCATATGATAGGTCTTTACATGCATGCATTAATTTAGTAGCTTGCCTTGGATTTTTCTATGTGATCTTTCATAGTTTCTTTAATTTGGCCCCATAGAGGGGATGCATAATCTATCAAAGGTCTGACGTAAGATCTGTATAACGGCAGGATTACACTTGCTTCCCTGCTCTTAAAATTCCTTCTGATGGCCCACAGTACCCTTTTAGCTTTGGTGATTTGAACATCTACGTGTCCTTCATAGGATAGCTTGTTTGAAATAATTACCCCTAAATCTTTTTCTTTGTTTGTTATATTGAGAGGAATGTTTTTCATACAATAATTAGCTTGCCTGTTGTGAATTCCAAAGTGCATAACACTGCATTTTTTCATACTGAAGGACATATGTACATTATCTGCCCACTGCACTATTTTATTTAGTGCTGCTTGTAAGTGTATTTTGTCAGAGTCATTATTAATAACATATGCTATTTTCATGTCCTCTGCATACTTACTGACCATTACGGATTCATTCTGACCCAAGTTAAATGTAACAAACTGAAAGAACAGTGGTCCTAGGATGTAGCCCTGGGGGATGCCACTGTAACAGGTATACTGGAAGACTGAAACCCCTTGATATTTACTACCTGCTCCTGATCTTTAAGCCAGTTTAGTATTCATGAAATGATTCTGTGATCAAACTCAGATTCAACTAGAGTCTGTATAATGTTTATGGGCAACCTTATAGAATGCTTTGGACATATCTAAATATAAGCAGTCCACAGATTTACCTTGGTCTAATGCAGAGGACACCTTTTCGTAGAAACTTAATTGATTAGTAATACACGAGTGCCCCGAGGTGAACCCATGTTGTGTGTAATCTACCAGGTTCCTGCTCTTAATATAATCATGAATTACATCCTTTAGTGTAGATTCTAATATTTTACCAGGGACAGAGGTAAGATTTATCGGCCTATAGTTAGTACAGTCGTATTTATTACCTTTTTTATTACCACAATGGCTGACAGCCAGTCAGAAGGTATTTTGCTTTCAAATATAGAGTTCTTGTGCAGAGTAACAAATGGGTAAGCAATATGAGGACATAACAGTTTCAATAAGGCAGTAGATCTTTTGCCTGGCCTTGCCATCTGAGAATTTTTTAAAGACTTTATTTCATTTATTATGGTTTCAGTAGTAAAGACAATATAACATGGCTTCCAGTTGAAATATTCCCTATGAATTTAGACTTGGATGTGAACACAGAGCTGAAATAGTTATTAAATATTTCAGCTGTATGTTGTGAGTCATCCATCAAAATATCATTATGTTTTATAACATATATTCCCTGATTATTGTTCCTTAATGAGTTGACGTAACCATACAATTTCTTTTGGCTATCTTTGTTTGCAGTTCTAGCAAGTTTAAGCTCCATTCTGTGTTTATTCTTGCATATAGCCTGTTTACATTTTTTTCTGGATAGATTTGTATAGGAACCAGCCATTCTGTGTTTTATTCCTTTTATAAGCATTTTATAGTTTCCTCTTCTTTTTAAGTATTTTTTTGATTTTGCTATTTAACCATTTTGGTATTATACCCTTATTGTCATATTTTTTTTTACTCTTGGGATGTGTGTGTTGCATATTCAAAAAATCTCAGTTTTTATAATTTCCCTCATTTCTTCTGTGGATTTGCCATTCAATATACTGTCCCAGTGTAATAATCTGAGTTCCTCCAAAATCAGTTCTCTTTTAGCCCTTTTTAAATTTTATACAACTCCACAGCCCCTGACTCTCTGAAAACTATCTAAAATGCCAAATCTAACATTATCATGGTCACTGTTACCAAGTGGCGTACTGACTACACATTCAGTTACCTCAATATCACAAGATGTTAGGACGATGTCAAGCGTGTTTTTCTCTCTAGTTGGTTTCCTAACCTGTTGCATTAAGCCTAATTCTTTTGTTAGTTTCAAAAAAACTTTTACTTAAATGAGTTATGGCTTTCTCATTTTCCCACGCAATATCACTGTAATTAAGATCACCCAAGAAAATAACCCCTCCATATTCATAGGCAGTCTCGAATTCACTATTGATTTGCTCTGACATTATGGGATCTATACCAGGTGGTCTATAGCACACTCCCATAATTATATTTGTGGTTGCAATTCTTATCCACAAGGATTCCATAAGAATTCAGTGTCGTTACCATTTTTGATTTTCTCAGAAATATCTTGTGAACAAAATTTATTTGAGATGTAAGCTGCAACCTCCCCCTCTTTTTCCCTTCCAATCATGATAATATAACTGGTAACCTTCTATGTCTCTTCCCCAGATGTCACCATTACTCCACCAGGTCTCTGTAGTGAATGTCATATCGAACTGTTTATCAGGTGAGTTTACTATAACTTTGAGTTCTGCTAATATATGTTGTAAACTCCATGCATTAGCTAAATAACAATTTATATATTTGAATGGATAATTGTGTTTTGATTAACTAATGAAGGAGTGTTCTCCTTAGATTCAGAAGCACATGATCCTCTATGCACCTCCCCTTAAGAAACTATTGGTCTCCATCTACCACAATTACTAATATAATACTTTTTCTCCTAACTAACAAGTCAGGATTGTTGTTAGGTCCTTCGTATTAGCTACAGTTCAGAAGTTGATTTCTCATAGAATGACAGAGCTACTGCATTACCCATATTATTTACATATCCATAATGCAGTGCTTGTAAGTTGTGGAAGTAATGTATTTTCATATGTGGTAAAAAGCAAGTAAAACAGATGTTGTAACATATTTATTGATTACTTTAGGAAAGGGGCAGTGTTACTTTGTTTTTCTGTGTTTTGAACACAAAAAAAGCATTAAAATATTTAGGTCATTACAATATAAACAAACAACACTCTACTCGTATACTCTAGGAAGCAAATTAATATGTTAGGAAAAGTGTTATACCACTTTTCTATGTTATACATCTTCCTGCATTTGCCATGACACAAGCGCATTAAACCACTCTGGAGCATGGTTCTGCTTGAGGCATTAATCCATGGTTGGCTGGTTGGATGCACTCGACCTTTGTCCTCATGCCCCAACCTTGGATTAATGTCACAGTAGAACCATGCTCTGTTGTGGTTTAATGCTGACATGTTAGCTTCAGTATACTAAGTCATTAACTTTGATACAGCATACAGGTATGGGGTATTACCAACATGGAATCCATAGTCTCAAGTGAGACTGGCTAAATAGTTAAGATCTGAGCCATGCCATGACTGTGGGAAAAGGGAGAAATGTCCATTAAACAACATGCTGTTACATGACTAACCAGAGTCATTGTTCCCACATTAAATCTAAAGCTTACATTTAATATATATATATATATATATATATATATATATATATATATATATATATTAGTGCCTTGAAAAGCCCTACAACCGAGCCCCAAAACTTGTGAAACTAACTGAGAAAACATGCTATTCCCCTAGGTAATTTCTTGAAAGTAGGCAACACAGAATGTATAAAATTATCTAAATCCCCTGGAGACTGAAATGCCATAAGACCCCCAGCACACTTAAACATAGTAGAGGATTAATCAAATGTCCAGAAAACTGTAGCACTGAGTATGTTAGAGTTCCAAGCGTCATCTGGTACTGAGTTCCCATGCAGCCAATGCCATTTTTAAACAAGCAGTGACCTGACAATTAAAAAGGGGATTGTTAATACTCTGGGATTTAATGTGGAGACAGTGCCAAAGGACAAGTGTCCCATCAAATTTTGAGAGCTACTCACTCTCTGTAATCCAGTCCCTCTGATCATTCCTCAGCAGCCATCCTCCCATGGTTAAATTCCTCGACGATCTTCTCCACCCACTTCTTGGCCTCTGCAGGATTGCTAAATTGAAAGATTTTGTTGCCAAAGGAAATCTGGAGATGAACTGGTGTGGCCAGGGTGTGTACAACTGCAAGGACTTTCAATTGTTGTCATAGAGGATCAAACTGTTTGCTGCAGGTTTGTGAGGCTTAGGACCAGTCCAGGAACAATTGCACCTCGTGGTCAGCTATGGCTACTGGAAAATGCACTCGTGCCCAATCCAGGATCGTATCCCTTGTCTTCTCACTCAAAAATAAAGAAAAGTATAATTTAAATCGGAGCTCAGCAGGAGCTATACAAAACATGTACTGTCCAAGGTTTGGCTCTCTAGCACCCCTCCCCCACCTTTCTTAGATGTTGACAGCTATGCTTCTCTTTTATTTATCAGTTTTTGACACCCCGAGATGTCATTCCCTTTGAAGATTTTCAGTGGCACTATGGTCTGACAGGCTGTGAACATTTTGGGCATCTTCAAGTACGCACTTATCTGTTACCACCTGGTAGAACCCAGCTGTCAGAATAAGTTCCACTATTTCAGCATATGTTTAAGGGGGGCACTGCAGGGGACCACTCAGACTCAGTTAACTGGATCCTTCTATCAAGGTCTACAGGAGTGTCTAAATGATTCCACCCAAAATATACTCAATTCGTGGAATCAGTTTCTTGACACAATGATGCCATATTCTTCTTGGGTGAAATTCACCCTCCCGGCTCTAAAAGTCACATCATCTGCTCGATGGATAGAGTTTGCTTGGAGGTGCCACAGCCAATTATTTTGCACACCAGTAACTCTGAGCAAATTCCTGCTCACTAGTTATGATCATTGCTGGAGATAATGCAGACACTTTTGCAGACCATGCACATGTCTTTTGGTACTGCCCTATTCTCGCTACCTTTTGGCAGACCTTGGCAGTGGAACGGGAAGAACTGCCTGTCCCGCTTTTGATTTATTGAACCCTACAATGGTCTTATTATCCATCCCCCCTTCTACTGTGAAATTGTGCATTGAGGCCATTGCATGTCTGTATATTCTGGTGGCAGAAAAGGTGATAACTGGACTATGGAGGCAGACCACGGCACCAAATGTACAGGATTAGCATTCCATAATGATGGATAGCTATCACATGGAGAAAGTTATGGCTACACTCTAGAACTGGTTGGTGACTTTTGTGACACATTGGCAACAGCAGCAGTTTTATGTTACATCTTATGACCCTTCTTTGCTATGCTAAACTGTTAGGCCAGATAGAGGGCGAACGTGGTAATGTTATGTTATGGGATTAGTGAAGTTTTGGTTTGCGCTACCATTGGGGGCACAGTATTTATTTATTGGGATAACAGGGACTATTCCCCAGCTAGGGTTTCCACCAGGATCTGCACGAGCTGGCAGTTTGCTATGTATAGTTCCATCTAGTGTTCTTTTTCCTGATAAACAGTAGTGTTCAATGATGGTATTTAGAATACTTGTCAGGCCTACAACTACCCAAACTGATAACTACCTGTACTGTTTTTGACAGCTTAATGGCCCTCCTGGCCTCCAGCACCCCATTAAAATACATCCTGTACTGTACTGATACTGTATGTATATGTTGGTGCCTTGTTGAGCAGCATAGAATCATGCTCAAAATACAGTCTTTGGTCCCCCAAAATGACCTTCTGGTTCTGTTCTTTCTTTGGGATTGCCTCTTTCACCTTCTAATCCAGAAAGGCCACAATTACAGATCTGGGTCAGGTTTAGGTTCCATCAAGTTTGTTTATTTTGAGATAAATTCATTGAGCAAGCTCATTTACAATGATGTCCCATCATATAAAAGAAATACAAGTTACACTTTGAATAAAAAATTAACAATAAGAATTAAAATTGAAACATCACACAATAAGAAAATATATTGCAAGGAAATCATATTTACACAAATTGTCCCTAGCTAACCCATATTAAGGGATGATTACATATCTCACAATAAACAGTAATAGACAAAAATCAAGCCTTTAAAGCTGCTTGGGATGGAAATTTTGCATCCTTCAAATGCAATCTAGCAGGCAAGGAACTCCATTCATGGTTCATCATATAATTGTAAAAATAAGTAGCCCTTAATGTATTGGACATTGGGATTACCAACTCCACTAGATCTGAATGTCTTAAGGAATCTTTCCATGCCCTATACTGTAAATGTTCTACTAGATAATCAGGAGCATCTCCCCGAATCCTTTTCAATGCAAACAGTATTTTATGTAGCTGTCACCTTTCAGATAGAGAAGTCCAGCCTAAATGGTTAAATCATATACATCTATGCATATTATATGCTGCCAATCTCAGGCAATACTGGTGATTATGAACTGCTAGCAGTAAATCTCGTAATAGATCGACAAAAACAGTCACTCACCATTGCCACAGTTTACCTGCCTCCCAGCAAGGCCAAGCAGGTACTTGGCCTAGTCATGTATTTAATCTCAAAAGTAAAGGGGAACTCTGAAGTCATCGTCACAGGTGACATCAACATTAACTGGCTCAGCAGGGACACTGACCCGGTAAAGGACCAGGTAGCCAACGTGTACCTCATGCAGATGGTTGATGAATATACTAGACTGAATATAAAGAGTGGGAAAGGCACTCTCTTGGATTGGATCCTGTCAAGCTGTCCATTCAGAATTAGAAATGTCGAGGTACTCTCTGACTGCCTTACCGATCATTCCCCAGTACTTTGCAAATGGGTGAATAAAGACAAAAAAGATCCCCCATTACTATTCAAAGCCGTGTTATCAAGAGAGGCCTCCTAGATGCTTTTAAAACCTCCCTCTCCCAAATTGACTGGTCACCCATAGACAAACTACAGGACATAGACCAGGCAATGACATTTTTCTCAGAAAGATTTAATGAAATTGTTGATAACTATGCCCCAGTGAGAAAAAGAAAGGTCAGAGGTTCCTCAAATGGTTGGATCACTCGGGACCTCCTTGAACAGATGAGGGCTCAGGATAACCTACAGTATGGAGCAAGGCCAGGAACTCAGGCAACCCTGCTGACTTTCAGAAGTACAGGGCTGCTAGAAACTTGTTTACAAACCTCAACAGGCTTGCTAAAGCAAGATACTTCAAGGAACAGTTAGAACAGAGCTGGAGTAACTGTAAAAGGTTTTGGGCAAACATTAAGGACTTACTTGGTAAAGAGGCTAGGAAATACCCTACTATGCTGAATATATATGGTACCCCCTCTCTAGATCCTCATTTAATTGCCGAAACATTTAATTCAGCCTTCTCTGATCTAAACTCTGTCCTCCCCCAGGTTACCTTAATGCCACTGAACCGTCACAGCTATCAATCAGAAACTACCACAACTGACCTTTTATTTTAAACATATCACTGTCACCGTGGTCAGAAAGCATGTTCAAAAGGCTTTAGGTAAAATAAGACTTGGCAGTGACAACATTGACATGAAGCTTGTGGCAGTTGCCCTTAACGAAATCATAGCTCCAATTACTAAACTTTTCAATAAGTCACTCACCATGGCAAAATTCCCATCTGTCTGAAAACTAGCTCTCGTGACCCCAGTTCTAAAGAGCGGGGACCAATCCTGCACAGCCAACTACCAGCCCATTTCAATTCTTTCCCCCTCTCAAAAGCACTCAAGAGAATCTTGGCAGATCAGATCTTGTAGTATATCCAGAAGTACGATCTGCTGTGTCCCCAGCAGCACGGCTTTCATAAAAGCCATAGCATGGCCACTGCATTAGTTGAATTATCCAACTATGTGCACAAGGCTGTGGATGGTAGCAAGTTAGTGGGATCTATTTTCATAGATCTCACTAAGGCCTTTGACATCATCAACCATCCCATCCTGCTTGAGCAGCTGCTGTCCCTGAGACTTGCCTCTGAAGCTGTCCACTGGTTCAAGGACTACCTGTCCTACAGATTCCAGTGCATCAAAATAGGGTCTGTAACATCCACTGCTAGTGAAATTGGTCTCAGGATCCCACAAGGATCCATTCTGGGCCCCCTACTCTTCAGTCTATTCCTGAACAGCCTGCCTGAAGTTTGTTTGAGCAAAATGATACTATATGCAGATGATGCAGTCATACTGGGTAGTAGCGTCCAGCTTCATCATCTGCAACAGGAGTTACAGTCCACCTTCTACCATCTTGAGGATTAGTTTAAGTCACAGAAACTTCTTCTTAACTACAAGAAGACTAAAATAATGTTGAAAGCAAGCAAGACATCTTGCCATAGTACATAGCAACTGCAATTCTTGGGATTTTCCCTGTGTTAGGATACTGTATAATCTTGAACTGTGAACCTGCAGAGTCTGATTGCTTACCTGCCTAGTTCCAGCGTGTTTGGTGAGCGCCATTTTCCCTGAGAGTTAGTGTCGGGACATTTTCCCGTACATGCGCAGTAGCGACCCTGTCTTCCCGCTGCATACTAAACTAACCCTTTGTCCTCATCTCCCCATATAGGCCCCGATCTGTCCTCGGCCCACCAGACGCAGCCAAGCAGCACACACAGCGCTCCCTCCTGGAGCGGGACATTTCAGCCAGGTGCTTAGAGGTAATTAAACTACCTCCTGCACTAGCACCCTTGTGAGGGGTGTTAGCCCGTTGACGCTGTGCATGCCGACTGCCCCACCCACCCACCCAGTCTTGTCATTACTTATATAGTCTCACACTTGTGATATCACTTCCTGTCTATCACTGTACTAAGTCCCCACTTTCCCATTAGCAGGTTATACCTGCCAGCCACCAGAGGGAACCCCTGACTACTCACCTTGGTTTCACTACCTGAACTTCCTCCTCCTACTACTTCCTGGAACCCCTCTACCCACATACACTACTTCTCGTACCTTAATCTCAATTCTGCTTCTGCCCACATCTCATACCTATACCCAGCCTCCAAGCTGGCCCTGCATACTGGCCCCTGCCCTACCACCGGACCCTTACCCTAGCATGCCACTAACCCTCAGTGACCACTAGGAGTCACTATTTCCACCCTGGATTTGGCCCAGTTCCAGCCCGCTTTGAGTCACCCAGAATGTGGATCCCCACACTCACCCATGTCCTTTTTCATCTGCCCTACCAGGGTCTTGAAACTTGTACCCTGTCCACCAGAGTCTGTGACCCTACCACTAATCCAAAGTGGTATCCACGCTTTCTAAGGGGCAGCCAAGATACATGAACCCTTTCTGCCTTGCTGCTACCATAGGCATTATGTTTGTACACCTTCTCCTCAAATGTCTCCCCCTCATTTTCTTGCTAGTACCTCCATCCCATCAGCCAGACATATTCCCGGGCCCACTTGTCCCAGCACCCCCAACTCCCCCGACCTAGTCCGAGCCCACCCTACACTGACCATGTACCCTGGCCCATGGCACCCACTCCCTAGCTCCCCCCCCACTGCCTATCCAGGCTCCCCATGGTTGCAACTCGTCCATGGCCTCCCAACCAATCGAACCCTGCCCATTCGTTGCTCCACTATGGCCTCCTCCCCATCCCAGCGTACACCCTGGAAGTTGACTTGCTGCCACCCCCTGACCAGAGCCTTGGTCTTCCTACTACTCCTATCTGGCAACATACATCCTAACCCAGGCCCTGCCCCCTCCAGCCCACCTACTTGGCCCACTGGACTCCAAATAGCATCCATGAACATATGCAGCCTACTGAAAAAATTTGATGCCCTCCAGTGCTGGGCCATGGTACATCAACCAGATATCATAGCCCTGGTTGAAACCTGGCTGTCCAAATCCACCCCTGACTCATTTGTCTCCCTCCCAGGCTATACTCTATACCGGGAGGACCGAGTAGGCAAACGAGGGGGAGGCTATGCTATCTACACCAGGGACACAATCTTTGGACAAGAGCTCCCTGCCTCTGCCCTTGTAAATGGGGCCCAAGCCCTTACCCTCAAACTCACTCCTGACCCCTCTAGGGGCCCCTTCTATCTCACCACTGCCTACGTTCCCCCAAAGAACCAGAACCTAGCACTGGTATCTATAACTAGATATCTGGCCACCCTCCACCACAAGGTGGAACAAATCCTAGTTGGGGACCTTAACATAAAGTGGCTCAGTGCCTCCTCTTCCATGATCCGAGACTCATTCGCTGCCCAAGACCTGATGCAACTCATCTCCCAGCCCACTAGAATAAACCCAAAAAGAGGAACCAGTACCCTTCTGGATGTAATTATCACCAACTGCCCCCAAAAAATCCGAAACATCCAGGTCCTCCCAGATTCCCTAAGTGACCACTCCCCTATCCTATTTCTTTGGGCAGCCCCCACTCCCAAACCCAAAGCCCAGACCACACTCCGCAGGTGCCTCCGCCATGGTGGGCTGAAAAAACTTAAACACTTTCTCACCCAGATAAACTGGTCCCCCATTCACCGTGCACCCGAAATTGACACTGCCCTCGCCTTCTTCTCCCAAACCTTCAACAAGGCCTGTGATCTCTTTGCACCCTTCACCAAAATTCGATCCAAAAAACATAATGCACCCTGGATTACCCCTGCCCTACTACAACTGCTTAGAAATCGGGATAACCTCTGGCACCTTGCCACTGAAACAGGCCGGCTGGCTGATAGACAAGCTTACAATGCTGTCTGGAATAGGTGCTCTTGGGCCGTCCGAAAAGCCAAGGCCAACCATTACCAGGCCACCCTCACCTCCTCCTGGGGATCTGCCCGGACTTTCTGGGACAATATTAAACAACTAAATGGAAAATCATGCTCCCCTTCCCCATCCAAGTTCTCTAGTGATGGCACTACCTCCACCGATCCTGCCTTCATAGCTAACTGCCTTAACACCTCCTTCACTGACCTTAGCTCTGTCCTCCCCAGTAATTTCTTTGACCCTCCCCCCAACCAACCTCCCCCTGTCCTCCACCACCCCAGCTTCCACCTGCGCAAGGTATCTGCCCAATAAGCCAGACCCCTCCTAATCAAAGCATTAAATGGCAATAGTCCCGGCAGCGACTCACTGGATCCCAGTATTTTCAGGCTGGTGCTGGATGAAGTCCTTGGCCCGCTTGCCAGCCTACTAAACCGATCCCTCTGCCTGGGGCAATTTCCCACTGCTTGGAAAATAGCCATAGTCATGCCCATTCATAAAGGGGGTGACAGGTCCTCCGCCAGCAGCAACTGACTAATCTCCATCCCCCCCTCCAAAGCCCTAGACAAAGTGGTGGCCATTCAAATCACTGAATATCTGACTAAGCATAACATCTTATGCCCTGAGCAGCACAGCTTCCGTGCTGATCACAGTACTGGCACTGCACTAATTGAGTTCTCCAATTTCCTACACTCCTCCCTGGACACCAGCTTCCTAGCTGGTGCAGTGTTCGATGACCTCTCCAAGGCTTTCGACACTGTCTACCACCCTCTTCTGCTGGATGCCCTCTGCCACACTGGTTTCTCAGCTGACCTCCTCACATGGTGCACGAGCTATCTATCCACTCGCTCACAGTGTGGTAAAATCAATGGGACACTCTCTGATACCCATCCCATCCACTCAGGGGTACCCCAGGGCTCCATCCTGGGCCCCCTTCTCTTCTCACTCTATCTAAACACCCTGTCCAGTGCATGCTCTGGCAAAATCCTTCTGTATGCAGACGATGCTGTCATTTTTGCCACCCACCTCAATGCCATCTACCTTTAGGACTCCCTACAACAATCGTACTATGATGCTAAAGCTTGGTTTAAGGAGTGCAGACTCATCATTAATCTTAAAAAAAACAAAATTATGCTCTTTGCCCACCCCCAAAACAAAGCCTGCAACCACCCACTCCATATCCTTCCTAGTACCAAACAACCACTTGAACAAGTCTGCTCCTACAAATACATTGGGGTTACCTTCGATTCAGCCCTCACATTCCACACCCACATTGATGCCCTTGCATCCGCCACTGATACATGGCTTGGCATCCTCTACCGTCATAAAAACTGCCTTCCCCCAGATGCTCTCTGACTTGCTGTTACGTCTTCAATTCTGTCCCTTGTAGACTATGGCCTGCCAGTCTATGGTGCTGCTGACACAAATGCCCTCAAAAAAATTCACCTCACCCTAAATAAGGCCTGCAGACTGATTACTGGTGCCCCCAGGCTCACACATACCTGTCAACTGTATGACGAGGCTAAACTTCTTACCCTAGATGAACGGATACGCTATCAAACCTGCCTCCTCTCAAAAAAAACCCTACTCGGGCTCTCCTCTCCTGGGGTGACAGCCTCCATCCACTAGACCCCACCTACTATCGCGACACAAACCTCCAACAAGACCACTCTACTGGTCCCCAGATCAAGAACCACCCATGGTCAGAGGTCCTTATGCTACAGAGCCCCATCCTGGTTTAACTCTCTCCCTGCCCCCATCTCCAATGCCACCACAATCTCCAATTTCAGAACCACCCTTTGGAGCCAACTCTTTAACACTCGTAGCTGCTCCTGTCTCCGAATGCAGCCTCAACCTCTCCACGCATGACAATGCCTGCCGGGCGGCTCTCCACCTCACCCCACCCCTCAATCTCTCCCCCTGTGCACCATCCCTATGTATAACCAGGCCTGTGCCTGCTGTATTATTGTAATGCCACTAGATTATACAATGTATGAATTCAACTTGTGTAACACCAATTTCAATTACTTGTACTCTGTAACTTAAATGTATTATGTTTGTCCTCAATGTGACGAGGTACCTCTGGTTACGCCAATTTCAGCTACCTGTACTCTGTAACCTAAATTTGCTATGTTTGTCCTCAATATGATGAGGTACCTTTGGAAACGAGACCCTGGCTCAAAGGTTGTGAACTGATTTACAAATAAATAAAAATAAATAAACCATCTCAAGAAGGCATACCCTGTCCTTTCCATTGTTAACAACAAGGCTGAACCCCTGGAGCAGGTACATACCTTCAAGTACCTTGCGGTTACTATTGACGACACCCTGTCCTTCATTCAGCATATTGATCAGGTTGTAAAAGTAGTGAGTATCAAACTGGGTGTCCTACATAGACATAGACATAAACACCATCTTATACCCACTGCCCTACGGCTATCAGTTGCTAGCTCCATCCTGTCAGTCATTGACTATGGACTGGTGGTCTATGGTGTGGCATCAGACACTGTTCTCAAGTGGTAATGATTGCACTCAATGAGGTATGTAGACTCACACTTGGAGCAGACAATTGTACTCACTCCTGCCAGCTCTATGAACAAACTGGCTGGCTTAATCTAACTAATAGGATTAAGTATCAGACGTGCCTCAATGGCTCAATGAAATCCCAGTGCACATTCTAAACTCCCAATGAATCTCACAATTCAAAAATGGCCTAAGGCAACACCTTCTTACTAGGACAGTTTGTGACTGCTACTAGGACTCTTAACACCCATAACGCCCACTCACCCACACTCTCCTTCCCCTTCCTTTTACCTCCACTCTTCCCCCTTTCCCTATCCCTGTCTTCCTCTCCCCCCTGTGCCTTTCCCCCACTGGATCAACCTTAAAACCAATCTACTACCACTACTTCTACCTCCCAACCTCCTAGACAAAGCCACTCTTTTGGCCGCCCACCTCCAGCCCCCAGTCTCCCCTCCCTCACTTTGACTCCTCCTCAGACTTTCACACTAGGTGTCACACCTCTTATCTCCTTCGCTACAGTATAAACACTGTCCTTTAATCTAGTTGAATGCTCTTGATGCCGTACTATCACCATTGGTACTATGAATGACATTGTAACCTTATTGTATACTAGCTACCTACTATTCCAGTATTGTATATAAACTGTTTGTTATTGTTGTCATTGTTACTGTTTGATGTGGAACCCTTGTAAAAGAGCTCTGAGTTCAAAGGTATGATCCGAATCCCTAAATAAATAAAATAAAAGTATCAGACGTGTCTCCTGGGTAAGAAAACTCTACTCAGGGAAGCTCTTCCCTGCATCAAGGATATACTACATCCTAGTCACTCAAGCTACCAGACCAGGGGTACTGCCGGGAGCTCACTGGCTGCTCCTTTTAGAAAAACTGCACTTGGGCAACGTTCCTTTGCATACAGGGCACCTCTATGGTTTAATGAGATCCCTTCACTTATACTAAACAACAACAGTCTCCCATCATTTAAAGCTGAATTGAAACTACACCTCTCTGTTTCTGGTTTCTGTACTTGCAGGCTACCAGCGTGAGCAGTGGATACTGCCATTGTTGAGTTTAGTCTCCCTCTTTTTTCCCCTCTGCTCTTGGATTGGAGGATACTCCCCCCAATCTCTACCTGGCGTTTGCACTATACCCCTGGTCCTGGACTTACTTCCCCCTACTGGGTATTCCCTCACTCTACCCCTCACTGTTGCCTTGGGCTGCTCCACTACTGCCACCAGAGTTCACTTAGCTTGGCACTATTCCCTTGGCCTACCCTGATACACCATCTTCCTGACCTCAACTATACAAGCCTCTCCTCCCTACTCCTCCTGGCCTCCAGCACCCCATTAAAATACCTCCTGTAAGATCTTCTCACCTTACTCCCCCTTCCTCCCTCCCTCCCGTCCTTACCATCCCCTTGGTTTCTGTTACCAGTGACAATGCCTTCCTCCTGGCTGCTTCACCTTATACTATTTTGCTATTCTAGCATAATGACCTCTCCCTGTCTCCAGGATGCACATGATTAGCAAATGTGTTTCTCCTGAATATGGATTTGCTGCAACTGTTTACATTTTTTAGCCCATAGATTTGTTATATTTTTACTTCTCATGTCTCTGTAATATGCAACATCTTATGTAATGTACTTTATGTGTATAATCTGTCTGTTTTGATGTGGAACCTTTGAAAAAGATCACTTTGCTCAAAGGTTATTTCCGAATGCTGAAATAAATAAAACTGACTTGACTTGCATTACTGAGATCTGGCTGGACGAAAATGTTGGTCCCATATTGGAATCAGCTGTTCCAGCAGGGTACTCGGTAATACATCACCCGAGGTTGTATCGAAGGGGTGGAGGGGTCACTATTTGTTTTAAATCTAAGTTGGGTCTTGAGGAGGTTCCAGTGGTGGCCCCTAGATCCTTCGAGTATATCATGGAAGCAGGTGTGGGCAGCAGAATCTTACTCATCTAGCGTCCACCCGGTGATGAGAAAGTTTTTCTGCAGGAAGTTGCAGACTTCATTGTCGACCTGGTGTTGGAGCCCTCCAGGTGGTTGGTCCTGGTGGACTTCAATGCATGGGTCGACGATGAACTCTCGCATTTTGGTCAAAACTTCCTCCAACTAATGATTTCGTTGGGCTTCACACAGGTTGTTACCACTGCTACCCATATTCAGGGTCACTCTCTGGATCTGGTGTTCACCCTGAGGATGGAGATCACGGAACTGGTGGTGGAACCAGTTGTGTGGTCTGACCATCACTCCATAAGATTCAATTTCGCGACCCCCCCCTTGTGAGACCTACCCCTTTGGAGATGGTCCGGTACTGCCCTTTGAGGGGAGTTACCCCTGAGGTCTGATGGCAGTGCTGGACCTATTGAATTGCTTTGAGTGCATGGAACCAGATGCCTTAGTGGTGCACTATAATAATATGGTGCTAAGGGCACTGGATTCCATTGCACCTGTCGTGTTAGCCCCCTCTCTCCCATCGCCTCGATCCCCTGGTTTGATGGGACATTGAGGGAGTTGAGGAGAAAGGGCAAAGATTGAGCACTGTTGGGGAATCCGCCTTGAAGGTGACAGATTTAGATTGATGGCCCATTATGTGACTATCAATCAGAAATCTCCGTAGAAGGCAGAGTTCCTGTCCCGGGACATAGCTGCTTCAAGAAATTGACCAGCTCAGCTCTTCCAGACCATGGACAGACTGTGCAATCCAGCCTGTCTGTGGGGTCAGAGAGCCTTTTCACAAATAAAGTGTGATGAGTTTGCTCAGTTCTTTGAGGATAAGGTGTCATCGATCAGGTCGGAGATCCGCGGTATGCATTCTAATGAGCGTGGCAGTGATCGATATGGGGTTGCAGACCCTTGGTCTGACTGGATAGATTTTGACCAGCCAGCGATCATGGATATCATGAAGATTGCCCAGGGCTTGCGACCCACTTGCTGTAGTTTGGATCCTGGTCCTACATGCCTCCTTATGGGGTGCATGGATGTGATCAGATCAGTCCTTGCCGAGATAGTCTGGTGCTCTTTGGATCAAGGGGTGTTTCCAGAGTCTTTGAAAGAGGCTATCGTGACACCCCTGTTAAAGAAGCCTTCCCTTGACCCAGACTGTCTCGCTAACTACAGACCAATCTCTAACCTGCCCTTTTTGGGCAAGGTTATTTAGAAAGTAGTCGCGTTGCAGCTCGATGATTTTCTTACCACCCATGAGATCTAGGATCCTCTCCAGTCTGGTTTCAGGAAGAGGCATAGTACCGAGATGGCACTGGTTCGGGTACTTAATGATCTCCTAATAGCAAGAGATCTGAGGAGCCATTTGATCTTGGTCCTCCTTGATCTCTCTGCATCATTTGACACTGTGGACCATGGGATGTTGTTGGATCGCCTGCGGCTGTGCTGCGGACTGTTGGGGACAGTCCTTAGATAGTTTTACTCTTTCCTCACAGGCAGAAGTCAGAGGGTAGTCTCAGGAATTTTTTCCTCTGCTCCCTTTGCTCTGTCCTGTGGGGTGCCACAGGGTTCTGTGCTTTCCCCCATGTTGTTCACAGTGTATATGCTGCCATTGGGAGACATTATAAGGCGTTATGGGCTGAGTTTTCACTGCTATGCAGATGACACTCAGCTCTATATGTCCTTTGTACCTGAACAGAATGACGCCTTATCGGTCTTTAATAACTGCTCTGAGATTCAGGACTGGATGAGTGCAAACTGGTTGAAATTAAATCCGGATAAGACTGAGGTGTTGGTTGTGGACCCAGGCCATCGTGTAGAGAAGTTGACTCCTGGGTCCCCCTCTGGCCTTGTGTTAGGAGGTAACCAGTTGAGACCTTCCGAACAGGTGCAGAATCTGGGTGTAATTCTTGACAGTGAGTTAAAGTTGAAGGCACAGGTATCTACCACTGTCAAGTCTACCTTTTACCATCTGAGGAATATCGCCCGGATAAAACACCTTGTTCCACATGATGACCTTCCTGTGTTAGTCCACGCCTTTGTTTCCTCACGTCTTGATTACTGTAATGCTCTATATCTAGGGTTACCGGGGGTGGATCTCCGTCGCCTGCAGCTGGTGCAGAACGCTGCAGCCAGGTTGTTGACTAGGCTACCAAGAACTTGCCATATCACTCCTGTGCTGCATGAACTGCACTGGCTGCCTGTGTGGTGGAGAATCACCTTCAAGGTCACGTTGTTGACCTATAAGACCCTACACAGTCAGGGACCGGGCTACTTGGAAGATCTCCTTTGACCTTACCACCCTCTCTGCCCACTCCGCTCTGCTGACGAGGGATTGCTAGAAATTCCCAGGGTTCATCTTCAGTCATCTGGGGCCAGAGCTTTTTCTTTTATGGCCCCAACCCTGTGGAATTCTCTACCTCATCAGATTAGAGAGTGCCTGTCCACGGAATCATTTAAGGTGTCCCTGAAGAGTTACTTATTTGAATTAGCTTTTGGATAGGTTTACTGCTGCTTTTTATTGTTTTTATGTCATTATTTATTATGTAAGATGTTGTTTTGTACTTGCGCTTTAATATGCTGAAAAGCGCGTTATAAATAAAATTTGATTGATTGATTGAAAATAAATAAATAAATTTAGCAAAAATCTTGCCATCCCTTTATGTAATACATCCTATTTTGTAAATTTATCCTTCGTATAGTAATCATACACAATATCTACATAGTCTAAAATTGAGAAAATTTGAGACTGCACTATCAAAGTCCAAGAGGGTAGCATCTTTCAGAAAAAGAGATGTGCAAGAACAAGGGGACACAATTTGAAAATGGGGGGGGGCAGTTCAGGAGCAATGTGAGGAAGTATTTTTTCACAGAGAGGGTGGTGGACACATGGAACAGCCTTTCTGAGGAGGTTGTGGGGTCTAAAACTGCGGAAGAATTCAAGAATGCATGGGACAGACATAAGGCAATTTTTGTGGGGGGTAGGAAGAAATAGCCTGTTGGTTAACTAAGATCTGCAGCTTATCCTGTAGGTAGGGAAATGGGCAGACTAGGTGGGTCAAGCGGTCCTTATCTGCCATCAAAGTCTATGTTTCTATCTTTAGCCTAGTCTCTTGATCCAAGCATCCCTTATGTCGCTATAGTGCTCTTACACATTTCCTAACCTTTTTTTATCAAATTAGCCACATGGAAATGTCCTAATCTTACCATATCCATCCAATACCCCAGATACTTATAACCCTCTACCTGTTCCAGTTTTACACCTTCCACTGTATAGATATCTTAGGAGTTGTTAATGACTCAACCCAGACAAGACAGAGGTACTGGTTGTGGACCCAGCCCATCGATGTGACAGAGGGGGATCTGGAGGAGTCCCTGGTTTAGTACTGGGAGGAGTTTTCTTGACTCTTATGTTCGGGTCAGTGATCTAGGTGTGATCCTCAATGATGGTCTGACACATGAGGCACAGGTGTTGGCTGTTGTCAAAAGCAATTTTTACCATCTGAGGAACATTAGTCAGATCCAGGCCCTTATACCAACCGAGGACCTGGCCACCCTGGTGCATGCTTTCATCACGTCCAGGTTGGACTACTGCAATGCCCTGTACCTGGGGCTATCTGGAGGCAACCTCCATGATCTGCAGCTGGTGCAGAATGTGGCAGCTAGGTTGTTGACTGGCACATTAAGATCTGACCATATTATGCCTGTCCTCCGTGAACTGCACTGGCTGCCAGTGAGGTGGAGGATTGCCTTTAAAGTCAGATTACTGACATATAAAGCCCTGCAGGGAGGGGGACAAGACTACTTGCAAGACCTCCTGGTTCCTCACTGCCCATCTCACACTCTCCATTCCTCTGAGGGTTGCCTTCTTGTGGTTACCAGGGCTAGGATGCAGCATTCTGGAAATTATGCTTTCTCAGTTGCTATACAGACCTTGTGGATCTCATTGCCAAGACATCTAAGGGAGGCACCCTCAGTGGAAACCATTAAGAAAGGGTTGAAAACATTTTTATTTAATCAAGCATCTGACCTACATCATTTATTGTGAGTAGAAAATCATGTAGCGAACTGACTTGCTTTATATTTAGCTAAAGATAAATACAGTGATTATTTTATATTCTTATTTTATATTTCAACTCTATAATGTGTATTGGAATATGTATGGACTGTTTTTACATGTTTGTTAAGCGCTCTGAGTCTCCAGGAAGGGCTGCTATATAAATGCTTCTATCTATCTATCTATCTATCTATCTATCTATCTATCTATCTATCTATCTATCTAGGCATCTACAGTATCTATCTTTCTGTCTGTCTGTCTATCTTTATTTCTGTCTAATTAGGTTGTTTTGTTTTTTGAAAGATCCAGACACTATCACATTAGTTTTGATAGACTTTGATTTTATTAATTATTTATGTATGTGTTTTTTTTTCCCCTTATTCACCCATCCCCATCCGGGCGTCCTTGGTGCTGACGTATGTGTGTGGAAGCACGCGCATGCCACACACTGTGGGAGGCCCATCCTACTAGCCACCCCTTTCCCCATCTACACCATCACCGGTCCTACATCTGGCGGTGATGGGACTATGGTAGGGACAGCATCTACCCAGGAGAGGAGAGCTGCCTATAGGCAGCTTAATCCTGCTACTACCCTCCCCTCTCGGCTGGCTCCCCAATGACCCAAGGTCGTTCCCAAACCAAGGTCGCCAGTGTGGCATGAGATGTGGTGTCCAGTGCCTCAACCCACAGTGTCACCAGGCCAGCTGTAGACTTCAATTTTAAATGGGACAGTGTAAAAAAAGTCTGAAGTGTAACCCCTAGGCTGCACTATTCCTAAGGTTACTACCCCTGCCTTGCAGGCCTGAAAAGGATGGGGGGCCTAGGTTCCCAAGATTTCCTTAAAATTGTTCTTATCCAAGGTATTACATTGACACGGTGCCTCCACCCAGAGTTTAGCTTTAAGTGGGCTGGTATGGGACCTGGTACAACCCCCTGGGATGCTGTACCCACCCACTGTAACCATAAGCCACCCTAAAACATGACTCAATAGCATTTCCCCACATTTCAATACCTTTCACCATTTAAAGACTAGATCCTAATAATGTGCTCACAACACTAGTGTAACCCCCCACTGGCCACTTGTTTAACTAGTAAGCACACCTCCCATACTATTTCTGTCTAGGGGAAAAGAGAGGGCTGGGGGTGCAAAGCATTAACAGTCTTTAAAAGACTGCAAAATGACCATTACTAACCCAGGTCCTGAGGAGAGAAACTTTGCTAAGGGCTATGCTAGGTTTGCACTTCTGGCACTGACAGCATTCATGTGGTGGGGTCCAGAAAAGTCCATGTTGAAAATTTGGTGAAAAAATACCTACAAATGGCACAGTTATGAACATAAGTTCAAAACGCCATTGAAATATAAATGGATTATATGGCACTTACCTTTGCTCAAGTACCATGCCCAGTAATGGAGAGTCACAATAGTCATTCCAGTTCACAAGAGCAGTCCAAATTCCTTGTTTGAAAACAACATCTCATCTGCATCCTTTGCCCCTTGCTAAAATTCAAGAAAACATAATTCATGCCCAGCTTCAATCTTATCTTCCCTCTCTTTCTCTGTCTCTCTCTCTCTCTCTCTCTCTCTCTCTCTCTCTCTCTCTTCCCTCCTCCCTCCCCTCCTCTCTCCATGTTCCAGCATGGGTTCCAAAAATCAAATAGTACCCACCCTGCCCTCATCACTATTACACCTGATATCCTTAACAGTATGGACAAAGGCCTTGTGACTGGTGCAATATTTGTTGACCTCAACAAGGCTTTTGACCTTGTTAATCATAATCTCCTGTTGCATATTTACTCATTTTTGGACTCGATACCCTAGCTCTGAATTGGTTCATAAACTACCTTACTGGCTGTACTCAATGTGTCAAGTGAGCCAGCCAGACTTCCCCTTTCAGTACCATAAAGGATGGGGTCCCTCAGGGCTCTATTCTCGGTCCACTCCAGTTCTCCTTATTTATCAATGAGCTCCCGCAACATTGTAGTGGTGCATCAGTTCAATTATATGCCGTCGATGCCATCCTCTACTGGTCCTCCTCTGACCATGCCATGTTCAACCACCTTCTGCAGCAGGATTTCCTGAACCTTGAGACTTGGTTTATTAATAACCTCCTGGTGCTTAATACTAAGAAAACTAAACTTATGCTCTTCTTCCATCAGACCCCCAAGCCTTCCACCCTCCCCCACTGTTAGTCTACTCCTCTCAGGGTGACCCTCTTAAAATTGTATTTATTTATTTATTTAAAGGTTTTACTAGGAAGGCATGCTGAGCAGACTACTGCTCAACTCCAGATGCACCCTGGGGGCAGGGGAGAGGGAGTACGGAACATAGTAGACAAGTTCAGACACATTATAAGGTAATCATACACGATAACATTCAAGGTAAAGTGCAGTACTAAAGGCAGATATGCAAGTCATAAGACTGTAAGATATATTACAGGCTAGATTACAGTGGTGAAGCATAAGACAACTAAGATGAGGAGCAGTACATACTGCAGATACAACCCTATTTCAGGTGGTCCTGGTTATAGAGTCAAGAGCTCGCATGGGTGCATGTGCAGATGGGGGGAGAAATGTAATTTGAGAAGGGAGTTAAGGTGTTGACTGGGGGAGGCATGCCAGATATCTGGGGGGGAGAGAGTTCGAAAGTTTAGGAAAACGATATGTGAAGCCTGACTGACCTGTTGAGGTTGACATGAGAGGACTGGACAGTAGGCGTGAGTTGTTATTCATCAGTGCATAACCCTGGAAGGTAGGAACCAAGAGGATAGAGGTGAGATAGGGAGGGACTGCATCCAATATTTGGCCATGATACTGGCACAGTGAGAGTGATGCCAGTCCTGCAATGAGGAGAAATCGAGGTTAAGGTATACACAGTGATGAGTGTCTGGAGGACAGTCAAGGGAAAATTGACAGAAGGAATGGAAGAAGGGGTCCAGTCTGGCTAGGAAGGACTTAGGGGTAGCACTGTAGACTATGTCCCCATAGACGAAGATGGGGAGAATCATCCTCTGCACAGCTGCACGGTGAGCAGGCAGTGGGATGCATCCACAATTGTAGTACAATGTGCCCAGCTTGGGGTGGAGTTTTTTTGTGGATGGCTTCAATATGTGCAGAGAAGCCTAGGTGCTGATCAAGCCAGACCCTGAAATATCTGCGGTAGGTGCAAGTTTCAAGAATAGTCCCATCAAGGGTATGGAAGCAGGGGGTGGAGGGCAGCCTTGAAAGTCTCTGTTTTGTGCTGATGGTCATACAGATAGTTTTCTTGGCATTGAGAAAGAGCTGATTTTTGCAAAACCAGTGCTGAACTGCATTGAAGTCCTGCTGGAGTCTGGTTGCCACACCGGAGGTTGAGGGGCCAGATGTGTACAGTACTGTATCATCCACATATATGTGAATGGATGTGTGAGGGCAGACAGAGGGCAAGTCATTGAGGAAGATAGAGAACAGAAGCGGGCCAAGGAATGAGCCTTGTGGTGCACCAGAGGTAACTGGTAGGGAAGCAGAAGTGGTGTTGCCAAGTCTGATGGATTGGGATCTGCCTATCAGGTAGGAATGAAACTAACTGGTGGCAATGCTTGAGAGCCCTGTGAGAGAGAGCTTGGATAGAAGAAGGCAGTGGGATGACAGTGTCAAAGGCTTTTGCCAGGTCGACAAAAATGGCTGAGATAATAAGGCCTCTATCCATACCAGTGAGGATGGAATCAGTGAGTCTTAAGAGAGAGAGGTGGTGGAGTGGTATTTCCTAAAAGCAGACTGGTAGGGTGTGAAAAAAGAAGATGAATCAAGATAGGAGGACAGTTGAGAGAGGACTAGGTGTTCTTGAATTTTAGCCAAGATGGGTAGGAGTGAAATTGGGCAGTAATTCCTGGGAGCAAGGGGCCTCCACCTTTAGGAAGGGGGATGACTGGCATGCTTCCACTCGGTTGAGACAGCAGCTAGGGAGAACGAGATGTTATATAGTGATGCTGGGAAGGGGCGGTGATGGCTGGAGCTAACAAGTATAACAATTTGGAGTCCAGTCCAGTGGGGAATTTGCCCTTGGAGGGATTAAGGGTGAGTAGGGCTTTATAGACTTCAGCTGGGGAAATCAGATGGAAGGCAAAGGAGGTGCTAGCTAGTGGAACTTTGTTATGGGGGGAAGGGGTTTGTGTGACCAGATTGAGGGATTCCAAAAGTGACAAGGTACATTCAGTAAAAAAGTAATTGAAATGAGAAGCCACTTCAAGTGAGTCTGTGATCATGGTGCCGCACTTAGAGGAGGGGTGGGTGGATGCAAGGGAAGGGCCAAGAGTGTTTTGACCACTTTCCAGAATTTTGATGGCTGGCTTAAGTTGGTGTTGAAAGTGACACTGAAGTATTTAGCCTTTGCTCTGATGATTTGTCTAGTGCAGGCATTATGTAGGGCATGGTACTTTTGTTGGTGCACAGGAGAGCTGGAAACCTTGAAAGCCTTCCAAGCCGCATCCCTGTCTTTGAGGAGGGTAATAATGTTCACAAAAATCCATGGCAGGTGGGTGCCACTCACCTGAGCTTGTCTGAGAGGGGCATGTGCATTCCAGACAGCAGTGAACCAGGCCTTGAAATACTGTACTCCCAGGTGGAGTCAAAAGAGGATGCCCTGGGGATGTAAGACCAATCTGTATTTGACAGGTCGTAAAGGAGAGATGCAAGGTCCAAGCATTTAAAAGATCTAGTAATAATGGTTCGGGGGCGTGATTTAGGATGATGGATTTTCCTAACTGTGTAGATCATGTGATGGTCACTTAAGGAGTCTGGTAACAGTCCTGAGGCAATAATACGATGTGGGTGGGAAGTAAGGGACCAGTCCGGGAGAGAGTGGTTAGGTGAATTGTAGTTAAGATGTGTGGGCTCAGTAATAAGTTGAGACAGGTTTAATGCTGCCACCTGGTTCTGCAGCTTGGAGCTACTACTTGATAGCCAGTTTTGATTGAAATTGCCGAGGATATGTAACTCACCCCCAGAGGACAGTGTTGTAATGTTATTCAGGTGTTCAGAAATGGAGGGCGTAGTAAAGTCAGGAGAACAGTAGGAGCCTGTAATAAAAATGGGGCTGGTGTGGGTGAGGGAAAGATTAATTAATAGTGTCGATGGTGTGCATGGATCTGGGCAGCAGGAGCAGTGTAAACTGAAGCAAGTAGTCGATATACATAGCAAGGCCACCACTACCTCTTTTCATGCCAGGGTGGTCCTGGTGAATAATAGAGTAGCCAGGAATTCCGAATTCAGCATTGAGATTGTGTGGTTTCAGCCAGGTCTCGGAAATTATCAATATGACCAGTCTTAGGGAGAGAACAATTGGATGCAACAGGCTAATTTTGTTTACAATGCTGCAGATATTAAGGTGAATGAGTTTTATGCCCCGGGCAGTTGGGGGGGGGGTTAAAGTTGGACTGGAGAAGGGGGGTTGGGCCAGGGTTAGGTTCAATGTCACCAGATAACAGGAGTAGCAGGGTTTTAAGGATTCTGTTTTTAGGCAATGCCCATGGGAGCTTGAGAAGAGAATACGGTGTCTGTGCAGGGGCCGCTGAGGAGATCTGGGCATGGAAGTTCAGGGTGACTAAACTGGCATGAAAGGAAGGTGGGAGGACAGAAGAACCAGCCAGCAAACTGTGAAGTGAGGTATCAGGAAATGACTTGACAGCTGAGGTTGGAGAGGGGGCAGATGGGGAGGCTAAGGTGGGTAGTCCATGCTGGCAGGGCTGCACCGCTGGGAGGGAGGAGGGAGGTAAGGAGACCAGTGGAGTAAGTAGTAAAATTACTGCTAGGCCTGGAAGCAACATTTGGAACGCTAGCTAGCAAGGTGTTGATTAGGATAGGTGGCAGCCTCTAGTGGTGGATACAGATAATCTGCAAATGGAAAAGTGGGCTGATTGGCTTCTCTGCAGCATGTGACCACGTGACCTCTGCTATATAGTAGCCTGTCGACCAAGGAGAGAGGGCTGGCATGATTATGACATTCAAATGCTTTAATGGGATAAATAGGGTAGACCCCAAGAACTATTCTACTTGAGTTCAAAACACAGGGACAAGAGAGAATCTACTAAAGCTGATGGGGAGATTGAAAAGGACATCCATATGCATTTTTCATGGAAAGAGTGGTGGATAAGTGGAATAAGATACCTGAAGACATGGTACAGGCCAAATTAATCAGCAGCTTCAAGCGGGGATGGGACCAACCGATAGGTTTAGTGAAAAATGGGGGCAATAGGAAAGGGAAGGACTGCCAAAGGTTAAGGCAGAACAGTTAGGCAGTCTGGGCAGACTGGGTGGGCCAATAGCCTTTTTCTGTCATCAGCTTCTATAAGTCTACAAGAATATTACCTAAGCTTTTGTTATATTCACTTACGGCTCTACCCTTGAAAAGAGTTCACTCCCAATGCCTAACTAGGCCCTTTATTACAACTTTGAGTGGCCCTATGTCACTATAATTATCTATACCCATATATGTAAAGTTGTCCTCTGTGAGTGGTTCTGTATTTTAGTTACAAATGTTGGGACTACTTATATCTTTTATACCATACCACTCAAAAAAGACTAACAGGTTATTTAGATTAACAATACCTTCAGTGACATTAATGATAAGGTATAAATTAATAGAACAAAACTAAAAACAGGTAAGGTAGCAACGCAGCATAGCATTATTTATTGCTTACAGAGTATGTCTATACTGAAGACTTAAGAGTGCCATAACCTGTAGCTTATTCTAGTAGCCCCACCCAAAGTGCACTTTGGTTGGCTTACCTTAACGTATTCGCTCAGTATGGAATGATCAAGCCCCCTCTGATACTTACAATAACAATGCTGTGATGCTGGGAGCTTTTACCTACTGTGCCCTGTACAAATATAGTGTTTCTTAGGCTGGTGACTAACAATATTCAATGTTACAAGGGTAGGACGGCATCCAGGGAAAGCAGTGCTGGGTCAGTACTTTAAAGTACAGACGGTTTGGGGGACTGGCACCTGCTAAAGGTTCAGAGCAAAACTTACTCAGCTTCAAAAAAAACACAACATTCTTGTGGAACTAAAGCAGTCCTTTTATTGAACATGGTAAAAACTCACATATAAGCATAAATAGCAGAAAAGTACTCAGATACAAGTTCTAGTACATTCAAAGTAGGAAACCCTCTCCCAAGATCAGAATCACTTGATCCCACATCACCTGATGCATTTCACTCTGATGAGCTTTCTCAAAGGTAACTGTATAGGATCCCTAGTGTTCAATCTATACAAAACTTCCTTAAAGTAACAGTACACACCAATGTGGAAAGTTCATTAGTTCTCAACATTGTGGCAATACATTCATGAGCTAAGAGTTAGTTAAAGGATTTTCTTAAACTAGACCATGCTCTAAAGTGCACGTGTGTGTGTGTGTGTATATATATATATATATATATATATATATATATATATATATATATATATATACAGTATATAACACACAAGTAAATAATTTAGTTGCAGTTAAAAACTCGTGCCACTAGGATCAGAGATCTAAAGGTGCCGAGGGAGTTAATCATTATGCACAAGGCTAAAACAGAGTCAGAAAAAAATGCTCTCCATGTTTAACTCTGTTAACTCACAATGGCTTGTGGTAGTTGAATGGTGCATATCTGTAAGAAGAAAAACAAGAGAGATATTAACATTTAGCAAAATAAATATACATATGTACAATCAATAAACCCCCATGACACCAAAACTGCCCCATGTAGAATAACCCACAGAAACTACAGTGAAACTTTATGAAGATTTTTTCTTCAAGAAGGAATCCACTTCAGTTCGGTCATTCAGACCCTTATTATCCCTAGCCCTTAAGAGAAGATCCAATACTGTCCCCTGCATAATAATATATTATCATCATTTCCCCCCTCTGCGGGGCATGGTAGGTTATTCAATACCAATAAAGGTGAAATGGTGTTCCTCTTTATTTCTGGATTTCCAGATGTGCATAGCTAGGGCACTGAATGTGTCCCCATGTTTGATTGCCCTAGCATGCTCTCCAATCCTCGTTTTAAACAGTCTTTTCATTTTACCCACATAGTAACAACCACAAATGCACGTAGCCAGATAAATCAGACCAGCAGTACAGCAAGTAATAAAATCCTTCACTCTAACTTCCCTTTTTGTGACTGGATTCATAAAAGTCTTTGTTGCATTAACTACAGTACTTACAACTGCCACATTTGTGGCAGCCATCGCCCCTGGGTGGTAAACAGGTGTATGGTCTGTCTGGAAGGGGTTGTACAGAGTGTGCTACAAAATCTTTAATATTCTTCCCCTTATGGAATACCACTCTGTGTTTTCCATATATTTAGGTCTCTCAGTCCTTGGTCCATGGCTATCAAGTGCCAATGTTTGTTCAGAATGGTCAATATTTGCTGACTATGGACTGTAGGTGGTGACCAAGGTGGTTTGGGGATAGCAGGAATCATTTAGATATCTTTTCCTGTAACAAGCCCTGTCTAGGTATTTCATTAACAGTTCTCATTGCCCCATCAATTAGTGTATGGCTGTAGCCCCTCTCAGTTAATCAATCAATCTTTATTTTACCAGGCAGATCATCATTGAGAGAATTCATTTACAAGGTGGACCTGGGCCAAGGAGAACATAAGTCAGCAAGAGCATAAGGGGGGTAGTTGGAAGAGGTAGATGGCAGAAAAGAAGAGGAGGTAACAGCAGCAAGTCATAAAAGATGAGAGCTGAAGAAGAGTGCAAGCATATAAAGCTCCAGACATGAAGGTGGTTGAGGAAAGCAGTTACAAGTATCTTTAATAGAACATATAAGCAGAGTTTTAAAGGTGGCCATTTTAACAAAATTGGATAGTTTCTGTTTTTTTTTGGAGATTATTCCAAAGTACAGGAAGGGCATGGCTCATAGAAGATCTGCCAAAGTGCGTTCTGATTCTAGGGGTATCGAGAGAGATGTAGGAGTGGCTTCTCAGGGAGTAACGTCCAGGGGTACTAGTTACCAGTCAATTGGAAATGTATTGGTGGAGCTTGTTAGTAAGTGCTCTACAGGTCCAAGTAGCTGCGTTTTTTAGTCTTCTGGATTTAAGTGACTTCCAACCAAGCTGGGAATAGAGGGAGCAACGATAAGTAGAGTACAGTGCTCCACTAATAAAATCCTACCGTTCTGTTAAATACAGGGTATCGAGCTTGGTTAATGCAGTGCTGGTTCCATGACTATAAAGAAAGTTGGCATAGCCCAGGAAAGGGAGAAAAGTAGTTTGCACCAGTCTTGTTTTGACATCCTGTGTCAGTAAGTGTTTAATTCGAAAAAAGAGACCTACTCTTTGTTTTAACTTTTTTGCCAGTTCCTCCATATGATCAGAGATGGAAAGTCTGAGGTCAATCCAAAAGTCCAGATATTTAAATCTGTCCACTAACTCCAGTGGTTCCCCCAGGAAGGTTGTGATTTGTGGTCTGACACCTAAAGGACAGTGCTTTATTTGAGTTGACATGTAGGGAAAAGAACATGGCTTTGTTTTTTTAGCACAGAAGTTCTAAGTGCTGGAGGTTTTGCTGTAACAAGTTAAATTCATGTTGCAGTTCCTCCCAGGCAAGTTCAAGGGTGGGCCTGGCGATGTAGAGGACAGTATCATCAGCAAAAAAGTGGACATTTACAAAATTGATACCAGAGTTGATATTACAGTACAACCTTGATTATCTAAACTCATTGGGGGACATAAGGTTAGTTCAGATAATCGAGGGTTTCGTAAAATTGAGGGTCCCTCACACCATGTTCCTATTAGGTCGGGGGACGTGGTACAAGTTCGGATAATCCAGAGGTCTGCATAATGGAGGGTCAGATAATCGAGGTTATAACCTTGCTGATTTTATCTGATTACTGCTTTTATCATTTATTTTAGTATGTTTTATGCCTATGTACAAGCGCTTTGATACATGCTCTTGGTGGGCCGACACACTGGGCCTGCTGAATGTAGTTCTGAAGTAGCTCTGCTGTACCGACTGTTTGTTTTTGATTCTAATTTTTATTTAACTGTCTTAGTCTCTCCATTATCGCTATAATTGTTTAGTTGTACAACTGAGTGTAAACTCCACTTTCCCAGCTTTGGAGCGTTGTTGAAGTCACTCGACCAGTCACAGAGTGTGCAGTGGGCTGTGCGATCTGCTGCCCAAAGTTGGGAGGAAAATGCGTGAGCTGGTGGAGAAGAGGTTTTGACTGTGCAATTTTTTAACTCAGCCCTCTGATTAGGAGTTTGCTGAGGAGTGAAACAATCATGTTGAGGTGTGCAGCAATAGGAACTCTCGGCTGAGAACAAGGAGTGAATATGGGAGGAGCATTGCGAGTCTGTGGAGAACAGTTCTCCAGGACTGTGCTATGGTGTATAATAGCCTTTTGACTGGGAGTCTGTTAGGGAGTGAGGAAACTGTGCTGTGCCATGCAGCAGAGGGTACACTTGACCAAGACCATGGAACGGAGATTTTGAAAGGGGAGCTGCATCGGCTGATGGCCTAACTGGATTTATTGTGGAGGAGCTTGTTTTAGATTAACAATTGAGACTGCTGTGGAGTTTTGCCAGACCTGGACAGTATTACCCTGTAGTTGTGGGTGGTTAGCTGCTGACGGCTATTTCTGCCTGGGAGGACCAGACCTGGATTGACTGGGAAGCTGGTCGATGGTCCTGTGGTTGTCCAAGGCCCCTCTTTGGCCAGCTGGTGGGCTAGTGCAGGCGGGGTGCTGAGGTGGTGGGACAGTAATTTCTAGCAGCAGCCCCTACAGATAGGGCTTTTAGGGTGTTTGGTCCAGTTTCCAAGAAATATTTGGACTGTTACAGGGTGTTTTCATGCCAAAGAAGACTTGGATTATACCGAGAGGTTTTCTACCATAAGGAGACTATCTACTGGAATCTGAGGTGCCAAAATCTCAGATATGTGATCAGAATGCATTTTTACTTTCTTTATAAACTTGTTTGGGCAGTGAGAGTGCCTGGTTTATTTTGACTCCTTGGTAGTGAGAACACCTGGGGGTCAAAACTATATTAAATACTGTGTCCACTTAGCCCACTTTTTATATGTTTCTCTTTAGACCCTTTATTAAGACTTTGTTAGGGTCTCCGAATCTAAATAGGATAAATGGGGTTTTTGGTAATTTTCCAAAACTACTGGCTTATGCGAACGATCTTTGTTTATTTTTAAAGGATGGTAATTCTATTATTTTAGCTTGTGAATTAATAAAAGAAGTTGGTAAAATAACTGGCGCTGGATTAATTTGAATAAAACACATTGTTTATGTGTAAATAGTTTTCCTCCAGAAAATGAAATTGTGGGAGGTTTCCCTGTAGATATGGTTCCTTGTCAAATATTAGGAATATATTTTGGAGGTAATAATATGACAGAATATATTTGGCAAAAAGCTTTAGATAAAGGACAAAAATTGGTGACAAATTGGAATAGATGGAAATCATCTAGATTGAAACGAGTGTATTTGATAAAAACCTTTTTGCTTCCTGTATTTTTGTTTTTAAGTTCTGTTTTTCTTTCACCACGAGTTTTGGAGTCGCGATTAATGGGATGCTTTTTTAGCGGATTTTAGGGGAGCCGTTTAAATCCGTTTCGACGAAAAGTACTATATTTATCAATAAAGGATGGGGGAGTTAAGATGGTTAAGCTGGTATTATTTTTTTTCTCTGTTTTTTTATGTTGTGATATTGTTCCAATAATTAAAGGGGGTACTCAAGATTGGAACTGTTTTGTATACAGACATGTATCCGGTGTTTTGTTAGAATGGAAATCGGGATCTTTTCAACATAAAAATAAAAGACGTCCTAGATTGGCGAAGGTATGGGAAGATTTTTTTGGTAACATTAAAATGTGGCAAATCAGTTGGAATTCAGTTACAATAGTTGCAAGAAAATCTTTTTATTTGGAGGTTCTCCAAAGGTGTTTTTTGGAAATTCCATTTTCTAACTTTTCCTCGATCCATCAGAAAAATATATCAAATTATATCTCTGATCCAAGAATACCTAAACATATTTGGGATACAGTATGGTTAGCTCTCCACAATAAAGTTAATGTACATAGTAATCAAAAACAGAAAAACATTCCAGATTGATATTGCCCAAGGGAAGGGTGTATTGAAGTCTTAGAAACAATGTTGCATCTTTATTTTGATTGTTCATATGCAACAAAATTCTGGGATGTAGTTAAAAACCATTGGAAGAATAATGTTTTAGTTCCTCCAGCTTTGGAATTATTGTTTTATGGGATCTCTAATATACCAATGACTAAAGAAAGTCTCAGCACTTTAAGAATAATATATGGTCATTTACTATACTGGTTATGGATAAGTAGATGTAGATTGTTGCTACAACAACAACATATTTCTCCTGAAGAGTTATTATATATGGTAAATTCTGATTTAAATCGTTTAAAACACACAGAAGCTTTACATTTTAGTTCTACTTTTTGGGATCAATTATGGAGTGATTATGAATTTCTATAAAGTGGGTCAGAATTAATAGTTTCAAAGGGTTAAAGGAGTCTAGAAAAAAACTTATTGTGTTACGTGTTTTTATGTTTGGACTGTATATTTTTCATATTTCTTTATGTTAGATTTGAGCTATGAGTTTAAATGCACTTATAAATTGGATTATATATTATTAATGGAATGAATTTGACAACTATAAAGGTTTTCTCAAAAAAGGGGGAAAAGAAGAAAAAAGGGGGTAGGGTAAAGGGGGGACAGCCTCGCGAGATGTAAAATTTGTTTAATCATGTTTATAATGTTTTTCCTTATGTATGAATTAATACTTATTTCAAATTCTGTTTTTTTTTTAATGATATGTTATGAAAGTTATTTTTATGTGTAAGGTTATTGTATGAATTAATACTTATTTATGTTTTGCATCTATCTTTCTTTCTTATGGTTTTGTGCAATATACTATTGATTTGTACATATTTTGTTATGATTTTGTTTTGATTTTAATAAAATTCCCATACTCTGTGGTAGGGTAAGCTGCTGCGCTGTCTTGCTGCATGGCAGACATTGGTCAGGCTTTGGAAGTGATAGACATTGCTGCTATGGAGCAGCCTGTGGGTTTACTGCAAAGTGCTGTTCACGCTGTGAAGGATGGAGTTTGTCCTGAGTTAAACAGTGATTCGCATGGAGGATCCCATGCATTGGGAGTGCTAGAATCTAGAGTCCCTCTTACTTCTCCTTTGGATGATGCTCCTAGTTCTGCTGCTTGTGATACTGCTGTTCCTACTGTTCTGTAGGGCTCAACTGCTGTGGCAGAGCCAGCTCTGAATGGCATCAGTGATGGTCGAATTCCTAGCGCTGACATGGTGCAAGATGGAATGCGGATGCAAACCATGACTGACACTGATGTCAGTTGTACGAAAGGGCAAGCATTGCTCGATGCTGGATGAATGTATGTCAATGGAAAGTGGATGCCTGACTCTAACTGGGAGTCTTTTTCATCACCACGGATGGGATCTTTGAACTCTGTGGCTGCTGAACTCTCTACAGGTCAGACTTTTTCTACTTCAGGGCTAAATGTTTGCTGGGAAGGGGTTCCAGAAGATCTCAGCCCTAGTCCTGATAATGACTCTCATATTCCTCTGGCTAGTTCACCCCCCACCTTCCCATCAGAGAGATTCTGGCTGACAAGGGCCTCGCTATTCTGATTTTTTTTAAAATAATAAGTTAGAACAGGCCCCTCGCTGCAATGCAGTACGGCTGTGGTATCAAGGTGGCATGTCTGAACACCCTGATCGGACTTTTGTTGCTCATAAGCTCCTGAAAGAATCTATGATGTTTCTTGCTTCTGATATCTATGCTTTAATTAATGTTCATGAAGAGGACACTTTTGATATTAGTTTTCAGACTTTTGCAGGGCTAGACAGATTCTGGCAACTCTATGACTCTTGAAAAGCTTCTCCTTTATGGGATCCTTTTTTTGCTATTCGCCTTACTAAACCTCTATTCAAAACTGAACATATTGGCCCAGATATTCAAACTGCACCCAAAAAGTGTGCAACAGCAGGAGCAAGCACAAGTCCACTGTGCCCATGCACAAGAAGTGCGATATTCAAAAACTGTGCAGGTAAAGATGCACCTGCAGCACACGACTGAATATCACACCACCTGTGCCATAGCGCAACCAGGGATGTTCAGTGGAGCAGGGCAGCAGTGCAACAGCACAACCAGGGATGCGCAGGGACAGGACGCAGGGACCCACCACCCATGCCACAGATGGGCAGAGGAGCACACAGAAGAACAAACATCGCCCCCCCACACCCCATGCAGTGCACAACCGGTGGAGAGCTGGAATAACTACCAGCCCATGGATACCAGCAACAAACCCACAGCTGGGGCATGGTGCTCCAGCACATCCCCTGGCAAGCTGTGACTGGCACACAAGGAGGGCCGACCACCCCATGCCACACCATTCCACCAATGCAGAGCACACCCTGTACTGTGATCCCCAGACACCCTACCCAGGAGCAGTGTCCACCAGTGCAGGACACCTCATGCATGCCACCACCCCCACTGTGACAATGCAACCCTGTGCACCACAGAACCATGCAAGGCAGCCCCGCCATGAGCACCCGTCAATGGGTGGCAGCAAACAGTGATGCAACGACTGCATACACAGTGCCACCACGCACATCCCCCCCGAGGTACAACTGAGAGAATGACCATGCATCGGCACACGAGGTACCCCACACGTGACAGGGCATGCCCTGACCCCACCACCAGTGGTACAGCACCCTGCACACCCTCCCAAGGACACACCCTGACCCAGCACTGGCCACAACAGCCAGTGCAGACAACCACAGTGGTGCATGGAAGCATGTGCCCCACAGGATGCAACACAGTGCATGGACAAACACCCACCCATACCCAAGGGCACACCAACACAGGGACACAATAGCGGGGCAACCAATCCCCCAGCATGTGGCCACAGAAACCATGTACACATGGCCAGCACCCCTCCATGGCACAAGAGTGCCAGCCACCCTGCGCAGGCACCATGGAGCTGTACGCCACCAGCATGCACCCGGAGCACAAGTGACAGACGGTGGTGCACATCCCCTTTGACACACACAAGTGACAGCATGGAGGTAGGACAACAACAGTGGAGGACACAGTGTCACCCGAGGCAGACATGCACCACACCAGTGACAGGAGGCAACCCGGCATTGTGCCGGGTACAGTGGCTGTCCAGCATGGACAGCCACCACTGACATGCCAGCGCACCGTGCAGGTCACAGACATGCAAGGGTGTCAGCTGCACAGGACATGGACAGTCTAACAGGTGCACCATGGACACAGAGCATGCACCGTGGACCACTGCACATAGTCATCCAGTGCACAGGGAACAACATACACATCACAGACAGTGACTGATAGCTACTCCCACACCATAGTCATTTCCCCATGGACACACACACACGCACATGACTGCACCACCCCTGACACCTTGCACACCACTGCAGCTGAGCACCTATAGCCCACTGCAAATCAGAGACCACCACAGTAGGCATATCAAATCAAATGTATTGTAAAACATCAAACAAAACTATATACATATATTTACAAAAGGTTGGGGGGAGGGCCACAAACAAGGTGGGGGTGGGTAAGGGGCAGGGGTGAACAAATGGTTGAGGGAAGGAGGGATGTAAGGGTGGGTCCAGGGGGTAGGGGAAATCAGAGACATTAGTACACTCAGTGGGAACCCTGCTCCCCGCTCTGGCTGCTCCTCCCACCATGCCGCCGTTGTACTCCCAGCCAGTCTATCCTTGCAATGATCTCCAGGGAGGACCTGGCAACTTGCAGGATCTCCCGCAGCATCTCCCTGATTGCCTGCAGCTGCCATCCACCTAGGACAAGGGAGCAGAGTCAATAGGTGTGAATGCACAGCCCCATGCAGCCCACCCACTGTGCATGGCATACGGCTATGGGACATGCCTCTGTGATGGTGTGACCACCCACAGTGATCATGTCCACAAGACCTGCCCACCCAGGCACACACAGCCATGTGGACCGCTGCACACACCCACCGGCCAAGTCCTGCACAGCACCACCGTGGCTGTTCAGTGACATGGCTATGCGGTGTGAAGGCAGTGGTACAGCCATGTACCTGGTGCACACATGGACCACCATTGATGCACTCCCAGACATACAGTGCCACTGGACAGTGCTGACTGTACCAAGTTGCGTGCATTGCAGTAGTGTCAATGGGTGGTGGCCGTGCCCCACTGCCCGCCCTGTTACACAGCATGCAAAAGTAATCATGGATGTAAGGCATTTACCATCATCAGGCTGGTCCCTGTGCCAGTCTGGTCTGGCCGCCCTCTCGGCATGCTGTGGCTCATGGTGCAGCCTCCCCTCCCTGGTACACCGGCGCTCCTCTGGGCCTAGGGTGCAAACATGGAGAGAGGAACATCAGTACAATCCGGTAGCAAAGTCCCCCTTTCCCCTTGTGTGTACAATCCCACACTGCCAAACCCATCCTCCCCCCAACCCGATACCACCTCCATGGCCCACACTGGGCGGTCTCCCCATGTGCTGGACACATGCCACCATGATACCCATATGGACGTTATCAGTGTATGGATGGGGCACCTACCTGGCCATGGCACTGCGCCCCTTCTGGCATGTGCCCGCAGGTGGGCAAGCCTTTCCGGGTCCCAGCGCTGCAGGTCACCATAGCGGTGCCTGCACTGCTCCGCTGTCCACTTCATGCCAGTGGCCTCCTCCAGGGCCACCGCCACCTCCTCCCACACCGCACTCCTGGCGCTGTCTGGGAGTGCCTCTCCAAATAGGGCAGCAGCATGGGGCTCCATTAACTGCACCAGATTGGCCAGTTCCATTTAGCTCCAGATGGATGCCCGTCTCCGTGCCATCCTGCAATGTTTCAGTGTCAAAATGGCGCTCTGCAGCACACGTTCGCCACGTGCGGATGCTGTGCAGTACTGCACTGCCATTTCCCATCACGCTGTCACTGAACAGTGTGATAGAGGTGCACCCATGCAGACACATGGTGTCTGGGGGCAAAGGTCGGCACAGGGTGAGGGGTCTCTCGCGCACGGACCACCACTGCGCGATTGGTACTAACCGCGTGTAGCACGGTAGGGCACCTGTGTGCCACTTCCTGTAGCAGCCTACCGCACTGTGGCCCCAGTGTGCCTATGGTGCCCCAGTGCCAGAGCGCCATACATGTGAACAGCACAGTAGTGCCACTGGCACAATGGTGGCCGTGCCCTGCATTGCCTCCCGTGCACAGCATGTCAGCAGCGTGACAGGCGTTGGTGTCAGTACCCCGGGCATGCGCCATTCGGTGTCCCCTGCACATGTCACAGAAATGCGCCCTTGCCTGAGCACGTTCAACACAATTGCGCAACAGCGTGATATTCAGCCGGCATATGAAAATCAGCTAATCAGCTATTTAATGGCACAGATACCGCATTAGCATCCACTTAAAATTGCGCCTCACCTCATTTGCATGCATAGCGCTATATAAATGCGACATTGGACTGCAGAGGCCATAGTCTTTTATTGCAGTCTATTGTGGTGAGTTGCATGCTGTTTGGGAGTGTGGACTGTGGTGTGTGGGACATGCATGGGACTGCACAGTCATAGGTAACACCTGTCATTCCCACAGGGTCAAGAATGAGTGATTGTGAGGTGGAGGAAGAGGAACAGAGATGTGGGAGGAAGAGGAGGCCTAACTTCACCAAGGCAGAAACAGATGCCCTGTTTGAGGCCTACCTTGACCAGGAGCCGCTGCTCAGCGGACAGTGGGGAACACCACAGGCCCATGCTGCTGCATGGGGAGAGGTGGCACGTGCTGTCAACCTGCATGGCAGCCACCAGCAGTCCGTGCAGGAGTGCAAAAAGAAGATGGGCATGGAGAGGTGGAGGATTAAGGACAAGGTGGCTGCCATCAGGGCGGCACGGGCTGCAACCGGTGGGGGACAGCCGGCCATGCAACGCCTGACCCCACAAGAAGAGCGGGTTGTTGGCAGCATGTGGCGTTGTGCCATCGAGGGTGTTCCAGGTGGTGGATTCCAGATGGGTAGTAGCCCGTCACTGCATGGTAGGTACTGATCTGTCACTGGGGGGGAGGCAGGGTAGGGCAGATATATTAATGCTACTGTGTTCCCTTACAGCTCCTGAGCATCTACATGGGTTAGCGGTGGTGGACTTCTCCACAGAGGGTAATATCATGGACATAGAGGAGGGCCCATCCACCTCCACAGGTGTCCGAGGGTCAGGGCAGCAGTGGGCCCACCTGGCTGTCCGGACTGATGTTGGTGGGGCAGGTGCGGAGGAGGACCTGCCTGTGTCCCAGAGTGCCAGCGTCCATGGATGCCATCATACTGAGACTCGGACTGGTGCCAGATCCGTCACTGATGATGATGGAGCTCACTTCATGGACAGTGATATGTGTGGGCTGCAGGATGGCCACACAGCAAGTAACAGCATGGGCATGGCCGTGGGTGGTGCCACCGTGGAGGCCTGCGTGACATCACAGTCCCAGCCTGTGCCTGTCTGCACCAGTGGGACAGCACTAGTGTGTGTCCAGGATGGTGGGGCTGTTGGAGCTGCTGCAGCAGCACCGTTAAGCCCTGAAGAGTGGCAGCCGGAGGGGCAGTGTCAGCAGTCGGCCAATGGCCACGGGGGTACAGTGTCGGGTTGGTATCAGTGCACCACCTGTGGACATGCCCAGGCATGGCCCTGGTGTGCAGCACCCACCCTCAAGGGGTGCTGCCCATCAGGGCCACGAACACCATGAGGAACAGCATGCCGATCAGACAGATGACCTCGTAGAAGAGCACACCCGCATACTCCAAGATTCAGTCGATCAGCAATTGCGGCTTGTGATGGCGGTGGATGCACTCAGTGCGGCCCTGTACCAGGCAGAGGAGCAGCGCAGCAGGGACACCGGTCTGCTCCTGGCAGGGTTGGACCGGATATGGAAGGATGTGACCACTGCCACTGATAGGCTGACACAGACAATCACAGCTGCCATGGCCACAGTGGACACACAGTTATTTGCCCATGCATCGCAGACACCACACAGTGCAATGTCCTCCCTCATTCCTGGCATCATGCGACACCCTCCTTGTCGACACCGGGTTCAGCAGTGGGCATCCTGAGCACGCCTGGCGCAGGCATGTTCAGTGTGCTGCAGAGCCCTGCGTGAGCACGGTCGTGTTCACACAGCGAAACCCCTGGGGGACCATCGGTGCCACCCCATAAGGCCATTGGTCAGCCTGTCACTGCTGGCGGGTCTCGGCGGGGCCGGCCATGCATCCATGGTGGCCGTGGCACTGTGGCGCATGACTGACCTGTCTCCCACCAAGGCTACTGTCTGACGCTGCCCTGTGTGCAGTGTGTTGTTCAACGTGCAATGCACGGGTGGGGTAGCCATCTTCGCAACACACACACACACACACACACACACGCTCCATCTGCACACCCTTCCGCTGCTGTCCGCTGTGGCATGTGCATGATGATGCCTGTGTTGCACTGTCCGCCACTGTGCAGTGGTGCCTGAAGGCCTGACACACGCACAATGACAGGCACTGGACGGGTGGTCTGTGAACGTGTGTGGCTAGGGGTGGTGGTTGGGGTCGGTCTGCCTCCTACCCTTTGTGCATGTCGTGTGTGTGTGTGTGTGTGTGTGTGTGTGTGTGTGTGTGTGTGAGACCACGGCCATGTTAGACCTTGCCCATCCCTGACAGCGTGTGCGGTTCCATGCTCGGCCAATTCCCTTTACAACATGCACCCCTGGGGTTTGTCCATGCATGTTTGTGGGTTGTGCCCTTGCCACTGGTGGTTACACATGGCCCCATGACTTACCTGGGTTGGTTGAAGTGGTCCTCCGTGATGGTGTCCCGGTGCAGCTTTGCCATCCAGATCAGTTGGGGGTTCCTTCGACCAAGGGGGGGGCTACCCATCACCATCTTCACCAGCATCCTCATCATCCCCATTGCTGTTCCCGTCTTTGACCTGTACAGCTATCCCACAGTCGTTGGCCATGTTGTGCAGGATGCAACAGGCCAGGAATAGTCCGCAGGTCTTTGAGGGCTGTACTGTAGGACACCGCCAGACGTGTCCAGGCAACGGAAACGTGCCTTCAGCATCCCGAACACCCGCTCGATGACATTGCGTATGGTGGCATGTGCCTCATTGTAGCATTGCTGCCATGGGGTCGCAGGCCGCCGGTATGGTGTGAGCAGCCAGGGATGGAATGGGTATCCACTGTCACCTGTGTGTAGAGGGTGGACAATAGTTTGGTCATCAGCGTTGCCCTGCCATGGGCCATCTAGGCCAGTAACCATGTCACCTCTGACTATGCCCCTCCCAAGCTCCATGTATTTCTGTGTGATTTGCATACTCACCCACTAGGTGGCCAGTGGGGATGTCCCCACTCTCGAACCTGTGGCACAGTGCAGACTGGTGCCAGATGAAGGCATAATGTGCTCCCCCAGGATGCGTGGCACAGACATTGATTATGCACCCCCTGACATCACACACCACCTGGCAGTTGATGCTTGCATACCCCTTCTGATTTATGTATGAGGCCCCTTCGGAGGCCAGGTGGCGTGCGGATGGCCACATGGGTGCAGTCTATTGCCCCGAGTACACCAGGCATATGTGCTACCCTATGGAACTCCTGTATGTTTGCTGTGCGCTCCACCAGTGTGCTGGGGAAATGGATGTACTCCGCAGCATGTGGCAGCAATGTGCTGAGGAATTGGATGAGAAGGCATGATGCGGCCGACTGGGTTATGCCTGTCATGTCCTCCGTTGAACTCTGGAAGGTACCCGTGGTGAGCAGGCACATGACAGCTGTCACTTTGGTCTCCACTGACAGAGCATGGCTCCGTCGTGTTGGTGCCTGCATCACATCACTGCACAGCTCACAGAGCCACCTCAGGATTGCCCGGTTCAGGCGGTACCGGCCCACGATCTCAGTATCAGTGTACAGCTCAAAGCTGGTGCAGGCTCAGTACTGCCTGTTGGGGGCATACTGCTGACGGGCCTTTCCACGTCCGTGCCCCCCTGCTGCCTGCCTTCTCACCCCTCTCATTACTGCCTCCATCTGAATGGTGGCACTGGCCATGTCCCTGGCTTGTGTTACCCCCCCGGCAGCTGTTTTACTGTTCCCCCCGCTGTCCTTACTGCTACTCACCCTGCACCGGGAACACCTCCCAGTAGTGGCCATCCTGCCCACTGTATGTGCCCTCAGTGCTGTGTGGCACTTCCCAATTTTGTCCTACGCAGTGGCACAGGCTCCCCACATCTTCCCTGTTCCTGGTGGTTCCAGGTGCTCTGTCCTGCTCCTGCCCTGCTGACAGTTGCTGTGTGCCTGCTTGCAGTTCACCAATATGTGGCTTCCCTGTAGTGTTCTTGCACCTCTCTCTTGTTCCTTTTTATTTTGGATCATTTCCGCTATCGTGCAACTTCTGCTTGCTCCCCTATTGCGCATGGCGCATGTTGTTGAATATCGCACTGCACCATTTATTCATGGTTCCTCCCCCTTCAGTTGCACATGAATTCATTACCATTGCGCTCTTGCGCATTGTGATTTGAAGGTGCATCTGCCTCCCGCTGAATATCGCACAATGGCGCATTTTCGGACTTGCGCTGGTGCATCCCTGTTGCGCATGGAGCAACACTTTTGAATATCTGGGCCATTATGTTTAATGAAGGGATGAATGTAGGAGATATACAATTCTAGCTAGAGCATAAATGTACTGTCCTAGGCCCTCCTACAGCTGTTATTGACAATGAGGGAATTTGGACGGGCAGCTGGAAATTTAAAGTCAAACTACATATTATTGAAAATGACTTTATGCACATTCCTAACAGTTTTTTTCTGGGAAAGGATCAGGGTGTTTGTTTATACCCAGGACAGCCTAGGATCTGCTACAAGTGTGGTAGCCGCACACATCTTAGTAGTGTTTGTGACAAAGTTAAATGTGCTTTGTGTGGGGACTTTGATCACGATAGTGGGGTTTGCCGAAATGTCTACAAATGTAAACTTTGTGATGAGCCTGGACATGCCTACCATCAATGTCCTTGGGCTGGGCAGAATAGACAAGATGGGATTGATAAGGATGACCTTATTAACAAGGCCCAAACTGCATATAGGCCTCATACGGCACCTCAAGATGCTCCCCCCCGTTGAGTCTTATTCCAGGCCTTCTTCTGATACTGGGCCTGAGGTTTCTCAGCCTTCAGGGACTGCCCTTTCTGCAGAGGCAAGGGATTGCATGCCTGGCCCTCATATTACTGACCCTGTGATGTCTGAGCCTATGCCTCCCCCTAAACCTGAGTTTCAAACTCCACACCCTATAAGAGTTACTAGGGCATCTAGTAAACATGTTCCTCTGGTTGTACCTCTCTCTCTAAACCTGTTTCATGTCTTACAAGATCAGGATGGGTATTCTGAATCTGATATGTCTACCAAATCTGGGGTTCACTCTGAAATGGAGCTGGAGGAGGAAGGGGGAGTAGACATTGTGGTCCCAAAGAAAAAATTTGGTAAAAAAATGAAAAAAAGATAAGTCTTAAACTCATATGACATCCTTACACCTCATCTCACTCAATTCCTGCAGTATGAAGCATTTTAAGAAAGGATTGGCTTGCTTACATTACTGCAGGTGTTTAACTGTGGATATTACATTTTTGCAGGAGACTAGGTTTTCTTCCCTGCATGATTTTTCCTTGGCAAGGAAATCATAGATGGTAGGCCCTTCCTTTTGGTCCTTTGGGGAAGATGTAGCTGATGGTGTGGGTATCCTCTTTTCATACCCTCAAGTACAAATTTTGCATTTGGTGGACTTGTTACCTGGGCGGGTTTTATTACTGGATTGTATCTGTCTTGGGTATTCTTTGTGCCTTATTAATACTCATGCCCCTCAAACTAAAACGGCGTGCATTGAGTTATTTAATCTAATTAAACCATTTTTATTTACCAAATTGCATGTTGTTTGGGGAGGGGAATTTAATTGTAGTTTGGTTATTAAAGTTAAAGACAGTATTCAACGGAAAACGTATTTATTTATTTATTTATTGCAATTTTTTCACCAGGAAAGGCACACTGAGCAACAAGATGCTTGTCTCCTGGTGTGACTTGGGGGGGGTACACATGGATATGATAACACACAGGTTATCAAGAGAACAGTTAAAAGAAGCAAATAAAAAGTAGCATAAGGATACACGATTGCAAGAATATACAAGCAGCGCACATTGAATGCTTAGGATATTATAGTATCAAATAACAATTTTTGTGACAAGAAGCAGCAGACAAGGTAAATTAGCACAGTAGTAACAGCTGTAAACAACAGAGGACTTATGTCACAGTTATACAGTACATAGAGCAAAATAGGCCCAGGACATAAGTGCAAGGTTGGGGTTTTATGCCAGTTTCTGTATCAAGGCTAAGACCACTGGTCAGGCATTGGGGAGGGGATAGTGGGGCATGGCAGGTTTAGGGACAGGAGCAATTTGTAGTAAGGAAGTTTGTTAGGGCGGTAGACAGAAATTAGGAAGAGGAGGAGTGCCGAATTTGCGTTGGGAGGGCATTCCAGAGCTTGGGTAGCCGGTGTGAGAAGGCAGCTTGTCCAGCAGAGGTCTTCCACCTAGGGACTGAAAGTTGACGGGAGTCACTGGATCTAAGATGATGGGAGGGGGTGGGGCATCTGTGAGCATGGTGGCAAGGTAGGAGGGGATGGACCCGAGCCATAGGTTGGAGACAAATTTAGCACAGTGAGAGATGTGGCAGTTTTCGAGGGGCGGTAGTGCCAAGGCTCAGTAGAGGTCACAGTGGTGGGTGAGGGGAGAGGCATTGAGAGCAAAGCAGCAGAAGGCCACTTTGCTCTCGATGCCTCTCATGCTTTGCAAGATACTATCCAGACTGCTGCCATGAACGATACTTATCATTTCCTCTCCAGGGATACTGGGGTTACTTATAGAAGGAGTGTGTTTTCCTCCAGAATTGATTTTTTTTTATCCAAATATCTTTTCCCCCTGAAATTTCAATTGCATCCGATTGAAATTTCAGATCATTTGACTTTATGTTGTATAGTTAGTTTGTCTACTATTCCTCCCAGGTTTCCCTCGATGGCTAACCAATGGAAGTTGAACTCTTCTTTATTAGGACTTGTGGATTTGAAAGCTCAATGCTCATATGTGTTCCAATCTAGATTATATGTATTGGATATGTATGACACCTGGAGTTCTTGGTGGGTAGATACTAAATCTAGTCTTAAGCATTTTTTTATTCATTTCGGTATATCTCGGAAACATGATGACTATCTTAAATATTTATGGTTCCGGAATCAGTATTATCGACTTTTGTCTTTGCCCTCTATTTCTGATGCCCAGATACAACACCAAATTACTGATATTAAGGCTAAAATGAGGCAATAGCAATATGATAGGGCGCTTTCTCTGCAGGCAGAAATGCGTTTTGGTCTGCAGAAGACTTCTTCTGCAGGTCCTTTTTCTGCTTACAAGAAATCTGAGGACTGTAAATTAATGGAGGGTCTCTTTGATTCTAATGGGGTTTTAAAATATTCTGACATAGAGATGTTAACTATTATGGAGCATTTTTTGCATAAACAGCATGGAGGACCTTTTTTCTCCCCCTTGAAGTGGATTGAGGTTTTTCATTTTTCACCTCCTGGTATTACACCTGACCAGGTCTCTGATCTGGAGCGTCCTATTTTGATTACTGAAGTGACACAGGCCATTGCTCGATTAAAACTGGGGTTTCTCCTGGTGAAGATGGTATCACCAGTGAATTTTATAAACACTATTCTGTTGAACTTAGTTTGGTTTTATGTGAGCTATATAATAACATTTTACAAACTGGATGGTCCTTTCCCCGATTTTCTGTCGCATTGGTTGTTTTTCTATTTAAAAAAGGCTCTCAGAACTGTATAGGGAACTGGAGACCTATAAGTCTTCTTAACACTAACTATAAAATTCTGGCCTCTATACTATGCCATAAGTAACAAGCTATTGCAACTACCATTATTCATCCTGCACAAACTTGTTCTATTCCTAATAGATCTATTCAACATAATCTTGCTTTTCTGTGAAATGTGTGTACTTTTGGTGCTCAACATCAGCTTTCAGGATATTTGCTTGCCTTGTATCAATCCAAGGCATTTGATAAAGTCTCTCATGATTTTTTACATCTAATATTGTATAAATATGGGATTCCTGAAACTGGATCAGCCTTTTGTATCAATATGCTTTGCTATGTCCAATTGTAATTGGCCTCGTCGGGCATGGGATTTATAGTTATAGGGGGCTACGGCAGGGCTGCCCATTTAACCCATTGCTTTATACTTTTGCTTTGGATCCAGTGGTTCGGATGGTCATTCAGGATTGTAGAATCGGGGGCCTCTCCCCAGCTTTGGATTTATTACCGCAAAAATGTACAGTGTATGCGGATGATATTTGTCTTACTGTCCAGTCTGCTGATTCTATCTTGCACTGCATGACTGCTTTGGAAAGCTACGCAGGTATCTCTGGAGTGACAGTAAATATTTCTTGAGTACAGGGGTATATATGGGCTCTGGACCCTTTGTTCCCAATGTAGGTCCAATCCTGATCTCTGACACTGCTATTAAGATACTGAGTTGTTATTTCAGTAATGGGAATTTAGCAACCCTGAATTGGATTGAAAAACTTGAACTTGGAGAGAGAAAGGTACAGCAGTAGAAATCCTGGTCTCTATCAAAAAAGAAGAGAGTTCTAATTGTGAAAAATTTTTTGTTACCAATGTTTCTTTATATTAGAACTATTTTTCCTATCCCTTTAAATTTGGAAACAAGACTTTTAAGTTGTTTTTTTCAGATGGTCTGGGGCAGTAGATTGAATCCCATTAAGTGGTTTTTTACATATCTGCCTTTCCCACAGGGAGGCCTGGGAATGATTCACCCTGTAGTTTTTATTTTTCCATTTTTTTCTTTTCCAATTTTGGTTTGGGAAACATGCACCTTTGGTCTGATTGAAATTCCTATTTTTTAATGAATTTGTTTTGAGATGGGATACAGCTTTTCCTTGGTTGCTCCCAGCTCTTTCATTCCCTGAATTTGCTATCCCTGCTTTGAGAAAATTAAATTGCTGGAAGGTAATAAAATTGATGTTACTTACAATGACTAGAAAATCCTTATATAAAGAAATCATGGCACAAAATTTTACAGTCTGAGTGGATTTCCCAAAATGCTTGCCAACTAAATTGGGTTTGGCTCTGAGATTACTCACCGATAAGCAAATTCCTGTTGCTATGTGGGATGTCTTGTGGCTTAGTTGCCATGGTAAGCTTGGGATAAAAGGGAATCTTAAGCATAAACCAATGGCTGACCGGCAATGTATTCGGCCGGATTGTACTGGAGTTTTGGAAACCATGGAACATTTTTATTTATTATGCCCTTCTACTACTGAGTTTTGGCGTGCATTAATTGATCGTTGGAAATGGAGACCTGTGTTTAATATTACATATGAGGCTCTTATTTTAGGTAACTATTCTGGATTTTCTGCTCAATATCATTTTAGTACTCTGAATGTAGTATTTGCTTATCTCAAATTTTAATTTATGGCAGTCTCGATGTCGTTTTTCCTTGCAACATGTTAATACCCCTGTATTGCTTTTGATTATGCAAATTGAAAATGCCCTATGACAGCAAAAGGAGACAGAAAGGGCTGTTTTTTCGTAGGACCTTTTTCAATCTTATTGGAGAAATATTCCATGGATTTAAATATGTTATTTTTTTCATTTTTCTTTTCTCTTTTTTTGTATAGAATTGTTCTATTTCTGTTGTATTTTCTTTTTTGTTGACTTATGATGGTTGCAGTGATGTTATTGTTTTCTTAATAAAAATTCCCCTACTCTTTTTGATAAGTGCCATGGGATCTTTAACATCCACCAGAACTACCACCAATCCAAGCAGATGAGACCTCAGTTTAACTTCCCATCCGAAAGACGGCACCTCAGAAGTTCAGCACCCCTCTCATGCTGCACTACAGTGTCAGTACTGGGATACTAACACAAGTGTCAGATGTGGGAATTGAACCCACAGCCCTCTGATCTCCCGGCCTCAGAGGCAAGTGTGCTACCTACTGAGCCACTGACACTGCTATGCTTGACGACTGGCTCACTTTACAAGCCCAGGTGTCGGCCGCCATCAGGACTTCCTTTTATCATCTTAGGAATATCTCCAGGATTAAGCACCTGGTTCCGTCCGGGGAATTGCCTACATTGGTCCATGCTTTTGTGACCTCGTGCCTTGATTATTGCAATTCCCTGTACTTAGGGCTGCCTGGGGTTGATATCTGCCACCTGCAGCTCATGCAGAATGCAGCAGTATGATTATTGATGGGAGCTTCTCGAGCTTCCCATATTACTCTTGTGTTGCGCGATCTGCACTGGCTGCCGATTAGGTGGTGGATCACCGTTATAGTGGCATGATGGTCTGCATCTGTCCAGGAAGGGAAACAAGCTCCTAGGTGACAGGTTTAAAGGCTTCCTTGGCAAGTGTTTAAACTACCCAAGGGGGGAGGTGCTGATAGGAAACAGGAAAGTTCAAGCCTCCCCCCATAAAACATGGCAGGTAGTAGGGTCAACACTGAGGTACAGAGCTTGACAGAGGGCAGGACAGGGGTAAATGGAAAAATAGACAAGGGCAATAAGAGCAGGGATGGGGTAAAAAAGGATAAAAACCAACATTAAATGGAGGGCAATGAGTACCAATGCCCATAGTCTTGGAAACAAGCTTCCAGAGCTAGTAGCCCTGATGGAAGAGGAACACTTGGATATTGTGGCAGTCACAGAAACATGGTACATGGAGAACCATGACTGGGATGTCAACGTACCAGGGTACACAATCTACAGAAGGGACAGGGAGGGTAAAAGAGGAGGTTGAGTAGCTCTCTACATAAGGGAAGGGATCAAAGCTACAGAACTAAAAAGTTAAGGGGCAGGACAAGAGGCACTCTGGGTCACTTTGGAGACAGGGAATGGCATCACAATCTGCACAGGGGTTGTATACAGACCCCCGTCTCAAGGGGAGGAAATGGGCAAGAAAATGATAGAGGGCATTCTCAAAATGGCTGAAAAAGGGGGAGATACTGTTGATGGGGGACCTGAATATGCCAGATGTTAACTGGATGACATGGACTGCAGCCACATCCAAGAGCAGGGTCATTCTTGATGCCCTACAGGGGGCATGCCTTAAACAGTTAGTGGTGGAACCCACTCGGGAGGGAGCAATATTAGACCTGGTACTCTCAAATGGAGAGAGGATCACAAATTTAGAAGTCAGTAGACATCTGGGAACAAGTGACCACTGCACAGTGTGCTTCACAATAAACACAACCGTGGAGACAAGCCATACAAAGACAAGGATACTGGACTTTAGAAGGGCTGATTTTGGCATAATGGGTGAATACCTGAGGAATGCATTAGCAAATGGCCAGAAAGGAGGAGTGGAAGAACAATGGAGAAAAAATCAAAACTGCCATCATGGAGGCAACAAGCCTTTGTGGGAAACAAATGAAGAAAACAAAGCGGAATAAAAAAAACTAATATGGTTCTCAAAAGAGGTGTCAGGGAAGGTTAAGGAGAAAAAGGCTGCATTCAAAAAGTATAAGAAATCACAGAAGGAGCACGACAGGGAACTGTATCAATTAAAGCAGAAAGAAGTGGGGAGGGCAGTCAGAAAAGCAAAGGCCCAAACCGAGGAAAAGATAGCGAACTCAGTTAAGAAGGGGGATAAAACCTTTGATAGGTACATTAGGGAGCATAGAAAGGTTAAGGGAGGGATAGTGAAGATTAATAAAGGAGAGGGGGAGGTGGGCAGAGGGAAGCAGTGAAAAGGCAGAGATACTGAATGAATACTTTTGCTCAGTATTCACAAAACAAGAAGAGGAGGAGTTACCTAAACCAAATGATAGAAGCACTCTGGGTAGTGGGGTTGACGCCAGTCCATTTACAGAAGAAAGAGTCCTGAAAGAACTCCTAAAACTCAAGGTGGACAAAGCAATGGGGCCTGATGGGATTCACCCTAGAATCCTAAAAGAGCTAAGGGAGGACCTAGTGACACCACTGACCACACTTTTTAACAAATCATGGGAGGATGGGGTGGTACCCAAGGACTGGAGGAGGGCAGATGTGATTCCCCCTTCACAAAAGTGGGAGCAAGGCAGAAGCAGGAAACTACAGACCTGTTAGTTTGACCTCAGTGGTGGGGAAAATGATGGAATCACTTCTGAAAGAAAAAAATGTTCAGTACCTAGAAGCCAGCGGGGCACAGGACCCAAAGCAGCATGGATTCACAGCAGGAAGGTCATGTCAGATGAATCTAATCAATTTCTTTAACTGGGTGACCAAAGTAATAGACCAGAGAGAGGGGCTGTGGATATGGCCTACCTAGAATTTAGCAAGGCATTTGACACAGTCCAGCACAAAAGATTAATAATCAAGTTAGCTAGCCTGGGAGTGGGTCCCAGGGTGGTAGCCTGGGTAGCAAACTGGCTGTACAACAGGACACAGAAGGTAATAGTGAATGGAACACATTCTGAAGAAAGGGGGGGTACTAGTGGAGTACCTCAGGGCTCAGTACTGGGTCCAGTCCTCTTTATTGTCTTTATAGGTGACATTGCAGAGGGTCTGGAAGGAAAGGTATGCCTCTTTGCAGATGACACAAAGATCTGTAACAGAGTTGATACACAAGGTGGGGTAGAAAGGATGAGAAGGGACTTGGCAAGGTTGGAGGAATGGTCAGACATATGACAACTTAGATTCAATGCAAAGAAGTGCAAAGTAATACACCTGGGAAATAAAAATCCAGGAGAAGAGTACACAATAGCAGGGGAGGTACTAACAACAACAATAATGGAAAGGGATCTGGGTGTAGTCAATCAGATGACCTAAAGGTGGGTAAGCAATGTGAGAAGTCAGTAAGGAGAGCCAGGGGATACTGGGATGCATAGGGAGGCATCACAAGTAGAAAAAGGAAGTGGTTATCCCTCTGTACAGACAGTTGGTGAGACCCCATCTGAGTACTGCGTGCAGTTTGGAGACCTCATCTATGAAGGACATAGACAAGATGGAAACAGTCCAGAGGAGGGCAACTAAAATGGTGCAGGGTCTACATCAGAAACCATATGAAGAGAGACTGAGAGAGCTTAATATGTATACCCTTGATGAAAGGAGGATGGGGGACATGATAGAAACTTTTAAGTACCTCAAGGGAATCAACAAAGTCCAGGAGGGTAGCATCTTTCAGAAAAAGAGATGTGTAAGAACAAGGGGGCACAATTTAAAGTTAGAGGGGGCGGTTCAGGGGTAATGTGAGGAAATTCTTTTTCACAGAAAGAGTGGTGGACGCATGGAACCACCTTCCTGGAGAAGTTGTGGGGTCTAAAACAGTGGGGGAATTCAAACATGCATGGGACAGACATAAGGCAATTATAGTGGGGGGTTGCAGGAAGTAGGCTGTTGGTTAACTAGAATCTGCAGCTTATCCAATAGGTAGGGAAATGGGCAAACTGGGTGGGCCAAGTGGTCCTTATCTGCCGTCAAAGTCTATGTTTCTATGTTTCTAAAGTCGGTCTACTGACTTATAAAGCCCTACATGGACGGGGTCCTGACTACTTGAAAGAGCTTCTTGTGCCTTACCGCCCGGTGCTACAGTTGTGTTCGGCAGATGAGGGGTTGCTACAGATTCCGAGGGTGTATTTGAAATCTTCAGGGCCCTGCATTTATGCACGTGGCTCCGACCCTCTGGAATTCTCCTACCCCATCAGCTTCAGGAGTGCACGACTGTGGGGGTTTAAACAGGCACTGAAAACCTTTATGGTGCCATGCCTTCTTTGGCGCCGATTAATTTGGATCCTCTATTTATTTTATTGCTATGTTTACAGTTTTTATCATGTACTTTTTATCTTTTTGTAAGATGCGATGATGGCTGAAAGGCGCGTGTGCAAAATAACATTTATTATTATTATTATATTTTGAAAATAGCTTTTTATAAATAAAAGTGACTTTGACTTTGACTTTTTCTTTGATATAAATTGCGAATAGTAACAGACCTAATATAGACCCTGTGGTACACATTTCTGAAGTGTTTTCAGAGGGGAGAGGTCCCCTTCCACCTTGACTTGCTACTGCTGGCCTATAAGGTAACAAGAGAACCATCGCACTACAGTGGAATTGAGACCATTGTTACATAGTATGAGCAGTAGTAGATCATGAGCCACCATGTCAAATGCCTTGCTCAGGTTGATAAATAAGGCACGCACATGGTTTTTAGAGTTGAGTACTAGTTGCCAGTCATTGGTCACCTTGGCTAGGACAGTTACCTTGCAGTGATTCAGTCTAAATCCGGACTGTCCGGGGTAAGCATGTTAAATGATTCTAGGTGATTTCTTAGTTGTGAATTAACTATTTTTTTCGAGTAATTTAGATGGGATGGGAAGGAGAGATATAGGTCTGTAGTTATTAAGGTAACTCAGATCACCTGACTTAAATAGCGGGATTGAATGTGCTATTTTCAACACCAATGGGAGAGCACTTTGAGCAAGTGACATGTTGAAGAGATGAGCGATGGGCACAGTCAGAACATGATAACCTAGTTTTAGAAAGAATGGATCAAGCTAATCAGCACCTGCGCTTTTTCTTATCTCAAGACCCAGCAGAAGATCTTCCACTTGCTTGAAAGTGATACGGCAGAATGAGAATGTTGCTTCTTGCATGGACAGCACTTATGGTTGGACAGGCCAAGTCAGGGACAATGGTCTGGGAGCTCAGTTTATTTGCAGGACAGGTATCGAAAGGTGATCCAGCTGTAGTGAAGTGATTGTTTAGGTCTAAAATAGACTGTTTACTAGTAGTGGTAATACCACCACATGAGATTTTATCAGGGAGAGAGTGTTAGCTGGACTGTGCCCTTCAATTTCCTTCAGTGTACTCCAGAACTTAGCAGGACAGTTAGATGAGGAGTCCAGTTCTGACTGGAAGTATTTGCTTTCTCAGCCCTTATAAACTTTGTGCCTGCCCTCAGAAAGCTGCTGCATGCCCAGAGATTTGACCGACAGCCCCAAGTGAGCTAAAAAGGTAAGGCTGTCTCCGCCTTCCTCTTCTCGGAGCGCAATTTGAATTTGGTGCCCCAGCTGTGTCCTTTTCAATTTTGGTGCTCTTTTTAACAAACTCTCTTTTGGTAACTGAGTCCATTTTCCTGTGCTTGGCTCTGCAGCTAATATAATTTGTTATCTCACATGTCTGTAAGTCAGCTAGTAATATATGTTTGATTTTGCTTGAATGTTGGCCTGCCTACTGTTTTTTAATTAAATTACCGCTTACTGCCTACCTATAGCATAATTAGGTTTAGCCAAAAAAAAAAGCTACAAGGAAAACTTCAGTTATATACAGTGGCGTGAAAAAGTATTTGCCCCCTTCCTGATTTTCTCTATTATTGCATATTTGTCACACTGGATGTTTTCAGGTCTTTAGAGAAAATGTAATATTAGATAAAGGGAACCTGAGTGAACAAATAACACCTGTTTTTTAATTTTTTATTTCACCTATTTAATGAAAAAAGTTAACCAACACCAACTGGCACTGTGTGAAAAAGTAATTGCCCCCTTACACTTAATAACTGGTTACGCCACATTTAGCTGCAATGACTGCAACCAAACACTTCCTATAATTCAATATCAGTCCTTCACATCGCTGTGGAGGAATTTTAACTCACTCTTCCTTGCAGAACTGCTTTAATTCAGTAACATTTGGTAGGTTTTCAAGCATGAACTGCTCGTTTCAGGTCCTGCCACAGCATCTCTATTGGGTTTAAGTCTGGACTTTGACTAGGCCACCCAAAGCTTTAATTTTACTTTTTTAGCCATTCTGATGTGGACTTGCTTTTGTGTTTTGTATCATTGTCTTGCTGCATGACCCAACCACGCTTCAGCTTCAGCTGACGAAGGATGACCGACATTCTCCTTAAGAATTTTCTGGTACAGAGCAGAATTCATGGTTCCTTTAATTTTGGCAAGTCATCCAGGTCCTTAGGCAGCAGCATCCCCACACCATCACACTACCACCACCATGTTTGACTGTTGGTATGGTGTTCTTACTGTGGAATGCTGTGTTTGCTTTACGCGAGACATTATGGGATCCATGTCGTCCAAAAGTTCCACTTTGGACTCATCTGTCCATAGAACATTTTCCCAAAAGGCTTGTGGATCATCCAGGTGCTTCTTGGCAAATGAGAGACAACATTTATGTTCTTCTTGGTTAGCAGTGGTTTCTGCCTTGCTACTCTACATGAAGCCAATTTTTGCCCAGTCTCTTTCTGATTGTGGAGTCATGAACACTGACCTTAGCTGAGGCAAGAGAAGCCTGCAGTTCTTTGGATGTTGTTTTAGGATCCTTTGAGACTTCCTGGATGATTTTACGCTGTGCCCTTGGAGTAATTTTGTGCAGGCCGCCCACTCCTGGGAAGATTCACTACTGTTCCAAGTGTTCTCCATTTGGAGATTATGGCTCTCACTGTGGTTCGATGGAGTCCCAGAGCCTTAGAAATAGCTTTGTAACCCTTTCCAGACTGAAAGAGGGCAACAAATTTTTCTGATCTTTTCAGGAACTTCCTTTGATCATGGCATAATGTGCTGGTTGAATCTTTGTGCTGGCAGCGGGACTCTGATGGTAAGGGCCAAAATAAGTGAGGTTTATATTGAGCAGGGCTGGCTGTAATCAAGCCTGGCTGTGTTCAATCAGCTGACAATTATCCTTTTAATTGGGTTGATTTAACTAGGGGAAATTACTTTTTCACACAGTGCCAGTTGGTGTTGGTTAACTTTTTTCATTAAATAAATGAAATAAGTAAAAAAAAAAAGTGTTATTTGTTCACTCAGGTTCCCTTTATCTAATATTATATTTTGTCTAAAGTCCTGAAAACATCCAGTGTGACAAATATGCAATAATAGAGAAAATCAGGAAGGGGGCAAATACTTTTTCACGCCACTGTATTTTGTACTGCCGTAGGAACTGATGCTTTTTTATCATGTTGTTACCTTAGTTCTGGGTCAGACATGTGTTTTTCATTTATCTCAAGCTCTAACAGTTTGATCTTATTTCCTCACCTATCCTGCTTGTTTTTACTCTCTCCTGTTCTTTTGCTTGTCCCCTCCATTTATTTTTAGCTCCATCATTTAGATCCTATTCCCTCTCCTATCCTCCTTCTTCTTTTTACTCTCTACTGTTCTTTTGCTTGTCTCCCTTATTGACTTCCTGCTCACCTCTGAACCTGCACCCACTCCCCACTGTTCTCAGCTCTCCAAGTGCTTGTTCCTTTGTCTGAATTGTGTCAGCCCTCCTACCATTTAAGTTCCCTGCTCATTTAACCTGCTTGGTGTAAAATTCAGTATACTCCTGTTCCCTGCAGACAGTACAGAGAGCTCTTATGGGTGACCCACCATGGACAGCTCCCCAAGCAGAGATGCTTCAGGACCCCCCCCCCATGCCTGCTGTCAGAAAGCTGCTGCAGGCCCCGGAGATTTGACTGACATCCCCAAGTGAGCTGAAAAGGTACAGCCGCCTCCACCTTCCTCTTCTTGGAGCGCAATCCCGCCGGCACTTTGTGCCGGCTCTCACCCACCCTATCTGGAAACTTTCTTTTATAGTCTTTCTAGGTCACAGGATGTACATGACGCAGCTGTGAGGCTCGGCTAAATGTTTAAATATCTACTTCTCCATTAGTTCCTTATTTAATCCTACCACTACAGGGACCACATCACATTTACATGAGGCTTGGTCTTCCTGTCCTTCTCTATTTCAAACATCCTTCTTTTATTTATTTTTATTTGAGAGATATCGGCATTACAACCTTTGAGTCAGTGACTCATTTCCAAAGACTCCATGTCATAACACATAAGAGGTACATACAAGGGATGATAACATATACACATTGGCCTGGATATTCAAAAGGGTTGCGCCATGCGCAACAGGGTTATGCATGCGCAAGTCCAAAATTGCGCCATTTTGCGATATTCAGAAGGAGGCAGTTGCACCACCGAAAACATGCTGAGCAACAGCGCAATGAAAATGAAGGCATGCGCAACCAAAGGGGGTGGATTCATGCATAAAGAGCGCAATGTGATATTCAAAGACTTGCGCAATGCGCAATAGCGGCACAGCCGGAAATTGCGCACTAGCGGAAATGAGCCAAAATAAAAAGGCTCAAGGAAGCGGTGCACGAACGCTACAAGGCTGCTGAGTGGGGGAGAGAGAGAGACAGACAGACAGACAGACAACAGACAGGCTAGGGCAGGCAAGGAAAGCATGGGCCATAGGCTGTAGAGCCCAGCGGGGGGTGCCCGGTGCAGTGGAAGTAGCAGTGAGGACAGCGGGGGTAACACAGCAACAGCAGGCAGGGGTGGTCCGAAGCCAGGGAGATGGACAGTGCCAGCTTCCACATGGAAGCTGTAATGAGGGGGGGGTGAGAATGCATGCTGCAGGGGGACGTGGCCGTGGAAGGGCCCGTCGGCGGTATGCCCCCAACAGGCAGTACCATGCCCGCATCAGCTTTGAGCTGTACACAGATGTAGAGATCGTGGGCTGGTACCACCTGAACAGGGCAATACTGAGACGGCTCTGTGAGCTGTGCAGTGATGTGATACAGGCACCCTCACGACGGAGTCACGCTCTGTCGGTGGAGACCAAGGTGACAGCCTGCATGTGTCTTCTCGCCACGGGCACCTTCCAGAGGCCAACAGGGGACACCACAGGCATCACACAGTCGGCCACGTCACGCATCCTCACCCAATTCCTCAGCGCACTGCTGCCACATGCTGCAGAGTACATCCATTTCCCCAGCACCACGGCAGAGCGTACAGCAAACATGCAGGAGTTCCACAGGGTAGCACGTATGCCTGGCGTGCTAGGGGCCATAGACTGCACCCATGTGGCCATTCGCAACGCCACCTGGCCCCGATGGGCACGCATATAGGAACAGAAAGGGCTTCTCTAGTGTCAACTGCCAGGTGGTGTGTGATGCCACTGGGTGCATAATCAATGTCTGTGCCACACACCCTGGCGGAGCACATGATGCCTTCATATGGTATCAGTCCGCACTGTGCCATCGATTCGAGAGTGGGGACATCCCCACAGGCCATCTAGTGGGTGAGTACACATGTATGGAATGCAAACTCGGGGCAAGGGTGGGAATGCCACAGGTGCCATGGTAGTGGCACACAGGGATATGGGCAATATGGACCTGAACATGAGACTGATCTCCACTATCTCCACACAGGTGACAGCGGATACCCACTCCAACCCTGGCTGCTCACACCGTGCCGGCGCCCATGACCCCATCGCCTTAGCGCTATAATGGGGCATATGTTTCCTACGCAACATCATAGAGTGGGTGTTTGGGATGCTCAAGGCATGCTTCCGATGCCTAGACACCTCTGGCGGTGCCCTACAGTACAGCCCCCAAAAGGCCTGTGGGATATTCCTGGCCTGTTGCATCCTGCACAACATGGCCAAAGACCATGGGATAGCCGTACAGGTTGATGAGGGGGACAGCGATGGGGACGCCAGTGGCGCCAGTGTTGCTGGTGATGAGCAGCCCCCCCCAGGATGGCGGGACCCCCGACTGCTCCGGCAGGCCCAGCTGCACCGGGACACCATCACAGAGGAGCACTATGCACAACACAAGTAAGTCAAGGGGACATGTGCAACCAACACTGTCCATGCGCAAACCACAGGCACACAGGGGAACACACTAGGGGTGCATGACGGTCAGGGAAGTGGAAGGGTCCAGGCATACAAACACACCATCAGGGAAGGGTGAGCACTCATATGGACACACACACACCAGGCACAGAGCGTACATGGGCAGATGCACAGCACAGCAGAACCAACATTGCTAACACACAGCACCACCGACCACCCCCACCACCTGTACTGTCCAAGTATGTGTGCAGATGCTGGGCACCCTTGCACCATGTGTACAGTACAATGCAGGCATCATCATGCACACGCACCTGTGGACAGCAGTTGGGAGGTGTGCAGGTGGTCCGTGTGTCGGCGTGGTGAGCAGAGCACCCAGCAGTGCACTGCCCACCATGACACACATTGCACACATGGCAGCACCAGACAGGGCCCGCACTGGGAGACAGCTCAGTCATGTAGCACTGTCCCACGGCCACCGCGGATGCATGGGTGGCCCCGCCGTGACCCAACAGCACTGGTAGGCTGAGCAGCGGCCACATGGGGTGGCACTGTTGCACCACCAGGGGTCCCACTGCGCGAATGCGACCTTGCCCTCACAGGGGTCTGCAGCATGCCGAACAAACTTGCACCAGGGGTGCTCGGGATGGCCACAGCAGAACCCGGTGTCGACAGGCCTGGTGTCGCACGATGCCGGGAATGGGGAGTGGAGAGTGAACTGTGTGGGGTTGTGGTACAGGGGCACCTGACTGTGTGCCCAATGCGTCCACGACAGAGACCACTGCCTGGGTCAGCCTGTCAATGGCGGCGGTCACATCCGTCCGCATACGAACCAGCTCTGCATGGTCCAGAGCACACTCCCTGCTGTGCCACTCCACAGCCACAGACAGTGCCTCCACAGACATTGCAACCCACCTCTGCAGCTGTACTGATTCCTGCAGCAGGCGGGTGTGCTCGTCCAATGGGTACTGTGCCCCAATGGCATCCTGTCCCCCAGGGTGTGGAAGGTCCTGATGCACAACACCCCTTGAGGGTGGGCACTCTTCACCAGGACCAGGAATGGGCGGATCAAAGGGCAGCAGACACGTGCCACCGCTTGACACTGTACCCCCAGACCTGGTGGGTGACTGCTGCTGCTGCCCCCGCCAACTGCTGTGCCCCAGGGTCCACTCGTTCCACCTCTGTGCTAGCAACAGTGCCAGACACCTGCACAGCCACCGGTGCTGATAGGCACAGCCTGGGACTGTGCCAGCATGCTGGTACACAAGTTGGAACCAGAAAGGCCCAGGGGCACGTGCTGGCCTGCTGTGTGTCCGTCATGGGACACACACCTATCACTGCCCATTGCAGTCCTTGCATCATCAATGGTGCAGGTACGTGCTACAGCCATAGTCACAGCATGCTGGCATGCTTGCATGCCAGACTGCTGAGACACAGGCTGTGCACCCCCCGCACCCGAATCACCGACACCAGAGTTGGTGGCCCAGCGTGCATGCTGCTGCAGTGCCTGCTGGCTGGTGATAGAGGTGGATGGACCTTCCTCCAAGTCCAGCAGGTCATCATCACTGCCTGGACCCACCACCACCGTCTCCTGAAGACGAACAGGATCTGTAACAGAAAGAGAGTACATGTGAGTGCATGTGAACAACCTTCCCCCCAACCCCCCCAACACCACCACCATGTCATACCGTGCAGCGATGGGCTTCCACCTGTCTGGAATCCACCTCCTGGTACGCCCTCAATAGCGCTCTGCTGCATTGATGCAACCAGTGTCTCCTCAGCCGGGGTCAGCTCCAACACCACTGGCGGGCCCCTGCCAGTGCCAGCACGTGCCGCCCTGAAGGCTGCCACCTTCTCCTTCAACCTCCTGCGGTCTGTCAACATCTTTTTCTTGCATTCCTGCACGGAGCGCTGGTGGCTTCCGTGCGGGTTCACAGCCCAAGCTACCCCCTCCCATGCAGCTGCATGGGACTGAGGAGTGCCCCTCCGTCCTCTGCTGGGGTAAAGTTGGGCCTCCTCCTACGCCCACCATCCTAACCCTCACCTTGGCTCTGCTCGGTCATGGCGATCTGTATGGAGGCAAGTGGACACCTGTCACTGTGCAGTCTACAGCATTTTCCCATGACCATTGTCCAGAACATCACACAGCATGCAACTCACCTCTCACCTGCAGTAACTGAATCTGGCCAGTGCAGCCCAATGTCGCACATTTATAGCGCAATGCATGCAAATTAGGAGTGGAGCAACTATAATGACATGCAAATTGCGCCACTGCGCCTTTGAATGGCTGATCATATGATTTGCATGTGTCGGCAGAATATTGCGAATTTGCGCTTTGCGTAATACAGTTGAGTCGGCTGAGCCAATGGCGCAGATCTGTGACTGTGTGGTACACTGCATTGCACATGCCCAGATAGCTTACGCAGGCGTCTGCCGCGCTGCTGACGTGCTGTGAGCGATCGGCAATTCAGGCCATGGCCACCATTGTGCCAGTGGTGCTACAGCACTGGGCACTATATGGCGCTGTGGCACTACTGCACAATAGTCCACTGTGGCACTGGTACGCAGCTGGTCGGTCGCGCGCAGGATGTCTATCGTCCAGATGGCGCTGTGCGTGGCCTTGCGTCATTGCCATGACCTTGTGTCCGACCTTTGCCCCCTGGCCCTGTTCGGCTGCCATGTGTACGGCCCTATTGCGCTGTCTGGTGACAGCACTATGTGAAGTGACGGCGCTGTTCGAACAGCGTGATTGGAACCTGTGGTGGTCTATTGTGCAACATCTCCACGTGGGGTTACAGCGCAGCGGGGCGCCATATTGCCTGCTGTAAAGTTGGTACCATGGCTCAGAGAAGAGCTGTTCCATGGAGCCCATTGGAACTGGCCAACTTGGTGGCCCTAGTAGAGCCCCACTATGGGGCACTTTATGGTGAGGCGGCCCTCACCATTGCCCAGACACAGGTGTGGCATCAAGTGGCCACTGACCTGGTGGGGGTCACTGGATGGTGCCGGTCAGCTGAGCAGTGCCGGCACCAGTACAGTGACCTCCGCCGGAGGGATCAGGACCTTCTGGATCAGCTACGGTCACATGCCAGGTGGGGCGTGGTGCCTAGGCCAGGTGGGTGTACCATCTATGCACCTGTATTCTCTGTAGGGGTGTGAATGTGTTTTGGTGGCTGTGCATAGGTGATGGCTCTGCCATGGTTGGCTGTGTCAGTATGTGCAGCTGTGAGATGAATGGGTCTGGCTGTGTGGGCAGGCACTCTCACTGGGGCAGGGGGCAGTCTGCTTTGGAGTCACACTGATGTTTGTCTCAACATATGTCTCCCACAGGCCGGGATGTGAGGATGCAGGCCCGGGTTGAGGAGGGCCGTGCCAGGGCCCCGGTGCCAGTGGGAGTTGCACCCCAGCAGCAGCAGCAGCAGCATCAGCGGCAGACCCAGCTGCTTGAGCAGTGTGAGTATCATTACTTCATGGATGCTATTGCATGCTGGGGAGACCACTAGCCCTGCACAACACAACCATGCAGGAAAGGGGAGGTCATAATTCCACTATACAAGACACTAGTGAGGCCCCACCTGGAGTACAGTGTACAGTTCTGGAGACCATACCTACGTAAGGACATAGACTGGGCAGAGAAGGTTCAGAGGAGGGCAACAAAGATTGTGCATGGATTGCATCACAGGTCCGATGAAGACAGGTTGAAGGAACTGAACATGTACTCCCTGGAGGAGAGGAGGGAGAGAGGGGATATGATAGAGACATACAAGTATCTTACAGGGAGATACAGAGTGCAGGAAAACACTATTCTTAAGCGAAAAAGATGTTCCAGGACTAGGGGCATGGGATGAAGTTGGAGGAGGACGATTCAGGAAACATGAGAAAGAATTTCTTCACAGAACGGGTGGTGGATAAGTGGAACACCCTGCCAGAGGAAGTGGTGGGGCTGAAACAATCACGGGACTTCAGAATGCACAGGATAGACATAAAGGAATTCTGGAGGTCAGGGTAAGGGGCAACAGACTTTAGGAAAACAAAGTGAACTTACAAGCTCAAATGGACAGACTGGGTGGGCCATAGGCCCTTATCTGCCGACACTGTCTATGTATCTATGTATGTATGCACGACACAGGTGACATGCATCACTGTCCAGTATCCAACGCGTCTGTGTATGCGTCACTGGTGGTCCATGCATGCACTGGGCACATAGCTGTGTAACTGGCATCGCACCACGTTGCCACATCACTTGACAGCCTTGTTTGTGCTGTGATGGGACATGGGCAGTGTGTGTGTGTGTGCAGTGGTGCGCATAGCTGGTGCCGTCTGTTTGTGATGGCCATGTGCATGTTCACTGTGGGTGGGTGCATGCCATCACAGGTGCGGGACATTGGGCTATATGGCTTGCAGGTTGGGTGGTGTTCAGGGTTGTGGTTAGTCACAGCCATTGACTGTGTTCCCATTTTCCTAGGCCTCGAGGTTCTCCGGAGGATTCGGCAAGACATTCGGGGCCTGACACAGGTGTTCATTGAGAACCAGGCCATCCTTCAGTCCATCAGGCGCCATGGCTCTGGAGGAGGCGCTCACAGGACAGTGAGGAACCAGGCATGGGATGACCAGCCGGCTGGGCCTTAGGAGAAAATACCTTCCCACTTCTCCCATCCCTACCACCCTGCCTTCCCTCTCCAAGTTGTTCATCCCTACCCCTTGAACACCCCTACCTTGTACCCGCCCCCTTGTAAATAGTTGTTGTTTATTGTTTTGGTTATTTAGTATTTGAAAATTTAAATATACATTTATATTTTGATATGAATACTGTGTTGGTCTCTGATTTGCAGCTGGCTATGGGTGCTCAGTTGCAGTGGTGTACATGCCATCTGGGGTGGTGTGGTCCTGGGTGTGTGTGTGTGTGTGCGTGTGTGTGCATGGGGAGGTATCTCCGGCATGGCAGTGACTTTCTGTTGGTCTTGCCGTCTGCTGCCACCCACTGCTGGGTGCACAGGGTGTGTCTGGCTTGTATGCTTCTCTGCTGCACGGGGTTGACGTGTGCTGGGGGGGATGCATGGTTTCCTGCAGTGCCAGTCACTGCACATGGGTGATGTCTTGGGGTCACGGTGCAGGGTGTGCTGTGCATATGGGAGGCTGATGTGCACTGTGGTTGTCAACCCCCTGTGTGTGGCACTCTCAGCCTGCCAGTGGTTGTGCTGGGGTGTCATGGCTCTGCTGTGCTTTGTTGGCTTGTCCCCATGGGCCAGTAGATCATCCGTCACACCCCCAGTGATGCTGTGCTTGGGGTGTGCAGTTGTCTTGTTGGTTCTGCAGTGTGTTCCTGTGCCCATGTGTGGCATGGCTGGTGGTGGGCCCCAGCCTGCCTCCCTGGATGTGCAGTTCCATTTCTCTGGGGGGGGGCTCTGCTTGCACTATGGCACCTCTGCACTGCTCAGCTGGGCTGCCCTGGTTGCACTATAGCGCAACATTTCTGCTCAGTTTCTCCTTCCTGGTTGTGCTATGGCGCAGTTAGTGAAAGATTCAGATGTTGGCTGCTTGCGCAATTTGTTCTGCTCCATGTTTGAATATCGCACCTGTTGAGCATATGCGCAATTGGTTTGTGCTTGCTCCTGCTGTTGCGCACATTTTGGGCGCATGATTTGAATATCCCGGCCATTATGTAAAACATTTGACATACAGTTTAAAGAGAAAAAAGTAAAAACAGGCACAAGTACAATAATGCAGCGTTACAGTGCTATTTTTTTTTTTTACCGTGAGGCAAGTAAATGCTGCAATGGGGAGCTGCCCCTTGTTCACAAAATAAAGCAAAAATATGTTTATAAAAATCAAAGTAATATCCTCCTGGCATGCTTACTTTATGACAGTGTTTTTCAGCCGGGGGTCTGCAGCCCAAAAGGGGTCCATGAGCACATGCCAGGGGGTCTGCGGAACAGTCCCAAAAATTTAAAGTGCAGTAAAGGTCTTTGCTGAGAAAAATGTGGACAGTTTACAAAAATAATCACGACCGAAAGAACATTCTCAATAAAAACACTAATTTATACTTTGCTTGCTCAGTAACCTGCACTACTCATGTTACTGAGTATGAATACCTGTAATTACTTTAATTGCTTTCAGTCTGACTCTAAAGTCCAAAGCGCGAGGACAACTGACTGCAGGAGGTGACACGTAATTTGTCCTCGCTCATCTCAGTAGTTGACTTGTGGTCCAAATTCAGTCTCTCCACACAGTCATTACCTGCTCCAGCTCGTAGATGTTGCTGTCTTTGGTCTCCTCGCTCCTCACATCCACCTCTGCTCTGCTTTCTCTCACTTGTATTTAAAATAAAATAAAAAAGTAATGAAATAGCTAATTTTCATATGCTGTTTTGCTCGCTGTTTCATTTACTTCTATCCTGTTCTGGTCAGTTGACTCACGGACTCATGGGATCAAGGAATCACAGCATGAATGTTAAATCACTGTTTTAGTAAGAACTAGCTTCAACATTCAGTATTTTATTTCAGTATAAGTATTTTATTTGTAAGCTGTGTATACATCAGGTTGGAATGATTCTTTTTATGCGTCAGTCTGTTGAATGCTCCCCTCCCCCAACATAAAGCTCAGTCATGCAGATTCTTTTTATATGACTCAGGCAGGTTGGGATAATGCTTCTGTGAGGTGTGCTCTTTAATTTTTTTCACGTCTCAGTCAAGCAGTGGCAGAGAGTGATGCCTGGTGAGGTGTGCACTTGCATTAGATTTTTTGTTTTATGGCTCAGTCCGGTCGGAATGATGCTTCTTTAAACTTAATACTTGTGTACTTTATTTTTTTCTAATTCTTGCTTAAAGATATTATTAAATAAATTACAAGGTTTTATAACACTGGTGTTCTGTCATTCTTTTGGTTTTATGTGTTATTAAGGGTTGCTGTATAAATGCTGTTGTACACAAATTAAACGTGGTACTATATATACAGACTTTTGGTAGGGGGTTCCTGACATGGCTGACAGGTGGCCAAGGGGTCCCCGGACCAAAAAAGGTTAACAACCACTGCTTTATGATATGCTACCTTATTCTGCTAAGCATCTTTCCCATTACTGTTTTCCCCTTACTACCCCCAGTTTCCCTTAACACTGCTATGGGAATGTTCCCTGCCCTAAAGTCGCAATTCTTCCCCCCCCCCCCCATTTGAGGAAGGCAACTCAATCAATCTACTGCCTCACCTCCTCTCTGATTCTCAGGGTCCTACTGAAGGGTCTCACCATTCTAAACCTGCCTACTATAAAACTCTAATTCTAAATATCCCCACACCTGTGGCAATCTATGCATTGTCTGTATCTCATTTCTTCCCTAGCTCGAGTACGACGTCCATGAGGCACTCATCCATCAAAAGGAGTCATCTACCACTTTATAAGATCATTATTAGTAATCTCAAGAAACTTTTCCTTATTCTGTTGCTTTGCTGTAGGAACATGGAATTAAACCCCAGACCTCCCCTTCCCACTGAAGCACCATCTGATCTAGCCCAACTTAAAGGTATCAGGCTGCTTCATATCAATGCTTGCAGCCTTCTAAAAAAAAACTGATTCAAGCCTGGGCCTTACACTCAATGCCCGATGTGCCAATTATCTCTGAATCATGGCTCCATGGCCCCGTCCCTGACCATGTTATAAACATTCCTGCATACAAAGTGTTCAGGGCTGACAGGCACTCAAGAAGGGGTTGTGTGGCCATCTATGTGACTGATAAGCTCACGTTCTCAGTAGTCAATTCCACATCTATTCCTAAGCAGTTTGAAAGTCTCACCTTGAAGGTGACCCTACCTTCCAATGAGTCCTTGCATGTAATGGGTTGCTACAGACCACCATCAGGGGGCCTTGGGATTCTACCCCACCTACGAAAAATTCTAGAAAACACTAACTCTGAAACCATTATTATGGGAGATTTTAATTTAGACTGGCATTCCTCTTGTTCCAAGCCCTTAAAAGACTTATATGATGACTACAGCCTGTCACAACTCATATCTGCTGTTACCCGCCCAAACCCCACAAATCCAACACATAGTATTCTTTTAGACCGGATCCTAGTTAACAAACCCTACAAAATCTCATATACTGGGATTTTTCACAATGATATTAGTTACCATATAGCTGTTGCATATGTACGACTTATTCCCAAACCTATCTCAGCATCTAACTTTATTTATAAAAGGTGTCTCAGGGGTTTTGATACCTCTTGAGTTCCTAGCTGATCTAAGTAGGATCAGATTGCAGGACTTTTATCTTGCCCCCACTGTCACCGAGGCCTATGATTTATTCCACAACTGTGTACTAAAGATTATCAATCATCATGCACTGCTTGTCAAAAACAGAACAAGAAAAAGACCATGCCCATGGTATACTAGCTCTTTAAAGATAGCACTACTCAACAAAGACGTGTTATGGTTAGGAGGTTAAGTTAGGAGGCAGTATAGCGCAGTGGCTTAAGGCTCTGAGCTGCAAATCTGGTGACATCCAGCAGACCGGACCAGGGTTTGAATCCCACAGCTTCTACTTGCATACTGTGTGACCCTAAGCAAGTCACTTAACTTCCCTGTGCTCCCAGGTCGCTCCTGTAAAAAAGCTTTCAGCTTAGTGTGCTATTTCTTGTTAAACAATTAAATAAAAAAAAAAAAGGGCTCATAAAACAAAGCTGCCAGCTGACTGGGTGGCCTTCAGAACATCTAGGAACAGATGTACAAAATTAATTCAGGATGAAAAAGCAAATATTTTAAAGCATCGTTGAAGTCAATGAAAAACAGTGCTAATAAATTCTGGCAATTACTAAAAGATATCAAAGGGTGCAGCGCCTCATCGATCTTACCCAGTAAAATCATCTCAGGTGCCAAAAGCTACACCAGTAAACACAGCATCCTTGAACAGCTAAACACTCACTTAGCCGCCACAGGACTTGCTTTCGATTCCTCCCGGCTAAGTAAGCTCCAGCAGTAACCTGATATTGTTGGCCCGTTAAGTCATCCTACAAATACAACATCCCATGATACTAAGTTACTAAGTTTTTATTTACCCCATCACCTTTAAACAGGTGGAAGACCTTCTTCTCCCTCTTGACTCTAAGAAAAGCACAGGAGCTGATTAGCTCGAACCGCTTTTTTTTTTTTAAACTTGGATTCTACCACTTAGCATCTCCAATTACCCACTTTTTGAATCTGTCTCTTTCACAAGGTACCCTTCCCTCTGTGTGGAAAACTGCCCATATTACCCCCTTTTTAAATCTGGCGATAACAGTGATCTAAACATTTACAGACCCATATTGCTGCCACCCAGCCTATCTCAAATGCTTGAAAAACTTGTCAACTCTCAGCTGAGAACATACTTGGAGTCCTCAAACTCACTTAACCCTTTGCAGTCGGGGTTCAGGCCTAAGCATAGCACTGTAACTGCCTTGGCCAAAGTCACAAATGATTGGCAAACTGCGCTTGACGCCAAGAAGCATGTATGTGCACTGTTCCTTGACTTAAGCAAGGCGTTCAGTACTCTGGACTACACTCTTTTACTGTGCATGCTCTGCAACATCGGGGTAGATGAACAGGCTATGAAGTGGTTTTCCTGTTATCTTGTTGGCCATCAACAGCAAGTAAAAGCTCAAGGTGATCTGTCCCCGCTAAACCAGTGTTGAGAGGGGTGCCTCAAGGCTCCATTTTAGGAACTCTACTCTTTGTTATTTATATCAACAATATTGACCACAACATTAGATCTGCGAGTGTTCATCTTTTTTGCAGTTGACACTGTACTCTGTGTTACTCGGTCTTTCCCTAAGTCTGCTTATCTTAAACTGCAAAGTGAATTTGACCTATTACAGCAAACCCTGATTCACCTAAAGTTTTGCTCAACACCAGGAAGACCAAAGTCATGCTTCTATCACCACAAACCAAAAACATTACCCCCTTCCCATTAATATCCCACATATAAAAACAGTTCTAGGAGAAACTCTAGAATATGTTGATCTGTTTAAATACCTCGGATTCTGGATTGACTGTAAACTTTCCTTTTCAGTACACATTGACAAACTTGCAAAAAAATTAAGACAAAGGTTAGGTTTATTCTTTCGTATTAAGCATTTGTTAACAGAGGATGCAAAACTAAGGCTGGTTCAGTCGACCTTTCTTCCTCTAACTGACTATGAGGACTTCCTTTACAGGCATAGTCCCAAAACTACTCTAGTTAAGCTGGACACACTGTACCATAGATCCCTCAGATTTATGTCTAATGCTCCTTATAATACCCACTACTGTTCCCTTTATTCTTTCATAGGTTGGACCTCTCTTGCCACTAGGAGGACATGAACTACCTCACTTTGGGCTTACAGAGCCATTATGAATAAACTCCTTCCCTACATTTCTACCCCCTTCAAATGTACCCTCTGTGTCTACCCTCTCAGAAGATACGCGTACATTATCTATGATGTTCCCAGGATTAGAACTCATTTTGGCATCGTCTATAAGCCATACTAGATCTACTCTTTGGAACACACTTCAAAATTCCCTTAAACTGACCCACTGGGTTGGGCTTCCCAATTTTAAAGCACTACTTAGATGTTGCACTAAGGATGACAGTCACTTATTTGCTTAACTTATCCTGCTATCTATTACACTCATGCATTTCTCACCCCTTTTCTAGCACTCTGCCCCACCCTTCCGCTATGCTGTCTTTGCTTGCTAGTCCCGCTCCCATACCATTATACCATGACACTCCCTCCCCACTCTGCTCTGTAGTTCCCCAGTTCTTTCTCATTACTTCTCCTCTTCCTTTCTGACCCTTTGTACTGCCACTGTACTTGACACTGATTGAACAGAAACCTAAAGAATGTAAAAAACTGGTATAACTTATGGAGTATGTACTGTCAAGTACTGTATTATACTGTTTGCATTCCCTTCCTCTATGACCCCCTGTTCTGTAACTGTACTTGATGCAGATTGATCCAAGTCCTAATTATTGTATAGCTGCTGTATTTAATGGAGTGTGTATTATTGTTATTCCGTATTGAACTGCTTGTTGTTCCTACATAGAGAATACTGGATGGGTAACCATGCAGAACCAGTGTATATCTGCTACAGAGGTCTGATTCCCAGTGACCTCAAGAGCGAAGCTCGAGAGGTCCTTGGAATCAGACACTGAGTGGCAGAACACGTTTTCATGGGGTTACCCATCTAATATTTTTTATAGTGTATGGTGCCCCTCAAATTATTTTAAAAAAATGTTTACACTTTAAAACTGCATTAAAATTTTACATAAAGAAACTGTTGTTTTCCCTAGCCAGGAGATGGAGTTGAGAAGTTGCTAGGAACTGGGCATCCCTAACGTAGCAGCGCACATGCCCATTGGTTGCCGCTCTTCTGTGGGTAGGATTTAGAAAATAAAATGGTGGACGGATGTCTTGCTTAGCAAAGAAAATAGCTGCTCCGAGTCCGAAAAATGTAGAGTTTAGCACTTTTTATGGATCATAATCTAGTTGACCCAGCTTTTCCGTTAACTGTTAGTGTGTCTAAAAACCGCCGCGTTCATTTGCTATCTGTTTCGGTGATATTGGCCCACAGCGGTTTTCTGTTGATGCCGACTCAAGCTTTCTACTCTAAATGAATAGAATACTGTTCTGCATGTAGGGTCAGAACAGCGTTCCATTCATTTAAGTGTGTGTGGATGAACAGCGTTTTTGTAAGGCTGGATTTCTGGTGAGAACAACGTTCCACCATACACTATAATGGTGTATACCTATGTTCTCAGTCCTTCCAGGACCACCTTGTAAATGAGTTCTCTCAATGGTGTATTCCTGGTAAAATAAAATAAAAATTGAATTGAATTAATTATAAACTTTGTGCATTGGTTCCTCACCGTTCTGAATGCTACCCAATCTGTTGGCTGTTTAAATTTGAGTGCTCTTTTCCATAGAACAATCCTGTTACACATGGCTGCTTTTAGATTGTTGGTGAACCAATGGCATGACCTTTTTCTAGTTCTAATTTTAACTAACGTAGCATGTTTATCTATAAAATATGAGACTATATTTTGGAACAGGTCATAGGCCTCAGAAACAGTAGTAGCTAGGTAGAAGTCTTGCAATCTGGTATTCTTTAGGTCCAAGAGGAAGGCATAGCAGTTGAAATTATGATGACTTCTTTTGAATCTATATCTAGAGGTGTAGATAGGTTTAGGAACAGCACTCACACAGGCTATGGAACTATGGTCACTTATGTCATTAAAAAAATGCACCAGCGTGAGTTATAAAGTGGGGCTTATTTACAAGAATTAGGTCCAACAGTGTACTATTTGCAGGATTTTTATGATTTGGGCAGGTGGCCTCAGAGATAGGCTGGGTAAGACCATATGGTTCACAGAGATCTTTTAGTGGTTTAGAACTAGGGGAGAGTCAATCAAGGTTGAAGTAACCCATGATGATCACCTCCGATGACAGTGAATCCAGGGAGCTGTGTAGATGACCCAGCAATTTGAGCCCCCCAAGGGAAGTCTGTAACATCCCATAATGCATAGTGACACAGCCAGAGATAATAGGACTTTTATTGTGAGACTTTCAAATTCTTTGGGTATGGTAGTTGAGTCGATTAGAGAGGACTTGAATTTCACTTGAATTTATTTCTGATGTAAATCACAGCCCCCCCCCCCAGATTTTCTGTCAGCTCTGAATACATTATAAGATGTTAACTGGAGTGCAGTTGCAGCAGCCACTTCTAAGAGTGGGGTTATTCTAGATGCCCTACAGGGGGCATGCCTTAGACAACTAGTATTGGATCCCACTCGAGAGGGAGCAATCTTAAACCTGGTCCTCTCAAATGGAGATGGAGAGAGGATCACAGATGTAGAAGTGGGTAGCCATCTGGGAACTAGCGACCACCGAACAGTATGGTTCACAATAAACACAGCAACAGAGTCAAGCCATACGAAGGCAAAGTACTGGACTTCAGGAGGGCTGACTTTGCCAAAATGGGTGAGTGCCTAAGGAATGCACTAGCAAATGGGCAGGAAGGAGGGTGGAAGAACAATGGGAATAATAAACTGCCATCACAGAGGTAACAAGCCTTTGTGTGAAGCAAATAAACAAAACAAAATGATGTAAGAAACCACTATGGTTCTCAAAGGAGGTGGCAGTGAAGGTTCAAGAGAAAAAGCATTCAGAAAGTACAAGGAATCACAGAAGGAACAGGACAGAAAGTGTATCAGTTAAAGCAAAAGGCTGAGAAGGCAGTCAGAACAGCAAAGGCCCAAACTGAGGAAAAGATAGACAACTCAGTTAAGAAGGGGATAAAACCTTTTTAGGTACATCAGGCTTAAGGAAGACTAAGGAGGGATAGTGAGGCTTAATAAAGGGAGGGGTGGGCAGAGGGTGACTGTGAAAAGGCAGAGATACTAAACAAATATTTTTGCTCAGTATTTACAAACGAAGAGGGGGAGGTACCTAAAACAAACAATAGAAACACTCTGGATACAGAAGTTGATACCAGTCCATTTACAGAAGCAAGGGTCTTGAAAGAACTCTTAAAACTGATGGTGGACAAAGCCATGGGGCCTGATGGGATTCATCCCAGAATTCTAAAAGAACTAAGGGTAGAACTAGTGACACCACTGACTACCCTCTTTAACAAATCATAGGAGGATGGGGTGGTACCTGAGGACTGGAGGAGGGCCGATGTGATTCCCCTTCACAAAAGTGGGAGCAGGGCAGAAGCGAGAAACTACAGACCAGTTAGTTTAACCTCAGTGATAGGGAAAATGATGGAATCACTTCTGAAGGAAAGAATTGTCGAGTACCTAGAGGCCAGAGGGGCACAGGACCCAAGGCAGCATGGATTCACAGTGGGAAGGTCATGCCAGACAAATCTAATAGATTTCTTTGACTGGATGACCAAAGTAGTAGATCAGGGAGGGGCTGTGGACATGGCCTACCTAGACTTTAGTAAGGCATTTGACTCAGTCCCACACAAAAGATTAATATACAAGTTAGCCAGCCTGGGAGTGGGTCCCAAGATGATAGCCTGGGTAAAGAATTGGCTGGAGAATAGGACACAGAAGGTAATAGTAAATGGAGTCCACTCTGAAGAAAGGGGGGTTACTAGTGGGGTGCCGCAGGGTTCAATATTAGGACTGGTCCTCTTCAATGTCTTTGTAAGCGACATTGCAGACGGACTGGAAGGAAAAGTATGTCTCTTTGCAGATGACACAAAGATCTGCAACAGAGTTGATGCACAAGGTGGGGTGGAAAGGATGAGAAGGGACTTGTCAAGGTTAGAGGAATGGTCAAATGTATGGCAGCTTAGATTTAATGCTAAGAAGTGCAAGGTAATGCACCTGCAAAACAAAAACCCAGGGGAAGAGTACACAATGGGGGGTGAGATACTAACAACAACAAAAATGGAAAAGGACCTGGGGGTAGTAATATCAGATGACTTAAAGGTGGGCAAGCAATGTGAGAGGGCAGTAAGGAGGGCTGGGGGGATACTGGGATGCATAGGGAGAGGCATCACCAGTAGAAAACAGGAAGTTGTTATCCCTCTGTACAGACAGCTGGTGAGACCCCATCTGGAGTACTGTGTGCAGTTCTGGAGACCCAATCTCCGCAAGGACATAGACAAGATGGAAGCTGTCCAGAGAAGGGCAACTAAAATGGTGCAGGGTCTGCACCAGAAGACATATGAAGAGAGACTAAAGGAGCTTAATATGTATAGCCTCGAGGAAAGGAGGGAGAGGGGAGACATGATAGAAACTTTCAAGTACCTCAAGGGAATCAACAAAGTCCAAGAGGGTAGCATCTTTCAAAAAAAGAGGTGTGCAAGAACAAGGGGGCACAATTTGAATGGGGGGTGGCTCAGAGGTAATGTAAGGAAGTATTTTTTCACAGAGAGGGTTGTGGATGCATGGAACGGCCTTCCGGAGGAGGTTGTGGAGTCAAAAACAGTGACTGAATTCAAGCATGCATGGGACAGCCATAAGGCAATTCTAGGGGGTGGGGGTAGAAAGAAGTAGGCTGCTGGTTAACTAGGATCTGCAGCTTATCCATTAGGTAGGGAAAGGGGCAGACTGGGTGGGCCAAGTGGTCCTTATCTTCCGTCAAATTCTATGTTTCTAAGTAAGAAGGAAGGTTTAACTCATGGTCAGAGGTAAAGCTTTTAAGCCAAGTTTCAGTTATCACTAGTACATCAGGTTTTGCATGGCAAATCCACGATTATATAGTGTCAAGTTTTCTTAGCAAACTGCAATCATTTATATGTAGAAAGCTCATGCCCTTTAACAGTGCTAGATCAGAGGGCACAGAAGAGAAGTGGGCCTGGATTTAGTCCAATATTACCCGAGCATAACAACAATAAAAGAAGAAGTTTCTTGGGGGCACTTAACAACAACCTGAGGAGTTAAATCTGACCTCTTTTGGAGTTGTGGAAGAAGTACGAGGATGAGCAGGCATTGAGATGACTATGGGGACCAACAAAAGCATATAAAAGCACCCAGGCCAAAAGGGTTACAAGGGCTGGGAGGGAGGGTGAAGGCAGTAGAATAGAACGGTAAATCCTACTTTTCTGAGGATTAGTGCCATGGTGAAAGGTGTACTGTGCAAAAAACTTCATGTTTGTCAGTGAATCTCAGTTTACAGTTACACTATGTGGCTCAATAAGGGTAAGGTTTATTGGTGAATCTGGGTTTGTGGGTACAGTGTGTGGGTCGAGGGTACTAAGGAAAATTCCTATTACGCAGTCAAGAGATAGCAAGATAGACTGCATTTTGGCAGCCTACTTAATGCTAAGTGACCAGTCTGAAAAAATGAGGAGGCACCCAGAAGTAAGAGGGAGGATTGTAGTCCCACTAGTGGCCAATCTCTATAATCTGCAATTATCAGCAATTAACCTAGTCAGAAAGAAATGTTGTAACAGTGCCCTCAAGTGGTAGAGATGCATAACTTGCAAATGGGAAAGTGGGGAGATAAAAAAAATGTGAAGGAAAGTGAAGTGGAAGTGGTGCTAAGGGTGCAGCCAATGATGGTCTCCAGCTGGGGAGATGATTAGCCAATCTGCGAGCAGAAGGACAGGTGCCAGAAAGCAAGCAGAGGCATGTTTTGTTCAGGAAGCATATCTTCTTGGTTGGGCAGGTGTGCTGGCTGTGTGTGGTCAGCGGCTGGGTCAGGAAGACCATCCTGCAACACAGGAGAGTAGAAAGTGGTCCTTAAGGAGGGAGTACCCCGGCAGGGTCACATAATCGGGTAGCCAGTTCACTTGCTCTCATCTGATATTCACTATCAACCCCACAATTCCTTCTAGTTCTTATGAAGTGGCCTTTGAGTATGGTGGAGATGATGTGTCTCAGATGGCAGCTGCTGGCTAAAAGCAAGGTATTGTGGTCAGTGAGTTTCCTGAAAAGATCAGCCGTTACTCCCCACTCCCCATCCTTTTTGATAATCCGATCTAGGAAGAAAATCTGGGTTTTACTGAGATTAACACTAAACTTCAAGTTCAGATTACTGAATTCAAAGTAGTGTACAAAATCAAACAATTCATTCTCAGTTCCCTTCCAAATGAGGATCATATTGTCTATGTAGCATCTCCAAAGGTTTATCTTATCCAAAAACATATTTCTTGTCTTGTGTCATATGTTTTCCAGTTCCCACTTACCCATAAATAAATTTGCGTAATTGGGCACAAAGCAATTTAGTAGTCCACACACTTGGCTAGTGGTTCTGTAAGGGATTTGTTCCATGAAATGATGGCTCTGCCAGGGGGGTTGACTAAATCTTTGTGGATTTTTGGCAGGCAGTAAAATACTGTCTGAACTGGAAATTCTACTGTTAGAAATTCTGTTACCTGTTTAATGAGCCATCCATTTTCTCTGGCCAGTGTTAAATATGGACCAATTATTTTCTTATAGGAATTTGTTTTCTCCCTGGCAAGTTTCTCATAGAAGCCTATGTCATTCAATTGCCTTTAAATCACCTCACCATACTTCTTACTGTCAATAACCACTATGCCCCCCCCCATCTGCAGGCTTAAAGGTAATGTATTTATTGTTACTCTGGTTATTTAGAGGCTGATGTTCTTTATAGCTCAAACTATTAAATAAATTGTTACCAGTTTCCTCATTAACTTTTACAATATCATCCTCACAACTCTTTATAAACATTTGTAATGCTGCAGATGCGGGGAGGGTAAATTGCAATTTGGGTTTGAACATGTTGTTATTTGTAGAGTCAGTGTTAATTGAGGAGGAATTGTATAGAATGTGTCTCCATTCATATCTTTTTTACTAAAGAAAGATTTAAGATTCATATTTCTCATAGTTCTACTGAAATCTATAATGATTCCAAATGGATCGAACTTCTTACTTGGTGTGAATGACAGGCCTCTGTTTAAAACCACTACTTCATCATTCTCTAATGGATTGCTTGACAGATTGATAACATTTACAAAGGGTATTATCCCCTCGACCACTGTCCTCTCCATGTTCTGCCTCTACAGTTTCCCCTTCCAACCATCTTTTTTCCTCCATGCTGTGTTCATTTTGTCCCTCTCGGCCGAGTCTGTTGTTCCTCTGACTCTGTCTGGGGGTGAAGTGAGGTGTCCATAGTGAAGCAGCACATAGTTCTTCCTCTTTTAAAAAAACTTCAGTTTCAGAATCACAGCTGTCAGCGTTATCCACAGTGTCTGAATTCGAATCACTTTTTAAAATCGACCTCCGTTGAAAGGGACCAGTGCTTGATTCTTGTGTACTTGTCCAATTAGAGATTCAACCCTCTTTATAAACCCTTTTTTCTGTTTCAAAAACGTTTTTTAACCAATTTCACTTTTTCCTCATACTTTATGAGGTTCTCGGTGAAAGCTTCCAAATGTTGATTGTATGCAGGTGCACTGGTGAATTCCTTGAGTGCTTCCTCTCTTATTGCCAGGTCATCCTTGACTTCTTTTTGAATTGTTGCATTTTCCTTCAATATCAGATCAATATATTCATTCCTGGCTCTATGGCTGATGTCTCACCGACTATCTAGGAAGCCTTCTCTATTTTGGTTGCATATGGGTTTTTTTAAATCCGCAGTCCCCGAAGTACACGGTCGACCTTGAAATATGCTTTAAGGGAAATGTCTTCCCACTGAAGTCCCTTGTGTTTAAATACAATTCTCTCAAACTGGGTAAAGACTTGGTATACATTAAGAGGACCAGCAGTGTTGTTTGTGGTGTTATTCAATAAAATAGAGAAGTTAGTGTTACCATCTCCCATTCTGAATATTAAGGGAGCGGGTTTCTGCTGCATGCTGCACCTGCCATGAATTTCCATTCAGAATCAGTCAAGTAAATGCAGGAGCATGTAGAGAGTGAGAAAAAGACAGGAGCACACCTTTTTCTTCAGTAACCCATGCTGGCCCAAGAGAAAAAGCAATTCAATGGTAGAAGGGTAGGGCCGCATCCAGGGAAAGCAGTGCCCATTCAGTATTGTAAAGTACAGACAGTTTGGGGGACCGACACCTACTAAAGGTTCAGAGTACAACTTACTCAGCTTCAAAAGATCATGGATTTCTTGCAGAAATAACACAGTCCTTTTATTGAACGTAGAAAGGTGCAAAACTCACATATAAGCATACATAGTAGTAAAATCTACTTGTGTGTGATACAGTACATACTTCTGAGCATGGTCTAGTTTAAGGAAATCCTTTAACCAACTCTTAGCTCATGAATGTATTGCCACAATGTTGAGAACTAATGAACATTCCACATTAGTGTGTACTGTCACTTTACAGAAAGTTTGTATAAAATGAACACTAGGGGCTAGATATTTAAAGGAGTTGCACTAGCACAACTACAGAAATGCACCCCAGGGCAATATTCAAAAGGGGGAATTGTGCAGTGCAATTCCCCGATGCACTGGGGCACAAAGATAAGGAATGCGGCGCATCTCTAGAGGGCATGCCCATGCATCTGTGTCACATCTCATCTTGATATTCAGCCGAGATGTGCAGCACATATGCCGGCACATCCAGGAGATGTGCTGCATACCTAGGCACAAAGCTGAGCATGGAAAAATCATGCTCAAGTGGAGGCCATCCACAGGTGAGCTGCCAGAATGCAAAACACATCACAGCAGCCGCCTGCCATGGGTGCCCCCCCCAGAAAACCATACACAAGTACCCACAATAATCCCTGGTGGTCCAGTGGCACCCACCTCCCCATCCCATAACCCCGATCTCTCAAAATACATGTTTTAAATTCCCTGGTAGTCTAGTGGTACCCCCCCTCCCCACTTGAAACCCGATCGCCTGAATGAACTGTATTTAAATTCCCTGGTAGTCTAGTGGTACCTCCCTCCCTGCCCGTAACCCTGATCACCGAGAAATTGTCCAAATTCAATCCTTGGTAGTCTAGTGGTCCCCCCACCTCCCCACCCACACGAGGAACCCAAGCCCACCCAGCTCCCCCAGTCATCAGTGGGCAGCAAACCAAACTGCATACCTCTGCGGCTGCCCACCAAATGACAGCTTACAGTATCTGCTGTAAGCTCATTGGTTCACATTGTGGACCAATGGGCTTGCAGTGCATACTGTAATAGTCATTCACAACTTTGTGAATGAAGTCAGTGATAGATGGGTCTGCTGCTGCTGTTAATCAAGTTGATTGTCAAATGACAGTAGTAATGTAACGATGTATCCAATTGTTAAATAAAAAGAAGTTGTATATGTAAGAGTGAAACAATTGTTTATTTTTCACTTGGATACATAATGAGCAAAAATAAAACTTTTATTATTATAGGCTTAATTTCCAAACATTGTAATAATGGAGAATATAAAATGAGTTACAGTAGAATAACACATGTATCTACACAAGTGGGTAATAAGACCTCTAACTCATGAGTGGCAAAACCACAAGTTAAAGGTCTTGGTACTTGGTGAAAGTTCAATGAACTTTTTAAAAGATGTCATGTAAATGCTGTATCACTATGCAGAATTGTGCTTGTGTTAGGCAGATAGTGGTCTGAAGTGGAGGTGTGAAGTGGGTCTGTACCACTCACTGTCACTGGGTCTGGAAATGGGCTTTGACAGGTTTGATTGTGGTGCGGTCCACTAGACTACTTGGGATATTAAATCTGCCAGTATGCCTATGGAGATCATGTGAAGGAGGGGGACCACGAGAATTCTAGGGATATTATTTTCAGGGCCCCTAATATTCTGCAGTACTTTGTCCTGATTTTTGTGGCAGGGATCCTAGGTTTCTGCGTTAGCATTTTCTGATTTCAGTGGCATGATTTAATCGCTTCTGTGGTAAAATGCAGTCCTGCCACTGGCTAAAATATGATGTGATATCATTGATGACATCACATGCTGAGCATAGAAGAGGTGCTTCAGAATAAATGACATGGAAAAGGGAGCTGGGCACTATGGAAAAACTGTATATTTGAATGAAAATTCACCAAGCACAATGAATTTTGCAGCAGCATACATACTCTGCGGCATGATACAAATTCTGCAGAAAATATTCACGGTCACAGAAATGCAGAATTTGAGGGGCCTTGATTATTTCTAATACTATACATAAATGGATAGAGTGAGGGAGGGTGGCCACTAGACTAAGTCTGGTGGGACCCCAAGTTAGACTTCTCAAAATATATCGATTGCATCCACACCAAACTCCGGCCCAAATTGGTAGCCCTATATAGAATCAAGGACTGTCTCTCATCTGCAAAGAACTAGTTACCAAGCTAATTCTCCCCACATTTGACTATGCCGATATTGTATATAGCTCTGCACCCCCATTAATCATCCCACTCTAAACTCGACCCTCTTTACAATGCTTTCTGTTGCTTTGCCTCTAACCTCCCCTTCCAAACTCATCACTGTTCCCTATACTCGGCTCTTGCACTCCCCTCCTTGCCACTCACCGCCCACACACTGTGCATTTATTAGCAAGTATTGGTTTCTTCCTCCCCTCCATATATCCACCCTCCTCCCTTCTCCTTATCAGGCTATGGCCTCAGATCCCATGATTGTCGCTCCTTCAGTCTCCCGCTTCCACACTCCCAAGCTGACAAGATTGCTTTCTCCTAAAGACTACCAGCTCTGTGGAATCATATCTCCCAATCCATCTGCCTTGCTCCAACTCTGACCACACTAAAACATCAGCTGAAGCTTCTCCCTCCACACTTTGCAGCTGCTCCCTCCCGGTCCACCTTGACAACGCCTTCCACCCCCTACACTCCCCTCCTTTGCTCTCCCCTACCCTCTCCTCTCACCAATACTCATTTCCCATTTACCCCTCATATGGGCTAGTCTTCCTCTGGGCACAGACACCCCTAGCTAGTCTGACTCACTATCACTCCTTTTATTCACTGTTCTATAATGCACATTGTATTGTGTTCATCATATGGCACTGGCACTTGTGTAAAGTGTTCCTGAATCATTTTATACTCCAAAATGTACATATCGTCATTACTCAATTAATTATTACACTAGTTGCAACTCAATTTGTATATATGGACTTTACTTTCTCCTGTTTTGGGACCAACTGTGTTAACGTAATTGATTGGTTATTGTACTGTTGTAATGTTTGCTACTACACTTTGAATGTCCCACTCCCTTTTCCCTAAGGTAGCACCTGAAAATGAGCCTAGGCTCAGTGTGCCTTTGCTGGTTACCAAAATTTTAAATAAATAAGATGGACATTAATTCTAACAGTATGCCTACAGGTATAAGGGGTGGGGTGCCGCTTGATTATCAGAAATATTAATTCTGACAGTATGCCAGGTGAGGAGGAAACTGAGCAATGTTTTTGTGCTATGAAACATGGCACCACAGATGCCTGGAAGAGGGACAGTCCTCCACACAATCTGTGGCACAAAAGCTAGGGCCTTACAAGCTGAGACTATAATGGAATGCAAATGACCTATTAGTGCTCTGCATGGGTAGAGATGTCATTTGCATGGCAACTTGCAACTATAGTGAGTAAGTGAAAGAGCACTAACAGGTGTGGGATACCCTCACTAGGTTTGCTCCTCTGTTATGTATAGGCACCTACATCTTTGTGGCAGCAGGGGTTGTACTTTGTGCCAAGACCACCCATTAGGGCATATGGTAGGGCTACACTCTGGGGCTATATGCAGATATGTTTAGTAGGCTCACACTGTGTTCCAGACTTAATCCAATATGTTGCAGCAGATTTAGGGCTTTGAAGTAATTTGCACTCAGGTTAGGGAATTTGCAAGGATCAAACCAAGGCTTTCAAATATGGGGTGCCCAATATTTAACATCACATTTCTTGCACCTAAGATGAACTGCTAGTATAGAACAGACACTTCTCCCTGACTTTATAGGACATTGATTATTTATGAATAGCTGAGAAGAATTATGAACACCTGGAGATGGCCATAGAAGGAGCACTCTTTTTCATTTTTGTCTCAAACATAACAAAAAAAGCTAAAGCAGATTCAAAATGGGGAGTAAAGGTACCTAAGAAGACAGGATATAGGGGGAAAATCTAATTTACAATTAAGAAGAAATACTAAATCACACATATCCCCATAATGTAAAGCATCATGGGCTGTATATGCAAATCACCACAAAGATTTAGGCTGGTTCATCTTTAAGCAGGAATGCATGGTGTTGAAGGGCCTGTCACTGCAAGGATACAAACAGAAGATAGACACATGTTTCGTCCTATCCAGGACTCTATCAGTGAGCCACGTCTGTATGACGCCCCAGGGAAAATGAACCAGCTTTTGCACTGAGATTCTTTGTCTTTGAACTTGGCTTTTTTGTTCATTTTTTGGGGGGCGCTCACCATGACCCAAATCCATAAGACTAACTTAAGGTAGCTGGTTCATTTCTAATGGGGTGTCATCAGCCTTTGATCAGGCCAGGATCACCCATCGCACCACTGCAGCTCAGGATTATCTGCCGAACCATACCTCCATGGTCCGGCCCAGCCGACCAGCCAACCCACATGCCCAGGGAAGCACTGCTCAAGCTTCCCTGCATCTTCAGCCTTGCTCAGCCCAGGATCACCCATCAAGCCACTGTGGCTCAGGATTACCTGCCAAACTGCACCTCTGTGATTCAGCCAAGCCGACCAGCCAACCTGCCCACCCACCTGCCCAGGGAAGCACTTCTCAGGCTTCCGTGTATCTTCAGCCCTTGACTGGGCCAGGATCATCCATTGAGCCACTATGGCTCAAGATTAACTGCTGAACCGCACCTCCACGGTTCGGCCAAGCCGACCAGCCAACCTGCCACCCTACCTGCCTGGAGAAGCACTGCTCAGGCTTCTCTGCATCTTCAGCTCTTGATTGGGTCAGGATCATCCATTGAGCCACTGCGGCTCAGAATTATCTGCCGAACCACACCCCTGCTGTTCGGCCAAGCGGACCAACCAACCTGCCCGCCCACCTGCCCTGCACTGCTCAGACTTCCCTGCATCTTCAGCCCTTCATCATGCCAGTATCACCCATCAAGCCACTGCTGCTCAGGATTATCTGCCAAACCACATCTCCATGGTTTGGTCAAGTCGACCAGCCAACCCACCTGCCTGCCTGCCTATAAAAGCACTGCTCAGGCTTTCCTGCATTTTCAGCCCTTGATCGGGCCAGGATTGCCCATCGAACCACTGCAGCTCAGGATTATCTGCTGAACCGCACCTCTGCAGTTCAACCAGCCATCCCACCGACCCGTTTGTCCAGGGAAGCACTGCTCAGGTATGAAGCCATCCAGCTGCTGCCCTTGGAGATTAGGTGCCCTGGATTTTGAATTTTGGTGCCTCTTTGAACCTCTTATTTCATTGGCCCTGCCAGTCTCAAGAGCTGGGGTTTCGGAAGCTGAATAGCTTTTCTTTTCTGTACTTTCTACTGCTCTTTGGGGTTAAGGGAATTTTTTTTAAATAAACTATTTTAACTAAAGTTCATTTTGTCATTAGGGTACTGTTAGATTAAATAAGCTAAATGCTTTTCTGCTTTTTCCTCATCTATTCTACTCTCTCTCCCCTGCAGAAAATCCCTACCCCCCCCCATCTCTCCTTAACAAAAGCTTTCTTACCTTCCCTCCCTGGTCTTTTGCTGGGCAGTCTGCACACCCAGATATAGCAAGACAAAAGATTTACATTTTTAATCCGTCTTCTACCTCTCTTCCCCCAGGCTTCCTTGCATCTTCAGCCCTTGATCAGGTCAGGATTGTCCATCGAACCACTGCGGCTCAGGATTATCTGCCGAACCGCACGTCCATGATTCGGCCAAGCTGACCAGCCAACCCACCTGCCCATCTGCCCAGGGAAGCACTGCTCATGTACAAAGCCAACCAGCTGCTGCCATTGGAGATTATGCACCCTAGACTGAATTTTGGTGCCTCTCTGAACCTTTTAGCTTATTGGCCCTGCCAGTCTCAAGAGCTGGGTTTTGGAAGCCACCTAGCTTTTCTTTTCTGTACTTTCTACTGCCCTTTGGGGTTATGAGAATTCTTTTTTAAATAAGCTGTTTTAGCTAAAGTTCATTTTGTCATTAGGGTACTGTTTGATTAAATAAGTTAAATGCTTTTCTGCTTTTTCCTCATCTATCCAACTCTCTCTCCCCTGCAGAAAATCTCCTCCCTGTCTATCCTTAACAAAGGTTTTCTTACCTTCCCTTCCCGGTCTCTTGCTGGCAGTTCACACCCCCAATTTAGCAAGAGAAAAGATTCAAATTTTTAATCCCTCTTGTATCTCTCTTCCCTCAGGCTTCCCTGCATCTTCAGCCCTTAATCGGGCCAGGATCACCCATCGAGCCACTGTGGCTCAGGATTATCTGCCAAACCGCACCTTCTTGGTTTGGCCAAGCCAACCAGCCAACCTGCCTGACTGCCTGGGGAAACATCTCCCACCGGCGCCATGCACCAGCTTCCTGTTTTCCCCCCACTCTATCTGGACACTTCCTTATATAGTTATAATTGGTCACATGACCCCTTCCCCCCCAACCCTATCTGGACACTTACTTATATAGTTATAATTGTTCACATGACCCCCACAAAATAAACTAAGTGCCCAGTTTGTCATTAGCTCCTTATCTGGAGCTCTGCTAGAGGCAGCCTTGGGCACTTTTTCATACTCTAAATCTACCAAGACTTATATATCGAAATTACACCAAAAATGTTTATTGCTCCCTTCTCCTATCTATTTGCTGTACTTCCCTAACACAATTCAAAGTAGGGAGCTTATATTCCTTCCTGGGTCTCACCATTGTCTGCTCTTTATTTGCTGACTCCTCTTTTCCTCAGCCAGCACCACCTTGTGTTCTATTCCTCACTGGGCTTCACTACTCTGCTCTTCACTTGCTGACTCCTCTCTCCCTTGGCCTGCACACCCCTGAGTTCTGTTCCTCCCTGGGCTTTACTACTCTCTACTCTTCATCCTCTCTTCCTCGGTCAGCACCGCCGACAGTGCACTTATGAGATCTACTATTAAACTACTCTACAATGCTCCAAGTATTTATAATGCTATTGTCCACACTAATTCCCACTACCGATGTTCAATGTAACCCACCCACTACAACTCCCCCCTTAAGTCCTAATCCTATCTTGTTAAATGACTCCCACCCACAGTGGGACAAGACTACCAACACCCTAGCAACCTATTTTGTCTCAGGTTTCACTTAGACCCACAGGGCTTTTATACTATTCTGTGCATACTCTCACTCCCTTTTCTCCCCTCACAAGAAATGGTCTCTGACATTGTGTCACAGAAGGACTCAACAATGTAAACTGCATATTGTCTCAATTAGAATATGGATCCTTCAAATAATTTTTATGCTTCTCCTTTGCTCTGGCAACATTGGGTTAAACCCTGGGCCTTCAACATCACCAAGGTTACCGGCAAATTATAACTCTGCTAAGGACTTAAAACTCTTAAACATATGCAGTCTCCAGAAGAAACTTACTGCAATAGAGGCATGAGTCTCATACACTCTACCTGACATATTAGTTTTAACAGAAACCTGGCTGAAAAGTACAGTCACAAGTCAATCTTTAAGCACTACCTTCCTACTCCCTCCATAGGGTAGACAGAGTTACCAGATGGGGTGGAGTCACCATTAATCTAAATGAGAAGTTGTCTGCTACTGTTATCTAATCCACCTCAAAACCAATAGAATCTGAGTACCTAGCACTAAAAACTGCTATTTTGTCAGCTGAAACAATAAATGTAATTGGATGTTCTAGACCTCCCTTTGCAGGGTTGGACATCCTGACCCACATACAACACTTCCTTAATGCTAACACCAGTGAAACTATAATCTTGGGTGATCTAAATCTGGATTGGCTCAACATAAAATCAACTCCCCCAAAAACCTATGTGATGAACTGGGCTTGGCACAGATTATCTCTGACATCACTAGGCCTGGCCATAATGATCGGCTATCTGGTACCCTATTAGACATAGTTTTGATTAACAGACCCAACAAAGTTCTATACGAAGCAGTCTAGCATAATGACCTCAGTGATCACAATATACAATAGTAGCATGTGTTAGGAATTTAACTAAACCTATAAACAACAGTAAGGTAATAATAAAAAGATCTTACAGAAAATGTAATTCAGACAGTTTTCGATTGGATTTAAGAGAAATAAACTGGAATATAGTAGTAGTAGATCCTTGACTTGTTTATAGGTAATTTCTGAGAAGGTGAATGGAGCATGAGTCAGAATGGACAGTAGAGTAGTTATGTGGAGGAGAGAGGGCAGTAAAGTGGCAGACTGGGAGGAATCAATAGAAAGGTCTGCTGTCACAAAGTGCTCATTAAGTTTGTCAACTATAATGTCTTTGTCAGTGATAGGGATACAATGGTACTTAATCATGCTAGGCAAGGTTGGGGTCACTTTACTACCTTCCAGTATTATGAAGGTGCACCAGATTCTTGCATGATTACCTTTAACTGATTTGAGGATATTTAAATAGTAGTTCTCTTTAGTAGTCCTGACCAGTTCAGGAGTCTTGGTATAGGGTGGAAGCTAGCCTGATGGGAAGAAAACTGACTGAGGGACAGAGGGTAGTTGTGGGGGAGAAGCATCAGAGCACAAGGCAGTGACAAGTGGTGTCCCACAGGGATCAGTACTGGGACCAGTCCTGTTTAACATTTTCGTCACAGACATAGTGGTTGGGATCAAGAATAAGATCAGCCTCTTCACCGATGACACCAAGATCTGTGCTGAGGTGGATGGGTAGAAGGGTGGCAAATTATTGCAGGAGGACTTGGGAAGACTCGAGGAGTGGTCACATACCTGGCAGCTTGGGTTCAATGCCAAGAAGTGCAAGGTGATGCATTTCAGAGCCAAAAACCCAGGATACAGCTACTGGATGGAAGGTATCAAACTGTTCACATCCAATGAGGAGAAGGATCTGAGGGTGCTGGTGACTGGGGAATTAAACCACTCAGCCCAGTGCAGGAAGGCAGTGGCTACTGGAGGCAGTGCAGTGAAGTGCAACAAAGATGATCCGGAGTTGGGGGATAGAACTTACGAGGAAAGACTAAAAGAGCTTAACATGTATACCCTGGAGGATAGAAGAGAGAGAGGAGACATGATCGAGACCTTCAAGTACCTGAAGGGGATGAACAAAGTAGACTTCCTGGGTGGGTTCACTCTCCAGAATGGAAGAGATACCAGAGGGCACTCCCTGAAGTTAAAGGGGGGCAGATTCAAGAGGGAAAGGAGGAGGCACTACTTCACTGAAAGAGTGGTAACAGGGTGGAATGCACTGCCTGAGCAACTCATATCAGTGCAGACAGTGGAGTACTTTAGGAGGGGGGTGGGACAAGTTCAAGGGGAAAGTACATACCAGGGGGGCAGTTGGGGGAAGGAAGAGTTAATGAGAGGGGGTACAGCTGCAGTCTAATGCGTTGAAGTGCTGCACACTCAAGCAGACTAGATAGACCATATGGCCTTTATCTGCTGGCAATTTTGTATGTTCGTGCCATTACTCTATGTGTAACTACCATTATTTGAAGAATGTATTTTCTTTATTCCTTTTTGCCACTTCTCTATGATTTATGATGTATTGTTTCATGTTATCCTAGTTATGTTTCATGCTATGTATTATGCAGAGTATGTTGTAGAAGGGACCTCCTTGCAGATGAGCTTGCTCAATGGAATTTATCCCTTCAATAAACTTGAACTGAAACTGAACTGAGACGAGGCACACTGAGTCCTGGGTAGGACAAAACACGTGCCTGTGTCTTCTGTTTGAACCCTTTGTAGATTGGGTGAGAGGCCCTTCAGCACCATGCATTCTTGCTTAAAGCTGAACCAGTCTAAAATGTTGTGATGATTTGCATATACAGAACATGATGCTTTGCATTATTGGGGTATGTGTGATTCTGTATTTCTTTGAAACTTGGCTTTATGGCCAATACCCTTTGGGGTAAACCTTGCCTCAGTGCTTTTGCAGCAAGGTTCTTTGTCTTTTACAATTAAGAAGTATACGTAAAATGTTTCTCCTTAACATACACCATTGCTTTAAAGTGATTTTCCAAATTTCTTTAAAAAAAATCCTGTTGGCATGACATCATCAGGACTTGAATCTCATAACATTCCCCAAAATTCTGTATTTAAATTTTTTTTTGACCTTCCATTCTTTGTTACTGAAGACAGACAATTACAAGAAACAGATTCACTGCCCCTTAGACTGCAGCTGCTCAGGCTGCTTTTGCTGTATTGATGTTATCATCTTCTGTTTGTGACATCAGAATCATGCCAGTAGTAACTGGATGCGATGTCACAAGAAGATGATTTTGTGTTCACAGGAAAACACAATTGAAACAGATGAAGTCAATATAAAAAGGTCCTATTTTAGTGACAACATTTTCAGTAATGAAAAGTTAAAGATTTTAAAATTCAAATTTGTGGTGAACATTATTGTATCTGAGTTCTACTGATGACTAATGCCTCCCCCAGTCAGCTGCTTAACTCCCTTCTCAAAAAACACTTCTCCTCAATCTGCACATGCACCCATGCAAGCTCCTGACTAGGCAACGAGGTCCAAATGAAAATGTGTTGAACCTGTACTATGTATTGTCCATTATTTTGTCCTGTCATATGCTTTGCCACCTTAATGTAGCCCGTAGCTATATCCACTTGTCATATGCATTGTACAACTGCCTGTACAAATGTACTTTTACTCTTGTATATTTTGTATATTTACTTTGTATGTTCATTTTTAACATGTCTGAACTTGTAATTTGTACCTGCTATCCCTCTCACCCTACCCCCAGGGCACATCTGGAATCGAGCAGTAGTCTGCTCAGCATGCCTTCCTGCTAAAACCTTTAAATAAATACTTTTTTTTTTTACTGAAAATTGAACATTTTTAGGTACTGTTATTGGGGAGGATGGTAGTGTTCACTGCAAAATTATGAAATTGGTACAAGAAATCCAGAAACCTGACTGGTTGAGCAGCTTCTAACCCAGTACTAATATCTTGGCACAAAAGTACTAGAAGAAATTCTGTCACCTGTCCTGATCTCCTTACAGTACCCAGAACCATTCACTTACTATACCTGTCTCAAATGGCCACAACCAGCATAGGCATCATAGCATCATTTCAGACTGCTTCTGACCCAAAAGGCGGGGAAATGGCAAAACTTTCTAGTATCCTCACATCCCACCAACACAAATCAAGCAGCTCCAGGGACTCAAGTGTTGTGGGAAATTATGGCACTTACAGACCACAAACTGGAGTTATCACTCTTTGGGGGAGGGGGGCACAGATTCATAGAAGAACTTTGACTGGGTGACTCAGGTGATTTATTGGGGCGATGGACATGGCCTATCTGGACTTCAGTAAGGCCTTCGACACAGTCCCCCATAGGAGGCTGGTGTGAAAGATGGAAAGCCTGGAGTTGGGTGGGAAAATAACAAGCTGGGTTGAGGCCTGGCTGGCAGAAAGGACTCAGAGGGTGGTGCTGAACGGGGTGCACTCCACGATGGCGAGGGTGAAGAGTGGAGTGCCACAGGGGCCAGTTTTGGGTCCACTTCTCTTCAACATCTACATCAGTGATATTGCATGATATTGCAGAGGGTTTGAGGGGTAGGGTGTGCCTATTTGCCGAAGATATGAAAATATACAATAGGGTGGACATCCGGGGGGGGTGAAGGACATGAGGGAGGACTTAAAGATGCTCCAGAAGTGGTCTGGAACATGGCAGCTGAAATTTAGTGCCAAGAAGTGCACTGTGATGCACTTGGGGACTAGGAACAGAAGAGTAGGGTACACCCTAGGTGGGGAGGAAATCAAAGAAATAGGACAGGAGAAGAATTCATAAGATTGCAATCAGGTTCATAGCATTAGCCATTATTGACCTGCACTAATCACTATTGCACTGAAAAACTATTTATTGAAAAATGTGAAACCAAGGCCCTTTTAAACTGTTGCATTGTCTCCCTTGATATCACTGATGTTGGGAGGGAATTCCATGTATTCACTACCCTTTGGGAGAACCATTTGCCACTTTTATTTTTCTTATAATGAGATGCCCTTAGCATCTTATTGTGGCCTCTAACCTGAATTTTATCTGGTCTCAATTTCAGGCCTAGACATTCCCACAGATCTGGTTCCTTAAATGCCCTGTACACCAGGCACATATTACCCCGTAGCCTTCTATAGGATAAAGAATACATCCCCAGATCCCTCAACCTTTCCTCATATGACGATGTACTAATGGCCGATACCAGCTTTGTTGCTCTGCGCTGAACCCCCTCCAATCTTTTCACATCTGACCTAAAATATGATGACCAGAACTGGCAACAATATTCCAAGTGTGGTCTGACCAAAGCTACATACATAGGAACCACAACCTCTCTGGATCTACTTTAGATGTTTCTTTTTATTGATGCCAAGATACTGTACCCTTTTTTAGCTATGTGAGTACAGTGTTCTCAAAAATTTCGATCGCTAGTAACTAATACACCCAGATCTTTCTCTAATATGGTTTCACTAAGATTGTTTCCCATGATAACCATACCTTTTATTGTTTTTCCCGAAATGCATGATTTTGTATTTTTCCATATTCAGCCTCAGTCGTTTTTTGCTTGCTTCTTCAATGATTAAATCAACATGCTGCTGAAATGCTGCTGCATCTGAATTACAAGTAATTAATGCCCCTACTTCTATGTCATCTGCAAATTAGTCAGCCAAGTTTATTTACTAGAGGCAATGGAAGCTATTAAAATATTAAATAGAGTAGGTCCAGGCATGGAGCGCTGAGGTACTCCACTCGTTATGTTGGACCAAATGGAACAATAACCTTTAATAGATACCCTCTGTTTCCTTTTCGTCAACCATGCTGCTACCCATTGTACTACCCCCTCATTTAATCTGAGTTCCCTTAAACAATGTATTAATTCAACATGAGAGATACCCACGAAAGCTTTTTCAAAGTCCACATAAAGTACATCTATTGGGATATTATTTTCTAAGGCTGAGCTAACTGGCTCAAAGAAACACAGGAGGTTTGTTAAACGGTATCTACCTTTTCTGAATCTGTGCTGGTATATGTCACTTTCCCTTGATATCTGTTAATGTTTTTCAATTTCCTCTTTGACAATTGTTTCAACAATCTTACTCACCACAGAGGTGAGATTAATGGGTCAGTAATTACTACAGGATGATTTAGGGCCCTTTTTATGAATCGGAGTAATATTGGCCAAGGTCCAATCCTCAGGAACTGTTCCTTCATCTATAGACAATTGGATTATAGACTGGAGGAGTCTGCAGAGTACATTGGCCATTTCAAGATTTTCTCTTGTATCATTTGTGCAGTCGTTCTAACTGAGAAAACAGTAACCTCAACATTCTGCTTAATACTTCCCTTGTCTTGCTGATACACACTTACGAAGTATGAATTAAAGGCCTCCGCCATTTCTTGACAGTCACTTATCTCGACCCCACCTTGTTTAATTGGTCCAACATTGTTATTACTTTTCCTTAAACTGCCTATATAATTATAAAAGGCCTTCCTATTATCCTGAACTTTAGCAGCTAATTTCCTTTCCATCAATAATCTAGGGATCATAGTCTCCTCAAACCTTAAGGTAGGAATCCAATGTAGCAGGGCAGTGGGAAAAGCCAATGGAATGTTGGCATGCATAGGCAGTGGCATTACTAGCAGAAGGAGGGAGGTAATAATGCCCCTTTACAAAGCCATGGTGAGGTCACACTTGGAGTATGGGGTTTAGTTCTAGAGGCCACCTCTCCACAAGGATATAGATGCAATGGAGAGGGTTCAGAAAAGGGCAACCAAGAAGATGCAGGGAATGCAGGGAAAGACATATGAGCAGAGGTGTCAGGAGCTGGATCTGTACATGCTGGAGACAAGGAGGGAAGGGGAGACATGATTGAAACTTTTAAATATTTAAAGGGGCCCAATTAAGTGGAAGAAGAGGGTTTACTTAAAAGGAAGGAGGGGGTCAGAACAAGAGAGCACAGCCGCAAACAGCAAGGAAACAGATACAGGGGCAATTAAAGAAGGTGTTTCTTCATGGAGAGGGTGGTGGAGCCCTGGAACAGACTGCCAGATGGAGTGGGGGGGGGGCTAAATTGGTGGACAAAATCAAGAGGGCATGGGACAAGCATATGGGGCTGAGTATCAGGGGAAGGGCGGGGGCTGGCAGGGAGGGGGGAGTTATAGGGGAAAAAAGGGCAGACTAGATAGTCTGGTATGGTTCTTTTCTGCCATCAAGCTTCTATGATTCTATGAACTTGGACACAAATACTTGCAAGCAAAGCTGATGAAACACCAGGTACTGCTCCCAGTTCAATTCCCAAAACTACAGTGCCACTTTAAATCTTCTGAACTCAACTCCTTCTGGGTCCAGGTAGTCTGAAAAGTACCCTGAATTTCAAACAGAGCTTCCACAACTTCAAACCAGACCTTGAAGTGATTGTGCACCCACTGCAAGCACAACGCCAATACCAGACCCTGCCACAATTATCTCTGCTTTTGGTATCCTGTGATATGGGTGACTGAAATTGAGCGACTAAGATATGAGCAACTCAGTTTCGGCACTCATTATGTGAGCTACCCTGGAAGGGTATCGTAGTGAGGGAAGAAGCGTGGTGATATAGGACATCGACTGGAAGGGGAAGGACAAAGAAGAAAGTATGTGGGACATAGTGTGGCATGGAGTTACCAAGCTGGCCGTGTGGTGTGGTGGTGAGGGTTGCTGGCTACAGTGCTGTAGATTAAGGGTTCAGGGCTGGGGAAGGGAAGGGTATACTTTTTGTGTGTGTCACAAGTGGGATTTTTTTTATGAGTGTTTTCCCCTCACCGACATGCACCCCCGCTGGAGCTGACAATCAGAAGTAAGGAGGTGTGGGCGGCAAAGCCTTCCATGAGGGGGGATGTGGGAGGCACAGCCCCTTGTATAAAATATATTTTATAGTTTTCGTCCATGTTGTTGTGCTCCTCTCTGGGATCGTACATCACTGTTTTGATTTTTGTCGATGTACACTCATTCTAACAGCGATCGCGGTTTGGTGACTGCTGTTATGACATGGAACCTCTGCCTTTGTCCAGAAGACATCAGCCAGGAAATGGTTATAATTCTCACTACTGAAAGAAATCCTTCTGCCACAAGTCAGGAGCTGAAGCTACCATCTGCAGTACTGAGTGACACACTCCCTGTGACTCCATTTCCTGACCCAGCAAAGAAACAGCCATCAGCAGTAACTACCGTTGACACATCTTTTCCGGCTCCATTTTTCAGTGCTTCTGACCAGCTGACACTACACTGATCCCTGCTGTGACTCCACAGCCTCCGATTGAAGCTGCTCCCAATTTTGCCAGGTGCCTAAACATCATAATCAGAACAGAAAAGGCTGCGCTCACAGCATGGACTGGGTGCTTGTAAAATAATCAGTACCAACAAGCCAAGGAAACAAGCCCTCCACTGCATCGGGAAAATTGTATCTATTTAATGTGCAGGCTGTGCAAACTAGGCTAGTTATACAAGTTATGAAAATGAAGACCAAACAAACCATTGCCTGACAAGCCCCAGTGCTTCGAGGCAAAACCACCTCTTTCTCAGGAGGCGTGACTACTTGCATCTCACAAACTATAAGTATCACAAAACTTCAATTGTCAAGCTCATGGTACTTGAACACGCCTCCTTACTACCCCACTACATTTAAAGGATCAGTATCCAGTTCAACTCTTCATCAATTTAGAGAGAGTCAAAGGTGGTAAAGTGACATGCTGCAAGGATCGCTAGCCTTAAAGCATGAAACTAAGTTTCAGTGGTTTTAGTATCATGCATAAAATGGTAGCACGTCAATTCACCGCAAACATTTCAGTGAAAAAGACTCAGTACATTGTTTACAGAGAATTGCAACACAGCGCTATGACAATTACATTGTGATACCCAGTCAGCACATTGAAAACTTGCTCAGGCTACGCAGCTGTCATATATTCAACCAGACAAAAGGAGAATAGCATAGAATACAAATATCAAAAGCATGCCATACCAGAGCATGTCTCCCCCATAATGTGCTTCCCAGTACTGTCGCTTCTCTATGACATCATATGTCCTCACTGACTCATAACAACAGCAGTGTAGATTGAAGAGTTCATTGTAGATTCAAGTTTAACTTTTTAAAACTTAACCTTTATTTCCACATGATTAAAAGGTGAATAACTTAAAATGTTGTGGTCCTTCCACCTGTATCTATACCTGTAACTGGAAGTTATGTGCTATCCCCCTAAGATAGTTGGCACAATTGGATGTTCCGTATGAATCAACCACCAACGCGATACATTTTTCAGTATCTCTGTACTTTTTTCTTGGAGCTGGCGGGACCATGCATGACAGGTATTGTTCTATTTTCAACTCATTCATTCTCTGTTCCACTTTTATAGCATTGATCAATTTCCAAATAGTGGGGTGGCTTGCTCCTAGCAGACTATTGAAGCCTCTATGCCACCCCTCTACAGAGTTGTTAGTATGCTGTAAACCTTCCTTTACTGCATTGTAGCAGTTCCAAAACTGGATTTCAAAGTGTGGTCTATGACGACCATGACGACCAACTGGCTTCCCTATCCAAGTATCTTCAAAGTAGTCAATGAGAGGGGACAGTTGGTCATCATGTGTTCTGTAGAACTTTGTTTCCCTCAGAATCTCAAAGACATTTATTACATCAGTTGGTGGAACATAGGCTAGTTCTGGCATCATTCTTATTTGAAGTGCAAAATCTGAGTCTACTGTGTAGTTCTTTAAAATGTCATGATGTTCTTGGACCTTATAAAATGGGTAAAAGTAATCCTTCACCCTGATTGGTCAAAATATGTGTCCTTACCTGTCAACAAACTGAAAGGTGGCACTACTTTCCTAATACATTAACCTCCACAGGTGAAAGGGCAGCAATATCATTGAGCAACTGAAATCTTCCATCAGTCCCTCTGCAACCAGAACTGATCTTACATCACAAACATGGTTGCTACCTTTACACTGTAAAAACCTTCAACTGGGCCCTAAAAATAAAACTACCTTAAATAAAAAATAAAACAAATTAAGTAAACTTTGTTCCCCTGGTCGTCACACTCTCCTTACACACATAAACAAATTAGAAACATTAAGTATTGTTTGTAGTTTTCATTACAACTGTTTCTTTACTAACAGTGAAAAATCCCCCTTCTGACTTTACCTGCTCATCAGGGAAATCTCTTCTGCTTGCCTTGACAGTGAGATAATTGAGTCACTGGCTCTAAAACAGGCATTTGTTGTCCGGGTGTACAGTATGTTGGGAGAGTAACATTCTACCAGTGGAACTGAGCAGAATTTTGAATCCCTGTATTCCATGGTAAACATTCCATAATAAACATTCTGGCCCAGATATTCAAAAGGGTTGCACATGGTGCAACACCCCACTGATGCGCCCCGGCGCAATATTCAAAAGGGAAAAGTGCGCCGCACAAATCCCGATGCGCCAGAGCGCATCAATAATGTATGCAGAAACAGGTAGGGGGGGCGTGCCCATGCATAACCTGCACAGCCCGATATTCAGCCCGGGATGTGCAGAGTCATGCATGCACAACCCCTACCTGCGCCTGCACAAAGTCACGCCCACAAAAAAGGAACAGTGATGGCCACCCACAGGTGAGCTGCTGCATTGCAGAGCACAACACAGCAGCTGCCACCTGTGGATGGCCACCTGAGTTCCTGCCGCACCTGGCGGCGCCCCCCCATGCCCCATCATGGGCATCCATGTAGAAATCCCCCCAATTCCAATATCCCTGGAGGTCCAGTGGACCGCACTGAGCCCGATCGCGGCCATCAGTAATAGAACCCCCCCAAGTCCAATATCCCTGGTGGTCCAGTGGACCAATTGCTGCCTGATCGCAGGCGAATTCATTCACATATCTGGACTGAGTAGTACGGTATGGGCTGCACGCCCATTGGCTCATGCTGTGAACCAATGGGTGTGCAGCCCTACCGAGCTGTCAGTCGGCGGGTGCAGGGCGGCAGGCGGGTGGGGTGCTGCTGCCCGCTGGCTGACGGGGGGGAGCAGGGCGGTAGGGCTCAGTGGGCAGGTGGGGTAGGGGTACACTAGACCACCAGGGTCTTAGGGGTATCTGATGAGGTACAGATGCCCGCAATCGGGCAGCAATCAGTCCACTGGACCACCAGGGATATTGGACTGGGGGGGTTCTATTACTGATGCCCACGATCAGGCTCAGTGTGGTCCACTGGACCACCAAGGATATTGGACTTGGGGGGCGTAATCATCAGGACAGATGCCCTCAATCGGGCACATAGAGGTCCACTGGACCACCAGGGATATAGGAGGGGTTTTCTTTTTTATACGAATGCCTGCGATCGGGCTGCAGGGGGCGCGGTCCCCGACAGCTGCTGCCTGGCAGGGCGCCAGGTGCAGTCCTCGGGATCAGCGCACCAGATGTTAATGGCATGCAAATGGAGCCATGATGAGATGCAAATGGCAACCTGTGTGCCTTTGCATAAATTATGGCCCCATTTGCATGTCCCCTTTTGAATATCGCAGGTGCTGTGCATGGCACAATGGCACCTATGCTAGCACATCTCCATGCTCCACTCTGGCCACTTGCACTGGCGCAGTGCATTGAGCCATGCACAGTGTGGTGGCCAGGGTGCAATATTCAAAGCTGCTGCACCATAGCGCAGCTCCGTTGAATATCGCCCGGGCCACTCCCCTGTGCAACAAAGTTGAGCTGCACCCAGGCTTGCGCCACAGCCTGGCACAGTTTGAATAACCGGACCTCTGTGTATTGAATGAGGGAAACAATAGAAAGAAAAAACAGGATGAAGAAAGTAGGCAATACAGTAATACTTTATAAACAAAAAGAAAAGGTGGGAAAACACAGTTACAGAGGCAGACCCAAACTGCTCAAATAATACATTGCCACCCCTCCAACTCATTGGTTTAGCATTTTTCAATGAGTTGCTGTTCAATCAATTTTACCACTCCACTGCCCAAGTCTGGGGACTATTTGTCACCATATTTAAATAAAATAACATACTATTATTACATCTTTAATAATTACTGGGTAGCTCTTTTTCCCATAGGGAAACCCAGTTATAATTTGCTGTTATAACCAGCTGGGCTGGTTATAACAGCAAACAAGCACCAGGTTTCCCTCAGAGCAGCCATGCGCAGTCCCCAGTCTCTGATCTTCACATTCCGTGCAGCAATCCCAAAGCACACTTTCAGGTCCCTCTCATTCGGTGGTAATTTACTTTTTTATTTATTTTTTTAAATGAACTCTTTCTTAATTGAACCAAGGAAACAAAATAAAAGTAAAACTAGTGCGTATTTCTCGTCAGCATGCGATCACAGCTGAGTGAATGGCACAGACTGTCCCTGCCTTGTGATGCTGGGAAAGACACTGCAACTGCCACTCAGCGGTAAAATCAATGTTTCTATACATTTTAAAGAAAATATCCACGTCCTTTTCCCCCCAACAAGTGTAGTACTGTAACTAGGAAGACCGCAGACCACACAGAATCCAGACTGCTCCGCGGCTTCCTGAACAGCAATTTTATTTTATTTTTTATAATTGCTGAGGCGAAAAAGTGCACACCAGCAATTATAAAAAAATAAACATGGGGTTGTGTGTGTAAAACTCGATTTTACACACCATCAAATAGGATGCTTTTATAAACCCCTCTGGCTTCGCCCTCGGGTTTATGTAGCATCCTGACAACTCGGTGTGTGTAAAACCATTACACACACCACCCCATATATTATTCTCTATATATTACCGGACGCTGCGCTTTTCCCATTGGGAAACTCCGGGTTAATTTGTTGCTATAACCAGCTCAGCTGGTTATAACGGCAAACACGCGCTAGGTTTCCTTCGAACAGTCATCCTCAGTCACTGTTCTCCGAGTTCACGCTCCATGACGAATCCAATAGCGCAGCACACTTCCTCTTCCCTCGTGGAAATGAACTTTCATAAAAAAAAAATTAACTATTTTCCTACAGTAAACCACTTTAAAACAAAACAAGCATTTTCCGTCAGCCTGACACCACAGCCGAGTCCATGTCAGACTGCCCCTGCCTCTCGAAGCCCGGAAGGATGCTGCAGCCGCCGCTCGGAGGTAAGTTTATATTAAAACTAAAATCTAACTGTCTACACATTTTTTTTTAAATTAAATATCCTCCTCCTTTTTTCTCCAACAAGTGCAGCCATATAATTATGAAGACTGCGGACCACACAAAATCAAGACTGGTCCACAGCTTCCTGAACACTAATCTATTAGCTAATTTAATTTTTTATAATTGCTGAGGCAAAAAGTGCACTCCTGCAATTATAAAATAAAATAATGGTAGTGTGTAAAACTCGATTTTACACCTGCACTGTGAGATGCTTTTTATAAACCCTGGGCCACTGGGTTTATGTAGCATCCCACAACTCGGTGTGTGTAAAATCTCGTTAAACACACCACCCCATATATTATTCTCTATATAATTAACAGTCTCCGTTTTTTGCCATAGACAAAACCGTGTGTTAAATACCGTAACACCTGAGTAGGTGTTACAGCATTCACGTGCTCCCTTTCCATACCAATGCGCTCGAGACAGTAATAACAGATGTGAAGTCTTATGTCCTGTTTCAGAACAGTATTGAAGAGAAAATACTACTTCTCTGCATTACCTCCATCCCAAACACACTCTTGTGCTTCTAGGCTCACTGGTAAACTGAGGTAATGCAGAGAAGTAAGTGTTTTTCTCTATCAGTACTGTTTCATGAAACAGGGACAGTTGAAGTCATGCCTGTTTATTTAAAAACGGAGCCCTTCAATTACATAAATAGGTGAGGGAGAAGTGTTCAATCACTTTCTTATACTCGTTGTTGATGGCATTCATAAACCTGCTTTGCCTCGGGGTTTATGTGCCATCCAACAACTCGGTGTGTGTTAAATTCTCATAACACACTTCTCCCCATACTTTGTCCTATATATAATGCATCCAGAGTTTTGTTTGATTGTTATAGAAATAGTTGCTACCCATTTTATAAGAGCAATAAGATACTTCAGGGTGTGGGTTGTTGATTGTTAAGAGCACTATCCAGTTGCTGTAGTCACTCGGCGCCAGCAACTCTTGCCTAACAATGCATCTGGGGACGTGCTCTTATTAATCAACAACCCGCACCCTGTCACGTCTTATTGCTTTCTTATGCCACACTGACTGACATAGGTGGAAAAAGCAACCCCTTGTTACTGCTATGGGGAATTCTGCTAAAAATGCTTTAGAGGCTGCCAGTTAAAAATCTATCATTACAGTTTATGGATTAAGTTCAGCGAACAAATTATTTTACTCAGCAAGGACGCGCACATAACTGCCATATGTTTTGTTAGACATAAGAATAAAAACTGATGGTATAACAGAGGAGTAACAGACACCATGTATGGTGTATAACTGTGAAAATAGACTCGGTGTAACCTTGAATGTTCCTTCCGCATACCAGTGCATAGAATTTGTCATGTAGTTCAGATTCTGCTTTGTAAAAAAATATTAGAAATCCTTCTGTGTCATCACAGCCTGAATCATACAACAGAAACTGTTCCCCACTGTCTGTTTCACAATATTCTGGTGGAATTTGAAGCTCACTAAGTGACACAGGTTGGCTTGGAGCCACAGCTGCTGTTTGCCGTGCCCTTTGTGTGCTTCGTTTTAAACTTGGCATTGATGGAAGTTTGGCACTGGTTGATTGACTTATACCACTAATGGCATTTGCTAGTGTAACCCCTTTGTTACCCGGGGTTACTAGAATCCCAGTAAGACCTAGTGGTAGGCAGGGAAGGCAGCTTGAGAAACTCCAGTTAAATGGGTTTTACACTGTCTCACTCTGTCCTCAGTCACAGCTGAGACTTGAGAGATGACATCACTATAGAACTGCTGCAGCTGCATGAGCCACTTTGGAATCTACAGCTCAGGGAGTGAGTTTAGAACTTTGGGAAATTCAAAGTGAGTCTTCTGTTTGTCCTTAAGCAAGAAGGAAGCATCAGTCTGCTGTTTGATCTCTGACTAAGAAAAAGGAAGTGTTCCTGTGTTTACCTTTTTTAAAAGTGGTGGAGACCGCCTCCCGTCTCAGTGCCCCTCTCTCCGGGAGGAAAAGTTTTCTGGGTTCCAGGGCAATCCCTTCTCCCACCATGGAAGGAAGCTGCCTGATTTTGTTTTGTCTGTTCTTGTATAACAGCAAAGGTTACAGTACTTCTCCTGTGGGGCACCTGCAACGAATGGGTGAGTGTTTGGCTCCATTTGACGGGGCAAACAAATTGTTTTCTTCAGTTGGGAAATGGATGTGGACTGCTGTTTGGGAGGACTATGTTCACTAGGACAAACAAATAGAGCAGTCAAACAGTTTAAAGTTTTAAATGGATTTAAAGTTCGCTGTAGAGGGGGTGCTTCAGGTCATCCACCATTCAATCTACATTTTAAAGTCCTAAAGTTTTCTGTGTGTATCCAGAGAAATGGCCGGGTATGGGCTGTGGGAGCTGGAGGTGGGAAAACCCCCCATCTTTAGTAACCAGGTCCACCTCTATGGATTTCTTCTGTGTTTTTGCTACTTGCCTCATGCACTTGGCCAGTGATGGGGTGGGTACCCAGACGTGGGTCACAACTTGAAAATCTCTCTAAGAGTCGCAGACTCTAAGTAGTGTGGGGAGCCACAGGATGGGAAAATTACTCCTTGTCTGATGGGAGTTTCGTTTGGAAGTAATAAAACAAATCTCTCTAGGAGTCACAGACTCTAAGTGGTGTGGGGAGCCACAGTTTGGGAGTCTCCTTGTTTGATGGGATGTCTTTCCAAGTAAAGTTTGGGTTCATTCGTCAAGTGGACCGTCAGTCGAGTGGTCGGCAGGGGAGCCTGGCCAGTCGGGCTATGTATCCAATGCGCATGCAAAGTCCGGGCTGAGTGCCTGGTGGGTCCAAAGCCAGACAACTGTAGTAATGTGTTCATTCCTCAAATGGACTGCTGTGCTAACCTCTAATCTGCACATACAGTAACGTAGCCCTTTGGGGGACCATGCAATGCTTTGTTTATGTTCAGTTAGTTAATAAATAAAGCCACACTGAAAAATCCCAATTCTGGTTCTGGACATTACAGTTATTGCTTCCTGTAGTTGGATTTACTTGGGTGCCCCTGTGCAGAGTAGCCAAACCTAGGTCCCTTGTGCCAGGTAACCTCATCCTTCCCCGAACCCAGGTCCCCCACCAGGTATTGCTGCCAAATGCCAACAGCATGCCACCTGTCGTTTTAGTAAAAAGGCAGGGGTGGGGACCCCCACCTGTTACACTACAATCTGCTGGGTGGTTTCCTGTGAGCTGCAAGCATGGTCCTTTAAATCATTTACAACTTTGCTAACCTCTGGTTCTGCTGGGTTAGGAACGTGATTGTGTACCTTAATATACTTAACTATAGCATCATTTGCTGTGTGCACCCTTGCAGGACACTTATAGGAGTCATATTGCTGACATTTCCAGTACTCTTTTTCCCCATACTTTCTCTCCTTGCGGTATGTATAACCATCGTGTGTCAGGAGAGGCTGTCCTCTGTTACTCAGCACAAAATGCAGCAGCATGTCTAACTTGGGAAGGGTGCCACTAGGAGAGTAACAGTTTTAAGCTGGCACCAGGCTACACAGCTCACCACCATTGCTTGACACATCTGCTGTAATTTTTAACCAAAGGTGCTAACTTAAGTGTAACTTAAATGCACACGATGTAATTGTAACGTGCTTTAAATGCTAGCGCTGAAATGTACGTGCTGTAAATGCTCATGCTGAAATATTTTGTATGCAATTGACATGGAACCGCTTAAAAAACATGTGAAGTGCATCATAACATAGGAAAAGTTAAAACCAAGGTTATGAAATGCATGCTATCTCACGATTTCTAACTCATTTTATAAACTGCAAGAGAACGCTATTGCTAAAAATAAATTCTTAAATTACAGAGTAGAGCGGGTGCAAATCACACATCAACTGATGAGTAACAAATGGCAACCTATTAAAAGCAAACTTGATTATAATGGCAGGATATTCCAAACAATAACGCAGTGGCATGCAAACAATGCTTGCAGATTTTGTAAATGTAACTCCCCCTTGGAGGGAGGGGGGACAGTACTAATGGACAACCTAAAGAGTGTACTATTTAGGCAATAAGGCACGACAGGGTGTGTGTTATTATGTAATAATGTCACTCCTGGGGTGGACTGAAGCACGAGGTGAAACAGAGTGCTTCCACCACAACAGGAGTGATGTTAGTACACAATAACACACACCCCAGAGGGCCTTATTGCTATTATACAATGGCTCGTTTGTTTTTTAGAAAAAGAAAAAAAGGAAAAATATGTTTAAAATTATTTTTTTTTTACTCTTTTGTTAGGGCAGGTATACTCATTAAAAAAATAGTTTCCATAGTTTCTGTCTTGCCCAGCAGGTGACCCTGCCCCTACATGGCTGCTCTGTATTCCCCTTTAGGTCTGTCTCTGTGGTTCTGTTTCTGTGTTTGTCACTGTATGTTCCCCCTTGTTCAGTTGCTGTTTCTTCCTAGTGTTACAGAGACTGAGACTGTGTAAAAAAGAGCCTGCCTTTCTCTTTGAAGTTGCAGTTTTTTTACCCTTCAGTGAAGTGACAGTGTGAACTGAACCCAAATACTACAGTTCCATCAGATGAGTTGAAAGTAGAATCAGGACCGGGGACACAGCAGGAGAAAAAATGGCTGTCTGTGGCCTTTTTTGCATTAAATATTGTGATCCCTCTGGATAAAGAAGGTGAGGGGCATGAGAGGAACTGGAGGATATGACTGGGTCTGAGTGGCTGTCACTACAGGGAGTGATGTTAGCAGCAGGGTGGAAAGCATTGTTTTGTGTAAGTACAGGCTGCACTGCTAGTTTTAAATCTGTAATTCAGTGGGAGTTACCAGCATGATTCTTTGGTTTTCAGGCGACTTAAAGTGGTGAGAGTTTAAAAAAAGAAAAAAATTGTTTTAAACAACTGCTGCATATGAGAGAAACCACCAAGTGGCAAGCCGAGTGCATGAAGTGAGAGTCATGAGCGAGTTGAGTCAGGGAGCTGTGAAGGTAAATGGTATTTTTTCATTATTTGAATGGTTTTAAACGCCTTGTGGCTGGCAGCAGGGGAATTTAGTATACAGGACTTGTGATGTGGGCTGTGGTTCCATGGGGACTGTTGTTGGCTTAGGGGTGGCTTTAATTGAGCAGGGAGGGCTGTGGTTCTGTGGGGACTGTCCTTGGCTTAGGGGTGGCTTGAGCACAGTGCAGTTTGTTTCACTGTTATGAGGTGATGTCTGTTCCTGCCCTAGATATTGTGATGTTATTGTCTAATAACATCACTGTCTCTTAGGGTCGGCAGCCAGTCAGGCTGCTAGAATATTTCTTGCCATTGTATAATATAATTTAAATGCATATTCACTGCTATCATATCAATCCAACAGTTAAATGCTGAAAATAATCACCAAAAAGAGAGGTTTCCTGTCCATAAAGTCATTAATCACTGTTGCCACTAACAAACTTTATCACAGGACAGTGACTATATTGTTTCCTGTCTTTTCTTGGCTCTGTGAAATCCTGTATCTCCAAGTCTCTCACTGCCCCCTTCCCCAAATCCTATGCCAGTCAAGCTGCCTTCTCTATCCAGATCTCTAAACTCTGGGGCTCTCTCCCCACCATTCTTTCTGCTCTTTCACTTCATGCTCTATAATCTCTGTGATTTCACTACTCACACATGTAGTTGCCCCAGAGACTGGGTTCTGAATTTTGTCCACTGTTCTCTACCTTGCACTGTTTCAGTAAAGCCCTCCCTCCCCCAGTTTCCTTCCATTACCCCCCCAATAATTAGTACTGCACTGTTGCACACTGCATATTGTTCCTATTGTGCATCTTCTGCACTTTTATTATATTGCATGTTTCCTACCCTGAGGCATTGTCTGTGAAGTGATTGCATTCTGATCATTGTATTTTGCAATTGCACTGTACTCTCTCCATCTCCCTCCCTTCAAGACACCTCTGGAAACAAGTGGCTACCAGGTCAGTATGCCTTTCCTGGTAGACTTGAAATAAATAAATAAATAAATAAAATAAACATGGAATACATAATGGATTGTAGTGGAACAGTGCATTTATATCCACTATTGAGTAGTAAGACCCATAACTTACGAGTGGCAAAGCCACAGGTTAGTTATGTAATTGATAACCCACTCTTAGGTGTGCAGTCGTGCTCTGATATATGCATGCCTTGGTGTGCGTTGTACGGCCGAGTGCATCAACCACCCAAGGTGTGCATATATCAGAGTGTGACTGCACATCCTAGAGTGGGTTATCTATCTTATAAAATGGTAAAATTGTTTTTTTGGGGGGGTAAAAGTGCAGGTGTGTGGTCACGCTCTGATATACGCATGGTCATGTGATGTGTTTTATACAATCAGAACACTGGATTTGGATTTGTTGGATTTGTCCATTTTATAAATAGAGATAATGTATGGTCTTTGGTTAATAACCACACTGTAAACACTTTGAGAGGTTGCCATGACATCATTGTAAACCTCAAGAGCAAAGCTTGAGAGGTTTTCAGATGTCATGGCAACCTCAAGAAGTGTTTTCAGTGCAGTTGTTACCCAAAGGCCATACATTATATTTTATAGTGTATGGGCTACCAAGATTGTGTAATTGTGGATTGAGTTATTTTTTGAATTACTTTACGGAACATTGATTGTTGTGAGCATTCCATTTTGTTATACTATTGATATGACATGCTCAAGAAGGGCTAACAACAGAGTGATGTCATAACAATGGCATAACAAGGTTGTAATCTGCTTGATTTCAGTTAATAATAAGGGCTTCCCATACATTATAGAGGTCTTACCACTCATGTGGAAATAAACATGTTATTCTACTACAACTGATTATGTATTTGATAAATACCATACCATTTGTAATGTTTTTATTGGTGTTTTAACTTGTTTTAGCTTAAATCTGCCTTTCTTTCCATTGTATGGCCCATTGTTCTCTGTGTTCTGTTTCCAGATTCTAAGTGGAAATAACATGTTCTAAGTTAAATAAATTATGTCCTAAGTAAAATAAATAGTGTTCTAAGTGAAAATAAATATGTATCACACAATAACATGATTTATTTGCCCAATTTACTCACCACTGGTGTAGTATATATAATTTGTACAATGACTGTGAGAATGCAATTTTACAAATAAATACATGTATTTTCATGTATAACAGACCTAAGGTGGAAATAAATTATTTATTTCAATGTAAGGTGGGTCAGCATCATTTATTTTCACTTTACATTTGTCACAAAGATACTCTTAACCAATGGGAAAGCAGCTTGCACAACACCTAGTGACATCACAATGGCTTCTGCTGCAATTAAAAATGGAGCAGTGAAATCAAACTAAAACAGTTTAATTTTCATTAAAAAAAAATAATCCTGCCAGACAGGCACTGTCTTTCTATAAACAGTGTATGCCATGGGTTGGCTAAGATATCACACTTTATTTATTTGTAACCTCCTTGTTCCCAGGGGTTACTAGAATCCCACTTAGAATCAGTGGCAGGCAGGTAGAGGTAGCTAGTGAAATGCCAGTTAAATGGATTTCACAGTGTCCCACTCTGTTTTCAATTTCAGCTGAGCTGGAGTGATGATGTCACTTTAGAATTGTCGCAGCAGCATAAGCCACATTGGAATGCTAGCTGGGGAGTTAGCTGTAGAATGTTGAGTTAGAGTCAGTTGTCTGGAGAGAGTCTGTAGAGTGGAGAGTGAGAAGGAGGCTGCTGCCTGGGCAGCTCTTCAGTTTTAACTCTGACAGAGAGCTACCTCCGTAGTGTGAGTAGTTTGTTCTCACCCGAGAAGAAGAACATAGAAGACCAGGGAGTGAAGTGGTAGAGACCGTTCCAAGAGGGTTTTCCAGTGTCCCATCCCTGGAGGGATGGGGGAATCCCAGGATACAGGGGCAATCCCCTGGTCCAGCCTGGACTGTGTTGAAGCTGCCTGAGATTCAGCTGCTCTGTGAGTACCCAAGACTTTTGTGTGGAACAAGACCTGGGGCACCTGCATTCCTGTGGTGAGTTTTTCTCTGTCAAAGGGACTCTGTCACCAAGACTGTTTCTGTTTAAAAGTGTCTGCCTACTATGGGGTCCGGAGAGAGACTTGCCAAGTACAGAACTTTTAATTTCATGACACCTCAGATGTGTGTAAAGTAGTATGTTAAATGTGAAAGACATTTTAAGATAGCATCTACAAGTTTTCTGAGAAGAGTGTTATTAACCAGATGAATGGCCAAGTATAAAACTGGAAGCAAAAGGTGGGAGACCCCCCATCTGGAGTAACCATGTTTACCTCTCCGGGTTCGGTTTGGGTATCTTTGTTTTCACTGTGCATTTGGCCAGTGCCTGAAGAAAACAGTTTACCAAGATGTGGGGTTTGGATTTTCTGTGAGCCAGTATGTGCTCTTGGGTGGTTGAGGGTGCCACCAGTAATTCCTCATGAAATATGGAAAAGTCTCCTAGTACTGGCTGAGGGTGCCTAGTCAAGAGAAGTGTACCAGTTCTGGCCGTGTGTGCCAATTTCCATTCAGAACCTGAGGGCTCACTGTGTGTGTGCTCTGTACCTCAGTAATCTGTAATACTAGTGGGAGTAGCCCTGTGGTGGTCCATCTTCGCTTTGTGATTATTCTCCGTGTAAGTGAAAAAAAGCCACACTCTAGAATCCCAACCTGGTTTGGACAGTACTGTTATTGCTTCCACTGTGTCTGGATTTGCTTGGGTGCCCCTGAGCAGAAGTGCAAACCTAGCATAATTGTGAGCAAATGTTTTCTCCCAAGGACCCAGGTTGATGGCCATGGTAAATGGTCCCCCCAGATGTGAGCCAGGTAGTTGCCACACTTGGATTGCCTGCCTGAGGATGGCAGGCTCAGATGTACTAGTAAACTGAACTGTTGTAGTGACAATACCCATCCCTCTCATTGGTGCCATGTGTGAAAGGAGCAGTCCTGCTAGTTGAACAAGGTGGGCCAGTGGGGGGAGGTTACAAAATGGAAGCACCGCTGAGGACATGTTTTGGATTTGGGAGAAAACAAGAGATGTTTGCACAGGTTGTGGCTAGCGTTTTGTCTGTCTGGCAGTTGGTAGCCCAAAATTGGAAGCTTTGTGCATATGGAATTTGCCCAGAGTAGTGCCATCCATATGTGCCGCTGTGTGCCTGCTGTTCATGTGCTGCTGTGATTGTGCCAATGTTTACCAAGGAGCTGTAAAGCCAGATTGTGTGTGCTCCTTGTCCTGCATCAAAAAGAGAACATTTGTCAGTTTTAATTTTCAAGTTGTGACAAGAAAAAGAATTGTGAACTGTGGAAAACAGACAGTTGTGCCCTAACAGTTTCAAATGCTTGCTGTGTGAACTGGGGGAGTTGCTAGAGAAATTGGCATGAGAAATGGTTACAAATGGTGCTCCCACCGTGGACTTACAGTTGAAAAGAAAAAAGTTGTTTTGCAGTTTAAATTTTGCCTACTCAACCATCGTCATGGAGGAGAACTGCACGAGAAGAGAGATGGCTCATTTGCATGGTGTCAAGTGATTGATGAGACTGCAATCAGTCCCGCCCCCAAGCCAGCTTCAGAGTGCTACCCAATGTTCGAGAGGGATAGAGCGAGTGGTGTGCAAGCTAGCTAGCCAGGAGGATTGTTGCGGTGACTGCAAACATACTAAAAGTTAAAACAACAGACTTTTCTGTGCTAAATCAGGCTCAACCTGTATTCCAATCGACTGGGAAGAAAGCGTGATGTTCGTAGGGACAATCAGCAGGGTTGCCAGCCCGTTTCAACCCAGAGGCCTTCCAGGATCAGCTGTAGGCCGAGAAGTTCCATCAAAATCCCAGCTACTGATTCAGTGAGTACCATTCAGCAAAACTGAACTCAAACTGTGTGTGATTTTTCTAAAGCCAGCTGGATCTGTGTGTAAACAGTGTGATTGTTTTTGCAAAGAAGGACTGTGTAAAGTAAATCAAACCCAAGCAAGAATTCTGAGCATTAGACTGTGAGCATGTATTATGGATTCAGCAACAGTGTAATTTTCTGAGCAAACACAGAGACTGTGAATTGTATGAGAGGCTGCAACAAACAGGCAATCCTGTTCAAGAAATAGTGTGGCTTTAGTGACGGTAAGCAAGTAAAACTGATTGAAAGCTAATGTAAAGTCCTAGAAAATCATATAGATGTACTGAGGAAGCAAAACAGTGCAGTCTGCGCAGTTTGAGTAAAATCTATCAGTATGCAGTAAATCGGCTGCACAGTGGCTTGAGTCAGATACAGATTGCTGATGCATCAGGAGTGTTGCCGCCACCATTACAGGGTGGGACAGTAATGTAAACACAGCAGCAGGGAGCCATTTTGTGAGACTGTTCCAGGTAGAGTGAACTCAGTGATAACAGTGAACTTTTGTGTGTTTTTCTACAGTCATGGCTTCGGGACCATCCCACTACCCAGATCATGCCCGGGCTATAATAGTTGAAGAGGTTACCAAGCTGAAAGAAACAGAGAAATGTTTCTACAGTGGAAGTTTTCCTTCTCATGTTGCAATTCCTGGATACCCTGTGAGAGCATGCATAATGTGCCTCAAGGCTGGAAGGGACTTTTTCATGATTTTTCACTGTTCAGGGTGCTTAGAGAAGGAAGGTCTAACTAGTGCACCTAAGATTTGTTTGGCTCCCACGTGGACAAAGCTTCAAGATCATGCAAATAGCAGCACACATCACCAGGTTGAACCTGTTGGGGGAGGCCCAGCAGAGTGTGGCACAAAGGAAGAGGGTGTAGATGTACTGGCAGAACAGAGTCCTCCTGATGTATCCATGCCTGTGTCACAGATGGACAGTGCGGAGGGAGAATCAGTGGATCCATGGAGAGAGGGTCCTAGTCCTAGTCTCATTGGAGAAGATGAGGTTCGAGGAACCCTGGACTGGGAGGTGTCTACCTCCATGCCCAGTGAAGAGTGGACTGTCTCAGAAGTGAGGATGACTGCTCACTCCTGGGCCCAGGTCGTAAGTGAGGAAGAGGAGGAGGAGGGAGCTATGTATCTTTACAATGAAGGTTCTAGTCCACAGCCTCGGGCTCTTGCCTCGGAGGAACCAGAAGAAGAAGTTTGTGACTCCACAGCCCTGCCCCCAGAAGGAAGGGTCAGGGACCAGTTCTACATAGCTTTGAGTATGCAACACTGGCAGAACCAGGACTGGCCGCCTCCAGGCCAGGCCGGGGGTCTCGAACTGACAAAGAGTAGTAAGGAAAAAAGACTGGTTCATACGAAGGCAGATGAGATCTATGGAATGTCCTTTCCTACTTTTCCTCAGAGAGTTTGGGAGGAGATTGAGAAAACAGGAGAGCCTGGCTAGTGGAAGAGGCAACCAAAACCTGCATCCAGGTGCAACTCGATATGTCAGAGACAAAGGATACAATACAAACTCAAGTTTTGAAGTTGGGCAGGACACTGTTCATAGACACTGTATGTTTTGGACAAAAGGAAACAAGACTTTCCATAATGTGAATTATTATTGCCCAGATGGGGTAATAATTCTTGTACCTGACCCATTGTGGTACTACCCTCAATGTAACCAGCTTCCTGTGAATGTGCCCATGCCTACCAAGTGGAAAGCAGAGCAGTGGTAGCCAGTGCTGCCATCCAGCCATTTCTGGACCCATGTTGTTCTGCCAGTGTGGTATTCCAGGATCCAAAGGTGCATCCAGATTCATCAGCCTTGCAGTGTGCCTTCCAGTTCCATTGCCTGGCCTTCCAGATGACATCAGCTAGAGATGACATTTTTCCCAGCTGTTTCCTGATTCATCGCCTGGGATTTCGGTTGGCATCAGTCCAGCTGTTCCTTTCCTGTTCCAAGATTCCATCTCCTAGATGATGTCAGCCAGAGATGACATCATCCCAGCAGTTTCCAGATGTCCATCCTGTCATTTCTAGAAGATTTCTGCCCAGCTGTATCTGAAAAAGGCTGCCAGGGAGAGTCTTCAACTGGAGATCCAGGTGCTATTCCATTTTTCATTCTTCAAGGGACTGGTAAGGCCAGACTTTTTTTTTACTTTATTGACATTGCAATACACATCCTACACCTGGCAGACTACAGACTGTTGAACTGTCCACAAAGACCCTCCCCTTTGGGATTTATAGTACTTCAAGAACTGTGCTTCACCGCTCTCCGGCCCTGGAGAGACTCTTTCATGGACCTTGCCTTTGGGCACTGTTTGTCACTAGTTGGGACATTTAGGGCCTAACATCCCCAAAAGGTGTATTGTACATAATGTTGATGTTTTCTACTGTTTTGTACTTTTCTACCTTTTTTTACAAAATATTTTTTTGGATTCTCCAGTGTTTTGATGGTAAGCGTTATGGTTGTGTACTGTGTTTGCAGATTTGGGGTATGATTTTGTCTTTTCTCATTCAGGCAGATCCTGATGAAGAAAGAAGAGAAGACAAGAAGAGGATTGGAGGGACGTATCGAAGTTCCTCAGTGCTTTAAAGTAGTGTTTTTTAAAGTACTGTGTAGTTGTTAACATGTGTTAACCTTTTTTTCCTTCCACAGGTGTAGTTGTGGGGGAGTGTGGGAGTGTAATGCTTGTGTATAGTGTTAGCTCCATGGTTGGTTTGCAGGTGTCCATGGATGGGGGAGGTTCCCCTGTTTTGGGTTGGTTTGTTTTTGGTCAGATAGGTTTTCCCCTTGAGGCTAGGAGGATAGACAGGCTATGGTCCAGACCAGCCATAGGGGCTGCAGTGCTGGTCTATAAGGGTTGTGCTCTGGACGGTTCTTCCAGGGTCACTGGTTACCATAGTAAGATCACAGTGTGGGGCTGATGCATCAGCCAATGGCCTCTGGGCCCTTAGTGTTGTCTGCCTGTGCCTGGCACATGGTAGGGGAGAAGGTAGCGCTATCTCCCCATAGTCAACACATAGGGTAGGATGGCCTGGTGCCAGGTAGGTAATGACTGGGGACAGTCATTTTCCTGGCTGAGGGTGGGTGTAACCCCCCTTGTTCCCAGGGGTTATTAGAATCCCACTTAGAATCAGTGGCAGGCAGGGAGAGGCAGCTAGTGAAATGTCAGTTAAATGGATTTCACATTGCCCCACTCTGTTTTCAGTCTCAGCTGAGCTGGAGTGATGATGTCACTTTAGAATTGCCACAGCAACATAAGCTACATTGGAATGCTAGCTGGGGAGTTAGCTGTAGAATGTTGAGTTAGAGTCAGTAGTCTGGAGAGAGTCTGTAGAGTGGAGAGTGAGAAGGAGGCTGCTGCCTGGGCAGCTTCTCAGTTTTAGTTCTGACAGAGAGCTACCTCTGTAGTTTGGGTAGTTTGTTCTCACCCAAGAAGAATAACATAGAAGACCAGAGAGTGAAGTGGAAGAGACTGTTCCAAGAGGGTTTTCCAGTGCCCCATCCCCGGAGGGATGGGGGAATTCCAGGATTCAGGGGAAATCCCCTGGTCCAGCCTGGACTGTGTTGAAGCTGCCTGAGATTCAGCTGCTCTGTGAGTACCCAAGACTTTTGTGTGGAAAAAGCCCTGGGGCACCTGCATTCCTGTGGTGAGTTTTTCTCTGTCAGAGGGACTCTGTCACCAAGACTGTTTCTGTTTAAAAGTGTCTGCCTATTATGAGGTCTGGAGAGAGACTTGCCAAGTACAGAACTTTAAGTTTGCGTCTGATTTAAAAGTGTCTGCTAAAGTAGGGGTCTAGTGAAGAGACATTACCAATTACAGAACTTTTAACTTCATGACACCTCAGATGTGTGTAAAGTAGTATGTTAAATGTGAAAGACATTTCAAGATAGCATCTACAAGCTTTCTGAGAAGGGTGTTATTAACCAGATGAATGGCCGAGTCTAAATATGGAAGAAAAAGGTGGGAGACCCCCCATCTGGAGTAACCATGTTTACCTCTCCAGGCACCTTTGTTTTCTCTCAGTGCATTTGGCCAGTGCCTGAAGAAAATAGTTTACCCAGATGTGGGTTTTGGGATTTTCTGTGAGCCAGTATGTGCTCTTGGGTGGTCGAGGGCGCCACCAGTAATTCTTCATGAAATATGGGAAAGTCTCCTAGTACTGGCCGAGGGTGCATAGTCAAGGGAAGTGTACCAGTTCTGATTGTGTGTGCCAATTTCCATTCAGAACCTGAGAGTTCACTGTGTGTGTGTGCTCTGTAGGTCAGTAATCTGCATTACTAGTGGGAGTAGCCCTGTGGGGGTCCATCTTCGCTTTGTGATTACTCTCTGTGTATGTGAATAAAAGCCACATTCTAGAATCCCAACATGGTTTGGACAGTACTGGTGTTGCTTCCACTGTGTCTGGATTTACTTGGGTGCCCCTGACCAGAAGTACAAAGCTAGCATAATTGTGAGCAAATATTTTCTCCCAGGGACCCAGGTTGATGGCTATGGTAAATGCACTCCTCAGGTGTGCTCCAGGTAGTTGCCACACTAGGGTTACCTATCTGAGGATGGCAGGCTCAGATATACTAGTAAATTGAACTGTTGTAGTGACAACCCCCATCCCTCTCGTTGGTGCCATGTGTGAGAGGAGCAGCCCTGCTAGTTGAACAAGGGGGGCTGGTGAGGGGAGGTTACATATTTATTTATTTATTTTTTGATATCTTGGCTTAACACCTTTGAGCTGGAAGCTCATTTACAAAGGTTTCACGTCAAACAAAAAATACCACAGTATATACATGTCGTAAACAATACAAACATTCCACAACTGGAACAATGCATACAGTAAAGTGCAGTGTTACAGGGCAATAGTTAACCATACAGAAGAATACAAGGTTGCACACAATTTGTAGCAGTGTTAGAAAACATGAGGTATTTAAGCAGAATAATATTTCTTTGTCAAGTGTTAAAGAGAAAGGCTATGGAGGCATGAGATGATTAAAAGGCAGGTGGTTAGACAGGGCTCACTAGGGTTTGGGGTGGGGTGGGAGGGAAGCAGAGGCTGGGAGGGCAGGACAAGGCAGGGATTAGATAGGGCACACTGGGGTAGATGGGTGGGGTAGGGGTTGAAGGGGCAGGAGGTGGATGATTAGTGAAAAAAACTGGACTAGCAATCACAGCAACTCAGATTGGTGAGGTCTAGGTGGAGTGTTCTCTTAAACAGCTCCAGCTTGGGCTCATTGGTTATGTATTGAGGGAGTTCATTAAGCCATAGTGGGGCACGGTAAGCGAAAGACCTTTGCACATCTGAGGTACGGATGAAGGAGAATTGCAATGAATGTCTGGCATTGCTTCTTGTGCAGTGGGGGTTGGGAGCTGTTAAGAAGAGGTTTTGAATGGCAGGTGGGAATATGCCAAGGCATGTCTTTTCCCCCAAGGAGACATACCTGGTAGCATACTCTACCTTGAACAGTAGGCCAATTTGTTTGTGCATAGAGGTCACATGTGTGCGTTAGTCTATGAGCACCAAGAAGCAACCTGCGGGACTTAAGGGCAACACTAACCCTATTGAGGGTGAAGTCAGGGGCTGCACCATACACCACTAACCTGTAATAAATGATTTACAGTATGGAGCTTTTTATGGCGCGTGACAATGCCTCTTTGGTCAGGCAGTGACGTTGCTTGTATAGTAGGCCAATTCTAGGATTGATAACCTTAACAAGTTGGTCTGTGTGCTGAGCAAAGGATAGAGAGATGTCCAGGGTGATGCCTAGATATATGAAAGTTTGAACTTGTTCAATAGGGGTGTGAAGGCTACTCAGGATTGCCATCTGAAAGTTCTTATGCTTATTGTGGGGGTTCACAAATAACATTTCTTTAGTTTTTTTTATAGTTCATCAAAAGCTTGTATTTGGAGAACCAAGCCTCCCTGCAGTGGAGTCACTTTGGAGATAAGATTGAAGTTTGTCCGGGACTGGGCTTTTGAAGAAGATGACAGCATCATCAGTATAAAGAAGAATTTGTTCTTCGCAGACAAAGGGAAGTTTGTTAATAAAAAGGCTGAACAGAAGGGGGCCAAGCATTGACCCCTGTGGGACACCAGTGAGAACCTGGTGACTGTTGGAAAGGGTGCCATCAATTTTTACTTGTGTGACCTATTAGTTAAGTAGCTCTGAAACCATCCTACAGCATCAGAGGATAGGCCAATGGAGAGAAGCTCAGCTAGCAGCGTTCTATGTTTGACAGTGTCAAAGGCCTTGGTGAGTCGATGTAAATTACCCCAGCAATCTGACTATCTGCACAGTTTGACCTCTACAGACTCACTCATAAGGACACAGAGGTCAACACCTGTAGATAAAAATAAACGTGACACTTTTAGCCAGTCCATGGCATATCCCATATAACTAACTAAATGTCTCCAATTAAAATTTTTAAATGAAGTCCTTGTGAATAATCCAGCCATTTATTAAAATCTCCTAATCTCTGCACACAATTATGCTGCTGTAAATATTCCAAATTTGGCAAGGACCTGTCATATTCTTGCTCCCAAGAATTACTGTCTTGGGAAGTTTGTGCTCTTATAAAAAAATCTACAAGGAAAAACTGTATACAAAGAAGAAATTAACTTAATGCTTACCGTAATTTCCTTTTCTGTTAGCTCCAACATTGTCAATGGGTAATCAAAACAACTGTGGATAATGCATGTCTACCAGGGGAATGGCACAGCCCAAGCTTTAGAATGTTGGGCACTTGAGGATTCCAAGCAGAAGCAACTCTCCAGTTACAACTTACCGCACAGTGCCATGATGAACTACACATATAAAATAGAAACAATCATATATTTGCCATAATAATAAAACTGTCTTACCTTCCTCACAGACATTCAGGGAGGGGATCATTTTCCGTGGATCCAAAAAGGAGGCTTAGAGTAGAGACATCATGTGACAGTCCACTTGCTTCATAAAAGTCACCAATCTGTGAAACTGAAGCTAACACACAATGAGTCATGTCCTGTCTTGTTTTGGTTGTTGTTTTTATTTTGTAACTGAATGCAGAGAACCAACCTGCAACATAAAAACACACCTCAAATACTGTAAGTAACGTAACCTGTTAACCTGCGGGAGCAGATAATCAATAAATCAGCCTGTAAATATACTTTTCAGAGTATAGTGCAGCAGAAATAGAAACCTGAGCAGGGGGTTTTGCGAAAAATTGCTCTCTCTCTCTCCTAGCATACTGGATAAGATTCTCCTCAGGAGCTAAGCTCCTAGGCAGGTCCCATTGACAATGTTGGAGCTAACAGAAAAGGAAATTATGGTAAGCATGAAGTTAATTTCTTCTTTTTGTAGTGTTTCATACTGTCAATGGGTAATCAAAACAACTGGGTTCTAAGAAGCAGTACCCAGACCAAAAACTGGGAGGGGGCAGAATATTATCCCATATGCCAGATGCATCATAATTACTTGCGAACTGCTGCCTGCAACACTCTGCAACCAAAAGCTGCATCAGCAAAACTCTGAACATCTAATTTGTAATGTTTAGTGAAGGTGTGAACTGAAGATCACATAGCTGCCTTGCATAGTTCTAAAACTGTGGCTTCACCTTTCTCTGCCCAGGAAGTTGCCATCACCCTGGCGGAGTAAGCCTTCATGAGAGCCGGAGGCCTCTTCTTTCTTGCGACATAGGCCTTAACAACACAGGCCCATGCCCATCTAGCTAGGGTGAATTAAAAGGCCTTTTGTTCTTGTTTAGCTGCCCTAAAGATCACAAAAGACTATCTGACTTACAAAACTCAGCCATACATTTAAGATAGATCCTAACTGCTCACTGCAGGTCCAGTTTATGCAACACCTTCTCCTTAGGGTGAAAAGGATATGGGCAAAAGGATGGAAGGCAAATTTCCTGGTTCACATGAAAAGTCATGTGCACTTTAGAGATGAAGGATGGAACTGTCCTGAGTACCACTTTGTCCTTATGCATAATAAAGCATGGCTCCTTGTGAGACAGGGCCTGTAGTTCACTTACGCTTCTGACTGAACACATGGACACTAAGAAACAGACCTTGTACTGTAGGATAATACATCCAGTGATATGGATAATAGCGGCTTGAAGGATTCCACACAGAGAGTATTCAGAACCAAGATCAGATACCATGGGGGTACCGGGGATTGAAACAGCAATCGGCTTCTGCCAATCACATGCAAAAAATGAATAACCTCTCTGTTCATTCCTAGGATGAACCCCAAGGAAGCTCCAAGAGTGGAAACCTGACCTCTCAGCATGTTTAATGTCAGCCCCTTCACCACACCCTCCTGTAGGAAGTCCATGATTTGAGGAATGGAGGTTTTTGAAGGTTTAAACCCTTTCCCTCTGGACCAAGATGAAAAAAATTGTCCAGACTCGAGCGTAAGCTGCGGAAGTAGAAGTTTTCCTTGCTGCCATCAAGGTTTCAGTTACAATGGGGGAAAAGCCTAGTTTTAGGAGCCTCTTCCTTTCAGGAGCCAGGCTGTGAGTTGCATTGTGCCTGGGTTCAGGTGGAGAATGGGGTCTTGCAGCAGGAAGTCCCTTCGTACCAGAAGGCAGAAGGGCACTTGCTGGGCTAGATTCACTAGATCAGAGAACCACAGTCTTCTTGGCCACTCTGGTACTATCAGAAGGAAGTTTCCACTTGAGTGTCTTATTTGTCATAAAACCTTCTGAAGGAGAGGCAGTGGAGGGAAAGCATACACTCTGCTAAAGGACTGCACCTGAGTCAGAGCATCCACTGCATCTGCCTGCGGACACCGGTACCAACTGAAGAACCTGTTGGTCTGAGCTTGATGCAAACAGATCTATCTGTGGTTCCCTGAACCAATTACTTAAGAGTGTGAACACTTCTGGGTTCAAATGAAACTCTCGGGGATGAACATTTTCACAACTTAGCCAGTCCACCTGAATATTCAATTCCCCTGTGAGATGCACTGCCAACAAAGCAGATTATCCTCTGCCCAACTCCGGAGATTGGAGGTCTTCCAAAGCATTTCCTTGCTTTTTGTGCCTCCTTGGTTATTTATGTACATCACTGTGACAGTGTTGTCTGACCACACATTTACTGTGGTGTTCTTTAGTATGGACTGAAACTGAAGCAGAGCTAAGTGGACTGCCTGTATCTCCAGTACATTAACGTGGAGATGCTGTTCCTGTGCAGACCAACCACCCTGAGTGGGAAGTTGGTCCAGGACTGCCACCTAGCCATGCAGACTTGCATCTGTCGTGAGAATCACTTCCGGTAGTAGTTCTAGAAGAGCCCCCTTCTTGAGATTCTGTACATTCGGCCACGAACTCAGGGAGTAATGAAGCTGAGGGGTGAGGAGGATCCTGGCTTGATAGTCCACTGATGATGGATCCCAGGCCATCGGCAGCCCCGTCTGAAGGGGCCACATGTGGAAGTGGACCCAGGAAACTAAGTCTGTTGCTGCCACCATGAGACCAAGAATCCACAGCAGACTGTGGACTGACACTGAGAACTGGTTCCTTTCTTAACCATCGTATCTCTGACAATAAAGTCTCCCTCCAGGAGGGTGACAGAAATGCCCTCCCTATTTTCACATCAAAGACTGACCCCAAGAGTTCCATGGACTGAAATGGTTTAAGGGAACTCTTCTCCCTGTTGACTATCCAGCCATGTGATTCCAGGATTTACAGGGTCCTGGATACCGACCTCCTTGCTAGAGACAACGTTGGTTCCCAAATGTGCAGGTCATCCAGATAAGGGTAGACATGATGTCTCTCCTGTCATAGTTGAGCCACCAGAAGTATTAATACCTTTGAGAAAACTCAGGTGACTGTTGCAAGGCCAAATGGAAGCACCTTGTACTGGAAATGTTTGCCCAGTATTGTGAATCCGAGGTACTTCTGGTGGGACTGACTGATGGGAATGTGAAGGTAAGCATCCATCAGATCTGTCGAAGCAAAGAAGTCTCCTAGCCAAACAACCAGGGTTATCTACCTCAGAGACTCCATCTTGAATGTTTTGTGATGAAAAAACTTGTTTAGATGCTTCAAATCCAGAATGGTCCGGAAGCCCCAGACTTCATGGGAATTATGAAGAAAATGGAATAGAACCCTTGACCTTGCTCATTTGGAGGAACCAGCACAATGGCCCCTATCTGTGTGAGGTGGGTCAGCGTGGTCATTACCATCTGGTGTTTTGTCACTTGCTTCAAAACAGGAGATGGCAGAAAGTGTCCCCTTGAGGGAACTGTTAAAAATTCTATGGCATAGTCTAATTGAAGGATTTCCAGAACCCAGGCATCTGACATTGTTTGGGCCCATCTTGCATGAAACTCCTGGAGTCTTCCACCAAGGGAAGGGAGGCAGTGATGTGCCTGCATACCTTCATTGTGAATTTGTGAGGTACCAGGCTTTTGTGCTGGTCCTCCTCTGTGGCGTCTGAGAAACGACCATCTATTGCTGTAACCCCTATTGCTTGAGTAGGCACCTCGGTTTTTTTGGTTCCCAAAGTTCAAAAAGGGACAAAAAAAAACTCAGAACTGCCTGTGTCAGCCATTGCCCTGACCCCATTGGGGTGCTGTGGCCTTGTGTTGCTGTTTAGACACCAGGAAGTGGCCATTCTTATCCTACACATCCTGCAGGATAGAATCCAGACCAGAGCCAAACAACCTTCCTTCAAACAGAAGGCTAAACAGTTTTGCCTTCAAAGCCTGATCCACAGACCAATATCTGAGCCACACGGATCTCATGGCCGATGCAATGTGGTAAGCCAAACAGGCTGACACGTAAACTGCCCACTGTGGAATCACCAAGGAAGGTGGATTCCATGGACACCTACTGCAAAATGCGTGCACCCTCTGAATTGGGGGGGAAAAGTCGATCAGTGCAGTGACTCAAAAGTTTAACGCACTGGCAACAATAAATGAAGCCTAGGAAGTATGAATATTTGTGCCAGTAGAGGCAAATTCCCTCCTGCAGGAGGTATCCGTCCACTTGTCATGTACATCTGATAAGGCCAGAGCACCCTCGATTGGAATGGTGGTGTGTTTTATGGAATTATGCTTCCTTCTCTGCCAGAGGGAGAGATTCCCACTTGTGGGTCCTTTCCCCTTAAAAAGGATAATTCCACGTCTTTGTTTTGGGAAGATTTTTTCTCTGATCCACACCCACCCATTCTTGTTCAATGATTTGGTCACAATGAATAAAACCTGGGAAACACTTTGGAGCAGAGGAGGGTGCAGACATGACAGGACAGAATTAACATCCACCATTTCCACTGACTGCTCTTCCTTAAGCTTTAAGTATCTGCAAGCTTCAGCTATCAAAAACGACAAGGACATATTATATAGGGGTGGAATCAGAATCCTGATCTTGGACTCAGTCCACTCTCCTTCCTCTATCTCCTCCTCAGAAGGATGTCCTCCTCATCTGAGAGAAATTTTTTAAGGTTAGGAGTTTCCCCAAGATCCTCAGGGCCATAGTCCTCATCCTGGCCTTCAACTAAATCAGGGTCAGAGTCTGCCTGCACATTCTGATTCTGCAGCCTGTTCAAGCTGTGCTGCACCAGGACGTGCCTGGGTGGGCTTCCCTTGATCTGAGGGGCCAGGTTTGGGGTTGGGTGTATCTGCTGGAATGTCCTGTGGGATGTCAGGGCTCAGAAACTCACTGAAGATCAATGAGAGATTTTCACAATTCTGCTTTGCCACTGCCAAGAGATGGACCAGGTGCCCCCCTTCCCAGCTCAGAGGACTGGCTGGGGGGTACCATGAAAGAAATATTATGCTGGGCAACACAATGAGAATAATATGTACCCATGGGGAAGGGCCTCATCACCCTTCTGCAGGTCTTACATCTTTTCATAATTAATGGTCTCCTGTAAGCCATGGTGCCAATAACAGAAAAATGTGACAGGAAAAAAAGCAGATTTTAAACTGTGTCAGTAATAATATTTTTCAACAACAGTCAACCAAATATTTATTTATTTTATTGAATTTTGTTGACCGGGTAGGCCAACTGAGTCTAGAAGTCCCTTTTTCATGGGTGACGGGGGGGGGTTATACAGATGGTAACCAACTGAAATTGAACCAGATGAAGCTGTTGGTGGTATTTTTAGTGAATGGGGGAAATTTGACCAGGACACCAAGGGAATTCTCTTACTCTTTTGGAGAAGTGCCATGGGATCTTTAACATCCACCTGAACAACCACCAGAACAGGCAGACAGGACCTCAGTTTAACGTCTCATCCGAAAGATGGATAGAAGTCAATGGCACTTAGTGCTGTGCAACACCAATAGTGCTGCACATGCACACACCACAGGAGCATGCTCGGGACACTGGCAGGAAACTGAGAGGATAAAGAAACGTGCAACCAGCCCTTGTCCACGCAAAAGGTAAAAATGGGGGTTGAGGTGAAAAATCACCAAAAGCCACCCAAATTGACCAGTAACTGCAGTGTTGCCAGAAATAGTCAAAAACAAACACAAAACATCAAGCTGGGGGGGGGGCAAGGAACCAACACCAAAGATGAGTGACCCCCAGAGACCCTAAGCTCCTAGTAATTTAAATCTTTACTTACCAGTGGCACCTTTTTTCTTTCTTTTTAAATGTTTTCAACAGAAGACCATTAAAAACACCCCAGCAAGGCAGAAGTGGCTCCCAGTCCACACAGGGAATGAAAAAAAAGACAGATTATTCAATCCGAAAGCTGCAGCTTAATTGGCAAAATTTAAATTTAGGGGTGCTCCCTGAAACAGGTAGCCCCAACCTGCAGAGTAGAATTGCAGCTCCAACTGAAATCTTGAAGTTTGAAATTCTTGAGAGAAGAGAAAAGTAGCTCTGTTCCCTTTGAATGGCACACCTTAAAGCAGCAGACTTGGCAGGGAACACTAGGAAGAAGGAGGTGCTGTGTGACTGGACTTCTCTACTGGGACTAAATAAGTAGAACTCTACTACTGGAACCTTCAATTTAGGGTAAAAAAAAGTTAGCGTGTTTGAGTTGGCTGAAGTGAACTGTTATCTGACCAGTTATCTAGGTGTAAATCTCAGGTGACTGAAGGGGGTTGTTATCTGTGCAGTTTAACTAAGTGTAAAAAGATCTATTAAGTAGGGGGAGTGGCTTAGCTAGAAGGAAGCTAGGTTACAGCCAGATTTAAACACAGCTCTAGATAGCTTCTGCCAGAGACTTGGCAGAGAACACTAGGAGGAAGGAGTTGCTGTGTAACTGGACTTCTCTACTGGGACTAAAGAAGTAGAACTCTACTACTGGAACCTTCAATTTAGGGTAAAAAAAAGTTAGCGTGTTTGAGTTGGCTGAAGTGAACTGTTATCTGACCAGTTATCTAGGTGTATATCTCAGGTGGCTGAAGGGGATTGTTATCTGTGCAATTTAACTAAGTGTAGAAAGATGTATTAAGTAGGGGGAGTCGCTTAGCTAGAAGGAAGCCAGGTTACAGCCAGATTTAAACACTGCTCTAGATAGCTTCTTCCAGAGACTTGGCAGAGAACACCAGGAGGAAGGAGTTGCTTTGTGACTGGACTTTTCTAATGGGACTAAAGAAGTAGAACTCTACTACTGGGACCTTCAATTTAGGGTGAAAAAAAAGTTAGTGTGTTTGTCTGAGTTGGCAGAAGTGAACTGTTATCTAAGCAGTTATCTAGGTGTATATCTCAGGTGGCTGAAGGGGATTGTTATCTGTGCAATTTAACTAAGTGTAGAAAGATCTATTAAGTAGGGAGCATGGCTTAGCTAGAAGAAAGCCAGGTTACAGCCAGATTTAAACACTGCCCTAGATAGCTTCTTCCAGAGACTTGGCAGAGAACACCAGGAGGAAGGAGTTGCTGTGTGACTGGACTTCTCTATTGGGACTATATTGCTCTCCTTCCTCCCTCCCTCCAACCCTCCCCCACCCAAAGCCAGTTCTACTTTTACAGACATGGGATTTGACTGACAACAGGAACTTCCTGTTTGGGAGCTCTAGTGGTCCCCCCTCCCCCTCCTCACTGGATTCTACCCTCACATCTTGGTATACCCAATGCTGCACTTTTCACCCTTTCCCCACCCTTCCTACATTCCTTCTCCCCCCCTTCCCTCTCCCTATGACTCTGGCACTTCTTATCTGTTGTCTATTTTCTCTGACAAATGCCACTGGCTGCCTTGTTACAATGCTACCCTTGAATTGTATTAATCTGTACTCTGTTTGCAATGTCCACATTGTTGTAATGTCTGTCTTGATGTTCCCCATAATTTGTATTTCTCTGACGTGGAACCTTTGTAAAAGAGCCAAGGCTCAAAGGTATTTGTAATCCTAGACTTGATAAATAAATAAATAAAATAAATAAAGTAAGTGATCACAGAGCCACCAAAGACTCACCATACTAGAAGGAGAAGAGTGGCGCTCCGCCCCCCTCAGCTGCTGGAGGTCTGCCTCTAAGCAAGTAAGGGGACTACTGAGAAATATAGGATCTTCTTATCTCAGAGAAGGAAGACCAGGAGTTTAAAGGGCGCAGAAGCAGTAAGTAAATAGGGAGAAAAAAAATCAAAACAGAGAAAGAATAAGAATTCCAAACAACAGTGAAGGGGCCAGAAATAAGACATGATGGGAGTGGTGCAATGCAGTGGCTGTGGAGCTGCAGTCTTCCAGAAGACATTCTGGAGGATGCGGTGTTGTCCCATCTGCAGGCACCTCTATGGGTTGAGGGAGGAGGTTGCTCATCTCCAGGCTGAGTTGGCTAGGATTTGTGGGACCTCTTCTCCCATCCATTGCCTCAGAGGTTGTCAAGAAAGAAGAGCAGTTGGACCACAGTGGGCTCAGGGAGGGTGAGGGTGGTGGAACAGAGGTGCATCCCTCCAGTTGAACCTCTCCACAATTCATATGCCATTCTGGCAAAGTGTGGTTCCTCTATGGAGGCACCTGCAGAGGAGACCAAGGAGGATGCTGGGAACCTCCACAAAGGAGACCCACAGGAGGGTGGCATGGGACCCCACAGGGGAAGGAAACAACTCCTGGTGGGGGACCCCATTGTCAGGAAGGCAAAACTGGGGGAGAAAGGGGAGAGGGAGGTAAGGTGCCTGCCTGGCAACATGGCTTGGAAGGACGGGGAGCGAATCCTCAGGATAGCCAAAGCAGCTGCACAGGGGAGGGAGCTGGATGTCATTGTCCACCTTGGGACAAATAACCTGGCTATGAAAGGGATCAGAGCAGTGCAAGAAGAATTTGTAGAGTTGGGGAGGGGCCTTAGACAAGTAGCATGGATGGTAGCCTTCTCGGAGGTGCTGCCTGTTTATGGTGTAGGTGAGGCTAGGGTGCTCCACACCATGGGATTTTATCAGTGGTTGAAAAAACTGGTGCAGAACTCAGGGATTTGGCTTCACTGGGGACTGGGGGGTCCACCTGGAGTGATGCAGGCCTATACTGGTATGATGGTCTGCATCTGTCCAGGAGGGGAACCAGGATCCTAGGTGAAAGGTTTAAATACTTCATTGGTAAGCATTTAAACTTGCCAAGGGGGGAGGCACTGGAAAGGAGCAGGGAAATCCTGCCCCCCCCAAAAGTCAGGGTAGTAAGTGAGGTAAACACAAAGATAAAGATGTCGATAGGGAGAAGGGTAGGAGTAAATGGAGAAAGTGACAAAGGCAATAAGGACAGGGATGGGGCAAAAATGAGTAAGGCCATCAGGAAATGGAGGGTGATGAGTACCAATGCCTGTAGTCTGGACAACAAGCTCACTGAACTGGTGGCCTTGATGGAAGAGGGATGCCTGGATATCCTAGCAGTCACAGAAACATGGTACACAGAGAACCATGACTGGGATGTTAACATACCAGGGTAGACAACCTACAGGAGAGACAGGGAGGGGAGAAGAGGGGGGAGGAGTAGCTCTCTATGTAAGGGAAGGGATAAATGCAACTGAACAAAAGAGTAAACAAGGAGGAGAGGAGGCACTGTGGGTCACCTTAGAGACTGGAAATGGCACCACAATCTGCACAGGGGTTGTATACAGACCCCCATGTCAGGGGAGGGAATGGACAAGGATATGATAGAAGGCATTCTTAGGATGGCAGTGAAAGGGGAGATACTGTTGATGGGAGACCTGAATATGCCAGATGTTAACTGGAGCACATTTGCTGCAGCCACATCCAAGAGCAGGGCCATTCTCGATGCCCTACAGGGGCATGCCTCAGACAGCTAGTTTTGGAACTCACTCATGAGGGAGCACTCTTAGACCTCGTACTCTCAAATGGGGACAGTGAGAGGACCTCAGATCTAGAAGTGGGTAGTCATCTGGAAACAAGTAACCATCAAACAGTGTGGTTCATGATAAACTCAGCTACAAAGTCAAGCCATACAAACGTGAGAGTACTGGACTTCAGGAGGGCTAACTTTGGCAAGATAGTAGAGTGCCTTAGAAAAGCACTAGCAAACAGGCTAGAAGGAAGGGTGGAACAACAATTGGGAAACATCAAATCTGCCATCACAGAGGCAACAAGCCTTTGTGTGAAGCAAATAAACAAACCAAAACAAAACAAAAAGCCACTATGGTTCTCAAAAGAGGTGGCAGGGAAGGTCAGGGAGAAAAATATGGCATTCAGGAAGTATAAGGAAACACAGAAGGAGCAGGACAGAGAGCTGCACCAGTTAAGGCAGAAGGAAGCAGGGAGGGAAGTCAGAATAGCAAAGGCCCAAACTGAGGAAAAGATAGCCAACTCAGTTAAGAAGGGGGATACAACCTTTTATAGGTACATCAGGGAGCATAGAAAGACAAAGGCAGGGATAGTGAGGCTGAATAGAATGGATGGTGGGTGGGCAGAGAGGGACAATGAAAAATCAGAGATACTGAATGAATATTTCTGCTCAGTATTCACAAAAGAGGAGGAGGGGGAGGTGCCTAATCCAAGTAACAGAAGCACTCTGGCTAGGGGGGTAGATCCCAGTAATTTCACAGAAAAAAGGGTTCTGAAAGAACTCCTAAAACTGAAAGTGAACAAAGCAATGGGACCTGATAGAATTCACCCCAGAATTCCAAAAGAATTAAAGGGAGAACTAGTGAAACCACGGACTACCCTTTTTAACAAATCATGGGAGAATGGTGTGGTACCTGAGGACTGGAAGAAGGCGGATGTGATTCCCCTTCACAAAAGTGGGACCCATACAGAGGCAGGAAACTACAGACCTATCAGTTTTGCCCTCTGTGGTAGGGAAAGTGATGGGATCACTTCTGAAGGAAAGAGCTGTTGAGTACCTAGAGGCCAGTGGGGCACAGGATCCAAGGCAGCATGGGTTCACAGCGGGAAGGTCATGTCAGATGAATCTAATTGATTTTTTGGACTGGGTGACCAAAGTAGTATACCAGGGAGGGTCTGTGGATATGGCCTACCTAGACTTTAGCGAGGCATTTGACACAGTCCCACACAAAAGATTAATAGTCAAATTAACCAGCCTGAGAGTGGGTCCCAGGGTGGTAGCCTGGGTAAAACATTGGCTGGACAACAGGACACAGAAAGTAATTGTAAATGGAGTCCACGCTGAAGAAAGATGGGTTACTAGTGGGGTACTGCAGGGTTCACTGCTTGGTCCAGTTCTTTTTTATGTCTTTATAAGTGACATTGCAGAGGGACTGGATGGAAAAGTATGCCTCTTTGCAGATGACACAAAGATCTACAACAGAGTTGATATACAAGGCAGCGCGGAAAGGATGAGAAGGGACTTGGCAAGGTTGGAGGAATGGTCAGAAGTATGTCAGCTTGGATTCAGTACAAAGAAGTGCAAAATAATGCACCTGGGAAACAAAACCCCAAGGGAAGATTACATAATGGGGGGGGAGTAGTAATAACAACAAAATGGAAAGAGACCTGGGGTAATCATATCAAATGACCTTAGGTAAGCAAGCAATGTGAGATGGCAGTAGGGAGGGCTGGGGGGATACTGGGATGTATAGGAAGAGGCATCACCAGCAGAAAACAGGAAGTTGTTATCCCTCTGTACAAACAGTTGGTGAGACCCCATCTGGAGTACTGCACCCAGTTCTGGAGACCCCATCTCCACAAGGACATAGACTGGATAGAGGCAGTCCAGAGGAGGGCAACTAAAATGGTGCAGGGTCTGTAAGAGAAGCCATATGAGGGAGACTAAAGGAGCTTAATATATATATACCCTTGAGGAAAGGAGGGAGAGGGGGGACATGATAGAAACGTTTAAGTACCTCAGTGGAATCAACAAAGTCCAAGAGGGTAGCATCTTTCAGAAAAAGAGATGTGCAAGAGCAAGGGGACACAATTTGAAGATAGAGGGGGGCAGTTCAGGGGCAATGTGAGGAAGTATTTTTTCACAGAGAGGGTGGTGGATGCATGGAACAGCCTTCCTGAGGAGGTTGTGGGGTCTAAAACTGTGGGAGAATTCAAGAATACATGGGACAGACATAAGGCAATTTTTTTTTGGGGGGGGTAGGAAGAAATAGGCTGTTGGTTAACTAGGAACTGCAGTTTATCCTGTAGGTAGGGAAATTGGAAGACTAGGTGGGCCAAGCAGTCCTTATCTGCCATCAGAGTCTATGTTTCTATGTACTATGTAAAAACAATTTGTGCTTTTTTGACAGTTTATTCCCTGTGCTCTGTTGAGCATGACCCTGGTAATCTTTCCCATTGGCATTGTACTATCTCCCCATAATTTGTTCAGTTATCCTTTGTTTTTGTTTACATTTCTGCCACCTGCCACATTGAAAGCAGCAGTATTATATACAGACGCCATATTTATTGTAGATCTACAACACTGGTAATGGATCACTTCCTGGTTTGGTAGTACTGTTGCTTTAACTGGGGAGTTGCTGCTGCTCCATGGAATCCTCTTGTGCCCAACATTCTAAAGCTTCAGCTATGCCATTCCCCTGGTAGGGGTGCACTATACCCAATTGTTTTAATTACACATTGACAATGTGGAGCACTACAGAAATGGACATGCTAAAAAAAAAAGCAATTCAACACAGCATTTCTGATGCAAATTAATTACCTGTGAGAAAACAATATAAGATACAATTGTATAAGATAAACTGACAAGCCAGGTGATTCAAACCATGTCAGTAGAGTAAATATTTTATTATAGGGGCACAGTAATGCCCCTATAGTTAGGGTTAAGCAAGAGGTTCTATGTTAAATCCCTAACCTTGCACCTTAATAGCTTTTGCAGCATTTGAAGAAATCAGCTGAAATTCTGCATGCGTTGTCTAGGAGGCAAGGTATAAATCTGTGGAAAGTTTTGTGGTGGCAGCTTATGCAGTTTCTGAGATCCACATATGTCATTTTCCTGTAGACATCTATTTTTTTTTCCTATTCTTTACATGGGCTTTGGGTTTGCTCTCAAGTACAGTCTACATGGTGTGGAATTTTTTTCTAAAACTTTCAGGGTAGAAGTGTGCTGTGCCAAGGTGGAAGGTTTTCTGGGATAACGTTCTGATACAACATCAAAAATTTGGTGTCACAAGACTTTTTAATTTTGTGAGATGCTGTGCTAATGGCAACAACAATGTTTTTTGTTTCATGACAACTGCCATCTTGTTTCTTACCTAAGTAACAAACTACTAATTCAAACTTTTATTGCAGCAGCCATAATAATAATAATAATAAACATTAATCTACCTGATTAAAACTTGCTGTTTCAGATTCTGAGGCATGTTTCATTCAATCATGGTTATAAATATGTTCTTCTGTATTTCTCCTGGCCATGTTAACATCTTTCCCATTTTTTGAATCATGACATGCTTTTCTATGTCACACCATTAAGGTGGTATGAAACTAAATTTGATTTGTGGAACTGATTTTTAATTGCAATTCAAAGAAAGTCTGTTGGAAACACATTTTGTTTCTGGATTATAACTTACACTTGCAAAATGGAAACTGGTTGCATGACAGGACATTTGATTGCGCATCATAATTTTTCATTTCAAAGCAAATTGTTTTTTTGGAATGAAATTTGATTGTGTATCATGATTGTTCATTTTGCAACAAAAATTGATTTTCTTAACTTGAAATTTGACTACACATCAGAATTTTTGATTTCTTGACTTAAATTGGTTTCTTGCCATGAAATTTGATTGTGCATCTTAATTTTCCATTTGTGGCAAAAAAACACTGGTCGCTTGATATGAAATTGTACTACAGATCATAGTTGCGCATGACAAATTGGCTGCTGGGCATGAAATTTGATTGCGGTCTTTAATGTTTAGTTTCATGTAGTGAGAAACGCAAAACTAAATTTAACTTGAAAACTAATTTTTAATTGAAATTCAAAAATAGTATGTTGGAAACACATTTTGGTTCTGGATCAGAACTTATACTTGCAAAAATGAAAACTGGTAGCTGGTCATGAAATTTGATTGCGATCTATAATTTTTAATTTCATATGGTGAGAAATGTGAAACTAAATTTGACCTGAAAAACAATTTTTTTAACTGGAATTCAGAATAGTCTGTTGGAAACATATTTTGGTTCTGGATCATAATTTGTACTTACAAAAATGGAAATTGGTTGCTTGATATGAAATTTGATTGAGGATCATAATTTCCCATTGCATGACTATAATTGATTTCACAACATTCAGTTTACAGTGCGGATCATAATTTTTTCTTTCTGGTGCTCGAATTGGTACTTCGACATTAAATTGCATTGCATGACTTAAATTGGTTGCATGACGTGAAGTTTGATTGCCCAGCATAATTTTTCATTCTGTGGAAGAAAATTGGTTTCTCAGCATGAAATTTGATTGCACACTATGGGTTGGATTCTCAAAAGGTTGAGTATGGCGCAAAGTGACTTGCGCCAACAGGAATAATGCAAGTAGCACTTTGCGCCATTAGTTGTGCCATGCGGGATTCACAAAAGCAACTTGTGCCATGATGCTGGCTGTTTGCGCCAAGTGGACAAATGCCATGGTTGTGCCAAAACCTTGGCTATGACATGGCACAAGGGGCTTTATGGCAGCTGCTGCACCTTATTCTGAAAGGGCAACTGCCACATTGCCTAATTTGGGAATCTGAAACAACCCCCGGAGGACATCCATCAAAGTACATTTACACCAGCTATGAGTTAGTGTAGGTGTAGGTGTACTTTGTGGTTCACTGGGGGGTGCCAATGTGCCAATTGAACCCTACAGCCCCTGCAAATGATTACACATATGCCCCCATTCCTGGTCCCTGATTGTTGCAATAAAAATGCCCTTGTGGGCTACTGGCCCCCAGCCCTGATCCTGATTGTAGTAATTAAGAAGCCCTCATAGGCTAGTGGCCCCCCAGCCCTGATCCCCAAAATATACATACATACATACATAGCCCCCCTTCCAGGTCCGATCCCTCAAAAATTAAAATTACGTACCTACCATAATTGTTGATCTTTCTGTGTATCTTCACCATTCATCACAAGTGGGTTATAATGCTGGAGCTAGGACCATGTGGGAGACTTTTTTTTCTATGAGTGGAGTTGATGCAGGGCTGGCACTGCCCTTGAGGCCAACATTCCATGTGGTGCTCATGGGTTGGCTGTTAACTGTCGTCGACAGCTCCAGCCCCAGCCCCAGTTCTGAAACACCAGAGAGTGTAAGGAAAGGGAGGGTGGGATGAGGCAAGAGAGCCCAAGGGACTGACAAAAGGAAAGGAATAATGAACTAAAAGGAGAAATAAATGACAGAGGAGACAGAAGAGAGAAAATAAAATAGGAAATTTTGGAAGGGAGAAGGCCCCAATCTCTGAAAGGAGAAGCAGAAAGGATGGATAAGGGAGGGATAAGAGAGGGGGGGAAGAGAAGCACACCCCCAGGAGCAGTTCTGCAACTTAGGATTTTAGCAAAATGATAGCTCAGAACTGGACTATCAAGGTTCAGCTGCCAGAAGGCAAGGCTTGAAAGATTAAGCAGCATGGGCCTAGAAAGAGCAACCTTAAGAGGGGTGCAGGCTGGGGGTGTGTCTCAGACTCTTCCCCCTCCCTCCCAAATAGTTGAAAAATCAAACTGCCATGAAGGCATCAAGGAAAAATGAACTCAAAATGTTGAGTTCATAAATCAAACATAGATGGGGGGGTGCACACAGCACTCCACTCACTCCCTAGAATTGAGGGAGAAGAAAGAGAAGGGGAGAGAGCCCCCATCCACACACCCCAATGATACCCCCAATGGAGAATTCATCCCTGTGTGTCTCTAAGGTCATCTTTCTCATAACCACGAGGGAAAGGAGAGCGAGGAGAATAACAGAAAGACACAAAGGGGGGAGGAGGGAGTCCAGAGACTGAGGCCCTAGGGGGAAGGAGGGTGGGATTTAGTGATGCATGATGAAGATTCACAGTCAATCTTCACCATTCATCACCAGTGGGTGAGCACCGAGCCCCACGAAGGGGGCCCTGAATTACCCCAAGGGACTAGGTCCCTTAGCCTCCAGTGGGTGAGACACCAGAGGAGAGAACCCTTATAGGCCTGGGGAGGCCTGAGACTGGTCTGGGTGAGACGGGGAGCCCAAAGTGGGGGAAGGAAGGTGCCCCAAAAGTCACCATCTCACCCTATGGGAGAAAAGATGCATTCTCTGGAATGCAGAGTAAATCACCCTACGCCGGGCAAGAGGTGATAACCGGGATAGGTGAAGCCATGCCATCCACCCAAGGCAAATCGTTGTCCCTTTCACTCTGGATGCCACCTCATTGGCATCATAAGATGCCCTTGCTTGGTGCCTTGCTAGCTCCAGGTCCTGCACAGAGAGGACAATGGCTTGCCTGGTTTCCTCCATATCAGGCATTGAGGCTAGGATCTGTCCTGGCCTGGACCACAAGAAATTATCATAGGCTGCAAAGTGGGCCTGATGTGCTGCAATAGAGAGGGAGATCCATGCCGAGTAGAACACTCTTCTCCCCCAGAAATCAAAGTCTGCAGAGTCCGAGTCCGGGGGATGGTCATGGTAAGGGGTGTGAAGCCCAGATGGGGTGTCCATGGAGGTCAAACCTGAAGAGGGATGAGACAGAGAACCTGGAGACTCCTGAGGAGTGCAATACCACTAGCATAGGTCCCTTTGGGCTGGAACAGTGGAGAAGGGACGCAGCCAGAGCTGAAGTGACACTTCCTGGAAAGGAATAGGCCAGGTGGGAGACACCAAGTGAGCCGCACTGTGCTCGCCTAGAAAGGCACGTATCACATGCTCGGGATTGCTAACCGGGACTGGGGTAAGATGCAGCTCGTCCAACATCCTCGTGAGGAAGCGCTGATAAGAAGAGAGAGCAGACACTGGGGAGATGTGGACAGATGGTTCCTCTCCCTCTGTGGAGGAGGAAGAAGATGAAGGTGAGCTCCAAGGTTCAGGGTCCGGCTGCATGGGAGCATGGTGGAACACCTGCTGATCCAGGGCATGGAGGTAGGTGGGGAAATGTGCAGCGGAACCTCTGAACTTCTCCCAGGTAAGAGGTTCCCGGGGACTTGGAATACCTGGGATAGCCAGGGATAGAGACAGAGGCTTGGGGGAAAAGCTCCTAGCAACAGGAGAATGGCCTCTGTCAGGGCAGAGGGGCCAACAGGAAACCCTTTGTAGGGAGGGGGATCTGAAGGCCCCTGCAGCTAACAGCTGTTCAACTGGATCGGAATGGTCAGAGCTGTGCCCAAAGGAAGAAATCCCCCATGAGGTAACCGGGACCGTGAGAATCCAGAAGGATGGTCCCTGACCTCAGAAGTTAAAGTCCCTCTCGAGGCCTCATCCAGGGAAGGGCAAGGGTCTGCGCTGCAACTCCTCCCAGAACCTGGCTGGGCTCCAGTGAGGGCACGCTGTGCCTCACCCATACCCCTCAACCCTTCAGAATCGGAGAGGGACCTCATCCTCGTAGCCACCAGCCTAGGCAGCTGGCAACTCCGGGCGGCCTCTGAGAAGTCCACCCAGGGAACAGTACCCTCCCCTTCCTGGTGTGCCCCCGGCTGCCCCAAACTTGGGCTGTTCAAACACACCAGGGTAGGGGGTACCTCAACTGGAAGAGCAGAAGTGCCAGTGGCCCCAGGTTACACGGCTGTGGCTACAGGGACCACTGCTGGCTGGCCAGAACCACTGACCCTAGAGCCTACCAACAACAACTGACCCCCAGAGGGAGGTTGAGTTGGGGCCAAGGTGCTGGAAATGGAGGGGTCCGATGATTCCAAGAAATCTGGGAGCCAGTCCAGATCAGACCCAGATTCCACCTCCGAGGAGGCAGGCTCTGAAGTCCGATGCCAGACAACTCCCCGGGCCCTCCCAAGTTCCTAGACCACGGGCCGAGCACCTTACAGCTTGGCTCCACAAATGGCACCAGAACAAAGCACAGCTGCATGCCCAGTGCCGACACCTACCCTGGTGCTGCAAGTGGCACCAGAGTCGGGCACGGCCCCGAGCATGGTGCCGCACTTCCCCCAGTGCCATGAGTGACAGCCAAGCCCAACACGGCACCATGCCTGATGCTGACACCCACCTTGGTGCCACAAGCGGCACCGGAGTCGGGCACAACCCCGAGTGCAGTGCCACACAACACCCCGATGCCACTTGTGGTGCCAGAGCCAAGGTCAGCACCAAACATGGTGCCAATCCCATCCCCGGCACTGAAAATGGCACCAGAACTAGGATCAGCACTGGCTCCAGTCCCAGTGCTGTGCACAGCACCAGAATCAGAAACATGTCCAGAAACCACCAACATACCATCCCTGGTGCCACTGAGAGCTCTGACACCATGAACGACATCAGAAGTGATAGCGGCACCGAAAGAGGCCCTGGTGCTGACTGCGGTACTGCTCTCTAAGCCCATGGCATTGCGAACAGCACCAGAACCAAGAGCGGAGCCTCAAGATGATGCCAGTCCAGACCCAGAGGGTCTGGAACATGACACCAAGGGAGCCTTCACCTTCAAAGAGGTGACTACCAAAGTGGTGCCCCATGACTGACCTCCGAGAGGGCCAGACTGGGCCTCCTGCACCATGGAAGAAACGTCCCACCACGGCAAGGCTAAGAGAGGCAGGGTCTTCCTCCTTCACAGGCCATATAGGACCAGGAGGGAACCCAGAGGAATGGCCGAGAACCTATGCCTTGGCCTGCCAACTGTGCACTCATCCTCCGAAAGTTGACGGAGCACATCCGACTTTCCACATGAGTTTTTCAACAACTCGGCAGTCCATGGAAAAACAAGCATCGCAGTTGTCTATGTCGTGGTCCAGGCCGAGGCAGGAAAGTCAGTAGTCATGCTGGTCTGTCACGCAATAGAGGTGACCGCAAGGGCACCAACACATAGGAGACTGCCCCGCTTTCTATGGTTTTTTGCCCCAGGACGAGACATGACTAACTGTTCGGTAAATAAAATACAAAACAGTACTCAACACTGCTTTAAAGAAAAAGGGAAGATCTTACCAGCCAGAAGCAATGTCGAGCAAAGCAAACAACCGAGGCACACACACACATACACAAGGCCGACGAACTAGGCTGCAAAACGCAAATTGCTAGCAGAGTCTCCACGCGAGGTCTTCACTCGACGGCTGGAGAAGAAGAACTGCTGGGGCGGACGAAGACAGTTAACGCCAACCCATGAGCACCACGTGGAACATCAGCCTCGAGGCAGTGCCGACCCTGCGCCGACTTCTGTCCATAAAAAGTCTCCACGGGGTCCTAGCTCTGGTGCTATAACCCACTAGTGATGAATGGTGAAGATTGACACAGATAAGATCATTAATAACTAGCCTCTCTCCCAGCCCTGATCCCCTAGTGGTCTAGTGGCCCCCACCTGACAGTGTCAGACCAACTTGCTCCCCCAGACCAGTACCCAGTCAGTGACTGGCATAGCCCACCTCTCGCCACCATGTCCAGAAGCCGACTGAGCTCTGTATGAGCTCATACATTAAATAGTATGTACTCAGTGAATGACAGCTGCTGTCATTCACTGAGCGCGTACTGTTTACTATACGTGATCATACAGAGTTCAGTCGGGGGATCGACGCAGTGGTGAGAGGTAGGTCGTGCCAGTTGCAGGATCGGGGAGGGAGCGGGGTTGTCTGGCACTATCGGGGGGGCTGGGGCCACTAAACTGCCAGGATTATTTTACACAATGTAACAGAGAAGTAATAGGTTTGTTGAAAATGAATATTTTCAGGTATCAGGGCTGGGAGGGAGGCTATATATTACTGTTTTGAGGGATTGGGGCTGGGAGGGGGCTATGTATGTATATTTTGGGGATCGGGGCTGGGGTGAACCACTGTCCCACAAGGGCTTCTTTATTACTACAATCAGGATCGGGGCTGGGGGGGCCAGTAGCCCACAAGGGCTTTTTTATTGAACCACTCATGGATTGGGAATAATGGGTACAGTAGCCCACAAGGGCATTTTTTTTGCAACAATTTAGGATCAGGGCATGGTGGGGTTGGATTGCTCTGCAGGGCTTTTCCATATTTGTCATTTGGATTCAGGGCTTTGAGGGGTTGGATAGCCCTACAGGGTTTATTTATTCTTAAATTCAGGAATCTGGCTGGGGGGCTGGTAGTCCAACATGGCTATTTATTTCCTATGGTCAGGGACTGGGGCTGGGGATGTGCTTGCACCCGTCTACTGCCAATGCTGCAGGCTTGTGGCAACCCTCAGTATACTAACCCCTGATGGTTCTACCCTTGAGCAGGTAAGAGACTTCAAATACCTGGGGATAATGATTGACCCATCTTTTATGTATGAGCACCATATCAGCTCAGCAATTAAGAAGGCAAATCAGCGAATAGGAATGTGCTACCGACTGAGGCACCTACTGTCCCCTGAGGCAAGAGTAGCAATTTGGCGGGGCCACCTCCTCTCCATTCTTGAATACAGCTCCCCAGTAATAGCCCTCACATCCCCTTCACTACTAAGTCACTTGAACACAGCCTATATTAACATATGCAAATTCATCAGCCAAGCCCCGTACCATACTGACGACTGCCATCTCTATCAATCCCTGGGATGGTTCCCCCTTCCGATCGGAGAGACCTCATGCTTGGAACGTTCATAGCAAAAGCTTTACAGGAAGGGGCAGGATTCCCTATGTCAGGGTTGCTGATACTAAAAGGTAACAGATGAGAACTGAGGTCCTCCACCTGCAGGCTATTGGAATGCCCCAGGTGCTATACCAAGCTAGGAAGAAGAGCCTTCTCCTACGCAGCACCCAAGTATTGGAACTTCCTCCTTAATGAATTGCAGGCTCCAGCCTTACCCCACACATTCAAATGGAACCTCCAGGAATCTATGTTATGAAGACCCTTATGTAAATTCCATACTAAATGATGGTATACCTCATCTATAGCTTATGACTAGTCTGGTAACATATATGCACTCAAAGCTAGATGTCGCCTTCATGAACAGTCAAAGTCCATGGAGATAGTGACCACTTGTCCTATGTATGTTTACTATATTGCCACTGTATTGCCATTATTGTGTTGTGTTACTCCTTCTCCACTGTAATTGTAATGTAACCGACTTTTGTAATAGATGCGCCATCTAATTGGCCCGGGTCATGCCTGAAAATGGTCCCTGGATTCAGTGTACCCACCCAGTAAACAAATAAATAAACCTGTTCAGGTACGCCCTCCATTTGGCGCAGCTTTTGGGTTGGCGCAAGTCACGGAACTTAACCATGGTGACCCTGCCCAATACAGAATTGGATGCAGGGTCCCTGATGCAATGGCACTTGGCACAAGCTGCCATTGTTGCAGCTTGCATCCAAGCTTTGAAAATCTGTCCCCACTATGTTTTTGTTTTTTGTGGCAAAAATTGGTTGCTTAACTTGAAATTGGAATGCGCATTATAATTTTTGGTTTCATTACTTAATCTGATTTCTTGCCATGAAATTGATTGTGCATATAGTGAAGACAACTCTTCTCTTGGCATATGGCCCTCCACATCTGCACCTGTGGGTGGCAGAGGGCCCTGTGCATTGGCTGGCAGATGGACTCTTTCCCCTGTGCGTCCATACCTGTAGCTACATGGAAGCACAAAGAACACAGAGCCCTGCACTTCTGCAGCCCACCTGACAGTCCCATGAATTCTTGGCATCTGTCACTGCATAGACCTGCAGGGCCTGCAAGAACCCTGCACTTCCATAGGTGGATAATTTTCTGCCCTTGGCACTGCGCATCTGCACCACAGATGCATTTTGGACCTGCTTGAATAAAGAAATAGTTCCACGGATGCAGAAATATGAAGGAAATTCTTTGCAAAAAACTGGGTTAATGCACCAGTTAGGGTTCAATTTAATGCCACAAAGGTATGGAGATGTGGTGCTAGAGTTTCCAACCCTAACTCCCCAACCCCAAGCAGCAAAAGGAAAAACAAATTTGATATGGTGAATCAGCGGTGGGGTCTTCCTTGGGGTAGTCAACCTTAATGCCCATACTGTTCCCTGAGCAAATAAGATCAGATATAATCTTTCTTCATGCAGGGCCCAGAAAAGCTACAGCACATTGTATTGGCAACATGTGGTGAGACATATTTCAGTACCTTTAAAGAGTGTATGAGTATGAGGCACTGGCTTGAAGCTGTACCATGTGCTTTGGATAGAAGGCTGCAGGCTAGGGGGAGGGATGAACATTAGGGTTGTGATCTTTTTTCCTTTGCTCCTTGGGGGAAGGGGGTCAGGAATTAATGGACAACCTAAACAGTGTACTGTTATCATTTAAATACATATTCAATGCTATGATATAAATCCAACAGTTAAACACTCAAAATAGTCATCAAAAAGAGAGGTTTCAGTCCATGAAGTCATTAATCACTGTTGCCAGTAACTCACTTTATCACAGACCATAACTATACTGTTTCCTGTCTTTTTCTGGGTCCTGTGAAATCTTGTAGCTCTCATTCTCTCACTGCCCCCACCCCTAAATCCTATGCTAGTTAAGTTGCCTTCTCTTTCCAGTTCCCTAAACCCTGGGGCTCTCCTCCCCGGCATTCTGATGGGTTATGTCATTTAGCGCAATCATCTTTATTTCCTGACTTGCACTATCAATATTAATATTCTATCTGTACAGTTTTAAGTGCTTGCTTTATCAATTGTTCTTGCCACTGTTTTCCTCACTCTCTAATTCACTCTTTCTGATCCTGCACCCCCCCCCTTCCCCGGCGTTATGCAATCTAGCCTTTCCTGTTCCCACCGTGACCCCTGCCATTTCCATTGTTTGCCTCCTGATCCCTTAATCCTTTTTTTTCACCTGCAGGCCCATCTGAAGGAGAAGGCAGCCACTGGTTGCAAGGGCGAGTTTGTGGCCCTCCCCAGCCCAGCAAGCGGTTCACCACTACACCCGACTTGCTGGGCTTCCCACAGCAACTCAAGTATACAGCATACTCAGGCCATAGCACTGCGGGACTTTTGGTTGATGTGTGGCACCGCTAAGTTGTTGCCACTCACCTTCCCCAACCACCCTCCCACCCTAAAGTTGTCCTATTTTTATAGTGAAAATAAACCATCAGACCACTTTTCTCCCTCACAGTATAGTGGCATAGTAGTGCCACTATAGTTAGGGTTGAGTACCCCATTTAAGGTTAAATCTGAAATTTGGCAGCTTAATAATTTTGCCACCGTATGACGGATTTGCCTGAAATTTGGCATGCCTGGTCTGGTCCTGTAGATCTCTGGATTTGCCAAGTTTTGTTATAGTTGGAATTACAGTTGCGGAGCTACAGAGCACTGAAAAACTCACAAATGACACATTTTTTCACATTCTTTGCTAGCACCTACAGCCCGTACAATTTGCGCAACTGGTCCAAAACCTTCAGGGAACATGCAGCCAGGGTCCCTGATGTGCCTTTTAGAAGATTTCGTGAAAAAATATTAAACGGTTCAAAAGTTATTCAAAAAACAAGTTTCCCATTATAGTCAATGGGAAAAGTTAACAAAATACGCGAAATTTTCTCAAATAACCTTTTTACTTTCATGATTCAGCTATTTTTTTTCAGTTGGTGGTCAGAAAAATGCTTGGCATTTAAATTTGGGACCCTCTAGGGACACAATTCTTGTTATGTTTACCTAATCGAGCCCTGAGGATGCTAGCCATGTCTTTTTTTGGGGGGGAGGGGGGGTAAAACACCCCAGAAATATGTTTTTTAAATTTGCGACACTATGACCAAAACAATAGAGAATCTTTGCCACCCTGTTGCAAAAGAACGGTTTGGTCTTTTGGGCTGAAATTTGAAGGGAAGAAAGCCAAGATCCCACAGATGTGGCTTGGTAACAAAATATTAGAGGGCTGCAAAGTTACGGCACTCCGAAGTTGATGATTTTTCCCATAGGCTAACATTACGACGTCCGCTGTGCCTTTTGGGGCCTGTATCTCGAAAACGCTTCAAGATACGGACTTTTCGTCAGAAGAATGCTTAGTCCCCCACTAGGGGGCTAAGAACAAAACTAGCCTGGAAGGTCATAATATGAGATTTTAAATTTTTTTCTACGTTGTACGGTTACTGAGATATAAGGAATTTAGTAGTCCAAGTGCTCATTTTCTGCCCCGAGGGCCATTATTATGCATGCATTCTTTGTATTCACTATGTTTCTGAATGCAACTTTTTGGGAAACAAAAGAGTTTGCGATACTGTTACCGTTAGTGTTTTCGTTTACGTCACCGTGTGCATTACCCTTTGCATTTGCATTTCTGGTATTCTTTGCGTTTCCGTTACTGTTTTTGTTTGCGTTTACTTTTGCGTCACTGTGTGCGTTACCATTTGCATTTGCGTACGTGTTTGCATTTGTGTTTACTTTGGCGTCATTGTTGGTGTTACCGTAACCATTTGTATTTCCATTTGTGTTTCTGTTGGCCTTAGCGTTTGCGTTTTCGATAGCATTTCCATTGTAGAGTGTGTTACAGTTTCCTTTTGTGTCACCGATGCCATTACCATTTGCATTTGTGCTAGCATTTGCATTTTCATTACCTTTTTGTTACCGTTTGCATTTCCGTTGCCATTAGCGTTTGCATTAAAATGTTCATTACCTTTTGCATTTCTGTTGCTGTTAGCATTTGTGTTACCATTTCTGTTTTCATTTATGTTTGTGCTTGCATTTCTCTTACCGTTTGCATCATCGTTTCAGTTTGTGTCACTGTGTGAGTTACCATTAGCGCTAACATTTGCGTTACTGTTAGCATTACTATTTTCTTTTACCTCACTGTTTCCATCACCATTTGCGTTAAAGTTACCATTTGTGTTTTTGCGTATGTGTAGTGCAATCAAAACATTGTTTTTGCTATTTTTCTGCACTGTCTTCCGAGATGCATAGCGCAGCCAATGTGTGGTTGATTGGTCTGAAACTTGGCACATAGAAAGACCTTTGTTCAAGGAACATGCCAGTTTTTGTTTGGTGAAAACATGTTGTTTCATTCCAGAGTATTGCCATTTGAAGTTGCCCCACTTCACAGTTACTGATTTTTCAGCTGCCAGGTCCACCATTTTAGCACATTTTCGGCCACAATTTCTGCCATTTTGTGGTGGAAGACTTCTTAAAGGTGCAGAAGTGTATACATTGAATATCTCTGGAACGGTTTGGTCTTTTCACATGAAATTTGGAGGGTGTTGAGTGGATGTCCTTGGGATGTGAATGATGCTCTTTACATGTTGGAAAAATAATTCACTATGAAGATACTGTGCGACACATTTAAGGTTTTGCACATAGCGTTCTGCATGGTGCTACTGGCTTGAAGTTTATAGCGTAGGTAGCCCTAGTGGTACAGAGGTGCCTTGCAGTGGTTTGGTGTGTAAAACATTAACATGTGCGTAATTATGCCACTCCGATGAATTAAAATTTGGTTCATTACACTTCATTAAGTTCTGAACTGCGTGTCCGATTTGCCTGGCATTTGAAATGTACAAAGATTTATAATACATCCTTGACTGTGACAATTTTCAGGTGGCTGGCACTTACAGTTGTTGAATTGTGCATGTTATGTTGTTTGCACGTGGCACTGTGTGACTATTGAATGGATGTATACACAATTCTGGACACATGGTGTGCTATGGTACATGTCTTCTTTTAACAATGTTTGGTTCCATCAGATATATGGTTCTTGTGTAGCAAAGTGGCAAATATGTTATTTGTGGCATTCTTGCACAATTTCATAACACAGCAAGTGTGTGGTTGATTGGTCTGAAACTTGGCACATAGAAAGACCTTTGTTAAAGGAACATGCCAGTTTTTGTTTGCTGAAAACATGTTGTTTAGTTCCAGAGTTATTACCATTTGAAGTTGCCCCACTTTGCAGTTACGGATTTTTCAGCTGCTAGGTCTGCCATTTTAGTGCATTTTCAGCCACGATTTCCACCATTTTGTGGTGGAAGACTTCTTAAAAGTACAGAAACATAAAAACTGAATATCTCTGGAACAGTTTGGTCTTTTCACATTAAATTTGGAGTGTGTTGAGTGGATGTCCTGGGGATGTGAATAATCCTGTTTACATGTTGGAAAAATTCTTCACTGCAGAGATACTGCATGACACAGTTAATATTTTGCACATAGCATTCTGCATGGTGCTACTGACTTGAAATTTATAGTGTAGGTTGCCCTAGTTGTACAAAGGTGCCTTGCAGTGGTTTGGTGTGTAGAACATTAACAGGTACAGAATTATTCCACCCTGATGAATGAAAATTTGGTTCATTATGCTTCAATAACTTCTAAACCATGTGTCCGATTTGCCTGGCATTTGGAATGTACAAAGATTTATAATACATCTTTGTAACAATTTTTAGGTTGCTGGCACTTATGGTTGCTGAATTGTGCATGTTATGTTGTTTGCTCGTGGTGCTGTGTGACTGTTGAACGGATGTACACACAATTCTGGACACATGGTGTGCTATGGTACATGTCTTCATTTACCAACGCTCACCCTAGTCTCTTATACTGCACCACCTCAGCTTATTAACACATGGAATAGGGTAAGAGTTAGGGCCGATGACCCCAGCATACCCTGATGCCTGTTGGCGGGGCGGGTGGGTGTGGGGTGCAAGGGGTGGCAACCCTAACACCAAATTCCTCACTTTTGTCGCTATGAACAACCCTAACTGATGCATTAAACAGAGTTTTTTGCCATGTATATATATATATATATATATATATATATATTGCAAAAAGTCACTGTTGCATCAGTTAGGGTTAATACACAGTGACAAAATTATGGAAATGTGATGTTAGGCTTACACTCAGATCTCACCCTCCATTTCCTCCACACACCAGCAGACATCAGGGCATGCCAAGAGGTCATCAGGCCCAACTGTCACCCCATTCCATGTGTAAACAAGCTGACATGCTGCAGTATAGGAGAATGGAGTGAGAATTAGGCCTGATGACCCCATGGCACACCCCGACATCTGTTGGTGTGTGGAGAGTGGAGGGGGTGGGGTGGGGTGGTAGCCCTAACATTATATTTCCATACTTTTGTTACTGTGCTATCAACCCTAACTGATGTATTAATACATTTGTTTTGCAATGAATTTCCCTTCTTTTTGAGAAAGTGTAATGTAACTGGTAACTGGTATGTGTTTGTGGGAGTGCAGGCCCTCCGGGCCCTGTGCTCCCTTCACGTTGCTCATTTTGTGCATAATGGTATGCGTATTTGACTTATACATAAGTACAGAGCCATACAGCAGTCCCATAGTACTGAAAAGGAACCCTCGTAACATTTATTTGGCAGTATCCCAGTAACTGTAGCAACTATGAAAAAAATTCCACTGCAGTTGTAATTATGACTTTGAAACCTCCACACAAGCCTGCAGGTAGTGAAAAATCTGTATCTTGAATCATTTTTGAGATACGGGCACCAAAAAGTGCCACAATATTATCCAATGAGAAATTTCTCAACTTCAGAATGCTGTAACCATGGGCCCGTTGAATGTTTTGGGACCAAGCCACAGAAAGGCATATCTGTGGGACCAGGGCTTGCCACCCTGCAAATTTAAGCTCAAAAGCCCCAACCATTTTGATGCAGTGGGGTGGCAAAGAATTGCTTTTTTGGGTGTAGTAGTGTTGCAAATTGCGACACTTTTGCAAAACTTTTCAACAGAATGGGCGCAACACTTTCATGATTTGCGAAATGTCACATCCATTCTGTCACAATTTGCGACACTACGGGGAGATCATGGAAAAGGCATATCTGTTTTTTTCCCCCCCAAAAAAAGATAGTGCTGTGATCCTCAGGGCCTGACTAGGTAAATACAACTGTCAGTGTTTACCTAGTGGGTCCCAACTTTAAATGCCAGGCATTTTTCTCTATCGCTAACTGAAAACAAGATGGCCACTGGACGACAGTAAAAGGGCCATTTGTGACAGTAAAATGTACTGGCAGTAGCTTTCAAGAGGCACATGTATTTTTTTCCCCTTGACTATAATGGGAAAATTAAAAATTAAATAACTTTTAAATGGATTAATAGTTTTTCACCAAATCTTCCAAAGGCACATCTGTGACCCAGACTGCATCTTCCCCGAAGATTTCATATCAGACAGACAAATTCTGTGGGCAGTAGCCCCAAGCAAAGACACTCATAAACCCCCCATTTTTGCTTGTTTTTTGGTGCTCTGCAGCTCCACAACTGCTCATCCGACCATAATGCAACTTGCCAGATACAGAAATCTAGGGTGCCCCACCACACATGCAACATTTCAGACAAATCCATTTTACAGTGGCAAAGTTATTAAAGTGCAAAACTTTGGGTTTAACATAGAAGTGGCCGGACAACCCTAACCATAGCTGATATATAATCCCTCCCCATTGTACTGGCTTCAGCAATCGAGTTTGCTATTATTTCTGGACCACTTTAGGCACTGAGGGTGCCTGCCTGACTGAGTCCCTGGATTTTTGGGCTAGTTCTTGCTTACCTCAGACCAGTATGCCAATAACTGGCCCCTTGTCTCTCTTGCTTTTCTTATTTTCTCTTTTCCTGTTTGTCTGCACTATATATAAACTATCTATGGCTACAGTGCAAATGTTTGTATTGCTCCTGGTATCGCTGTTTTTACTGTCCTGCTCTGTGGTGACATCAACTGTTCCCTTCATTGTACCCTCACAGCACTATCTGAGCAATACTGTAGTTCTAATTTCATTATGTCCAATTGGCTTGTATCTTCCACCTACAATCAGCAGGACAATATGCCCTCCATAATCAGCCTATTACCCACTACCTCAAGAGGGATCAAAAGATTTAAATGGAGGATAGCCCCTGGTCTAAAGGGCCCTAGGTGATGTTGCCTCATATTACTGGTCATGCTGTTTATTGCATCAGGGACATTGAACCTAATACAGGCCCCACCTCATGCCCACCTGTTAGCCTTTGTTCACACCTCTGGACTGGGAATAAAGATTGCCCATATTAACATCAAGAGTTTGCTCCCCAACTTGACTGAGCTAACTGCTTGGGTTCATCACTACCAGCCTGAGGTTCTGGGGCTCACTGACACTTCACTTAAACCTGCCATATCAGACACTGTGTGCACTCTTCATGGCTATACATGTGTCCATCAAGACAGACAGAAGTCCAAATGAGGAAGTGGCACACTATTCTACATCAAGGACCGCCTAAATGTATCTATAATGCCTTGCTATACACCAAATGCTGACATAGATCTGGAGTTTTGTCACGTTAAGTTTCAATTAGACAGGTAAAAAGTCTTCACACTCTCTCTCTCTCTCTCTCTCTCTCTCTCTCTCTAGAGGAGTCGGGGATGCCAGTCCAGATAGGCCAGTGAGTCATCTGCCTCCGAAGAAGAGACCACACAAACTGCCAGACTAGTGACCCTGGGAGCTCTCCTACCAACAGTGCCATGAATGATGCCACTGTGAGACACAGCACCACCTGCAGCACCACCTCGATCATCGGCATTGCGAACTGCACTAGGATCCAAAGTGGCACTGACAGGCAGTGCGAGGGGCCGGTGCTGGGCACATCAGACGTGGGCCACAACACCGGGGGAGCCTGCACCTCAGAGGAGGTGACTGCTGTGGTGGTGCCCTCAATCCAGCTCTGCAGGGAACCGAGATGATCCTCTGGCACCATGAAAGAAACCTCCTCAATGGCAAGGCTGGAATCCGTGGAGGTCTCCTCCTCACCGGGCCATATAGACACAGGAGGGGACCTGGAGGCAGGGTCAAGAGATCTTGTCATGGCATCCCTAGAATTATGCCATCCTCCAAAAGTCAGTGGAGCCCTGCCAACTTTAAACATGCAGATCTCAAGAATGTGGCAGTCCATGGAAAAACAAGCATCGCAATTGTCCATATCATGGTTGGGACCCAGGCAATGCAAACAAACATCATATCGGTCCGTAACAGAAAAATGCCGGTCACAGGGGTACTGATGCATGGGGGCACAGCCCTCTTTGGACTTTCTCTTAGCCCCTGAACCAAACATGATGCAAAAGAAATGTAACAAAACTTCACAGAAAAAGGACCCGGCGCTCTTGGTAGAAATAAAAGGAACAGGCTTACCAGTTTCCAGTGGTGTCGAGTGAATTCAGAACCAGGATGGAGATGGAGAAGCAGGAAACAGCATCAAATGGGGAAGGCCTTCTGATGCAGATAAAACTTTCAGTAACTCGCGCAGCAGGTGCAACCTTGACGGAGGGAGAAACAGAACTGGGGTGGAGGAGGTGCCTAATGGCCAACCTTCATGTGCCACACGATGAGTCTGCCTCATGGGTGGCACCATTGGTGCTGACTCCCCCCCCAAAAAAAAACAACCTCCCATGCAGTTGCGTACCTCTGGCTTACACCAACAGTAATGAAAGGTGAAGATTGACACGGTATGTTCTGCTACGCTTCCACTCGTCACACTGGAAATTGCTCCTGCTGTCACCAGGCTGTTCAACCTTTCCCTCATGAGTGGAGTAGTTTCCTCTGCCTGGAAATTATCTCATATTATGCCAGCCTTTAACAAACAGACTCAAAAACCCTTAGTAACTACAGGCCTATCTCCATCCTACCTGTGCTTAATAAATCATTGAAAAAATTGGTAGCTACCCAGCTAACTGATTATTTGATCAAATGCAACTTGCTGTTACCCCACCAGCATGGATTTAGGAGTAGTCACAGTACACCTCTTGTCTTGCTAAGACTCAACAACCGCATTGCTCTGCCACAGATGGAGGGGAATATACAGGCATTGTGTTAATAGATCTTACCAAGGCCTTCGATCTTGTAGACCAGTGCTACTGTAAAGACGCACTCAGAAATTAATTTCTGAGTGTGTCTTTTCAGTACGCGCTCCAACTGAACTCAGTCAGCGGCTGGCCATGGAGGTGAAAGGTGGGCTGCGCCAGTCGCCAGCTGGGGAAAGGTGGGGGAAGCTGGGTGGACTGGCATGGCTGGGTGAGGGGCAACTAGACTACCAGGGGTGGGCTGGGCATATGCTGCTTTTGCAGCAGCGACTCAGGATCAGGGCACAGTTGGGGAGGTGACTGCGCCACCTTGCATGGGGATTTTGCAATGGGGGATTCGGGGGACTGGGGGTGTGGGCAGCCCTGCGGGGCTCATATTGTACACTTCAGGGGCAGGGGGTGTGGACAGCCCTGTGGGGCACCTAATGTGGCTTGCTGGGCATGGGAGGGCACTTACGACCTGCATTGAACCTGTAGCGGCTTGTGACATGCTCACCAGGTGCGTCCTCTGTTCGGTGTACCTTGCCACATGTCGCAAGTCACAGGACTTAGACGCAGAGACCCTGCCCCTTCTAGAATAGGGGGCAGGGTCAATGTCGCAGTTGCGATTGGCGCAAGTTGCATTTGGTGGTAACTTGCCCAATCTTGTAGAATCGGGCCCCATGTCTTGCTCATCCATAAGCTAAAAGATCTCTGTCTCTTGCCCTCTTCCCATAGCTGTTTTCCAATTATCTCCACAATAGACAGCAGCTAGTAAAACTTGGTAGTAGAGTCTTTGAGCCGATGTCCTCTGGAATCAGGGTCCCACAAGGATGGATATTGGGATCGCGATTGCTCTCAATTCATATTAATAGACTGCTTGAGTGTCAGACATACAGTACTCCTATACTGTACGCAAATGATCTTGCACTTACTGTTGACTCCAAGAACTCCAATGACATAAACATGATGTTATCTCATTATCTGCAAGGAATACAAACCTAGCTGCAACAGACCAGACTGCTCACAAATGTGGCTAAGACGTGAGCCATGCTGTTTGGCTCCCCCTCTAAAATAAGGAATTGCCAAGCCCCCCTCCAGATTGCCTTTTTACATGGCACCTTACTGGAGGTGGTGCAGTCCTTCAACTATCTTGGGATTACCTTGGACCCCACACTTGACTTTAACCTGCACATATCAACCACCTGTAAAGCTGTTAACACTAGATTGAGCCTGTCCTACAGAATTAGATGCAATCTCACCCACCATGCCTGCCGGTCGGTTGCACGGGGTACACTGCTTACTAAGCTCATGTATACTGTTGCAATGTATGCACCTTCAGCATCTAAATCTGCGCTGAGGAGGTGGGGTGTCACTTATATTAGGATACGTCACTTTGTGCTTCCTAATAGCAGATTCATACACCAATGTACATTATATGAGAAATTAAATAGGCTGTCTGCTGAAGCCTTAGGAGACCATGCCTTAGGAAGCATTGTTTACAATATGTTAAGAAAACAGCATCCGCAATAGCTTGTTGAATGACATTGGCCACATCACAGCCCGTATCCATTAAGATCCTCAAGGTGTGGCTTGCTCATGGTCCCGAAATTGAGAACTAACCTTGATTCAGCAGAATACCAGTACCTGTACTTTGCTCCCAAATTCTGTAACAACATCCCAGCTGATATTCGCATTTGTGCCACTGCAGGGAGTTTCAAACGATCCCTTCATAAACACCTCCGAGGCACATCTACCTCTAAATGATCCCCCAAGAGGTAAACTGGCTATTGGGCTCCCAATCCACTTTTGATTCAACTTGTCAATATGGTATTGGTATTTTGCTGCTTTTTCCCATGGATACTGCTTTTATGTTGTGTGTGTGTTGTGTGTGTGTGTATATATATATATATATATAGATGTTTTTGCTGCCTGCCTTATGACTCTCCCTGTTACCCATGGATGATAATTAAGCAATAAGGCATGACAGGGTGTAGTATATCATGGGATATCATCACGCCTCGGGTGGTTGGGCACGAGGCTGCAGGCCAAGTGCGTCCAACTACCTGAGAAGTGACAATATCCCAAGATATACCACACCCTGGAATGATTTATTGCTATTATGAACTGAGTTTCAAGTTTTATAAATAAAAAAAAAGAAACAGGTTTTAAAATGTTTTATGAGTTAGTTTTTGGGTGGTGTAGGAATACTTTTTAAAAAAAATAGTTCTCAGACAGTAGAGAGCAAGGAGGCTGATGGTGCCGGAGCTTTTTTGAATCCGTGATGATGTAGCCCGATATCATCACGGCTTCAAAGAGCTCTCAGCCAATCAGATTCCTCTATTTATGATCCTCAGTTCATAATATTACTTTTATACTATTTGTATAGAGGATGATGTTTTGTTGTCAAGTGACTCTCTCCCTATTGTATTTTGTATTTGCCTACTGGTTGTGATACAAGCTGTACACAACCCTTGCCTACCTGACTACAATCTGCTACAACCTGTTTGATGTTACCTTCACATGTAAACATGTTGTATATTGCTGTATAAAAATGGTGCATACTGTTTGATATTACCTTCACCTGTCAACATGTTGTACATTGCTTTACAATTTACTGTATCCTGTTTGATGTTAGCGTCACCTGTGAATGTTGTATATTGTAGGAGGCAGTATAGCGCAGTGGTCTAAGGCTCTGAGCTGCAAATCTGGTGATATCCAGCAGACCAGACCTGGGTTTGAATCCCACAGCTTCCACTTGCATACTGTGTGAGCCTGAGCAAGTCACTTAACCTCCTTGTGCTCCCAGGCCGCTTCTGTAAAAAAAGCTTTCAGCTTAGTGTGCTATACCTGGTTAAACAACTAAAAATAAAAAAAATTGCCACATCTTGTTTAAAGTTACTTTCACCTGTGAACATCTTGTATATTGCTGTATAATTTGCTGTACCCTGTTTGATGTTACCTTCACCTGTGAACATGTTATATATTGCTGTATAATTTGTTGCATCTTGTTCGATGTTACCTTCACCTGTGAACATGTATATTGCTGTATAATTTGCTGCATCCTGTTTGATGTGACTTTCACCCGTGAACATGTTGTATATCGTTGTATCCTGTTCGATGTTACCATCACCTGTGAACATGTGGTATATTGCTGTATAATCTGCTGCATTCTGTTTGATGTTACCTTCACCTGTGAACATATTGTATATTGCTGTGTAAACTGTTGCATTCATTCTGCTTAAAGTTACTTTCACCTGTGAACCTGTTGTATATTTCTATATAATTTGTTGCATCCTGTTTGATGTTACCTTCACCTGTGAAAATGTTATACATTGCTGTATAATTTGCTGAATCCAGTTTGGTGTTACCTTCACCTGTTAACATGTTGTATATTCACTAAAAACACCACCAACTGCTTAATGTGATTCAAGGTCAGTTGGCATTAATCTGTATCCCTCTCCCCTGGGTTGTACCTGAAAACGGAATTTGTCAAGTGCACATATCTGGTCAACAAAAACTAAATAAAAAAATAAAATATTGCTGTATAATCTGCTGCATCCTGTTTGCTGTTACCTTCACCTTTGAACATTTTATATTGCTGTACAATCTGCCGCATCCTGTTTGATGTTACCTTCATCTGTGAATATGTTGAATATTGCTGTATAATCTGCTGCATCTGGTTTGATGTTACCTTCACCTGTGAGTATTTCGTATATTGCTATATAATTTACTGCATCCAGTTTGATGTTACATTCACCTGTGAACATGTATATTGCTGTATTGTCTGCTGCATCCTGTTTATGTTACCTTCACTTGTGAACATGTTGTATATTGCTGTGTAATTTGCTGCATCCTGTTTGATGTTACCTTCACCTGTGAACATGTCATCTATTGCTGTATAATCTACTGCATCCTGTTTGATGCTACCATCACCTGTGAACATGTATTCTGCTGTATAATTTGCTGCATCCGGTTTGATGTTACCGTCATCTGTGAACATGTATATTGCTATGTAAATTGCTGCATCCTATTTAAAGTTACTTTCACCTGTGAACATGTTGTATATTGCTGTATAATCTGCTGCATCCTGTATGATGTTACTTTTACCTATGAACATGCTGTATATTGCTGTGTAATTTTCTGCATCCTGTTTGATGTTACCTTCACCTGTGAACATGTTGTATATTTAAGCAGTAAGGCACGGCAGGGTGTGGTATATCATGGTATATCATCATGCCTTGGGTGGTTGGGCACTAGGCTTCAGGCTGAGTGCATCCAACCATCCGAGAAGTGACGATATCCCATGATATACCACACCTTGGAGTGACTTATTTCTATTATGAACTGGATTGAATTAATTTTTTTCAAGAAAAAAATGCTTTTAAAACCTTGTGAAATTGCTTGTTTTAGTATGTTGGAAGAGTATGTTTTGACAAAATAGTCCTGAAGGGCTTGGCCAGCAGGTGACGCTGTTATAACTAACACTGTGTCACTTTGGTAATACTGGTCCTCTCAAGTATGCTCTCTGTGGGTTTCACATGGTCATGCTGTCTAGTCTGGGACAGAGTGAATGTGTGTTTAATTTGCAGTTTCTTTTCAGTAGTTAGGTAGAGCTTGTCGGCACCACGACTGTGATTTTCTTTTTTTTTATTTTGTAACATGACCGTCAAGCACTAGTGACACTGTGGAAATGACGCTACTCAGTCTGTCAACATCATATTCCTCAGGAGTATGGCAGGCTTTGTAAAGTACTGGCAGTAGCAGCGGTTGTAGGAGGGATGGCATTTATTTCGATTTTTGGAGCATGTCTCTGTCAATGGTTGTGCCTTTCTACAGTTTAGTGTGAGGTGGAAATACTGGCGTAGGGGAGCGATGTGTGGTGCTGCAGGTGAGGAGGCTGGTGGCCAGAGGTTTTGTGAAGCCGTGATGATGTAGCTCGATATCATAATGGCTTCAAAAACATCTTGGCCAATCAGCGATGTCCATTTATGATCCCCAGTTCATAATTAAGCAATATACCATGACAGGGAGTAGTTCGGTCACGAGGTGCAGCCGAGTGACTTAGCCACAACAGAAGTGGTAAATCCGCCCATATACCCACTCCCTGTCATGGTATATTGCTATTATACAATGTACAACTTGTTTTTTTGGTTTTATAGTGACAGAAAACTTTTACAGTGGGTATACTGGAGGATTTACCACAGTCATGTTATCTGTTTTGACCAATAAGGTTACAGGATTTTCATACCCCATTGTATAATGCTGTATAATCTGCTGCATTCGGTTTTATGTTACCTTCACCTGTGAACATGTCATATATTGTTGTATAATCTGCTGTATCCAGTTTTATATTACCTTCACCTGTGAACATGTTGTATATTGCTGTATAATTTGCTGCATCCTGTTTGATGTTACCTGACCTGTGAATATGTCATATACTGCTGTATAATTTGCTGCATCCTGTTTGATGTTGCCTTCACCTATAAACATGTTGTATATGGCTGTATAATCTGCTGCATCCTGTTAGATGTTACCTTCATCTATGAACGTGTTGTATATTTGAGCAATAAGGCATGATAGGGTGTGTGTTATTGTCTAATAATGTCACTCCTGGGGTGGGTTGAAGCACGAGGTGTAGCTGAGTGCTTCCACCACCCAGGAGTGACATTATTAGACAATAATACACAACCTGGAGTGCCTTATTGCTATTATACAATGGCTCATTTAAAAAAAAAATAATAGAAAGCTTAAAAAAATGTAACATTTTAATTTTCATTCTTTTTGTATGGGAACCATATTTTGTTAATATTAAGAAAAAGTAGTCCAGTAGGTGGTGCTGCTGCTTAAACTGTGGGTTTCTTGTACATAATCAACCCCTCCCCACCCCCCAACACATTCGTTATTTTGTGTTGACCTTTGCTCTACCATTTCATTTAATCAGTGTGGTCCCGCTGTTTGTTCTGAGAGCCGGTAAAGATTTTTTTTAATAAAGTCTCCCCTGTGAAAACTAGCCAGTAAAAATGATTGCAGAACTGAGCAGACACTCCTGGTTTCCCATGTCCAGTCAGACGGTAACTGGCATCATCGGAATGCATTAGGTATAAAGCTGTTGTGTTTTTTTGTTTCGTTTTTATTGTGGCAAACTGCTTTGTTTGAATGGCCAATGCGTGTGTGTGTGTGAGTTTGCTGACAAACTTGGGGTTTGTTGTGGAAATGGACAAGTGGACGTGTTTTACCTAGACTGAGGCAGCATTGTCTGTGAAGTGAAAGACAGACGGCTGCCATTTTTTTTAAAGAAGCTGAATCTGACAGCTTTTAGGTGGATTAAGCAGGTTTTCTGTGAATTAGCTGTAGGAGCGGGAAAAACAGGCAGTGAACTTTGTGCCTGGGGAGGCGGCTAAGCCGTGCCAGCTTCAGGCCATCATCAGCTTTGCTGTGACTTGTGTCATGAGGGAGGGATTTATATAAGTGTTCTGTGGTCAGTTGTGTGCCTGGACTTAAGATAGTGATGTTGTAGTTCAATAACATCACTGTCTAAGGCACACACTGACCAATTAGGATACAAGAAATTCTCTTGCCATTGTATAATACTATATAATTTGTTTCATCCTGTTTGATGTTACCTTCACCTGTGAACATGTTGTATATTGCTGTATAATTTGCTGCATCCTGTTTGCTCTTACTTCCACCTGTGAATATGTTGTATATTGCTGTGTAATTTGCTGCATCCTGTTTGATGTTACCTTCACCTGTGAACATTACTGCTGTGTAATTTTCTGCATCCTGTTTGATGTTACCTTCACCTGTGAACATGTATATTGTTGAGTAATTTGCTGCATCCTGTTTGATGTTACCTTCACCTGTGAACATGCCATCTGTTGCTGTATAATCTACTACATCCTGTTTGAGGTTACTTTCATCTGTGAATATGTCATATATTGCTGTATAATTTGCTGCATCCTGTTTGACGTTACCTTCACCTGTGAATATATTGTATAATGCTGTAAAATTTGCTGCATCCAATTTGATGTTACCATCACCTGTGAACATGTTGTATTCTGCTGTATAATTTGCTGCATCTAGTTTGATGTTACCTTCATCTGTGAACATGTATATTGCTGAGTAAATTGCTGCATCCTGTTTAAAGTTACTTTCACCTGTGAACATTTTGTATATTGCTGTATAATCTGCTGCATCCTATATGATGTTACTTTTACTTGTGAACATGTATATTGCTGTGTAATTTTCTGCATCCTGTTTGATGTTACCTTCACCTGTGAACATGTATATTGCTGTATAATCTGCTGCATCCGGTTTTATGTTACCTTCACCTGTGAACATGTCGTATATTGCTGTATAATCTGCAGTATCCGGTTTTATATTACCTTCACCTGTGAACATGTCATATATTGCTGTATAATCTGCTGCATCCAGTTTTATGTTACTGTCACCTGTGAACATGTCGTATATTGCTGTATTATAAAATGTGGTAAATCCAATGTCCCAAATACTGCATCCTGATTGGTTGGCTGGCACATTTACCACTGTGATAAATCCTCCAGTGTACCCACTGGAAAAAGTGCCAGCCAACCTTATATCGTGCTAATCCGGTCGCTTTCACTTCAAACGAAACTGCCGTGATTTGTCCTGTCGCCGCTTTGCTAAAACACCACGGTAAATTGTTTACAAAATGACATCCTCTTTCAAAGTGTAGGGACCTCAGTGAGTTAGAAAATAGTTAAAAAACATTAAAGAAACAACATTTGCCATTGTATAATATAAGTTTATCCCTCCAGGGTGTGGGTACACCGGAGGACTTAACACGACTGGTGTGGTTCGGTCGCTCGGCTGCGCCTCGTAACTGAATCACACCAGCCGTGGTAAATCCTCCAGTGTACCCACACCCTGGAGGGATAAATTGCTTAATAATTTGTTGCATCCTATTTGATGTTACCTGACCTGTGAATATGTCGTATACTGCTGTAAAATTTGCTGCATCCTGTTTGATGTTGCCTTCACCTGTAAACTTGTTGTATATTGCTGTATAATCTGCTGCATCCTGTTAGATGTTACCTTCACCTGTGAACATGTTGTATATTTAAGCAATAAGGCACAACAGGGTGTGTATTATGGTCTAATAACATCACTCCTGGGGCGGGTTGAAGCACAAGGTGTAGCCAAGTGCTTCCACCACCCAGGAGTGACATTATTAGACAATAATACACACCCTGGAGTGCCTTATTGCTATTATACAATGGCTCATTTAAAAAAAATAATAGAAAGCTTAAAAAAATGATGTAACATTTTAATTTTTGTTCTTTTTGTATGGGAACCATATTTTGTTAATATAAGAAAAAGTAGTCCAGTAGGTGGTGCTGCTGCTTATACTGTGGGTTTCTTGTACATAGTCAACCCTCCCACCCCCAACCACATCTGTTATTTTGTGGTGACCTTTGCTCTACCATTTCATTTAATCAGTGTGGTCCGCTGTTTTGTCCTGAGCGGTGAAGATTTTTTAATAAAGTCTCCCCTGTGAAAACTAGCCAGTAAAAATGATTGCAGAGCCGAGCAGACACTTCTGGTTTCCCATGTCCAGTCAGACGGTAACTGGGCATCATCGGAATGCATTAGGTACAAAGCTGTTGTTTTTTTTTTTGTTTTATTTTTATTGTGGCAAACTGCTTTGTTTGAATGGCCAGAGTGTGTGTGTGAGTTTGCTGACAAACCGCTGTGGTTTTGGGTTTGTTGTGGAAATGGACAAGTGGACATGTTTTACCTAGACTGAGGCAACATTGTCTGTGAAGTGAAAGACAGACGGCTGACATTTTTTTTTAAGAAGCCGAATCTGACAGCTTTTATGTGGATTAAGCAGGTTTTCTGTGAACTAGCTGTAGGTGTGGGACACACAGGCTGTGAACTTTGTGCCTGGGGAGGCGGATAAGCCGTGCCAGCTTCAGGCCATCGTCAGCTTTGCTGTAACTTGTGTCGTGAGGGAGGGATTTATATAAGTGTTCTGTGGTCAGCTGTGTGCCTGGACTTGAAACAGTGATGTTGTAGATAAATAACATCACTGTCCAAGGCACACACTGACCAATTAGGATACAAGAAATTCTCTTGCCATTGTATAATACTGTATAATTTGCTGCATCCTGTTTGCTCTCACTTCCACCTGTGAATATGTTGTATATTGTTGTATAATTTGCTGCATCCTGTTTGATGTTATCTTCACCTGTGAACATGTTGTATATTGCTATATAATCTGCTACTTCCGGTTTTATGTTACCGTCACCTGTGAACATGTCGTATATTACTGTATAATTTGCTGCATCCTGTTTGATGTTACCTGCACCTGTGAATGTTGTATACTGCTGTATAATCTGCTGCATCCTGTTTGATGTTACCTTCACCTCTGAACATGTCACATATTGCTGTATAATTTTCTGCATCCTGTTTGTTACCTTCACCTGTGAATATGTCATATATTAGTGTATAATTTGCTGCATCCTGTTTGATATTACCATCACCTGTGAACATGTTGTATATTGTATAATTCACTGCATCTGGTTTGATGTTACCTTAACCTGTGAACAAGTTGTATATTTAAGCAATAATGCATGACAGGGTGTGTGTGGTGCTGGGATAACATCACGCCTGGGGTGATTAGACACGAGGCCGCAGGCCGAGTGTGACTAATTACTCCAGAAGTGACATTATCCCAGCACAACACACACTGTGGAGTGCATTATTGCTATTATACAATGGCTCATTTATATTGAAAAAACCAAAATATGATAAAAAAGCATTTTTAAATAGATGTTCACTTTATTTATTAATGTGGAGATATACCAAGGAAAAAAGTAGTTCTGTTTTGGCCAGTCGGTGGTGCTGCTGGTAAATGAGTGGCTGTGTATGTGCAAATGTTGCCTTCTCCTCTCCCCACCCCATACACACAGACACACACACTTTCCTTTTCCTGTGTTCTAGTTTGTGGCCAATGCTTTGTGAAGTTTCAAGGTTGGCAGTTGTGAACTTGATCGGGAGTGGGAGAAACCTGGTTTGCCGAACAGTACTGAGTGAGTCATCTCATGTGCCCTTTTGTGTTATGCCCATCATGACAGCGATCTATGTAAACTGAAAAAAAGTGCTTCAGCCCCACCTACATTGGGACTGTTAAAATATGTTTGACTTTGTTTTTTTCATTTTCAGTCAGGAAAGAGGTAATGGGAATGACCAACATGAAAGCTGAGGGTGTGCTTGCTTGAAGTGCGTGGTCACGTGGAACAGGGCATTGATGTTTGAATTCATTATCAGTAGCAAAATATTTTATTTGTGTTGCTGTCAGTCATCTGAAATATTTTTCATAGTCAGCTGCTTTGTACAGTTCTTGTGGTTGAACAGGTTTTTTTTTTGTCATGAACCGAGCGGCTTCTGTGAATAGCGTGACCAGCAGTTATGGTCTCTGTGGTCCACTGAAGCCGCTGGGTTTGGGGAAAAAAAGAGCTGTAAAGATTTTATCTTTGTTGTGGGAAAAAAAAGTATGAGACTTCCAGGGAGGGTGGTTTTCACTTGTATTTAATAGTGAAGGAGCTGGGGACGCTGAAGGCAACTTGGGACCAGAAATCAGTAGAGTGAGTTTCTGACCAGGGGTCTGTACACAGGGATGTGTGGAGTAATTCTGTTAAGTCTTGATGCAGTCATCTGTGTGCTGGGACTAGAGCCATGATGTTGTACTGGGATCGCATCACGGCTCCAGTTCGAAATGGACCAATCAGAGTCCAAGATTCTTTCATGCCATTGTATAATGCTGTATAATTCGCTGCATCCGGTTTTATGTTACCTTCATCTGTGAACATGTCATATATTGCTGTATAATCTGCTGCATCCTGTTTGATGTTACCTTCACCTGTTAATATGTCGTATACTGCTCTATAATTTGCTGCATCCTGTTTGATGTTACCTTCACCTGTGACTATGTTTTATATTGCTGTATAATTTGCTGCATCCAGTTCGATGTTACCTTCACCTGTGAACATGCTGTATATTGCTGTATAATTTGCTGCATCCTGTTTGATGTTACCTTCACCTGTGAACATGTTGTATATTGCTGTATAATTTGCTGTGTCCTGTTTGATGTTACCTTCACCTAAGAACATGTATATTGCTGTATAATTTGCTGCATCCTGTTTGATGTAACCTTCACCTGTGAACATGTTGTACATTGCTGTCAATTGTAAACTGTCTGGTGTTGCATCACCGTTGTTGTAACTCTCCCGGATCGTACCTGAAAACAGGCAGTTTTTGCCTAGTATACCTATCTGGTTAACACAAACTAAATAAATAAAATTGTATTGATGCTATTGTATTGATTTTATTTTATCAATACAGGATCCTATGTTAGGTTTGCATTATATCAGAGAATTGCTTGTTATTGTTTCAAGTTGTGTTCACCAGTCTTTCCTGCTCTTCCCCCTTTCTGGCCGCTAATAAAGGTAGGATATATGGGCAGACTGGATGGGCCTAGCGATCCTTATCTGCCATTAATTACTGTTACTTTCTGTTCCCATTTTGTTTTGTCCCTTGTATTTTTCCTTGTTTTTTTCAGTCTTGCCTCATTTGTAACAATCAAAGAAAAGGTTTACAGCACTCCAAACCAGCAAGTAACATACCAGAATATCAGACTGTATTTCAAAGATGTAATTAGTGGAATATATATACATCCTCTCCCATGCTCTAGTAAGACTAGGCTCTTTCATTAGGGGATGTCACACACCCCGTGATGAAGGCCCTAGTGTTGGGCTGAAGTACTGGGAAAGGACATATGTGATCCAAATCCTTGAAACTCAGTCTAATATTTGGGTACATTACTTGCTGGTTTGGAGTGTTGTAAACCTTTTCTTTGCTTGGAACTTCTGGGACTAGCCTCCAGTTTCACCGCAGCCTGGAATTTAACTGAGTGCACCTGATACAATTTTGTTTTCCTTTTCTTTCTTTTCTTTCTTTCTTTATTTGTTCTAGGATTACAAATACCTTTGAGCCGAGGCTCTTTTACAAAAGTTCCATGTCATTGGTACAATTGAGACAATCATAAGCAAAGACAACAGTTTATAAAATTAAAAAAAAAAAAAAAAAAAGCACATAGTCTTGTAGATGAAAAAAGAATAATAAGGTGAAACTTTGGGGAGGGGAAAGGGAAAGGAGGAGGGTGAAATCAGGGAGACTAAGTGGATGGGAGAAAGGGGGAGGTAGGTTGGGGGGGACAGAGATAGGAGAGGTGGAAGGCGGATAAGAATAGAGGTAGTGCAGCCGGGTGAAATTTGTCATGGACCAGCAGGGGAGGTGAAGATAGGAGGGGTGAAGGGGCACTGGCAAAGTGCAGGAGTAGATGTGGATCCAAAATGGCATCTTCAGCTATGGAACCAAAAGACATGTTTAGCCACAACAGTCACAGAGGTTGGAGGCAGTGAGTGTTAGGCGGAGACGAGTCTTAAAAGTGCTGTGCGATAGTGAGGATGAGATGTCACTGGGAAGACCGTTGTACCAACTAGTGGCCCGGTAAGCAAAGGATCTTTGGCCTTGTGTTGTGCGGCAATGCGAGATTTGCAGAAGCTGAGGTTTCGATCCCCTGGTATGTCGGGTGTGGATTCTAGGTTGTATGGGGGCACAGACTCCAGGTGGGGCAAGGCCCAGCAAGATTTTCTTAGTAGTAATGGAAGTTTGGTGTTTTATTCGATTGGCAAGATTCGACCATCCAGTTTGAGAATAGAGGTCACAGGTGTGAGTTAGGCGTTGGGAGCCAGTGACAAGTCGACAGGCCTTGTTGAGGGCGGTGGATACACGTTTGAGTGCGGTGGTTGTAGCGGAGCCATAAATGATAATGCCATAATCGATGATGGATATGATGGAGCTCTGGACAGCGACAGTGAGGGCTTCAGGTGTCTGGTGTTTCCTATGACGGAATAGCAGGCCTAGCCGGGAGTTAGCAGCTTTGGCGACATGGTCGATGTGGGCAGTGTAGGAGAGGTGAGGGTCAAGGGTGATCCAGAGGTATTTAAAGTTTTTGACCTGTTCCAGTGCGGCACCTTGTCTGCTGATAATGGAGAGTTGGAAGTGCTTATGTTTATTATGGGAGCTGTTGAAGATCATGGCCTTTGTTTTTTTTTTAAGGATCAGTTTGTGCTTTGTGAGCCAATTTTCAACTGAGGAGAAGCTGAATTGGAGATTTTCTTGCAATTTCTTGGGGTCCTGGTGTGTGGCAAGGATTACTGTATCATCGGCATACAGGGTGATATGTTCAGTGCAGGAGTCCGGTAGGGTGTTAAGAAACAGGCTGAAGAGTAGGGGGCCCAGTATTGAACCCTGGGGGACTCCAGAGAGGACAGGTTTGGAATCAGAGTACACATCTCCAATTTTTACACGCTGGGTGCGGTTTTCAAGATAGCTTTTGAACCAAGAGATTGAATCATTGGAGAGACCAGCATTTTTTAGTTGGCTCAGCAGGAGGGAGTGGTGGACAGTATCGAAAGCTTTGGTCAGGTCAATGAAAATGGCACCAGTTAGTTGTCCACTGTCGAGGGAGCTGTGAATGGAGGTGGTGAATTCGAGTAAGGCAGAGGATGTACTATGACCTTTTCTAAAGCCATGTTGCTGTTTACAGAGAATATTATAATTGTCCAGATGCTCGGTAAGTTGGTCCGCTACTATAGGTTCCAGTGCCTTCGATAGGGGGAGGCAGAATGGAGATAGGGTGGAAGTTCGCATGGTCAGCCTTATCACCACTTTTGTGAATCGGGGATAACAGTGGCCATTTTCCATTTCTCTGGGAATTGGCTAGAGGAAAGAGAGAGATTAAAGATCTTGGTGAGGGGCCCAAGTACCTCGTCAAGCGTTAGGGCCAGTAGCTTGAGGTCAAGTGTGTCATTGCTTGTTCTAGATTTGCTGATGGCTTTGGAAATGTAGTTTCGGACTTGATGTTTCTTTAGTGCTTTAAAGTAGAAAGGTGGGTGAAGGAGTTGGGGGGATGGGAGTTGACACATCTTGAAAGAAGTCGGATGGGGAGAACACTGCTAAGGTCAGTGAAAGCGATGTTAAAAGTGTTCACAATAGTTTTAGAGTCGAGGGTAGTATGTCCATTTATGTTGAGTATGTTCAGCGAAGATTTTGACTGCTTCCCAGTGACATCTTTAATGTTTTTCCAGAAATCCCTCCCATTTCCCCAGGAGTTAGTGAGGGCATTTTTATAGTAGTCAGATTTCTGTTGCCGAATGGATTTGGTGCAGTCGTTTCGTGCCCGTTTATAATTCTGGATGTCAAGTTCCTTACCGGAGTTTCTAGCCAGTTCCCAGAGGTGGTCCCTGGATTTAAGTTTTTTTAGGAGGTCTCCTGACAGCCAAGGGTTACTGAGCGATTTAACTTTATGCTTTTTGAAGGGGGCAAATTTATTACAGGCTTCATTGAAAATGAATAAGTTGCTCCAGTGCAATATGATATCTGTTGCCTTGAAGATGGGGACCAGTCCTGCACACTGAGGTGCGATTTGAGGTGGGGTAGCTGACCACGGGGTAGGACTCTGCTGGTGATGATTTTTGGAGGGGGCTTATAGAATTTGTTTGACCAGGTACAGCTGATGGGAGAGTGGTCACTGATTGAGTCAGGGAGGACTGAAGTTTTCATGATCCGAGAGGGGTGGTTGGTTAGGATCCAGTCGAGTAGGGTGCAGGTCCCAGTTCTGTAGTTGTTTCTGGTTGCATAGTCAACCATTTGAGTCAGGTTAGCTGATATAACAGAGTCCTTAAATGACCCACCTTCAGATGAGAGCCAATTAATGTTAAAGTCATCAAGAAGGATGATTTCAGAGTCCAATGGGTGGATTTGACAAAGTCAAGGACAGCGGTTAGACCAGGTCCCTGTTCCTTAGGAGTTATGTAAACAGTGACAACTGTGAGGGCCTTATTGTGGGCACCTAATAGGAGTCTGATAGGAAGAATCTGAGCAGGTGTTGCTGGAAGATTGGAATCAATGGGGTGTCCTCGGAAAGTTTTCTCATTTGTAATAATCAATTTTTCAATCTCAGATTACTGCCATTGTTATCCAATGATGTTAAATGTTTAATTTGTGACATTACTGTGATGTCATTATAACTGTCCTATTTATTGTGTGGATTTACCATTATGTCCTAGCCTTTGATACAGGACTCTGGTCCCAAATACGTCAGGCGGACCCTTTAAATAGGTGCTTGTTTTGTATCGGGGTTTCTTTTTACTAAAAATAGACAATGGAGCTGTTTTATTCTTGTTTTGATGTGCAGTCTAACTATGAGGTGGTAAGTGCCCAACTTCACATGTTCAAAAGTTTGCCTTTTGCTGTGAGCACCACCAACCCAGTGCACACTTTTTTTAGTGATTTGGCTACGAGTGTTGCCTCATGCATCCTTAGGGCCACAGAACTGCTCACCTTTGGGTCGCAGGCCTCTGGTCTAGGAATGTGTGAGGCGACACTCTTATAGTCATAAGAGACCCTCTAACTGGACCCATAAACTTATAAACTAAGTGGTTATGTGTAGTCTAGTAACAATCTGTTTTATGCATCACAAAATGTTATTTTTTTCTTTGTTCATGAAATGGTATAGCATATTTAAGCATCTTTTCTTTTCTGTTTCAGGTAGCAAAATCAGCAAGAACATTATCTGGGTTTCTATTTTCTCTGTCTGGCTCTTTTCCCTGTTTTGGGCAGTCATGCCTTTAGTAGGCTGGGGTCACTATGGTCCTGAACCATATGGCATCTCTTGCACAATCACCTGGGCTGAATTTCATACCTCTTCTGCAGGAACCGCCTACATCTTAAGTGTATTTATATTTTGTACTGTCCTTCCAGCATTGATCCTTATAATCTGTTATTCAGGAATAGCATGGAAGCTTCATGTAATATATCGAGAAATGCAGCATGATGGCCAGATTGCAAGGACAAACAAAATGGAAAAGAAGCTAAGAATGGTATGCTTGAAATATGTCCAAACCCATGCTGCAAAGTATTATCCCAAGCTAAACTGTAGCAGTCATTTTTGCTAACATTATTTCTTATAGTTTAGTTTACGTAATATGAGCAGCACTGTATAACCCAGGTATATTTAGCCATACATTGCCCCCAGCTGAAAGAGTAGGAAAGTAAAACATCGACATACCTGTGACACCCAGTCCCCCCCAGTGCTATTGCTGAAATTATGCAGACCATTGTAATTACTAAGGAATACAAGGTGGCTCATGTCAAGGTTTTCCTCCCTCACAATGTTTGCATCACTATACAACTCATTTTAAAGTTCACATCTCAGAGAATTATAAGCGTTGTTTTCATTCAGTAACATACTCCAAGAGCTCAACAGAGTCCAGTGCCCTTTTGAACAGTACCTTCCATAATTGCAGTGATCTTACAAATGCACGGCTACACTTTCTGTCTTAATTAAGTAGAATTCCACTTCTCTATTTTTAGTCCCACCTCTTTGTGTTCCTTTATTTTCCGGATCAACCCTTCCTATTGACTCTAGCCACACTGAGGCCCTCAACCTTAGCCTCAGTATCTGAGACCCAGTATATAGACTACTTGATGGGCAACTGTGCAAAAAGTACAGTTACGTAAGAACTTACCGTAACAGTAGATATTCAAGAGAAGCTCTTGCAGCAGGTAACACATACATAGGACTGATGCCACCTGCCGGCAGATCTCATCATTTCTTTTTGTCTAGCAGTACTGAAGTGGGGCCACCTACCCAGCATCGGCCCAGCCCCCGACATCATGTAGTATAAAGGGCGTAGGCGGTTCCCACGTGCTCCAGTTCTTACATGCCAAAGCCAGGCCAACAAACACTGTGGCAGAAAAATTTCCACAGAAACACAAATTTGTGAGGCCCATCAAGGGGAGCTGAACTTATCCAGAGCAGATAGGCTCATTCCCAGGGAAGGAGGGAGGGAAGGAAATCATACCTGCTGCAAGAGCTTTTCTCGAAGATCTACTGTTATGGTAAGTTCTTGCGTAACTGTACTATCTTACATCGAAAGGAAGCTCGTGCAACAGGTAACACATATATAGGACTGATTCCCAAGCAGTATAAACTAAAGATAACCATTGGGAAATGGTGGGGTGAAAGGAAAACACAGAAACATCTCCCAGAGGTATAAGCTTAAGACAACCCCTGGGAAGGGGAGTCAACAGACACGTACCCATTCAAGGTCTAAACTTAAGACAAACATGAATGAGTAGGAAAGGAGAGGCAGGAAACCCTCAGGAGACAAGGCCTCTCAGGAAAGAAGACCCTGGAGGACTGCCAGGCCAAAACCTGCACGACATCTAGAAACAATGTCCAGACTGTAATGTCGGAAAAAGGCATGCACAGAGTGCCAGGTGGCAGCAGCACAAATGTCAGCAGCCGACACTTTCTTTAGGGCTGCAAAAGAGGTAGCCACAGCTCTTGTAGAATGAGCCTGAACTGAGCCCAGCAGGGTCTTGTTAGCCTGCTGATAACAGAAGGAGATGCAATTGACCAACCAATGTGAAAGTGTTTGTTTTGTAACTGGGTGCCCCAAGGATCTGTCCACAAAGGATACAAACAATTGGTCTGATTTGCGGAAACCCCTTGTTCTGGACAAAAAACACGGTGCACATCAAGAGTGTGCAAGAGAGCTTTCTCCCTATTAGAATGCTCCAGAAATAAACCAGGAGCTGAACCGATTGATTAAGCGTGAGCTCTGAGACTACTGTACCTTAGGAAGAAATTTAGGATTAGTGCAGAGGTCCATCCTATCTTTATGGAAAATAAGGTAGGGCTCCCGACACATAAGAGCATGAAGCTCCAAGATGCATTGAGCTGAAGTGACTGCCACCAGAAGCAGAGTCTTCCAGGAAAGATAGCAGAGTTCAAAAGACATGGCCGGTTCAAAAGGGGGAAGCATAAGCCTCTCCAGCACAAACAAGTCCCAGGGAGGAACAGGGTCCCAGACTGGAGGATGGAGATGTAAAATCCCCTATAGAAAAGTTTTAACCACCTCCAACTGAGCCACTGTTCTGTCCTGAATACAGTGATGATAGGCAGAACCAGCAGCCAGGTGTACTTTGATGGAGGAGTAACTGAGACCTGACTCTGGCAGGGATAGCAGGTACTGTAAGACCACATTTACCAGACAGACCAGAGGGTCAAGCCTTCTGGCTGTAGCCCATATGCAAAAGTGTTTCCACTTCATGGCGTAAGTGACCCTGGTAGTGGGCTTCCGGGCCTCAACCAAAATCCAGGCAATATCATCAGAAACTCCAAAATGCAGGTGTGCTAGGTCCTGAGGAACCAAGTATGCAGGTGCAGGGATCGCAGGTTGGGATGAACCAAAGTTCCCTGCTGCTGGGAGAGCAACTGACCTGAAATGGGAAGAGGCCACGGAGCTTTCACTGACAGACGCCTGAGAAGTGGGAACCAAATCTGTCTGGGCCACAGATGGGCGATCAAAATCATGGAGACCCTCTCTGATTGTGCTTTGAGGAGAACCCACTGCAAGACGGGGAAGGGAGGGAAGGCGTAAAGAAACCTCCTGCTCCAAGATAGGGACAACACGTCATGCCAGGAAGCTCCAGGCTCGGGATTGAGTGAGCAAAAACTGGGCAGTTTCATATTGTATCGAGATACAAAGAGGTCCAAATCTGGAGTTCCCCATCTTGCGAATAGCTCATCTGCCACAGACTGACTCAGGGACTACTCGTGACAGAGAGGTTTTGCCCTGCTGAGGGCATCTGTGACTACATTCAAGGAGCCCAGAACATGGACTGCTGAAAGATGGAGATGATGCTCCACCGCCCAGTCTCACACCCTCATAGCTTCCCAACAGAGTGGGTAAGAGTGTGTGCCTCCTTGCTTGTTGATGTAAAATACCACCAACGTGTTGTCCATCTGCACAAGGAGGTAGTCGGATTCGAGAAATAGAGCCAGAGCCTGTAGGGCATACAGGACTACTCTGAGTTTGAGCACATTGCTATGCAGATTCTCTTCTAATGGAGACCACAGCCCTTGAGTCCTGTGGGCCCCCAAGTGAGCCCCCCATCCCATCCTGGACGTGTCTGTGGTGAGCGTCTAGACAGGACTTTCTGGCTGGAAGGGTAGCCCTTGGCAAAGATGCTGAGGAGACACCCATCAGCGGAGTTCACGACGAACTGGCTCTGAGATTCTGACTGGCAAGTCCAGGTCATGCCTGGTCTGGTCCCACTGGACCCAGAGCACCCACTGAATGGTGCACATTCATAGCCTGGCGAAGGGGACTGAGACTATGGTCGCAGCCATGTGTCCCAGAAGCCAGAGAATGGACCTGGCTGGAACCAAGGAGGCTGAAAAACCTTGAGAGGCCAGAGCCTGGATGCACTCTCCCCTGTCTGCAGGGAGAAAGGCTTTCCCCAGAGTGGTATCCAACAGAGTGCCTATAAATTGAAGATGCTGAGGGGGAAAAAGCTGAGATTTTTCTGGATTTACAGTGATCTCCAGATGCAGACAGAGGGACAGCGTGGCCAGGATGGTCTCCCAAAGGCGAGACCTGGACGGGTCCAAGAGGAACCAATCGTCGAGGTAAGGGAACAAAAAGTGACCGTCTCAGCACAGAGCCACTGTGATGATGGCGAGGCACTTGGTGAAAGCTCCGGGAGTGGAGGAAATGCCGAAGGGAAGAACCTTGAACTGATAGGCCCAACCCTCGAACTTGAACCTCAGGAATATACAATGACTGTGGCAAATAGGGATGTGAAGGTAGGCATCCTGCATGTCCAGAGACGCCAGCCAATCCCGGACCAATAGGAAGGCGAGGAGATTCGAAAGTGACACCATATGAATCTGCGATAAGCAACCCATTGGTTGAGGTCACCGAGGTCCAAGATTGGCCACAAATGCCCGGACTTCTTGGGCACCAAGAAGATGTGGGAGTAAAACCCAGAAACCCCTTCTGCCTCTGGGACACACTCTACGGTATCCTTGTCTAGGAGGGACTGGATCTCCCATCTAATGGGGAGGCCTGTGGTCCCTTGGGTAGTAGGCAGGGGGTGGAGGTCAGTCCGGTGGCAAAGACTCAAACTCTATGGAGTGCCCAAACTCCATGAGGTTGAGAACCCATCTGTCAGAGGTCACTTCTCTCCAAGCTGGATGGTATAGAGAGAAATGACCTCCAACCCGCTCTCCTGATGACAGGCCTGGGAGAGGAGGGTTGTTTGTATAGTCATATGAAAGGAGGGGGCGGGAGGGCAGCTGCTGGAGGTCTAGTCTGTCTAGAAGGGGCAGAGGTAGAACCCCACTGACCCCCTCATCAACTGAAACCACCCCCTTTGCATGATGCTGAGCAGGGGGTTGCTGAGGCTGGTGTCCCCCTCTGCCATGAAAATGGGGCCGATGAAAATGCTCCCGTTTCAGGCGATACATTGACTGCACCATACGGACCACTTTGCCAGTGTCCTGCAGTCTAACAATAACCTTCTCTGTGTCTTCACTGAAGAGCACAGAGCCTTTAAAAGGGGTGTCCAGAGGTGTAATATGCACCTCTGGGTCGAACCCGAAGACCCGGAGCCAGGAGTGGCACCAAAGGCAAATTCCAGTAGTGGCCACCCTAGCCGATGTGACCGCAGAGTCAAATGCAGCTCGAAGAATGTGGGTACCCACATCCGAGCCCATCTGTAATAGCTTCACAAGCTCTGTCCTTTGATGACAGTCAGGCAAACCTTGCAGAATGTCCAATCCTTGGTCCCAAAGGGTGTTCTGGAATTGGACCATATGAGTAAAAAAATTTAGACTTCAAATACTGCAGGTGGCAGATGAGTACACCCTGCGACCTAATTAGTCCAGCTGCTTAGACTCCCTGTCTGACAGCTGGGTACTTAAGTGCTTCAACCTCTGTGAACAATCATGCATGGCCAAAATGACCACAGAATCAGCTGTGGGGTGTTCGGCCAGATAAGAATGATTCTTGGGGGCCCGGTACAAGTGGTTAGCCTTCTTGGGCACCGCAGAGGACGTGTGTGGATGCCTCCAGGTAGCTAAGGTAACATCCTGGAAAGTGTCCACTAAGGCAGGATGACTACCGGCTTGGAATCCTTCTGGCATGGGTATTTTGCCAGCTGCAAGCGTTCAGGGTCCAGGGCCTCCATATTCCAGCCCATGTTCTCCTGGATGTGCCGCATAACCTCAAGAAAGCTGGGGTCATCTGGAGGAGACTTAGGTTGGTCCTCAGTTTTGCCAGGGAGCGAGCTTAGGTCTGAATAAGGGTACGAGTCCGATTCACCATAGGCAGAGGAAGAGGAGGACGAAACCCTCCGATGTCTCTTCTTGTGCCTGGGCAGTGAAGGTGAAGGAGAGCAAAAAGAGGAAGGAGACCTAGTCCTCCTTCACTTGTCCTTGTGCTTCATGGGGCTGGTAGGCAATTTGTCACCCTCATTATCTGAAGGGACAGGTGTAGTCTTCCCATCAGGCTGAGGCACCGGGGGAGCAGAGCCAACAACATCCTGTTTTATTGTCTCCCACCAATGAGCAAAAAGCTCCTTGACCTGGGACATCACCAATTTAGGGGATTCCGGCCTGAGAGGTGACATCAGTCAGCCTGCAGTAGGACTGGCATCATTATGACAGGTGATGCCAGAGCAACCTCGTCAGCAACGTTGGGTAACTCCGGTGTCGGGTGGACCAGCGAACGGTCCCGAGGTGATGTCAGAGAGACCAACAACGGCAGTGGGATAGCCTTGTCCAGCACTGGTGAAGGCCGGGGAGCAACCAGTGTCGGTACCGCAGTCACCTCAGATGGACGCCCTTCAGCCGAAGGCAGTGCAGGGCAGTCAGAGGAAGAGGTCTTAGTAGGCCAGTCAGCCTTGTGCTTCTTGGAGTGGCGTCAGTCCAACTCCTTGGATGGACGCCAGTCATGCTTGTGTTTTGCAGCAAGGAAGAGGCCTGAGAAGCAGAGTGGTCCGATGGTAGCTTGGACTCCCGGGGGGTTGACCAAAGCCGAGTGTGAGGACTGCTTACCTGAGGGAGGCACGGAACTGGAGTTGGAGTGCCTCTTATTTCCAGAGGAGCCCGAACTGGAAGGCTTCTTAGAAGAGTCAGCATCCATGGGCTTAGATGCAGCCGAGGAAACCAAATCTGACGTCCGGATACAGATAGGCTGCAGGGCAGGCACCTTGGCCAGAGAGGCAGGAGGCTTGAGGGAAGTAAGCTGGGCCTTATGTCCGGAGGAGCCAGAATGACCAGCGGAGCTGGAAGACCTAGATCTGGATGGCAAGCAGTCACGCCCCTGATGGTGGTGCTTCTCCTTTCCTTTCTAAGGAGTCGGGGAGTGTGACTCCCTCCCAGAGGATAAATCCTGCTGCATATGGGCCAGTTGCTGCAGCACTAGATGGGCCTGTAGCAACTTTTGTCTGTGGATCCAAGTGCGACTGTTGAAGGTTCGGCAATGGGTACAGGTGTCGGTGTCATGGTCTGGGCCCAGGCAAAAAAGGCAGGAAGAATGACCGTCCTTGGCAGGAATCTGCCGTCCACAAGAGCACTTGTTATGGTGTCCAGTCGAGATGGAGAACATACATCATCGAAATCGGGAAAAAAAATCAAAAACGGAACTGTCCTAGAGGCTGAGGAACCTGTAGGCGAGCCGAGAGCTGACTACCGAGTTGTCGTGGTGGGAAAGAACTGGAGCATGTGGGGACCACCTACTCCCTTTATACTACGTGACGTCGGAGGCAGGGCCGGCGCCGGGTAGGCGGTCCCACGTCGGTACTGCTAGAGAAAAAGAAATGCCGAGATCTACCGGCAGGTGGCATCAGTCCTATATATGTGTTACCTGCTGCAAGAGCTTCCTCTCGAAGTAAGATCTAGTGTGTTCTGCAGCAGAGGGGTTCTGATTACCTCTGACCTCAACAGTGAAGCTCGAGAGGTCCATGGGAATCAGAATCCCCAAGTGACAGAACACACTGGTTGTGCATAAAGTTGCTCATCCTGTATTCTTTGTAGTGTATAGTATTATGAGAAAAGTACACATGACAGTTATTTCACCTTCAAAATGAACCTGACCTTATTTATTTATGTCTTTGTTACCCGGGTAAATGCACTGATCCAGAGGACCATTTTCAGTCACGACCCGGGCCACAGGGAGGCAAGCAAAAGAGAGAAACACAGCAGCACATACAGGGAACTTCAATCTATGCTGTAAATTCACACCTTGGGCATGAGGTGGTGTGGAAAAAAAGAATTACAAATAAACATAATAATACAAGGCAATGGCCAGACAGACATAGTGTGAAAAGTGGGCCATACATAGTAATAGAAATAACATGAGATACAGCAGCCACGTTACATGTTGCAGGAGAACATATGTAGCATTATAAATATGACGTGAGACCAGTTTAGTACAGTCATCAGTAAAGTTGTGCGGGTTCATATAGTCAGAATCTCACATCAGTTTCAGGGATTTGAGGTAGTGAGGGAAGGAGGGTTATAGAGAACTACAGAGATGAGGGAGGAGATAAACAGGAGGGCAGGGGAGGAAAGGAGACATGAGCATTAGGGTGCCTTAGAGTTACTTACTGAGAGCAGTGACAGTCAGCAGCTGCTAGGAGCCAGGTTTTCATGGCCTGTTTGAAGGCAAGGTGTGTGGGGGGTGCGCAGATAAACTGTGGGAGCTTGTTCCATAGGGAAGGTAAAGAGATGGAGCAAGCTCTACTTCCCACTGCTGTGGAGACATGGGGTGTCTCCAATGGGGGGACTGAGGATGCCCTAAGTGTCCTAGGAGCCACTCTGTCTGTCAAGAGGAGAGAGTAAGGGGATAGGTGTCGGAATCTTAGTGCATTGTCCACTAGACAGCTCATTGCATAGTCAAAGCGACCTTGCACAAGAGGCCAGCCCAGTGACTGGTAGAGTGCAGTGGTGGGTCCGGTGGGGAGTTTGAAGGACAAAACAACAGATAGAGTTATAGGTAGTGTTTAGTCTTGATTTCAAGGTTGGGGATACGAGGGAGTAGATGAGGGAACAGTAGTCAAGTACAGGCAGTAGGTTGCCCTGGGTGATGGCAAGGCATGCTTCAGCCGATAGAAGGTTTTTGAGTCTGTAGGCAGCGCCAAGTTTTTGGTGGATTCTCTGCACAGTGTTGTTAACATGCTCAGTGAAAGAGAAGGAGGGGTCAAGAGTAACATCTAGGTATTTAAAAGATGGGATCAAGAGGGGGGCCTGCTGGGGTGCATACAAGGAGGGAGGAGTCGGATTTGCAACTTTGGCGAGGAAAGGTTTGGAACCAAAAAGCATGGACTTAAGTCTTCTTTTCTTTAACTAGCAGCCTGCTGGCAAGGAACCATTTATGAGCAGAGCCATAGTTGTGTGTGAGAATGGAGGAGATGGACTTGATGGATTTATTACTGTGGTACAGAACCAAATCATCTGCATAAAGGAGCACTTGACAGCTGAGGCTATCCCTTGGGAGTGAATCAATGAAAACAGAGAAGAGCAGAGGTCCGAGTATGGAACCCTGGGGGACTCCAGTGTGTACAGAGAGGGCAGCAGAGGAAGCATTGTTGATGACAGACTGAGACTGATTGGATAGACAGCTGCAGAACCAGGCTGCAATTCCATTGGAGCAGCCAAAGAGAGACAGGGTTGAGTGGAGGAGGTGGTGGTCAACAAGATCAAAAGCCTTTGATAGGTCTATGAAGACAGCTCCTGTGGCTTTGCCTTGGTCCATATTTCTCAGCACATGATCAGAGAAAAGGGCCAAAGCCGAGGAGGTACTGTGGTGCCTGTGAAAACCATGCTGGAGAGGACATAAGAGGTTATACTTTTCGAGATGCTCTGAGAACTGGAGGTGCACAACTTTTTCAAGCAGTTTGCTCAGATGAGAGAGTAGGGAGATGGGTCTGTAATTATCAGGGGATTGGGGGTAGCCACTTTTGAAGATGGGCACATTTGCATGTTTCCAGGAGTCGGATACCATAGAAGATGTAAGGGTGAGGTTGAAGAGGAAGGTGAGGGGTTTAATCAAAGCAGGGCAGATGAGTTTAAGAAATGCAGGGTATAATCCATCACTACCAGGGCTGCCTTTGGCAGGGAGAGATTTCTGGAGCTTAATAGTGTCTATATGCCCAATGATTTTGAAGTGGAAAGGTGCAGCCTCTAGAGGTTTCAGAATGCTGTTGTACCACAGATGGGTACAGTCACATTCCATGACCTCTGAACCATGGTACAACAGCATTTTGAAATTGATGGAATTCTGTGTAAAAGAATGCTGTACTATACACTATAGAATAATAGTTAAGAAAATAGTCCAGCAGTCTTGATTGCCTTAGCCTCTTTGGGCTGGATATTTTAAACTTTGCCCCAGGACTAAATTAGCACTGCCCAGAGTGCTAAATTAGCCTGGAACCAATAGCTCACTATATTCAAAAGGGATAGCCCTGATGCTAAACCTGCTGAATATAGTGTGCTAAGAAAGCTAGGCAAACTGGGCTGGGAATGCAGTGCAAAAATAGCCTGGGAAATAAGACAGCTTTTATATATAGCAACCAGGAAGTGCAAATCACAACAGCAGGCCAGTGCACAGTGATGTGAAGGAAGGTAGAGGTGAACCATGTGTGTGCTAGTAAAGTAGATTCAGTAAAGCTTCAAACATCAGTGCAAATGAAATTCTGCAGAAATGTACCATGTTTCCAAAACGTTTGCGTGGCGCAAACGTTTGCCCGGGGCAGCAATTTGCTATATTCAAAAGTGACATGCAAATGAGTCTACTTAGACAGTCTATGGGCAAACATCCAGATTAGCATCTCATTATGTCCTGATTTGCATGCAGTTTGCCCAGTGCTATTGCAGGGTCCCACAGCTCCACCTGTAGGTCAGTCAGGAAGTACAGGGGCTGGCTGGATCTGCCCACAGGTCCACCTGTAGGTCAGTCTGGAAGTGCATGGTGGTAGCTGCAGGCAACATTTGTATAGAACCACATAGACTATTGTGCCCCAGGGGACTACACAGCACAGGCACAGATGGTAATGCTGCATGCAATTGTCAAACTGTAGAGCCTGCTACTGTGCACAGCAGGCACTACAGTAACAAGAGGGCCAGTAGTGTGAGGGACATAGCAATGCCTATGGTGTGTAGGGTATCAATGATTACTGCACTTTACACAGTGACAGGCCCATCTTGCAGGTGTGTACTGACAGTAGACATCACTGTTATGCTGTTGTGTGACCCACATATGCTGCGCCACTGGCATGGAATACTTACATGGCTGGCTGTGTGTGCTGTGGTGTCCGTACAGATGTGTGGTATGTGGCTGAGGGGGCACATACCATCAGATAGGAACACTGGCGTTGGGGTATTCCCTACACTGGACCATTTGCACTGCATAGATTGTCCCAGCCTTGTGGCGGCACCCAGTATATAGTGCAGACTGGCCACCTGTACACCCTTCCCTCAGCACCGTTCATACCCCCAGTGCTACATGTGTGTGCTGTATTCTGTTGGCGTTCACCAAAGGGTGGTCTGCAGGTGTATGCTGTATGGACACACTGCCATGGTGTCCACTGGGCACTGGGTCACCCCTTATTGCATGGCATGGCTGGGACCGGTGGCAGATGATGGCAACATTGGAGGTGCCATCCATGTGCAGCATGGTTCTTCCAAGTCTGGTTTCTTTCTCTGTTTAATATTTACTGGTTAGGGTCAATAAACCATCGCTGGCAGACCCTCACAAACTCCATTATTCACACTTGTGAATTACTGAGTTCCATATACCATGGTTCTATGTCACACAACGTTGCACAAAGCCACTCAATGCTGCACAAAGTCATGCAAAGCTGGTTTGCCCAAATTTAAGACTACCTTTTCCTGGGTGGAAATTTGCACCATGCAAAGTGTTGCGCTAAGTTGCACAAAAATGCTTTGCGCAGTGCTAATGCACTGAATATAGCATTGCACCTGTATTCATGTTCATGCCCCCACTTTTTTCCCCTTACATACATTATACTTTTGCCTGGCGCTAATTGACCATTTGAATATAGCGGACCCATGCAAACCCGGTGCAAACAATTTGGCCCAGTGCAAAGTTTTGAATATCTCACCCTTTATCTCTTAACAATGAGGGTGTTTACATGTAGCTGAGGCTACAATATGCTTCAACATGCTACACTACAGAGTTTACATGTAAGATGGTTCATGCCACAAAACGGCTACCAGGTATTTTAGAAAGGCTTTAAAAGCTGACTTCATTTCTCAATTTTGTTTCATACTGATGCAGGTTTAAAAACAAAATCACATTGAATGTGTTCTGAAAGTATGTTTTATTGTTGTTTAGAAAAAAACATTGATTATGGCGATCATTAATTGTACACAACATATAAATCACTGGTAAACACCAGTTTATATGTAGTAGATATTCACAGACATTTGCAATTAGGGTTTTATTGTAAAGTAAAGGAAACATACAGCAACTACTAAACATAATTCCACTTGAAAATCTATATAGATATGAACATAAACAGGTGAGAAGGGAAGCTAGCTTTTTAAGGTTTTTTTTTCTATAAACTGTATTTTTGTCATGTGTATCAGCTACAGGTAAACCCTGGCATGTAGCATAGTGTACAGTATCTTAGCATAGTGTCTACATGTTTGTGTTCTTCTGTGTGATGTTTTTGGTTAAGTCCAACTCATAACTCAAGTACAGTAAGTGCTGTAAATCAGAGTCTACCTAAAATTACCTCCCTGGAGAAGGAGCAGGTAACCTCTAAAAGAAACCTTCAGCTGTTTCCATACCTGAGATTTTCAGTGTAGCAGCAAAATTTATTTATACTGAAACACTATAAAATTCAACTTTCATGTGCTGGAAAAAGCAGAAAACAGTATACATAATTTTGGTTGGGAAAGACACATCAAGTTGGAATTCATTTCCAGGTGTGACCCAGGAACTCAAGGAGGTTAAGTGACTTGACCAGGGTCACGCAGTATGCAAGTGGTGGTTATGAGGTTGAACTCCAGATCAGCTTGGTCTCCAGGGTCACAACATGGTGCTCTAGCAGCTAAGTTATACTGCCTCCCAAGATTATATATGGACACATAAAGGCAAAGAAAAACAAAACATCATAAAGGCAGTGGAAAATGTTGCAGTCTCTGTGCTGAATTTTACAGCCTGTGTATTAAGTCACACATGATGTATGTAGTGAATATCAGTGACACACTTGCTTAATCATCCATACAAAAACTAAAAGCTTAAGACTGGACTTTAAAGAATGAGAAAACTAAATAAAGCTTATGATTATTTTCCTTTCTGTGAGCTACACGAACCAGTGTAGACAGAATTTCTGACAAGAACAGAAAGGAAGTGTGACCATTTAACTGACAGTGACATCAGGCACACTTGACACATATCAATTTATGAACTGTACTGCAACAAGTTCTGCCATCCACTCTCAGTCTGTAATGAGATTACCCTTCAGATGATCCAGCAGTGTTTCACTGTACAGATAGGGTCCACAGTTCTGCCCCCAAATTTACCCTAGTTAGGTTGGACCATCTCTGCACTTTCTATCATTTCACTTTTAACTGCCTTCTTACAACAACCACTGCTCCCTTTATCTAAACATTTCTCTTCCCTCCAGGCTTAATTTCTCATGTCACATCAATGTACTGCCCATTTTCTTTGCCTTCCACCACTTTCACTAATACTGTCACAACAATTCAGATCTAGAACAGGCCAATGTGAGCCACAGAATATTCTGCATCCACGAGTCTGGTTGGATCAGCCTGGTCCAGGGCAGTCTGGATCTTCAAGACCGGTCTGTCCATTGCTACTGAATAGTCCAGTGGACTGGCAATGGATTACACTGTCAGTGGTTCAAAGTCAATCATCAGTAATTGCCAGAAATCTGCCCCACCTTGATTATGGCTCTATTGTCTACTCCCCCTCTAGCACATCCCCCCTTTTCTCTAAACTCAGGACTACATACAATAATATTGCATGCTTCGTGACCGGCCTCCCCTAGATGACCCATCACTGTACCCTCTATGCCTCCCTCAAATGGCTCACCCTTGAAGGCAGGTTCCAACTTAAAATGCTCTCTTTCCTACACAAAGTTCACCGTAACCTATGGCTGATCAGTGTTAACTTCCTTTTCCCCTTATCGGTTCCCAAGCGCAGTAACAGAGGGGCCTCCTGTCATATCTTTGACATCCCTTTTTACTGCACCAAGCATGCGCAGACCTCCATCACATACAAGGGCACTAAGTTTTACAATAAACTGTTCTCCAAACTTCAGGCCTGTAGTTCAATTGACTCATTCACCTCCTCCCTCAAGGACCACCTCCTCCAATTCACCACCTGTGTCTGCCCCAGTAGGTAACCCCCCTGAATGTCCACCAACCCTTGAGTTACCTTAGAGTTTACAAGTATCTGTATATTGGCTCTGCTGTTATGCGCTCTATATATTTTTTTCTATTCTAGATGATACTGTCATATACACTGTTCCTATTGTAAATACCATTAAATTTTGCAAATATTGTTTTTACCTTTTTCTCTGTATTATCGAATGTTTGTACCACTGGACATTTGCGAGAAAGAGAATTTTTGCTCACATACCTTCCAGTATAAAAATAAAACTGAATTGATACCATCTATGGGAAGCAAGAGAGCAATGCACACCACGACCCCTGAAAGTGATGCCAGCTCAAAAACTGAAACTATAAAACACAAAAAGGAATAATGCACATGCCATAAATAAGTGGCAAAATAAGAGTTTTATTTAGCCTTCAGGACAAAAACATCACCACAACTGATACTAAAATAACCCATGTTGACAGCGTCAAATGAGTGGTCAGTAATGGAATAAACCACTGATGAAGAACTGTCTGTTTGAAGTGTCAAGGCATTTGCTCTCATACTCTCCATGCTTGGATGCTGACTGCTGATCAGTATTCATATTTGTGATTCAATAAATGCTGCTTTCAAATACTCTGGCTGGCATTCTCTTCTTCCTGTGTGCTCCTACATTTCTACTTTTGTGCGGCTGTGTTGGCATCAGCAACTCCAGGTGCACCAGACTCCTGCACTGAGCACATCCCCGTTTGGTGGTTTTGGTAACTAATTGTGCATGGAACCTGAATTTTCTTCTTGTCCACTACAGTAAGACCCTCCCCCCCAAGGCAGGGTTTAGGAATATTGGTAGGTTAATGTTGGGAAGTTTGCACGTTGGGTTTTTGCACTTAGACACAGCATTAGCTACAATTTTCTTTCACTGACTTTGCCCTAAATAGATTGAACTCCTACTATCTCTCTGAGCTCTTGATCCCTGTTTCCAAGGCAGAACCACTTGGTCCCAAACCAGAGTTCCAAAAGAGGGGTTGCTTCAGGTCCCCATCTCTCCTTAAATCAGTGAGGGGTTGTGTATGTGCTGTGTACACATTTGGGGGTAATATATTTTATTAAACTAACTGAGAAATTTATAGTCAAGCTTTTGGGACCACTGTGATCTGTTCATTAGGTGTAGAGGAAATGAACCAGCATTTCAGACTACATACAAGAGCTTGTAGATAACAATTAATTTACCAAATGAGGAGAGGTAGAGGAATCAAGAAAAATTTGATACAAACAAGGTAGTTTAATATTATATAATGTGATGCATCAAACATTTTTACTTCCTCCATTTCTCTCCTTTTGTTAAACAATCCATGACCCACAAACTCTTGCATACTGTGTATTCTGAAATGCCAATTCATTTTCTATATGCCTGATGAAGAGAACTTAGTCGTTCTGAACACTTGTATAAAAAAAAAAAATCTAGTCTAATAAAAGGTATCACACTACACAAAAAACATTCTTAAATCCTGTGATTGTTTCAGCCCCCACCACTTCCCCTGGCACGGTGTTCCATTTGTCCACCACCCTTTCTGTGAAGAAATTCTTCCACGTTTCTGCAGACTCGCTTTCCCTTCAACTTAATCCATTGCCCTATAGTGTTGGAACACCTTTTTCACTAGAAAATAATGTATTTCTGCATCCTGTTCCTCCCTGTAAGGTACTTATATGTCTCTATTATATCCCCTTTCTCCCTCTTCTCCAGGGAGTACATATTCAAGTCCTTCAGCCTGTCCTCATAGGACTTGTGATGCAATTCCTGTACCATCTTTGTTGCACTCCTCTGAACCTTCTCTACCCTATGTCCTTACGTTGGTAAGGTCTCCAGAACTGTACACTGTACTCCAGGTGGGGCCTCACTAGTGTCTTGTATAGTGGAATTATAACCTCCCTTTTCCTGCTGGTGATGCCCCTGCCTATGCATCCCAGCATCCTATTTGCTTTACATGCTGCCTTGTCATGCTGTTTCCCCTACCTTGAGGTCATCAGAGATGATAACCCCAAGGGGCCCTTTTGTGCTTGGTGCATGCTATATCCTCACCGTCCCCCAACTGATATGTTGTTCCAGGATTTTTGTGCCCCATATGCATTATCTTGCACTTCTTTGCATTGAATTTCAACTGCAAAACCCTTAACAATTCTTCAGGCTTCTGCAGGTCTCTCCTCATTCTGTCTACACTCTCTGGCATGTCCACTCTGCTACAGAGCTTCATGTCATCATCAAACAGGGAAATTCTGCCTTCTAGGTCCTGCGCAATGTCACTGATGAAGACACTGAATAGGACTGGTCCCTGTAGTACCCCACTGGTCACTCTTCCCTCTATGGAGTGACAGCCATTTACTACCACCATCTGTGTCCTGCCACCCAGCCAATTCCCACCCACCACACTACTGTCCTGCCCACTCCCATATTCCCCAGTTTGTTTAATAGCCTTCTATGTGGCACAGTGTCAAAGGCCTTGCTGAAGTCCAGATAGGAGGCCATGTCCACTGCCCTCTCCTGATCCACCTCCCTTGTCACCCAGTTGAAAAATTCAATGAAGCTGGTCTAGCATGACCTCCCACCACTGTAACCATGCTGCCTTGGGTCCTGTAGTCCATTGGTAACCAGATGTTCCACCAATATCTCCTTCAGTAGTGCTTCTATGATCTTCCCCACTATCAAGGTCAGGCTGACTGGTCTGTAGTTTCCGCTTCCTCTTTGTTTCTGCTTTTTTATAAGAGGACTACATCTGCTGTACTCCAGTCTTTGGGTACCTCCCCTGTTTCCAGTGATCGGCTAAACAGGATTGCCAGAGGTTCAGCCACCACCTCTTGTAGTTCCTTTGAGGTGCACCCTATTTGGCACCATTGCTTTATTGAATTTTATTCCTTCCAGTTCCTTTAGGATCCTTTCCCATGTAAAAGGACTTGAGTCCATTTCTGCGCTGTTCCCAACCCAGGCCCATTACCCTCCTTTTCCTTAGTAAAGACTGACATACAAATTTAGTCTTTGTCAGATACGTCCTTGTAGGAAGAGATAAATCATTTGCTTCTGGATCAGTAAAGTCTGAGCAGAAATACCTGTTAAGTATGTCAGCTTTACTGTTGTCATCCTCCATGCAGCCCCCGTCCTCTCCCATCAGTCTCTCTATTCCCCACTTTGCCCTTTTTTTCACTTATGTACCTGTAAAAGGTTTTGTCCCCTCTACCCACTGATTTTGCGGTGCACTCTTCTGTCTAAGCTTTGGCTTCCCTTACTGACCTCCCTGCCTCCCTTTACTTCTCCTGGTACTTCTCCCTATCCCCTTCCACCTGTGTCTTTTTGTATTGCCCAACTGCGATCTTTTTGGCTTTCGTTTTCTCCTCAACCTCCTTGGAAAACCATAACGGCCTCTGTTTCCCTTTCCTCTTGCTAACCTACATAATGCATAATTCTGTTGCTCTTGTAATCCCTATTTTAAATATTGCCCATGATTCCCTCCCCAGTCCCATTAGTGCCTCTTTCAAGCATGTCCCCATTTTCTCAAAGTCTACACTCCTAAAATCCAGGATACGTGTTTTTGTGCAGCTTGGTTCTGCTCCTTCTGTGATTTCAAACCACAGTGACCGGTGGTCACTGTTCCCTAGGTGCTCCCCCACAGTTACCCCTATCACACTGTCCCTGTTTGTGAGCACAAGGTCCAGTATTGCCTTCTGCTGAGTTGGTTCCATGACCAGTTGCTTAAGGAAGGCACCTTGAAGAGAGTCCAGGATAAATCTGCTCCTCATTGATGCTGCTGCTCTGAGGCTCCAGTCCACATCTGAAATATTGAAGTTTCCAACCAGCACCACCTCTCCCTTGTCTGCCATTCTTTGGATGGTTAGCATTAACTCGCTCTCTCTCTTCCTTCTGGGCTGGTGGTCTGTAACCACCCCTGTGTGGACGGCTGACCCCATTTTCCTTTCCAGCTTAACCTACAGTATCTCTCCTCTATTTTGTTCCTCCTGGATCTCTGTGGCCGTTATGCATTCTTTCATATAAAGTACCACTCCTCCTCTCTTTGTGCCTGCCCTGTCTTTTCTGAATATGTTGTAGCCGGGTATGGCCATCTCCCAGTTGTGATTATCATTACACCAGGTCTCTGTAAAGGCCACAATATCCAAGTCCGACTGCACCAAGGCAGACTCCAGATCCTCCATCTTGTTGCTAAGGCTCCTGGCATTGGCACACATGGCTTTCCATGATGTGAACTCTCTGGACTGTTTAGCTGTTCTACTCCAGCCTCCTCCCTGGTTGTTCTTTATCCCTGGTTCTCCCTGCTGTCTGCCCTTCTATTGAATTTTTGACCCCTTTCTGCCTATCCACCCCATGGGTGCCTATCTCCATCTTTTCCACACTGCTTTGTAGAGATATCCCCTCCTCCTGTTCACCGGTTCCACTGCTAGCTATGGGGGGTGGGCAATTAAGTACCCTCCTTGTTGGCCTGCCACCCCCCCTTGGCTAGTTTAAATGCTTGTCCATGTAGCATTTAAACTTACCATTAAGTTATTGGCTTCCCCCCAGGAGAGATGCAGGCTATCAAGCTTGAACAAGCCCCCATCCCTCCAGGTGGGTCCCCAGTCACCAATGAATCCAAACCCTTCCTCACAGCACCAGTTCTTCAACCATGTATTAAAGTTACTGGTGTGTATGCCCCTACACTTTCCCATGCCTCTCACAGGTAGAGCTTCCGAGAAAGTGACAGATGTAGCTACTTGCTTGAGATACCTCCCTAATTTCCTAAACTCTTTCTGAACTTCCTTAAGCTTCCTGTTTGCCAGGTTATCAGTACCTATGTGGAAAATGACATCTAGCTCACCCTCCCATCTTGCCTTCCTGGCAATCTCCAGGATCTTCCTCCCATCCCTCCATGTTGTGGCACCTGGTAGGCACCTCACCTCCCTCTCCTCCCCCTCATGTGTTCCAAGCTGGATCCCTCTTATGATAGAGTCCCATAACCAAGATTTGCTTCCTCCTCCTCCTCCTCCTCTGGGGTCCACTGCTCTCCTCACTTGGTTGACCTCCACATCATTCCCTTCCACTTCTCTGGGTATCTCTATTTGGTTTTCCCCATTTGCCAGTGTGGCATATGAGTTCTGGAGTGGAATAGGATTTGAGATGTGCCTCTACCTGACCACGCTAACCCTCCCTGAGCCCACTGTCATCCAAGTGCTCCTCATTCTTGGCATCCTTTGAAGCAGCAGCATTGGACTGGGTGGTCTCTGGATAGGGGCAAAGGTACTCCTGGTCCAGTTTACTTCCACTCTGCATCTGGCTACCTTGTCCCACAGTCCAGAGAGGTGCCTGCAGATATGGCAGCACCTCAGTGTCCAGAAGGTCTGCCTGAATATGGCTGCCTCGCATCCACTGCATTGCACTACTCCCCACATTATATTGCACTTATGCTGCTGTTCCAGCAGTTGTCTGTTACGGAAGCTCTCCTTCTAGTTCCCTCTTTATTAATTTACTGTCCTGACAATCCTGCCACCAATCCTCAGATACTTTTTTTAAAAGAAGGAAACAACATAAAAGTAGTCAAAACACTTGTGCCGAGGGTGGGCTTCCTCCCCCTTATGCCCCTTCTACTCAACAAACCCTATTATTCCCTGTGCTTGGCTTCTGTCAATCAGATTTAAAAGGGAATTTAATTAAGAGTGGTGGGTGACGGAGGGTGGACAAAATTTTGCAGCAAGTAAAGACAGCAAAGGAAAACAGCACCACTAAAAACACACCAAACTAGGTTTCAAATTTTCAACAGCCCCAAAACAATTCCAAGTAAAGACAGCAAAGGAATAACAGCACCACTAAAAGCACACCAAACTAGGTTTCAAATTTTCAACAGCCCCAAAACAAGTCCAAGTAAAGACAGCAAAGGAATAACAGCACCACTAAAAGCATACCAAAGTAGGTTTCAAATTTTCAAAAGCCCCAAAACAATTCCAAGTAAAGACAGCAAAGGAATAAAGGCACCACTAAAAGCACACAAATCTAGGTTTAAAACAAAATCAGCAATGAGCAGTTATAGCACTGAACTGAAATGAATCTGGATCCTTCCCCATCTGGCCTCTTCTGAGAAACCAAAAATCAACCTGCTACTTCAAATCTGACTTAGCCCCACCTCCAGTTATCACGTAGCTGAGGCCAGAGGTCAGACAATTAACATCCTTCCCCCAAACTACAGGGCAAGACAGACAAGACAAAATTTGCAGCAACTAAAGACAGCAAAGTAATAACAGCACCACTAAAAGCATACCAAACTAAGTTTCATATTTTCAACAGCCCCAAAACAATTCCAAGTAAAGGCATCAATGGAATAACAGCAGCACTAAAAGCACACCAAACTAGGTTTAAATTTTTCAGCAGCCCCATAACAATTCCAAGGAAAGGAAGCAAAGAAAAACAGCACCACTAAAAGCATACCAAACTAGGTTTCAAATTTTCAACAGCCATAAAACAATTCCAAGTAACAACAGCATAGGAATAACAACACCGCTAAAATCACACCAAACTAGGTTTCAAATTTTCAATAGCTCCAAAACAATTTCAAGTAAAGACAGCAAAGGAATAACAGCACCACTAAAAGCACACAAATCTAGGTTTAAAATAAAAACAGCAATGAGCAGCTACTGCACTGCACTGAAATGAATCTGTATCTGTCTCCTTCTGGCCTCCTGCATTCAGGGAACTTGAACCTGTTTTGTTAGTCTGAGCCCTGGAAGGGCACCATACAAATAAAATACTGCAACTGCTACTTTATATAGTACTGTATGTACGTATATCAGAGGATGCCAGTTTCTTGCACTGTTACTCTGACACATGTCCCAAGCAATAAAAGTCATTAGAAATGTGCTTTAAAAATTATATTGATCGTGTCCATCCTCATTGGTGAAATGTTTCAAATGTTCTGGTCAGTGCTCCAACAATGAAAAATTTTAAGGCAGTGTGCTGTTTCAGATTCTTGTACTAAAGCAGATTATATAATCCAATGCTGTGTCATTGTTTTTCAGATGGCGGTGTTTGTCAGTGTTGGCTATGTCAGCTGTTGGGCCCCTTATGCTGCTGTCAGCTTCTGGACGATATTTAATTCCAGCCACGTTATACCCCACGTAGTAAGCCTGCTGCCTTGCTTATTTGCAAAGTCTTCAACAGTTTACAACCCTTTAATTTACTATATGTATAGCAAAACCTTTCGGAGGGAAGTCAAACAACTTCAGTGCTGCTGTGGCTGGCGGATCCATTTCAACACTGGGAACAGAGTTGAGAACAATGTGTCTGTGATATGGGGTGGTAGAGACAACGTAAATATCTCGATGGTTTTAAAAGGAAAAACTGGAGACACAGCGGCACCATGACAACATACTGACTAAACTTAGAGATGGTAATTTCTGTTGTATGCTGAGAAAATGTATGCAACCTTCATCCTCACCCTAGAGTAACAATGAGTGAAGAATGTCATGCCTGCAGTGAACTGCTGAGCTTTGAAGTTGCTTATGCTTTTGGAGATACATATCTAGAATGGCAAAGGTGGCTTGGCATGTTCTACTGCAGCTGTTAGCCTCACTGCTCACTACCCCTTATCTCTGAAACACATATAGTATATGTTCAGTGTAAAGATATTCTAGTTTGCTTTTCGTAACAAAAACAAACATAAGTATGCAGTTTACCAGCAGTGTCAAAGCAAAAGTGACTTTATACTTAGTTATTTTATGTGTTTTCTAAATGTACTTTGTTGTGGTAGTCCTTTATTGTGCATTATAAATGCAGAAAACCTTGCCTTTGAACTTCTTTCATCAAACAGGATGTACTAGAAGTTGATTTCCATTGAGACTCTCTTTACACAGTGTGTCACAAGAAGCATTACAGGTCAGTGAGTAAAATACTGGTGGTGCTGTGATTGCACACAGACAAACATGGTTGGCATTAAATACTTAAATACTCAGATCCCCCAAAGCCATAAACAAATGCAGAAATTGTTTTATTCAGTAGAAATTGCACTTGGGATGACCTCTGCTGCTTTTACAAAGTGCCATGGGATCTGCAACTTTTACCTTGAGAACCAGCAGAGACTGACACATTCGACCTTAGATTATGGGTCTTCTCCAAAGTCTTGCAACTCAAACTACACAGCCCCTCACCCACCAAAAGGTACCATACTGTCAGGTTTTCTTAAGTCCCTATTATGGCATCAGAACACACAAATATTTGGACCAGAAGAGACGGTTGTTAAATGAAGCCACAACAACATATTATACATAATATTGTATTTATTCTATTTAGTGTTTGCCACCATTTTGTCAATGCACATGCATGCTAGCCATTTGTAAGTAAAATGTTCTCCTTGTCAGATTTTACAAGACTACATAAAGTTAACCTATATTTGTATTAAACTCAGGAATTGGTGCATCCTGGATTTACTGTATGGATTTTGTAAAGGTACCCGACACTATCTTATTTCCTGCAGTGTATCTATGTGCATTTTGAAGACATCTTCAGCACACAGCTGCCATGGAGTTTCTCCACTACTAAGAAAAAAAATGAAAGAATGTTTCAGGAAACTGTTAGTATGCAATAATACTAAATGTTCATCTACCTTAATCATGTTTAGTACTGTGTAATATTACAATTTGGAAAAAATGTACTGTGAGTCCTGTGTGAATGCAATATGAATGTTTTAAAATTAAATTAAAATGAAGGGCTTTAGGAGTAACATGAAAATATATGTATTAAAGAAAATGACTGATGAGACTGCAGTGTTTGAATTTAAAAGCAATGAATTTGTTTCATTTAAAATAAATTCAAAGTAATATGCTACAAGTCTGCAGGTTTGTTGGTATTATAATATCAGGGATGCCTCTGAGCAGCTTTCATAACCCCATATTACATTGGATTGAACAAGAAGCCATTTCACAAGCATCAAGAATTCCCATAATCTTTAACATACTGTAGCATCCCAAACAAAATGAATTGCTTTAAGGAGACATTCTAACCATCCAAGAAAATATTTAGAGTTACAACAATGCTGCAACCAGTAACAACAAACCAACTCACTGTTACACTCATATGTGAGCATTAAAATGTGTACTATCTGTTGTTTTATTTATTTCATTGGTAATTACAGTAAACATGAAAGCTACCAGATCAACATTACCATGGTCCTTGTTTCTCTACAAGACAGCTACTAATCAGAATTACAGCTTTCCCACACTGGTTGCAGCAATATGTCCCCAAGACTTCATAGAGAGACCAACTTTAGTTGATAAGATGGTAGTTTTGTCCCTTATTCCATTCATTCCATGGTCTTTTATGTGAGACTGCAAACAAGGCTGCCAGTTGAGATGGTGGCCTTGTGTTGTGGACTCTTTTCCACCAAGAACTGTGGTGTTCTGGTGCTGATCTGTCACAAGGACCCTTACCTTCTCTTCAGGTCTGCAATGCCCATCTCTTACTGCTCTGGTGGATGCTTGCTAGACCATGCAAATGATTGAGACAGACGCAAAAATAAATGTAGAAAACAGTGTTTATTTTCAAACACGGGAGACTTCAGCACACCATGAGGTTCTACTTCAGACTGACTGAAGGGTTTCCCAGACTGTCCCTGGAATTACATGCAGTGCAACAATTGGCAACATGCGAGTTCTAAGTGCTTTTAAAGGGGCGGCAGCTAACATTAAGCCCCATGCTTTAATGTGTACTTCAGATCACCCCTGGGGTTGTGAAAGTGAGTACCACTCGAACAACCAATACTTTAACAATAGAACATGGAACTAGCTTTAAAAAATTAAGCATTTCATGGCACAATTTGAACATAGAGTACTCCACTGTGGGGGGGGGGATCTGGACTATAATGGTGACCAGTCAGAGTAGTACTAGGGGAAGGGGAAAAGGGAAAACACAATAGCAACCTGAAGCTTGGTCAGGGTGACAAGCGCCACAGTGCAGGGAAGGGGTAAGGAAAGAAAGGGAAGGTTGGAGCAGCTGGAGATGACCCAGAATTACAATATGTAAACTTTATGTAAATTGTTGCAGAACAAGAGAAATAAAATTTCTGGTGAAGAAAAAGGGTGCCATGTGATATAAGCAAAGAAAAATGAGTGAACGGCACATCAGCAAATGCACATCACCAACTGCAACAACGATGATGTGCACTACAACAAATGCATAAACAGCAAGAATCCTGACCATTCAATCCAGAGTCGACATTCATTAGAATTTTTGTACAGGGGGCAACACCCCCGCACCACCCCTTAATTATTATAATCAACTCCGTGGGGGGGGCCTGACACTGGTGTACAGGGGAAAATTCGAGTGGAGACTATTTGGGACATGGGAACCACATCTGGGGGAGCAGGGGACCATGCAGCACCAAATCAGAGCATCAGGGAACAAAAAACAAAAAACTTAAGTGCCCAAACAATTGTACCCACACCCCTAGCCAGCTCCCAACCTGTGTCCTTTCGCACTGAATTCATTCACTGCTTCCACAGCACCAAATGACCAGCTGGGAATTGCCTGACCAAACTGCCTCCTATATCATCATTCAGTGTACAAGGTTTTAAATAACTGATTAGCAGTTTTTTTCTTGGGACAATAGTAACTGTACAGAAAGCATTTATATAAGTTTTCTAGAAGTGTTATGTTTGTTAAACACAGAGAGGCATGTGCTATGCATTTTCACAATGTTTTAGAACTTTTATGATCAAAACGCTAATCAATTTTTAGAGTTAAATAAAACCCTGATGTAGCTTCCCCTTACATTCGCTATGTCCTGTAGTCGTGATTCTTGTCTCTCACATTCGCTCTTATATCCAGCGCTATGCTTTCAAGGTTGCTCTTATTACAGGTGGTCAAATTGAGTTGCTCAATTTGACTCGCCCATATCATGGGATACCAAGAAAAAGTTAATGCAGTTCATGCAGTACCATTAGCAAACGTGCATAGAAACAGGTACAATAAAACATGTACTGCAGAAAAACAATTAGGTATAGATAGAATACCAGGGGCAATAGAAGTATTAGTTCCAAAACCACGGAGTCCGGTCGTACAAATGTTCAAGATTTCTGTCGACTTTTCCAGTCAGTGAGAATTGTTTATGGTATGAACTGCTTGAACCAGTTCTTGACAGGATGGGATAAGGTCTGCAAAACCAACCCAAAAACTTTGAGAACTGTCAAAATCACACCATTTGACTGTAAGTCCAGGATCCATTTCCAAACTTCTTTCAAAGAATCTTCTCCCTGCTACACAGGGGTCTACATGACAGAGTCCTGAGAAGATGGATGATCAGGCGCAACAGAACCTGGCTGGAGGGAGTCAGGAGTGTGAGGATCTGAAGGCACTGGTTGCAGGTTATAAGGTGGAAGTTCCAATTCTGAGAGTATAGCAAGTTCAAGTGCAGCTCCATTACTGGGAGGACTGGGATCATCTGGGAAGGTATTATTCAAGTACCCATACTTCAGATAACTGATGTGGACTTTGTTAAGCACAAACTTGCCATCTGACTTGCCATGCAGACAAATGTGAACTGGAGAAAGCTTTTCCACAATGTACAAGGGACCAGACCAAGGGTGAAGCAGTTTCTTTGTGGTGCCTGGAAGTAAGACAGGTTGATACAGAGAAACAGTATCCCCCACAGAAAATGAAGCTTCATGTGACTAGGCTGCTGACTTTTTCTGCATGGCAGATTTTCTCTGTCCCAATGTGGTAATTGCAACACGTCTGGTAAGTTCAAGATGTTCCAGTACAAGGATAATGTATGAAGAAGCTGACTTTGGAACCTCTAGCAGTGAGAAAGCCACATCTATTGGAGTTCTTGGATGGCAACCATGGACCAAGAAAAAAGGTGTGTACTCTGTACTGTCAACACAAGGGCTTGCACTGTAGGCAAATTGAACAAAAGGAACAAAGCGGTCCCAACTGTTACGAGTTTCATCAAGGTACTTGGAGAATGTGTTTAGAATGATAGACATCATTCTTTCACTTTGTCCATTGCATTGCAAATGATAGCTTGCTGTGTGAGTCTTTTTTATGTCGAGGAGTTATGCAACTTTCTCGGACAATTGTTGAAAGATAGTGACTCTATCTGAATGTAGGTATGAGGGGGCGCCATGATGAGAAATAACTGTGTTGAGAAAGGCATTTGTTATGGTAGCTTCTTTGAGGTCTGTTAGTGGAATTAGTTCCAAGTACTTTGTAAGGTAGTCCACAAAAACAAGAATGTATTTGTTTGCCAGAGTCAGATCATGTTGATAAAGGTCCAAGAATGTCTGTGCTGACATGCTGAAATACTTCTTTGGCTACAGGCATTGGAATGATGTGTGCCTTTGTCAGTTTGGCAGGAGGTTTTCTTTGAGAGCCAGTCTGGCAGGATCTGACAAATTGGACAATGTCCTTGATTATGTGAGGCCAGAAGAAGTGGAGCCTTGTCTTTTTGAGAGTTTTGTGGATTCTCATATGACCTCCAGAAAGTGGAGAGGCATGAATAGACAGAACTTCACTGATTAGAGAGGCTGGCACAACTAACTGTACATGATCTCTGTCTGTGTGATAGCCCTTGCCTTCTTGGTCCAGATTTGGAAATGCACACCCTTATTGAGGAAGTATTGTGAAGCAAAGAAAAGTACCTCCTAGTGATGTTGCTTCTGTTGGGGTAAAGTCCCAGACTCTAAGTAAGTGACTATGTCTGTGAATTGATGATCTGCTCTTTGTTGCATTTTGACAGTTGCCAGGAAGAGATCAGAAGCAGAGGTGGTGTGAAGTTCTTTGGCTGCTTGCAGTGAGGATTTGTGCTAGCAAAGCAACTTGGGGTGGAGTGTCCACAGGAGGCACATCTGTGGTGTGAAAAGGAAGAGCTTATAAGCAGGATTCCTCATTTGTTGAAGATGATGCAGAGAGATGCCATCTCCAACTAATATCATCAGCATTGGAGTGAACTCGACCTGGTCTGTACTGAATTTCAAAGTTGTAGCATTGTAGCATGGTGATCCATCAGGTGAACTTGCCTACTGGCTCCTTCATTTTGAACAGCCATCTGAGGGCAGTATGATGAACGATAGCTGTAAAGGAGGAATAGCAAAGGTAACAGTAAAACTTCTTTATAGCAAATACCATGGCTAGACATTCTTTTTATGTGATGCTGTAGTTCTGCTCAGCTGAGGACAGGGAGTGCCCTGCATAGGAAACAACTTGTTCTGTTCCATCTTGCATTTGACATAGCACAGCACCCACTGCAAAGGAACTAGCGTCTGTTTAGAGTTTGAAGGGTTGGGCAAACCTTGGGTAGGCCAGTACTGGAAAGGAGATCAGTTTGTCTTTTAAATTCAAAGGCCTCTTTGCACTCAGAAGTCCAGGTATAGTCACATCCATTTTTGGTGAGGGCGTACAGTGGAGCTGAAATCTTGGCATAGTTACAGATGAACTTTCTGTAATATCCACACAAGCCTATGAAAGTACCAAGGTCTTTGAAATTGTTAGGTTCTGAATAGTCTTTGACTGCTGAGAGCTTGTCTGGGTCTGGAGAAATGCCTTGAGAACTAACAACATGTCCCAGGTAATGAATTTGATGCTATGTAAAACAACACTTCTCTGGACGAAGCTTGAGATTGGCTTGTCGGAGACATTCAAACACTTCTTTGAGGTGTTGGAGGTGCTCTGGAAAAGTTCTGCTGAAGACAATAACATTGTCCAGGTAAACTAGACAAGATATCCAAGACAATCCATGTAGTACAGCTTCCATAACATGTTGGAATGTAACTGGACTGTCCTGAAGTCCCATAGGCAGTTGTTTGAATTGAAAAAGTTCCAAGTGGCAGCAGCAGATTGTATATGGACAAGGAGCTGGGCTGGCCATGCCAAGACTCTTTAAAGCATCCTCGGTTGTGGGTAGGGGATAAGCATCCTGCACCCTGTAGGCACTGAGCTTTCTGTAGTCTACCACAAAGCGATACCCTTTGTCCTTCTTTACCACCAGCAGGCATAGTGCACCCTATGGATTTGTAAACTCTTCAATGATGTCTTGTTCAAGCACGTCTTTGATCATGTCCTCTAGGATTTCTGTTTGTGTCCCACTTTGTAGGCTCACTGACAGATGGGTTTCTGACTGGGTTGCACCTCGATGGTGTGTTGCAGGATATCACAACATCCGAGTTTGTTATCTGGATGAACAGACATCTGGGTAGTCCTCCAGGAATTTAAAAAGCTGTTGTTTTTCTGTTGGAGATGCTGAGAGTTTGGAAGAAGATAGTCACTTACTGAGGGGTGACTCTGGTGAAGCTGGAGTGGTTGTGATAGCACTGAAAGGAATAGAGTTGATGGAACCAGGCTGAGATTCTTGCATAAGATGGAGCTGATCCCCAGTAGACAAGCAAACAAACATTCTGACATTGGCATCCTTGGAGATGAGGACTGGCTCATCTGTCAAGTTGCAGCATTTTTGGTATACTGTGCCATCATGCACAGCTGACAAGGTGTTTCCCGGGAGAAGACCTGACGAATGCAGGGTGGAGGACCCATAATGATGCCAACACCTTGTGGGAGTTGTTCACCTTGAACCTTGGCAGTCAAAACCATCTCTCTCTTAGGAAGAGCAGTGAGTCTATAGCAGGGAGTTGCCTCTGAGGGTCTAGTGACAGTTTGTTTGATGCAAAATCTAGGATGGCTTTTTGAGATTTAGGAAGTCCATGCCAAGAATCACTGATGGTTATAGATCAGGTACTAAGTAGAACTTGATATTAGCTTGCTGTGAGCCAAACTGTAGTTTGAGATGGACAACACCTGTGATAGGTACTGTAGCAACATTTGCTGTGACAATGTACTTTAGGTCAGCTGGACAGACATTAGGTGACTGATGAAGAGCTGTGTTGTTCACAATACTAGTGTTGATAACTGAGATTGATGCTCCAGTGTCAACCAGGGCTTGTATGGACCAATCTCCAATGGTTACAGGGACATAGTTTACTAGGAGTGGTGATCTGATGACAGGTACATTTGCACCTGGAAGCAAGATGGTGCCATAGTTTGTAGTTAGAGGGTGCTGCTTGCGTGAATTGTGAGAGTCAGAGGGGCAGTCAGTTGAAGTGTTCTCGTGCCCAACAAAAGCCCCTAGTTTGTTGGGCAGCACTCATTTCCCTGATCCTGGGAATAGTTGTGGTCATCTTGATGATTATGCTGTGATTGGCGTCTTTGGTTCCTGTTATTTCTGTTGTCATACTTTAGCTTTCTGCAAACTGCAGCAGCATGTTCTCTAAATCCACACCACTGACAGGTAACTGGTGGCTATCGAGGTGGTTGTAGAGCATTGACAGAAGTAGTAGAGAAAGAAGTTGAGCTCAGGCGTAAACTACTGACAGTTGTGATAAGCTTGTCTATCATTGCCTGTTGCTGCTGGATGCATGTTGTGAGTGCAGCTATTTGTGTGGACTGAGATGCTTGTATATTGGTGGCATGGAACATTAATATGGATTCCTGTGCAAGGCATGCAGCTTGGATTGTGTCCATCCAGGTTGTTGACTTCTGTTGGAACACATAAGGATGGAGTTGAGGAAGAAGTCCTCAGACAAAGGCTGTGATTTGATCTTTTTTTTTCTGCAGACATTTGCAGCATGACTCGATGTTGACTATGAAGGCTTCCAAGGATTCAGAGGGTTGCATGGTGTGTTCCCACAGCTGTTGTTCCAATAACCAGGGAGGAAGTGCTTAGAAAAAATGGGCTCTAAAAGTTGCATACAGAGTGGCAGTATCTCCTTTGGCTTGTTCTGGAAGTGCATTTGACCAGGACATGGCAGTCCCTCTCAGAAGCAAGCGCGAGGCTTTGGAAATATGCAAGGGATAAGTCCAACCACTTGAAGGTAATCCAGGCTTGGAATTGCTCAAGCCAGTTGATGTGAGGCAAGGCTGAGAAGGGTGCTGGCTGGAAGTTGGTATGGACTGTAGACCGAGGTGAGATAGTTTTAATGTAGGTAAGGTCATCTTGAATGGCTTGCATAGCTGCCGTTCCTTGAGACAAGAGGGAAGACTGGATATCATGCAGGATCATTTCAATTTTGTAGCCCCATGTCCTTGAAATGGATGAAAGTATACCTCCTGACACTCCTGCACCCATATCTGCATCTTCTTTGGACATTGTGGTTGGAGATGAGCTTCGTTTGACAGAGTGAAGGTTGTAAGGATGAGAAGGAGTTTCCATCATGCAGGAGATGAGATGTCGTGAAGCAGATAAGAGTGCCGCAGAGAAAATATCGCTGTAGACAAAAGTACAATTATTTGTAAGCAAAGTCCATCTAATGATCAGCTTTCTGCAAACTGCAGCAGCATGTTCTCTAGATTCACACCACTGACAGGTAACAGGCGGCTATCGAGGTGGTCGTAGACCAAGTCTCCGCAAAGACATAGACAGGATGGAGGCGGTCCAGAGGAGGGCAACTAAGATGGTGCAGTGTCTGCACCAGAAGACATATGAAGAAAGACTTAAGGAGCTTAATATGTATAGCCTCGAGGAAAAGAGGGAGAGGGGAGACATGATAGAAACTTTCAAGTACCTCAAGGGAATCAACAAAGTCCAAGAGGGTAACATCTTTCAGAAAAAGAGGTGTACAAGAACAAGGGGGCAAAATTTGAAGATTGAGGGGGAACAGCTCAGAGGAAATGTGAGGAAGTATTTTTTCACAGAGAGGGTTGTGGATGCATGGAACAGCCTTCCTGAGGAGGTTGTGGAGTCAAAAACAGTGGTGGATTTCAAGAATACATGGGACAGTCATAAGGCAATTCTAGTGGGTGGGGGTAGGAAAAAGTAGGCTGTTGGTTAACTAGGATCTGCAGCTTATCCATTAGGTAGGGAAATGGGCAGACTGGGTGGGCCAAGTGGTCCTTATCTGCCGTCAAATTCCATGTTTCTATGTTAATGGCGTCTTTAATAAACAATTCCAGCCCAAATCCTTGTTTTCTGTTATTTAAATAAAGATTTCATTGCAAATTCACCTATTTGTTGCAGTGCCCATTCATTTCAATAGGGATTGCCAAGCACAAAGATGGCTGCCATTGATTCCTAGGCAGTGAAGGCCTATTGAACAAGCTGGTGCCCCTCACAAACATGGCTTCCTGACTGTGACATGGACTTCCTGTACTTTTGCCCATTCCAAGATGGCCACCAAGAGGGGTCAGAGGATGACTTCCTGTTATGCACTGGGTGCCCAAAGATGGTGACTGCTTGCCACGAGGCTGACTGTGGAGCTCTCTCTTGCAGAAAATGGTGATTCCCACATGGCTGTCCTTCTTCCCCAGCCAAAAGGGAAAAAAATGGGCTCTGATTTTTTTTCAGTGAGTGGTACAGTTGGGGAATTCTATTTATTGCTTGATTGTTCCCAGTTTTTTTTTGGCTCCCAGGCTTTCCTTCTGATAATATTTGAGCTAGTGCTCTCAGTTACAGATTTATTGCAGTGCCTTATTTTATACTGATGTGGTTGTCTGGCTACGGAATTAGTATGCCCCTGTATTTATTTATTGTGCCCCGCTTGGGATCTGCTTCTCCTTTTGGTTATTTATTTTATTACCTTGCTTGTGTTTATTTCCTTGTGCTTGTGGAAGAAACATCTTGTGGTAGAACGACAATTGAGAGGTATGTCACGGACGAGTCCAATGCAGAGCACTCTACAGTGGGTTCGACCCTGACAGACCAATGACCACACAAGCAGAGAGTGATGGTAGTTCAAATTTCACAGCGAGGAAGCGGCCGCATTTGAAAGGAATGAGTCACTCCAATGAGAGCACCTCAATCCTTTCATTTACATAATTATTTCCGCCCTGCTCTCTCTGTTCCTTCCTTGCACTTGGCATCATGCAATGAAATCCTCCCACTGCATGCTGCCCGCCCCGCACCATCTGTTCTCCCACTGGACTGGCAGTGATCTAATAAAATCCTCCCACTCCCTTCAACTGCATGCTGCCTACCCCGCACCCTCTGTTCCTCCAGCCAGCATTCAATTGAGCCCTCTGGCTCCCTCCCACTGCGTGCTGCCCACCCTGCACCCTCTTTTCCCCCGGCATCCAAATTATCCCTCCCACTGTGTGCTGTCCACCCCACTCCCTCCATTCCCCATGCCGACATCGATGTGCCCAATCCCCATGTTGGCATTATCTAAACTCCCCCCTGGACACTGGGGAACCCACTCCCAGTGTCCAAAATAAACATTTTTTTCCCGTTAAAAAAAAAAAGAAAAATGTCCTCCGATGTTTTTTTTTTTAAACCTGTAAAAAAGAAAACGGTCCCTTGTCATCTCCCCATACCCCTCCCCCATCCTGACCCTCCGAGTTCCTACCTCTGCACACACCCCTTACCCCTGTGAGGAATTTTATTTTTAAAAGAATATGAAATAATGCTTAGTCACACATGATTTAACTAAGTAGCTAAAATAAATGCGCATGTCCAGGCTTACTGAAGCAGGGTTACTTTAGGTGAAAAATATAGCTGTGTAGCTGAATAAAACTAGTTAGAACTGGCAGTTGCTGTCTGATAAGAACTGAATAAGGTAGAAAACAACTCCATATAAGGAAAAATGCTGATAATAGAGTTCTGTGTATCTGTTGTAAGCAGAAAAAATCAAGTGAAGCCACGCCAAGTATGTATAAAAACTGCTGTAAATTGTAATCGGGGAGCTTTCTCCTTTGCAGAACTCCCACATGCATGTGAAAGATTTGATCAAATAAAGCAACGTTAAGACAAAACCCAGTGGTGTGATTTTTGCCCCGTGATGACGAGAGCGGTTGCTCAGGTAATACTTACAGTGAGAGAATTTGCGATCACAGTTTTGGCGTAGTCGGCAGGATGAGTTCTTCGGTCCATGTCACCTCGTTATCGGGTTGTTTCCCTTGGACAAAAAGAAGGACATTTTTGTGGAACCCCATCAGGACGTGACGCCTAGGGGCCGGCGACACTCATCATCACTGTAAGTACAAGAATACCTTGGAGCGAGTGTGCACTATAAAGGACAGGCCTAGATAAAATGGGAAACAAGGGAACAAAAATAAGCTGGGTCCAGAGTTAGTATTATCTGGACCGGCAAAATGTATGTTTGACAAGTTTGGCCAAACAAATTACAAGGGCAACTGCACTGCCCTTTGCCCTTGTAATTTGTGCTTGCTGCAAGTATATACTGTTAGAGCCAATGATGGCTTTCACAGTTCAGGCTGCTTTTAAGAGAAAAGCAGCGGCTGATTAAGCAACGTTAGATAAGCAACATTTAGAGAAAGAAAAATAAACTACTGTGGATGTACGTACAGTAGGTGACTACAGACGGGATGATTTGAAAATCCTCCCCCCCCATGTTGCCTATCTGTGTAGTTTCAAGTTTTTCTGTATCAATTTCAAGTCCCCTTGCCTCTTATAGAGGCTGAAACATTTGATCCCAAACCCAGGTACTGAGGACCTCCACCAGATAGATCTCAACCCAGCACCTAGTACTGTTACAGATTTTTTTGTGTGTTGTTTTGTTTTTAAACTGCAAACCAGAGCTCTGGAAAAATACTTGGTTTGGCAGGTTACTAAAATGGCCAAAAGAAAACCTTTGAAAGGGTTAATAGCTGCAGTGTTTGGAAATTATCATGAAGGTCATGCAGTCAGTTTTCTCAATCAGACCAGTGTATCAGAAAAGAAGAAGGAAAATACCTTGGCACTGGGTAAGTCTGAATTTTTTTATTTAAAGTTGTTTTATGTCTGTCTGTTTTATTTCTGTGATACATATACTAAACAAGGTAATGCTACGTCTCTCGTGCATATTTTCTAGCATATATCTGAGTTCTGTAATTATGTTCGGTTGTCCAAGTTGCAAAATAGCATAGACTGCCTTTGGTGCACGACATGTTACAGTAGTAAAAAAAAAAGAAGCTTCTTTGCCTCATAGCTGACTGTTTTAATTGGTTTTATTTTTAATGGAACATTTGTGCTGCCTAAATAGGGTCAGTAAAGAACTTTTGTATGTAGTTGTTGGTTGGAGCAGGTAGTGTTGATGGTGAAGAGTTATGACATCATAGATTGCAATGTGCAGAAAGATTTGTAGTTTGCAGGCAATGTGCCAAGCCACTGCTAGGTGAAAATGTAATGTGTTAACAGCTATGAATGGCTTTATCGTACTTCTAGTTAAAACCAGAAACTTTTTGCAAAATGGCAGAGTGCCATATTTTGGCTATGTGCCAAAAGGTGTAACCATGTTATACTAGATGTGTTCATTTACAGATGGTATGTTGTGCTGTATTTTAAAGGTGTTGGAAGGTGCTTAAAAAAGTGTTTTGTTCTGGAACGATTTGGCATGGAGATATGTATAAATTTTTGGTTTAACAGGCTGTCAGTGTTACAAGACAGGCAGGAGGCAGCACATATATCTAAAACATGTACAGTTTTCTAATGAAACTATGGGCATTACCTCAGCAAATTGGTGTCAAATAATGTCAGTCTTATTTTCTGTTAAGTATTTCTTTTTGTGTATGTGTACTGTCTTGGCCATTATTATTTAAAGATATTTAATATCAGTAGTGTTCAAGGACACTAAAAAAATAACTGGGTTTGAAATACCCTTGCATGCATGCTGTGACCTTTTGCACGTTATTTGACCTTCTTGTGTTTCAACATTTTATGTTACTACCAGTTCAAACTTGATGTGTATTCCATACCTAAAGCACAACTTTTCACACAAAATGTATGTTTTCATGAAAGCACACCAAGAGTGAACCATGTAATTTGATTTTTATTGCAAAACTAGTATTCTAAGTAAAAAGGAACAAACTTTTTTTCTCTTCTCATTTCTTCTGACTTGCAGCTGTTTTTGAGAGTTTACCATCTACAGTTAAAAACAATGGCTTTTGTTTTTATGTGTGACCATGGTGTAATCATTTTTTTCTTTTAAAATGCATTCTAAGAGATACGTACGTACGGTATTACCATCAATCCGAATTTTTATAAACTCAGCTGACATTTTGTCATGCTTAGGATAAGGGAACCCAGGGATGCTTGGCTTCTTTTATCCTATGGAAATAATCTTGTTTTATTTTTAAACTTGTGTATGTTTGCTTTTGTTGTTTGTCTGTGTTTCTTCTCTTTCTTCTAGAGAAAAAGAAGTTCCCCATCTTTATAGTAAGGTATGAAACTTACTAAACTAATTGTAATATTATCTTGTTATAATTTAAAGTGTAGTAGGTGGGGACCATGTCACCATCCACAGCTAACCTTTTATTGCTACAGTATTTGAGCTGTCTCTTCCATATAGGAGCTTGGGGGAAGGGTAAGCTACCCTTCCTCCTTCCAGTGTAATACCCACAAAGGTTGCAAGGTACATCACTGTCCTCCAAAGGGGTAAATAAAGAAAATGTGTATTTGCCAATAATTGTTTCTTATTTACAGGTTTTAAAAAGATCCAAGGTATTTTGACAGCATAACCCAGCCCAAGCCCTTCTGCTTTGTCTAGTCTGCAAACAGTTAAATCTCACACCTATTATTAGTACAAGGGCTTCTGCCCTCAGCAAGTAATCAGTTACGCTGGAGGGTGAAGTTGTGTATGTATGTCCATCTTTTCAGCTTTCTTATCCTGTCAAAACAAATGTAAAACAACTTTTGTCATAGCCTTACAGCAATGAATGCAATTTGTTTCAACCAGTAAATTCACAATACTCTAACATTTCTGGACTCTAAGCTAAGTTTACAGTCTATATGTGTTGTTTAAAATGTATTTTATGCATTATGCTCAATACTGAAATTGTTCTATTACAAACATGCTTATGTTTCACGTTTATGTTATAATGTTTTGATATACATCTTGCTACACTGTATCATGTGTGTATTCAAAAAGTGCTCCACATGTATAACGTTTTTAATGCTCATAACCAAACCTAAATACTGGGGCCAGCATTGCTGACCCACCCCTACAATATGTTCCAAAGCAAAACCAAAAGTCAAATTAATGCTCCGTTTGTCTTATTACTCACAGGTACCCCTAAAAAATAAGTGCACTCTATGCAGGTTTTGTCATTTTAAATTTTAACAATTATAATATGCAAAATTTAGATTGTGCTCCAAACCTATGCATCAAGCCTTACCCCACTCAGTACTTTGGAGTATTTCACTATACAGGGTAAAGAAGGTAGACCCTTTCACTTGTCACAGGTGCAATAGGCACTGTTATTAAATTGGCATAGGCCAACAATATATGTATTTGTCCCACTAATTGATTGCTATGAACTATATGTTTAAAGCGTGTTATTGTAACATTGCAAGATTTTATAACTCAGGTCTCAGTCAGGCCTGCTTGCAACAGACAGGGAAATAATGTTCATCACTGTCATAACTGCTTCTGTGATTTGAAAGCAGGGTGTAACCATAACATTGTCATGATTTACAGATGGTCAAATGGTATAATTGAACCTCAGCCTGCACCCCCAGGTGTGCAGTTGATGTCCCATTTTTATTTTTCTCTTTCCAATTGCCAGAATTTAGGCTCTTTCACACCACTCTTTACAAAACAAAAAGTAAATGGTTTAAAAGATTGTTATTTATGTGTTTTTAACTCAGTGTCTAACACACTTTGCAAGTTTGCAGGTTTCCACGGTGTGGCACACATAAGATCTCCACGTTCAACAGCAGTAATACTTTCATCTAAGTTGCCAAGACCTTCATCTTTTTCCTGAAAAGAAAACAACTGCCACAGCTTTGATGTCATCACTATCTTTGTGCCTGACTAGTTCCATATAAGGACTATTGCAGGAATCAAGTTATTATTACCTCTGCAAGTGTAATGTTTTCAGCAAAATTACACCTATTTGTAGAACTTTAAATTAACTGAAAAAGATCCAGTCAGTTCAGACTCTGCAATCAAGCTTATTGTTTCTGCTTACTATGAAGTTAAGTCTGGGGTAGGGGCATTCCTCCAACTTCAGCAAAAACATTTTTTTCCAATTGATCTTCGAGCAAGACATCCATTTTCTTCGCTGCTGCTTGTTCCAAACATGGCTGGTACTTTCTACAACCCTATTGCTCTGTTATGGACTGTGTTCTTAATGGTTTATTGTCAATTGCTACCTTTTTAATCTTTATGCTGGGGTGTAATCAACTACCACAACACAAATGCCATGCCAGTGTGTGTGTGTGTGGCTACTCCATTAAAAGGACTCAATGCACAATCTAATGCACCCCTGGCCAGTGTGTCTGCCAATCAGCCATCCAGCAGCCAGCAACATAAACACTGACTTTTCTACTATGCTGGTGTTTTGTTTTTAAATTACTGTCTGCATTGCCCCACGTGTCCTATAGGGTTACCACAATTCTGCAAATTACATTTCACCTGTACTGTAAGTACACCAACCTGTGGTTACTTATATGAACTTTATGGACTGTTAATTTTATGGACTATGTTTTATAAGGACTTATCTGTCAAGAGACATTATCAACAGATTCTTCAATCAAGCTCCAAGGGTGTGCCACACCTCGACATAAGGTAGCATCTACCTTATTCACTCTCAAAGTGGATTCCATGAACTTTTTTTTTATCAACAAAATTGTTATGTTATATTGTGTTATATGTGGTATCACATGTTAGCATTTTTCACATATTTAAATTGTGGTGTTGACATCCTCAATTCTGTATTATGTTTTACAAACTCACAATTTGTGTTCAGTCTGTAACCAACCCTGTACCAACTCCAGAACAGAATGCTTTTTATAAATGCCTTGACTATCTGTATGTTGGCAACCAGTTTTAAATCATATACCTATTCACCTAGTCTAACAGTCTAAAACTAAAAATGTTTAGTTTTTTTTTTAACCTTCAGTTAATAACTAATATCTTTACATTTATGTTCAATTTTTGTGAATGTTCGAGTCCCTCAGGGGCCTCCTATCTTCAGGGTGAAAAATATTAAATCAACAATATGTAGTTGGCTAACCAAAAGGTTGAGGAAATAGAAAGGTGTAAAATGGCTAGTGTAGATTGCTAAAGGGCTAGTAAAAAGGTAAAAATGGTTAGTAAATGACTAAATAATGCCAACATGTAAATTAGTATATCTGGTAGCAAAAGGCTGCAAGTGGCTAAATACCACCATGTCACTTAATATGTGTGTGTGTAAGACTTTAAAAGGGTTAATCGTAAGATTCTATACAATGAAGAAAATAGCTGAAAGCATAAAGTGAGGCTGTGGCCAAAATATGCACACAGCTGTGTTTAGCCTTGACTGTTAAAAGTTTCTCATCATATAATTCTCTTGTGTTAAAAACCAAAATATGTTTAACAGAAAACTGATAAATAATGAGATACCTCATTTTGTTGCTGGTACAAGGTTACTTTGACATTTGTAGCAAGCTAGTCACTTCTCTCATATGCTTTCTGGCTCCCGACACAAAAGTTATTTGTGATAAATATACTATTCTGTCACCATTTGTTTTCCCCTCCAAGGATGAGAATAACTCCCCTGCCTTGGCAAAATGTCAGGTACATCTCGTAACGGGATGTCTCAGAAATTGTAGTTACAAAATGTATCAAAAACTTCAATTATGGAAATGTATTAATGTACAGGTGTCCAGGCTATGCTGTCATCATTTATTTGGGAAATTCCAGCCTTACATTTTTTTTTAAGCTTGCTACACATAAATATGGGACCCATGGTCATGGCTTACAAGCGTATTTGGTGACTGGGGTGCTACTCTTCTCCATTGGATGGCAGAACTTGTAGTGGTCATATTAGCACTATGGCTACTAATAACCCTAATTAAGTTCTTCCTGCGACACCTCTGCAGTGCTATGACATCACGTGACGTCACTCAATTACATCCATTGTTGCAACCAGAACAAAAGGACCCCATAGAACTTAACAAACTATTCCCATTCTATAGTGAGCCAGATGTGACTACAATATAAATGAGTGGTTAATTGATACAAAGTATCAAAAGGGGGGAGTGTGAGAGATTTTATTTTTAAACGAATATGAAATAATGCTTAGTCACACATGATTTAACTAAGTAGCTAAAATAAATGCGCATGTCCAGGCTTACTGAAGCAGGGTTACTTTAGTTGAAAAATATAGCTGTGTAGCTGAATAAAACTAGTTAGAACTGGCAGTTGCTGTCTGATAAGAAAGAACTGAATAAGGTAGAAAACAACTCCATATAAGGAAAAATGCTGATAATAGAGTTCTGTGTATCTGTTGTAAGCAGAAAAAATCAAGTGAAGCCACGCCAAGTATGTATAAAAACTGCTGTAAATTGTAATCGGGGAGCTTTCTCCTCTGCAGAACTCCCACATGCATGTGAAAGATTTGATCAAATAAAGTGACGTTAAGACAAAACCCAGTGGTGTGGTTTTTGGCCCGTGATGACGGGAGCGGTTGCTCAGGTAATACTTACAGTGAGAGAATTTGCAATCACACCCATACTTACCCTCCGAGGTCGGCAGCTGTGATCTTAGGAATCAAGGTAAGCGCTGTATAATGGGTGTCAATGGAGGTTTCAACTTATGTTGATATCTCAGCCATTTTTAAGAATTTTGACCCCATATTTTTAACATGGGGTTCTTGGGACCCCATCTCATGAACACTGTCACTGTCATTTCATTACTTGGTCTGGAAAGGTGATTTTGCAGTCACTATGCGGAATCACCTTTCAGGACTGATTAATGAAATGACAGTGCCTTCAGAGAGGTCCCAAAAAGCCCATGTTGAAAATGTGGTGCAAAAAGTCCCCCAAATGACTGTGTTATGAGTGTGCATTGCGCAGTTTCTATGCACGCTCATAACTTTGCCAATTTTTACATTTTCACTCCAGATTTTCAACATTGACATTTTTTCATACCTCCTCATGAACAGTACAACTGTCATTTTTCACATCCTGCCAAAAAGGTGTTTTCACAGCTGTGGCGCAGAATGGCATGGTCACTGTGCGAAATCACCTTTTGGGATGAGTGAACGAAATGACAGTGGCACTTCATGAGGTGGTTTCCCAAAAAGGCCATGTTGAAAATTTGGTGAAACAACTCCAAAAAATGGCAGAGTTACACCAGTTTGTTCAAAATCTTCTACACACACATGAAACTTTGGTCATTTTCAGTATTTTCACTCCAAATTTTCAATATAGCCATTTTATACGCCACCTCAAGAACAGTACAGCTGTCATGTTTCACATCCTGCCCATAATGTGTTTTCGCACCTGTGGCGTGGAATGCTGTTTCCCCACAAATTTTAAAAGTTTCACCTACAGGGTTCATGAGGTGGGGTGATAAGATGACTATGTTCAACATTTGGGGTGAAAATATGGAAAAATGACAAAAGTTATGGCCATTCATTGCAATTGCGGTATGCATGCTTGTAACTACAGAAATCTTAAATATTTGCACACACTTTTTTTTTATTTATACCCCTGCTCCATGGCCCTCTCTATCTGGAGGGAGCCTCAGCCCCATCCCCCAACATCCACCAGCTGACCCGACCAGCCACCCCCAAGGCTCACCCCACCCCTGGCAGTGTCCGCCCACCCCACCAAGACCGGATCGAGTACAGGGGTTGGCGCAGTGGCTATTCGGTGATGGGACCTGCAAGTTCCCTCCATCATCTGCTGTGAGCTTTTTTCCTCCTGGTTTCTCCCCTTCAGGGGTGGAGCATGCAAGGATGCCAGTGATGGTGCCACACACGCTTCTATGAATGCACCCCATCAGGCATCTGCCCCGCCTCAGAACCGATGTCTGCAGCATCAGTGTGCCAGCCCCCAGCCACCGCTACAGGCCAGGCATGCACCGACAACTGGTTGCCCCAACTCCCCGGAGGAGAGCTGGCCCTGGAATGCTTGATCCTTGTCCTCCCCTACCGACCCCCAGCCGCCCGCTCTCTCCTGAACACGGGTCGCCGGCATGGTGCAAGGTGTGGTGTCCAGTGCCTCAACCCTCAGTGCGACTGGGCCAGCAATGCACCCCATATTTTAAACATAGCCTTCTTATTAACCGAGCTTCTGTAATCAGATGCTGTCCAAAATATGACAGCTTGTCAAAACATACTTCAGGCAGGCTTTTCCTCCCACCAGAAGTTCAACTAATACAATACACCCCTGCCACATAAACCATACAAGGAAACATTCAGCATTGACAAATGCTTATTATTTTGCATTTGCTCAGATGGGCTTCTGAGCCTGTCCCTGTGAACTGGTCATTTGTTTGGTATGTCCCCCCTTTTTTGCTTACTTTTCCCATTTGCTCCCCAAGGCTGACTCTCTGTTTATATTTTTATTTATTGTGGAGCCCTACTGGTGTGGGAAGCTCCTGCTGCTCTGTTGATCATGGTACCACAGTTTTATGTGCTCCATGTGGGCTCTGACAGTCTTTATTTGTTTTAGAAGGCCCTTTTGTAGCATGAGTGAGTGTGACTGGATCACTCTGGTTTTGCAGTAGCGATGGGTCGGGATTAGTTTAGTGGAGCCCCAGTCTGCTGCAGTTTTGAGGAAGGGCAGAGTAACTGACAGAGCAACAATTGCTGGGGAATGGCTGAGCAGCTTTTTTTTATAAGCCCACTTTACTGAAGTTTAATTATTACAGACATTACAACATGAAGACATCAGTAAACAATAAACAAACATTAGTGCACCTATTTACTTATGTTTACCTTCTAAATCATCCATGATTCTGCTTCATTAACATTTATACATACATGTAGGTGGCTTCTGCTTGCTTCCATTGCCTTACAGTTTCTCAGGCTTGTCTATGCCTCTCATGGTACGCAAGTGGGATCCTTTGGCGTAACATACTGTATATTAGCCATCTATTTCTGTCTTTGTCTGTCTGGTCTCTTGAATTACAGATCATAATCTACCATTTATATATAGAATTCACTAAAGTCACCCAGTCCCAAAATTTGAGGAAGCAAGATGTGGTGTATATTTAGGGAAACTTTGAGCCATGAAAATTTATGGTGAGCTATATTAGAAGTAGAGGATGACATCTGAAGAGAAATAGAGAATAATCTCCCTCCATTCTGGACATTATAGGCAAAAGTGTAATAACAATATAATACCCACTATTGATATAATCAAATACCTGTATGAATGAATCAAATATTTCAACCCAGAAAGAACAGTTATGTAAGAACTTACCGTAACAGTAGATCTTCGAAGGGATCTCAGTCATCAGGTCACGCTGTAGGAACTTCACCATCGGTGAAGCAGGATCCAAACGGAAGATTTTCAGCAGTACAACTGGGGCTGCCCACACCTTAGAAACTTCACCACTGGTGAAGCAGGATCCACACAAAAGATTTTCAGCAGTACAACTGGGTCCGTCGACATCACCAACCCTATAAAGGCATGAGCGGCCCCGCTCCCTCATCAGTTCTTTCCCCGGAGACAAAGGGAGCATAGCTCTAGCCATAGAAGTCCAATGAGAAAGAGAGGTGCCCAGACCTATATGAAAGGCTGGATACACAAGACAGCCAGTTCCTAGACAAGAGCCCCAAGAAGGGGGATGGTGGGAGGGAAAGCAGACCCGATGACTGAGATCCCCTCAAAGATTTACTGTTACGGTAAGTTAATGCATAACTCTTCTATTTTCTTCAGGTTTATCTCAGTCATCAGGTCACACCATAGGAATGAGTACCAAGCAGTTACAGGTGCAGGCAGACAGTCTGGGAGGAAGGCCAGCTATAAACTTAAGACAGGAGGCCCTGCAGTACAGACATGCCAAAACTTGTATGCACTCTTGAGGCAATTTCCAGACTGTAGTGAAAGTATGGATGGTACTCCAGGTGGCAGCTGCACAGATGTCAGTGGCTGAGACTCCCTCGGGAAACAAGCCACATAGGTAGCCATGCCTCTTGTGGAATGATCTTTAACTGCTCCAGGCAAATCTTTGCCATACTTGTTGCAGCAGAACACGATACAATTTGCCAACCATTTGGATAAACATTGCTTAGAAACTGAAGCACCCTCTCTACCCGGGGTGAAGGAAACAAACAACTGCTTCGACTTTCTAACTTCCTTGGTGCGAAGCAGGTAGTACTTCAAAGTTCTGCGCGCACATCTAACATATGGAGCAGTGCTTCCTCTGGATTGGCACGCTCAGGAAAATAAACAGGAAGGTGGATGGACTGGTTGAGTGTAAACTCAGAGACCACCTTAGAAAGAAAACACAGGTTACTCACCTGTAACATTAGTTCTAGGAGTGGTATATGTTGTTCATCCACACTTCTTGGCATGTCCTTTCCCTTCAAATATCTTGCTGGAAGGTCTAAAAGGCGGATCCTCCCACGCACCCGGGTGGTATATCCTTTGGCTCTGCCCCTTGATGCCAGATCTTGCCCACTGAAAGCAGTGGTTGTGCATCAAAGTTGGGGAGGTCAGGTGGGTCAGTGTGGATGAACAACATATACCACTCCTAGAACTACTGTTACAGGTGAGTAACCTGTTTTTCTAGGGATGTAGATATGTTGGTCATCCACACTTCTTGGCAGACTCCTAGCAGTTCTCAGGGAGGAGGGAGGCAAGGCGCACACCCCCTACTTAGGGAAAAGAGACTGGAGACTTGAGGCCCCAAAACCAGCATCCTGGCATGACTCTAGGTCAATGTAGTAATGAGAAATGAAAGTGTTTGCTGATTTCAGGTAGCAGTTCTGCAGATTTCCTGGATAGGGATGCCCCTAGAAGCAGCAGTATGGCGGGTGGCATAATCCCTTATGGGAGGCTCCCTGCCTGCTAACCTATAGCAGAGATCAATGCATGATGTAATCCATCTGCCACTCATCCACGTGGCTGCAGGTCTGCCCAGTGCAGCTTCTGCATAGGTGACAAACAGCTGGCAAACCTCTTCCCGAACTCCAGCCATGCGCTCTTTATAATAAGAAAACGCTCATCTGAGGTCCAAAGTAGGGAATCTGTATTTGGCCTCCGAGGTGTCACTGGGGTACTACACCAGCAGAGTCATCACCTGGTTCAGGTGAAACTCCGACATGACCTTCAGAAGGAACTTTGGGTTGGGGCACAGGACAGCCTTGTCCCTGTGGAAGACCATAAAAGGAGGCTCAACACAGAGCGCCTGGAGCTCCCCAATCCTTTTGGCTGATATGATAACCACCAGGAAGGTGGTCTTCCATGACAGTTGTGACACCTCACTCCTGTGCATCAGTTCAAATGATTTGCCCATGAGCTTTGCCAGTACCAGCAGTAGATCCCACGGTGGTGGTGGTTCACGCAATGGAGGGGAAATATGGTTGAGGCCTTTGAAAAAACACCAGACCAGCTTCTCCTGTGCCACTGTCTGCTGACCGGCATGCACCCACTAGGCAGAGATGGCTGCCAGGTGCACCATAAGGGTCGTAGACCAAAGACCCCCTTTGGAGAAAGACGAAAGGTAGTCGACAATGCTAGCCATTGAACAGGACAAAGGGTCCAGGCCCTTGCACTGACACCAAATGGAGACTCTCTACTTGAAGGCATAGCACTTCCTGGTCGATTCCTTCCTAGATGCCTCAACTACAGTGAGGACATCTTTGGAGAGACCCAAAGCCTGGAACTCTAGCATCTCAGGAACCAGGCTGTCAGGTGCAGGGATTGAAGGATTGGGTGGAGGATCTTCCCGTGAATAACTGAAAGCAGGTCCAGGCAAGCTAGAAGATGCCTTGGAAGCCTGATGCTGAGGCTGAGGAGACTGGGGTACCAAAACTGGTGAAGCCAGTCTGGAGCCACCAAGATCACCTGTGCCTTATTCCTCCTGATCTTGAGGAGCACCTTGTGGATCAAGGGAAGTGGAGGGAAGGCATAAAAGAGGCCTGGGGTCCATGTCCTCTAGAAGGCATCCCCCTGCAGCAAGCACTGCTGAGGAGGGTGGGCACAAAACAGCCTCAGCTTTGCATTCTCCCTGGAGGTGAACTACTCCACATGAGGGGTGCCCCATTGAGAGAACAACCTGTATACTACCTATGGAAGGAGAGACCACTCATGGGATGCCTCATCCACCAGCTGATTTGAGGCTCCTGCTACATGAATGGCTAGGAGATCCACCTCCAGTCAGCTCACGAGGGTCCAGATGTGGAGAGCTTCCCTGCACAGAGGCTGGGAGTGCATGCCACCCTGTTTGTTGAGATAGTACATGGTCGTGGTGCTGTCTGTCTGGACCTGAAACACTTGATCCCGAAGGAATGGAGCAAATGCTGTCAAAACCAGTCGAACTGCTCAGAGCTCCAGCAGGTTGATGTGGCATCAGGACTCCTCGGGGGTCCAGAGCCCGTGGACTCTGTGGTCCCCCATGTGGGCACCCCAATCTGTGAAAGAGACATCGGTCGTCAAGATGACCATCAGCTCAGTGTGGACAAACAGGATCCCGTCCTGCAGATGCTCTAGGATGGTCCACCACTGGAGAGCATCCCACATCCTCTGGGTCACAGTGACCAGCTGGTCAAAATGACCTAGTCGCTGAGTCCACTGACCGACCAGCTCCCATTGAAGGGGGTGCATATGCCACTGGACCTGACAGCAGACCAGGTGGAAAGGAAGTGGTGAAGCTGGCTCCCCCACAGGGAGGACTCAGAGTGGGTGTGACGGACATGGGGGTGGCAACCCCCATCCTGTCACTGTGCAGGCTTGGAGGAGGAGGATCTGGCTGAGGGGCCGCCAGAACCTTTTCCTCAGGGCTTATGGGCCACCGAAGCCCCTGACTTGGGCCGAGAACACCAAGATTGAGCCTGCTGCTGCCCCGATTGATACTGGGGCTGCTTGGTTGTAGGGGCAGAAGGCCGAAAGGGCTTACGCTTCTGCTTTTTGGAACCATGAGATTCCTTCTGGGCAGAAGCAATGAAGTCCATGGTGGCACTGGACTTCTCGATGTGTTGAAGAGGACCATCAACCCCTGGACTGAACAAGTCAGTGCCCAGGAAGGAACCATCCACCAGTTTGTGCTGGGCATCTGCCATAAAGGTCGAGACCCTCAGCCAGGCCCTGCGGTGTATGGCGACTGCGACCACCACCAAATGGGCACTGGAATCCTCAACGTCCAGAGCTGTCTGGAGTTGCTGTTTTGCCACAGCTCAACCCTGAGCCCATATCTGCTTGACTGTAGTCCGAAGGTCTGGTGGGAGATGAAGCACCTCATCTAGAGAGCCCAGAAGGGCATGGGAGAAGTGTGCCATGATGACAGTTGAGCTTGCCTGATGGAGACCAAGCTAAGAGGCAGCAGAGACTTTTCTGGCAGAGTGGTCCAGTTTTTTGGACTCTTTGTCTGGAGGTCTATCAGTGTCTCCTGAATTGCTCCAGCGCCGAAACACAGATTCGGTCCCCAACCCCTCAGCCGAATGGTGCTCTGTGAACCCAGAAAGGGAGCCAATGGGAACCGCATACTTGTGGGCCATCTGGGCCGATGGTGTGGGGCAGGAGGCAGGGTGCTGCAAAAGCTAACAATGGTTTCGGCCACTGGGAAAGCCTCTCTTTTTCCAGAATGTCTGTCTGGATATCGAGCCCGTTTCTGAACAGACTCCAAAGGCATCCCTGTGGACTCGGAGATGAGATGGAGAATGCCCATGAAGGACGTGGGACCTTACTCCATCGAGAGACCCTCAAGCGAAACCTCATTGAATGGACGAGAGTGCAAAGAGGAGTCCTCGAACTCTGAACAGATCGGCCAACCACCTAAGTCACCTTCAAGCCGCTGTGGACGGCTGGGAGTGAGGGTGACCGACAGCCTATGTGGGAGGCCCTTAACAGGCAGATACTCCTTGACAGGAGCCCTGGAGGTAGGCTGTTTAGGTGGCGGCTCCACCACAATCGATGGAGAGACTGGTTTTGGCTGAGCTGGGAGGGCCTTCACTGGCTCTGCGGGTGGAGGGATGATGTCGCCTGGCTCCGGAGGAATCGGCGTCAGCCTAGAGGGCAACAGCCATGTGACGGCCATGGAAAGCTGAGCTCGACTTCGACTTCGGCTACCGCCTTGAATGCCGAGAATGGTGTTTGTGAGTTCTCCTTGACTTGTCGGTCAAGGTTGACCAAAACCTAGACCTCAACCATTGTGTGGACCAAGGGGGTGCTCAGAAGGAGCCAGGGAGACCACGGGGTCCTCCAGGTCAGGGACAGGGATCGTGAAGAGGTTCCCATCCGGTTGGGTTTCCTCCCTGTAGGTCCAGTCATGACCAGAGTACTGAACAAGGAATTATCGGCCTCATCCAGCGACAATGGGTCAATGGAGTCAATAATAATTTCGAACAGGCCATCGTCCCGCATCTTAGCCAGCTGGCCTGACGGGGCACCATGAAGCCAGCGACCAAGGCCGCAATTTCGACTGAAGTCGAAATGGGAGATTCCTGGAAACAAGACCTCTCTCGATCCAAGAACGATGTTGACTAAACTTCTCCCTCTCTCTCGACTCACTGGATTTCTTTTTACAGGAATGGGAGCTGTGCAAAGTCAACAGGCCCTCCCTCTTGGTCGGGAGTGACTGGCACAACTCCTTGAAGGAGCCTGTAAAGGTAGAGCCCAGTTTGAGTGGTATGAAGACCGATGCAGAACAGAACTGACCAGCAGCCCAAGCCTCCTCCTCGAAAGACTTAATTTGCTTGAGTTGGTCAGCGGACCCCGCAGCCGCAGACCACCCAATGGGCCTCTTTAGATTTGACTGGCTGGTTCCGTTTCTCCAGTCAGCTGAACTGTAATCGTACAGGCGACCATGTCCAACACATTCGTGGAATGAGCATGCAGTCGCAGGCCTGGGTATCGTGGATGTGGCCCAGGCACAGACGACATGGTATGTGGGTTAGTGCAAGACATCTTCTGCCCACAGGGGCACCCACAGGAACCCAGGCAAGGACTTGCTTCCATTGCGGTCGTGATCGAAAAATGATGTGGTGAAATTCTAACAAGTTTAAGTTTTGGTAAGTAATCCGAAGATTTAAGTGCCAGGGCCTACTTAACGCGGGAGTGATAAGGAGGGAACCTGAATCTTCCAGCTGAAAGGAAGATCTAGCATCAAGGGGCGGAGCTGAGGGATATACCACCCGGGTGGGTGGAAGGAGCCAGCTTTTAGACCTTCCAGCAAGATATTTAAAGGGAAAGGGCATGCCAAGAAGTGTGGATAAGAACAACATATCCACATCCCTAGAACTTAGGATTTGTGCACTAAGACACCCTGTCTTTGTGAAAAATCAAATAAGGCTCCTCAAACCAGAGGGCCTGAATCTCTGAAATTCTTCAAGCAGAAGTAATGACAACTAAAAATAATGCTTTCCAAGAGAGAAAACGAAGCTCGCATGTGGCAATTGACTCAAAAGGGGACAGGGTCAATTTCTCCAAAACAAATTTAAATCCCAAGCCAGGACGGGAGAACGGATCAGGGGTTTCAGATGCAGGATGCCCCTTAAAATGGTATGGAAAACATCCAGCTGAGCAATCATGCAGTCCCCCATAGGCTCATGAAAGGCAGAACTAGCCGAAAAGTATAACTTGAAGGAGGAGTACTGGAGACCTGAGTCTGACAGAGAGATCAGATTGTCCAGGAAGTGGTTCACCAGGCAGATGAAAGGGTCCAGATTATGTTTGGCAGCCCAGATGGCAAACCGCTTCCAGTTCATGACATATGTTGCTCAATTGGAAGGTTTCCGGTCGGCCACCAGGATGTCCGCCACACTGTTAGAGACCCAAAATCTGACGATGGCTATGTCCTCAAGAGCCAAGCATGCAGATGGAGGGACCGGAGGCTGGGATGGCCAGAGTCCCTTTATCCTGAGTCAGCAGATTCCTGCAGAGGGGGGGAGAGGGACTGGAGGTTCCACTGCCAGCTGGTGCAGAGGCCAGAATGGAGCAACCAGAAGTATGCTGGCCCCCTCCATCTGCAGTTTGATTAACACCCGCTGCATGAGAGGAAACAGAGGGACAGCATAAAGGAATCTCCGCTCCAGGAGAGGGACATCGTGTCTCACCAGAAAACTCCAGGCCCTGGATCTAGCGAGCAAAACTTGGGCAGTTTTGCGCTGAGTGGTGACGCAAAAAGGTCCAACTCTGAACGACCCCATTTGTCGAACAACTCTTCTGCGATGGAGGAGAGAAACTATCATTCATACATGCTGGACCAAGTTTGGCTGAGGCTGTCTGCCTGAGTGTTTAACACACCTGGCATTTGGACTGTCAAGAGTGTCAGACCATGGTCCAGTGCCCAGTACCACACTCTCATGGCCTCCCTTCATAGTGGGTAGGAATTAGTTCCCCCGCTTGTTGATGTAGTACACTACACTGAGTTTATCTGACTGCACTAGCAGCTGACCCAGAGCAACGTCTTCCAGAAAGGCCTGCATGGCTTACAGAACAACCCTCATCTCCAGGACACTGATGTGCAGGGAGGATTCTATCTGGGACCATGAGCCCTGGGTTTGAAATGGGCCCAGGTGTGCTCCCCAGCCCAGACCAGATGCATCCATGGTGAGAATCTGTTGTAGGTGGTGGAATGGGACACATTGCAACGGGTCGAAGGGGTTCATCCACCACTGCAGCACCTTGCAAACTGGGAAGAGACCAGGACTGGGCGATCTAACTCGTCTGTGTACTGGTCCCACTGAACCCTGAAGGTCCACTGAACAATGCACATGTGGAGTCTGGCCAGTGGAACAGTGGGTATGGCAGCTGCCATAAGTCCAGCTGTCTCAGGTACACTCTGGGAGGAACATAGAGGCTTTGAATGACTTCCTGAGCCTGGGTTATAAGGCACTCTGCCCTGTTCTTGGGCAGGAAGGCCTTCCCTTGTGCCTGGTCTAGAACTGCCCCTACTGTATATACTCCAGCCTTTGGGACAGCACTAGAACCAACTTGGGCAGACTGACTAGGATACCCAGGGAGAGAAATAACTGGAGAGTCCTCTTCAGCATCGACAGGAGCTGTTACCTGGATGAGACCTTTAGAAGTCAATCATCCAGATAAGGGAAAACATAGAATCCCTTCCTTCTGAGAGCTGCTGCCACTGCTGCTAAGCATTTGGTAAAGACCAGCGGTGCAGAAGATAAGCCAAAGGGCAGCACTCTTAACTGATAATGCTCACCCTGAAATGCTAAACGGAGGAACCTCCTGTGGGGAGGAAAGACCAATATGTGCAGGTAAGCATCCTGCACGTCCAGGGAACATAGTCAATCACCCGTCTTGAGGAGGGGCAGCAGGCCTGGCAAAGTTACCATCTGAAACTTCATGTACTGGATATAGACAGGTCCTTTAGATCCAGAATGGGCCTCAAATCCTCTGTCTTTCTGGGGACCAGGAAAAACCTAGAATAAAACAGTACAGTTACATAAGAACTTACTGTAACAGTAGCTCTTCGAGAGGAGCTCTTGCAGCAGGCTATTACAATTAAGATTATGCCGCAGGCACTAGGACCCTCCGGAAAACTTTTCAGCCAGCAATATCCAGCAGGGACTGCTCCCGACATCGGCTCCACCCCAGAGTCAGCTCTGGTACAAAAGGGGGTGGACGCAGTTCCACCCCAGTTCCCCCGCCAAGTTCCGAGAACGAGTCCTGACAGGAGAATGCAGTGAAGCATGAAGATGGAATTCTGCACACCTCAGAGAGGGAAGGAGAATGGGAAAGGAACACCTGCTGCAAGAGCTCCTCTCGAAGATCTATTGTTACGGTAAGTTCTTACGTAACTGTACTATCTTACTTCGAGTGGGTGCTCTTGCAGCAGGCTATTACAATTAGGACTGAATCCCAAGCAGTCCCTCATCAAGGAGGTAATCGACCCCAGGAGGTGGAGATAAAGCTGAACATAGAAGCTCAAGACAGTAGTCCCTGAAGGACTGCTAGGCTGAAGCCTGCACGGCATCTAGAGGCAATGTCCAAGCTGTAGTGCTTTACGAAAGTATGCACTGAATTCCAGGTAGCGGCCACGCAAATATCCTTAATGGACACATTCCTCAGCGTGGCAAAGGAAGCAGACACTCCCCTGGTGGAGTGACTCCTAACTGGGCCTGGAAGAGGCTTGTTGTGCTTTTCATAGCAGAAGGAGACACTGGACAATCCATTTAGAAATGGTCTGCTTGGACACCGGTCTACCCAAGTGTTGTGGCGCAAAGGCCACAAACAGTTGCTCCGATTTACGGTGATCAGCCGTACGCTCAAGGTAATACCTAAGAATCCTGTGAACGTCCAAAGTGTGAAGGAGAGCTTCCCCTCTGTTAGAGGACGAAGGAAAATAAATTGGAAGGTCAACTGACAGGTTGAGGGTCAACTCCGAGACCACTTTCAGAAGAAACTTAGGGTTCATCCTCAGGGAAACCCTTTCCCTGTGAAAAATTAAGTACGGCTCTTTACACGTCAGAGCCTGAAGCTCGGAAACCCTTCAAGCTGAAGTAATGGCAACCAAAAAAACAAACCTTCCAAGAAAGATATCACAGCTCACAATCCACTGCAGGTTCAAACAGGGGAACAGTAAGCTCCTCCAACACAAAAAGGAGGTCCCAGGGTGGGATAGGATCCCAGATGGGAGGTCTCATGTGAAGAATCCCCCTTAAAAAGGTGCGTGCCACGTCCAATTGGGCTAAGGTTCTGTCACCCGAAAGGGCGTGATAAGCCGAAATGGCCCACATGTGCACAGTTATGGAGGAGTAGCTCAAGCCTTGCTGATATAAGGAGAGGAGATACTGAAGAGCCGAGTTCACTGGATAGGTAACGGGATCCAGATGGTGAGACGAGGCCCACAAGCAAAACCGCTTCCATTTCATGGCGTATGTGGAGTGCGTGAAGGGCTTCCTCGCCTACACAAGAACATCTGCCACCTCTGGCGATACCCCGTACCTGTATTTTGCTACGTCTGAAGGAGCCAAGCATAAAGATGCAATGATCGGAGATCAGGATGAACCAGTGAGCTCTGATCCTGGGACAGCAACTGCGAGCATATTGGTAGCGGAACTGGAGGTTCCATGGAAAGCCACTGAAGTAGCGGGAACCAAATCTGCCGAAGCCACAGCGGGGCGATCAAAATCATTCGCACCCCCTCAGCCTGTAACTTCAACAGAACCCTCAGGATGAGAGGAAAGGGAAGGAAGGCAAAGAGAAACCTCCCTGCCCAGCATAGGGACAACACGTCTGGCCAGAAAACACCAGGCGTGGGTTCTCGTGAACAAAAAAGTGGCAGTTTGGCATTGTGTGGTGATGAAAACAGGTCCAGATCTGGACGACCCCATCTGATGAAAGTACAGTTACGTAAGAACTTACCGTAACAGTAGATCTTCAAGAGGAGCTCTTGCAGCAGGCTATTACAATCAGGATTATGCCGCAGGCATTAGGACCCTCCGGTGAAACTTCTGCCAGCAATACACAGCAGGGACTGCCCCCGACGCTGGCCCCGCCCCGACGTCGGTCAGGGTACAAGAGGGGGCGGACCCAGCTCCACCTCAGTTCTCCCGCCAAGACCCAGAAGAAGGCCTGACAAGAGAAGGAGACGAAGCCTACCATGAAGAGAATTGGAGAAGAAAAACGAAAATGGATCTGCACACCTCGAGGTGGAAGGAGGGTGGGAAGTAGCGCCTGCTGCAAGAGCTCCTCTCGAAGACCTTCTGTTACGGTAAGTTCTTACATAACTGTACTATCTTACTTCGAGTGGGAGCTCTTGCAGCAGGCTATTACAATCAGGACTGAGTCCCAAGCAGTCCCACAACAAGGAGGTAGACAACCCCAGGAGGTAGAATATGCTGACTCCAGAGGCCTTAGGACAAAAGCCCTTGTAGTACGGCTAGGCCTGACGCAGGTATGCACTGAGTTCCAGGTTGCGGCCGCACAAATGTCCTTTATGGCGACATTTCGCAGGGCGGCGAAAGAAACTGACACTCCTCTGGTGGAGTGACCCCTAACCGGGCCCAGCAGGGGTTTATTGTGATGCTCGTAGCAAAACGAGACACAGCGAACTATCCATTTAGAGATAGTTTGCTTGGACACCGGTTGACCCAAGCAATGTGGTGCAAAAGCCACAAAGAGCTGCTCCGATTTACGGTGCTGAACCGTTCTTTTGAGGTAATATCTCAAAGTCCTGTGGACATCCAATGTGTGGAGGAGAGCCTCCCCTCTATTGGAAGGGGAAGGAAAATAAACAGGAAGGTCAACCGACTGGTTGAGGGTCAATTCTGAGACCACTTTCGGAAGAAACATAGGATTTGTTCTGAGGGAAGCCCTTTCCCTGTGGAAAACCAAATAGGGCTCTTTACACATTAGAGCCTGAAGCTCGGAAACCCTTCAAGCTGAAGTAACAGCAGCCAAAAAACAAACCTTCCAAGAAAGGTAACGCAGCTCGCAATCCACTGCTGGTTCAAAAGGAGGGAGGGTGAGTTTCTCCAACACAAAAAGGAGGTCCCAGGGTGGGACAGGGTCCCAAATGGGAAGTCTCATATGTAGAATTCCCCAAAGAAAGGTGAGGGCTACATCCAGTTGTGCTAATGCTCTATCTCCCACGAGAGCATGATAGGCGGAGATTGCCCACATGTGCACCTTGATAGAGGAGTAACTCATACCCTTATCATACAACCAGAGGAGATACTGTAAAGCTGAGTTCACAGGGCAGGTGACGGGATCCAAACGTGGCGGCAATGCCCAAAGACAGAAACGCTTCCACTTCATAGCGTAGGTGGAGCGAGTAGAGGGCTTTCTTGCTGACACTAGGACTGCCGCCACTTCCGGGGAAACCCCGTATCTATGTTGAGCTACGTCTGAAGAAGCCAAGCATGTAAGTGTAAGGATCGAAGATCCGGATGGACCAGCGACCCTTGGTCCTGGGACAGTAACTGCGAGCATATGGGCAGCGGAATTGGAGGTTCCATTGACAACCGCTGCAGTAGTGGGAACCAAATCTGCCGAGGCCATTTGAGGGCCACTAGGATCATTCGGGCCCCTTCTGCCTGTAACTTGAGCAGCACTCTCTGAATAGGAGGGAAGGGTGGAAAGGCATAGAGAAACCTCCCTGCCCAGCAAAGGGATAACGAGTCTGGCCAGAGAACTCTAGGCGCGTGCTCTCGCGAGCAGAACGTTGGCAGTTTGGCGTTGCGTGGTGATGCAAAGAGGTCCAGCTCTGGAAGAACCCACCTGTCGAAGAGCTGGTCCACCATGGACTGTAGCAGCTCCCACTCATGCGCTCTGGAATGCGACCTGCTGAGGCTGTCGGCCAGATCGTTTAGGATGCCTGGAACGTGCACTGAGGACAGCAGGATGCCCCGCTCCAGCGCCCAGTACCAGACTCTCATCGCCTCCCTGCAAAGAGGATATGAATTGAGTGCCCCCTTGTTTGTTGTTGTAAAAGATGACTGCCATCTTGTCTGTCTGAACTAAAAGAGAGCCTGGCACCAAGTTCTCTTGAAAAGCCTGGAAGGCGTGAAGGGCCGCTCGCATTTCCAGCACATTGCTGTGAAGGGACTGCTCCTTGGGTGATCAAACCCCTTGCATTCGACATGCACCCAGATGCACCCCCCCACCCCAGGTCTTAGGTATCTGTTGTCAGAGTTTGACCTGGTGGCTCCGGACGAAAGCTGACCCCTTTCTCCAGATTGCTGGGGTCCATCCACCAAAGCAGAGTTCTCCTGATTGGCTCTGAGATCTTGACCGGGGAGTCTAGATCATCGTGGCTTTGGTCCCACTCCACCCTGAGCATCTACTGCGGGACTCTCATGTGGAGGCGGGCCAAGTGAGTGACAGAAATGGCCACCGCCATGTGCCCCAGTAAACTGAGGAAGTTCCGAGCCAGAACTCGAGGAGTTATGGACATCCATTCTGCCATCTCTTGCAAGCGAACTCCCCTGTCCTAGGGGAGGAAGACCATGCCCTGGGTGGAATCCAGGATCGCTCCTATGAAGGTGAGCTTTTGGCTGGGCTCCGGGGATGATTTTCGTAAGTTCAGGGTGATCTCCAGCTCTCGGAACAGAGTATAAGTGTCTTCGAGAGCTGGTAAAAGGCTTACTCTTGACGGGGCTGTAAGCAGCCAAGCGTCTAGGTAGGGGAACACATAGTGCCCCATACACCTTATAGGCGCAGCCACCACTGCTAGGCATTTGGTGAAGACTCGTGGAGTGGAAGAGATGCTGAACGGAAGCACTCGAAATTGAAAGTGCTCCCCTTGGAAGTGGAACCTCAGAAACTTTCTGTGGGGAGGATAGACCCCAATATGCATATAAGCATCTTGCATGTCGAGAGAACAGAACCAGTCCCCTTGGTGCAGCAAGGGAAGGATTCCTTGAAGAGTCACCATCCTGAACCTTTTGTACTAGATAAAGAGGATTAGAAGACTGAGGTCCAAAATGGGACGGAGGTCCTGAGTCTTTTTTGGGACCAGAAAGATGTGGGAATAAAACCCCTGCCCTTGCTCATGCAAGGGGAACCCTCTCTATTGCTCTTTTCTGCAAGAGGGTCTGTATCTCTCCTTCTATTAGTGGGATGTGAGAAGGAGGATAACGGGAGAGCTTTGGTGGAGTATGCAGTGGAAACTCTGTGAACTCCAGCGTGTGTCCTCTCCTTATGATATCCAAGACCCACTGGTCTGCGGTGATTGACTTCCACCCTTTGAAATGAAGGGAGAAGCGGCCCCCAACCAGCTCCCCTGGATCTTCCCACGGAAGGGGGGGCGGAAGGGAGTCACTGGGCAGAGCCAGAAGTGGGGGGGTGAGAGAGAGGCCTGGGAGGACTTGGGCCCATGGGCAGGAGGTCCATCAGAATGCTGATTTCCAGATCTCCTGCGAAAGCCTCCTCTCTGCCCCTGTTGGTTGCCACAGGCTGGACCTTGACTGCCTGAGGACTTATGAAAAGGCTGTCTACAGTGCTGTCATCGCTGGTCACCACAGTACATCTGGCAGACTGACCAGATCGACTTGCCCGACTCCTGGAGGCGGGAGATCAAGGCCTCCGTCTCCTACCCAAAGAAGCAAGGTACCCTGGAAGAGCAGATCCTTGATACCGGCCTGCAGATCCTGGTGAAAGCCCGAGACTCTCAACCAGGCATGGCACTGGAGGCACACCCCAGAAGCGGCTGCCCTGGCTGCCGTGTCTGCAGTGTCATACGAGGCCCTCAGTACATGGGAGCCTACGTTTGAGCCTGACTGGAGGAGGGCCAGGAGCTCTGCCTTTTGGTCAGAGTCTGGCATGGTTTTCACCAGCTCTAGTCCCCTTTCCCACATCGCATTCTGGTACTGTACCATATGCGTTAGGAAATTGAGGGAATGGATGGAACAGGTGGAGGCAGCACATACTTTCTTTCCCACCTGGTCCAGGTAGCGAGACTCCGGGTCGGAAGGCTGGGAGCTGAGGTGCTTCAGTTGCCGAGACTTGTCATGGGCAGCCGTGATCACCGAAGAATTGGCCTGAGGGTGTTCTGCTAGAAAAGGTTCTGCCCTTGGGGCCTTTTACAACCTGTCCGACTTTTTTGGAACTGCCAGGATTGAGGCCGGATGCATCCAGGTGGTTCTGGTAAGGTCCTGGAATGTATCGACTAAAGGAGGGATAACCAGAGGCTTTGTCTCCTTTTGCCTCAGGTACTTGGCCAATCTCCGGAGTTCCGGATCCAGGTCCTCCGTGTCCCACTCATTGGAGGCCTGGATGTGCCTCATGACATCCATAAAAGTAGGATCATCCGGAGGCTAGTGAGGCTGGTCCTTCTCTCCCGGGAAGCGCTTGAGGCTGAGAGAGGAAGAAGAGGTAGATGTTGGTGAGGAGGATCGACTATCCGACTTGGAGTAGTCTGACCCCATCCTATGACCATGCCTTCGCTGACGTCGGTAGCTAGGAGACCGACTCCGGTCCCTGGACCGGCGACGGAGCAATGACCGACGTCGGGAGCGTTCTCGCCTGGAGCGAGAAGGGCTCCTGGAGCGTGACCTAGACCGACGTTGGTCACCTGAGTCCTGGAAGTGACGTCGGTGGTCCTGAGACCTTGTGCGGGAACGAGCCATGGAGGGAGGTGAAGGCTGGCGCTCCGGTGACTTTCTCGGGGAAGACTCACCTCCCGGCTGTGGTTTTTCCGCAGGGTCTGGTACCAGTGCCTGGGCCGGCGACGGGGAGGACCACTTGTGGACCTGCCCTAACCAAAAGGAGAAAAGATCCTTGAGCTCATCCTTGGTGAATATTTCAGCCATTCGTTTCAGGAAGGAAGTCTCCGGAACGTCGGGGCATGAAGGAGAGCTCTCCTGAGGGCCCGGAGGGAGGAGGACTTGGGTGACAGGGACGTCGGTTCCTCCACGACTGTCCAGCGTCCCGCCCTTCAACCTGGGTCCGGTGTAGGGACCCGACGAGGGGTGACGCCGGGGGGCACCGGAGAGTACTTGGTCTCCGGAGGTGCGCCATGAGCAGGCGGCGTCAGTGCCTTAGCAGGTGGGGCCAAAGCAGGCACCTCTAAGGGCTTAGTGATGACCCTTAGCGGGGTCACCTTTAGCTTGGCCGGCTTCTCCCCCGACGGGCCGGCCTTAGCCTGAGGAGTCTTCGGAGGATCTCCAGAACCCGAGGGACAGGCCTTTTTAAGAGATGGCCGCGAGTGCGACCATGACCGGGACCAGTGATGGGACCAACTACGGACCTTGCTGTGGCACTTTTTCTCCTTCCGCTTCCCCTCCGAGGAGTGCAGATCCATCTTCTGCTCCAGCAGGTAGGCCTTAAGGGCCTTCAGGTGGCGGATGTGGGTCCGGCTGGTAAAGGCCTGGCAATCTGTGCAGTTGGCGGTGTCATGGTCCGGGCCTAGACAAAAAAAATGCACCGCTGATAGCCGTCTTTTGCTGGGATCTGCCTCCCACAGTCACACTTGTTTAAGTGTTCAGGAGATGCCGACGCCCGAGAAGACATCGATCTCGGCCGAGAAACGGCTGACGTTGGACTAGGTAAACGGAGCTGAGAGCGAGGAAAACAATGCTCTAAAGGCGGAAAAAACAACCGATGGGCAGCGGACTGACATCAGGTACCTGAGGACGAGAAAACCCGTCAAAAATTTGAAGAAATAATGTTGATTGTAGAACAAATCTACGAAGATCTTTAGCTGCAACTGCAAGCAGAAACTGTTCCTTCTACTTCACGTGCAGGACGCGGCGGTAAAGAACTGAGGTGGAGCTGGGTCCACCCCTCTTGTACCCTGACCGACGTCAAGGGCCGGCATTGGGGGCCTGTCCCTGCGTGTGTATTGCTGGCAGAAGTTTCACCGAGGGTCCTAGTGCCTGCGGCATAGTCCTGATTGTAATAGCCTGCTGCAAGAGCTCCCACTCGAAGTAAGATCAGCTGGTCCGCTACTGACTGCAGTAGCTCCCACTCATGTGCCTTAGATCGAGATCTGCTGAGACTATCAGCCAAGTCGTTGAGGATGCCCGGAACGTGCACCTCGGAGAGAATGATGTGCCGCTCCAGCGCCCAATACCAGACTCGCATTGCCTCCCTGTACAGGAGGTAGGAATGAACTCCCCCTTGCTTGTTGATGTAGAAGATGACCGCCATGTTTGTCTGAATCAGAAGACAGCCTGGCACAAGGTCCTCCTGGAAGGCATGTAGCACACTGAGGACTGCTTGCATCTCCAGGACATTGATGTGGAGTTCACGCTCCTCGGTGGTCCAAACGCCTTGTGTTTGGTGGGCCCCTAAGTGCGCTCCCCCACCCCAAATCCGAGGCATCTGTCGTAAGGGTCTGATTTGGGGGCTCCGGATGGAAGGGGACCTCTTGTTCCAAACTGAGTGGATCCATCCACCAAAGAAGTGTTCTTACTGGCTCTGTGATTCTGACCCTGTGGTCGAGAACGTCTGAGCACTGATCCCACTGCACCCTGAGCATCCATTGTGGGATTCTCATGTGGAGGCGGACCAGAGGAGTAAATGGAATGGCCGCCGCCATGTGCCCCAGAAGTCTGAGGAAGGTCCTTGCTGAGACCTGAGGAGTTACTAGTACCGATCCGGCTATCTCCTGCAGGCGATCGCCCCTCTCTGGGGGTAGAAAAGCCAGCCCAGGACTGAATCCAGGACTGCTCTGATAAAGATGAGTCTTTGGCTGGGTTCTGGGGAAGACTTTGGAAGGTTCAAGGTGATCCCTAAGTCTTGGAAGAGTATATAAGTGTCTCCGAGAGCTTAAAACTGGCATGACCTTGACGGGGCCACTAGCAACCAATCATCCAGGTAAGGGAAGACATAATGCCCCTGACACCTTAGAGCCACAGCCACCACTGCCAAACACTTTGTGAAGACTCGAGGAGCAGAAGAGAGGCCGAACAGAAGAACTCGAAACTGATAATGCTCCCCCTGGAAGTAGAACCTCAGGAACTTCCTGTGAGGGGGAAGACCCCGATATGCATATATGCATCTTGCATGTCCAGGGAACAGAGCCAGTCCCCTTGGCGCAGCAGAGGAAGAAGATCTGGAAGGGTCACCATCTGGAACCTTTTGTACTCAATATAAAGATTTAGTGAGCTTAGGTCCAGAATGGGACGAAGGTCCTGGGTCTTTTTTGGAACCAGAAAAAAGTGGGAGTAATACCGTTTTCCCCGATGTCTTAGGGGGACTGGTTCTATCGCCCTTTTTTGCAAAAGAGCCTGCACCTCTCCTTCTATAAGAAGAATATGGGAGGGAGAATATCTGGAGAACATTGGTGGAGTGTCTGGAGGAATCTCCATGAACTCTAAGGTGTGTCCTCTCCTTATGACATCTAGGACCCATTTGTCCGAAGTTATTGAGCTCTATCTCTGAAAGTACAGAGAGAAGTGACCCCCTACCACCTCCCCTGGTACCTCCGCCGAAGGAGGGAGGGTCAGAAGGGAGTCATTGGGCACAGCCAGGGGTGGGCAGACAGGCCTGGGAGGACCTGGGGCCAAGGGAAGGAGCACCTCCAGGCTGCTGGTTGCTGGCTCTCCCCCGAAAGCCTCCTCTATGGCCCTATTGGTTACCACGGGTCTGACCACCTGAGGGATTCCAAAATGGCCATTTTGGCTGTCTCCGCAGGTCTCCATGGTACATTTGACAGACAGACCAGATGGATTTACCTGACTCTTGGAGGCGAGAGATCAAAGACTCCATCTCCGGCCCAAACAACATGGAACCCTGGAATCGTAAGTCCTGGATTGCAAATCCTGATGAAAGCCCGAGACCCTCAACCAGGAATGGTGCCTGAGGCAGACACCTGATGCTGCTGCTCTTGCTGCCATATCCGCAGTGTCATACGAGGCAGGCAAAACATGTGTGCCTACGTCCGAGCCCGATTTGAGAAGGTCCAGGATCTCCGTTTTCTTCTCGGAGTCTGGCAAGGCATTAACCAGCTCTTGTCCCCACTCCCATAACGCGTTCTGCTACTGGACCATGTGCATAAGAAATTCAGGGACCTAACTGAACAGGTGGAGGCAGAATAGACTTTTTGCCCACCTGGTTCAAATAGCGGGATTCCGGGTCGGGAGGCTGTGAGCTGAGATGTTTAGGCTGCTTAGATTTGTCGTGAGCAGCCGTAATAACTGAAGATTCCACCTGAGGATGTTCAGCCAAGAATGGTTCATCCTTCAGGGCTCTATACAGCCTGTCCGATTTTTTCGGAACTGCCATGACTGAAGTCGGATGCTTCCAGGTTACTCTGGTGAGGTCTTAGAAAGTGTCCACTAAAGGAGGAACAACCAAGGGTTTGGGCTCCTTTTGCCTCAGATACTTGGCCAATCATTGGCATTCCGGATCCAGGTCCTCCGTGTCCCATTCATTGGAGACCTGGCTGTGCCTCATGACGTCCATGAAAGTGGGATCGTCAGGAGGTGAGTGGGGCTGGTCCTTCTCTCCCGGGGAACCCCCAATTCCCAAAAAGGAAGAGGTAGAAGATGAAAAGGAAGAGGAGGAATGGCCACTGGGTGATGAGTAGCCAGACCTGTCCTTATGGCCAGCCTCACGCGAGCGTCGGTGGCTCAGGGGACCGAAGTCGGGAGCGGTCCCATCTAGTAGAATGGGAACATCTCCTGTTATAAGACTTGACCTGGCATCGGCTACCTGATCTGGTAGAGCGCCGGTGTCGGTCTACGGACCGTGATCGGGAATGAGGCTTTGGAGGAGGAGGTGTAGGCCGCAGCCTCTCGGGTGAATAAGCACCTCCTGGCTGTGGTTCACCTGAAGGGTCTGAACCTGCCCCCAGCAGAAGGAAAACAGATCCTTGAGCTCGTCCTTCGAAAAAACAGAAGTCGCCTTCCCTGGAAAGGGAGTCTCTGGGTCAACCTTAGAAGGAGATCCTAGTTCTGAGCCCCAGGGGGAGGAGGACTTTGGGGATGGTGACAGCCCCTTCGCTGGCTGCGTCTGGATCCGTCGTCCCATCACCCGGTGTCGGTAAGGGGACCGACAACAGGGTCTCGACCGGGGGCGCGGGAGTGTCCTTGGACTCCGAGGTCACGCTCTTGACAGGCGACACCGGGACCTTGGAAGGTGGGGCTGAAGCTTGCGCTGCCGAGGACTTCACGGTGACCCTTAATGGAGTCACCTTAGGCTTCACTGGCCTCTCCCGGTCCAGCTGTGTCTTTGCCTTGGATGCTCACCTGAGCTCGTCGACCCACGGGCTGTCTTGGGAGAAGGCCGCGAATGGGAGTGAGACCGGGACCTGGACCGATGCCGGGACCGACTACGTTCCATTTCATGGGGCCACTTGGATTTGTCCTTTTCTTTTTTCTTCTGCTTCTTCCCTGAGGTGTGCAAATCCATTTTCTGCTCCAGCAGATGCGCTTTAAGGGCCTTCAAGCAGCGGATCTGAGTCCGGCTGGTGAATTTCTTATAGGCGAACAGGCGATGGTGTGATGCTCAGGCCCAGGCAGAAACGCACTGCTGATGGCCGCTTTAGACGGGATCTGGCGGCCGCAACTGCACTTATTAACATGAGGTCCCGACGAGACCGATGACGGCGAAGACATACGTCGGTACGGTGAAACCGTCGAAAAACTGTGGAGAAATACAACTTTTAGAGAAAAACCAAGGGTTTTTTAGCTGGGCTGGCAAGCCAAGATAAGCAGGTACACAGCGGGAAAAGAACTGGGGTGGAGCTGGGTCCGCCCCCTTTTGTACCAGAGCTGACGCCAGGGTGGAGCAGATGTCTGGGGCGGTCCCTGCTGGGTATTGCTGGCTGAGAAGTTTTCTGGAGGGTCCTACTGCCTGCTGCATAATCCTAATTGTAATAGCCTGCTGCAAGAGCTCCCACTCAAAGTAAGATCCCTTGTTTCTCTGGCACCTTGGCACTGGCTTGATGACTTGCTTGTGCAAAGGGGACTGTACCTCCCAGAGAATAGACAAGTGAGCTGGGTGGTAACTGGAGGGTGAGGGAGGGGATTCCGAAGGCTGCTCGATGAACTCCAGGGTGTGACCCCTTTCTATGATCTGCAAAATCCAGGCATCCGAAGTTATGGTTCTCCATTGATTCAGATGGAGAGAGAACCAACCTCCGACCACCACCTCTAGGCCAGGTACCAGAAGAGGGGGTTCTGGCAAGGAGTCAAGCAGAGGTGGATCCAGCTGAGGGGGCTGGTCCCTCACTTCTGGGATGCTTGGCCACAGCTCCAGTGTTGGAGATGGCAAGCAGGGCATCTAGGGCTCTATGCTTCCCTTGGGGGTGAGAGACTGCACTGGGTCTGTTGGTCGCTTTGCAAAAGGGGGAGCAGTGTCAATCTCTCGACTGAATATGGAAGAGAGAGTGGACAGACTTAAGTGCCCTGCATGAGGCCAGCAGATCAATAATAATATCCTGAACATCCGGACCAAACAGCTTAGTGCCATTGAAAGGGCATTAAGCACCTTCTGCTGAACATCAGCAGCAAAACCTGATACCCTCAATCGGGAATGTCTACATAAGCATATACCCATGGCAGCCGCCCTGGCAATAGTGTCAGCCATGTCATAGAGGGCCCTGAGGAGATGCTCGCTAATGTCCTCTGCTGCCTGAAGGCACTGGAGGAGCTTCTGATTCTGAGTGCCATCTGAGAGAGCCTGGGTGGCAGCCTTACCCTTCTTCCAGTTAGAATTTTGGTACTTCACCATGAGACAGGTAGTTTGCAATCCTCAAACCCAAGGTGGAGGAGGCATACACCCTCTTACCCCAGAGGTCAATTCTATGTAGTAGTAGTAGTACAAATTTATTTATACAGAAATTTTTGCCATTAGGGTTCAAAGAATCCCTATTTACAAGGCAATCCTGTGATTCTTTATCCGGAGGGAGGGAACTAAGGTGCTTGGTTGCCTTACACTATCATGGGCTGCATTAATAACCATTGAGTCTGTTTCAGGCTGGGAAGCAGGGGAAGCCCTTGGGGGCATGGTAAAGGTTTTCCACCCTGCAGGGCATAGCTGGCACTATGTCTGGTCTGTGCCAGGCTGGCGTGGCTGCATTCCTCAAGGCATGCAAGACTGGAGGAATGATTTTCGGGGGTGACCCTGGGATCTCCAGGAAGAACACCAGCTCTTTCCTGGTGACATCCTCTTCCTCAGTGTGGAAGCCCATAGCTGAGGACAGCTGCATCATCACATTGAAAAATGTGAGGTCCTCAGACCTAGGAGAATGCTTAATTGAGTCCTCTCTGACAGTGGAAGCAGTGGATCTGTCAGAGACCAGGATCTCTTCCTCTTCTTTCTCCTCATCATGAGGAGCAATGAGGTCTGGATGGTACTCCTCCTCCTCGACGTCAACCTTTTCCAGATCCAGGTCCAGCATTGGATGTCCTGACAAAGGCTTGTGGAGCTTCCTGCGAGCCGATGTGTAGGCATCAATAATGAAGCTGCCGCAATGGTGTCGGTGAGTTGGGCCTATATGTGTGCCCTTAGGCTGCTACACAATCACCAAAGTAAATTTTGTCAAAATGTCCTTTAGTTCAACATCTGTTGACAGAGGGGTTGACAGCATAGTTGCTGATGACCCACCTGCTGGGCCCTGTGAACCCAAAGAGCCTGTAGCACTGAAGGAAGAAGGATCAGGCCTTCATAGGAGGACTGTCAACGATGAACCTGTCATCAACGAAGGAGGGGCTGACGACCAGGTCAACAACTGACTGCCCTGAGAATCGGGTGGGGGTGCTGTCGGTATGGGTCTGGAGGGCCCAGAAACCTGGACAGCAGTTTTGCATGTCAGTGAAGCTGCAGCAGAGAAGGAGAAGAGGCTGTCAGGGAACAAGATCGCCACCAGGGGAAGCGGTCACGATCTAGGTATTTTTTATGTCTTTTCCCCAAGGATTTGACTTGGGCCTTAGAGGTCTGGGAGCTCGATGAACCCATTGGCGAAAGAGAGGCCGGGACCCCTGCCCGGAACTGGCTACCTGTTGATCCATCATGAAATTTTTAAGAGTCTTTCTGCATCGCCTGAGAGTTGTTTGGTTAATCTTCTGGCAGAGCTCACAGTCAGAAACTTCGTGGTCAGGCCCAAGACAGCAGACACCTCCTTTCCACAGTGGCAGTGATAGAAAAGAGAAGTCAAAGGATTAACTCTTGACAGAAACAAGTTGAAGGAATCTTTTCAATAAAAAAGATTCTGAATAATATCAGAAGAAAAAGATGTAGGCAAAAAGGCATGAATACTGCATCAGAGTTTCCACGGAAACCCATGCAAAACAGTAAATGGTGGGAAAGAACTGAGGAGAAAGCAGGGCCCCTGACTCCTTTACAGGGGTGGTGATGTCGATGGATGTCGACAATGTGGGCAGCCCCAGTTGTACTGCTGAAAATCTTCTGTGTGGATCCTGCTTCACTGATGGTGAAGTTCCTATGGTGTGACCTGATGACTGATACCCCCGAAGATCTTCAGATTCCAATTACAAATGTGAAAATGTTTTCTGTGAATTGTAATGTGCTGTTATGTTTCTTCTTTAAAATAAAAATTGTTAAAAAAAAAAAAACCTAAGGTCACCCAATCTACCAAGGCAGTTGCATCAGTTAGCCATCTCTGAGTGATGCACTTTTTGATGACTCCCATACATATCCCCAATAAGTACTTAAGGGTGGGATTTCTCTTATCCCTTGTGGATACAAAGTAAAAGGTATCATTTCTTTAGTGAGACTTACCTGTGGGGGGAAAAACTTCTCTTAGTGCCTCTTCTACATCCTTGGAGAAAGGGAAGAGTCGTGGGCATTCCCGCATTACGTGGTAATGTGAGGCCCTAGGCTGTCCACATTGTCTCCAGCAATGAGCTGTATGCACAGTACCTCTATGGATCTGAACTGGTATAATAAAAAATATTTTAAGACATTTCCAACGGAACTCTGTCCAAGCCACGGAAGAGGAAATTGTATGTGTGTTTTGATAGCTTATTTGTCACATGGTTTGTTCTAATGGATATCCTATTTCCTGCTCCCATAATTGAAATGCTCTCTAAGGTGGAAATGTACTTAATTCTTGAAGATACTGCATAATCCAGATATGAGGTGTGAAAGATCTTGTCCCTCTAATGCTCTCATCAAGATTTTAAATGTTGGATCTAGGACTTCTCTGGAGGAGCCTGGTGAGATAGGCCCTTACCTGAAAGTATCTGAACATATCACTGTTCAACAGTCCAAACTCTTGCCAGAGCATTTGGAATGACTTGACCTCATTTCCCTGTACCATTTGAAGAAGGAACCTTACCCCCATACAAAACCATATTTTGTATACTATATCAAGAGATGTTCAGGCAAAGTCGGCATACATTCGTGTAGGGAGAAGCCATAACATTTGTTGTGCTAATTCACTGTGTATCAATTTCTTCTATATTTGTAAAGGGATATAAACAAATGTAGAGCCACATTTATGGATCGTGTTAAGGCATTTGGTATTCAGCAGGCCTAATTCTATAGGTTGCATATGAACTAGTTCTCTCTCTCTAGTTGTGCCCATAGCTGGCCTGGTGGATTCTGGAACCAGCACATTATTGGTTGTAGCTGGGATCCGTCATAGTATAATCTCAGGTCTGGGAGGGCTAGTCTGTCCAGTCTTTTGGGTCTAGTGAGTGTTGTCAGAGCCATTCTGGGTCTCTGGCCTTGCCAGAGAAAGCAAGAGATCCATCTACCCCACTGCACCCAGGCTTGCTGAGGGATAGGGAGAGACAAATTTTGGAACAGGTAGAGGAACTTTGGAAGTACCAGCATTTTAATAGCTGCAACATGTCTCTCCAATGTCACAGGCATCACTGTCTATTTGTCTAGATCCCTTTGTAACTGAACCTGGAGAGGGCCATAGTTTGCTTCATTCAGTTGACAGACCGAGGGGGTGAGTATTATTCCCAAGTAAGTCATCTGTGAGAGACCCCAATGAAAGGGAAATTGAGTTCTTGAGTTCCTGACTCAATTATATTGAATAGTCAAGGCATCTGTCTTACTTTCATTAAGCTTGTATCCTAATAAGGTACCATACTGATTAAAAACTGCCCAGACAGCAGGGAGGTCAGTCTCTGGGTTTGACAGGAATAGCATTATGTCATTAGCGTACAGATCCAGTGTTCCAAGCCCTCCTTATTTATGTGGCCTGTAAGATGTGGAGGTAATCATATTGCCTGTGCTAGGGGCTCTATGTATAGGGCAAAAGAGCAGGAAGAGGGGCATCCCTTGTCTGGTTCCCCTGTAGCTGGAAGGGGAGGAAAGATGACCATTTGGTCTAATCTGTGCTACAGGATTATGGTAAATGCGGGTGATTAGGTCCCAAAGTTCCTTAGGGAAGCCAAATTGAGACTGGGTAGCATTTAAGAAAGCCCAGGAGATCCTGTCAAAGGCTTTTTTAGTGTCCAGGCATAGGGCCAGGAGAGGGAGATCTGTACTAGAGGCATGATGTAGAATTGATATGGGCCTTTTAGTACTATGTGTTGTTTGTCACTTTCTGATAAAACCTGTCTGGTCTGGGTGAATTATTCAGGGGGAAATATCATCCAGTTGTTTTGCAAGTATGGACATGAAAATGTTATAGTCTGTATTTAGGATTGAGATGGGTTGGTCCGATTCACATCTGTCTGGTGGTTTTCCAGTCTTTGGAATCACTGAAATTGTGGCACAACTTCAGGAAGGAGGAGGATTTTCACCCTCCATGATCCAGCTGGAAGCCCCTATGAGGAAGGGATCTCGTTCTAAAGAAAATTTCTTACAGAGCTTCGCGGTGTACTCATCCGGGTTAGGACATTTGTCCATTTTAAGGTGACCTATGGCCTCTTGGATTACTGATCTAGTAATGTGTCCCTGGATCAGTTATTGGGCTTGGGCATCTAATTTTGGGAAGTTTAGTGGTGCCAAGAAGGTACCGGGTCAATACAGCACAGACAAAGCCGAACATGGAATAATGCGCTGTAGGAAGTGCGAATGACTCTACAGTGACAAGGGTTGTTTCAGTGTGCGGTAAGAACCGCTACCCGTTACTGTAGGCTGCCATGACAGAACGTGAAGGACGCTAGCCGGGCGGTGCCTGGCTGAGCTGCTCCTGTGGAGTGGCTAGTGCACCTGCCTTCAGTGGCAGTAGGGACCTGGGGCTGCGGTTCAGTTCTGCCCAGGTCCCACTGTAATGCAGCTTTTTAAAAAACAAATCATTTTTTCCCTGCTCCATGGTTACCCCTTTCTCCGAAGTTCATGACCCCCCCCGGAGTTGATTATAATAAGTCTGTGGTGTGTGTGTGTGTGTATGTGGGGGGGTAAAAAGAAAGTTGTTTTTTTGAATGGCGTGCACTCTTGTTGTTTTGGTCAGGATTTTGTCCTGACACTGTCAGAGTGCACGCCATTGTGTCTGTGGCATTGTGTGTATGCGTGGTTTTATCCATGATATTATGACCCCATACCTACAAAGAAGGAAGCCAGCGCTTCTAATTGTGGGTTTGGGTCTGCAAAATATAGTTTCTTATAGTAGGCTGTCAACGCCTCTGCTATTCATCTGACATCTCTTTACACCAGTCCACTGTCAGGGTTCTGTATTTTGGAAATTGTGGCCCTCTGTCATTATCCTCTTACTCTGTGTGCCAAGAGCCTCGCCACTCTCATACCTCCATCATAATATTTCTGTCTTAGGTATCTAAGGACCATTTCCATTTGTTCTAAAACTAAATCATCTAATTGTTTCTTTATTTTATCTATCTGTGTGGTGTCTGCTAGCATTCCAAACTGTTGCTGATGCTGCAGAAAGAGGAGCGTGGATTTAAATCCTCCCAGTGGGCTTTCCTCTCTTTATTTCTCTGGACTGTACAGCTAATTAGTTGTCCCAAGTACTGCTTTAACCGTGTCCCACAAAATGGTAGGTTGTGTCTCAGGAGTGTTATTTGTGGCCACAATTTCTTTATGATTCTGGACCATGTCCAAGAATTCTTCATTTTTAAGTAATGAGAATCAAATCGCCAGTGCGTCCTTTTGTGGATTGAGCTCAGGTCTATTGCTGCAGTGATCAGGGCATGGTTCAAGAGGGAGATAGGTTCTGTCCCACAAGACTTGACCTTAGCCAGATCCTCCTGTTGTACAAATAAATAGTCTGACTATAGGTGTGATGTGGAGCTGAATACTGCGAGAACCTCTGCTGGCCCGGGTGGGTCTCCCTCCATACATCTGAACAGCCTATCGAAGAGGGATGTCTACAAAGGTATTTATGTGCTGCAGAAGAGTGGATTTGCCCTGATGTTCTTGTGTACCTCTTGTGATCCATAAGCAGGTTACAATCACCAACTAGAATAAAGTACTCCCCATACATTATCTGTCACCATGTTCAAAATGTGGCGAATAACCGGGGCATCTGATCTCGGGGGATATAGATATTAGCTAATGTAATGCAGGCCCCATCTATTCCACCCCTGGACTAATATGCCACAACCCTCCTTGTCCTTAACTACTTTCATCTCCTGAAAAGTTATGTGCCGAGTTATCAAGATGATCACTCCTCTTCGTTTACCTCACTTGTAAGATAATGAGTTAATGATGGAATAATCATATTTAGACAGTTTTGCTGACTCCTTCTGGTTAAGATGTGATTCTTGTATACAAACTATATCTGGTTTCTCCCTATGGAACAAGTGAAAACCTTGGGCCTCTTTATTGGATTATTAAATCCATTTACAGAGTAATTTTAACCTTAGATCCTGCCATTTTAGTTTATTTGTCCATTTCAGCTCAACTCTTCACTGAGCAGGGGCCCAGGCATTAAGCGGCTGCCTTGCAGGAAAACAAAGAGAACAATAAGAAGGCAGTGAGCATACCAGAAAGCTTATTTTGGTGTCATGACCGATAGCCCCCCTCTGTATATTCTTTTCATTTTGATCCCCTATGAGGTAGTTTGCAAATAGGTAACACACTAACAAGAACTTTAACAAACAATACAAACGATATACATAACAACAAACTTCATGTCTTCCTAGGTAGGGGCCCTATTTATAAGGGCCCTAGGACTAAGGAGGATCCGATGTGATTGTTCTTCTGAATCAGGAGGTAAGTGGGGTTTCAAGAACTGCAGCCTCCTGGAAGCAGCAAGTGCTCCGAAGTAAGAAGGGTGCAGTGAGTGTAGGGAGGGTAACCCCTCCAGTCTGCAGAGATAGAAGGGGGAGAGAGAGGAGTGGAAGGGGACAGGTACAGAATTTGACATTCCTTTTCCAGCAGTACCTATGCCCCAGCAGCATCCCCTATCTATATCTGTTTAAATATTCCCCCACAGCATGTGAGGAGGCAGGAATCGGTTGTCATTCAACTTTTTGTTTTAAAACTAAGGCAGACAGAGAGGCCCACAAGATGGGTATACAGATGGGGGTGTAACCAACTAGAAGTTAAGGTGTCATGAGTGGCCTGAAGTGGTATACAGCCTCCCCTGACTTTGAGGATTTTACATCTGTGCCCCAGGGGGGGTGCTTTTGTGAAACTCTGCTACAGCTTCCTTTTTATTGTATTATAACAATAACAATAATAATAATAATAATAACTTTATTTCACATATGCGCCTTTCAAGCCATCAAGGAACTTTACAAAAAGATAAAAGCAGCAATAATAAAATCAGCAGACAACAAATGCAATAATAGCTGTCTAAGGGTCATACTAATTCAGTGCCACTAAAGGCCTGACGCCATAAGAAGGTTTTCAACGCCTGTTTAAAACCTCCCACAGTCGTGCACTCCCGAAGCTGACGGGTAGAGACCTGAAGGAGGGGGCCACGGCACAAAATGCACGGCCCCCAAAGATTTCAATGATACCCTTGGAATCTCCGGGATCTCTTTGTCAACCGAACGGAGCTGTCGCATTGGGCGATAAGGCACAAGAAGCTCTTTCAGGTAGCCAGGGCCAAGTCCATGTAGGGCTTTATAAGTCAGTAAACCAACTTTAAAGGTGATCCGCCACCTAATTGGCAGCCAGTGCAGATCGCACAGCACAGGAGTAATATGGGAGGCTCGAGAAGACCCCAACAACAATCGTGTTGCAGCGTTCTGCAGGCAGCGGATATCAACCCCAGGTAGCCCTAAGTACAGGGAGTTGCAATAATCAAGGCGTGAGGTCACAAAGGCATGGACCAACGTAGGTAGATCTCCGGATGGAACAAGGTGCTTAATCCTGGAGATATTCCTAAAATGATAAAAGGAAGACTTGCCGACCGCCAACACCTGAGCTCGTAAAGTCAGCCCGTCAAGTACTATCACCAGGTTTCGCACCCATTCAGAGGAAGGGATCTGGGAGCCCTCAAGAAAAAGTCCAGAGGGCTGGCCAGCCCACAACCCCTCTATCCAGTGACTCGGGTCCACTACCATCACCTCGGTCTTTCCGGCCTTCAACTTTAACCAGCTCAAATTCATCCAATCCTGGATTTCAACAAGGCAGTTATTAAAGACTGAGATGGCTCTATCCTGGTCGGGAGCAAAAGACTGATAGAGCTGGGTATTATCAGCATAGCAGTGAAACCTCAGCCCATACCGTCTTACAATGTCTCCGAAGGGCAGCATATACACTGCAAACAACATGTGGGACAACACTGAACCCTAAGGTACCTACCCCACATGGCAGAGAGAATGGGTCTGAGGAGAAAAAAATTCCAGACACCACTCTCTGACTTCTGCCAGTAAGGAAGGATGTAAACCACCTGAACACCGCACCTGTCAGGCCACAGATGGGCCCCAGGTGCCCGAGCAGTACCCCATGGTCCACAGTGTCAAAGGCTGAAGAGAGAGATCAAGGAGCACCAAGACAAAACGGCTTCTCTGATCTCTCACCATCAGGAGATCATTAAGCACCTGAACCAGTGCCGTCTCGGTACTATACCTCTTTCAGAAACCGGACTGGAGAGGTTTGTAGATGTTATGGATGGTCAAGTGGTCCTCCAGCTGTACCGCTAGTACTTTCTCAATCAACTTCCCTATAAAGGGAAGGTTTGAGATTGGTCTGTAGTTGGCCAGAGAATCCGGGTCCAAAGCTTCTTTAGGAGAGGTGTTACCACCGCCTCCTTCAGAGAGCTTGAAACTCACCTGATTCCAGGAGCACCGGACTATCTGTGCCAGGACCGGCCGATAATATCACAACAACCTATAATCAAGGCAGTTGGGCCTGGATCCAAACTACAGCACGTAGGGTGCATACAGTGGACAATCTGCATGACATCCGGAAAACTCCGGCAGGACAAAGGTACTCCAGGAAGCTCGAGGTGAGGTGACCGAACACTGATCATCAGCAACCCCCACAGAGCGAGTCATGAGAATTTCTGACCTGATGTCGGCCACCTGATCTGGAAAGAATTGAGCAAGTTCATCGCACTCCACTTGCAAAAAAGGTCTTTGGAGCTGCAGACAGGTTGGGTTGCACAACCTATTAACAGTTCAGAAGAGCTGAGCTGGTCGATTCTGAGTTCAAGTTCAAGTTTATTGCAGGAAAGACTCCATTGAGCAAGCTCATTCACAAGGAGGTCCTGAGTCATAAGCATATACAATACATAATTACATAGATAGGAGATATACAGTGTAGGACAAAAGGTGGAGAATTATATACATTTAGGAGGTATATACAATGGACATTCTTGTACTATAATGCTGTACATTTCAGAGTTAGCCTAGTCCTAGGTTATGTAACGCTTTTCAGTTTATACCATGGAGGGCCAGTGGATACTTGGGGAGCTGTTTAGGCGTTGAAGTCTAGTTGCATCTACATATGTCTTTTATTTTAGAGAATGCTAATGTTTTGAAGGAGTTAGTTGATACAGTACTGGTTAGCTTCAGCATGGTTTGGAGTTGATTCCAAATCTTTGGTGTGCTGTGTGAGATATTTATAAGTGACGTCAGATATGGCTACAATCTCCCTTGACAGGAATTCTGCCTTCTTATGGGAGATTGCGGATTGGTAAGTCTGATAATGCTCAACCAATCTATGGTGGTCCACATCCAGGGCGGATTTCCGCCAATGCCGCTCTAATCTACGTCCTACTCACCGCAACTCCCTCAAAGACCCATCAAACCAAGGGGCCCGTGGGCGAAGGAGAAGGGGACGAACACAGACAGGAGCAATCAAGTCCAGAGCTTCAGAGCTGGCTTTATTATAGGCCATAACTAAAGTCTCTGGATTCGAGCTGGCCACAGGAAACTCCGAGAGGTCAATCACTGCCACTATGGATTACAAACAGTAATCTGAACCCAAATTTAAGTTAAGTGAGACATAATACGGTGAATTACAGCTTTGGGTATTATATGCAGAGACACCCTGACAGCACTCGTTTCTAATGCCCTACAATCTCAATCAAGCAATCAATCAACGTTTATTTATAAAATAGCGCTATTCCAAAACTATAACACTAGTACATAACCATAAAATCCATAAAAACGACTACCCTTATATAAACAGTGGCAGCAGATCAAATAAAATCAGGGAATGCTAAAATAAATAAATGAGTTTTTAACGCCGATTTAAAACTCTCCACCATCAGGCACTATCGAATCCTGCGAGGTAGAAATTCCCACAGGGTTCAAGGCCATAAATTCAAGCGTATGGCCCCAGATGACTTTAAACAAACTCTGGCAATCTCTAGCTATCCCTCGTTGGTGGAGCGAAGCAGCCGGGAAGGGCAATAGGGATGACGAAGATCTTGCAGATAACTCAGATCCTGTCCCCGTAAGGCCTTAGAGGTCAGTAAACCGACCATCTAGGTGATCCACCACTGAATAGGCAGGCAGTGCAGATCGCACAGCACCAGTGTGACATAACAGCTACGAGGTAGCCCAGTCAACAGCCTAGCTGCTGTGATCTGCACCAGCTGCAAGTGGCGGATATCAACCCCTGGCAGCCCTTAGGTACAGGGCATTACAGTCATCAAAGCGTGAGGTTACAGGCGCAATGGAGCGATGGAGGAGAAAGTGAGAAACAGGCCCAGGAGGTGGACCAAAGGAGAGCTGGAAAATAGAGACCAGAAAGCCGCCCAATGGGCGTTGTCGTGTGGCCAAAGTGCAGGAGAGGAAATAGTTGGAGGGTTACTACAGTGTTATGGGCAGTCGCAGTTTGATGAAACCAGGATGTGGTCCCGCAGTTTTTTTTTTTGAAAGGGCCCAACCTGGGTAAAGATAGGAGGGAACGGGATGAAGTTCATCCATAGAGGGACCCTATATTTGAAAAACCTTTGACCGGTGGTGGTTCTACAGAAGGGGACTTGGAAAGCAGTTTTGTCGGTGTGTCTGGTCACCTGCCTGTGCTGCCATGGAGAGAGGAGAAGGTTACAGCGCAAGGGTGAGTGGCCCATAAAGATTTTATTTTGCTAGTAGGCAAGTCTGATAGTAGAGACACCTTGGAAATTTAGCCAGGCTGACTGTTGATAAAGATCGCAGGTATATGTCAGCCTGTCACAGCCAGTGTCAATGCGACAGGCTTTAAGGCAAGTTTCATTTTGCTCAGGGCAGAGTTTGAGGCAGAGCCGTAGTCTACCAGGGATAGGATATAGCTGGAGACAGCCAGTCTAAGAGCAGCAGGGGGAGGCAGGACATAATTCTGTAGAGCAGGTAGCGGTAATGTGTTCATGGAAGGAGAGGGCAGGATCGAGGGTGATACCAAGGTATTTAAAATTTATTATTTATTTATTTAGCTTTTTTTCACCAGGTAAGCATGCTAGACAGTCAAGTGCCTATTTTCAGGTGTGACCCAGGAAAATTACATAGGTACAAGCAAAAACAATACAGAGGCATGGTAACAGCAAAACAACAAGGTACAGTCAGGTAAATGCAAAGAACTCAGGCAATCACAGTTTCAGAGACTAGTTAATAGCAACCAACAAGGTACAGACAGAAATAGGCAGGTAGCTACAGTCAAGGTACAGGCAGAGAACAAATAAGGCAAGTACTGTGTAAAGGCATGCTAACCATGGGAGGCAGCCAAGGAAGCAAACATATATCAGCAGGACATTTGCGAGGTGAGCACTGTAGCCATCTGCACACGTGCAATCGCAATGGGGCACAGCGCAGCATGGAGGGTAGGTCAGCTAAGAGCAAAGGCAGGCAGAAGCTTGTTTTAAGAATCCCCAGAGGGAGGACCTGAAGCAACTGTGGGAGGGGGCAGCCCTTACTGGCGCAGGGAGTAGGTTCCAGGCTCTGGGGGCGAGGGCTGCGAAGGCGCGATCTCCTGCAACTGAGCGAGTTTTGGGGACCATGAGGGCCTGGGAGTCGCTGGACCTCAGCCGATAGCCAGAGGGGGAAGACTTGAGCAGAGCAGCCAGTGCTGGAGGGGTGGATGAACAGATGATGTTGTCCATAAAGTTGCCCAGGACAAAGGATTGATGGTTACTAGGGAAGAGTCACCCTAGCCTGGAGTAGAGTTGACAGCGATTTGTAAGACGGGGGGCTGATAGGGCAAAACGATACACATTGCTATATGTTGTGTCCCATTTAAGTTGTGGCTTTGGTGTTCATGAAGGAGGAGAGCCCATAGCAGAGTTAAGGGAGAAGGACCCTTTGCAAGGGCAAGTCGGGCAGCAAGGAGAGGCAGCTTTTAGCCATTTACGCCAGACCCAACTTAAAGTTAGTGGCCTTGCAGGAGTTACATATGTGCAGGGAGAGGTCCAGCTGAGGGTCAAGGGTAACCCCCAGGTACTTGAATGAGTTGACCACCGACACAGGGACGCCATCGGCCCCAACGACCTTGAGATTGGCCGGGCACGTTCTAACCTTGGCAGGGGAGCTGAATAACATGGCCTGCATCTTCTGGAGGTTGATGACAAGTTTTTTTGCCTTGAGCCAGGATTGAATGCAATCAAAATCAGGGCTTATTTTGTTGTTTATATCTCCGATATCATGGGAGCTAGCAAGAAGCACAAGGTCATCAGCATAGAGGGTGACATTCCCACAGGCAGGGACTGAGGGCAGCTGGTTGATAAAGAGGGAGAACAGCATGAGACTAGGATGGACCTGAGGCACCCTGCAAGTAACCAGAGCAAGCCCAGAGAGGGCTTTCTGGAACTTTGTGTACTGTTGCCTGTCCGAGAGGTAGTTGGTAAACCAGGCTAGTACAGGGGAGGAAAGTCAGAAAGACTGGTAGGCATCGTCCGGGACAGGATGATCAACCAGATCAAGGGGCTTTGACAGGTCAGTGAAGATGGCCCCGTGAGTTTGCCTTGACCAGTCCCAGTTCTGATTTCAGAGGTGATCTGTGCAATGGCAGTGGCGGTGCTGTGCCCTTTACGGAACCCATGCTGTGCGGGGGACAGGAGGCCATGGGATTGGAGGAAGAGAGCAAGTTGGGAGGCCACAGCCTTTTCAAGCAGTTTGTTTACTGCAGATAGAATAGCTATGGGGCGATAGTTCTCAAGGATTTTGGGATCCACAAGCTTGAGGACTGGGATCACACACACCACCTTCCATATAGCTGGGATGGTTCCAGATAAGAAAGAGGAGTTGAGAATGTGGGAGGTGGGCCGTGCGAAGCAGGGGGCCCTCTGGCAGAGTAATTTGGGCTCATTCCAGGGGGGTGCCATGAGAATTGAGGATGGAGAGGGCGGAGGTCGTGTACTTATTTTGGTGGTGGGGGAAAAAAGGTTACTCACCTGCAACAGTAGTTCTAGGAGTGGTAAATGTTGTTCATCCACACTTCTTTGGCATGCCCTTTCCCCTTTAAATCTTGCCGGAAGTCTTCAAGCTGGCTTCTTCCACCCACCCGGGTGGTATATACCTCGGCTCCGCCCCAAGACACCAGATCTTAGCCCACTGGAAGCAAGGTGGTGCGCCTAAAGCCAGGAGGTCGGCGGCAGGATGAACAACATATACCACTCCTAGAACTACTGTTACAGGTGAGTAACCTGTTTTTCTAGGAGCGTGGATATGTTGTTCATCCACACTTCTTTGGCAGACTCCTAGCAGTTCTCCGGGAGGAGGGAGGCAAGGCGCACACACCCTACTTAGGAAACAGAGATTGGAGAACCGAGGCCCCAAAACCAGCATCACGGCGTGACTCAAGGTCGATGTGGTGGTGGGTAATGAAGGTGTCTGCTGACTTCCAGGTAGCAGCCTGGCACATTTCCTGGATAGGGATGTCCCTGAAAGCAGCTACTGATGCAGCAGTATGGCAGGCAGAATGAGCTCTTATCCCTCTGGGAGGCTCCTTGCCTGCCAACTCGTAACACAGACCTATGCATGATGTGATCCATCTTGCAATAGTCCGTTTGGTTGCAGGTCTGCCAGAAACGGATTCAGCGTAGGTGACAAACAGCTGGCAAACCTCTCCCCGGATTTCCGCCTTCCTCTCCTTGTAATAGGAGACAGCACGTCTAAGGTCCAGGGTATGGAGCCTGTACTCGGCGTCCGAGGTGTAATTAGGGTAATATACCAGCAGAGTCAACACCTGGTTCAGGTGAAACTCTGACACCACCTTCGGAAGGAATTTCGGGTTGGGGTGCAGGACAACTTTGTCCCTGTGAAAGACCAGATAAGGGGAGTCCACCAACAGTGCCTGAAGCTCCCCTGTCCTTCTGGCTGACGTAATAGCCACCAGGAAGGCCATCTTCCATGACAACTGTGAGAGCTCACACTTGTGCATGGGTTCGAATGGCTTGCCCATGAGCTTTGCCAAAACCAGCAGAAGATCCCACGGAGGTGGAGGTTCATGCACTGGAGGGGATGTGTGATCCAGGCCTTTGAAAAAATGCCCAGCCACTGTCTCCTGTGCCAATGTCGTCTGACCGGCCCACGCCCAGTAAGCAGAGATGGCTGCCAGGTGCACCCTAAGGGTCAATGACCGAAGACCCCCTTTGGAGAGAGACCAAAGGTAGTCCAAAATGTTTGCCATAGAACAGGATAAGGGGTCCAGACTCTTACCCTGACACCAAATAGAAAACCTTTTCCATTTGAAGGCATAACATTTCCTGGTCGATTCCTTACGAGATGTCTCCACCATAGTGTAGACATCCTCGGAAAGGCACAAAGCCTGAAAACTCTAGCCACTCAGGAACCAGGCTGTGCATGGATTGAAGGTCTGGGTGGAATACCTTCCCCTGGTCCAATGATATCAGGTCCGGGTGTGTACAAAGCCACTCCAGAGCCTTGCAGCTGAGGCTGAGGAGATCTGGATACCAGAACTGGCAGGGCCAATCTGGGGCTAACAGGATCACCTTCGCCTTGTCCCTCCTCACCTTGAGAAGCACCTTGTGGATCAAGGGAAATGGAGGAAGGTGTAGAGGAGGCCTGGGGTCCACGGCCTCGAGAAGGCATCCCCTGCAGTGAACCCTGTTGAAGGGGGTGGGCATGGTACAGCCTCAGCTTGGTGTTCTCCCTGGAGGCAAACAGGTCCACCAACGGTTTGCCCCAACGGGAGAACAGACTGTAAGCTACCTCTGGATGGAGAGACCATTTGTGGGATGTCTGGCCTATGCGGCTGAGAGCATCTGCCAGTTGGTTCGAGACTCCTGCCACATGGAAGGCAAGGAGATCCACTTCCAACCGGCTGACGAAGGTCCAGATCTAGAGCGCATCCTTGCATAGCACATGAGAGTGCGTGCTGCCCTGTTTGTTGAGGTAGTACATGGTCGTGGTATTGTCCGTCTGGACGTGAACCACTTGACCCTGGAGCTGAGGAGCGAAAGCTGACAGTGACAGTCTGACTGCTCTGAGCTCAACAGGTTGATGTGGCAACGGGACTCCTCGGGGGTCCAGAACCTGTGGGCTCTGTGGCCCCCCATGTGGGCTCCCCAGCCCGTGAGAGAGGCATCGGTCATAAGAACGACTGTTGGCTCGGGGCGGACAAACGGAATCCCTTCCTGCAGACGACTTGGGACGGTCCACCTTTGGAGAGCATCCCACATCTTCTGGGTGACAGTGACCAGCTGGTCGAAAAGGCCCTGACACTGATTCCACTGAGCGGCCAGCTCCCACTGGAGGGGAAGCATGTGTAACCTGGCCCAACGGACCACTGAGGTGCATGCCGCCATGTAACCCAGAAGGTGCAGGAAGTTCCAGGGCACAAATGCCCAACCAGAAATGATTGGGCAAAGGAGGAAAGAACCTCCACCCTGTCCACCAGAAGCCGGGCTCTGGCTTGACGAGAGTTGAGCTCTGCCCCTATAAAGCCCATCACCTAAGAGGGCACGAGTTCCGACTTGGCCTCGTTGACCAGGAGGCCTAATCTGGAACAGGTTCAGAGGGCCAGGTCCCTGGACCTCTCCACCTCCTGCAGGGAGGAACCCGCCAGGAGCCAATCATTGAGGTAGGGGTATATGTGAACCCCTTGATGCCGTAGATGGGCTGCCACCACTGCAATTCATTTGGTGAAGACCCGTGAGGCCGATGACAGGCCAAACAGCATGGCTCGGAACTCGTACATGGTCCCTTCAACCCTGAAGTGGAGAAACCACTGGTGGGATGGACGGATTAGGACGTGAAAGAACGCGTCCTGTAGATCCAGCGAACAGAACCACATGTTTCGCTCCAGAGATGGTATGATCTGGTTCAGAGTTACCATCCAGAAGGTGCGAGACCTGAGATATTGATTCAGGTCATGGAGATCTAGGATGGGGCGCCAACCCCCATCTGCTTGGGCACCAGGAAGTACCTGGACACGAAGCCTGAGTCCATGGGAGGATCCGGCACTCGAGCTACTGCCTCCTTGAGAAGGGCTGAGCAATGTCGCGTCAGAAGGTGCCGACTGAGCCAACTGAGCTCGGCAGGAAGGGTATTGCTCGAATTCTAGGGCAGTCCCTGACTGACCACTTCAGGACCCACCTGTCCGAAATGATATCGACCAGGCGGAAAGAAAGTGGCAGAGCCGGACCCCACGAGGACCCAGAACTGGCATGATGGGAGTAGGTTTGACTACCCCCGACCCATCACTGCGCAGGCTTAGAGGAGGACGAGGCTCCTGGATCGGCACCCCGGCCTCCTTTGCGGGGCTGTTGGGGACCCTGCTTGGACCTAGGGCGCCAAGCTTGAGCCTGCTGTTGCTGCTGACCTCCCTGATAGGAGGGCTGCCTAACCACAGGGGAAGAATGCCAAAAAGGCTTCTTCTTGTGCTTCTGCTGGTTCTTGCCTGAAGAACCTTTTGCAGAGTTAGCATCCAAGGTGGCATTGGACTGTTCTATGCGCTGGAGGAAACCTGCCACTCTGGGACCGAAGAGGTCGGTGCCAAGGAAGGGCACATCAGCTAATTTATGCTGAGTATCCACAGAAAAAGAGGATAACCTCAGCCATGCCCTGCAGTGAGTGGCCACTGAAGCTGCTAAGGAGTGGGCACAGGAATCTCCAATGTCCAGGGCCATCTGGAGCTGCTGTTTTGCAAAAGCATGGCCCTGGTCACGGATCTGCTTAACCGTGGTCTACATGTCCGCTGGGAGATGAGGGAGGACTTCATCTAGTGACCCCAAGAGGACATGAGAGAAGTGTGCCATGATAACAGCCAAGCTGGCCTGACTAAGGCCCAAGGATGAGGCCACATATACCTGCCGGGCAGAATGGTACATGTTTTTGGACTTCTTGTCCGGAGGGCAGTCAGTATCTGCTGAACTACCCGTATGCCAAAACACTGACACAGTCACAAGGCTCTCGGCTGAGGGGTGCTCAGTGAAGCCTGCCAGGGACCCCCATGGGTACAGTGTACTTGCGAGCCATGCAGACAGACGGAGCAGGGCAGGAGGCAGGGTGCTGCCATAGCTCAAGGGCCGGGCCAACAATGGCTTCGGCCACTGGGAAGGCCTCTGTCAGGGTATCCCCCCTCTTAAGGATATCCGTGAAAGGATATTCCACCTTCTTTTGGATAGGCTGCAATGGCATACCTGTGGACTCAGATATGAGTCGAAGGATGCCTTGGAAGGAAGAAGGACATTCTTCCAGGCCTGTCACTGACAACTCATCATCAGGGTGTGAATGAAGACCAGTAGTATCCAAGTCAGAGGAGTCAGGATACAGGGACCTCCCGCCTACGTCCCCTTCAATGTGCCTAGGGTGATCAGGAACTACAGTGATGGACAGACAACAGGGTAAGCCCATATCTGCCCGATCCTACTTTGAGGGAGCCCCTCCCTGAGGCTGCTTAGGCGGTGGTTCCACCAGAATTGGGGAGGGACAGAACTGGCTGAGCAGGAATGCGTGCGGTCCTGCCGGAGGAAGAACCGGAGTCCCCGGTACCAGAGGAGTCGGTGTTGGTCAAGATGCTGGGGCTAAGTAATGGCCGTACATCGGAGTTGCCAGCTTCTGACCGTCAGAATGAGCTGCTGCCACATAAGGTCCTCATAACATCAATGAGCCTGCTTCAAGTCTTCTCATCCGAGGATATGAGCAGCGGGCACCTCTTCCAGGAGTGTTTAGACCCTTTTTCGCTTTTCAACCGATGGGGTCCTACTCCTTGATCGAGACTGACAGGGTTGGCTCTGTCGATTGGGAGAGACCGGATTCAGTGAAAACCGAGGAGCTGGCTCCTGTCCCTCGATCGGGATGCCCGCAGGATGGGTCTCCTCAGCGGGGAAGGAAAGGATGGGAGTCCTTTACAAAGAGTCATTGAGCGGGGTCGGCGACAATGGCTCGATCAGGTCGAGAGAAATCTCGGATGGTTCTGCCGTATCCTCAGCCTCAGTGCCTTGGCCTGACGGAAGGTCCGAGAAGCCGGCAGCCGAGGAAGCGATCTCACCCGAGGCTGAGACTGCCTGGTCCTGTGAATCGGACCGCCTCCCAGGAACGCTCTTCGGCCAGAAGATGATTTAGGGTCCTTGGCCATTTCTTGGGGCAGGAGGAGTGCGAGCTCGAGGGCGCCTCACCCTTGGTAGGGAGAGACTGGCACAGCTCCCGAAAGGACCCAGTAAAGGTGGAGCCCAGGTTGAGCGGCACGAAAAACTTGTCTGGCCAAAGCTTGGGCAGCTTCCTCCTCGAAAGCCACCATCTGTTCGAGCTGCTTGGCGGATCCCGTGGCAGCGGAAACCGCCCACCTGGCCTCCTTGATTTCACCGGTGGATTGCGAAGCTCCAGTCTCCCTAGCTGTAGGCGCGCCTTGCGATCATCCAGGACATTGGGATGGATTGCCAGGCAGATAGTGCAAGCAGTGGTGTCATGCATGGCACCCAAGCAATAAATGCATGAGAGGTGGGGATCGGTGCGAGACATTTTTTGTCCGCATGGACACCGACGAAAACCGGGGGACGACTTGTCCTCCATGTCCGATGCGCTCAGATCAGATTCGTAAACTCTTACGAGTTTTAAAGAAAGCAAATGCAGCGAAAACCATCAATTAGACTCCAGGGCCTACGGTACTTGAGAAAGTAGCACAAGGGAACCTGAATCTTCCAGCTGAAAGGAAGATCTGGTGTCTTGGGGCGGAGTCAAGGTATATACTATGCAGGTGGGTGGGAGGAGCCAGCTTGAAGACTTCCGGCAAGATTTAAAGGGGAAAGGGACATGCCAAAGAAGTGTGGATGAACAACATATCCACGCTCCTAGAAATAGCATTACCTTTGTTTTTTTATAATTGAGAATTAGTTTATGGGTTGAAAACCAGGATTCAACCTCCTTGAAGGAGTGCTGCAGGTCCAGTTGAAGCAGGGTGGTGTCAGAGTGGTGACTGAAAATCACTGCATCATCCACACAGAGGAGGAGACGTCGGTGTAGGCTGAGGAGAGAGTTCAGGTACAGGGTAAATAGGACTGGGCCAAGAAGGGAGCCCTGGGGTACCCCAGAGCGAACCTGTAGACTAGTGTATAGGGTGCCATTTATCTTCACTTGCTGGGATCTTCCTTACAGGTAGTGGGTGAACCAGACGGCCTCCTGGGACAGGCCAGTGGAAAGGAGAAAGTCTGATAATAGGGAATGATTGACCGTATCAAAGGCCTTGGTGAGGTCTATGTACACAGACCCAACCAAGGCCTCTTGGTCGAGGGCATCGTGGATTAATGAGTGTACTCCAGGAGGGCAGTGGTGGTGCTGTGGCCCTTCCTGAAACCATGCTGTTGCTGGCAAAGGAGGTTATATGAATCAAGAAATTCAGTGAGTTGGTCGGTGACTAATTTTTTAAGCACTTTTTTTTGGGGGGGGGCAGAATGCAGACAGGCCTGTAGTTCTTACGGGAGGTTTGGTAGCCACTCTTGTGGATGGAGGTGACCACTGCCCATTTCCACTGGGAAGGAAATTGAACAAGGCATAGTGGCATACTCAAGATTTTGGTCAGGAGGGTTAGGACTGCATCTAGAGACAGGTTGAGCAGCTTAAAGGTCTAGTGTATCGCCACTCTGTTTGGATTTGCCAGGGAACTTAGAGAGGTAGGAGCGGGCAGTACTTGGGGAGATGGTCTTGAAACAGAATGGAGGGACACCAGTAAGAGGGGGAGGGAACAGTCCAGAACAGGGGAAGAAATAGTTGGGGGAGGGAGCAATACTGAACTAAGGTCGGTAAAAGCTGCATTAAAGGTGTTGGCAATCTGGTCAGGATCCTGAGTAGGGACTCCATTTGTGATCAGTGGGGGGGGGGGAGATTTACTAGTGAGTTCCTTAATATTCTCCCAGAATTTATAGCCCTGCCCCCAGGAGGTGGTGTATTTAGTTTGGTAGTAAGCAGTCTTAGCTTGGCGAATGGCCCAGGTGCAGGAGGTTCGGGCAGCATGGTAAGATGACGGGTCTGTGGGGCGGCCAGATTCCAGGGCTCTGTGCCAGAGGTTGTCACAAGCAGTCATTTGGTCTACTATAGACTGGTTGACCCAGGGAGAGAAAAGTAGTTATGTAGGAACTTACCATAACAGTAGAGCTTCGAGAGAGATTCCTTCAGTAGGTCATCACTTATAGGACTGACGTCACCTGGCGTCGAGCCGCACAGCAGACTTTTCTAGCAATTCCCGATGGGGGACCACCTACTGATGACAGCGTGACTGTATATAATGGGCGGTCCCCAAGCCTGCCCTCCAGTTCTCCCGCCGGAGCCAGGAAGAGGCTTGACAACAGAAGCGGACAGGATTTGGAGACCCTGTAAAACACCAAGTGAGGGGAAGGAGGGAGGGAAAAATATGACCTACTGAAGGAACCTCTCTCGAAGATCTACTGTTACAGTAAGTTCCTACATAACTGTACTATCTTACTTCAAGAGGGTTACTTCAGTAGGTCATCACTTATAGGACACAGTCCAAAGTAGTCCCTTCAAAGAGAGACAGAGAGAAATTAGGGAGGAGGAAAACTAAATCCAATGGAAAAAACTGGAGTCCAGAAAGGACCCAGTCTAGGACAGAAGGCCCTGTAACACAGCTAGGCCGAAACCAGCCCTCCGCCTAGAAGCAATGTCCTGACTGTAATGTTTGGTAATGGTATGGACAGAACTCCAAGTGGCTGCAGCGCAGATATCAGCCGCAGAGACATTTCGCAAAAAGGCAGTAGAAGCAGCCATGCCCCTGATAGAATGACCTCTGATGGAACCCGGCAGAGGTTTTTCATACTTCTGGTAACAATACCTAATGCAGCTGCCTAACCATTTGGCAAGGCCCTGCTTAGAAACTGGTTTGCCCTTTGACCTGGGGCAAAAGAAACAAAAAAGCTGATCACAGCTGGAATTCCTAGTCCAGTGAGTAAAACACTGGAGAATCTGACGTACTTCCATGGTATGGAGGAATGCCTCACCTCTGTTAGAGGGGGATGGATAATATACAGGAAGCTCTACTGATTGGTTCAGTGTGGCTTCTGACACCACCTTGGGAAGAAACTTCAGATTCATTCTGAGGACCACCCAGTTCCTGTGGAAGATCAGATAGGGCTTCTTACAGACCAGAGCATGAAGCTCCGAAATCCTCCGGGCTGACGTGATGGGAACCAGGAACAATGCCTTCCAGGAAAGGAAGCGCAAATCACAGCTCATAGCCGGCTCAAAAGAGTAAGGGTGAGCTTTTCCAAAATGAAGTTCAAATCCCAAGGAGGTGTTGGGCTGTGGATGGGGGGTTTCTGATGGAGAATCCCTTTCAGAAGAGTTTCTGAGACTTTCAACTGAGCCATGGGTTTACCATCCACAAGCTCGTGGTACGACGAAATAGCCAAAAGGTGGACCTTTAACCAGGAATATGAAAGACCGGAGTTTGAGAGGTGAAGGAGGCATTCCATGACTTGAGGGGCAGAACATGAGAAGGGGTTCCAACCCTTGGTGGTCGCCCAGATGGAAAACCGTCTCCACTTCATAGCATTAGTGGAATTCGTAGAGGGTTTTCTGGCCTCAGTGAGGACCTGAGCAACCCGGGAGAAGACTCCAAAGCGAGAGATCGCCATGTCTGCAGGAGTCATGCGTGAAGATGCAGAGTCCTGAGCCCCAGATGTAGCAGTCGACCTTGATGCTGAGTCAGGAGGTCATGAGCCACTGGAAGTGGAACTGTTGGTTCCCTGGAAAGCTGTTGCAGCAGCGGGAACCAAATTTGTCTCGGCCAGAGAGGAGCGATGAAAATCATTTTTGCCCTCTCCGCTTGAAGTTTGAGGAGGACCCTCTGGAGAATGGGAAATGGAGGGAAGGCATACAGATATTTCCCTGTCCAAGAGACAAACAGGGCATCCTGCCAGAAAGCACCATGTCCTGGAACGAGCGAGCAAAAACTGGGAAATTTTGCATTGAACTGAGAGGCGAAAGGGTCTTTTTCTGGATGCCCTCAACATAGGAAGATGGATTCCACCACTTCCTGGTTTAACTCCCACTAGTGAGCTGGGGTCCGAGATCTGCTGAGACTGTCAGCCAGGACATTTAGAATGCCTAGCATGTGCACGGCCACGAGGGTCAGATTGGGCTGGACCGCCCAGTTCCAAACCCGCATTGCCTCCCTGCACAAGGGGTACAAGCGGGTTCCTCCTTGTTTGTTGAGGTACCAAACTACCGACATGTTGTCCATTTGGACCAGCAGTGATCCCTTGGGAAGGAGGGTCTGGAAGGCATGCAATGCGTAAAGGACAGCCCTCATCTCCAGAACGCTAATATGCAAGGTAGTTCCAAGCTGGACCACAGCCGGGGCTTGGTGTTCCCAAGATGTGCCCCCATCCCATGTTCGAGGCATCCGTGGTCAGGGATGCTGAGGACGGCTGGGTTCCTGAAGGAAGACCCAAAGAAAGGTTGCCAGGATCCCTCCACCAAAGCAATTCTTTCTGAACCACCGAAGAGACCAGCATCAGTTGGTCCAGGAGTTGATCTCACTGCACGTGCAAGGAGCACTGAGTGACTCTCATGTGGAGCCTCATGAGGGGAACCATGGTGATGGAGACCATCAGGCCAAGAAGGTGCAGGATCTCCTGGGCCGGGATGATCCTGGAGGAAGCCACTTTGGAAGCCTGACAGACCAGTGTCTCCATCCTGTCTGGAGGGAGGAAGGCTCTGCAGTGGACCGTATCCAAAACTGCCCCAATGAACTGAAGTTTCTGGGTAGGGGTCATAGAAGACTTGGGAATACTGACAGTAATCCCTAGTCTGCTGAATAGGTCCAAAGTGAAGGAAAGAGCCTTTGGCAGAGAGTCCTTGGACAGGGCCAAAATCAGCCAATCGTCCAGGTAAGGGAAAACCACAATACCCCTGCAGCATAAGAAGGCCACAACCACTGCCAGGCACTGGTAAACACCTGGGGTGCTGAGGACAGACCAAAGGGGAGCGCTCGGAACTAGGAAGTGTTCCCCCTGAAACTGAAACTGCAGGAACTGGCGGTGGCTGGGGAAGATGGGGATATGCAGGTAAGCATCCTGCATGTCCAGAGCGCACAACCAATGGTTCTCCAGAAGGAGTGGAAGAAGGCTGTGGAGAGTCAGCATCCGAAATGTTTTGTACTCGCCAAACTGGTTTAAGTTGCTTAAGTCGAGTATGGGTCTGAAATCTCCCGTCTTCTTTGGAACCAGGAAAAAATTGGGGTAAACTCCCCTTTGCTGGAGGGGAACGTGCTCTATTGTTTCCTTGAGCAAGAGACTGTTCACCTTTTCTTGGACAAGAAGAGCCTGATCCTTTGAGTAGGAGGATCTTTTTGGTGGAGTTTTCAGAGGAAAGTCCAGAAACTCTATTGTGTGTCCAACGGACACTAACTGCAGGACCCATTCGTTAGAGGTGATCGCCTTCCACTCCTGCGCATGGTGGGTGAACCTCCCTCTCACCTCCTCCCCATCGGGAGACTGGGGAGGCAGTGGGGATGGGAAGTCAGGAAGTGGCCGGACATTCAGGGAGAGGACCCCCTGCACTTCTCTGGTTCTTGGAGGCAGGAGGGGTAGCTGTACCCGTGGCCTTACGCTTCCCCTAGCGGCGTGCTGGGGCTTGCTTTCTCTGCCTCCAGGTCCTTTTCCAAAACTGCTGCAGTTGCTGGGTGCCCGATCGGCACATGGACCTCACAGACCTGAGGGCGAGACCTCTGTCCTGCAAGTCCATGATAATGTCCTTGGTGTCCCCACCAAAGAGTACCGAGCCCCAAAAGGGGGCATCTTGAATCGCCGACTGAACTTCGTTAGCAAGTCCAGAAAGGCAAAGCCAGGAGTGCCATCTAAGGGCAACAGCAGTTGCCGAGGTGCGTCTCACAGAATCAACCGAGTCGCATGTGGCTCGTAAAGTATGCCAACATGAGAACTTGGAGAGGTGAAGATCCTTGACAAGCTCCTCCTTCAAGGTTGAGGGATATATGGCTTGGACCCGAGCCTCTAACCTGGCCAAGGTAGCTTTCTGATGAGACACCATGTGGGCCACATAGTTAAGGGACCGAAGGACGCATGTGGCCAAAGAATAAATCTTTCTCCCGAACTGATCCATCTGCCTTGACTCTTTGTCCAGAGGAGAGGTGCTCATGTGCTTTGGTGCTGCGGAGTGGTCATTAGCAGCAGAAATGACCACAGAATCAGCCTTAGGATATATTTTCAAGAACGGGGCATCCTTCGGTGCCCAGTAAAGTCTGTCCGCCCATTTGGGGACAGCCAGGAGGGAATGAGGCATCTACCAGATGGTAGTGGTGAGGTCTTGATGAGGCCCAATCCATGGAGGAATGAGGACTGGAGACAGAGACTCTTATGTCCAGATGTTCTGCAAGCCTCTGCCTCATGGGATCCTGATCCTCTGACTCCCGGTCAAAGAAATCCTTCATGGACTTCAGAAGGTCCGAAAGGCAGGGTCATCTGGTGGTGCTTCAGGAAACCTTGTCTGTTGAGCCTCAGGTTCCTCCAGGACCTCCTCTGAAGTGGGTAGTGGTCCCCAAGGAGCCCCTGCGGGTAGTGAGGGAAAGTTGGGGTCTGGAGTAAATCCCCGTTGTCAGGTCTGGCGGTCGGGGTACCCACGTCAGACCCGCTGTGGTATATATAGGTTGGAGGTCTGGCGTTGGGACAGCCCACATCAGGGGGACTGACGTTGGGACCGGCACCACCCGGTCTGGTGCTGGAAATGGCTCTGGCATTGGAGGGGCCGGCATCGGAACCAGACTAAGAGGCCCTGACAGCAGGACCGGATCTCGCATCTGGGCCAATGGCTGAGGCCGATCGCTAGGTCCCGGATGAGCAACAGTCGTTGGGACATCTGATGTTGGGGTAAGGTTCGCCGGGTCCTCTGGTGGGATGTTGGCTGGAATCGGCGCCATAGGAGTCCCGCCCGAAGGCAGAGGAAGGGCCTCCACGTTAAGGCTTGCTGGCTTAGGAGGATCCTCCTTCCCCTTGACCCCGAGAGGAGAACGCGGAGTTGCCCCCATGGAATCGACTACGTCGAGGGGTTCTCTGCTGTCTTCGCTGGAGGTATCCACCGTTGAAGTGGAGGGTATGGGCGAAGGAGGAGGAGGGAGAGGAGCTTTCTCCCTCTGGTTCTGCCAGACGTTGGGTGAGGCGCTGTTAGGCCCCGACAGGGGAACCACACCTGTGCGGCCGTCAGGGACGGGTGTCTTAGCAGGTGGTGTCGGGCAGGTGGGCGGGGGGAGGAGCCCATGGCCAACTTATCGACGGGTGCTGGGCGGGTCCCCACTGACCAGGGAGCTGGCTTACTGGGTGCCACGTGATCCCCGGAGGAGCCAGGGGTTGACTTATCGGCTGTCGCGGTGCAGTCATTGAAGGGGCCGACGATCGGCTGACCCGCTGCGGTCTTACCAGCATTACCATCCGATTTTCTGGGCGGCGGCTGGGCCTTGCTCGTTGAGGGCTGCATGTTGTCCGTAGAGTGCTCCCTAGACTTCTCCTTGTGTTTCTTCAATGGAAAAGATTTATCTGCCGAGGACTCTCTCAAATGGTTCATCTTCTTTTCTAGAGAAGCCAGGCAGGCTTTCAAGAGATGGGCCTCCAAAGCCTACTGCCTCCTTTTCTTCGTGGCCTGGTTGAAGGTTTAGCACTCCAGGCAGTAGGAGACAGGGTGGTCTGGACCTAGACAGAGGACGCACTTGAGATGACTGTCTTTGTGTGGGATCTGCATGCCACAAGACGAGCAGTTCTTCTTCGGTAAAGACATCAATGAAGAGTTGCAAAAAAGGTAACATTTCTGGCGAGGGAAATTCTGACACAAGATACTTTAGAGACGATCACTGTATGGAAGTCAGCAATGAGTCTGACACGAGGCAATGGTGGGAAAGAACTGGAGGGCGGGTGTGGAGACTGCCCACTATATACAGTCACGCTGACGTCGGTCACGTGACATTGGGTGGGCAGTCCCCCATCAGGGATTGCTAGAAAAGTCTGCCGTGAGGCCCAACACCAGGTGACATCAGTCCTATAAGAGATGACCTACTGAAGGAGCCTCTCAAAGTAAGATCTATTTTTACTTCCCAAACAAAGGGGTAAAGATATTGCAGACGATGTTAAAGGAACTAATAAAGAAGGACATTTACTGTATTTATTTTGCTGCGATCCCTGCTGGGAGAGGCCCCGGGGCTGTATCTGCAGCTGGGAGGCACAGAAAAGGCAACATTGTAGAGGGAGCTTGCTTGCTGGAGCCATGGTCGGGAGGGAGGGCTAGTTGCAGCAGCATGGAGCATAGAGAAAAGAAACCAGGAAGCTGCATCAGGTAGTGTTACAGGGCCTGAAGAATTTAAACTTTCTGCAGGTTATTTACTCAGCAGTTAGCTGGCAATGTCAATTTCCAAATCGGCTTCAGCTGATGATGCACCTCAACGTCGGGAAAAGAAGAACTGAGGTAGTGAAGGGGCCGGTGTCGGTTACTGGCCAACCCATGAGTGCACACAATACGTCGGCCTCGAGGGCAGCACTGTCCCCAATGTTGGCCCCTCCTCCATATGAAAACTGAAAAAGCTTAGAGCTATAAGCTTCCCGCAGGGTCCTAGCACCTCTGGTTAGAACCCACCAGTGATGCACAGTGAAGATTAATCCAGGGACGATCTTGTCTATCAGTGATGGTTCCAGCACACAGTGTATGCTTTGAAGGAAGCACCCTCAATGTCACCCTCTGAGAGTGGAGACTGAACACCACTATCAATGAAAAGTCACCCACATCTGCTTCAAATTCCAGGAACTCATGCCCCTTGCCTAATTTGAGAAAGCAGCATAGCTAAGGTTTTACTGCTTTGGAGTTCAGGACACATAAGAAGTTCAATGTTTGGAAATCTTAGTTGAACTTTATGATAAGGATACATGTATTCACGTTTCCAAAAAAAAAGTACACAGCACATAATCAACAAGTACATATTAAAAGTATATATTAAAAGACAAAGCCTATAAAATGTATAGCACGGCATTACTATGAGAAACAACACAAATAGGGTGGCATATTGAGGAAAATTGAACAAGCATTCAAACTCAAATGTTGCGAGGAAGAAACACTTATTCAGCAAGTTAGTTACATGTATTAATTACCTATTGCTGAACTGTTATGTTCTTGTCCTAATTAGTTATGTGATTGCTCTTTTTTTCTGCAATTCTGTACTGATGTATTTCTCCATTGCCCTCCACCCCCAGGACGCATCTGGAATTGAGCAGTACTCTGCTCAGTATGCCTTCCTGGTAAAACTTTTAAATAAATAAATCACTAAATAAATAAAACAAAATGAGAATAAACACCAAAATGAGAATTGGAGACAGAGATATTAAAAGATTCTCCTCCCACTGAAGTGAAAAGAGAAACTCGTCAGTCAATATGACTGTATGTACTGTATATGTATGGGTCACATACACACTCCGTGTGAATGTCACAGTCAAGAAAGCAAATGCAAAACTGGGATACACTTGGGGGGGGCAGAGGGGGTTAAGAGGAAGGTTAAAGAAGGTGACTGTCCCCTTGTAAAATGTCTTGGTTTGACTACACATAGAGTACTGTTCTTCAGTTCTGGTCACTGCAGTACAGAAAAGGCACTAAGGACAGAGATGGTTCAGCACAGGGCCACCAAACTAATAGGTTGTTTAGGAGGCAAGAGCTACAATGAGAGATTTAATGTACTCAAATTATTCTGCTTATCAAAAAATAGCTGAGAGGAGACATCATCATAGTGCTCCGACGACTAAAAGGGACAGCCAGTGTGGATTATATACAGACATTTGAGATGAGTGCAAACAGAGCTAAAGAACATGCCCACTGGGGGTGGGTGGGTGGTTAGGGGAACATTAGAAAAGAACAGTTCACAAGAAATTACCATAACAGTATATCTGCAAGAGGAATATTTCCATAAGGCCACACCATTGGAACTATAAGCCATCAGCGTAAGGACCACATGGAAAAGTATAGTTACGGAAGAACTTACCATAACAGTAGATCTTTGAGAGGAGCTCTTGCAGCAGGCAACACAGACAGGACTGAAGCTGGCAGGTAACAGGACCCCACGGAAAACTTCTAGCTAGCAGTATATAGCGGGGGACCGCCCCCTGTCGGCCCACCCCCGATGCCCCATGTGATATGAAAGGGGTGGTCCCCCCAACCCTACCTCAGTTCTCCTGCTGGAGGCCCGACGTGAGTAAAAATAGGAGAACCGAGGAGGTTCCTCTGAACTGAGGAAACATGGTGATGGAGAAGTAGCACCAGAGGGATGGAGGGAAGGAAAACTGCCTGCTGCAAGAGCTCCTCTTGAAGATCTACTGTTACAGTAAGTTCTTATGTAACTGTACTATATCACTTTGAGGGGACTCTTGCAGCAGGCAACACAGATAGGACTGAGTCCCAAGCAGTGAAAGGACTGACCCCGGTCAGCTGGGAGGAGGCAAAGAGCAGAAAAAAGAAGACTCTCAACAGAGGAAGCCTTGCAGAACTGCAAGTCCAAAACCTGCTCTACTCCTAGAAGTAATGTCCAGACTATAATAGTGTTGAAAGTATGAATGGAACTCCAAGTGGCGGCTGCATAGATATCAGCAGCTGACACATTCCTGAGAGCCGCAAAGGATGCAGCCATTCCCCTGGTAAAATGGCCTTTAACTGAGCCCAGTAAAGGCTTTTCGTACTTTTTGTAACAATAAACAATGCAATTGGCTAACCATTTTGACAGATACTGCTTAGAAACAGGAGCGCCTGCTCTGTTAGGGACGAAAGAAACAAACAACTGATCAGACTTTCTAGTGGTCCGGGTGCGGTCCAAGTAGTAGCGAAGCACCCGGTGGACATCCAAAGTATGAAGTAAGGCCTCCCCATGATTGGAATACTCTGGTAAATAGACCGGTAGGTGGATGTCTTGATTCAGTGTAAACTCGGACACCATCTTGGGCAAAAACTTAGGATTAGTCTGCAAGGACACCCTGTCCTTGTGGAAAATCAAATAAGGCTCTTTACGCATCAGAGCCTGAAGCTCGGAAATCCTTCGAGCAGAAGTAACAGCAACTAAAAACAGTGCTTTCCAAGACAGAAAGCATAGCTCGCAACTTACGGCAGGCTCAAAGGGAGGCAAAGTAAGCTTCCCCAAAATAAATAAAAGGTCACATGAAGGGACACAGTCCCTGATGGAAGGCTTCAGATGCAGAATGCTCCCCGCATGAAGGTGCGGGAAAGATCCAGCTGGGCAAGAGTCTTGCCATCCGTAGGTGCATGGTATGCAGAGATGGCGGATAAATGCACCTTAATCGAAGAGTAACCAAGACCCGAGTCTGACAGGGAAAGGAGGTCCTCTAGAACTAAATTCAGTGGACAGGTGAAGGGATCTAGGTGATGAGCACTGGCCCAAATACAGAACAATTTCCATTTCATAGCATAAGTGGTTCTAGTGGAGGGCTTCCTGGCTGCCAGTAGGAAATCTGCCACCCGGCAAGAAACTCCAAATCGGGCAACTGTAAAGTTTGCAGGAGCCATGCATGAAGATGCAGAGACTTGTGGGTCCAGGTGGACCAGAGTATCCTGCTCCCTGGACAGCAAGTCTGAGCACAGGGGCAGAGGGATTGGAGGTTCCACTGCTAGCTGCTTGAGAAGTGGAAACCATATCTGGTGCAGCCAGTAAGGGGCTATCAGGATCATTTCCACTCCTTCTGACTGCAATTTGAGAAGAACTCTTTGTAGTAGTGGAAAGGGAGGGAAGGCGTACAGGAACCTCCCTGTCCAGGAGAGGGAAAACGCGTCTCACTAGAAAACACCAGGCCCTAGATCTAGCGAGCTGAAACTGGGCAGTTTTGCGTTGAATTGGGGATGCAAAGAGATCCAGATCTGGATGGCCCCACCTGTCGAAGAGGTCTTCGACCACGAAGGGAAGAAGTTCCTATTCGTGTGCCTTGGACCAGGACCAGCTTAAACTGTCAGCCAAGGTATTCTGAATGCCTGGAAGATGCACAGCAGTCAGGTCCAGGTGATGCTCTATGGCCCAATACCAGACTCTCATGGCCTCCCTGCAGAGGGGGTAAGAGTGTGTTCCACCCTGCTTGTTTATGTATTAGACCACTGACATATTGTCCATCTGGATCAAAAGAGGGCCCAGGAGCAGGTATGTTCGGAAGGCCAGCATGGCGTAAAGGATCACCCACATCTCCAAAACATTGATATGGAGATGCTCTTCCTGAGGGGACCAGGTCCCTTGAGTCTGACGGTCTGCCAGATGGGTGACCCAGCTCTGGTCTGACATGTCCGTGGTCAGTATCTGATGAGGCAACTCTGTCTGGAAGTGGATTTCCATGGATCGGCTGGAGGGGTTCAACTACCACGCCTGAGTCTACCACACAGAGTTGGAGACAGACACTGGTTGTTCCAAATCATCCACGCATGATCCCATTGTCCAGAATGTTCCACTGGGCAACCCTCATTTGCAAGTAAGCCGGGGAACTGTTGAAAAGGCCACTGCCATGTGTCCCAGCAGTCTGAGAAACGATCTGGCTGGGACCTGGCAAGATGAGGAGACAAGTCAAACTTGTGCCTGGAGGTGCTCTAACCTATCTGGGGGCAGAAAAGCTTTGTATTGGGTGGTGTCCAAGATTGCCCCAATGTACTGAAGCCACTGGCTTGGCCATCGGGAAGATTTGGGGAGGTTGAGGGTGATCCCAAGATCCTGGAACAAGGAGAAAGTGGCTTCCATGGTTAAGAGCAACTGCTCTCCTGAGGGAGCTTTCAGAAGACAATCGTCCAGGTAAGGAAAGACTTAATGGACATTCCTCCTTAAGGCCACAGCTACTACTGCAAGGCATTTTGTAAAGACCCGTGGGGCTGAGGACAGGCTAAATGGCAGAGCCAGAAACTGTAATGGTCTCCTTAGAAATGGAGAAACCTCTTATGGGTTGGGAACACCAAGATGTAGAGATAAGCATCCTGCATGTCCAGAGAACAAATCCAGTCCCATTGATGAATTAGGGGGAGAAGGTCGAGTAGAGTGACCGTCCTGAGCCATTTGTATTCTATATCCTGGTTCAGCTGGCTGAAGTCCAGGATGGGACGCAGATCTCCTGTTTTCTTCGGAACCAGGAAGAAGAGCACATAGAATCCCATCCCCGTTGCGCTGGTGGGATGGGTTCTATGGCCTGTTTTTGCAGGAGCGCGCTTGGATCTCCTCCCAGATAAGGATGAGGTGGGCCCGAGGGTAGTGAGAGGGCAATGGAGGGTTGTCTGGTGGCATCTCTGAGAACTCTAGCGTATGCACCTTTTTCACTAGTTGAAGCACACATTGGTCTGCAGTTATCTTGTGCCAACCAACTAGGTAGAGCGAGAAACGACTCTCCACCGCCTTCCCCAGGGCTTCGGTACGGGAGGAGGGGGAGGGGTCATGTTGCAATCTGGCCGTGAGACTTTCCATTTGGTAGATATCGTATATAGTAGATTCCCATAGTGAAACTGTTGGAGCAGTGGGCTTCAGCCATAAACGCGTGAAAACTTTTTTCGCTGCAACCATCAATATAGAAATTAAGTGCGTTTGTTGTCTTCCTCGAATCTGTTTTAGGGAAGTGTAACAATGAAACTATGTCCTGAGTTAGAGTGTCCAGTGCCAGGAACAGAGGGGACAGGGTCTCCTCTATCTCTGTCCAGAATGGGGCTAACTTTGGGCAAACCCAAAAAGCACGCAAATGTGTTGCCACCTCATAATCACATCCCCTTCAGCATGAGGGGTCTCCCCGAGTAGTATATTTAGCTGTAATTTGGGGTGTGCGAAAGTATCTCACGGCCACCTTCCAAGAGAACTCCCTCCATTGGTATGAGTTTACTGTTTGGTGTTGACGAAGCCACATGAGTATCCAATCTCGTGGGGAGACATCAGTCAACAATTCAGCCTCCCAGTTAATCTGTATATTGACTATTTCATCATTTGGGTAACTTAATATAGCTGTATAGAATCTGGATACCAGGTGTCTCGGTGAGGGCTCCCCCAGCAGCTGGAAGAGTAACAGGAACAGTGGAGGGGAAGGGAGGAAGAGTCCTCTAGGGTAAGCTCCATGTTTAAAAAATGGCGAACTTGTAAGTAAGGGAAAAAGTCCCGTGCTGGTATAGAAAACTCTTCTTGGAGCTTTTGGAAGGTTTTAAAAACACCTTTTTCATAAAATTGAAATGTATGTATAAGCCCCAGCTGCCACCAGTTCTTAAATCCCCTATCTGCACGAGAGGGAAGGAACTTTTAAGTTACATCCTGGGACACATCCATTTAGCCCCAAAAATGATTTTCTGGGCGTTTTAGATATTGGGTCCACTCCTGGATCAGCGCTGTAGTGAACATAGAGCTACGGTATATTGAGGGTATCGTATTTGGCTGGAATATTAGTTCCTTTGACAGAGAAATGGTTGTCAGTGCACGTTCAATGGACACCAACCTCGAAGAATTGGCTGGTGGTACGCGCCACTGTACCATATGCACTAAAGTAGTTGCTATTGAATATTTAGTAGAGTCTGGGAGTGAGAGTCCACCCCTATCTTTAGGCATATGTAGTTTTTTAAGAGCCAAATGTGGTCTATCTCCCCCCCACAGATATCCAGTAATAAGTTTATTCCATCAAGAGATATCTCTTGGGGAGATTGGGAGTGGGAGGTTCCGCATTATGTATAGAAGCCATGGAAGTACTATCATTTGCATAGATTGGACTCTGTTTAAAAGTGAGATTGGGTCCCAAGCAGCCTTAATGATGTCCTTAAAATAGTCAGTGAGGGGAGGAGTAACCAAGGGCAGCAACTCCTTCTTATGAAAGAAGGCGGCCAACCGACATCTCTCAGGGTTCACCTCCTCTGTATCCAAACCCAAAATGGATTGGATGTGCTTCATCACCCCCATGAAAGTAGGGTCGTCTGGAGGAGATTGAGGGGTATATCTTTGGGCTCTTCTGGGTCAGAGGGTAAGTCATTGGTTTCAGACTCCTCTGATGAGGAAGAATATCCTCCTGACTTGCCTGAGTCTGGGGATGGGGGTCTGTGGCATTGGTTTTCTAGGAGGTGGCGGCAGGTCCTTCCTAGGAGGGACTTGATCCGGGTTGGGAGTAGGCTCCCTAAGGGTCGGAGAAGCAGGCTCCTTTGTCCTTAAAGTACTCCCACCAGGAAGCAAACAAAGTGCTAAGGTCTGTGGGTGGATCCTGAGGCATGACTGGGGAAGCCGACTGCAGTGGTGTAAGACTGGAGGGCCACCCGAATCGGCTCTTTACACTGTGGTAACCTGGGTGTCAGATCTACTGGCCAGCGTTGGATTAGGGGGTAACAGTCAAGGCATTGCTGGAGTCGACACTGGAGTGGCCGGCGTCGACTGGATAGGCATGGGCTGACGCCAGTCTGGTGACTCAGCCAGTGTTAGCCAGGAAGGAGAAGCCTGTGCCAGGGAGCATGCTCCCAAGCTGGGCAGAGGCGTCACTCACGTGGAGGAGGTGAGCACATGCCACTGTTGTTGCTTAGTGGCATCAGCCCCTGAAGTCGGAGCCGACACAGCTGATGCCCAGACTGGGAAGGTGACGGGCAAAGACCCTCCGCCCGAAGAGGACCTGGTTGAGCCACCTGGGTGAGGACCCAACTGATGTAAGGCCTGACCTTTAAGGGCTGAGAGCCTGGGGACAAAATCCTGAACCCTGAAGAACCTCCACCTGCAATGGTAATGAGAGTGGGAGGTTTCACCAGCGGCAGCCTGGAAGGGGTGAGGGCTGCCAGGGTGGAAGGAGCTGACCTCCTGCAGGAGGAAGACCCAGACTAGGGTGCCAACTTACGCTGGGACCTGGAACAGGAAGTTGACCAGGGCTTGTCCCTGTGTTTCTACCAGTGCGTGTGCTTTCCCAAAGATGACTTCTTTCTTGAGGTTGAAGAAGTAGAAGCCCTGGAGGCTGGGAAAGAGGACATACTGTATTTTTGTGGAGCTTCTTCTTCACTGCTGATAATCTTTGCTTCAGCAGAAAAAGATTCCAGGGTCTTGTGGTGGCGGAGTCGGGTGCGCAGGCTAAAATCCTGGCAGGCCTCAGTGTCGTGGTCTGGGCCTAGGTAAAGCAGACATGATGAGTGGCCATCCTTCTGGGGAAGCTGCTTCCCACAAGCACACTTCCATCGCTGCTGCTCCACAGAAGAAGAAGAAGAAGACATGCACAAAAAAATATATAATTTTGTAAGAAGTTAGTGAAAATAATAAAGAGTGGGTAACGTTAAGAAAATGGCAGTCGACTATAGCAGAAGACGTCCGTGAAGATCCAACTTGCACAGGTTGACGGTGGGAAAAGAACTGAGGTAGGGCTGGGGGACCGCCCCTTTTACATGATATGGGATGTCGGGGGTGGGCCGACATTAGGGGGCGGTCCCCCACTATATACTGCTAGCTAGAAGTTTTCCATGGGTTCTTGGCTCCTGCCGGTTTCAGTCCTATCTGTGTTGCCTGCTGCAAGAGCCCCCTTGAAGTTGAGATCTTTTGCTACCCGGGGCAGCCCACAATCACATGCTTTGTCAACGTGTATATAAACATGGGCAGCCACATCACTCCTCAGTTCCCTGCTGGAGATTAGCCTCAGTGGATCTCCAACTGTGAGCAACAAAGAGATGAGACCAGCACAAGGCATACAGGAAGAGGCACGGGGCTGGATACAGGATGCATGGAGTAGGTGTTAGGCACAGCATCTGATACAACCCTCACTGAAAGCAAAAGGAGGAAAGAGGGAGAGACGGCACGGCCTAAAGGAGGAGAGCCTCTCGAAGATTGACTGTTATGGTAAGTTCATACTAAGGTTTCATAAGACAGTCTAGAAAGCTATAAAGCCCATTTAAAAAACTGTCTCTACAATTCAGTGGAGGTTCTTACACAACTGTTCTATCTTCTTCATGGACATCTCCTCCATTAGGCCACACTTTTGGTATGATTCCCAAACAGTGCAATGTGAACTGGGAAGATGGCACAGTATGATATGTGATCAGGACAGAAGGTCCTGCACTAAAGCAAGCCCAAAGCTAGCATGTCTATGAGAAACGATGTCCAGACTGTAATGTTTAGTCAAAGTGTGAACACTGCTCAGTGTGACTGCAGCACATATGTCAGCAGCAGGGACATTTCTGAAACAGGCAACAGAAGTGGCCATACCCCTTGTGAAGTGATCATGAACACCAGGAAGTTCCTTACTGTACTTCCTATAACAGAATGGCACACAATGTGCCAGCCATTAGGACAGGCATCATTTAGACACAGGACTGCCCTCTTTCCTAGGGGTGAATGAAACAAAAAGTTGAGAGAATTTTCTGCAGTCCTTGGTGCATGTAATATAATATTATAGTATTTTATGCACATCCAAAGTATGGAGCAGTGCCTCACCCTGGTTGCCATGCTCAGGACAATATACAAGAAGGTGTATCAATTAATTCAGTGTAAATTCAGATACCTCTTTCACTAGAAATGTAGGATTTGAACACAAAGAGACACTGTCTTTGTGAATAATCAAATAATCAAATAAGGATGCTCACACACTAGAGCATGTAGCTCAGAAATAAAAATGTTTTCTATGACAGAAAATATAGGCCACAATTCGCAGCCATCTCAAAAGGAGTCAACATCAGTTTTTCAAGCAGAAAATGTAAGACCCAAGGTGGAACTTTATGGATAGGAGGTTTCGTATGAAAAATATCTCTCTGAGATGTAGGACACCTCTAATTAGGCAACTTGTACAACCATCAATGGGGGCATGGAAAGCTGATACAGCAGTCAAATGTACCTAAGTGAACAATACTACAGGCAAGAGTCATACACAGCACTCACAGGAAATGTAAGAGTCCAAATTCCAGAAGCAGCCACTAAGTAAAACGCTCCATTTCACGGAACAAGTATGTCTGGTAGAAGGCTTCCTAGCTGCTGTCAGGATATCAGCAACCTTATGGGATACCCCAAAATGTGGAGTGGATATGTTTTCTAGAGCCATGCATACAAATATAGGTACTTCAGGTCCGTACAGACCAGGGACCCCTTGTCCTGTGAAAACAGACTCTAACACAGAGATAAAGGGACAGAAAACTCCACTGCCTGATGCTGAAGATGCGGAAACCATATCTGGCAAGGCCATAATGGAGCAATGAGGATGATAGTGGCACTCTCCAGCCGCAGCTTGAGCAAAATCTTCAGTTTTAGAGGAATGGGGGAAATGTGTATAGGAATTTCCCTGTCCAAGAAAAGGGCAAAAAAGTCCAGACCCTGAAGTGAGCAAGCAGAAACATGGCAGTTTTGCATTGCGTGGGAACACAAAAATGTCAGGCTCTGGATGACCCCATCTTGTGAAAGGGTAGTTTACTACTGAGATCAGCAGTTCTCATTTGTGAGCCAATGGCTGGGACCTGCTTAGCCTGTCTGCTAAGATGTTCTGGAGACCTGGGAGATACATGGCCGATAACTGAAGACCATGAGACACAGCCCAGTACCATACTATCACTGCTTCCCTGCATGAGGGATAGGAGTGAGTGTCCCCTTGTTTGTTGATGTAATACTGTATATCACACTGATGTTTGTCTGTCTGGATTAGCAGAGAACTGGGGCAAAGATGATTCTGAACTGCCTGGGGACTGTGCAGTATAGCCTTCATTTCCAGGACACTTATATGCAGCTTGGCCTCTGCCTTGACCGATGACACCTGTGTCTGGTAAGGGCCGAGATGAGCATCCCAGAGGGAGCCCGAGGTATCTGTGGTGTGGATCTTACAGGAGCTGGTACAAGGAAGGAATGCCCTTCAAAGAGGAGACATGACAAGAATAATTTGCTCCAGCTCGTCTATCAACTGATTTGTCTGGACCCTTAATGTTCACTTGAGGGATCCTCATATGAGGGTGTGCCAGTGGCACAGTCACTATTCCTGCAACCATGAGACCCAGCTGACATAACATTGTTCTCACAGAGACACAGTGGCTTCTGTACACCACTTGTGCCTGCACAATCAGACTGCCTGCCCTGTCCTGTGACAGGAGAGCACATCCCTTCTCTTTTGTTCAAGACTGTCCCTGTGTATGGCAGTCTTTGGCAGGGAGTCAACATAGACTTTGGCACATTCACTGTAACCCTGCAAGTCTGTCGAACAACTGACATGTTTGAGACAAAGTATGTATCAGAGCTTCCCTGGAGCAGGCCTTCAGGAACCAGTCGTCCACATATGGGAACACATATAGGCTTTCCCTTGGAAGAGCTGTTGCAACTACTGCCAAGCATTTGGTAAAGACCCATTGTGCAGAAGAGAAGCCAAGGGGCAATACCCAGAACTGACAGTGTTCTCCTTTCAGCATAAAGGGGAGGTATTGTCTGTGGGATTTCCTGATCTTTACATGAAGGTATGCATCCTTCATGACAAGAGAACTGAGCCAGTTCCCCATTTGAAGGAGTGGCATCAGAGTCTGCAGGTATACTATGCAAAACTTTTTGAATTCAATGTACAGATTGTGATCCCCAAGATACAACACAGATGCAGATCCCATTTGGGACTAGGAAGTATCCGGACTAGAACCATCTGTTTCTCTCATAAGGAGGAACTGGTTCTACGGAATGTTTTTGGAATAAAGACTGAACTTCTTCCTTCAGAATGGACAAATGGCCCAAGGGATAAAAGAAAGGAGGTGAAGGATGATCGGAAGGGATTTGTAACAGCTCCAGAGCATGCCCCCTTGCAATTATTTCCAGAACCCACTTGTCCGTAGTGATCTCCTGCCATTGTTTCACATGTAAGGAGATCCAGCAACCCAAACTTACCCTTGGAGGTAACAGCTGAGGTGGGGGAGAGACAGAAGAGAGTCAGGCAAAACCGCAGAGGGCAGTGCCATCGGAATGGACTCCTTTGGGTGCTTTTGTGTGGGCATGAGGGGGGAGGGGAACCGGAAGAGGGCCACCTCCTCTATTATGGCCCTACTGATGGTAGGCACAGCTACCTCTGGCAGCAGGCAGACAAAAGAAGCCCCAATCATGATCTCTAGCAGAAGTAGGATACAAGGACTTTACAGACCTTTAGAGACATTTTTGAAGTCTGACCCTATATAGGGCCTCTTTAACATTATAGCCAAACAGTTCTGTCCATTTAAAAGGGGCACTGAAAACTATCTGTTACACATCATTAGCAAAGACAGCAACTCTAAGCCAAGAATATCTCCTCATGCAAATGCCACAAACAGCAGCTCTAACAGAAGCACTGAAGACATCATAAGCTGAGCCCAGAAAATGTTTGCCAACCTCAGAACCAGTAGACAATGTTTTAAGTAGATCATTCTTAGTAGAGCCATTAGGCAAAGCCTGAGCAGCAGTATGAGCAGCTTTCCACAGGCTGTTCTCATATTTTATCATGTGGACCTGGTAGTTTGCAATCCTAAGGCCCCATGATACAGAGGCATAAGTATGCTTGCCCATTACATCCAGCCTCCTAGATTCTTTATCAGGAGGCAAAGTAATCATGTCTAGGGGTCCTAGACCTATCATGAGCAACCACGATGATTACAGAGACAGTTTCTGGCTGGTTAGCATACCAATGCTTAGCAGATGGTGCAGGATACCACTTATCAGCCTTTCTAGGAACAGCAAGCAGTGAGCTTGGTCTGTACTATGAAGCAAAGGTACCATCCTCTAATGCAGGATATACAGGTGGAATTATAATGGAGGGAGAGCAGGGCACCTCTAAACATTCCATACAATTCCTTTTTGTGGAATCTTTCTCTTCCACAGCAAAGTCCATGGCAGATTGCATCCGCTGCATCATGGCTTGGAAAGATGGACCCTCAGGAGCAGATCTCAGGGGAATATAAACCACCAATTCCTCATTACAAGACGAGAGAATAGAACTAGAGCAAGGTGCCAGAAATTATTCTTCCTCATATCCCGCCTCTAAATCCATGAGATCAGGATTATAGTTCACATTCGTGTTGTCTGCACAATTGACGATGGGAGCTGCAGAATGAACCGATGATGCCAGTGGTGGCTGAGGAAGGAATCTGCGGCATGTTAGTGGAATCCGTTGACAAGGGCAGAGCATCAAGAGGCCACACTAGTGGAATAACTGCATGCACTGGTAACCCTGGCAGAATGCATTGTATCAGTTCTGAAAATAGCCTTGAGTCAATGGTGCCACTGACATGGCCCAACGACGATGGTGCTGTACTGTCCATAGCAGGTATGGCATTGACTAAGCCAAGTCCTGGTTCTGGTGTCTCAGTGACTGTCAGGGGGCTGTATTCGATGCTGCTGGGACAACGGTGACTAGGACCTTGCCAGCGAAACAGACTTGTCTTTTATCTGTCTGTCTGACCAGCATTTTTTTTTTATTTTGTTTTAGATTGCCTCTTATCTTCTACCTTGTATGGTACCCTTTTTTCATCATTATGAGTTTGCTTCATCTTTTTTTTTTTTTTCACATTTGAAATAATAAAAGGAGCACTGTTTTTATTATGGCCTGCATCAGATTTTCATCAATATTCTCTGGTTGTTTTTGAACAACCATTGCTTAACACTGCTTTTCTTCAGGCTACAATGAACTAGCATGCATCAGATAGTGCTCCCTGACCTTATGGGGCAACAGTCGTACTAAAACAGCCGAGAATACTGATGAAAAGCTGATCCAAGTCATATTAAAAGGAGCGCTTCTGATATTATATAAAATGTATGAAAAAAAGGTTAAGATTTAAAATGAGGAATGAAGGGTATCATATAACACAGGACTTGAGGTGCAATTTAAAATGGAAAAAAAAAAGTACAGGTCAAAATTTTCAGATAACATGAACTGTGTCACTGAATTGAGGATACTGAATTTTCAGTGCTATTATTCTTTTTGCTTAAGTCATGAGGAAAAAAAGAAAAACAACTGTAATTAAAAAGAATTATAAATCTAGTGCTCCTACTCCAGAAACAGGAACTTGTTAATTAATTACTTGGATAATATGCCATTCAAATGTATCAAAGAGCTAGTAACTTTTTTTTGCTTATTAAGGGAAAGAATGCAATCTTGAAACGTTCCATTACTCTCAGAAGTAATTAAACTGTTTGAGGGCCTCTGAGAATAATGGAACTTTTACGTGTCAACATACCTTACATATGCCAATTAAATGTGCCACAACAGCTGGTGGAACTGTGAGGTTTACAAACGGAGGGAAAAAACACAAAATGCCTCTACAGCTTCTACAGGACTAATAGGATATCTTTCTTAGAGGAACAAGAAAGCACAAAATAAGGCTGAGTACAAATGGCACAGGAAACCAATGACAATTCAGTCTTTTAATTAACAGCATAATCTTCAACATTCTTTTTCCACATTCCTCTCAGAAAACAGCTGTTATGAACCCCATTTTATTTTTACATTAACCTTTTCAGGTGTAGTTACATGTTTGACATTCTTACTGTACACTGACCTGACAAATAAACTGTGTTTTCTACAGGGGTCCAAGTCACAATGTGACTTTTCAACAACTTCAAATACAGTCCACTGAACTCAATGATGCAACTGTGCTATTACTAGAAGCGTGTGATGCCTTGCGATAAACGGAACAATGCACACTGCTTCAGGGCATCTTACAAGGTGTAGCATGGGAATGGGAATGCAAAACCTGCAGCAGTTCTTCATTGGTGGGTATAAAAAATATTCTCCTAAACAAGGAATGGCAGGGCTGGCATGTTGGCACAGTGGTATCACTACTGCTCGAAATGCCGGTGACCCGAGTTCTGAAGTGAGCCTGGGATGTCAGCGGCCATTGGTGGGAGGAGAACTGGGTGTCCCAGAGGACGTTCTTCTCCTCCTCCAGGGAGGGTGGGGTCTTTCCTCCGCTGTAGCACTGCCACCAGGGTGACCACAGGTTGTCGTTGAATGGAAGAACTTATATGGGAGAAGGCAGCTGCAGATGTTGATGTGCTGCACACTTGACATATACACATCATGATGTCACCCTCTGCACCACCTTGGGATGCCAGGAAATGTGTTAATAAGGACCCTGGCATTGGGGGCTAGTAGCGCTAGTACATCTGGCCCTCCACTCTTGGCCAGCACATTCCTATAAGGGCCTAAATGCAAATCATGTGGGATGGGCTCCTGCTCTCCTCTTACCCTGCCGGGGGGGGTGACCATTGCTACGTGGCAGCCCAGAGACGTCTACAGGTAAGTGGCAATGGAGGGTCTAATGCCACACACGAAAAAAAAAGGAAGACACCTTGCTGAAAGAATTACATCTGCTTTACAATGAGCTACACTGGAACTCAAAGAAAATGATGTGATCAAAATTCAACTCTTCTTCAAAATGTGCAAAAGCTATACTGGATTTTGATATGTTGCAACAGCAGAAGTAGTCCCAAAATTCTTTTTACAGTGAAAACAACATTTTACATTTATCTATAAAACAACATTATGATGCAATTTCAAAGGGTTTATTGTCTTCTGTGCTTTCCTGAAACAATCTTGTGTGACACATTTGACAGTAGTTATGAAAATACCACACCTTTATACCTCTGGCATACATGAAGAATCAATACTAGGGAACTGATTTTCAATAGGAAGCACTCTTTCTATGTTACAGGGCAGAAATCTGAGAAGTTCTGTTCTGACGTTTGGTGGCACGGTAATGTCTGTCATAGCCACTGCATCAGCCTATTTAGAGAAAACAACATCCAAATAGTTTCTATTGTTTATATATTTTTTATTTGGTACTGCAGAACAACTAGATGGATTCTGTCAATCCCTGCCATGCGGCAGAACACAGCATACTGTTTGTCCAAACAGTATTTTAGAGTAGAGTAGGTAACAAAATCTTAAAATACTATGACTTCATAGAAAGATAAATGACTCTACACACTTTTTAACACCCAAATACATATGTACTTGACCCTTGTAGTTGGGTACTATCTTTTTAGATTGTTTTCAAGGAGGCATTCAAGGAATTGTTCTTAAACCCTTTTGACAATTGGGTTTTTGTTGTTCACTGAAAAAAGTAACCATGCAGTATATGTCTGCATGTTAACTGTTGCAGCTGTTTCTACACATGGCAGTATTAAGTTGTGCCACCTTCCCAAACACATTTCAATGTTAGAACTTTCTCAGAAAGTATACAGGCATCAGACACTGTGACTGAATGAGTTCTAGATAGTTTAATTAATATAGCATATATAGAATCAAGATTCTTAATTAACAAATATATGGATTGCAAAGGTCTAGTAGCAACAGCAGTCTTCAGTAATCTTACTGTTACAGAGACTGCTGTCGGGTGTCCAGACTTTTCTCGATGTCATCCAGGACCTGGACAGCTGCCTTTGGAATCCGAGTGCCTGGACCAAATATGCTGGAAACTCCACAATCATAGAGAAAGTCATAGTCCTAAAAAGAAAGAATGAAGAATAGAACACATTAAACATGCACACTATGAAAAAATACCAGAGTATTTAAAGTTGGTCAGTTCAGACTGACCCAGTGGCAGGGTGGCAGTGCATTGACTACTCAAGCCACTAAGGTTCATATGTGATTCCCCCTGATCCCAAGATGGAGCTGAGTTAGGGTTGGGAGCAGCGCTAAAGCAAAAGGCTTGGCTCTTGTAGTGGGAGGGAGGGTGTGGGCCAAACGGTAGTCACCACCTACTTCTATCTGACCGCAGAGTGTCACTGGTGCTTGCTGGGAAGGCAGACATTTTGACTGCCTTCTGAACAGATGAGAGGTGCAGCTGTGGTGGCTCCGATCTTTGGGGTTGGGGCCAGGAAAACTATAGTGATCACAAGGCAAAAAGAAGAGAGGAATTCAAATCTGAATAAAATTGCTCAGTTAAAGGGACATAGTCAACCCCATTAGGCCTCAAACTATCCCTAGTATGAAAAAAAGAACAGTTATGTACTTACTGAAAAAGCAGATCTTTGAGAGAATCTCCTCCATTAGGCCACATCTCTGGAACAATAGCTGTCAGGCACTAGGACCACAAGGAAACTTTTGCTAGCTAGGTGCCACCCATGATGACATCCCATGCCTACGTCTACATAAACACTGGCGGCCGCATCATTCCTCAGTTCCCCACTGGAGATTAGACTTGGAGGACCTCCAACAGTGGGGAACCAGGAGATCAGACTAGCACCAGGAATGCAAGACAAGATATGATGCTGGATATTAGAACCATGGATCAGGTTTAGGCACAATATGTGATGTTACCCTCACTAAAGCAGAAGGGTGACAGAGGGAGGGAGGAGGGATGGCATGGCCTAATGGAGAAGATGCTCTCGAAGGTCTACTGTTAGGTTAAACAGCAACTCTCTTTTATAATAAAAAACGTACAAACACTAGATTAACACCCGTTATGTTTTCACTTTATTGTTTTCTAGTTATTTGTTATTTAATTTGCTATTCCCCTTCTATTAGTCTACTAAATATTGTAGATAATGCAGTAACTGTTTCACTGAGTCTTTCAAAATGTATCTCACCGTCCCCCGCTAGCCACACAACTGCCATTTGGGATATCACAGTTTGTTGTCATGGTGAGCATTATGATGTCATAAACAAAGGCACTTGAAGTTAGCAGGTTAGAGGCAAATGCTTTCCACTGTTTTCCATACGGATCTTTTAGATGGACTACCAAGATATGCTGTAAATCTTGGAAAGGAACATTGAAAATGAAAAAAATGTATTCTCTAGTACACTGTAACAGCTAAAACATTTTATTTATGAAAGTACATTTGAAGTGCAGAGTTGTTCTTTAAGTACATACAGTAACTGTTCTATGTTCTTCGAGAATACCTCCATTAGGCCACACCTTTGGAATGATTCCCAAGCAGTCCCATAAAGCTGAGAGGAGGATACAGTCTGAAATATATTCATGACAGCAGGCCTTGCAATACAGCAAGTCCAAATCCAGCACATCTACGAGAGACTATGTCTGTAATGTTTAGTAAAGGTGTAGAGAATGCTCGATGTGGCTGCCTCACAAATATCATCAGCAGAAACATTTCTGAAACTAGCAACAAAAATGGCCATTTACCTAGTGGAGTGACCATGAACTGCACCAGGAACTTCCTTACCGTTACTTCCTATAACAGAACGTAATACAATGTGCCAACCATTTGGACAGGCACCGTTTAGACACAAGAGCACCCTCTTTCCCGGGGTAAACAAAAAGCTGAGAGGACTTGCTGCAGTTCTTAGTGTAATTAACATAGCATCTGAATATTACATGTGTATACTGAAACAAAAGAGCAGTGCCTCACTCTGACTGGCATGCTCAACGTACTAAACAGGAAGGCGTATCATTTGATTCAATGTAAATTAAGATACCACCTTCAGGCAGAACTTAGAATATGTGCGCAAAGAGACTCTGTCTTTGTGGAAGATCAGATAAAGAGGCTCACATATTACAGCCAGAAGCTCTGAAATCCTTCAAGCAGAAGTGATTGTAACTAAAAATATAATTTTCAATGTCAGGAAACGTAGGCCACAACTTGCGGCCAGCTTTAAAGGAGTCAACATCAGTTTTTCAAGCACAAAATTTATTGATTTATTGGATTTTGTTTACTGGGTAGGCAACTGAGACAATGTCCCTTTTTCAGCGGCGACCTGGGGTTAGTTACACAGGAGTCAACACTGAAATACAATATATACTGAAGCACAAAGATACAATGCTTTTACTAAACACGATATATAGAGGTACACAGATACAACGCAGTTATATAAATCAGATACAGATTTGTTAATTATAAAGAAAGCATTATATGACAATACATTGAGTAGTCATGGCTAGAGCATGAGATTGCAGAGAGTAAGGTACAGGGAGTTTGGCAGTCATGAAAGGTAGGTGTGGAGCATTCTTTACAAGTGCAGTGTGTTACAGGGGAAAGACTGGTTCTAAGGAGATTCTTAAATGACCCTGTAGAGTTGCACTGATGCAAGGAGGTTGGGAGGCCATTCCACAGCTGGGAAGCCTTATTTCGAAGAACTGCTGGCCAGACAGGGATCCAGGTTTGGGGACCACCAGAAGGTGCTGCTCCGAGGAGTGTAGAGTTCTGGCAGGGGTTTTTAGCTTCACTATGCCAGAAAGATGATGTTGAGGACCTATAAGGATTTTGAAAGAAAGGTTTAGGATGGAGTAGTTTAGACCATCATCCAGTGAGGACCACTTCAGGGATAAGAGCACCATACAGTGATGCTTTCTACTGTTGGCTCCAGTTGTGAACCTGCCTATCTTATGATACATTTGTCGAGTCTTGCTTAACTCAGATTCCTTTAAGGAGGCCAGGACACGTGCTTAATATAACAGCAAGGGGAGGAAAAGGGTACTGGCTATGGAGTTACAGATCTCATTTGTAAGGCAAGATCTAAGCTGATAAAGTAGGCCATGTTTTGTAGATAGCAGTCGGGTTGTGTGTTCACATGTGGTCTCAAAGATAGTTCTTGGTCAATTTGGATACGAAGATATTTGAAGTTATTCACTACCTCAAGTTGAGTTTCTCCTGAGGTGACAATACGAAAAAGATTGGCTCTATTAGTGCCAAGACTCCAAGACCCAAGGAGCACTGCTTTTGCTTTCCTAGCATTTAAGACTAGTAGACTGTCCACAAGTTATTATTCCAGGATGGCAAAGTCTAGGTTCAGGCCATCCTTGATTGATTTTGCATTATTAAGAGATCTGTAAAGGATGGCACTGTCTGCGTATAACAGGGCTTGGACCTGGCCACAGTTAAGTGGCATATCGTTTATAAAGAGGGAGAAAAGGAGTAACCCCAATATGGATCCTTGGGGGACTCCATCATGTATTGATCTTAGGGATGAGGGTATCTCCCACCTCACAGCCTGGTAGCGGGGTTAAATGGGTAAAGTACAGTTACGTGAGAACTTACTGTAACAGCAGATCTTGAGTGAGGCTCTTGCAGTAGGTAATTACATATAGGACTGACGTCGGCAGGTGGCAGGACCCCACGGAAACACTTCTAGCTAGCAGTCTCTGGCGAGGGACCACCCCCACGTCAGGTGACCAGCGTCAGGAGACGTCGGTATAAAGGGGCAGTCCCTCATGCCTGCCTTCCAGTTCTTTCCCACCATGGGTCAGAAGAGGCCGGATGAGAGAGAAGCGGATATTTCCCTCACTGGAAAAGGAGCTGAAAAAGCTTACGGGGATGGAGGGCGGGAAGGTATTACCTACTGCAAGAGCCTCTCTCGAAGATAGTACAGTTACCTAAGGACTTACCGTAACAGTAGATCTTTGAGAGAGGCTCTTGCAGTTGGTAATTACATATAGGACTGACGTCGGCAGGTGGCAGGACCCCACGGAAAAATCTCTAGCTAGCAGTCCCTGGCGAGGGACCGCCCACACTTCAGGTGACCGGCGTCAGACGACGTCGGTATAAAGGGGCGGTCCCGGATGCCCGCCTTCCAGTTCTTTCCCGCCACAGGCCCGGACGAGAGAGAAGCAGATATTTCCTTTAATGGAAAAGGAGCTGAAAAAGCCTAGGGGGGTGGAGGGCGGGAAGGTATTACCTACTGCAAGAGCCTCTCTCGAAGATCTACTGTTATGGTAAGTCCTTATGTAACTGTACTATCTTACTTCGAGAGGGCTCTTGCAGTAGGTAATTACATATAGGACAGAATCACAAGCAGTCTGGAACAATGAAAGGCACCTGGAGGAGGAACTACCCAAGAAGTAGCAAAACATGCAAACCTCAAGAAAGGAGGCCTTGCAAGACCGCTAAGCCGAAGCCTGCTCTACGGTGAGAGGCAATGTCCAAACTGTAATGTTTCGTGAAGGTATGGATGGAAGTCCAAGTGGCAGCAGCACAGATGTCCGCCGCAGACACATTCTTGAAACAAGCTGCAGAGGCTGCTACTCCACGAGTGGAGGACTTATGACTTGACCCGAAGGGTCTTGTTGTACTTGTCATAACAGAAAGTGATGCAATGAGCTAACCACTTTGATAGGCATTGCTTGGAAACAGCATTGCCTTCCCTTTTGTGAGCAAAAGAGACGAATAACTGATCAGTCTTTTCTGAGATCCTTTTGTCCTATCGGTGTAGTATCTCAGAATCCTGTGAACATCCATGGTATGGAGCAAATATTCTCCCTGATTGGAGTACTGCATGAAAAAGGCAGGTAACTCAATAGACTGATTTAAGGTAGACTCCGCTACCACTTTCGGAAGAAACTTAGGCTTCGAGGGAAGAGCTACTCGTTCTTTGTGGAAAATCAGATAAGGGACCATACACATAAGGGCCTGGAGCTCAGAAATTCTTCGAGCAGAAGTAATGGCCACCAAGAAGAGCGTCTTCCACGATAGAAACTTCAAGTCTGCGGAAGCCGCAGGCTCAAAGGGAGGAAGGGTAAGTTTCTCTAGAACAAAGTTCAAACCCCAAGGGGGAGCAGGAGTCCGGACAGGGGGCCTGAGATGAAGGACCCCTCTGAGAAAGGTCTTGGATACCTCTAATTGGGCAAAGGCTTTGTCAGCAAAGGAACATGGTAGGCTGAAATAGTGGCCATGTGAACTTTCAAAGAGGAATGACTGAGACCCAGGTCGAAGAGGTGACGTAAATAATTGAGCAGAATGGCCACAGGACAGGAGAAAGGCTCCACGTCCCGGGAGGCAGCCCAAATGGAAAATCTCTTCCATTTCATGATGTAGGTGGACCTAGTGGAGGGTTTTCTAGCCTCCACCAGAATCTCGGCCACCTTAGGAGAGACGCCAAATCGAGATTGGACTAGGTCTGCAGGAGCCATGCATGAAGTTGAAGGGACTTGAGTCCCGGATGGACCAGGGTTCCCTGATCCTGGGTCAGCAATCCCCGAGATAAAGGAAGAGGAAGAGGAGGAACCTCTGAGTATTGTTGTAGAAGAGAGAACCAGATTTGCCTGGGCCAGAAAGGAGCGATCAGAATCATTCTCGCTCCTTCCATAGCAAGCTTCTGCAGCACACAAGGGACCAAAGGAATTCGGGGAAAAGCATAGATGAATCTGCCTTTCAGCTTAGACAGAGCGTCACCTAGAAAGCGCCTCATTTGGAGAGCGAGTGGAACAAAGGTGGAAGCTCATGCTTGGGGAAGAGGTGCTAACAGGTCTACCTGTGGAGTCCTCCAGAGCTGGAAGATGCCGTCTAGAACCTTTTGGTCCAGTTCCCACTCATGTGGCAGAGCCGAGGAGCAACTTAGCTTGTCTGCCAGGGTATTGTCGACTCCTGGAACATGGATCGCCATGAGTTGAAGGTTGTGAAGCGTTGCCCAGTCCCAGACTCTCATTGCTTCCCTGCACAGCGGGTAGGATCGAGTCCCTCCCCGCTTGTTGATGTACCACACCACGCACATGTTGTCCATTTGGACAGCTAGGTGACCGGGAAGGATGTATTGGTGAAGGGCTTGGAGAGCATACAGAACTGCTCGAAGCTCGAGCACATTGATGTGGAGAGCTAACTCCAATTTGGACCATAAACCCTGGGTTCGGTGAGGACCCAGATGGGCTCCCCCACCTTCACCTGATGCATCCGTGGTCAGAGTCTGGGAGGGGGGAGGAAGACAGAATGGGACCCCCCGAAACAGGTTCTCTTGAACCATCCACCATTGCAAGTCTCTTGTCATCGGTGAGGAGATCAGCACCAGATGATCTAGGTCGTCTAGGAGTTGATCCCACTGAGAGCGGAGGGTCCACTGAGAGATCCTCATGTGGAGCCGCGCGCACGGAACTGTCGGGATGGTGGCCGCCATAAGCCCCAAAAGATGGAGCACCGACTTCGCCGGAACCTTCCTGCATTCTGAAAGCAGGGAAATCTGTGACTGGAGGGAGGCCGCCCTGTCCGAAGGAAGGAAGGCCTTGCACACTGTTGTATCGAGGATTGCCCCGATGAACTGAAGTCTCTGGGAGGGGTCCAGATGAGACTTGGAATGGTTGATGGTGATACCCAGACAAGTGAAAACCTGCTGGGTGAGGGAGAGAAAATGCAGGAGTTCCTCCCTGGACGAGGCCACCAGGAGCCAGTCGTCCAGGCAGGGAAACACCTGAACTCCCAAAGTACGCAGGTGGGCCACTACCACCACCAGGCATTTGGTCAAAACTCGGGGAGCCGAGGAAAGCCCAAAAGGGAGTGCCTGAATTGGTAATGGTCCCCCTTGAAAGCAAACCGGAGGTACTTTCGGTGCGAGGGATGAATGGGGATGTGCAGATATGCATCCTGCATATGCAGCGCACAAAGCCATTGACCCGGCCGAAGAAGGGGCAGAAGGGTTTGAAGGGAGAGCATCCTGAACTTTTTGTATTCTACACAGAAGTTCAGGGAACTGATATCGAGAATGGGTCTGAGATCTCCCGGCTTCTTTGGAACAAGGAAGAAATGGGAATAGTAACCCGTCCCATGAAGGTGAGGAGAAACGGGTTCTATGGCCTGCTTCGCGAGAAGGGCAGATATTTCTTCCCTGACCAAAGGAAGATGGTTCCTTGAGTAAGAGGATTTCAGAGGAGGGTGGCGTGGAGGTTTCTGTAGAAACTCTATGGAGTGCCCCTCTGCGATAATCTGAAGCACCCATGAATCCGATGTTATCCTCTCCCAACCCAGAGGCGGTGGGAGAGGGGAGGAGTCAGGTGGTGTGGGGCATTGCCGCAGCTGGGGCACCCGCTGCTTTTTTGGGTGGTGGGAGCCGGGCAGCTGTGGGGGCCTGGCATGCTTGGTGGCCCGCCTTCCTTGGGGTTTCGCTGAGGCCGCCGCGCTCATGGAAAGGTCAGCAACTGCGGGGATGGGGACGGCACATGGAATCCACAGATTTCAGGGCCGCCCCTTCTCCTGAAAATCGGTGATGATGTCCTTGACATCACCACCAAAAGCACTGAACCCTGAAAGGTATGCCTGGATTGCTGACTGCACCTCCGGACCAAACCTGACACGCAGAGCCAGGCGTGACGCTGAAGACTTACAGCGAATGCGAGTCTCTCTGCAGTGTCCACTTACATCGAGGTCATCCTCAGAATGTGACGACTGGCCGAAACGAGCAGAACGGACTAGGTCAGCTAACTCCTGCTTGACTTGGGAGTCAGGCAAGGAGTCAATCTTAGATTCTGCCTGCAAGGATAGCCTTCTGTAATCCCACATATAAGCATAATTCAGGGCCTAAATTCCCAGTGGAAGAAGCAATATCTTCCTTCCATACTGATCCAGAAGCTAGATTCCTTATCCGGGGAGACGAGCTCAAATGTTTAGGGTGTGCTGATCGCCATGAGCAGCGTAATCACAACCGAGTCTGCACGGGGTGAGAATCCAAAAATTGACACCTCCGAGCCTGGTATAGCCTGTTTGACTTCCGAGGAAGTGGGCTAGAGTTTGGCAGTTGTTTCCAAATAGTGGAAACAAGGTGGGCGTGAGGCTTGATCCAGGGTGGCACTAGAGTAGGGGCGAGGCAGGTCCAGATGTTCGCGAGTTTAACCCACTGAGGATCTGGTTCAAAGAACGCCACTGATGTACTTCCTGGATCTTCCTGAGCAACTCTGTGAAGGAAGGATCCTCCGGAGGAGACTTTGGAGGAATCCTCGGCCGGGGCTTGGATGGAGAGCGAGGCTCATCGTCTTTCTCGGAGCATCCATCGGAGGAATCCGAGGAGTCCGAGAGAGAAGAAAAAGAATCATCAGAAGCAGAGTAAGACTCCCTGACTCGTCTAGGGGGAGGAACGGGTTCCTTAGGGGCAATCCCTGGACGCGTGTCCTGCCTCTCTCTGGATCCCGAGGGAAGAGCTCGGGAATCCATAGGCGGAGAGGGAATGTGCCGTCTCAGGCGTACGGGGGCCGGAGGTGGCACTGTCGCCATGAGGCGGCTCTCGACTTCCTTGGTGAGCTGAGCCTTGGCCTCAGCCCACCAGGAGGCCAGAGTCTCCTAAAGATCGACTGGCGGCCTGGGGGGTGGTGGAGGAGGAGGGGGGGATAGTTATACGGATTATATCCGTAAGGTGAGTATCCGTAACCGGCTGTGGGAATACCGGTGTCGGGTACTGCGGTGCTGGATACTGCGGACCTGGGTAAGCCGGCGTCGGATATGACAGTGGATACCCAGGTACCAGAGGAGCTGCTGGAGCAGACGGCCCAGTAGGGAGCCCCATGGGCAGATCAACAGTGATAGGCCCGTGGGGGGGTGGGCCCGATGGAGGAGGAATATCCCCCGCCGGCGTCGGAGGGGCCGGCGTCAGAACCGGCATCGGCGGGGCCGGCGTCGGCGGAGCCGGCATCAGATCCCGTTCAGTGGAAGGAGGGTCTGATGGCGAAAAGCATCCCATGCATCACCTGGGATGGAGGGAAAAGTCCTCGGGTCAGGTAGGGCGTATCTGGTCTCTCGGACAGCAGCGAAGGCTGCGGGGAGCCTGGGACGACAGACGATAGGGGGTCTGTCGTAGGCTCCAAAGCCCAGCACACGTCGGAGGAGCTGATGTGTGACTTAGGGGCTGAATCCTGGCGGACGCCAGAGGAGCCAGTGTCCGACTTAAGGGGCCCCTCGTTTGAGGCGGCCGAGGGTGGGAGTGGCCCGGTCCGGAGGGGGACACTGCTGTGCGCCACTCAAGGGTCGGGCATCTTAGCGGCTCTCCCGGGTGGACATCTGAGGAGCCGACGTCCGCTTATGGGAGGTGCTTGTACCAGTAGGGCCGCAGCCTGGCAGTACTGGGGCAGAGGCCTCCTTGCCCGGAGGCACCCGAGGACCCAAACAGGAGCTCGACAGGTGGGTCGACACCTCCTCCAAAGCCTTGAGGGGCTGTCGGGCCATCCCCAGAGGGGACGCGCATTCAACTGTGGCTCTGGCCGGAGTCGCTGGATGAGGAGGCCTTTTCCCTGTGCATTTCTTTATCCCGCTTTTTGTGTCCTTCTGGGGAGGTTGACGCCTGCCTAAGCTTCTTCAACTCCTTCTCCATTGCAGACATTTTCTTTTTGAGGAGATGGGCTTCTAAAGACTGCTGGCGTTGTCAGCGGGTGGCCGCGTTGAAATGCAGGCAATGCGGGCACTTTTCGACCGCATGGTCGGGGCCTAAGCAAAAAAGGCAAAGAGAGTGACCGTCCTTGTAAGGCAGTTGGGCGCTGCACGAGTCTCACTTATTTTTTGAAGAGGATGACATAAATCGACATTCACCTGACGAAATCGTACTAAAATACTGATAAACTTTCGTTAAAAAACAACGAAATAACAGGGCTGAGCACGAACTTCACAGTGAGGTGCTGCACGAGCTGACGGCGGGAAAGAACTGGAAGGCGGGCGTCCGGGACCGCCCCTTTATACCGACATCGTCTGACGCCAGTCACCTGGCGTGGGGGTGGTCCTCTGCCGGGACTGCTAGCTAGAGATTTTTCCGTGGGGTCCTGCCGCCCTGACGTCAGTCTCTATAGTAATGTATTGTTTGAAGATTCTTCTGAAGTAAGATCTACTGTTACGGTAAGTTCTACGAACTGTACTATCTTACTTCGAGAGGGCTCTTGCAGTAGGTAATTACATATAGGACTGAGTTCCAAGCAGTCTGGAACAAGAAGAAGCACATGGGAGGAGGAAAGCTACTCAAAGCAGATCCTCTTAGCTGTGAAGGCCTTAAGAAAGGAGGCCTTGCAGAACAGCGAGCCCTAAGCCTGCTCTACAGCGAGAGGCAATATCCAAACTGTAATGTTTTGTAAATGTATGGACAGAAGTCCAAGTGGCGGCAGCACAAACGTCTGCCGCTGACACGTTCTTGAAACATGCCGCTGAGGCAGCAACCCCTCTGGTGGAGTGTCCTCTTACTTGACCCGGAAGGGTCTTGTTGTACTTGTCGTAACAGAAGGTGATGCAATGAGCCAACCATTTAGACAGGCTTTGCTTGGAAACAGCACTGCCTTCTTTTGGGGCAAAAGAAACAAAAGTTGATCAGTTTTTCTGAGATCCTTTTTTCTGTTAGTGTAGTATCTCAGAATCCGGTGAACATCCATAGTGTGAAGTAGATATCCCCCTGACTGGAGTACTATGAAAAAAGCGGTAATTCTATAGACTGGTTCAATGTAGATTCCGCTACCACCTTGGGGAGAAACTTAGGTTGGTGCGCAGTTACAAGGCTCTTCAGAAAAATCAAGTACAGGATTTTACACATCAGGGCCTGGAGCTCGGAAATCCTTCGAGCAGAGGTAATGGCCACTAGGAAGAGCGTCTTCCATGAAATTAACTTCATGCCTGCTGAGGCCGCCGGTTCAAAAGGAGGCAAAGTAAGTTTCTCAAGAACGAAGTTCAAATCCCAAGGAGGGGCAGGAACTCGGACAGTGGGTCTCAAGTGGAGAACCCCTCTGAGGAAAGTCTTAGAGACTTCAAATTCAGCAAAAGTCCTATCTGCGAAGAGAACATGGTAGGCCGAAATGGCTTCCATGTGTACTTTCAGAGATGAGTGACTAAGACCCAGGTCGAAGAGATGGCACAGGTACTCCAGCAGTCACCCAACTGAGCAGGAGAAAGGCTCAAAGCCTTTTGAAGTGGCCCAGACTGAGAACCGTTTCCACTTCATGGCATAAGCAGACCTAGTGGAGGGTTTCCTAGCCTCCACCAAGATCTCAGCCACCTGGGAACAATATAAGGCCCTTAAACATTTGGAATATATGAAAGCAGATATTATATTCCTACAGGAGACTCATTTACTTAATTCTGAGTGTACGCAATTGCGTAGATTGCAAATTGGTCAGGTATTTGCATCGGAAGGTAATTCTCAGAGCAAGGGGGTGTTGATTATGATACGTAGATCAATCCCATTCAATCCATCTCAGGTAATTCAGGATACCTCTGAGAGATATATCTTTGTTAAAGGTACACTGCATATCTTAGAAATTCTCCTTGGTTCCATATATGGTCCTAACCTTGATAGCCCTGAATTTTTTGTTCAATTATCAGAAATACTCTCACCCTATTGCAACCTTCCCATTATAATTGGTGGGGATCTCAGTCTGGTTATGGATACAGCTATGGACAGATCTGGTTCTAATAGGAAAGGTCTATCCCTGGGTCAAAGGGCGGTAAGAGAAATGATGGACCAGTTGGCCTATGTGATGTATATGGAGGGTTCTCCATCCAGAGGCTCGAGAGTTCACCTTTTGTTTCTCCGTACATAATACCTCCTCAAGAATTGATTACGCTTTAATTTCTAATATGCTGTTGCCCGTGTTTTAAATACAGAGATATCCCCTGGGCTACCCTCGGACCATGCGGTAGTCTCCTGCTTAATGGCCTTCTCGGTACTACCCAAACCAACTGGTAGATGGAAACTTAATAACCAATTACTGAAAGATCTGAAATTGGTTAAATATATTTCTTCCCAAATAAAGGACTTCTGGCTCTTTAATCATAACTCTACCACCAGGCCAGATATAGAATGGGGTGCATTCAAAGCTTTTTTAAGGGGTATCCTTATAGGGCTTGCTTCCAAAGAAAAGTAAAGTTGTCTCAGTATTTCGAATTACTTACTCAGATTCGAGAAAAGAGGCCGGGCTCTGCTTCTTCATCTGAGGATTATAGACAGGATTTAACCTGGCTTAGAGACTCATACCTCAGACTGTTGAGTGAACAGGCTGAATGGGCTATTATCAGAATGAGGGCAGTATATACAGATCAAGGGGAAAAAGCGGGCGTTTATTAGCTAGGAGGGTAAAGCAGTTGGAGACCTCCAGGGCCATACTGGCTATCCAGTCCTTAGAGGATGGTCTAATGAAGATTTCTCCCGGAGATATTCTGGGTGAGTTTAAAAGTATTTTGAGGAGATTTATGGACCATGAGGGATCCACCTTTCTAATGAAAGGATTGACTCCTTTCTAAAGGATCTTAATTTGCCTCCTTAAGTGAGGCTAGTAGAGCCTTACTTACGGCTCCCATTACAGAGTATGAAATAGGTGAGGTTATCAATCTCTCCAACCTGATAAACTCCTGGCCCAGATGGCTTTTCGCCAACTTCTATAAGACCCTATAGCGAGCTAATTCCTTCCTATTGAAACTGTTCCAATGCATTTTAGAAAGTGCCGCCACTGAAGTTTCTCTTTGAGGCTTTAATTGTCTTGTTGCCCAAACCTGGTAAATCTCTTGATTCAGTAGCCAGCTACAGGCCTATTTCACTTCTCAATCAGGATATAAAAATTCTCACTAAGTTATTGGCTGATAGGTTAGTAGGATTCTTCCAGAGCTAATAGGTGCTGAACAGGTTGGGTTCATGAAGGAAGGTCTTCAGTTGACCATCTGAGGGCCTTGGCACATGTCTTCTGGCCTCAAGGATTCTGTTCATCCGAGGGTGTTGGTTTCTTGGATGCGGAAGGGCTTTGACAAAGTGTGTACTGGAAGTACTTGTTGATGGTTATGCAAGTTTTGTTTCCACAGTTTTGCTGTTGGATTAATTCTCTCTATAAGTTCCCAACCGCGAGGGTTACTTGTAATGGTCTAACCTCTGATCCTTTCAATCTTTATGTTGGCACCAGACAAGGTTGCCCACTGTCCCCGCTGCTTTTTAATTTATATATTGAACCCCTTATTAGACAGATTAAACTAAATCAGGGTATTCAGGTTTTGGACCACACCTTGAAAGTTCTGGTGTATGCAGATGACCTTTTGTTGTTAGTCTCATATCCGTCCTCTTCTATTCCGGTCCTGTTTAAAACTATTGAAAATTTCAGTGCAGTGGCTAATTACAAGCTCAATACTGGAAAGTCGGTAGTTCTCCCTTTAAATTATAAAACTTTTGCTCAGGATGTTACTCCTTTGATTGGCCTGAATCCGTGGCAATAAAATATTTGGGCCTTACTTTACCCAGAGTGTCCTCTCGCTTAGCCCAATATAATCTAGATCCAGTGTTGCAAAGTATTGAAATGGATCTTAATAGACGGGCATACTCCCTGTCATTATCTGGGGTAAAATTAACTTAGTGAAAATGAATGTTTTTCCCGCTTATTTTACCCCATGAACATGTTAAATATCTGGCTTCCGTAAAATGGTTTAAAAGTTCATCGATAATCTCTGCTTTCATATGGAACCATAAAAACCTAGGCTGGCTTATGGCATATTGGCTGCCCTAAACTGTCTGGGGCTTAAGATTGCCCAACTTTGGTTTGTATTACTGGGCCAGCCATGCTAATAAGTATCTTAGTGGCTTATGACCAATGATGGTTCTGGAGACACTAGTTATTCTCCTCTTTGGTTAAAAATCGAGATTTCTCAAATTCTCAATTCGGCCTTTCACCCAGGGCCTTATTGTGTATTCTAGCCCAAATTCTTCCCATCTCACTATGTAACTCATTGAGACATCTCTCAAAGTACATATGCAGTTGTGTACCTTCTTAAAGTACTCTATTTCAGATCCCTCCCAACCATTGTTGGGTAATCCCAATCTTTTGATAGATAGGAAACCCATTAGGGGATTGGTTACCTTACCAAAGGATACTTTAGTTAAAGATTTGCTTGTCGGATGGAGGTAGCTACCTTACTTCAATTGAGATCTTAAACAAATTCAATCTCTCAAAAGATGATTTTTAAAATTTTCAATTAGCCATCTTATTGTGAACAAATTTGGTACTTTCCCTCTAATAGGGTATCCCCGATTTCTGTGACACACTGCAACCCTTGTCTGAGGTAGCTCATACTGTCTCGACAATATATGGGTGTTACTCAGCTGGGTACACCCCGCAGTTCTGGCGCCCAAGAGATATTGGTCCTGCTGTTCCCGGATTATAATTTTGATTGGGCTAGTATTTGGAAATCTTGTCATAAGTTTTGTTACAGGATAGACTTAGAATTATGCAATTTAAATTACTACGTAATATTTATTTTCTCCCTTGAAACTGACTAGCCTTGGCATGATTTCTTCCTCTGCCTGTTTTAGATGTTTACAAGCAGAGGGGACCTCCTTCATATTTTTGAGCTGTTCTAAAATAATCCCATTGTGGAACACTATTAAACAGAAGTTGGATCCTCTTGGGTTGGGCAATCTTTTACGGTGCAGATATGTGTGCTGGGGATGTCTCTTCTATTGATGTCAAGAATAGGAAGTACCATATTTGTTTGATCTCTGCTTCGTTAAAAGGTGGTCTTGAAGCATTGAAAGATACCTCACTGATCACCTATGGCAATGGTTACAAGAACTCTGGCTAACCTTAGAACAGAAAGGACCATTGCTAGTCTTCAGAATAAATTACCCAAGTTTAATCGGATTTGGGGTCCTTTATATTCCTCTATTCCTGTTCTGATTAGTTTGGCCCGTATTTTCTTTTTGGCTTTAGGCTGCTATTTTGTGTGCTGTGCAGAGGGAGGGAGGGTTTCTTTTCTTCAACATGTTTCACTGCCATTTATATCTCTAATTTTTATTTTTTTTGTTAGGTGGGGCTGGTGGGGGGTTGGACTGCATCCGGACTGTCTTTGTTCTTCATGTGTATTGTCAATTGTTATTTGCCTTTCACCGGATGTATTCCTCTGGTTAATAATCTTTAATAAAATTTGAATTGCAAAAAAAAAAAAAAAAGATCTCAGCCACCTGGGAAGAAACTCCAAAGCAGGCTTGAGCTATGTCTGCAGGAGCCACACATGCAGTTGAAGGGACTTGAGACCTGGATGGACCAGGGTCCCCTGATCCTAGGTCAATAAAATTTGTGACAGCGGAAGAGGAAGAGGAGGTTCCTCTGAGTATTGTTGCAAAAGAGAGAACCAAACTTGCCTGGGCCAGAAAGGAGCGATCAGAATCATTTGTGCACCTTCTGAGCCGAGTTTCTGCAAGACATGCGGGATCAGAGGAATCGGGGGGAAGGCATAGATGAATCTGTCCCTCCAATCTAGAGACAGAGCGTCTCTCCAGAAAATGCCTCGCTCTTGAACGATCGAGCAGAAGTCGGGAAGCTTTGCGTTTAGAGGTGAAGCGAACAGGTTGACCTGAGGTGTTCCCCAACGTAGGAAGATATCGTCTAGGACCCCCTGATCTAGTTACCACTCGTGAGCTTTAGCAGATGAGTGACTTAGTTTGTCTGCTAAGGAGTTCTCGACCTCCAGAATATGAACTGCCGTGAGGTGAAGGTCGTGTTGTGCTGCCCAATCGCAGACTCTCATCTCTTCCCTGCAAAGAGGGTAGGACCGAGTCCTGTCCTGTTTGTTGATGTACCATACCACACACTTATTGTCCATCTGGATGGCTAGGTGGCCTGGAAGAAGATGCAGGTGGAGAGCCTGGAGAGCGTAGAGCACCTGCCCAAGCTCGAGCACATTGATGTGAAGGGATTGTTCCAGCTTGGACCAAGAGCCCTGGGTCCGAGGTGGACCGAGATGGGCTCCCCAACCTTCGCCCGAGGCATCTGTGGTCAGAGTCTGGGAGGGGGGAAAAGGAAGAATGGAGCTCCCAAGAAGGTTCTCTCAACCATCCACCACTGTAAGTCTCAAATCATGGGAGAGGAGACTATGACCAATTGGTCCAGGTCGTCTACCAACTGATCCCATTGAGAGCGAAGCGTCCACTGAGAGACCCTCATGTGGAACCGAGTGTGAGGGACTGTCAGGATAGCAGCCTCCATAAGCCCGAGGAGGTGAAGAACTGACCTTGCACTGACCCGCCTGCGGCTGGACAACAGGCTTATCTGAGTCTGGAGTGCGGCCGCCCTGTCTGGTGGCAGGAAGGCCCTGCCTAGGGTCATGTCCAGTATCGCCCCAATAAACTGAAGCCTCTGGGATGGGATCAAGTGAGACTTGGAATGGTTGATGGTAATACCCAGACAGGCAAAGACCTGCTGGGTGAGGAAGAGGCAGTGCAGGAGGTCCTCCCTGAACAAGGCCGCCAGGAGCCAACTGTCCAGGTACGGGAAAACCTGTACCCCCCCGGGTACACAGGCAGGCCGCCACCACCGCAAGGCATTTGGTAAATACTCGAGGAGCCGAGGAAAGGCCACATGGAAGTGTCTTGAACTGGTAGTGGTCCCCCTGGAAAGTAAAACTGAGATATTTGCTGTGAGAAGGGTGGATAAAGATGTGCAGATAAGCGTCCTGCATATCCAGAGCGCATAGCCACTGGCCTGAGCAGAGGAGGGGCAGAAGACACTGCAGTGAGAGCGTCCTGAACCTCTTGTATGCCACGAAAATGTTCAGGGAACTGTGATCTAGAATAGGTCTTACATCTCCTGTCTTCTTCGGGACCAGGAAGAAGTGGGAATAGTAACCTGTTCCCTGCAGGGAAAGAGGGACAGGTTCTATCGCCTCTTTCAGTAAAAGTGCTGAAATTTCTTCCTGGACCAGAAGAAGATGTTTCTGAGAGTACAATGACCTTGGGGGGGGTGACAAGGTGGTTTCTGCAGAAACTCTATTGTGTGTCCTTCTGAGATTAGCTGGAGCACCCATGAATCTGATGTTATCCTCTCCCAGCCCGGAAGGTGGAGGGAAAACCTACCTCCTACCGGTTCCTCTGGGAAGCCTGGAGGTTGTGGGAGAGGGAAGGGGTCAGGAGGTGTGGGGCAGCACTGCAGCTGAAGCTTCCGCTTTTTTGGGCAGGGGGGGCTTGGCAGCTGGAGGGGCCTGACGTTTAGTGGTCCTTTTTCCCTGTGGTCTCGCTTAGGGCTGATTCCGTCTGCGAAAGAGACGGTGCTGTGATTGATGGGTATGATACATAGAGTCCACAGACTTTAGTGCCGTCCCCTTTTCCTGCAGGTCAGTGATGATGTCCTTGACATCACCCCCGAACAGCACCGAACCCCGGAAGGGCGCCTCCTGGATGGCGGATTGCACTTCGAGACTGATCCTGACACTCGGAGCCAAGCGTGACACCGTAGGCCTACGGTGAAAGCTGAGCTCCTATCAGCAGTGTCCACTGCATCGTAGGTCGCACTAAGAATGTGCCGACTGGCCAAACGTGCAGAGCAGACAAGGTCAGCCACTTTCTGCTTGACCTGAGAGTCTGGAAGGGAGTCCAATTTAGATTCCACCTCACTGAGAATCGCCTTCTGGTAATCCCCCATGTGGCTGACATAGTTCAGGGCCCTAATACCCAGAGTGGAAGAAGCAAAAATCTTCGTGCCATACTAGTCCAGAAGGCGAGATTCCTTGTCAGGTGGAGACAAGCAGTGGTGTTTGGGTTGAGCTGACCGGCCATGAGTGGCGCTAAACACAACTGAGTCAGCTCGAGGGTGGGAGTCTAAAAAATCAACACCCTCGGGAGCCTGGTATAGTCTGTTCGACTTCCTGGGAAGTGGGGCTAAGGCCGACGGTTATTTCCATATGGTGGTAATAAGATCGGCAGAAGGCTAGATCCAGGGTGGCACCAAAGTGGGAGCTGTCACAGGCAGATCCAGATGCTCAGCAAGTTTTTTACGCTGGGGGTCTGGCTCTAAAGAGTGCCACTTATGTACTTCCTGAATTTTCCTTAGCAACTCCATGAAGGAAGGATCCTCCGGAGAAGACTTTGGAGGAGTCCTTGGCCGGGGCTTGGACGGAGAGCGTGGCTCATCGTCTTGCTCGGAACAACCGTCGGAAGCATCTGAGGTGTACGAGGAAGAAGATGATGATGAAGAGGAAGACTCCCTCTCCCGATGAGGGGGAGGAACGGACCCCATGGCAATCCCTCGGGGAAGCATGTCCTGCCCCTCTCTGGACCCAGAGGGTTTAGCCCTGGTGTCCGGAGGTGGTGAGGGAGTGTGTCGTTGCGGACGTACAGGAACCGGCACCGTCGTCGGAAGATGACTCTCCACCTCTCTGGTGAGCTGAGCCTTGGCCTCAGCCCACCAGGAGGCTAGAGTCTCCTGCAGGTTCACCGGCGGCTGAGGGGGCGGTGGAGGAGGAGGAGGGGGATGTGGGTATGGATTATACCCAAAAGGCGCATATCCATAACCCGACAGCAGAAAGCCTGGTGTTGGGTATTGAGGAGCCGGGTACTGCAGCGTCGGATATGTTGGCGCCGGATACTGCGGTCTCGGGTATGGTGGTGTCAGGTAGCCGGGAGCCAGAGGAGCTGCCAGAGCAGATGGCCTGGCCGTAGGCCCCACGGGCGGTTCTAGAGTGGAAGACCCGGGGGTGGAGGGCCTGGCGCCGGACGACATCGGGGGGGTGGGATGTTGTCCGACGTCGGCAATACCGGCGTCAGAGCCAGTGTCAGAGGAGCTGGTGTCCGGGGAACTGACATCAGAGTGGTTGGACCAGAAGATGGATAGTCTGACGGAGGTGGAACAGGAACCACAGCGTTGCCCGGGGATGGGGGGGGGAGAAATCCCTGGGGTCGGGCTGAGGAGACTCGGGGTCCCCAGAGGGCAGCGAAGGCTGTGGGAAGCCGGGAACGATGGACGTGGGGGGGGGTCGACGTCGGCTCATCCGCTGTGTGGACATTGGGTGAACCGACATGCGGCTTAACAGCGGGATCCGGGTGGGCGCTGGAGGGGCCAGCGTCTGACTTAATGGACCCTTCGCTGGAGGCAGGCTGTGATGGAGGGGTGGCATGGTCAGGTGAAATGGGGGCCTTGCACCGCCCCAAAGGGTCGGATGAGTTACTGACCTTCTCCGTGTGGGTGTCGGAGCAGAAGTCCGCTAATCAGAGCTGCTCGCACAGTAGGCCGCAAGACCATGGCTTTACTGGGAGCGGAGGCCTCCACAAGCCTGAAGGCGCCTGAAGGGCCCAAGCACGAGCCAGATGGATGGGTCACGCCTTTAGAAGCCTCTAAGATGGCCATTGAGGAGCGGTCACCGGGGACGCATTTGTTTCATGGCTAATTTTGCGGAAGACGCTGATGGGAGAGGAGCCCTTGTCCCGGTGCCTTTCCTTATCCTTTTTCTTACGATGGCCTTCAGGGGAAGTTGACGCCTGCTGAAGCTTTTTCAGTTCTTTCTCCATGGAGCTCATTTTCTTTTTCAAAATGTAGGCTTCCAGGGACTGCTGCCACCTTCTCCAGGTGGCCGCGATAAAGCTGAGGCAGTGCTGGCACTTCTCCACTGGATGGTTGGGGCCTAGGCAAAAAAGGCACAGGGAATAGCTGACCTCGTGCGGGAGTTGGGCCCTGCACAAGTCGCACTTGTTTTTGTGCTCAGAGGGTGTAGGAGACGACATACACCAAAGAATACCTGACGATGGGTAAGGAAAAAATCGAAAATACTCAGTTGAAATAACGAAGAAGGAGCCTGACAAGCAGGGAAATTTTCCGCGAGGCGCTGGCATAAGCTAACGCGGGGAAAGAACTGGAAGGCGGGTGTGAGGGACCGCCCCTTTATACTGATGTCTCCAGACGCTGGTCACCTGAAGTGGGGGTGGTCCCTGCCAGAGACTGCTAGCTAGAAATTTTTCCGTGGGGTCCTGCCGCCTGCTGACGTCAGTCCTATATGTAATTACCTACTGCAAGAGCCCTCTCGAAGTAAGATCTTTCTATCCAGGTAGCAGACAGCGAATTGAGTCTTAGGTTCTTTCGTTTTACAATAAAAAATCTATTATTGACTAGATCGAAAGCCTTCGTCAAATCTATAAAGATTGCTCCAGTGGCTTTCCCAGAGTCAATGGCCCCGAGAATGTCAGAGGTGGATAGCAGGTTTCATATTAACACATTCTTTTGTTTCTACTAATTTCTTGATTTCCTTGTATCTCTTAGGCATCTCCTGTCTATTCTACCCTTACAGCCAGCCTCTGATCTCAGATCCTTTCTGCATGCTTTTGTCTTCCCTTTAGCTTCCTGTCATCTCCTACTGACCTGTTCCTACTTAGCCCCCTTCCCCATTTCTTCTCATGTTTTTATTTTGCATCTTAGACTTTCATCTCTAGTTCCCTTTATCACCCTCCTACTTCACTTCCTGATTTCTAATTGTTCCACAGTGGATATAAATACTGCTTATGTTGCTCAGTTTTGCTGTTCACCTGAAGAAGGGACCTGTGTGGCCCCAAAAGCTTGTGTATAATTTCATCTTTGTACAAGACACTTGTTGGTCCAATAAAAGGTATCAAACCTTCCATCTTCTCTTGTTTTGCAAGGACCAATATGGCTGGAATCTCTTTTTACAACACATCGTTGCTTTTGTAATTCTAACTGTTGTTGTAACCTCCTTCGTCGTGCCTGAAAATAGGCATTTCTTGTCTAGCGCACCTACCTGGTCAACAAAAACTAAATAAATACATACATATATAAATACATAACTAACTACTAATGAAGCAATGAGGTTGAGAGTGGCACTCTCTATCCGCAGCTTGAGCCGCACCCTTTGTATTAGAGGAACATGGCAAAGGGGGTACAGGAAAAGTACAGTTACATAAGAACTTACCGTAACAGTAGAGGAGCTCTTGCAGCAGGCTATTACAATTAGGATTATGCTGCAGGCACCAGGATCCATCAAAAACCTTTAGCTAGCAGTACTCAGCGGGCTGCCCCCGATGTCGGCTCCGCCTCGACATCAGCCAATGGTATATCAGGGGGTGGTCCCCAGCCCCACCTCAGTTCACCCATCAGAGACCTGTGAATAAGGTCCGGCAGGCAGACCAGGTGGAAGCTTGCGCATAAAGAAATGATACAACACAGCTCACCAGGGGGAAGGAGCATCTGCTGCAAGAGCTCCTCTTGAAAATCTACTGTTACAGTAAGTTCTTACATAACTGTACTATCTTACTTCGAGTGGGAGCACTTGCAGCAGGCTATCACAATTAGGACTGAATCCCAAGCAGTCCCGCAAAAAAGAACAGAAAACCCGGAGGTGGCTGAAAGCACCAGTGCTAATAGGGCACTTCAAGAAAGGAGGCCCTGAAGGACTGCTAGGCCAAAACTAGCCCTACGCCTAGAAGCAATGTCCAGACTGTAATGCTTAATGAAGGTATGCACTGAGCTCCAGGCAGCCACTGCACAGATGTCTCCGAAGGAGACATTCTGCAAGGATGCGAATGAAGTAGCCACTCCCCTGGTAGAATGACCTCTAACTGAGCCCAGTAGGGTCTTGTTATAATATTGTAACAATAAACAATGCAGTTGACCAGCCATTTTGAAAGAGTTTACTTCAACACCGGATTCATTTGCATCGAGGCGCAAAGGCCACAAACAGCTGCTCCATTTTGCAGTGCAGAGCAGTACATTTAGATAGTACCTCAGTGCCCTGTGGATGTCCAGAGTGTGGAGGAGTGCTTCCCCCCTATTTGAGTGGTCTGGGTAATACATTGGAAGGTTGACAACCTCCTGATTCAATGTCAGTTCAGAAACCACTTTGGGCAAAAACTTAGGACTGGTTCTCAGGGACACCCTGTCCCTATGAAAAATTTAATAAGGCTCCTTACATATCACGGCCCGAAGCTCAGAAACTCTCCGAGCAGAAGTAACCTCAACCAAAAATAACACTTTCCAAGAAAGAAAGCGTAGCTTGCAATCCGCGGCAGGCTCAAAAGGGGGGAAGGTGAGCTTCTCCAGCATAAAGAAGAGATCCTAGGCAGGTACTGGATCTTGGATGGGAGGCTTGATATGTAAGATGCCCCTCAAAAAGGAACAGGACACGTCCAGTTGGGCCAGTGTCCATCGGTACATGGTATGCAGAAATTGCTGACAGATGTACCTTTATGGAGGAGTAGCTCAAGCCTTGATTTAACAAGGAGAGGAGATACTGTAGTACTGAGTTCACTGGGCAGGTATGAGGGTCTAAGAGATGGGGTGAGGCCCAAAGGCAGAAACTCTTCCATTTCATAGCAAAAGTGAATCTAGTACAGGGCTTTCTCGCTGCCATGAGAACGTCCGCCACCTCTTGGGAGACCCCAAACCTGGATTTGACTATGTCTGCAGGAGCTAGGCATGAAGATGCAGGGATCAGAGGTCTGAATGGACCAATGTTTCCAGATCCTGGGACAGTAATTGCGAGCTCAATGGTAGCTGAATTGGATGTTCCACTGCCAGCTGCTGAAGTAGTGGGAACCAAATCTGTCGATGCAAGAATGGCGTGATGAGGATCATCTCTGCTCCTTTGGCCTGAAGTTTCAGAAGAACCCTCTGAATTACCGGGAAGGGAGGGAAGGCATACAGGAACCTCCCTGTGCAACAGAGGGACAATGAGTTCATACTGTAAGAATAAGAAAGTCAAAAGGCATAGCCCATATAGTCTTTCTCCACAATCCAGTGGTAGTGACAATTGCCACTGACTTTATCAAGGAACTTCTCCAATCTTTTTTTAAAAAGACTTAAACTTTCAGCTTCCACCACCTCCTGAGGTAGTCCATTCCACATCCTTATTGCTCTACACTTAAAACTCTTCCTTCTTTGTTCAGTCCTATTTCATTCCTCAGTTGCCTATCATGACCTCTCAATTGATATATCTTTTCCTTAAACACCAATCCCAACTCAGATCTAAGATCCTCATCTTTCAGGGACTTATACAATACCAAAAAGTCCCCCCTTGCCCTTCTACTCTCCAATGACTACAATCCCAACCTTTCCAATCTGTCCTCATATGACTTACCCTCACAACCTGAAATCAATCTAGTATGGATCTCTGTGGTCTTTCCATTAATATAATATCCCTCACCAGTAATGGGCCGGCCACAGTAAAGCAATAATCCAAAGCAGGCCTAACCAGAGACCTGTACAAAGGCATCAACACCTCACCACTTCTTAAAAGAAAACCTCTCCTTATGCAACCTACCATCTGCATTGTTTTATTTGATGCTTTTCTGCTACTGACCCCATTTTTTAAATAATTTTGGACATAAATTCCCAAATCCTTCTCACATTCTGAAACCCTAAGCTTCAGATCATACATATAATAAGTCTGTTTAATATTATATCTACCTAAATGCATGATTATGCCATTTGTCCTTATTAAAGGTAATCCCATTCTTTTTTGCCCAATCTGCAATATAGAATAAATCCTGCCCAAATATGAGTCTCTCATTGAACGCATCCACTACAGCTCCTATTTTAACATCGACAGAAAAATTTGTTAACTTATTTTTACTAGATAGTTTCAAATCGCTTATAAAAATACTGAACAACAGTGGGCCCAACACCGACCCCTGGGGAACTCCACTCCACGCACTCATTGGTTCAGATAAATGTCCCTGTATTCTTACCTGCTGCTGTCTATTTTTCAGCCACTGTTCAATCCATCTTACAATGATCATATCTATTTCCACATCAATAAGTTTTTTTATTATTTTGTAATATGGAACCGTATCAAAGGCTCGACTAAAATCAAGCATTACCACAGCCACATTTTTTCCATCTTCAACACATTTGCTGATATACTCATAAAATGTTATTAGGTTTGTTTCACATGACCTACTGGGCATACAACCATGCTGATTCTTATCTATAATACCCTTACTTAGCATGTTTTCAAAAATAGCCTCACTCAGTGCCCCCTCTATAATCTCCCCCCCACCGAGGTCAAGCTCACCGGTCAAAAATTCGCCACTTCACTCCTTTTCCCTTTCTTGTATATTAGCACCACATGTGCCAACCTCCACCCCACAGGCACCACACCCTCCTCCAAGGACTTCTGTCCCAGTTTAGTAATAATAGGTATCATAACATCACCTAACTCCTTCAAAAAGTGTGGGTGGATCCCATCCGGTCCTGCTGCCCTATCCACCTTCAATCTCATTACTCTTTTTAACATCCTCTCCTCGGTAATTATAGTTTGAGGATCCTGATTACATATACCTATATTACACTCATCCATGCTATCAGTATTTTTCCTAAACACAGCCCCAAAACATCTGCCAAATTCATTTGCCACATCTATAGGTTCAGTCGTCATCACTCCATTAATATTCAACGGTCCCACTGCACTTCTTCCTCCCTTACTACTATTCACGTAGGCATAAAAGCTTTTTTTATTTTTATTAACGGCTAATCTAAACTCAAGCTGTTTTCTTGCATTTATTGCCTTCTTTAATCTCTTCAATACTTTCTAATAACCATTCTTAGATGTTTCTGAATTATTAGTCTTCATTTTCTTAAACATTACTTTCTTTTTGCTACACAATTTTATTATTGATCTATTCAGCCATGGTGGCTTTTTGCCTTTGTGATTATAGACCTTCCTACTCGGAATATAAGTTTTAATCATGTTATTCAGTATATCCAAAAAAATTTCCATGCTTCTTCCATACATGCTTCCTCCATTATACCTTCCTATTTCATACTATTTAGTTTTTCTCATATTGCTCCATAGTTACCCTTATAATAGAGGAATTGAAAGTACAGTTATGTAAGAACTTACCGTAACAGTAGATCTTTGTGAGAGGCTCTTGCAGTAGGTAATTACATATAGGACTGATGCTGGCAGGTGTCAGGATCCCACGGAAAAATTTCTAGCTAGCAGTATCTGGCGGGGGACCGCCCCCAAATCAGGTGACTGACGTCATGTGACGTCAGTATAAAGGAGCGGTCCCCCACGCCCGCCTTCCAGTTCTTTCCCGCCAAATGCCAAGCGGCGAGATGAGAGAGAAGTGGATATTTCCCATCCTGGAAAAGGAGCTGAAAAAGCTTAGGGGGATGGAGGGCGGAAGGTATTACCTACTGCAAGAGCCTCTCTAGAAGATCTACTGTAACGGTAAGTTCTTACGTAACTGTACTATCTTACTTTGAGAGGGCTCTTGCAGTAGGTAATTACATATAGGACTGAGTCCCAAGCAGTCTGGAACAAGGAGAAGCAAACGGGAGGAGCAAAACTACTCAGGAGTAGACCCTCTGGCTGTGAAAGCCTTAGGAAAGATGGCCTTGCAGGACAGCCAACCCGAAGCCTGCTCTGCCGCGAGAGGCAATGTCCAAACTGTAATGTTTCGTAAAGGTATGGACAGAAGTCCAAGTTGCGGCTGCACAAATGTCAATCACCGACACATTCTTGAAAGAAGCAGCAGAGGCAGCAACCATTCTGGTGGAGTGGCCTCTGACTTGACCTGGCAGGGTCTTGTTGTACTTATAACAGAAAGTGATACAATGAGCCAACCATTTAGACAGGCATTGCTTAGAAACAGCATTGCCTTCTCTTTTATTAGAAAAGAGACAAACAGTTGATCAGTCTTTCTGAGATCCTTAGTCCTGTTGGTGTAGTTTCTCAGAATCCGGTGAACATCCAGAGTATGCAGGAGGTACTGTCCTTGATTGGAGTGATGTGTAAAGAAAGCAAGTAACTCTATGGATTGATTCAATGTAGATTCTGCTACAACCTTGGGGAGAAACTTAGGGTTGGGACGTAGAGCCACACGTTACTTGTGAAAAATCAAGTATGGGATTTTGCACATGAGGGCCTGGAGCTCAGAAATCCTTCGAGCAGAAGTAATGGCTATGAGGAAGGAGAGTCTTCCATGAGAGGAACTTCAGGTCTGCTGAGGCTGCCGTCTCGAAAGGAGGTAGAGTAAGCTTCCCGAGAATAAAATTCAGACCCCAAGGAGGGGCAGGAACCCGGGTAGGGGGTCCCAAATAGAGGACCCCTATAAGAAAGGTCTTAGAGACCTCCAGCTGAGCAAACATCCTATCTGCGAAAGAGACATGGTAGGCTGAAATGGCTGCTGTGTGAACCTATAAGGATGAATGACTGAGACCCAAGTCAAAGAGGTGTCGCAAGTAGTCCAGAAGCCGCCCCACAGAGCACAAGAAAGTCTCGAGATCGTTAGAAGTGGCCCAGATAGTGAAACGCTTCCATTTCATGGCATAGGTAGACCTAGTGGAGGGTTTTCTGGCTTCCACCAGGACCTCAGCCACTCGGGGGGGGGACCCAAACCGGGCTTGAGCTACGTCTGCAGGACACACGTGTACAACTGAAGTGACTTGAGGCCTGGGTAGACCAAGGTCCCCTAATCCTGGTTCAGCAAAAGTTGCGACAGAGGAAGAGGAAGAGAAGGTTCCTCTGAGTACTGTTGCAGAAGAGAGAACCAAATTTGCCTGGGCCAGAAAGAAGCGACCAGAATCATGCAAGCTCCTTCTGAGCTGAGTTTCTGTAAGACCCTCGGAATCAAGGGAATCGGGGAAGGAAAGCATAGATGAATCAGCCATTCCAGTCTAGAGACAAAGCGTCTCTCCAAAAAATGCCTCACCCTGGAGCGAGCGAGCAGAAGTCGGGAAGATTTGCATTTTGAGGGGATGCTAACAGGTCTACCTGTGGTGTGTCCCAATGTAGGAAGATACTGTCTGCTACCTCCTGATCCAGTTCCCGCTCATGAGCGTGAGCAGACGACTGGCTGAGGCCATCTGCCAATGTGTTCTCGACCCCCAGGACATGAACAACCGTGAGGAGAAGGTTGTGCTGTACAGCCCAAACTCAGACTCACATCGCCTCCCTGCAAAGAGGGTAAGAACAAGTTCCTCCCTGTTTGTCGATGTATCAGACCACACACGTTGTACATCTGGACAGCCAGATGCCAGAGAAGTAGATGCAGATGCAGAGCCTGAACAGCATACAGCACAGCCTGAAGCTCAAGCACATTGATGTGGAGAGATTTCTGGAGCTTGGACCAGGAGCCCTGGGTCCTGTGCGGCCCAAGATGGGCTCCCCAACCCTCACCCGAGGCATCTGTAGTCAATGTCTGGGAGGGGGGAGAGAGACAAAAGGGAACTCCCTGGCAAAGCTTCTCTTGAACCATCCAACATTGCAAGCCCTGAGCCATAGGAGTGGAGACCAGGACATGTTAATCTAGGTCTTCCACCAGCTGATCCCACAGAGACCAAAGCGTCCACTAAGAAATTCTCATGTGGAGCCGAGCGTGAGGGACTGTCAGAATCGCAGCTGCCATGAGCCCGAGGAGGCGAAGGACTGACCTGCGGTGACCCGCATGCAGCTGGACAACAGGCTGACCTGAGCCTGGAGTGTGGCCACCCTGTCCAGTGGCAGGAAAGCCACACTGGAGGTCGTGTCCATGATCGCCCCGATAAACTGGAGCCTCTGGGATGGGATCAAGTGGGACCTGGTCTGACTGACGGTAATACCCAGGCAGGCAAAAACCTGTAGGGTAAGGGAGAGGGAGTACAGGAGTTCCTCCCTGGATGGGGCTGCCAGTAGCCAATCGTCCAGGTATGGGAAAAACTGCACCCCCTTGGTATGCAGGTAGGCTGCTACCACCAGCAGACATTTGGTGAACACTTAGGGCACCGAGGAGAGACCAACTGAGAGGGCCTTGAACTGGTAGTGGTCCCCCTGGAATGCAAAATGTAGATATTTGCAGTGGGAAGGGCAAATAGGGATATGCAGGTAAGCATCCTCTATATTCAGAGCGCACAACCACTGTCCCGGCCGAAGGAGGGGCAGGAGACCCTGCAGAGAGATCATCCTGAACCTTTTGTACTCCACAAACAAGTTCAGGAAGCTGAGGTTGAGAATCGGCCTCACGTCTCCTGACTTCTTCGGGACCAGGAAGAAATGGGAATAGTACCCTGCCTCGAAGAGGGATGGGCTCTATCGCCTCCTTCAAGAGAAGGGAGGAAGTCTCTTCGTGAACCAGAAAAAGATGTTCTGGTGAGTACGACGACCTGGGGGGTGGTTTTCAAAGAGGCTGCCAAAGAAACTCTATTGAGTGTCCTTCTGCAATCAGCTGGAGCACCCAAGTTTCTAAAGTTATCCTCTCCCAGCCCGGAAGATGGAGGGAGAACCTTCCTCCCATCGGTTCCTGTGGGAACCCCAGAGGCTGTGGGAGAGGAAAGGAGTCAGGTGGTGTGAGGCAGCATCACCGCTGAAGCCCCCACTGCTTTTTTGGCCAGAGGGGGGCTTGGCAGCCGGAGGGTCCCGATGTTTACTGGCCCGCTTCCCCTGAGGTTTCGCCTTCTGCTGATTACGTCTGCGAAAGGGACGAGGCTGTGTCTGAAGGGGTTTGTACATGCAGTCCACAGATTTCAGTGCAGTCCCCTTCTCCTGCAGATTGGTAATGATGTCCTTGACATCACCACCGAACCCCTGAAAGGCGCATCCTGGATAGCGGACTGCACTTCCAGGACCAATCCTGACACACAGACCCAGGCATGACGCCATAAACCCATGGTGAAAGCCAAGCTTCTACCAGCAGCGTCCACTGCATCGTATGTGGCACGAAGAATGTGCCGAGTGGCCGAACGTGCAGAGCGGACAAGACCGGCCACTTCCTGCTTCACCTGAGATTCAGGAAGGGAGTCCAACTAGGATTCCACCTCACTAAGAATCACCTTCTGGTAATCCCCCATATGACCAACATAATTGAGGGCCCTGATACCCAGAGTGGAAGAAGCACAGACCTTCCTCCCATACTGGTCCAGAAGGCAGGATTCCTTGTCAGGTGGCGACAAGCTCAAGTGTTTTGGGTTAGCTGACTGGCCGTTAGCGGCACAAATCACAACTGAATCAGCTTGAGGGTGAGAATTAAGGGAGTCAACACCCTCGGGAGCCTGGTATAGCCTATCAGACTTCATAGGAAGAGGGGCTATTGCCAACGGTTGCTTTCAAATGGTGAAAACAAGGTTGGCGTGAGGCTCAATCCAGGGTGGCACCAAAGTTGGAGTGGTCTTGGGCAGAGGCAGGTGCGCAGCAAGTTTTTTATGCTGTGGATCCGTCTCCAAGGAGCGCCACTGATGAACCTCCTGGATTTTGCATAGCAATTCCATGAAAGAAGGATCCTCCGGAGAAGACTTCAGAGGAGTCCTCAGTCTGGGCTTATCCAGAGAGCGAGGCTCATCGTCCGGGTTGAAACAACCATTGGAGTCGTCCGAGGAGGAAGAAGACTCCACCTCCCGGTGCAGGGCAGGAACGGACCCCTTAGGAAGCCCTCGGGGAAGCGTAACCTGCCCCATCCTGAAAACGGAGGGCTCGCCTCTGGTATCCAGAGTTGGGGAGGGAGTCTCATGTCTCGGACGTACGGGGACCGGAACCGGTACCGTCATCGGGAGACGACTCTCCACCTCCCTGGTGAGCTGAGCCTTGGCCGCAGCCCACCAGGAGGCTAGTCTCTCCTTCAGATCCACCGGCGGCTAAGGGGTCCATGGAGGAAGAGGAAGAGGAGGAGGAGGGGGTACAGATATTGGGTGTATCTGTACTGCACGTATCCATAACCCGGTGGCAGGAACCCCAGCTTCAGGTAATGAGGCATCATGTACTGCGGCGTCGGATAAGCCGGCGTCGGGTACTGGGGTGCAGGATACTGCTGACCCAGGTATGACGGCATCGGATACGACAGGGTCGGATACCCAGGAACCCGGAGGGTCTGCCGGGGCAGACGGCCTGGGAGGGTGCTCCCAGCAGGTGGGTCAGGAAGCGGAGGTCCGGTGGGTGGCAGGCCCGGTGTGGGGGTGGCATCCGGAGAGGAAGAGGATGTCGCCTGGCGACGGGAGACCGGCGCGGGCCGGTGTCCGGGAACCGACGTCAGGTCATCCGCCCAGCGGGAGGGAGACCTGACGTAGCGTGGTAAGATCCCGGATGCATGGGAAGGAGGAAAAAATCCCAGGGTCAGGCTGAGGAGACGCCGGGTCCCCAGAGGGCAGTGAAGCTGCAGACAACAGGGAACGGCAGACAGCTTGGGGTCCGTCATGGCTCTGATGCGGCGTGAGCGGAAGGTCCAACTTCCGGCTTACTGGTGGAGTCCGGGTGGGCGTCGGTTGAGCCGGCGTCCACGGAACCATTGCCCAAGGCAGGCCACAATGGGGGAGAGGTCTGGTTGGGTGGAACAGGTGCCGTGCGCTGCCTCGAAGGGTCAAGCGACTTAGCGGCCTTCTCATGGCAGATGTCAGAGGAGCTGAGGTCTGGCTTACCGGAGCCACTCGCACCAGTAGGCTGTGTGGTGGCGGTCTTACTGGGAGTGGAGGCCTCCTTTAGCCTGGAGGCACCAGAAGACTCCGAGCGTGAGCCAGATGGGTGGGCAGACACCGTCTTGGAAGTCTCCAAGACGGCCATTGTAGTGGTCCCCCCGAGGAGGGACGTTACCTTCAAAACAGTGACCTCAGCCTGAGTCACGGTGGACGAGGAGTCCTGGTTCCAGTGCTGCTTCTTATCTTTCTTCTTACGATGGCCCTCAGGGGAAGTTGAAGCCTGACAGAGCTTTTTTAACTCCTTCCCCATGGAGGTCATTTTCTATTTGAGGATATGGGCTTCCAGGGACAGCTACCTCCATCTGCGGGTGGCGGCGATGAACTTCAGGCAATGCTGGCACTTCTCCACAGGGTCATCCAGGCCCAGACACAAGAGGCACTGGGAGTGACAGTCCTTGTGCAGAAGCTGGGCGCTGCACGAGTCACACTTATTCCTGTGCTTGAAAGGTGTAGGGGGCGACATACACCACCGAAATACTGACTAAAAGTCTAATTAAATCGAGAAAAAAATGACAGTAGAACTACCAACAACAGATTGACGAGCAGTGAACTTTACCGCAAGGCGCTTCCACGAGCTAATGGTGGGAAAGAATTGGAAGGCGGGCGTGGGGGTCCGCCCTGTTACATTGACGTTGCATGATGTCGGTCACCTGACGTGAGCGGTCCCCATGAGACTGCTAGCTAGAAATTTTTCCATGGGTCCTGACGCCTGCTGGCATCAGTCCTATATGAAATTACCTACTGCAAAAGCCCTCTCGAAGTAAGATCTGCATTTCCCTTAATTGGTTTAATTAACCAATCCATCATAAATATAATGGACTTATGGTCACATAGAAACATAGACTTTGATGGCAGATAAGGACCGCTTGGCCCATCTAGTCTGCCCATTTCCCTACCTACAGGATAGGCCTCAGATCCTAGTTAACCAACAGCCTATTTCTTCCTACCCCCCACAAGAACTGTCTTGTCACTATTACCAAATTGTGATTGGATGCTGATCCTCTTTATTACCTCAGGTATACTGGTGAAGATAACAGCTAAAATATTGTTACCTCTTGTAGCCTCCCTTACACATTGTTTAACTCCCCCTGCCATCAGTTCTTCCTGTACCCTACTTGCTAAATTATTACCAGACTGTTTTTTTCCCACTCAATGGCAGGCATATTTAAATCCCCCATAAAAATAATATTAGTCGTCTTTGCCTGGTTAGCAATATCCTTAATAAAGGCTTCAGTTTCCTCCATACCAATATCAGGTGCCCTATAGAAAACAGAAATTCTGCATTCCCCCCCCAATACCCAACAGCTCAACAGTAACTGTTTCCAATTCCATCCAAGTAGTTGCATTGCTCTATATCCCTTACTTCTATTCCATCTCCTAATGAAAAGGGCCACCCTCCTTCCTTTTCCCTACTTTATTTTTTAAACACTCTATATCCTGGGATATGTTGCAACCACACATTTTCATTATCCCACCAGGGTTCAACTATCCCCACCATATCCAAACTCTCCTCTTATTATTACCTCTAATTCTGCCATATTAACTATATTTAAACTGCTGGTATTATAAAACATAGCCTTAATTGTTGACAAACTTTTCTATTTCCCACATTAGGAGCCCTATACACCATTTTATCCCCTTTCGTCCCCTTCTCTTTCAGTTAAAACAATTTTCTATTATCTGTCGTAATCTCATCCCCAAAATTCTACTTCCTCTAAAATTCAAGTGCAACCCATTCTTACAATATATTTCCTTTTTATCATTAAAGGTTCCCTAATGTTTAATAAGGAAAAATTACTCACCTTAGTAATTATGTTTCTTCTATTGGAGTCTTGCTGTATTCTGACTAATGCAGTTAGCCCCAGCCTTTAAACTGCCCCGGAGAACAAAGTGTTAACTTTCTAAGCAGAGCATAGAATGCTGAGCTCGAGCTCGGTTGATGTCTCTGTCTCCCTTTGAAATCTAACCGTCAGATTCTTACGAGCAAAAACTCACTCACTATTCTTTGTGCAAATTGTAAAATGTTTACTAGCCAACTGGCATCGAGTTTTGGATTCCCAAGGGAAGACTCAAGTCAGGAAATCCAAAACAAAAAAAACACTTCAAATATGAATAATAACAAGAGAAACACCCAAATAAAAAGCAAAGGGTGTAAAGGAGCACCCCGAGGTGCAACACTGCACCTGCCTGCCCACTTCCTAAAAACTAGGTTCTGAGAGGGGAGGTGGGGGGAAGGTCAGAATACAGCAAGACTCCAATAGAAGAAACATAATTACTAAGGTGAGTAATTTTTTCTTCAAACAACATGAAGTCTTGCTGTATTCTGACTAATGCAGACTACCAAGCAGTACCTCCATGGAGGAGGGACAGAACCTACTTTGGGAATAGGCTCTGAAGTATTGCACAAACCGAGCATCACTTCTAGCCTGGATATCCAGAGAGTAATGCTTGGTAAAGGTATGGACTATTTTCCAGGTGGCCGCTTGACAGATTTCTAAGAGAGGAATATCCCAGGCAGCAGACAGGGAAGCAGCTGTACTCATGTAGAGTGAGCCTCAGGCCTGAGGGTAGACTCTTTCCCAGTTTCTCATAGCAGAATTGTATACAAGACACAATCCACCTGGCAATAGTTCTTTTGGTGGCAGGTTTGCCCTTTCCACTTCTCCATAAGTGAGGAACAACTGGAGAGACTCAAACCTGCGACGCTTGGTACGCTCTATGTAGTAGCTAAGGGCTCTTTTAACATCTAAACTGTGTAGCCTCCTCTCTCCTGAGGAATAATGATCAGTGAAGAAAACAGGAAGAGACAGACTGATTCAAGTGGAAATATGAAACCTCTTCGGGCAAGAACCTTCTATTGGTTCTAAGGACCACTTTATCCTTGTGAAAGGAGATAAAATCAGGTTCCACTGACAGGGCTTGCAGTTGACTTATATGATATGTCTGGCAGAGGTAATGGCTACCAAAAACACAGTTTTCCAAGTCAAGTACTTAAGCTCTGCTGAGGACATAGGCTCAAAAGGAGGTTGCATAAGTTGAGCAATACAAACATTTAAATCCCAGGCAGGTGCAGGGTCTCTAAAGGGAGGATTGGTATGAAGCAATCCCTTAAAAAATTTACAGAATATAGGATGAGATAGAAACATAGAAACATAGAATTTGACGGCAGATAAGGACCGCTTGGCCCACCCAGTCTGCCCATTTCCCTGCCTACTGGATAAGCTGCAGATCCTAGTTAACCAGCAGCCTACTTCTTCCTACCCCCAACCCCTAGAATTGCCTTATGACTGTCCCATGCATGCTTGAATTCCACCATTGTTTTTGAGATGATGGTGAACAAGACTTCCCCACTGACAGAAAAGCAGAAACAGCTGACAAGTGTACCTTGAGAGTAGCTGGTCTGAGGCCTAGGCCATTAAGATGGACCATATAGTCCAGAACTGTAGGCAATTCAGCAGTGTCTGAAGAAATATGCTTCTTAGAACACCAAATGCTGAATCTCTTCCATTTGGAGTTATAAGACTTTCTGGTGGAGGGCTTTTGAGAAGCTTTGAGAATATCCAGAACGCCCTGAGACAGATGCAAATCTGCAAACTCTTAACTCTTCAAGAGCCTTGCTTTGAGATTGAGAGACTGAAGACTGGGGTACCAAATCCTCCCCTGAGAGGAGGTTAACAGGTTCTGTCTGGCCCAGTCTGGAGCAATCAGAATCGCTTTGCAACGTTGTGACCTTATCTTGACTAAACTCTGAACAGAAGAGGGAAGGGAGGGAAAGCATACAGAAATTTCCCTTCCCAGTTCAGAACCAGAGCATCCAGGGGGACTGAGCCCAAGGCTGGGGGTCTGCAACAAAAGAGAGGAAGTTGGGGCTGTAAAAAGATCTATCTCTGGAGTGCCCCACCTTGGAAAAAATCACCTTCAATACGGGTCCAGGGACCATTCGTGATGGCCCTGTGAGATCCTGCTCAGTGCATCTGCTAGCACATTGTCCTTCCCTGGAAGGTGAACTGCTATCAGAGAGGTTTGTAGGGAATATGCCAGGGACCATAACTTCATGGCTTCTGTGCACAAGGCCGTAGACCGAGTACCTCCCTGCTTGTTGATGTACCACCTGGTGGTGGTGTTGTCTGTTCTGACCTGAATCACCTTGTTCTGTACTGACTGAGACAAGGCTTGCAGGGCCAGAAAAAGTGCTCTGAGTTCTAGGAGATTGATATGGAGAAAGGATTCCTGAGGGGACCACAGTCCCTGGGCAGTGAGGGCCCCCAGATGGGCTCCCCAGCCCAGAAGAGAAGCATCCATGGTAAGGACCACTGAATGAGACTGAGTGGCAAATGGAACCCCTTTCCTTAAATTGTCCTGATCCTGCCACCATTGAAGGGCTTGGATCAGGGTCCAAGTCACTGGAATCAGTTTGGTAAGGAAACCCTTCTTTTGGGACCAAAAGGCCCTCAGATGGAACTGAATGTCCCTCATCTGGAATCTTGCCCCTTGGACCATTGCTGTAGAGGCTGCCACGTGGCCCAAGAGTTGAAGGAAATGCCTTGCTGGTCAGGACACCTGAAGGCTGAAGGAAGAAGCCAGTTCTATAAGAACTCTTGCCCTGTCCAGGGGAAGAAAGGCTCTTGTTTTGACCGTATCCAGCTCTGCCCCTATAAAGGTAAGAAGCTGGACAGGCTTAAGAATCGACTTGGGAAGGTTGAGAAGAAATCCTAGAGAAGTGAGCACGTGATGGGTCACTTGCAGGACTGACTTGACTTGGTCTGGAGACTGACCCACTATTAGCCAGTCATCCAGGTATGGAAAAATGGAATTATTTTGCCTCCTTACAATGGCAACTACTACTGCGAGGCACTTTGTGAAGACCCTTGGGGCTGAAGTTAGGCCAAAGGGCATTGCTCTGAACTGATAGTGCCTGAAGGCAACTCAAACCTGAGGTACTTTCTGCGGGATCACCTGATGGGAATGTGAAAACAGGCATCTTTGAGGTCCAGGGAAGCTAGCCAGTCCCCTGGCCTTAGAGAGGGAATGATTATTCCCAGAGTTACCATCTTGAACTTTGGTTTTAAAAGATGTTTGTTTAGGTATCTTAGGTCTAGGATGGGTCGCCACTCCCCTGTCTTTTTCTGGGTAAGGAAGTACCTGGAGTACAGACCTTTGCCCCAGTGTAGGGTAGGTACTATGGCTCTCAAAGCCAGCAGAGATGAAACCTCTGCCTCTAGGGCAAGGGTTTCTGAGAGACCTGCAGGTGGGAAAGATCTGGCTCTCAGCTTTGGAAATTTTTTTGAAGCTGAGAACCAGTCCCTGGCTTACTACTTCCAGGACCCACTAGTTTGATGTAACAGACATCCAGTCCTGGATGAAGTAAGTCAGCCTGCCCCCTACTGGTATAGGAGAGTCAACCCGGGCAGGCCCATCAGGGTGTCTGCTTGGCAGGGGCCTTAGGCCGAGGAGTGGATGTAGCCCTGCTCATCCCGCTTCTGCCTCTCCCTCTGAAGAACCCCCTCTGTGAAAAGGGAGAAGAGGTCTGTGCTTAGTAAAAAGGCCTATGAAAAGGCCTGCCCCTGCCCCTAGACTGTTGCCTTTGAGGAGTTGCCTGCCTTTCTTTGGCCTGAGCACTCCTGTAAGTGGTTCTGTACTCATCCATTTTCTTCATGTAATTCTCTGTCTGCTTCCCAAAAACAGAATTACCCACTACAGGAAAATCCATGGCCTTAGCCTGGGTATCCTGTGAGAGGATAGTACATCTGAGCCAAGCCATTCTCCGAAGAGCCACAGATGTCTCCATGACTCTTAATGACACATCATTGGAGTCAACAGCAGCATGAAACTGAAGTTTTGATGCCTCAATCCCATCTGCAGCCACCTCCTCCAGCTCCTTGGCTAGCTGGGGGGAGGCCTGCTTAACCAGTGCCAGTACAGTGTCCCACCTGGACGTCTGGTACCTGGCTGTATAAGCCATATAATTCACCTGCCTGAGTCCCAAGGAACATGCCACGTACTGTTTTTTTGCCATGACATCAATCTCCCTGGAGTCTTTGTTTGGGGGGTGTGAAGCCAAGGGAATGTTTGCCTTATCACAGGCAGCAGCCTACACAACCCCAACATGGCTGCATTGCTGATATAAAAACTCCATATCTGAGCCTGAAAGTGTATACCTCTTGTCCATTCTTCTATCAACAGGAGGTATAGGATTGGGAGACTTCAAGATTTTTTGTGTCTGCTTCCCAAAATATTTGTGAAGGGGAATAGACAGTCTCCTGGACTCTGGGATGTCCATCATTTCCACAAAATCAGGCTCTTCTTGATCCTCCATTGCTTCCTCCATAGGAAGCTGGAGGGTCTCAGCCACCTTTCTGTAGAACATAAAGTGGGAAGAGGACTCAGAAAGCCTAGGCGGGGATACACCTGAAGGTCTGTCTGGGGAGATGTCAGGTTCAACAGGCACATCCAGACTTTCACCATCACCATCATCATCCTCAAACTCCCCTCCTCCTCAAACTCCGGTTCATACAATTCTTCAGGGGTAAAATCATGAACGGGGGACCCAACCAAACCGAGCCCTGCAAAAAGGTGCCGGATCGGTCAAGAAGTGATTCCACAATCCGAATCGCTCTGGCTATTTCCTCGGCAGTCAGAACACGGACTTCTGGATCTGAACTGGATGATTTTTCTTTGCGTTTTCTTTTTGTTGGAACTGAACCTGGCTGAAGAAGCCAGAACGGGAAGAAAACATACTCAATTCAGTGCTTTACAGTAACTGGTAATTGCTATTTTTCCTTTAAACTTAGATTGTGGGCTTTTTAGTGACACTGTACTTTCTTTGTCGCTCTTTACTTAGAATTGTTTTTGGGCAGTTGAAAATTTAAAATGTAGTGGTGGTGTATTCTTTGCTGTCTTTAATTGCTGCAAATTTAGTCTTGGCCTGACTTGCCCTGTAGTTTGGGTGAGAGGTGTTAATTGCCTGGCCTCTGACCTCCGCTACGTGATAACTGGAGGTGGGGCTTAGTCAGAGTTGAGGTAGCAAGTGAGTTTTATTTTCTCAGAAGAGGAAGGAAACATATTCAGTTCAATGCTTTACAGTAACTGGTAATTGCTATTTTTCTTTTAAACTTAGATTGTGGGCTTTTAGTGACATTGTACTTTCTTTGTTGTCTTTACTTAGAATTGTTTTTGTAGTGGTGGTGTATTTCTTTGCTGTCTTTAATTGCTGCAAATTTTCACCCCCCTTCCCCCAACTCTTAATTATATGCCCTGTTAAATCTGATTGACAGGAGCTAAACACAGGGTACAGTAAGGGGTGTGGAGTAGGAGGGTCATAAGGGGGAAGAAGCCCACCCTCAGAACGACAGGTGTTTTGACTCATTTCTTTATTTATTGGTTTTTTTCTTTTTTAAAAAGAAAAGTATCTGAGGATCAGTGGCAGGATTTTAGGACAGTAAATTAATAAAAAGGAACTAGGAGAGCTTCAGTAGCAGACAAGTAGTGGAATAGCAGTATAACTGCAGTATAATGTTGGGAGGGTCAATGCAGTGGCTGTGGGGCAGCCATATTCAGGCAGACCTTCTGGACACTGAGGTGCTGCCCTATCTGCATGCATCTCTCTGGACTGCGGGATGAGGTAGCCATACTCAGAGCGGAAGTAAACTGGGTCAGGAGTACCATCACTCCTATCCGGAGACCACCCAATCCAATGCAACTGCCTCAAAGGATGCCAAGAACGAGGAGCACTTGGATGACAGTGGGCTCAGGGAGGGTTAGAACAGTCAGGCAGAGGCACATCCCAGATTCTATTCCACTCAAGAACTCATATGCCACACTGGCAAATGGGGACAACCAAATAGAGGTACCCAGAGAAGTGGAAGGAAAGAATGTGGAGGTTAGCCAAGGAGGTGACCTCAGCGGGGAAAGCAGTGGACCCCAGAGGAAGAGGAGGAAGTGAATCCTGGTGTGGGACTCCATCATAAGAGGGATCCAGCTAGGAACACAGGAGGGGAGGATCGGGAGGTGAGGTGCCACCAGGTGCCACGGCATGGAGGGATTGGAAGGAAGATCCTGGGGATCACTAGGAAGGCAAGACTGGAGGGTGATCTGGATGTCATTATCCACCTAGGTACTAATGACCCAGCAAATGGGGAGCCAAAGGAAGTTCAAGAAGAGTTTAGGAAATTGGGAGGGGTCTCAAGCAAGTAGCTACTTCTGTCACTTTCAGAAGTACTACCTGCAAGAGGCAAGGAGAGCATAGGTGCATGCATCAGGAACTTTAACTCATGGTTGAAGAACTGGTGCTGTGAGGAATGGTTTCATTGGTGACTGGGACCCACCTGAGGATGGAGGTTTGCTCAAGCCTGACGGCCTGCATCCATCCTGGTGGGGAATCCAAGCACTCAATGATAAGTTTAAATGCTACATTGACAAGCATTTAAACTAGCAAAGGGGGGTGGCAGGCCAGTAAGGAGGTTACCTACTTGCTCACCCCCCACAGCTAGCAGTGGAACCAGTGAACCAGAGGAGTGGCTATCTCTACAAAGCAGTGTGCAAAAGATGGAGATTAGCGCCCAAGAGGTGGATAGGCAGAAAAGGGGCAAAATGCAGCAAAAGGGCAGACAGCAAGGAGAACCAGGGATATAGGACAACCAAGGAAGGGGCTGGAGTAGAACAGCGAAACATTCTAGGGAGGTCAAATCATGGAAAGCCATGTGTGCAAATGCCAGGAGCCTTAGCAACAAGATGGAAGATCTGGAGGCTGTCATGGTGCAGTCAGACTTGGACATTGTGGCCATCACTGAAACCTGGTGTAATGATAACCACGACTGGGAGATGGCCATACCTGGCTACAATATATTCAGAAGAGACAGGGCAGGCAGGAAGGGAGGAGGAGGGCACTGTATGTGAAAATGACATAAGAGCCACAGAGATCCAGGAGGAACACAATGGGGAGAGATACTGTGGGTTAAGCTGGAAAGGAAAAATGGGGCCAGCCATCCGCACAGGTATGGTCTATAGACCACCAGCCCAGGAGGAAGAAACAGATGGGAGTTGATGCTAGCCATCCAAGGATGGCAGACAAGGGTGAGGTAGTACTTGTTGGAGACTTCAATATTCCAGACGAGGACTGGAGCATCACACCAGCAGCAGCATCAGCTAGGAGCAGATTTATCCTGGACTCTCTTCAGGGTGCCTTCCTCAAGCAACTGGTCATGGAACCAACTCGGCAGAAGGCAATACTGGACCTTGTGCTCACAAACAGGGACAGTGTGATGGGGGTAACAGTAGGGGAGCACCTGGGGAACAGTGATCACCAGTCATTGTGGTTTGAAATCACAGAAAGAGCAGAACCAAACCACACAAAAACACGTATCCTGGATTTTAGGGGGGCAGACTTTGGGAAAATGGGGAGATACTTGAAAGAGGCATTAAGGAGAATGGGGCAGGAATCAGGGATTGAGGAACAGTGGGCAGTATTTAAAATGGGGATTACAAGAGCAACAGAATTATGCATTAAGCAGGTTAGCAAGAGGAAAAGGAAGAGGAAACCATTATGGTTTTCCAAAGAGGTAGCAAAGAAAGTGAAAGCCAAAAATATTGCATTCAGGCAATACAAAAAGACACAGGCAGAAGGGGATAGGGAGAAGTACCAGGAGAAGCAAAGGGAGGCAGGGAGGTCAGTAAGGGAAGCCAAAGCTCAGACAGAAGAACACATTGCAAAATCAGTGGGTAGAGGGGACAAAACCTTTTACAGGTACATAAGTGAAAAAAGAAAGGCAAAGGGAGGGACAGTGAGACTGAAGGGGAGGATGGGGGCCACGTGGAGGATGACAACAGTAAAGCTGACATATTGAACAGGTATTTCTGCTCAGTCTTTACTGAGGAAGAGGAGGGTAATGGGTCTGAATGGAGTACAAGGGTGAGAATGGTGCAGAATGGACACAAGTCCCTTTACACGAGAAAGGGTCCTGAAGGAACTGGAAGTAATAAGAGTTGATAAAGAATGGGGCCAGATGGGTGCACCTTGGTCCTTAAAGAACTAAGAGGTGGTGGCTGTACCTCTGGCTATCTTGTTTAGCCTGATCACTGGAAACAGGGAGGTACCCAAAGACTGAGGACAGCAGATGTAGTCCCCTTATACAAAAGTGGGAAAAAAGAGGAAGCGGGGAACTACAGACCAATCAGCCTCACCTCGGTGGTGGGGAAGATCATGGAAGCACTACTGAAGGAGAGATTGGTGCAACATCTGGTTGTCAATGGACTACAGGACCCAAGGCAGCATGGTTTCACCAGGAGGAGGAGGTCATGTCAGACCAACCTCGTTGAATATTTTGACTGGGTGACTAGGGAGGTGGATCAGGGGAGGGCAGTTGGTATGGCCTATCTGGACTTCAGCAAGGCCTTTGACACTTTGCCACACAGAAAACTATTACACAAACTGGGGAATATGGGTGTGGGCAGGACAGTAGTGTGGTGGGTAGGTAACTGGCTGGGTGGAAGGACACAGAAGGTAGTGGTAAATGGCTGTCACTCCACAGAGGGAAGAGTGACCAGTGGGCACCACAGGGATCAGTGCTGGGACCGGTCCTATTCAACATCTTCATCAGTGACATTATGCAGGACCTAGAAGTCAGAATTTCACTGTTCGCTGATGACACAAAGCCTGTAACAGAGTAGACACACCAGAGGGTGTAGACAGAATGAGTAGGACCTGCAGAAACTTGATGAATGGTCAGGGTTTGGCAGTTGAAATTCAATGCAAAGAAGTGCAAGATAATGCATATGGGGCACAAAACCTGGCACAATATATCAGCTAGGGGTGAGGATATAGCATGCACCAAGCAGGAAAGGGATCTTGGGGTTATCATCTCTGATGACCTCAAGGTAGGGAAATAGTGTGACAAGGCAGCAGGTAAAGCAAATAGGATGCTGGGATGCATAGGCAGGGACATCACCAGCAGGAAAAGGGAGGTCATAATTCCACTGTACAAGACACTAGTGAGGCCCTACCATTAGTACAGTGTAGAGTTCTGGAGACCTTACCTATGTAAGGACATAGACAGAGTAGAGAAGGTTCAGAGGAGGACAACAAAGATGGTGCATGGATTGCATCACAAGTCCTATGAGGACAGGTTGAAGGAACTGAACATGTACTCCCTGGAGGAGAGGAGGGAGAGGGGATATGATAGAGACATACAAGTATCTTACAGGGAGGAACAGGGTGCAGGAATACATTATTTTTAAGCGAAAAAGATGTTCCAGGACTAGAGGGCATGGGATGAGGTTGGAGGGAGGACGATTCAGAGGAAACGTGAGGAAGAATTTCTTCACAGAACGGGTGGTGGACAAGTGGAACACCCTGCCAGAAGAAGTGGTGGGGGCTGAAACAATCACGGGATTTAAGAATGCATGGGACAGACATAAAGGAATTCTGGAGGTCTGGGGTAAGGGGCAACAGACTTCTAGAAAAACATAAACTGAACTTACAAGCTCAAATGGGCAGACTGGGTGGGCCATAGGCCCTTATCTGCCGACACTATCTATGTATCCTTTTGCCCAAAGAAGTATCGCCCTGGTCAGAGGGCACTCCTTCTGGTTCTGTTGGAACCGAACTGGGCTGGCCATCCGGGTCAGCGGACGTCTCGGCCTCCTTTTCCCTCAGTCTACTTAATCTCTTCTCAAGGGTAGATTTGGGAAAGTTTTTACAAATTTGGCAGTCTGAATCGAGGTGTTCAAACCCCAGACACTAAACACAGGTGGTGTGGGGATCGGCCTTAGCAAAGACATCCCCACACTCACTGCAGTGTTGAAACCCAGTGGGCACTTTTTTTTTCTTGGGTTTCTCAGACTTAGCCAACCTAACCAACTTACCCTTTTTTCGGCAACTGCCAGGCAAGACTCCCTTATCGGTTCCTAATCATCTCACGGGTGTTGGAAAAAAACGTATCAAACACGTTTTCTTTTTTTTAGAACCGATAAAGACCAGTAACCACACACAAAAGTAAGATACAAGATTTAACAACTGATCTGTTCAGCCGAACTGATCCACACTTTTACAAGTTCCACACAGAAAAAACAGTACAAAACCTATCTAGTACTCGCGGTACCACAGACAGAGACTGAATCGACTATGCGGAAAATAAATTTCGGTTAAAAACTGACAGTAAACCGAAACTTCAACCGACTTTTGAACCGAGCTGCAGGAGAAATATCCGGAGTGACTGTTCAGTGAGGCGGAGTAAAGAATCTGACGGTTAGATTTCAAAGGGAAACAGACAGAGACATCAACCAAGCTCGAGCTCAGCATTCTATGCTCTGCATAGAAAGTTAACCCTTTGTTCTCTGGGGTAGTTTAAAGGCTGGGGCTAACTGCTTTAGTCAGAATACAGCAAGACTTTTCATGTTGTTTGAAATTGATAGCTCCTGGTTTTAGTCCATTTATGCAACCATTCATTACTTAAGGCAAGTCTTCTCATTTTATAAACAGTAGCCCTAGGTTCTGGTAGTATCTCCGATATTACTACTTCACATCCTTTTCTTCAAGTTTTCTACTAATTTAGTGTAGTCCTTCTGCATCTCAGGTAGTTTTTTTTTTTTATAATATCTTGATGCCTACATGAATCACTGCTAGGGATGCTCCCTGCCCCACTAAATATATTATCAGCCATATTATATAAATCTGAAGCACCTGCCCCGAGAAGCTACCTGAACATTCTATTTTCTTTGTCATGTTTACATATGTACTGGTCAGTATACTTTATGATGCAGTCACCAATTACTATTACCTGCCTTGAACTCTCCCATTCTCTCCCTTCCATATGTACTATATTTTCATTTTCTTCTTCCATGGTAGCTGATTTAAATCACCCAGCACACCGAAAATATTAGTAACTGTTATTCTCTCCAGTACACTAACCAGAGTCTCATTTACATTATTTGTTCCAGTTTCTTCCTGACTTGTTCCCTCTATAGTAATATTGGTGATTATCGTCTCCAGTTCCTTTCTTAAATCTCCTGGAACTGGTCTAAGAGGACTTTGGCCCCTACGCTTCATTTTAACTTTGTTACTCTCACCACATTTCCCAGACTTATTTTCATTCCCAACATATCTTGTTGTCCTTTTCCCATATCCATTTTCTAAACCATTCCTTTTCTTAACATCCTCATTTATATTTAGGCTTGAGAGAATCTTAATCCTTTCTGTTAATTCCTCTTGACTCTTTTCTAACCTCCCCAGTCTTTCAGTAACCTTTACTAAAATTAGCATGCAGTTCCCTATTTGATTCACATTTTACACATTCATAACTATTATAATTCATCCCTAATTCTACCATTTTATACATACCACATCCTTTACATCTTATCATCAAATCCCCCTCTGTAGTCAGCACTGAGACTACCAACACACCTCTCAACCTCTGAGAATTAAAATTCATAGCATTGGCCTTCAAAAATCAAGCAAATGGCCAGAATGTGGAGCACTTTCTTATTTTAAAGAATAACATGTCTTTAAATAGTGGGCCCCATATATTTAGTGTCAAGGAATATTTCTATTAAGTAAGTGCAATGATTTCATAGTTTGTGTATCCAGAAATAGCTCTAACACTGTTAAAAACATTAGTAAACCTTTGCAGGGCAAGGGTAAATTTCAGTGTAAAATCATAGCGCTATGCTAAATTCATAGCAGTTGAGAGGTATGACTACCAAGTTTCATGTATCCAGCTTTTCTGTCGCCATACTTTACTCCTATGTACTACACTTAGCAAGATATACTATATTCTGCTGTGTATCACTGCCACTGCTCCAAGCTAACACGTCAACATGCACCAGATGCATGTCTCAGTACGCCGCAGACGCTCATGCCGCTCATGTGAGTGTCCGTATACATCAGTAGCAGGACCCGGAAGCTGCAAGGGCCTCGTCCCCTAAACAATCCTGTGCCCAATTAATTAAATCTGCAGAGCACCAGCCCCTTAAAACAAGCAGCACAAGTATATTGGCCATGAGTCCTTGTGTATTCCTACAACAGACTACAGCTCCCAAACCTCCAGTAGATTTAAAGCCCCCTGCTCTAGCACATTGAGGGGATATCTCCAATTCTATTTACATTGTTGAACAGAATGCAACACACAAATGGCCACACTTTCAATCACACCACCCTGTCCCACCACTTTTGGCGATGACACAGTTCAGGTAATGATCTGCAATATGCCGCTCGTGTGAGCGTTCATACATATCAGTAGTAGGAACCGGAAGCTGCAAGGGTCTCATCCCCTAAACAATCCTGTGCCCAATTAATTAAAACTGCAGAGCACCTGCCCCTTAAAACAAGCAGCACAAGTATATTGGCCACGAGTCGTGGCGTCTGGCCAAAAAACACCAGGCACGGGCTCTCACGAGCAGAAACTGGGCAATTTGGTGTTAAGGTGAGACACAAAGCAGTCCAAATCTGGGTGGCCCCACCTGTTGAACAGTTGATCTGCTACTGACTGGAGGGGCTCCCACTCGTGAGTCTTGGACCACGACCGGCTTAGGCTGTCGGCCAAGATGTTTTGGATGCCTGGAACATGAACAGCAGTTAGATCTAGGCGGTGTTCCAGTGCCCAATACCAGATTCTTATCACCTCCCTGCAGAGGGGTAGGAATGTGTGCCCCCTTGCTTGTTGATGTAGAACACTACTGACATGTTGTCCATCTGGTTAAGAAGAGAGCCTGGATAAAGGTCTGTCTGAAATGCCCGCAAGGCATTCAGGACCGCTCGCATCTCTAGAATGTTGATATGGAGCTGCTGCTTATCTGGAGACCATGTCTCCTGGGTTTGACTGTTTCCCAGATAAGTGCCCCAGCTGAGACAGGAGGCGTCTGTGGTTAGGATCCATCTCGGGGGCGCCCCTGCCAAAAAGGGATCCCTTGTTCCAGGTTGTAGGGGTCCAACCACCAAGAATGAGTCCTTCTTACTGGGTCCGAGATCCTGACCAGCCAGTCAAGATCGTCTGACCTCTGGTCCCACTGCACCCTGAGCATCCACTGTGGGACTCTCATGTGGAGGCGAGCCAATGGAACTGTAGGGATGGCCACCACCATATGCCCGAGAAGTCTGAGGAAAGTCCTGGCTGGGACCTGTGGTGCCAGAGATACCGTTCGGGCTACTGCCTGTAGATGATCCCCCATCCTGCTGGAGGAAGGCCATGCCCTAAGCTGTGTTAAGCACCACTCCTTAACTAGGAGTCACTGAATGGGCTCTGGGGAAGACTTTGGATGATTCAGGGTGATCCCCAGCTCTCGAAAGAGAATAAAGGTGTCTTTGAGAGTGCACAATAATTGAGCTCTGGATGGTGCTGCCAGAAGCCAGTCATCTAGATAAGGGAAGACGTAATGGCCTTGGCATCTGAGATCCGCAGCCACCACTGCTAAGCAGTTGGTGAAGACCCGAGGAATGGAGGATTTGCTGAACGATAAGGCCTGGAACTGATAATGCCTCCCCTGGAAGTGGAACCTCAGAAACGTCCGGTGGGGAGGGAAGACCTTTATGTGCATGTAGGAGTCCTGCATATCCAGGGAGCAGAGCCAATCCCCCTGGTGCAAGAGAGGAATGAGGCCTCACAGAGTGACCATCCTGAACCTTTTGTATTCTATAAAAAGGTTTGGGGAGCCGAGGTCCAGGATGAGATGAAGATCCCCAGTCTTTTTTGGGACCAGGAAGAAGTGGGAGTAGTAACTTTTTCCCCGTTGTCCCAGGGGAACTGGCTCTATCATCCGTTTTTGCAGGAGGGTCTGTATTTCTCCTTCTATTAGAGGAATGTGTGAAGAAGAATAATGGGAGGACCTTGGTGGTACTTCTGGAAGGATCTGAGTGAACTCTAAGGTATGTCCTCTCCTTATTAGGTCTAGAACCCAGAGATCAGTTGTAATGTTGCTCCATCCCTTTTGGTAGAAGGGGAAGCGACCCCCTACTGCCTCCCCCATGACCTCCGCTGGAGGAGGGGGAATTGGTAGTGAGTCACTGGGTAGCTCCGGGAGTCGGTAGAGAGGGCTGGGATGACTTGGGGCCTCTAGAGGTGGAGCTCCTATAAGCTTAGGTTGTGGCTTTCCTCTTAAAGCTACCTCTCTGTGAAAATTGGCCACAGGTGTTCTGCCCTGAGATCTTACAAAAAGGTAGTTTGTGAAATGGTTTCTGGTTCCCCTTTTATAGTTTTCGGATGGACCAGATGGACTTCCTGGATTCTTGTAGACATCAGATAAATTTCTCCGTCTCCTCCCCAAAGAGAACTGAACCTGGAAACGGTAGGTCTCGGATTCCGGACTGCAGATCCTCGGAGAATCCTTAGACTCTAAGCTAGGCATTACGCCTAAGGCAAATGCTGGAAGCCGCTGCCCTCGAAGCCGTATCTGCAGTATCATACAAGGCCCTCAGGACATGAGTGTGTACATCAGACCAGATTTCAAAAATCTCCAGGAGCGTGGTCTTTTATGCTAAGTCTGGCAAGGCCTGAGCTACTTTCAAGCCCTTCTCCCATACTGCATTTTGGTACTGGACCAAATGAGTGAGGAAGTTAAAAGAGTGAATGGAATATGTGGAGGCAGAATAGATCTTCTTGTCCACCTGATCCACGTATCTGGACTCTACATTAGGAGGCTGGCAGCTAAGGTGTTTAGGCTGCTTGGACTTATTACAGGCAGCTGTAATCACCATGGAGTCCACCTGAGGGTTTTCTGCCGGGAAAGGCTCCTCCTTTGGGGCTCTATACAGCCTGTCCAATTTCTTAGGAACTGCCAGGGTGGTAAAGAGATGCTTCCAAGTAATCCTGGTAAGGTCTTGGAAGGTATCTACAAGAGGGGGGACCACTAGAGGCTTTGGCTCCTTCTGCCTCAGGTACTTTGCCAAGCTCCAGTATTCAAGATCCAAGTCTTCTGTCTCCCATCCATTAGAGGACTGAATATGCCTCATGACGTCCATAAATGTGGGATCGTCAGGAGGGGACCTTGGAGTGTCTTTCTCGGGGGGCGGGGCTCTTTCCCTGGAGAGGGAACGGTCAGATCCATAGGAACTGGAATGTGAATCATGGCCCTCTGAATAGTATGAGGCTGATCTAGAGCGAGAGTGAGAATGGCTTCTTTCTTCTGAGTGTTGCCTACTGGAAGATCGACGTCGGCTGTAGGACTGACGACGGCTAGGGGACCTGCGATGGCTAGTGACCCACTGGTTGACCGAGCACCTGTGACGCTGTCAGATCTGCATTGGCTAGTAGACCATCTCTTGCTCAAAGAACGACAGTGGCTGATAGAGTGACAGCGTCGCCGGTGCTGACATTCCCTGTTTTTGGACTGGCCATGGTTACCCACTGGAGTGCATGACCTGAATTTTTTTTTCTGCTTACAGGGGGGATGTTTAGGTGCAGGGGAAGAAAGGCTTTTTGCCCCTGCTCTCATCCCCAGGTTTTACCGGAACCACAAAAGGATTGGGCTGTGGAGGCAAAACTTCTTGTTCAACTTTGCCCCCACCAAAATTGAAAGAGCTCAGTGAGCTCCTCTTTATTAAACTGCGCCTCGGCAGAACCCGCTGGCAGGCTGGGTTTGTCCGGCAGGTGGGGAGGTATGGGCGAGAACAGCAAATCAGGAAGGTCCCGGCAAAGATTTGTCCGTCACGTCCTCTGGAGTGGAGGCCCTTTGGATAGGTGAATGGTCAGCACCTGGCGCTGCCTTCACCGATGTCCACCCTGGATCCTGTGCTGTCGACGGTTTGGAGCCGTCAGGCTTTGCTATCGTTGGCTTGGGTGGTGCCAGTAGGGACATAGAGGGACGGCGAGCCAGTGTTGGCTATGAGCCTGGCTTCCATTCCTTCTGGAAATAGGCCTTACCTGGAGCCCCAGGTATGGCTGTAGACGAGGCTTTCTTTGGCAGGGCTGAAGCAGATGCCAAAGTGGAAGCCGAGGTCCCAACTCCCGAGGTGGAGGGTGTCCGCAAGGCCGTGGCCTTCACTTTTGAGGTGGGGGTGTCAGTATTGAGACCAGGCCCTGACTACCCTTATCTGATGCCGGTGTCTTGGTGTGGATGGTAATCTCCCACTTCCCTTCAGAGTGTCTTGAGTGGCAAGAACAATCTGAGCTGCCTGACTCAATGGAAGAGGTCTTTTTGCGGGGATAACAAGAGCGCAAATGCAGTTGAGACCGGCTCCGGTCCTTTTCGCGGGACTTGTGGCGGTCTGATTTCCCCTTTTGCTTCAATGAAGAAGACTTCTCCCCAGTAGAGTGCTGTATTACAGCCACTTGTTTTTCGAGGATACGGGCCTTTATTGCCTTTAGGTGGCGGATCCCAGTCCTGCTTGTAAAGCAGCAACAGATCAGGCAATTCTTGGCATCGTGGTCCTAGTCCTGCTTGTAAAGCAGCAACAGATCAGGCAATTCTTGGTGTTATGGTCCGGCCTGAGGCAAAAGACGCTGGCCTCGTGTGAGTCCTTCGCCGGTATCTGACAGATGCAGGAACTCTTTGGTGAGAAGAATGAGAAACGAACTTCGAGAAAAATAAGAAAACGATGAAACAGTTTTGCTGAACTACTAGAAATGGGTTCTAAAGGTAACCGAAGAGCCGATGGAAGCAGGTCTGTGGCAGGAAAAGAACTGAGGTGAGGCTGGGGACCACCCCCTGATATATCACTGGCTGATGCTGGGGCAGAGCCGACATCAGTGGTGGCCCTTGCTGGGTACTGCTAGCTAAAGGCTTCTGATGGGTCCTAGTGCTTGTGGCATAGTCCTAATTGTAATAGCCTGCTGCAAGAGCTCCCACTCGAAGTAAGATCACAGGTTACTCACCTGTAACAGTAGTTATAGGAGTGGTATATGTTGTTCGCCCACACTTGTTGGCATGTCCCTTTCCCTTTAAATCTTGCTGGATGGTCTACAAGCTGGCTCCTCCTACCCACCCGGGTTGTATATGCCTTGGCTCCACCCCTTGACTCCAGATCTTGCCTGCTGGAAACATTGGTTGTGTGTTGAAGCTGGAAAGGTCGGGTGGGTCAGTGTGGATGAACAACATATACCACTCCTATAAAGTACTGTTAAGTAAAAACTTACCACAAACAGTAGATCTTTGAGGGGTGTCTCTTGCAGCAGGTAATACAAGGCATAAATTAGTGTCAGAGACTTGGTTAGCGGCCTTTGCTAATCAAAATGAAAACTGATTAGCAACTGGTCGAAGCTCATCAGCAGTGGGGGTCCAGAATGTGGGGGAGACAGCTAAAAATAGAGAAAAATAGTGCCACTGACGCATTCCAAGGCCTGCAATCCTGGAAAAATTTGATTAGCACCTACCGCGAATCAAAAATGAAACTGATTCACAATTGCCGGTTTTTGATTCACAAATTGCGATGGAACTCGCTTATTTTATGCCGTGCAATACACTTGTGTCATCTCCAGAGGTTGCTGTAGTACACAGCAGCTCTTCTAGCAGTCTTTTGCCAGGGGCGCCCACTCATGACATCATCAGTCTGCTGTCTATATAAGAGCGGGCGGTCCCTGGTATCCTCAGTTCCCCACCGGATTCAGCTCGCTAAGCAAGGACCGAGGGAATCAGAGGTACAATAGGTGTCCCTTCCCACAGGCCAAGTGGAGCAAAAATCGTTCTCCTAGAGAAGGAGGGGGACGGAGAGAGGGAACATAGCTGCTGCAGGACACACCCCTCAAAGATCTACTGTTATAGTAAGTTCTTATGTGACTGTACTATCTTCCACAGGGTGGTCTCTTGCAGCAGGTAATACACTTGGAATGATTCCCAAGCAGTGTACCCAAAGTAGGTGGAATTAGGATAGGAGACCCTGTAGGACTGCATGGCCAAAGGCCGTTCTACGTCGAGAAGCAATATCCAGATTGCAATGCTTCATGAAAGTATGTATTGTGGACCATGTGGCTGCATTGCAGATATCAGTGATCAAAGGCCCCTTGAAGAAGGCTGCAGTGGCGGCCACTGCTGTAGTGGAATGGGCTTGAACAGTGCTCTGTAGTGGGTTGTTGTACTTCATATAACAGAACATGATGCAATTTGCTAAACGGCTGGAAATGGTTTTCTCAGCAACCAGGGAACCTTCCCTCATCGAGGCAAAGGTGACAAATAATTGAGAGTTCTTTCTCAGAGTCTTGGTATGGTTTATATAGTACCTCAGGATATGATGAACATCTAAGGTGTGTAAGAGATGTTCCCCAGAATTAGAATGCTCGGGGTAGTAGATGGGCAATTCTATAGTCTGATTTAAGTTGTGTTCTGAAATCAACTTGGGTAGAAAGGAGGGATTGGTGTGGAGAACCACCCTGTCCTTGTGGAAGATTAAGTAAGGTTTTCGACACATTAGGGCATGAAGTTTGGAAATTCAGCGAACCAAAGTGATGGCCACCAAGAACACTGTCTTCCAGGAAAGGAAACAGAGAGTGTCAGTAGCTGCTGGCTCAAAAGGATCAAGGGTGAATTTTTCCAATATGAAATTCAGATATCAAGGAGGGGTTGGCCATTTGATGGGAGGTTTGATATGTAGCATGCCTCTTAAGAACATCTTGGCAAGATGATGTTGGTGCTGTAGTTTGCCTGCATATGGTTTGTGAAAGGCCAAAATGGAGGCCAGGTGAACTTTAATAGAGGAATAGCTAAGGCCCATCTCGACTAGAGAAGCCAAGTAGTCCAAAACTTTGGTTAAAGGACACAAAAATGGATTAAGAGAGCGAGAAGCAGCCCATATGGAAAAATGTTTCCATTTAGCGCTATGTGTTTCCCTGGTGGATAGTTTATGTGAGGCCAAGAGTATATTAGCCACAGGGGATGAGACTTGAAGACAGGCTATGAAAGCATCCTCAGGAGTCAAGCGTGAAGGTGTAGAGACTTCAGGTTGGGGTGAAGGAGGGTGCCCCACTCCTGAGTTAGAAGATCTGGTCTGATCAGCAATGAAAGTGGATTCATGTTGTCAAGGCACAGGTCAAGAAGCATAGGGAAAACCAGAAGCAGCTCTAGAATTCACCAAAAATATTTATTTACAGTAGCAGTAACATAAACAAAATAAACTTGTTCAGAATAACTATGTACAGAGGAAAAATACAGTAGTTTTCCTGGAGTCTCTGTGTTCCTTTTTCTTCTAATCTCTCTTGCAGTTGCAGCTTAGCTCTTATAAGTCCTTTCAACCCTCATCCTTAGCAAGCATTCTGCTTTTGTATCAGGCAGGAGCTGCTAGAATACAGTGTGCTTCTTGAGTTGAGGCCCCCTTTTGCACAGCTTTTGAAAAAAGCTTAAATATTTAACTCTGGTAACCTCTAGCTTCCGACAGGTTTTTGCAGTCATCTCAAATTATAATTATACACATTTCAACAGTAATGCTATATATTTTCCAAACACAAGGGATCCCAGTATCAGTTACGTTTCCATTCAATGATTTGTACATATTTTTATACCAGCAGATATGCAAGGGAGGAAAAGACAGACAGCAAGGGAAAACTGAGAGACAGTGAGAGGCAAAGAACTGCGAGCCTGTCAGATTGATCAAGTCCGAAGTCTCACAGGAAAATTTAATTGCGCAACCAGGCAAGAGACAGAAATGGAATAGAACAGATCCTTGCATTTAAACACCTTCTCCATAACAACTGGGACAGGGTTATATTCTACCCTGTCACATACACCCCTCTCCTTAAGAGGGGACCTGTTTTACTAAGCAGGTTTCCAAAACTTTCTATTCTCTAATAACATTTGCTGCTTTCAGTAATTAAGCACATGTGCATGATCTGTTTTTTTCTACAACAGTACAGAAAACAGTAAAGTTCAAACTCATACATTTGTTTTTCAACCCTCAGAACCCTCAATTCCTGATTCATATCTTGACAGAAAATTGGCATTGCTATTCTCTTTACCAGATTTGTGCATCACCGTGAATTTAAATGACTGAAATGCCTGGTACCATCTTGTGATTCTGGAATTTTTATCTTTCATCTGGTTAAGCCAACAGAGAGGATTGTAATCTGTTACATGAACAAAGTCAGTTCCTAGCAAATAAAACTTAAGGGACTTCATGGCCCACTTTGCTGCTAAACATTCCTTTTTGACAGCGGAGTACCTTTTCTCTCTGTCATGCAATTTCCTACTTATGTACAGAATAGGATGTTCTGTCCCATCTATATTTTGACTTAGAACTGCACCTAGGCCTACCTCAGATGCATCTGTTTGTAGCAGAAATGGTTTCTCAAAGTCTGGGCTTCTTAAAACGGGCTGAACATAATGCAGCCTTTATGGCTTGAAAAGCTTCATCACACACTGGGGTCCATTTCACATTATTTCAGTATCTTTTTTTGTGAGTTCAGTGAGGGGAGTAGCTAATTCTGCAAAGTTGGGAACAAATCTCTTATAATAACCAGCCAGCCCTGAAAATTATCTGACATGTTTCTTTGTTTTAGGTACAGAGCTGTTAGCTACAGCATCTATCTTAGAAACCTCTGGCTTGACGTCTCCATTTCCCAACACATAGCCCAAATATCTGGTTTACTGCATGCCCAATGCATATTTGGTAGGATTAACAGTCAGACCTGCATTTTTGATAGCTTGGAGAATGGTTCATACGTGTTCCAGGTGGCTTTTCCAGTCTGGACTGTACACCATGACATCATCCAGGTATGCAGCACAATAACCATTGTAAGGAGATAAAATGACATCCATGTACCTCTGGAATGTAGCTGGTGCACCATGTAAACCAAAGGACATGGTGGTGAAAGTACAGTTACGTAAGAACTTACCGTAACAGTAGATCTTCGAGAACAGCTCTTGCAGCCGGTTACACCATTAGGACTGAAGCTGTCAGGCGCCAGGACCCCACCAAAATTTTCTAGCTAGCAGTCTTCAGCGGGGACCGCCTCCGACTTTGGTCCCGCACCTGACGTCAGGCGTAGTACATAAGGAGGCAGTCCCCCCATAATCCTCAGTTGTCCCGCCGGAGACTCCCGGCCGCTGGATGACATCAGAAGAGAAGACCGAGGATCCGCCACCAGATGGCCAAGACTAATAAAGAACTTCCCATCTCTAAAGATGGATGTTTGGCTACTACCTACCTCCACAACAAAAAGGGGGAATGGTGGGCGGGAAGGTACCTGCTGCAAGAGCTGTTCTCAAAGATCTACTGTTACGGTAAAGTTCTTATGTAACTGTACTATCTTACTTCGAGACACAGCTCTTGCAGCAGGTTACACCATTAGGACTGATTCCCAAGCAATAGCGGCAATCTTATGCCACAGGGAGGAGGAAAGGTAGGGATCACAACCCAACTCGAACCTAAGACAGAAGTCCCTGAAGGACGGCTAGGCCAAAACCTGCTCTTCTCCTCGATGCAATGTCCAGGCTATAATGCCTAATAAAGGTATGCACCGAGCTCCAAGTGGCTACAGCGCAAATAGCTGAGGTGGAGACACCCTTAGTGCCACAAAGGAAGTGGCCACTCCTCTCGTGGAATGACCCTTAACCACGCCTGGTAAGGGTTTATTGCGCTTATCATAACAGAAGGAGATACACTGGATGAGCCACCTCGAGAGAGACTGTTTAGAAATAGGAGCTCCTTCCATTCTAACATCAAAGGAGACAAACAGTTGATCCGACTTCCGAAACTGTTTGGTTCTAGTCAGATAATACCTGAGGCACCTGTGTACATCAAGAGTGTGAAGAAGGGCTTCTCCTCGGTTAGTGTACTTAGGAAAATACACTGGTAAGTCAATGTCCTGATTAAGGGTGAGAGCCGAAACCACCTTAGGCAGAAACTTTGTGTTTGTCCTCAGGGATACCCTATCCTGATGGAAAACTAAATAAGGTTTTTGGCACATCAGTGCATGCAATTTGGAAATCCTTCTTGCCGAAGTAACTGCAACTAAAAACAACATTTTCCACGACAGAAAACGTAGCTCGCAATCCGCAGCTGGTTCAAAAGGTGGCAGCGTAAGCTGCTCCAGGACAAAGGGCAAGTCCCAAGGAGGGATCGGATCCTTGATAGGCGGCCTAAGGTGGAGAACTCCCCTTAAAAAGGCGCGAGTAGTGTCCAATTGGGCCACCATCCGATGGCCTATCGGGGCATGGTAAGCCGAAATTTCACAAAGGTGCACCTTGATCGAGGAGTAAGCCAGTCCTGACTGAAAAAGAGAAAGCAGGTAATCCAGAACCAGCTTTTCAGGACAATCTAATGGTGAGAAACCGTACGCTTGAGCCCACAAGCAAAATCTATGCCATTTCATGGCATACGTCGCGTGGGTTGCCGGTTTTCTGGCGGCAGAGAGTACGTCTGCCACATCTTGCGAGACCCCGTATCACAACATGGCTATGTCTCTAGCAGCCAAGCGTGCAGGTTCAGAGAACGCAAGTCCAGATGGACTAATGAACCCTCCTCCTGAGAAAGCAGATGGGAGCTGATTGGCAAAGGTAGTGGCGGTTCCTGAGATAGCTGATGCAGAAGTGGGAACCAAATTTGTCTGGGCCAGAAAGGCGCTATTAAAATGAGCGTCGCCTGCTCCCTGTGAAGTTTTAAGAGGACTCTCTGGATCAACGGGAAAGTAGGGAAGGCATAGAGGAATCTGCCCGCCCAGGAGACGGACAACGTGTCTCGCCAGAAAACACCAGGTCCTGGATCTAGCGAGCAAAAATTGGGCAGTTTTGCGTTGGATGGGGACGCAAAAAGGTCTAACTCTGGAGTGCCCCATCTGAGAAACAGATCCTCTGCCACTTCCTGTAGAAGTTCCCACTCGTGGACTCTGGCTTGAGAGCGACTCAGGCTGTCTGTGACGGTATTGTCCACTCCGGGGATGTGTACTGCAATTAGGTTTGCGCCGTGCTGCACTACCCACTCCCACACTCTCATGGCCTCCCTGCAAAGTGGGTAGGAGTGAGTGCCTCCTTGTTTGTCGAGGTAATACATCATCGCAGTTTTGTCTGTTTGCAACAGGAGAGTACCCATTGGAATCTCCGACTGGAAGGCTTGCAGAGCATAAAGAACCGCCCTCATCTCCAAAATGTTGATGTGGAGATGAGATTCTTGGGCTGTCCATGTGCCCTGAGACTTCACCCCATCTAGGTGTGCTCCCTACCCGAGCCCTGAGGCATCCGTGGAGAGAGTCACAGTCGGAGACGGCGTTACAAAGGAACCCCCCATGGACAGGTTTCCCGGATCTAGTCCCAATTGCCAATCCCGAATCGCGGCATTCGTGATTCGAATTGGCTGCTGCAGATGGTCTTGCCTTTGGTCCCACTGCACCCCTAGCATCCACTGAGTTACCTGCATGTGGAGCCTTCCCATCGGGACCGCTGCAATGGCCGCAGCCATGTGTCCAAGCAGGCGAAGGACCGATCTGGCTGGGACGGTCTTCTTCACCGACAGGTCCCTGATGAGGGATCTGATGTGTTCTGCTCTGTCCGTGGGAAGAAAAGCTTTTCCTCTGATGGTGTCCAGAACTGTTCCTATTAACTGCAGTTTCTGGGACAGTACCAGGAGTGACTTCTCGTAGTTAATGAGAATACCCAGAAACTGAAAGAGGGCCTGGGTACAATGAATGGCCGTCATCAGTGCTTCCTTGGAGGGAGCCAAGAGAAGCCAGTCGTCCAGGTACGGGAACATGTAGTGGCCTTGTCTCCTCAGAGACACCGCTACGACCGCCATGCACTTCATGAAGTCGTGAGGTGCCGACGACAGCCGGAAAGGAAGCACTCGGAACTGATAATGACGGCTCTGAAACTCGAAGCGCAGGAACCTCCTGTGCGCTTGAGCAATTGGGATGTGCAGGTAAGTGTTCTGCATGTCCAGTGATGCCAGAAAGGCGTCCCATTTCAGCATGGGGATTAGGCCCGGAAGGGTGAGCATGCGGAATCGTTTGTAGATGACCGACAGATTGAGGTCGCTGAGGTCCAGAATTGGACGGAGGTCCCCTGTTTTCTTTGGAACCAGGAAGAAGTGTGAATAATAGTCTAGACCTCTTTGGTTCTCTGGAACGTGCTCTAAGGTTTCTTTCTCTAGAAGCATGAGCACTTCCTGCTGTATAAGCAGGGCATGCTGACCCGAGTAGCGGGAGAGCAGGGGAGGTCTTGTAGGTGGGCTGCCTACAAATTCTATATAGTGGCCTTTTTCGACCAATTGTAGCACCCACCTGTCGGTGGTGATCGACTGCCACCCTAGCAGGTGACGTGCGATGCGACCCCTGACTTCATTTCCTGTTGATCCTGAGGGGGGGTGGGGCCGGGAAGGAGTCATGCTGTGGCAGCGTTAGATCCCACAGGTTGGGCCGACTTTGCAACTCAGTGGCCTCTACCTGGGGATGACTTGGCCTGGGCTTTTCGGGAAAAGGAGCCCTTCTGCTGTTGACTGGAACGCGGTTGTTGCCTTTGTGTCTGGCCACAAAAGCGACTCTGGTTCCTACGAAAGGAACTAGGTCGAGATCTTTCCATGGCCTGGACAGATCTAACTGCCTTTCCCGCATACTGAAGTTTGGTGATCACCTTCTCGGAGGCTTCACCAAAAAGGACATCCCCGTTGTAAGAAACGTCCATGATGTTCTTCTGGACGTCCAGGGTAAAACCGGAGACATGGAGCCAAGACTGTCTCCAGAGACACACTCCTGAGGCTGCAGCTCTGGCCGAAGAGTCCGCAGAATCACATGTGGCTCTGAGCACCTAGGTCCCCACATCCGAACCCGTACGGAGGAGATTCAAAAGCTCCTCCTTTTGACCACCGTCGGGCATTTTCTCAACCAGGTCCTGTCCCTGTTCCCACAATGCGTTCTGGAACTTAACCATGTGGGTGAGGTATTTTAGGGACCTTATGGTGCAGGTCGCGGTCGCGTACATGCGCCTACCCAGGACATCCAACTGCTTGGATTCCGGGTCCGGTGACTGTGTGCTCAAGTGCTGAGGTCTCTGAGACTGGTCATGCGAGGCCGTGATGACCAGGGAATCAGCCAGAGGATGGTTCACCAGATACTGGTCCTCCCTCGGGGCCTTGTATAGGTGGTCAGCCTTCTTCGGCACTGCCAGAGTCGAATGCGGACATTTCTATGCAGCCTTGGTGACGTCCTCGAAGGTGTCCACCAAGGGTGGTACTACCACAGGCTTTGGATCTTTCTGCCGAAGGTAATGGGCAAGGCGCTGTCTCTCAGGGTCCAGCTCTTCAGCATCCCACCCCATATTCTCCTGAATGTGCCTCATGATCTCAGCGAATGAGGGGTCATCCGGAGGAGACCTGGGAAGGTCATGTGGGTCTGGGGAGGGAATGCTGATGGGAGAAGGAGATCTGGAGCGCCCTGAGGTGTCAGATCTAGAATCCTCCGTGGATGAGGTGTACCGGCGTCTTCTGGGTCTCTCAGGGCTGGGTGACCCTGAAGTGGATCTTGATGGAGGTCTTCTCCTATCTGAGGATCTACCCCTAGGAAGAGTTACTGGCTCCTTGGAAGTCAGTGACCGTCCTACAGACCCCTTGGATGGAGGGGGGGGCGAAGGCATTGAAGGAGTAGGTGGAGGCGGAGCCGAAGTAGGAGGAGGGTGTGTGGCGACCACATCCTTCCTGATGGTGTCCCACCAGAAGGTGAAGAGCTCCTTCACCTCTGTCAAATTCAGGTCCGATGACGGGCCAGGTGCCGGTGGCCTGTCGCCGGGGTCGGGCGTCGGGTCCCCGGGGGTCTTCCGCTCTGGGGAGGGTTCCTGTGGGAGCTCGATGGTTCCGGAGTCGCCCGCCTGGTCCTCGGGCTGAGTGGTGTCCTCCTCCGAAGATACTTTCCGACCGACCTCAGTAGGCGACGGTGGTGCAGTCCTCCCTTCTGAAGTAGCTGATGTCGGTCCCCTGGCAAATGCCCTGGGAGGCGAATGCCTGGCCGGCGACGGGTGTCTGACTGTAGCCGGCTCCTGGGAGTGCCTGTGATGCCTGGCTGATGTCAGGTCAGGCGTCCGTTTCAGGGACGTCAGTTATTTGGTCTTAAGCGGGACCGGATCCAACCCACGTGGAGGCTGGGACACTGACCTTGCGTCAGAGTCCCGATGGCGGGAGGAAGACTTGTGGCGCTCCCCAGACTTGGACAAGGCCTAAGAATGGGTGGATGAAGCCGATGGCCTGGAAGTCTTAATAGGCTGCAAAGAGGAGGAGCCGCTGGAAGCTCTGACTTGAACCGGGGGAGGCTGAGATTGAGTTCTGGAGGGAGAGCGGTCTAACCTCGAGCCGGAGCTGCGGGAGTCCGAGGCCCTCGATGGGGACCTGGGCCTTTCCTTCTCACTGTGCTTATGGGTCTTCCCTGACGACTGCCCCCCTGGAGGAAGGTTCCCTATCCATAGCCTTGAGTTTCTCCTCCATGAGAAACACTTGAAGGGCCTTCTGGCGGTGGATCCTGGTGCGACTGTTGAAGCCCTGGCAGAAGAAGCAGGCCTTGGTGTCGTGTTCCGGCCCTAGACAATGCACACAGGCTGAGTGAGGATCCTTGAAGGGGATCTGTTTGCTGCAGGCACACTTCGATGTGTGACCTTCCAGAGAGGTGTTTGGAGAGGACATCAGATGAATCCATGTTCGGAAGAAAGAAAGAGAACGTCGTAGTTCCTAGTTCGTCGCACGCTAGAAAGTGACCAAGAGGCCGATGCTTGCGATGTCGACGGCGGGAAAAGAACTGGGGATTATGGGGGGACCGCCTCCTTAAGTACTACGCCTGACGTCGGGGGCGGAACCGACGTCGGAGGTGGTCCCCGCTGAAGACTGCTAGCTAGAAAATTTCCGTGGGGTCCTGGCGCCTGACGGCTTCAGTCCTATTGGTGTAACCTGCTGCAAGAGCTGTATCTCGAAGTAAGATCTGATAGAATCCTACAGGGATGGCAAATGCAGTTTCATCTCTGGATTCTTTAGCTAAAAGTATATGCCCGTAACCCTTGGTGAGATTGAGGGTACTGATATACTTTGCATTCCCCAGTCTGTCCACCAAATCATCTATTCTGGTCACAGGATAACTGTCAAATTCTGACACTTGATTACATTTCCTAAAATCAAGGCAGATTTTAACATCCCCTTCTTTTTTGTTTACAATTACCATGGGAGATGACCAAGCACTCCTCGACTCCTCTATGATACCCAAGTCTTTAATTTTTTATATTTACTTAATCACATCGGCTCTTAACTGCTCTGGCAACCTGTATGTCTTTTGCCTAATAAGGCGAGCATTCCTTGTCACTATTACGTGCTCAACCCCTTTTGCTCAGCCTGGTACCATGGTAAAAGTACTGTTAAATGTCTTTAGCACGTTATGAATATCTGCAGTTTGTTCTGAGGTTAAGGAAACATTCACCTTTACAGTTTCAGGATTTACAGTTTATTCCAGTCTATCATAAGCTACATCACTATCTTCCTTATCAGTTTCTGGGAAAACCAGCAAAGCAGATGTTGGCATTTTTTCAACCCATTTCTTGAGGAGGTGAGCATGGTATATCTTACTAGGATTTTTCCTGTCAGGGGTCTCAATCTCATAGTTAACAGTGCCAGTATGTCTAAAAACTTTATAAGGCCCTTGCCATTTCATTAACAGCTTATTTTCTGTTGTGGGTAATAGTAGCAACGCCTTTTCACCTTGCTCGAAAACTTTTTATTTTACCCCATGGTCATAATATACTTTCTGCTGGTTTGGTGCCTCTTCCTGATTACTATGGGCAATTTCAAAATATTTTGCAAGCTTCTTTCTTAGGGCACACATATAAGAAGATGTAGATTGTTTCTGAGTGGGGTTATCTACCCACATTTCTTTTATCACATCCAGTGGCCCTCTTGGCTGCCAACCATATAGCATTTCAAATGGTGAAAACTCTGTTGATGCCTGTGGCACTTCTCTGTAAGCAAAAAGCAGGTATGGCAAGTATTGGTCCCAATCTTTCCCTTCCCCTTTTACAAACCTTTTTAACATGCATTTTACAGTTTGGTTAAAACGCTCAACAAGATCGTCTGAGGGTGATAAGGAGAGGTTCATATGGCAGTGATACCTAGTAGTCTGTACAGCTCCTTAAGTAATGCAGCACCAAAATTACTACACTGATTAGTAATCATTTCTTTAGGTATGCCTACTCTGCTGAAAAATTTGGCAAGCTCTGCTGCAATTTTTTGGGGCTGCAACAGTATGTATTGGAACTGCTTCTGGGTATTGAGTAGCATAGTCACATACTACCAGGGTAAATCTATTACCCTTTTTACATTTGTCTAAAGGACCAACCACAACCACTGCAATTCTCTCAAAAGGCACATCTATCCAGGGTAGGGTCACCAGGGGCACCTTGTCTTTTCTAGTGACTGGGGCTACTGTTTGATACTCAGCACAGGATTTACAATAGGTAGCAACACCTTCATAAATTCCAGGCCAGTAAAATATATACAGCAATCTGGCAAGGGTATGATTCCTCCCTGAGTGACCAGACATAGGACTATCATATGCTATCTGTAATAACTCTGTTCTATACTTCTGTGGTATAACCAATTGTTCTGTCTGTTCCTGTGTCTGAGATTTAACCCAAACTCTGTATAGTAACCCATTACATTTTTTTAACATTGGTCCACACTGTTTTGGTTTCACCCCCAGCTGCTTAAAATAACCCTGAAGAGGAGGTAACATGGCTGAGTTCACTTCAGCATAGCTCCGTTGTTACAGCGCCAGTTTTGCTCCTATTTTCCTTCATGAACATAAGATGCTTCAAAACCTTAAATCTAAGGAAGCAGCAGAACTGTGTGGAGCATAATGAAAAATATTTTCCCCCCGAGAATAGTCCTAGGAAAGCAAACTCCACAGCATGGAGTTGTCGGTGTGCAGCTCCCACTGGGAGAAATGGCTTCCCCAGCGGTAACACACTCTGACATGGGCGCTAAAGTGAAGGTGACTCAAAAACCAACTCTGGCTACACTTCCGTCCTTCTTATCAGATTTCCAGGCCGACACAAAACATTCATTTAAGGAAATAAAATCAGCACTTACAAATATTGTGTCCCGATGTGAGAGTATTGAAGCAAAGGTAATGGCTATCGAGGAGCGAGTGGCTACTTCGGAGAAGAACGCCGAGAAACTCATTGCAAGTAGTTGATGGTTGAGAGGGCAGTGAATGCTGCCTGCATGAACAGATCAACATGATGGGAAAACTGGAGAGGACAGAAAACACCCTGCTTTTAAAAAACCTTCACCTGATAGGGCTTTCTGCAGCAGTTCCCGATTTAGATTTAAAACTGGAGATGGAGAAAATACTCACAATGACTATTTCGCCCAAACACCCAATCTTATTGGAATCAGTATTCCAACCAAGAAATCAAATGGCTATGGCTTCAGAGACATAGGCAAGGTACATGATTTGTACTTGTCCCGCTATAATACAAAGAAACAAATTATTGCAACTTTATGTATTTACTCAAGCTGGAGTTTGTGCCATTTTACAGGCTCCTGATAAACTCAAAGCAACTTTCCAGAATAAAGATTTTATCTTTTATGACGTGGATAAGGTGAAAGAGTTTTATGGTAAAAACATAGCGTTACCTACAGAGTTGGAATTAGACGAGGAAGATGAAGACCTCGTGGACAATACTCAATACATTCTGATGCCTGAAGGAAGTGCATAAAATGACTTTGGTTATTTAATACCTTAATGGGAATAATTTGGTGAAGTGTGGGACTTTTACTTTAAAAATATAACTTTATTATTTACTTAAGCGGGATGGATTATAGCTTGGCGTTTGCTAAGGATGGAAGCAGTACATGCTGTCATGAGTATTTCAAGTAAATAGCTTATTATCCTTCCTTAAAAAAACTAAAAAAATGTTTTCTATGCTTCACATATTTAAGTTTAGGATAATGTTTTTCGAGAAGCACCTCTCTTTTTTTTTTTTTTAAGCTTTATGATTTATTTCTCTCTCTGAATAAAAAGAAAGTATAAAAAAATAACCCTGAAGAGAAACATTGTTAGCTTGTTCCGAAAGAAAATCACAATCAGTTATCAACTTGATTTCAGCATTTTCATATGTTAACCTTTCATATCCATCAGTTATTAATTGCCGCAGTTTCTTCAGGCTTCATCTTTCTTTCCTGGATTTCCGGATCTTGGAGCTGAACTCAAACAAGTCCGAATCAAAATCTTTGAAAGGAAAAGTGTCCCCTATGACACCTGGCAGCTGGTTATGATAGTTGTATGATATTTGTAATATAAAAATATAGTATGTGATTATCTCACATAAGACAGCCTGTGCTTCCATGAGTGCCCCCCCCCAAGGTTTCAGTGAAGCTACAGGATATGTAAACTGACCAGAAGATCTCTGTAATGTAATTAATTTCCTTGAGAAATTGCATTTTATGGCCTTTTGATGACCTCATGTTTTTGAAGTGGAAAACAAATGTGAGTTTATGACTTCAGAAACAGGACATCATTAGGCAGATTCCTGTTGGTTTTTTCTGTAACACATTGGTGTCAGTGTGGGATGGCTAAGTTGAAAGGAAATGTGTGTAATTCAAGAGTTATATACAGGAAATGTATTTTTTCTTCTGATGGCACCTTATTTAAAATACCTCCTAAGAGGAAATCATTTTTTGTAATTTTATGTTCTAAAAGGAGGAGCTAGATGACTCACAGAAGGGGTGTGGAGAACAGTTTAAACTAATACTTGTCTGAAATGAATGACATATCATTTTGGGACTCTAGAGAGACACAGTTCTCTAATTTAACTGCATTTACAGAGGTAATACATTAGATAGAAAATATCTAAATGTATTTTGGTAGGAGTTTGTTTCTTTAGTTTTCCTTGTTTTTCTTTTATGTGATTGTGATGCTCTTTGATATTTGTTCTGTAGTTTATCTTACTGTTATCCATTTTTAGTAAACATATTCTTTACAATTCTGCCTGGGTCTCCTCTGTCATTTTATGCATGTGGAGTGCCTGTATTTTTAAGTCTGACAACTGTTCAAGGGCTTAATGGTGTCACTAAACTGGGAAAAGGTAAGAATATACCTAAGGCCTCTTATAAAGATTTAAGGGTTCATTTTGGAAGCCTGGCTTGGTGCCCCAGGCAAAAGATTGTACAGCAATCCCCGAAGGTACATATTTGAGCCTGTACGTTGGGTACGCTAGCATAAGGTTCACAGTTTGAATCCCCCCAGAACTTGAGACTAAAGGTGATTTGGACCCAAAAGCAGACAGGAGGGTTACCTTATCTGTTACCTGTTCACACTATTGCGCTCCGAGGTTGGCACTGTGGGAGCAGAGAGCCTGACCTGCGGAGTGTGTTTGTGACATCCCCACCATCTGAAATTTTCTTTGCTTGCGCTCTTGTCATCACAGCTGCTGAAACATCAGAATTTACTCACTCTTTGATCAACTCAGTAAATCCTGGAAAGTCATTTTCAATAATCACAAGTACAGGTAACTTGGGTACTACCCCCACTTTCATTTGGTGTGACAAATCCTTAATGGTCAGAGTCGCTTGGGTGGTGGGATAGTATTGAGTGTCCCTGTGGATGCAGATTACACCAGTACCTGGTCCCTTTGCACAATGTTTTCCCAGCACTTTAACATGCACTAGGGCATGTCTGCTTCCCAAATCAATAAGTCCCTTCACAGTCTTATTCCCCACCTTCACATCTGTTAAGTACTTGCCCCAATTTGCTAAGGACAAATCTGCTCCAGTGCCACTCTCCTTACTATGGCAGTTTCTTGCTAGTTTGGCTGCCATTCTCTTGGTAACCACTCCTGGACTTGCTGCTGCAGAATTCATACCTTCTTCTGTGTTTCCCTGGTACTAGGTTCAGTGCTCACACACAAAACTCCTGTCTTAGGGTATGCACGGCTTAAATCCCACTCTAACACCATCTGTCATTGAGGCATAGGTCAGGAAGCATAGGGAAAACCAGAAGCAGTTGTAGAATTCACCAAAAATATTTATTTACAGTAGCAGTCACATAAAAAAAAAATAACTTGTTCAGAATAACTATGTACAGAGGAAAAATACAGTAGTTTTCCTGGAGTCTCTGTGTTCCTCTTTCTTCTAATCTCTCTTGCAGTTGCAGTTTAACTCTTAAAAGTCCTTTCAACCCCCATCCTTAGCAAGCATCCTGTTTTTGTAAATATCAGGCAGGAGCTGCTAGAACACAGTGTGCTTCTTGAGTTGAGGCTCCCCTTTTGCACAGCTTTTGCAAAAGGCTTAAAAATTTAACTTGGGTAACCTCTAGCTTCCAAAAGGTATTTGCAGTCATCTCAAATTATAATTATATACTGTTCAACAGTAATGCTATATATTTTCCAAACACAAGGGATCCCAATATCAGTTACATTTCCATACAATGATTTCCACATATTTTTATATCAACAGTTATGCAAGGGAGGAAAAGACAGACAGCAAAGGAAAACAGAGACAATGAGAGGCAAAGAACTGCGCTCGTTTTGGGTTGATCAAGACTGAAGTCTCACAATAAAATTTGGTTGCACAACCAGACAAGAGACAGAAAATGAATAGAACAGATCCTTGCATTTAAACACCTTCTCCATAATAGCTGGGACAGGGTCCTATGCTACCCTGTCACAATCCACAACAGAAAGTTGTTGGAGTAGGAGAAACCACACCTGCCTAGGTCACAAGGGGGCTATGAGGATCATCGTGGCAGGTTTGAGTTGTAATTTCAGCAGGGTCCCATTGCAGGAGTGGGACGGGGGAAGGGAGTATATAAGAAGAGTCCTGTCCACAATTGGGAAAGGGCATCTGTAGACAGTCCCCTTTTGTTCGGGATAATGGAAAAGTATTTAGGGAGCCAATGATTGGCGGGAGATGCAAACAGATCCAGTTGTGGCATCCCCCATAACCGAAAGATCATCTGAAGAACTGTGTGATGAAGAGTCCACTCGTGTGTGGAGTACTGACAACTGAGAATGTTTGCCAGGTTATTGTGGCTTTCTGGTAGATGGATGGCAATCAGTGTCAGTTGTTGGGAAATGGCTTCTTGCTAGACCAACATAGCAGCACTTCCCTGCAGACAGCACGAGACCTGGTGCCTCCATTTGTTCAGACCGAACACCATGGAGGTGTTGTCTGAATGGATCAAGTAAAAGTCCTGGGCAAAGGTGGGAGCAAAAGGCCTGAATGGCAAGGCAAACCAACCTTCTCTCCAACAAATTTATGTGCGGCAATACAGGGAAGCAATCGTGGTTAACGTCTGCTGTGGGGGAAGGGAATGGAAGGGCATGCCCTGTGATAGGTTGTTCTGATGTGTCCACTATTGCAAGGCAGAATAGAGGGAGGGAGGGGGTGACCTTGATGTTGTCCAAGAAGTCACTCGACCGTTGACGCCACTGATTCTGAAGCACCCATTGTACTGGTCTCATATGGAGATGGGCGAAAGGTACTGTGGGGATGGCAGCTGCCATATGCCCCAGAAGGCGTAGAAAACTTCTGGCTGGTATGTATTGCTGGGTTCGGATGTGAGAAGCCACAGAAAGGAGTTTGTCTTGTCTGTTGACAGGGAGATATGCCCTGGTGGAGATCGTGTCCAGAACTGCTCCTATGTTCTGGAGTAATTGGGTAGGAGTCGAATTGGACTTGGGCCAATTGATGGTAATGCCCAGAGACTGGAAGAGAGTAAGAGTGGCCTGTAGGGACAGCAGCAGAGCAGAGCAGCTCGGAGCTTGTCTTTATAAGCCAATTGTCTAGATATGGAAGATGAAATGCCCATCCCTTCTCAGGGCTGCTGCTACTATGGCAAGGCACGCTGGGGAAAACCTCGGAGCGGATGAGAGAGGCCAAAAGGAAGTGCTCGAATTGGTAGTGGTGCCCAAACAGGTGAAAGTGTATGAACCGTGGTGGGCGGGGTTGATAGGGATGTGTAGATATGCTTCTTTCATGTCCAGGGTGCATAACCAATCCACCCTTTTTAACATCGGTAACATGGACGTTAAAGTGACCATCCGGAATCTCTTGTACTGAATTTGTATATTCAGTTGCCTGAGTCTAGGATAGGCCTGAGGTCTTCCGTACATTTGGGGACCAGAAAGCAATGGGAGTAAAACCCCTGATGGTACTCCAGAGGAGGAACAGGGTAGATGGCTTGTTTGTTTAAAAGTGCCTGGAAGAGCAGGGAATTCCTAGTCACACTACAGGAAGCAGGCCTAAGTCAACTAGTGACATCACCCACAAGGGGTAACATGGTTCTGGATCTGATATTTACAAATAGTGATAGGGTTATGGGTGTTGAAGTAGGGAACCACCTGGGCAATAGTGATCATAACACTGTATGGTTCAGAGTAAAAAGGACTGTAGACTCCACACACTCCAAACTGAAGGTCCTTGACTTCAGGAGGGCAGACTTCACAAATATGAAGGCCTGCCTAAGAGACAACCTTAGTAACTCGACAGAAGGGAGTATTGAGGAATACTGGACAAGGTTGAAGGATGCAATAACCATGAACATATCATAGTGTGCCAGTCAGGTTAGTAAGAACAAAAGGAGGAAAAACCCACTATGGTTTTCCAAGGAGGTGGCAACCATGGTGAGAGAAAAGCACATAGTCTTCAGAAAGTACAAGGAGTCGGGGACGAGAGGGCAAAACAGAATATAAACAGAAACTAAAAGAGACAGGGAAAGTGATAAAAAATGCAAAGGTTCAAACAGAGGTTGGGATAGCTCAGGAAGTAAACAAAAGGGTAACACAATCTTCTACAGGTACATACGTGAAAAAAGGAAGACCAAAGGGGGCATTGTTAGAACCACAAAACAAGCATTTGTCAAAACCGAATGTTGCTTGCTTATATGTGCTGTTTAGGTATTTGGAAGTGATAGTACCATGCCTAAGAACTGTCATGTGCCCCCCCCCCCAGGCATCCACTGTGTCTTTCTGTTCAGTATTCACAGAAGAGGGGGAAGGGCGAGAGCCACAGCAGTACAGCAGTTGCAAAGGTGTGAAGAGGTGGACAATAGTCCATTCACAGGCAGAAGAATCCTGCAGGAGGTGACTAAATTGAAGGTGGAAAAAGCGATGGGACCAGATGGCATACACCCAAGGATATTAAGCGAACTGTGAAGGGAGACAGCAGTACCTCTGGAAGCCATGTTCACTGAGACATTCAACACGGGGGTGGTACCAGAGAATTGGAGGTGGGCACATGTGGTCCCTCTATACAAATCCAGCAGTAGGGAGGAGGTGGTGAATGATTGGTCGGTCAGCCTCACCTCAGTAGTGGGGAAGATCATGAAGACATTACTTAAAGAAAGGATAGTGGGGCATCTAGAAGCCACTGGAGCCCAAGACCAAAGGCAACATGGATTCACAGTGGGGAGGACATGTCAGACAAATCTGGTTGATCTCTTTGACTGGGTGACAAAGGAAGTAAATCAGGGTGGGGCAGTGGACAATGCTTACCTTGATTTAAGCAAAGCCTTTGACACCGTCCCACATAGGAGGCTGACAAACTAGCTGAGTAGGCTGGGCATGGGGGAAAGGGTGGTAAACTGGGTTAGAAACTGGCCAACAGACAGGAGGCAGAGAGTGGTGGTAAATGGGGTGCAGTCTGGTGAGAGGGCATGACCAGTGGGGTGCCGCAGGGATTGGTCCTGGGTCCAGTCCTGTTCAATGTCTTCATTAGTGACATTGCAGAAGGGCTGAAGGGAAAGATCTGTCTGTTTGCAGATGACATCAAGATCTTTAAGACAGTGGATACCCCAGAGGGGGTGGAGAAAATCAGGAGGGACCTGGTGAAGCATGAAAAATGGTCTGAGGACTGGCAACTGAAGTTTAATTCAAAAAAGTGCAAAATTATGAACCTGGGACACAGAAACCTTGAGGAAAGCTACAAGATTTTGGAGGGGGGGGGCAGACAGTCACAAAGAAGGAAAGGGACCTGGGGGTTCTTACTTCAGATGACTTGAAAATGTCAAAGTGGTAAGACAGCTGTGAGACATGCTGGGGTGCATAGGCAGGGAGGTAGTGATGCCATTATATAAAACCATGGTCAAGTCTCACATGGAGTACTGTGTGCAGTTCTGGAGGTCGCACCTTCGTAAAGATATTAACAGGCTGGAGATGGTCCAGAGAAGGGAGAATGAGACAGTACAGAGCATTCAACACAAGACTTATGAGATGAAATTAAGGGACCTCAATATTTACTCACTGGAAGAGAGGAGGGAAAGAGGGGATATGATAGAAACACTCAAGTACCTCAAGGGTATAAATATAACTACTGAGAAGCAGGAGACAGCTGCTATAGACATGTGCCAGCTTCTGTGTGATATTCTTTTGTTCTTAAAAGTCTGTAATCTACAGTATTTCAGTAACCATATGACCACACTGCCTACTTCAGGCAATTTTATGCTGGTTAATGCCTGGTGTCAGATGGCAGACAGAGGGCTCACCAGATTGTGTTGTCATTTGAAAAACTTCATAGAGTGTTCTTTCACTGGTAAGCGTTTTGGAAAGCTGGTGAAGGTCTCACAATTTTTATTATGATTTTATCTCCTTATGTCTGTCCCCTTTGGTCCACCCATCCCCATAGCCATCAGTGGCCACAGCTGCAGCCTTCTTCTTGCCAAGATGGTGGGTAAGCAGCTGCCTTCACAGTCTGTGAAGTCTGACATCTTTCAGTGCCGCTTATTGGCCATCTTCCAACACAAGTGAGGCCTGCCAGTCCCAAACAAACTCAGGACAAGCAGCTTAAAGTGGGGAAGAAATGGAGTGAGCAAGAATCAAGTACTTATTCAGATGCGCATCAATTTTAAGATCAGCATACTGGTGTGGACACTGCAAACAGAACCCCAGCTCTTTAAGCAGCCTTATGAAGAGTATAGGCTTCTCGAAGCACTGGGGTTCTGTTTATTGTACTGTAGGTGGGCTGCATCTAATTTGGTAATTTACTGTACCTTACATCTGGATGTATATGGTAGGCCCAACTTTAAATAAACACTGCACCTGAATGAACACATGATGCCATAGAAACCTAGAATTTGTCAGCAGAAAAGGACCGCTCAGCTCACTCAGTCTGCCCAAGTGTTCTCTACCGACTTGTAACTCCTGCCTGTATATGTTACTGCATGTCTTATTCTGCCTGCATCCATCAGAACCTCCTTGTGAATGAGCTTTCTCAATGGATTTTTCCTGCAATGAACTTGAACCGACTCCACCTCCACAGCCCTACTGATCTCCGCTGACCTCCTCCTTCCCCTTTTTCTAATACAGCCCTATGTTTATCCCATGCATGCTTCCTGCCCCCTAGCATTTTAGCTTCCACCACTTCTCCTGGCAGTCTGTTCAAGGAGTCTACTACCCTTTCAGTACAGAAATATTTCTTCACATCTATCCTGAACTCCCCCAACTTCATTGTATGTCCCTTGGTTTGGGTGATCATCCTCATTTGAAGGGAACTCCCCAACTGTACCTCGTTTACCCCTGTGAGGTACTTTGTAGGTCTTGTTCATGTCACCTCTCGCCCTCATCTCTCTTCCAGAGTGAACATGTTGAAATTCTTCAGCCTTTCCTTGTAGGGATTCCCATGAAGATCCTGAACCATCTTAGGCCCTGTCCACACTACACCACTAAAAGCTGAAACGGTTTGAAACCGTTACAGCCCTGTAACGTTACAGTGCTTCCACACTATAAAATTAAGTGTCGATAACGTTACAGCCTGTCCACACTATAAATAAATCTGGGAGTGGTGTAACCCCTTGGAAGCAGTGCCTATCCCAAGATGCAGTAGGTGCTGATTACCGAAATCCCAGAATGCCAAGGGTTGCCATGCACACAGAACACAGTAGGGTGTGTGAAATATGGCAGCGTTTTCCAAAGCAGTGTGTTCGTTGGCCTGTATAATGCATTATTATGCAGTGAACCTGCAGACTGCCAGTTGTAGGAGACAGAGGAGGGCTGCACAATGTCGTGCCTCATGCATGCTTGCCAGCATTTGCCAAGGTGTGCTTGACACAGTGTCCATATTACAGGACATATTGATGTGTGTCCTTGAAAGTGGCACAGTACCCAGAGCTGTGTGGGCTCACAGAATAAGCACTGTGTGGTGGGATGACATTGTAAAATGATCCTGGACAGATCAGCAGTGGCTATCAAATTTTCAGATGTGCAGGCAGACCTTCAACTGTCTGTGTGGTGAGTTGGTCTGCATCTCTCCGGAGGATACACACTCATGTCCAGCAATACCAGTGGACAAAAGAGTTGTGATAGCACTATGGCGGCTGTCAACAAATGCAGAGTACAGAATAGTGTCCCATTTGTTTGGTGTTGGTTGGTCCACCATGGAGGAAATAGTTATAGAAGTGTGCCGTGCCATAGTGCAAGTACTGCTGCCTAAGGTTGTACGGGTACAGAATGTGCATGACATAGTGCTTGGATTTGAGAAGGACTGGGGCTTCCCAAGCTGTGGTGGTGCAGTGGATGACACCCATTTCCCAATCATATGCCACCCCCGGAAATGCCACAGAGTACTTCAATAGGAAGTCATACTACTCCATTGTCATGCAGGCTCTTGTAGACCACAGATATTGTTTCATGGACATTAATGTGGGATGGCCAGGCAAGGTCCATGATGCAAGGGTGTTCCAAAACAGCAAGCTGTTCACCCTTGGGCAGAATGGTACACTGTTCATGGAACCACCAAGACACATAGCTGGAATTACTGTACCTGTTGTTGTTTTGGGGAACCCTGCCTATCCCCTACTGCCCTTGCTCATGAAGCCGTATAATGACTATAGTGACCCCATGAAGTGCAACTTCAATTACAGACTCAGTAGGGCACGCATGGTGGTCAAATGTGCTTTTGGGCGTCCCAAAGACAGGTGGTGGTGCCTGTTGAAGAGAAGCGAATTCAGCATCAACAATGTTCCCTACATCATAGGGGCATGCTGTGCGCTGCACAATCTGTGCGAGACAAGGGCAGAGGTATTCATGGACAGCTGGGCTCTTGACAGTGCAACTGACATATACCCACAACCTACTGAGCACGACAGTGTATCCACTGAGGAAATGACTGCCACGGCCCAGAGTCGATAAGCAGCAGTGATCAGGGATACCCTAGCTGACTACCTCATGGACGCATAGGTTTGGTAAGTTGGGTGACTGAATATATGAGCACATTGCACCAAGTGTTAACGAATGGTGTCAGCAGGCAGCAGTGCAAAACCAGCACAAACCTGTGACACACAGGTATGTGCTTGTTACTTGCATTGCTGACTGTATAACAACCGTGTAGCCATCCACTGTTTCACACCCACAGATACCTCTCCAAATACCACAAATCATCTCACAGCATCCCATCCCACTAGTGACCCATGTACTCACCGTTCCAACATGCATAATGAATGATACGCAAGCCAGTCTCAATTCAGTAGTGCTGCGTTTATTAATGTATGTATGGCAATTACGTCATTAGATGTCTGGTGGTACAACAAACCATGTCCATCATTGCATCATGAGCCAGACATAAATGTAGCTATATTGGTACACATCAGGGACACAACATGTAATCTGTCGAGGTGCCTTGCCATACACAGTGTACTCCATGTATAAAGTACTACACTGCACACATACCTATGATGCAGATGTCCAAAACCTTGGCACAGCAATGAGCAAACATTAGGCACAACAGACCAACAATATATGTGCCAGTTCAACCTATGGAAAAGTGCCTGAGTACTATGCCTGTTACGTGCACAGACAAAAGTAAGCATAAACATCAGTATAGTGAGTGATATAGTCACTCATTTGTAGTGATATGTATTTCACAGTTAACAGAACTGTGACTCCTAGGGACTCATACAGCATTGCATATTAGGTCATACATCCCTGATATGTGTTTCTTTCCACCACCAGGTATACAGAAGATAGTACTGGATGGTACCGTCACTAGGTCACATGGCAGACACCAAATGTCAGCAACAGTAGATAATGCGCAACAACAATAAACAAGTCAGAATTACACAGCTGTGCAACAGACAATGATGTAACTCCATAATGTCACTAGTAGAGTGTGTCATTTGTTAATAGTAGCATATGATTCCATCACTTTACGTTCAGTGCTGTCCATGGTTGCAATTGTACAATAAAGACATCTCTGAGCTTATACGCTGCGTGCTTTTTGACAAACATTCTGAACAGCTGTAAAGCAACTACCAGTAGTGTGCTTTGAGATCCACTGATTCACAATGAACCACTTGTCATACAGTGTAATTTACCATCTATACTGGGTTCCCTGAGTAACAGTATATGGGGGGGGGGGCATAACACTTGGTAACAACAGGTACCATTCAAACTAAAGCCACCACAGAAAAAGTGGCATTCAATAATATGCGCGGAGAACAGCCCTTGTGCTCACAGAGTTGTCCACTGGAACTCTTCACTGTACAGATCCTGTGTGATGCTTGGAACAGCCAATGTGGGATCAGGATCCAATGGGGCATCATTCCTGGCACCATGTGTGTGAGTATTGGTAGCAGAGGGCAAAGTGGACAAGGCACTTGAGGGGATGCTGCCTTGCTGTGGGTTTAAATTCAAATGTGCCTGACACGAGACAGTAGGAAGAAGTCCTGTACCACCATCTGTCGCCCTCATTCCTATCCTAGGGTTGCCAAGCATGGGTGTCTGGTACATGGTATGGGAGGACAGAGAGCCATGTGGGACATCACTGGCATGCTGGATGTTGCCATGAGTGATTGTGAGATAAGCACTGTTGGACATGACAGGGGTACAAGCGGTGGCCATAGTGCCTTGAGTACTGCCGACCTGGGTGGGACTTGTTGCAGTACGGGTGATGCCTGCATACATATTTACTGCATTACTAGTGTCTGCAGGTGGCACACTACCCTGTGGCTGGACCATGACATTTGTGGCTGCCAGCTGGAACTGCACAGTTAAGAGTTTCAACATGTTACTAAAGAATTGTGCATTTTGTTCTGCCTCTTGCTTCCTTAATTTCTCCTCCATCTCCCTCTCCTCCCTAACCCTCTCCCGCTCCAATTCAAGCAGCTCTCGATGCTGCTGCTGCAGCATCTGCCGTGTGGACTCAAGCACTGCCCCAATCAGGTCAACCAGTCTTGATTCTTTCTTCTTCTTTCTAAGGTTGAAAAGTGGTTGACGTTCAAATGAACGCTTGGCAGCTCTTCCCCTGCTAACACCCGATGTATCGCTTGATGTTCCGAGGCGTTCATCATTCACAGCACACGATGCAGCAGATGACACAGATGATGCCTCCAGCAGCTCATCATCCAAGGATGTCTGATCATCGTTCTCATCATCTGCAGAACAACAAACGCTGTGTATTAGCATGCCACACATGGTTATTCGTAGGTGCAACAGGCAAGTTGCATAGTACCTATTGGTAACATCTGCTGACTGACAGCACTGCAACCACCCATCTCCATCAAAACAGCTTGATCATACACAGTGTACAACAGAACTGCAAAAAAGACAGGTCTTGGCAGCATGCCCCAGACAACCCCACCAAGCACCCTCCCAACCCAACCAAGCACTCCAACCACACCCATCCATAATTTGTTGTCATACCCAGTTCCCATGCAGTCAGCATTATATAACTACACTGCAGAACGCTTGGCATGGTGGTATACCCCCTACCTCCCCAACTACATTAATGTAGTCATTGGCATGCGGTGCTATATTGCACTCGAGATGCCTCTCAGCCGCATCATGCCACCCAGTCTGTCCTACCTACCTCTCACCCCCTAGCACCCCACAGAGTGACTGACATTGTGCATACCTGACTCTCCACCTGCCTCTACATCAGCATCAACTACGCTGGGCTGGCATGACTCCTTCGTCCCTGCACCATCACCGTCGTCATCAGATTCCACAGCACAGCGCTCCATGACAAGGTGGGGTTCAGTTGTTGGCCTTGTTCCTAGTATTTTGTCCAATTTGTCGTAGAAGGAACACACCACACGCCCACCATCCGAGGGCCTGTTGCTGTCACGAGTCTTGTGATAGCGCACTTTGAGTTGTTTTATTTTGTCTCTGCATTGTTTGGCACTCCTTTCGATGCCATGTTCAAAAAGGCATTTGGACACTTTCTGATACACCTTGGTGTTGCGACGTGCACTAGCCAATTCAGACTGTACCCATTCCTGTGTCCAGCAGTCAACCAGTAATTTTGTGGCCTCATCAGGCCATGTGGCACCACGGTCAGACATGCTTACACCTCCACAAACTACAATGCTGCCTACTGCCTGTGCAGGTTTTGGGTCACAGGTGACTCACCGGTGACTTTACTGGCCACATTCAGACCAACCACTCTGCTGATCCTCAGTTCAACGTGTAAGCCTATAGCCTGTTGCACAGACTGCAAAAACACAAGCTTCACTGCTTAGTACTGCTGTTTTTTTGCTGCTACACCAGCTGGTGTCATTACACTGGCATTCCCACGCCTGCCAGCACAGGTTCACACACTCGCGATCAGCGCTGTGTAGCTTTCTGGTTTTTCCTTGTTTACCTCCCAGACTGCACCAGTGCACTGCCGCAATGCATTGAGGTATAGTAGGGGACTGAGGGTACTCAGTCACGCGTCCACACTGCAGGTTGTAACGTTACAGACCTGGAACCGTTACCAAAACCGTTCTAGAAACCACATTCAAACAGGTTTCTATAACGGTTTTGAAAACGCCTTCTGTAACGTTACAGGTGTAAACGCAAACCGTTAGAGTAACGGTTTGACCACTCTCTAACGTTACAGAGGCATACTGTGGACAGGGCCTTAGTTGCCCTCCTCTGGAAAACCTCCATCTTATGTCCTTTCTGAAGTGTGGACTCTAAAACTGGACACAGTACTCCAGCTGTGGGTATACCAGGGAGTGATACAATGGCAGCACAACATCCCTCCTCCTCCTACTGGAGATGCCACTCCTTATGCACCCCAGAATCCAATTTGCCCTGCCCATAGCCTTATCACAATGTACTTCCACCTTCAGGTCCTCCGATATAATAACCTCACGGACCCTTTCATGTCTAGTGAGTATCAGTACCTCCCCCCATCCTATACTCAGCATTCGGGTTCCTATGGCCTAGTTACATGATTTTACACTTGTTGGCATTGAACCCCAACTAAGTAAGAAAATGGAACTGATCTGAATGAATTGCAAGCTTTTAAGCAGCTTTTCATGGAATGTGTGGGGAGGCTCTGCTCCAACTGTGTCCCCTTGTTCTTGCGCATCTCTTTTTCTGAAAGATGCTACCCTCTTGGACTTTGTTGATTCCACTGAGGTACTTACAAGTTTCTATCATGTCCACCCTCTCCCTCCTTTCCTCAAGGGTATACATATTAAGCTTCCTTTAGTCTCTCCTTGTATGGCTTCTCTTGCAGACCCTGCACCATTTTAGTTGCCCTCCTCTGGACTGCCTCCATCCTGTCTCTGTCCTTGCGGAGATGGGGTCTCCAGAACTGGATGCAGTACTCCAGATGGGGTCTCACCAACTATCTGGACAGAGGGATAACGACTTCCTGTTTTCTGCTGGTGACGCCTCTCCCTATACATCCCAGTATTCCCCCCCAGCCCTCCCTATTGCCTTCTCACAGAACCTGGCTGTGGATCTGATAACTTAAGTGCCTGTACTGAAGTGGATGTCCAATTCCTGTTGGGAGAAGAACCGGTTGATACAGAGTGATGGTTTTTGCCTACTCTGTTTGTTGCTTTCCCTGCCTTTTATTAAACTGTATATTGATAAGACTTAAGGAACAGCTCTTTACTGTAGAACCAACTGCTTGCTGTGACTTGTGCTTGTTCGCTGGTCCTGGGTGGAGGTGAGAGCCCACTGGAGAGACCTAATGACATTGCTTTTGAGTTCCTAGAGGTGTGAGCTCCTGGTCAAGAAAAGCGTTGTTTAAAGTTACTTTGGGACTGGATTTTAGTTGCTTATTTTCATCTGTTTCTCCCCTTCTGTGTGTGAGAGACAGTTTGTGGGATTACATTTTGTTACCTTTCCCTCTATTTCTTTTGCTCTGTGAGAGAGAGAGCAGAAGAAGGAATTATTTATCATCTTAGAGTGGACTGGTCTTGTTTTTGTTTATTTTATTTTATTATTTTATATTTAATTTTTTGTTTTTGTAGTTTTATTAAGATTGATTTACTTTTTTGGTGGGGTTGGTTGATTCTAATTATTGTTTTATTTTATAAGGTGTTGGGGAGGCTTAGTGGCGCTTGGGCATTATTCCCCAATAGGCTCAGGAATTATGCCCTTTTTAGTGCCCCCGCTGCCATCCGACACCTATTTTAGGTGTCGAGCTTTGGACATATTAAGAAAATGGAAAAGGAAGGGGGGAGCTGGGCCTGGGGGAACAGGAAGGGGGAGGGTGTATTGGAGTTGTGAAATCCAGGAGACGCCCTGGGGCAAAATGGAGTCAGGATATGGGTCTTCTCTGTCTCGTCCCCATACTCAAGGGTGCCGATATAAACGGGCAGGTGCCGAGGTCTTCCTCGACAGCTCATCCTGCCTTGGCGGTGTTATGTAATGCCAGATCGATTAAAAACAAGACAGCTGTTATAGCTGATCTTGTTGCAACAACTGATCTGGCTTGCATCACTAAGACCTGGCTGGATGAAAATGCAGGCCCTATACTGGCCTCAGTAACTCCAGCCGGTTTCTCGGTGACACATCGTCCAAGGCTGGATCGTAGGGGCGGGGGTGTGGCCATTATGTTTAAGACTGAGCTGGGCCTTGTGGGTGTGCCATTGGGAAGTACCAGATCCTTCGAATATATCCTGGGTGAGGGTGTAGGCTACGGGATTCTCCTCATCTACCATCCACCATAAGATGGTGGAGAATTCCTGCAGGAGATAGCAGACTTCATCGTCGAGGTGGTATTGAGGTCCCCCAGATGGATAATTCTGGGGGACTACAATGCCTGGGTTGACAATGAACTCTCACATTTTGGTCAAAATCTAGTCCAGCTGATGGCGATGCTGGGCCTACCGCAGGTAGTTACCTCCTCAACCCATGTAGGGGGTGATTCATTGGATCTGATCTTTCTTCTGGGTGTGGAGATTACTGATCGGGGGGGTGGAACCAGTTAGCTGGTCTGACCACCAGACCATAAGGTTCAGTTTCAGGGTCCCCCCTAATAGGTCTGCCCCTAAGAAGTTAGTTCAGTATCGTCCTTTAAGGGGGATTAACCCCAGTGACCTATTGGCAGTACTGGACCTCTCGGGCTTGTCGAGTGAATGCATGAGTCCAGATGATCTTGTTCTAGCCTATAATAAGGCTGCTGGAGATGCTCTGGACAAGACTGCTCCTGTTCGCGTTCGGCCTCTCACTCTTCACCCAAGGAGCCCGTGGTTTGATGGCTCCTTGAAGGAGATGAGGCGAGCTGGTCGAAGGATGGAGAGAGTTTGGCAGAAGTCCAGCCGTGATGATGACAGGCTTAGACTGATGGCACATTATGATAGCTATCAATCAGAAATCACCCGTAAGAAGGCAGAATTCCTGTCCAGGGAGATTTCTGCTGTACAAAGTCGACCGGTTCAGCTTTTCCGGACCGTGGACAGATTGTACAGTCCAATCTGTCTCCAGCCCAGAGAAGCTTTTTCACAGCTGCAATGTGAGGAGTTTGCTTGATTATTTGAAGATAAGGTTGCCAGTATAGGTCTGGCATCGATTCATCCTCCTCTATGAGTGATTGCAGTGGTCGACGGGAATTGACTGGCATCACTGCTGTAACACTCATGAAAAGCTATGGGTAGTTCCTGAACACCTGAGGGTAGATTTTATCTACTGTACCAATTACACGATACTCCAACTGGTGGACACCAGGGAGTCAATAAGAACCTTAGACAGACTGACATCTTCTGTCTGGTGATCACACATGAGAAATGATGCAGAACACTACATTAGAAAGTGTTTGATCTATGCACAGAACAATCCTAAACCAGCTAGGAAAAATGCATTGTTACCCCAGAGGCAGTTAGGCCCCTGGAACAACATCCAGATTGGCTACATTGGCCCTGTGCTAACCACTAACAACAATATTAAATTTGCACTAGTGATCACCAAACTATTTTCCAAATGGGGTAAAGCTATCCCAACACCAGCTTTATAGCCAAAGTAATGCAGGCAATTCTGGATTTGTTATGGGTGAAACAAAAGTTTCATATCCCATACCATCCACAGTCATCAGGACAGGTGGAATGGGCTAACAGGCAGATCAAAGTTATGTTATCCAAACTTGTTCAGAAAAACCCAAAAGGACTAGGATTCATTATTGCCTTTACTCCTTATGGCAATAAGAGGGACACCCTCTGCAGGTACGCAGTGTACCTAATTTTTGAAATCATGACCAGACGGTCCATGAGACTCCCATAACATTTACTTTTGGTCCTGTGTACTGCCACTGCTGATGGAGCATCAGTAAATAAATATGTTATCTCAAACAAGACATCCAAAAGTTACACTTGTTTGCTTCACAATGTATGGGCAAGGCCCACCAACAGGCCCGATCCCACTGTAAGCAAACTCAGTCCAGCAGTGTACCAAGTTAGACTACCTCACAATAACAGTCATTGATAAATGGCTATATGCCAATCAAATGAAACTGATTAAAAGAGATTAAATTACTTTTCCATAACACAATAGGCAGAATAGTACTAAACGCATATCCCAGTGATTTTAAATCTCACCCTTTAAAACTTGGAATGATTTGTTTTATGTTTCACAATAAACATTTCCCACTTTTTTTTAAATAATGATGTTATTGGATACCCTGGCAGCATACCAGGTACTTGTTAATGACCTCCTACACAGGGACTGACAGCGCACACACACACACAGGATTTTCTCATCCTGACTGCAAGTTGTATATCCTATAATAGTAAACCTACCCAAATGTACTAGGCATTCTTTTTTATTACTGAAAAAAAAAAACACAGGTTTAAACTCAGGCCTGTTTGGCTCTGACATATCTATTTGAAACAAGGTTGCTATAGCCATTGTTCAAGCACACGTTAAAGGTTCATGATAGTATGAAATATTATACCCCCCTCCCATTGCATGGTATACATGATTTTGCTCATTAAGAGACTGATTTACATTTAGAATATTAAGGATATTGTGAAGGGGTTTGATCTGACATATGTTCATGTTTATGAATTAATTTCCCCTTACATTAAGGAAGCAGACAAGCATCACATAGCTAGGGAAGTCCTTTGCACTGTCTACAGCTATTATGTTCTTACAACCCTTTGGTTATCTCTTCCGGGATCTGGAATTAGGACATATCCTTGATCTCATACATGACAGGCATATGGATCAGTGGCATTGCCACATTTTGCACTCCTATTGCATGTGTTAACAAATGCTTATTTGAATCTAGCACTATACCTTTGCCAATGGCAAGAAACGTTGGATACGTCACCACACACACCAGTATTGCTCCATATTTCAAAACGTATTCCTGCATAATCCAGGAAGCCATGTTTGTGACTCTCACAGCATCACTGCTGCATTTTCATCCGGCAACATCCATCTCTGATCATCTGGCAACTGTCCATTCTATTGGTCATTTTGATGGGAACTTTTATCGTGAAAGGTTGAAACTACCTCCTTTCTTTGTTTACCATGAGGTCTTGGAATCGTGACTGACTCTGAACATTGAATGTCGTACCAGAAAGGATCACCACCTTTTATGCAGATATGATATCTTCCAACTTGTCTTACCAGCTTGTGAATACTGGCCTAATAACTGAAATTAGGCTTTCACTTGTGAACTTTTAAACAAACTGTGTTCAGTCCAGCCAATTAAGATTCTATAATCAAGGTCACTGTTATGCATACTATGAAGCAAGTCTGGGGTAGGGTCAATCCCCTAACTTCAGCAAGAAACTGTTCATAGTTTATGAACTTACAAATGCCATCCTCAAAGGTGGTATATTCTGCTGATGTGGAACACTGTGTGGTGACCAACTACACAGTCTTCTGATATGGACTAAACGTTATGCATAGTGAAACTTTCTTACTTCTACTTTTACTCCCTAAACATGTAATAGGTTATACAGTAATCACACCAGTGCCCATCCCGGAAACAGAAACCATTAAGTCTAGTCCTAACTATCTTGATGCTCTGTCTCAATTTTTACTTACTGTATTTTTAATAGCCATATAGGCAACTTATGTGTGTCTCTCCAATCTATTCCCAACAGGAAAGATACACACCTGATACATATATCAGTAATTACTGATTTTTTTGATATAGGAAAACCCCATTGTGAAGCTGTGTTCCAAATGTTTATAGTAATACAAGATTTACTAGCATTTTCCCTTATAATTACATTTTGTTGTTTAAGGAAAACCCTGAAACACCACTGCGACCAGTTAAAATTCCTCTATCAGGCTCAAGCCTCGGGTCTGTACACTAGGGTTACCACCTTTTAAGAAGCCCAAAGTGGGACATTTCTTACTAAAATATAATTTTTCGCAGGACAGTACGTAATCTCGACTAGTGCAACAGACTTGTTTTCTCTATATAATCAGAATGAAGGCTAAGTATTGTAGTTTCTTGGCCGCTTCTATGGTTTCATATCATTTTAATGTATTTTAGTTAAGGTACTATAATTTTCTACAAGATTTAGAGGAAAGTTAGAAAATATTTTTTCTACTAAAAAATAAGGACGTAGTATTTTTCATGTTTTTTTGCAGGACATAGCTGCCCAAAACAGGACTGTCCTGCGAAACGCAGGACAGGTGGTAACCCTACTGTACACGAATGGTGCCTAACCATCATCTTTTTGTCGTATTGCCACTTTTGCAATTAGGGCAATAAAGAGGGGACTGTTGCACCAGGGTATGCCCCCTATCGTCCCACATACACCTCACACTGTATTCCTGGTTTACTGTACTGTGATACTGCTATTTTGCACTAACACGTAGATTTTGGCACCCATCATATAAGCATAAGTGCCAGGAATGTGCTTTGCTGCTAATATTTGCTAATGTTTATATCCTTTTATAGGATTAGATCATGCATGATTATTATACCTCACTATAATGCATTATGTTTGTCTTTTACATAGATTCCATATATAATCTACCTAATTACTGATATGATGAGTCTGAGGGATCATCAGTGATTACTTTACACACTATATATATATATTCTCATATAATCATATGTAGCAGTGGCCAGTCAACACATATCTTTGTCTAAGCAAGCTAGCTGACAGAGAGAGAAATCCTTTGTTATGTCTTATATTATACATAAGCAAGAAATGCCATGCGTAATAAAGCCCAGTCAGCATTTCTTTTGTCCAAGCTATAATGCTAATTGAAGCATATTCTATGTCTCACAGGACATTTATTAGTAATTCTGTCTCCTAAGTCATTATCCAATACATAATGTTTCTCATATCCGTAACTATGATGCAATCTTTGCTGATATGCTGTTATCTGTAGTATATAAGTCTGTGTATCCTAGCTCCACATGGAGAGAGAATAAGATCTTGGAGAACCTGAGATCCTACAAATTCTGGAGATTATGTACATTCTTCAGGACAGTGGTGAGAAACCCACCCGCTTGTGATTTGCTCTGTCACGTGCTTGGCATAAGTAGCATAATAAACCTTTATTATTACTCTCTGCTTGTCTATGAATGTTTCTTGGCAGACTCCGAAGACATAAGAACGTGTATTAGTAGTGGTATTATCTACTCTACACACTAAGAGTGTTTAGACAAAAGGCTTAGGCGAAGGTCGAGTAGGGGGAACCCCCGAAGTCATAGGCTCTTGAGGTGGCAAGGAAAGCTTCTGCAGGAGAAGATCGCCTTGATAGTGTTCCATCAGGATGAGAAAAAAATGTTTGACGTCTGACAGTGGAATCCTTGGCTCAGGGGGAGCACCAGGCACCGGCGGGACAGATGGACTGGGTGTCGGGCCCTGAGGCAGTGGTAGACCCTGCGGAGTAGGGGCAGCTGGCACTGGTGCTGCCGGCGTCCAGAGTAGGAGTTGGCTTATCAGACAATGGTTGCTCAGGCGCTGGCCCAGGGCAAATTTTACTGTTTGCCGGCGACGTATGAGGGCTGGCGACAATGGCTAGGGGGTCGTCAGAAAGGACGCCAGCGTGGCTGGTATTGAGGAGATGGGTGTGTACTGGTGCTGATCCTGGGTGGCAGCTGGCGTCAGCTTAGGAGAGGCCCATTGAGGGGAGGTAACTCCAGAGGAGGGCAGAGGCATCACTCTCCCAGGGGAGATGAGCGAATTCTCCTGGCATCGCTCAGAGGAATCAGCTTTGGAGAAGGAGTCTGACCTGGCGGACATTGTGGCTGATCAGGTGATGGGTAAAGACCTGTCACCCGAGGAGGAACTGGCTGAGCCTCCTGGCTGAGGACCCGAAGGCTAGGAGGAAGGCCTGAGCTTCAGGGGCTGAAGAGTGGAGGACAAAGTCCTGGATCCAGAAGAGCCTCTGCCCAATGTCAGGATAAGGGTGGGAGGCCTAACCGCTGGGAGTCCAGAAGGAGTGAGGGCTGCCTGGGGAGCCAAGTCTGACTTCCTGTGAGAGAAAGGCTCAGAATTGGCCACTGCCTTGTGCTGGAACTGGCACCAGGAGTCTGACTGGGGTTTGTCCTTGTGGCAGTGCTTCCTGGATGACTTCTTCTCCTTTTGGGGAACCGAAGAAGTTGAGGTCCCCAAGACAGGGGAAGATGAAGAACATTTACCCTGGATATCCTTCTGCATGGCAGCTGCTTTTCTAGCAAGAAGCTTTTGAGGGCTTTCTGGCAGTGAATCCTGGTCCTGCTGTTAATCTTCAAGCAATGCTGGCAGGCCTGAGTATCGTGGTCTGGGCCCAGACAGAAGAGGCAGGCAGAATGGCCGTCCTTAAGATGGAATTTGCTTACCTCAGGCACACTCGGACTGGCACTGCATGACTGAAGAAGACAGAAAAGAAGACATGCAGAGAAATAACTAATATTTATTTACTGAATTTTGATGATCGGGTAAGCCCTCTGAGACAAAAGGTCCTTTTTCAGGGGTGATCCAGAATTAGTTACACACAGTGAAGGATATTTAGATACAGTATAATACAAGACATAAGTGCATGTTTAACATACAAAATAGTACATACAGATATAGACAGGAGTTTGTAAAATTGTAAAATAATAAAACGCTTGCAAACACATGGAAAATGGTTGACTAGAGCAGAAGGCTTCTGTGAAGCCGATGTGCATGGGTGGATGGTGGGAAAATAACTGGGGTAGGGCTGGGGGGACCGCCCCTTTTATACTACTGGGTGACGCTGAGGGCGGGCTGACATCTGGGGGCAGTCTCCCGCTGTAGACTGCTAGCTAGAAGTTTTCTGTGGGGTCCTGGCACCTGCCGTCTTTAGTCCTTATGGTATAGCCTGCTGCAAGAGCTCCCAACTGAAGTAAGAGCTTTAGTTAGTGTTTCCAGTAGGACTTATATGGGTAACAGCAATAGTTAGCAAGATCTAGTAGGGTTAGCAAGACAAAGCCTATCAGGACTATAGAACGTGGGAATAACATATCTAAAATTACCTAATAGTCTCACTATAATATATAGAATAGGTCCAGGCAAGGGAATTCACAAGGCAAAACAGCCATATAACTGTACAGGATAGTACCATAACACTAGTCAGATTAAGTAACTTACTATTAGCATGTATTCAGTACCTCTCATACCCACACAGCATATGAACAAAGCAAACCACAGTGTTAAGTAGTGAACAGAACTCCCACCTCCACTCAGATAAGGAGTCAGTCAGAAGAACTACAACTGGCAGAGGAAATAAATGTAGGACACGTCCAGATAAGGAGTCCACCAGGGGCCTGCAACTGGCAGTAATAGAAAAGTTGGTAACCCACAGATAAGGAGTCACATAGGGAGGTAGTAATAGCATAATGGTTAGCACCCTGATAGGGAAAAGTGCAGTAGGGGGCTATAACACCATAAGCATTAAAGACAAGCAATAGGCCAGGCAAATACAGATTACAAACAAGCAGATGCAGCTGGCAACAAATTACACACAGGGAGTAAAGGGTAACAACAGCAGCACTTAGCAGAATAACAACAGCTCAGGTATCAGTGGCACAGAAGGACAGTCTCGGTTTCACAGTGCTACAGAGGCACAAGGATTGCATGGGGAGTGCAGAAGTTAAGGAGCATTTGATGACCAAGATGCGTGGATGTGCTGCATCTGCCAATGCCCTCCCTACTGAACTGTTCCCAGTGTTGCTGCCATCCAGTTTCCACTAGATGGCAGTCAAGGTGCAAGGTTCCGGAACCCCCACTCCGAGGGAGAAGAGCTGTCATTGGATGCTCAATCTTTCCTCCTCTCAGCCGGCCCCTGAGTGACCCTGGTCCATTCCCAAACGCAGGTCTCTGGCATGCACCCATGCCCAAATATGCAATCATATTAAAACTGTTCCCTTTAATGGCATAAAAATGGAGTGGTACTTACTGCCCACACTTCAAGCTCAAATAGCCTACTAAATTACTGACAGTGCCTGCTGACTGAATATGACAACGTGGGCCTGAATGCATGCTATAATAATGGCATTTAATATAGTTTAAAAATGAAGAAGGAAATGCATTATGCAATACACAGGCACCTCTTTACTCGATCTGAGGTGGTATGACACCTCCACAAAGGACAAGGATATCTAGGCGACCTAGATCATTCAGCTCCTTGATCAACACAGGAACAAGCGCTCTGTGGCCGGCAGCTAGAGTGCTCACGCCTACACAGTGAACGTCTGCATCAACTGCCTGCTGGGCTACTTCACGAGGAGTCTAAAGAGAAACAAAGTGGAATAGAATACATTAAACAGCATTATTACAGTGCAGGTAAAAGAACTGCACAACATGAAACAGTAGATCTTTGTAATCATTGTAATGAATAAACATTTGAGACCAGTCCAACTATGAAACATAAATGTAAGCAAGACTTAGAAAAACATCAACATTAAAACTACATATTCTGGCAGAACCATTACAAAACAACCACTCAAAGTGGCAAACAACTGAAAATTGTAATCCACTGTTCTGTATTGTAAATATGGCACTTGTACGCGGCATTATAGCATGCAAACTTTCCAGGTCTCTTTTACAGCTGTGTGGGGGAGGGTGGGGTAAGCTACAGTATTATGCTAACACACAAGACCATACAGGGTTTGGGATCAGTTGTTTGCACCTACTGAAAAGCAAATGTCATTCATGCATGCACAGAGACCCAAGATATTAACAAGCATTTGTCAATGGCGAATGTTTGCTTGCTGGTATTAGCATTGGAAACGCAGGAGTTAGACAGATGCAGAATAGGAATGGCAGTGAAGTACTGAACTTCACGCCAGCCCCACCTCCACCCTGCAAAGATGGACAGGCACTGGGGTATGCATTTGGGTTGTCGCCCATAATGTTCATGCCATTTCACCTCACCCTGTCCTGCAGACACTGACAAATGTTGAGGTGTGCCTTGGTGTGTTCGGCTTTACAGTCACCCCATTCTATAAGGGCGTATGCTGAAATGAGAGCAGTATAGAAGAATGGGGTGAACTCTGGGGCCGAAGAGTCCAAGGCGCACCTTGATGCCTGTCACTGGCTGCAGGGTGGAGGATGGGGGTGGAATGGCATGAACATTACAATTGGCAATCCAAAGGCACACTCCTGATGCCTGTCAGTCTGTAAAGGGTGGGACTTTATGGTTGGAAACACTAACACCCCGGGCGTATATTGGTATTTGCACTACAAATTTTCAACATGGCCTTTTTGTGACCCCCAACTCATGAAAGCACTTGAGACCTCTTCTCATGAACAGTGGCACTGCAATTTTGTTAATGTATCTTGAACTTTGAATTCCTACAGCGACCGTGCCATTCTGCGCCAGACGTATGAAAACACAGACTGGGCAGGATGTGAAGAATGACAACTGTACCATTCATAGGGAGGTGTGAAGAGATGGCAATGTTGAAAATCTGTAGCAAAAATATTAAAAATGCTCGAACTTCAGAGCGTATGTGGAAACTGCGTAATGCATGCATGTAACTCAGTCATTTAGTGGAATTATTTCACCAAATTTTCAACATAGCCATTTTGTGACCTCTACTCATGAACACTGTCACCATGATTTTCTTAATCTGTCCCAAACATTGATTTCCCACAGCGACCGCACAATTCTGCGCCACATGGATAAACGCATATTTCGAGCAGGATATGAAAAATGACAGTTGTACTGTTCATAAGGATATGTGAAAAAATGCCAATGTTGAAAATCTGGAGTGAAAATAATACAAATGCAAAAAATTACGAAGGTGCGTGGAAACTAACATACTAAAGCCAGCAGAATAGGCCTAATGGTCTGTCATGTCTGCTCGGTAGCCAGCCACCTAGTGGGTGCTCGCCTTCCGCCCCCAGCCCCCGAGAGGGTCTTCTTTGGCTTCAGATTCCCCTTGTACCTGTCCCACCCCTTCTTGAAGCCCTCCACTGTGCCCTCCTCCACCAGCCTCCCAGGCAGCACATTCCATGGCTCCACCACCCTCTCAGTGAAATAATGTCTCCTCTTCCCCCTGTAATTTCCCCCCAGCTTCCACTCATGCCCCCTGGTTGTTCCCCCCTTCTTTAGCCTGAACAGCTCCTTGGTTCTGCTCTTGGTTATTCCTCTTATGTACTTGAAGATCCCTATCATGTCTCCCCGTCTCTCCTCTCCTCCAGTGTGTACAGCCCAAGCTCTTCCAGTCACTCCTCATAGGGCCTCCCATCATGACCTGAATCATCGTGGTTGCTCTCCTCTGGACCCTCTCCAGCAGTGCTATGTCCTTCTTCAGATGAGGTCTCCAGAACTGTACACAGTACTCTAGTTGCGGCCTGACCAAGGCATTATATAGAGGGATGATCACCTCCTTCATCCTGGATGTAATTCCCCTGGCTATGCAGCCCAGTATCCTGTTTGCTTTGGCTGTTCTTCTTCAATTTTTAAGTTATTCATTTTGACGCCTACCACCACCCTAGATCCCTCTCCCCAATGTGGCTTGCAGTGTGACCCCCCCAGGGTGTATACATGGCCCAGGTTTCTGACCCCCAAATGAAGAACCTTACATTTCCCAGCATTAAACTTTAATCCCCACCTCCTTGACCACCCCTCCAGGGTATCCAGGTCCCCCTGGACTGTCTCTCTCGCTTCTTCCCTACCCACCAGTGCTCCCAGTTTGGAGTCATCCTCAAAGAGCTGCGCAATGTACGTTCATAGCACAGTCATTTTATGGACTTTTGTCACTAAATTTTCAACATAGGCATTTCAGTACCTCTGTTTATGAACAGTGTCATTGTGATTTTCTTAATCCGTCCCGAACACTGATTTCCCACAGCGGCCACGCTATTCTGTGCCAGAAGTGGGAAAACACATTTCAGCCTGGATGTGAAAAATGACAGCTGTACTATTCATAAGGAGGTGAGAAAAAATGACAATGTTGAAAATCTGGAGTGTAAATATTACAAATTTGCAAAGTTACGAGGGTGCGTGGAAACTGTACAACGCACACTCATAACACAGTCATTTTACGGACTTTCATCAACAAATTTTCAACATAGGCATTTTAGGACCGCTGCTCATAAACAGTGTAACTGTGATTTTCTTACTCTGTCCCAGACACTGATTTCCCACAGCGACCGCGCTATTCTGCGCCAGAAGCGCGAAAAGACATTTCATCCAGGAAGTGAAAAATGACAGCTGTACTATTCATAAAGAGATGTGTCAAAATGCCAATGTTGAAAATCTGGAGTGAAAACATTACAAATTCGTGAAGTTACGGTGTATGTCGAAACTGCTGGCACACTAAACAAAACAGTAATTTTTCACCAAATTTTCAACATAGGCTTTTTGAGAGCCCACCTCATGAACAGTGGCACTGTCGTTTCGTTAATCAGTTCTGAAAGGTGATTCCATGCAGTGACCGTGAAATCACCTTTTAGGACCGAATAAAGCAGTGACAGTGACTAAATTTATGAGGAGGGGTCCCAATAACCCCATGCTGAAAGTCAAAAAAATGGCAGAGATATCCACATAAGTTGAAAAAACCCTATTTATGCCATTATACAGCATACCGGCATTTCTTCAGTTCGTGGTTGGTTTTGAAGAGTGCAGATGCATGCCTGGTCCACCGAAGAGCATCGTGCCGGGCTACGGAGGTAAGTATAGGGTGAGGGGGTTGTGGGAAGGTGAGATGCGCAGAGGGTGGCTGCGGGTTGGGAGGGTCATAACTGAGACACCATGAGGAACTGTTCTCTTGGTTTCAGGGACAAAAGAATAAACAAAAGATGTTGCGGGAAGGTTTTTTTGCAGGCTTGCTTTTGTCACACTAGGGTGGCCTCCCAGTGTGCCACCTGCGTTTTGGGGAGGGGGACTTAAGCTGATGGGGACTGGGCCCCTCAGCAAAAACGACTGTTTGGGGGCATGATGCTGAGGATTGGGCACCCCCTCAGCACACAACAAATGGAGGGCGACATATACCAGCAGGGGGTGGGTTCCCCATCGACAAATGAACTGGGTCAGGGGCATGCTGACAGGGGAATTGGGCATTCCCGTCGGCTTTCATGGGGCTCTGAGGTGGACGGTGATAGCTGCCACTATGTTCATGGAAATGTTACACCAGACAAGGTACCGCTCTGCAATGACGGGTCGCTCCCTCATTGCAGCTGAATGGCTGATGCTGCAATGACACAAAGGCCCCGATTGTGGCAGCCAAATCGTTTCAAGTTGGTGGCACTTCTGGAGAACCAATGTCATCAAGACAGTGGGCCTGCATTTGTTAAACAATGCCAAGCCCACAAATGCAGTGCTGGTACTGGACACCACAGTGCCGCACCTCCACAACCCGCTTCTCTCCTAAGCTGCCACATAATGTTTCTTGCGCATGCGCGCAAGCAAACATAAAAAATAAGGTTAGCTGAGCACACCTTTCAACTGTCCCAGATTATGAGGGCCGACCCTAATTTTACCCCTCAAAATTGTTCTCTCCCTCATAGAAAAGGAGCTCCCACACAGAATGTGTTGTAAATTGAGACTTTAAAGCAAACATGCATAATATTCTAAAATGTCACATCAAAAATAAAGTTTGTGCAAGTAAATTAAATGTTTTTCAGAGTGTTCTGAACCTCTACCCCTATATTTGAGGATGTGTCCCTCATCATGTAGGTCATTGTCCCTCATTTTGAGTGTCTGTGTCCCTGATTTCAGTGACAAAAGGTTGAGAGGTATGTAGCTGAGTAAGCAGGTGTGGTCTTTTAGAGCACTTTCTAGCAAATCCAAATCATAGGTTCAAATCCCACTAAAGTCAAACACTCAGCATGTGACAACAGGCAAATGACTTAACCTCTTAGTGCCCCAGTACACCCAACAACTGTATGGAAAGGGTTAGAAGCAGGATCCTACTGAAAATGAGATGTTGCACATCAAAGCAGAGTCTGTTTTGGTTGCAGCACTTGAAGTAGGAGCTACTTTTAAGACAAAATAAGCAGGGTAAGTTGTGGAAAAACTGCTTTGAATTACTTTCTGTTGGGTAAACTAAGACAAACCACAGCAGCCCACTGTCCTGCATTTAGGGGCTGGGTTAAATTGTCTGGCCTGGGGCCTCTTTAGGTGGCAACAGGAGGTCTGGTTGAGTTACACTGCTGAGTGAAGGTTAGTTTAGGATATATATGTAAATCTGGCTCTTGTCACTTCACCATTTTTTCTACCCACCCTTCATAAAAAAATTCGAAAACGGACACCTCACAGTGAAATATCTATCTATCGTGTTTTATAATTAGGTAACCCTTTCCCAATAATAGTGGAACAATTCCCGTGACAATGTTATATGCCCTTTCATAAATGAAATAAAGCACAGTTCAGTTTGGAGTTTGAGTACCAGAGAAAGCACAGATACATGTTTCTGCAGGAAAATCACACACACACACACCATTTTATACAAGCCATAGTAACAAACAGAGTACTCTATACCTAGGTATGCCATTCCTTACCAAATGTATAGTAAATTAAATTGTCATAGGCAGCCTCTGAAAAACTTTGGCTTCCAAAATCTGACTCAAGACTGTCCACAAGTCTTTAAAGAGGACCTTCCCAGATGGTCTAAAATGTTAATTCTTGTAGTCATTTTATGCAGTAATGTACCTCAAATGTTGTGTGCATGTGTTAGTTTTGTCAAAGGCTGACTCTTCTTTCCATATTTTGATTTGTTTTTCAGCCATGCTTTAGCTCTGCTGCACTTGCCTTTGCTGTTTAGGTGCCAGGCTGCTGGCTTCCACTGATGTCACTACTGTATATGGAGTAGGGGTGAACCACACTGTGCTGTACAATGAAGTTGCAGCAGGGAAAACTTCCATAGCTTGGTGTACATAGGCGTAGTAATATATTGCACTTTTATCTAATGTATTTCTATTATGCATACTGTAACAAGGAATTCCGTGTTATGGTACCCACTGTAAATGAGCCTTGCATCTCAATTGGGATCTATCTATGCTCATGTTCTTTCTTGTGCTGATTAACACGAACAAGACGTTTTATAGCTGATTTTGTAATTAATGACTCACATCATTAAATATGGCTGCCATTCGCCATTTTTTAAAATCTCTTTCCCTGGTGTTATTTGTTGACTGTACATGCTAGATTCATGCTGTAGTTGTATTAGGATGGGTCCTCTACATATTTCTGATAGTAAACAGCACAAAATATTAAATGTTTTTCACGGTGGGTGTGGGAATTTTTATAAACTTCAAAGACCCCATATCCTGGTTCAGGAATGAAAGAAAGCGAAAAGAAACATGTGTATCTTAATATTTCTGCCAGACAAACCTCATTACTGAAAAATGTGTATGGTTACTAACAAATACTGCTGCTTTAAAACCCTCTATTGAGAACTGTGAAAGCTTTTGTTAGGAATTTTTTGTGGTGGTTGTTTGGTAGTGTGTTCTCTGCTACCAGGAGAGAGGGTTCTTTCATCTGATAGTCAAGTTGAAAATCCCCTAGATGGTGATCAAGTACTATAATAGGGCCACACTTTTTTTCTCATTTCCATCCTCGATTGAAAAATAGGCCTTGCAGGGGCTTAAAGGAAAACTACACCCAAAACTTGAAAAAATATATGTTGTGCAGAGTGTTTTAATTTGTATGTGAAGTTCTAGTGTTTCCTTCCCTCTGACTGGTATTAGGAGTTTTTCCCAAATTAGCCTGCTAGCTTTATGCTAGTTTTACGACCCCTGGGGATCTTCATACCTGATGGCGTAATTGTATTTCTTGTTCCCACAGTGCATCTTGTCTCATGTGACTATGATGTAAGAGAGACCAACATTCAGCACACACATGCCAAACAAACTAAATATCTTGGAAGCTTTATAAGCTGCACAAAAATTACCAGCAGCAAAGTTTTTCAGGACAGTAAAACCTTTAGGATGAGGGTGGTCACCGAGCTGAATTCTACAGATTTTAAAATATTGCCATCTCTATTGTTGTGAACTGATTGTAATGCAGTGCTTTCTGCTGGATTTATGGGCTCTGCTACATCACCATCACATGAAACAAGGTGCACTGTAGGACAAAGAAATGCAATAAAACTATGTGATATGGAGATCTCCAGGGGTCGTAAAACTACCCTAAAGCTAGCAGGCTAATTTAGGAAAAACTCCTACTACCAGTCAGAGGGAAGGAAACACTAGAACTTCACATACAAATTAAAACACTCTGCACAGCATATATTTTTTCAAGTTTTGGGTGTAGTTTTCCTTTAACTGCACTGAAAGAAGAGGTCTGTTTGTATTTCTAAATGTGTTCCTAGTTGCAGGATTGCAACACACTTGAGAAAGGAATGTGCGGATTTAAGGAAGTTCCTCAGGCACTCGGACCATTGTAATCCTGTAGCTTAATGGTCATAGCGCTGGAACAGCATACCAGAGGTCTGAGGTTCAATTCCCAGTGGGCCACACTTTTCCTTTTTCATTTCCATCCTTGATTTAAAAATATGCCTTGCAGGGGCTTAACTGCACTGAGAGAAGTATTCTGTTTGTTTTTGTAGATATAACAAAGAATTTTAGATAATTTTCCCCCTAAATTTCTTAAAGGATAAATAGGGAATCTCACAAAACTGCTGGAAAAATGTGGCATTACTATTGTTATGTTCTGCATTGTTCCCCCTTCCCCAAGATACCCTCCTTGTCATGCCTTCTTGTCATTCTGACATTCATGCCTTATTACATACATTTGTTTCTGTAATAAAAAGGCTTTCAGTCACCCTGACCAACATTCGTTAACTTCTCCTCTTTCCCGCACCTCCCCAATATCTGAATGGCACCACGGAATGCCAAACTCGGATTTTGGTGGCACGTAAAACAAGTATGGTGTTTAACTGTCATATGTTTCCTTATGTCCACTATAGATGTGGTTTTTTAAAACTGAGGGCTATTTCCTAGAGAAATTCTGCTTTGAAAAGTGAAACTGGGATTTTTATTACAGAAACAGAGTATTTCATAAAGCACAAATCTAAAACTGACAAGGAGGCATCACTGAGTACAGATTACAAAGGCATTAACACGGACAAAACAAGCGTTTGTCAATGCTGAATGTTTGCTTGCTGGCATTAGCATTGGAAGTGCTGGAGTTAGACAGATGCATAATAGGAATGGCTGTGAAGTACTGAACTGACACCAGCCCCAACCCCACCCTGCAGAGATGGACAGGCATTGGGGTGTACCTTTGGGCCGTCGCCCATAACGCTCACGTCATTTCACCTCAACCTACCCTGCAAACACCAAGTGTCGACATGTGCCTTGGGGTATTCAGGCTTTACACTCACTCCACTCCATAAGGAAATACACTGAAATGGGTGCAGTATAGGAGAATGGGATGAACTTTGAGGCCAAAAAGTCCAAGGCACACCTCGATGCCTGTCACTGGCTGCAGGGTGGGGGTGGGGTGAAATGGTGTGAGCATTACTGTTGACAATCCCAATTCACACCCCTGACGCCTGCCAGTCCCTACATGGTAGGGTGTTATGGTGGGAAACCATAACTCCCTGGGTGTTTCTTAGTATTTTCACTCCAGGTTTTCAACATGGGCTTTTTGTGACCCCACCACATGAACAGTGACACTATCAGTTTGTTAACCGAAAGGTGATTTTGAACGGTGACTGCACCATTTTGGTGATGCAAGTGCGAAAACATATTTCAGGCAGGATTTAAAAAATGACAGCTGTACTGTTCATGAGGAGGTGTAAAAAAATGGTATTGGAGTGAAAATATAAAAAAACTGGTGAAGTCACGAGCTTGCCTAGAAACTGCGCTTCGCACACCCATAATGCAATTATTTTGGGGATTTTTGACACCACATTTTCAACATAGGCATTTTGGGACCTCTGCTCATGAACAGTGGCACTGTGATTTTCTTAATCTGTCCTGAATGTTGATTTCACACGGTGACCGCACCCATTGTGTGCCACAGGTGTGAAAACATGTTTCGGGCAGGATGTGAAAAATGACAGCTGTACTGTTCATCAAGCGGTGTGCACAAATGACAACGTTGAAAATCTGGAGTAAAAATTAAAAATTGGCGAAGTTACGAGCATGCATAGAAACTGTGAAATGCATGCTGGTAATGCAGTCATTTTTTGGAATTTGTTCACCAAATTTACAATATGGGCTTTCTGGGACCTCTCCTTATGAACACTGTCACTTTGATTTTTTTAATCTGTCCCGAACCTTGATTTCGCACAGCGACTGCGCCATTGTACATCACATGTGTGAAAACACATTTTGGGCAGGATGTGAAAAATGACAGCTGTACTGTTCATAAGGAGTTGTGGAAAAATGGCAATGTGAAAAAATCTGGAGTGAAAATATTAAAACTTCACAAAGTTATGAGCGTGTGTGGGAACTGCGCAATGCATGCCACTCGTAACATTCATTTTTTGGAAATTTTTCACCAAATTTGCAACATAGGCTTTTTGGGAGCCCACCTCACGAACAGTGACACTGTCGTTTTGTTACCTGTTCCCGGAAGGTTATTCCACACAGTGACTGAGAAATCACCTTTTGGACCAAATAACGACATAACAGTGACTGAGTTCATGAGATTGGGTCCCAAGAACCCCATGTTGAAAATTTTGGGCCAAAAGTCACAAAAATGGCTGAGATATCCACCTAAATAGGAGGCAGTATAGTGCAGTGGACTAAGGCTCTGCGCTGCAAATCTGGTGACATCCACCAGATTAGCCCTGGGTTTGAATCCCACAGCTTCCACTTGCATACTGTGTGACCCTGATCAAGTCACTTAACCTCCTTGTGCTCCCAGGTCGCTCCTGTAAAAAAGCTTCCAGCTTAGTGTGCTATACCTGGTTAAACAACTAAATGAAAAAAAAAAAAAAAATTTGAACTCCCCCATTTATGCCATTATACAGCTTACCGGCATTTCTTTAGTTCATGGTCGGCTTTGAAGAGTGCAGCTGTGTTCCCGCTGCACCGATTATCATCGCGCCGGAAGCATGGGGTGGGGGTGTGTGGGGAGGTGGGGTGCACAGAGGCTGGGTGCAGGTTGGGGGAAGGGACCCGACGGCGATGGACTGTTTTCTGTGTCTGAAGATAAAAAAATTAAAAATTAAAAAGCACCGTGGACCGTTTCCTGTTTTTCACAGGTGTAAGGGTTTTGGGGGGGTCATGTTAGCTACACTAGGGTGGGCTCCCAGTGTGCAACACAATGGGAGTGGGGGCAGGAAAATGCCTACACGATGGGGGTTAAACATGCCAACAGGGGACTGGGCACCCGTCGGCAAGTGTGTCTGTGTTGGGGAGGGGTGATGTGAGGGGATTGGGCACCCGCTCAGCAGATTGAGGACATGGCACTGAAGCCGACAGGGACTGGGCCCCTATCGGCAAGCGTGTCTGTGTTTGGGGGGGTGATGCAGAGGGGGATTGGGCACCCCTCTCGGCAGACAAAACACAGCAAACGGGCACATATGCAGAAGGGACTTGGGCTCCCCACTGGCAAATTAACTGGGGAGGGGGCATGCTGACAGACGGAGTGGGCACCACCAAAGTCGGCTTGCTGGGGACTGTGAGAGGTGGACGGCGACACTTGCCATGTTTACTTGAAATGTTACACCAGGCAAGGTACTCCCTGCAATGAGGAGGCGCGCCCTTACTGCAGCGGCGAAATCGTTTCAAGTTGGTGGCACTGTCATAGCCAGCATGCTCCTTCATTGGTGACACACAGATGAGCCCCAAAAAGCAGTGGTGGCATTGGCCACAACATTGCCGTGCCTTCACAATCTGCTTCTTCAGCAAGTTGCCACAACATGTTTCTTGCACATGCGCACAAGCAAACATAAAAACTGACAGTGAGCTGTCTCGGCTGACAGCAACCCTCTCTAATTCACCTTGCTTTGCTACTGAGGAAATAAATAAATACACTTTGTGAAATGACATACACACAAGACATTCCTTAACCACTGGAGTTGGCATACTGCACTGATAACAAGGTGTTTTGGGGAAGGGGGAACAGTGCTGAACATACTGTAGTATGTACACCAAGTTATAGAAGTTTTCCCTAGCGAAATTGGTGCAACTTCACCGTACAGCACAGTGTGATTCACTCCTTCTCCATATAGTGATATCAGCAGCACAGCCCAGGGTCTGCAGCAACATCAGGCTTAGTGCAGAAGCTCTGGTGCACCACACAGTTTTCAGCAGCTCAGAATACACAAACTAACTGCAGAGAACTTTACAGAAATACAAAACAAGAATCAATGCAGGAAAGGGAAATGTATGCATAAATGTTAAAAGGACTGGGGAAGGAAGAGGTGAAGAAAAGGTGGCTCATCATTTCCCTTTGCTGGAGACATGTGCGTCTAATGCACAGTTCATCTAAAAGGTGCCAGTGTTTATTGCTACTTTTAACTTTAAGTATACCATGTTATGCAGAGCCATAGAAAAGTGTGGGGGAATTTTCCTGATGTCCTGGCCTAATTTCCCCCCATTCACTTAAATACCACCAACAGCTAAACCTGCTTCAGTGCAGGGTGAGACAAATCACGTTGTACGTCGGTGGCTAGTTTGGCCACTAGCTTTCAAAATCTGGTAGCCAAATCATTATTTTTAGTGACTATCATTTTTAAGGGTTCTAAAATCACTTTTTGGTCAGGTAGCCAGTTGGCCATTAGCTTTCACAATTTGGTAGCCAAACCAATTTCTTTTTGTGGCCATTGGCCACATGGCTACCAGATTTGTCCAACTCTGCTTCAACATCAGTTTGCACAGGTATCCCCCCCTCCCAGTACAAGGCTAGAAACCAGCAGAATTGCCTAGACCTCTTTACCTGTCAGCAAAAACTAACTAAAATAAATAAGACAAATAATTTATTTATCAGGTGAGTACACTGATCGTTGTCAGGAATGACTTGGGCCATAAAGATGGCACAAACAGTAAGTGATAGAGGCAAGCTGGCTAGCACAATGGTGGAGTTACTGCTTGCCATCCAGATGACCCAGGTTTGCACCCTGAGCCCTGGATGCCTGGTGCCGACCCACCAGGCAGGGTCGGGCATCCTTTGCATGCTTCCTGCCTCAGGGAGAAGGGGCACCTCCTTCAGTTGCACAACTGCCTCCTGGTGACCAAGTGAGATGGGGGGGTAGTGCGGGAAAGAATAAGTGGTCCCTGAATGAGTGGTTCCTCTGGCATGACCTCATGTCATCACGCATCCACTCGTCTGGCAAGTGACATGGAGGCTTCACCTGCCCAGAGTGGTGCGGGCAGGGGGGTTCCAAAGGTAGGGAGGGGCTCACCCATCCTTCTGACAGCCATAACAGGCAAATGCCAAATAACCCCTCATGAACATGCCCTGGGCTGGGATAAGGGGGAAGGCTTAAGAAGGGGATAAAATACCACCAGCAGCACCAGAAAAATGAAGCCACCCAACCCCCCATGCCACAGCAGGGTCACTTCAGCTCCTCCCATGCCTCGACGACTCCTCCTCACAGATCCTGACCACTGAGTGCAGTATCTCCTCTTGGCTTGAGGATTGGGATAGCCAGGAAAGGTTGTCGAATAAAGGCTGGTGGTGGGAAGAACCACCAAAGGACTCCTGTGGCTGATATAATAGAAACATAGAACACAGACTTTGACGGCAGATAAGGACCACTTGGCCCACCCAGTCTGCCCATTTCCCTACCTACTGGATAAGCTGCAGATTCTAGTTAACCAACAGCCTACTTCCAGCAACCACCCACTATAATTGCCTTATGTCTGTCCCATGCATGTTTGAATTCCCCCACTGTTTTAGACCCCACAACCTCTCCAGGAAGGCGGTTCCATGTATCCACCACTCTCTCCGTGAAAAAGAATTTCCTCACATTACCCCTGAGCAGTCCCCCCTCTAACTTTAAATTGTGCCCCCTTGTTCTTACACAACTGTTTTCCTGAAAGATGCTACCCTCCTGGACTTTGTTGATTCCCTTTCTATCATGTCCCCCCGTCCCTCCTTTCATCAAGGGTATACATATTAAGCTCTCTCAGTCTCTCTTCATAATGGCTTGGGTAAGTGGAAGGAGGTCCCAATAGCTGGCAGTGAAAATGGGGGACAAAATAATATATATATATATATATATATATATATATAAACTAGTAAGTGATACAACCAAAAAGAACGGAAATGAATGATTGGTCCGGCCCATCGGTGCATTAGTAGCGCTACCACTCATGGCGCCAGCGACCAGAGTTCAGAAGTAAGTTCAGGGCTTTGGAGGGCTGGCTGGGGGGAGAAGGACTGAGCATCCAGAGGATTGCACTCCTTCTTTGTGGGAGGAGTGTTTGCAGTTGTGTAAGAACAGGGGAAACACCTACCAGTGGCAGAATGGTGCTCCGACACTTGCAGGACCTGCACCTGACTCGCTGGGCTTCCAGTCCGGAATACTGGATCTGGTTCTTGATAGGGATTGGGGGAACCCATCAACCCCTCCAGTGGGGGTTAGCTCTGGAATAATCAACTGGCAGATAAACCCCAGTGTACATCGGGGTGATGGGGCAGGGGTGGCCAGAGCAGAGTGGGACTGTCCTGTAGGAGAGGGGGAAAAAAACATCATTAAAAAAAAAAGAATTAATGATGAGGAGGGGGAGGGGGAGTGCAGATGCTTTGCTTGTGGACGGGGTCATATTATCTTCAATGGGGGCATTTACCGGTAACAGTAGCAGTGAGGGAGGTCTTGTAGTGGGATTTAAATTTGAAGTTTGATCCTAGAGTCCACAGTGGGGTAAACAGGCTGTTCCAAAGACTCAGGCAGCTACAGAGAATACCTTCTGGCCCACACATATGGTAACTTGTGGGTACTCTAATAGCAGGCTGGAGGAGGACCGGAGGCCACGATGGTAGTGCTTTTTCCTGAGCTGCGGAAGAGGGGTGACAACTCTTATCCTGATGGATTTGTCAATTCGGCAGCCTAGGAAATAATCCTTGTGGGCCAGGGGTGAAGGCAAGCCAGCCAAGGGCCTGGTAGAGGGAACAGTGATGAGTGGGGTAAGTGGCCATCAAGGCAAACCTACAGATGTTGTTTTAGGTTTTGTTGAGTCTGAACAGGCAGAAGGATGAGGGACTGTGTATAGATGGATGAACAGTAGTCCAGCAGGAGAAGTTGCCCTGGGACTTGGTGAGCCTTACTTCAGGGCTCTTCAAATCCTTGGGCAGACTAGGTGGGCCAAGTGATCCTTATCTGCCAGCCAATTCTATGAGCTGGAAGACAACTCCTAGTCTCTGGTGCACTGGACTGTGAGTCTGATGTGATCAGAGAATGTCAGGGAAGGGTTTAGAGTGACTCCCAGATATTTAACGGTAGTAGTCACTAACTCAAGGGGTGAGCTGTCATGGGACAGGATGTAAACTGGGGTAGTACCACTTCCCCATCTAGCTAGTCTGGGTTTTGACCCAAACAGCATGGCTTTTGTCTTATGGGCATTTACCAAGATTCTCTTGGCAAGGAACCAATTTTGGGATGTGCTCAAATTGTCCATTAGCATGGCTGACAGTTTAGCCAGGGTCTGCTCTATGGTAGAGGATGGCGTCATCAGTGTAAAGTTGTGAGCTGCACATGATGCTATCCATGGGTAGGGAGTTGATAAGTGGGAAACCAAGATGCATCTGAAAATTAATCCTTGCAGGACCCTGGTTTGGACCACCCGGTTACTGAAAATTGCTGCCTTCATGCAGACCCCCACGGTTCAGTCCAAATGGTAGTCATGAAACCATGCTATGGTTGTGACGAAGTACCAAATACTGCTCAGCTTACCTAGCAGGCTATTGTGGTCCACCAAGTCAAAGATCCTTGGTGAGATCCACAAAGATGGCGCCAGTTTGCCTTCCTCCATGCCTCTGAAAACATGGTTGGAGAAGCAAACCAGTACAGTGGTTGTGCTCTGGCCTTTTCTAAAGCTGTGCTGTTGGGGAGAGAGGAGGTTGGATGTGGACACACAATCTGATATTTGACAAAAACAACTTTTTTCAAGGATTTTGCTTAGGTGGGGGGGGGACAGAGATTAAGCAGTAATGGCCAACGAGGGTTGGGTCGCAGGACTTGAAAATGGGGACTCCGGCTTGCTTCTAGATAGGGGATATGGAGGAATAAGTAAGCGATAAGTTAAAATACTGTAGCAAGAGGTTTGGCAAAAAATGGGCTACAAGTTTTAGAAATCTTGCGCAAAGGTCATCACTGCTACCACCTTGGTTGGGGAGAATCATAAGGAGTTCATGGATTTCCGGCTGGGAGATGGCCTTAAAGTGAAAAGGTGGAATGCTAGGGTTGTCAGTGACCTGGGCAATAGGACAAAGGGGGGGAAGGGTCCTGGGAGGGAAGTTTAAGAAAGTCATTGGACAAGTCTGTGAATTTGGTATTAAGAGCTTCAGTCACTTTGGAAGGGTTGGTTTAGGCTCCCATTCCAGATTCTAGTTTTATGGCATTCCACTTGGTACCAGGTGTGATTAGGAATGTCACTGCTGACCATACATTTTTGGGGTTGCCAAGGTTCTGTGTTTGAAGGTTTCTGAGTTACTCGGCCTTACTTTTCTTTCTTTACTGTAGAGGTTATGCCGGCATCTGTATTCGTTCCAGTGGGAAGGGAAGGAGATAGCTTCATGTGCTGCCCATTTGGTATCTCTCTCATTCATCTTTTAGAGGAGGTCTTTGTAGAGTCATCTCATATTTCCACCCTGCATTCTGCGGTGGGTTAGTGGCAAGTGCCTGTCCTGGATGGCAGTTAGGGCTGCAGTGAGGAAACCCAGGGCCGAGATAATGTCAGGCATCATGTACAGGGCTGGACAGTTGACTGCCCTTATATCTAAGAACAGGCGAGGAGCATCATATTTTGAGAAATCACTTAGGGTAACAAATTTGGGGGAGGGCGAGAGGGTATGGAGGACCAGATGCAGAAAGTTGGGAAATGGTCATTTACTGTATATAGTAGGATTCTGGCATGAAGGACCCTATCTTCTCAATTAGTCAGTACCCAGTCCAGGAGGGAGTGGTTCGAGGACCAGGTGTTTTCGTTGGTGGGGGTGGTAATGCATTGGGTGAGACTGAGCCGTTTTAACATTCTGCAACATTTTGTTCGGGTGCTGCGCAGCCAGTTCAGTTTAAAATCTCCCAGCATAATGAACTCCCTAGAGTGAAAGCAATGACCAATGCCATCCAGCAAATGGGTCAGGCCAGTTAAACCACCTATGGGGGGATTGTAGCAGCAGCCAATATCATTTCTTTTAGCAGACCCAAGGGATATTTCAGTAATAATCCATTCATAACCTGAGCTACCTGTACTGCTGGAGGCCTGGGTGGCACTTGAAGGGTTTCTGAAGTGTAATATTACTCCACCATCTTGTTTGGCCACAAATCTGTCTTGCCTTATAAGGGTGAAACCATTCAGGTTCCATTTGGAGTTGGGGGGGGGGATGGCAGGGTTGTGCCATGTTTCAGTGATGCCTACGATATCAGGGTTGTATAGGGAAACCCATGCCTCTAGCTCAGCAAATTTGGACAGAAGGCTGCATATGTTGATATGCACAATTTTTAGGCTGTGACTACTCATCTAGACAGGGTCACTGTGGATGAGGGGTGAGGTAGCTGGGCCTGGGTTGCTTTCAACATCCCTGACTAGGAGTAGAAACGGTATGAGGATAAGATGCCTGCGGCTGCATGTGACATAAACATCCACCAGGTGTCGAAATGTCCAGAAAGCAGTTCAGATAAGAGATTATATATAAAGGATAATGTATGGTTATTGATCATTAAGCAGTTTGTTAACCATCGAACAGTTGCCAGGCTGACCTTGTAAACCTCGAGAGCGAAGCACGAGAGGTTTATGTCGCCATGGCAATCTTGAGATGGCTTAAAAAACTGGTTGACAATCAATAAACCATACATTATATTTTATAGTGTATGGTATTAATAATGCTCTGAAAAAACAACAAAACAGGTCCTTACTGAAGTTCTTTCAGTCACCGCCGCTCTGCTCCAGGTTATGCTCTCACTACTGCGGCCATTTCAAGGCTGTCAGATCAAGTTGCGCACATGCACAGACTGTTCCCGGTTGTTAACCCATCGATGTGACACACCATCAATATGTTAACAACATCGTGATGTCACATCGATGGTAGAACGCTGTTATAAAAAGGTAGATTTTTACATATAACAACATTCTACCCTACATTATAATAAAGTTACTGATAAAACAGTTGATGGACTCCCACAAGCCACCACCAAATGGGAAGCAAAGGTTTTGAACATTCCTCTCCAGCACAGTCAAGACCTGTTTGATCAAAAGACAAGCTCAGGAAATCAGAGCCCCTAAACAACTCCTCCCAAATCCTTTTCAACTGGGATGGGACTAGACAGTGTCAAAGACAGTGTCTACACTTCCGACTGCGTGTAGTGAGGAAATTTGAAATTCTATTAAGAATTCTTTAAATCAAACAAGAGAAGTGTTAATTTTCTGTCTTTTACCAAGTCAAGAGAGAGTACATCAATTTTGTTCTACAAGACAATTTAGTGTATAATCTGCTGTGACATTGTCCGGTTGACAACAGTAACTATGTACTTTACAGAGTTGCAATACCTCAGATATAATGTGAAAAGAGAATAAATTAGTTGACATCTTTGAATGCAGAAGGGCATGCTGACTTTTGAGTTTTGTAAAAAAAAAAAAAATGAATAGCTGCTGACTGACTTCTGTTGGGAACACAGGAAATGTAATTCTTTGATGCACTGTTGTTATCAATGAATGTGCCAGAATGATGGACATTACCCTTCAACTGTAATTTATTTCTTTCTGAGAGTTGTGCTTTGCTTGCCTTTTTGGCAGCTAAAGATTTTTGAGGCACTACTGTAAGAAACACATCAAGGCAACATCAAACTGATATGTATTGTAGTTTATTATATTGGTCGGGTTGTTATTCTGGTACTGAGTTTCCCCCAAACTCAGATGTCAACTCCTAGTGAATTCTCAAAATTAGACGAAAAACCTGTGAGGAAGGAGGTGATTCCCATAAAAATATACAAAGAGTCAACTCACACAATACTTTGAAGTGACTGTTTTTAAACCGGGTTTCTGCAGTTCTGTAATTAACTGCTTTCTAATATTTATGGCAAAAGCATTTTCTCCAAACAATCAATTCCGCCCTGTCCTTTAGCATGAAAGACTTGTCTTAGGCAGAATCCAGGACTGCCCTTATGAACTGCAGTCTCTGAGACGCAGCTAGCTGGGACTTTAGGAAAGGTGAGTAGTACTCATGGATGTCAGAAAACAGCAAGCCAAGACTACTACCACTTCTGTCTGATGCCTGGATGGGCTTTTTATAAGCCAGTATCCCCATCTTTCTGAGGTGTGCCAGGAGTACTGCAAAAAACCAAAACAACTTAGTTACAACATATGGCACTGATACATGCCCAAAAGGCAGGACTCTGAATTGATAATGGTTGAGCCCTACTCAGAAAGAACATTTACGTAAGAACTTACGTAACAGTTGATCTCAAGAAATCACTTTCATCAGGTCACACCTATGGAACTTAAAGCCATCAGGCACTAGCACCACCAGACGCTTTTCGCCAGCAGTCTAGTAGAGGCTGCCCATGCCTGCATAATACGCCGATGTCCCTGCATATATAAGCGTGGGCGGCCCCACTCCCTCCTCAGTTCCTTGCTGGAGACCATACTCGCTCGGCCTCTCTCTAGGGAACAAAGGAGAGAGAGATGAGGTGCCTAGCTATAGGCAAGGCTGGGGCAACAAGAAAGCCAGTCTGAAGATAGAGAATGGGGGAAGGAGGGTGAGATGGCATGATTTTATGAAAGAGATTCCCTTGAAGATCTCTCTTCACGATGAATTCTTATCTCTATCTTCTTTGGGGATATCTCTTTCATCAGGTCACAGCTATGGAATAAGTCCCAAGCAGTACAGACAACCAGACAGTCTACATGGCAGGAGACCCGAGGCCTAAGAAAGAGGGCCTGGAAGCACAGCTGAGACAAAGCCTGCTCTCCTTCTAGAGGCAATGACCAGACTTTTGTGCTTTGTGAAAGTGTGGACAGTACTCAAAGTTGCAGCAGCGCAAATTTCTGCAACTGATGCGTTCCTGAAACAGGCAACAGAAATGGCCATGCCTCTAGTTGAACGGTCATGAACCCCGCCAGGAAGTTCCTTGCCATACCTCCTATAACAAAAAGTAATACAGCTGGCCAAACATTTGGACATGCACTGTTTAGAAACTGGAGTACCCTCTTTCCCGAGGGTGAAAGAAACAAACAAATGAGAGGACTTTCTACAGTCCTCTGTACGATGTGTGTAGTACCTGAGAATTCTATGTATATCTAAAGTATGGAGCAATGCTTCCCCTGGATTGGCATGCTCTGGGTAATAAACAGGCAGTTGGACAGCTTGATCTAAAGTAAACTCAGACGCCATCATAGGGAGAAACTTAGGGTCGGTACGCAAATACACCCTGTCTTTATGGAAAATCACATTAGGCTGCTCACACGAGAGCCTGTAGCTCTGAAATGTTTCAAGCAGAAGTAACAGCAACTAAAAATAACACTTTCCACAACAGAAAGCATAGCTCACAAGACATGGCTAGTTCAAAAAAAGGTAAAGCCAGCTTCTCTAGAACAAAATTCAGGTCCCAAGCTGGGACCGGATTACTGATAGGAGGCTTCAAATGTAGAATGATGTAGAATGTCTCTCAGAATAGTACAGGCCGCATCCAACTGGGCCACAATATGGCCATCAACAGGAACATGGAAGGCTGATATAGCAGACAGGTGCACCTTAATAGAGAAGTATTAGAGTGCTGCATCAGACAAGGACAGGAGATACTCTAGAACCTAGTTCATCAGGCAGGTGAAAGAGTCCAGGTGATGGGAAGTAGTCCATATAGTGAAGCATTTCCAATTCATTGAGTAAGTGGCCCTGGTGGAGAGTTTCCTAGCAGCCACCAGGACATCAGCCACTTTCTGAGACACCCCAAACTGAGCAATGGCTATGTCTTCTGGAGCCATGCATGCAGGCAGAGGGACTTGAGGTCTGGATGGACCAGGGTTCCCTGCACCTGTGTCAACAGATTCTGGCAAAGGGGCAAGGGAATTGGAGGTTCTACAGTCAACTGTTGCAGTTAATGGAAACCATATCTGATGAGGCCAGAAGCTCACCACTAGAATCAGAGTGGCACCTTCCATTTGAAGTTTGATGAGCACCCTCTGTATCAGAGGAAAGGTGGGGGGCATAAAGAAACCTCCCTCTCCAGGAGAGGACAACAAGTCTCTCCAGAAAACTTCAGACCCTGGATCCAACAAGCAAAAATTTTCAGGGCAAGAACATTTTCTAGTGCTTTCTTGCAGCATCGCCTTGTAGCCTGGTTGTAACACTGGCAGATCTCATAAGCTCTCATGCTGTGAGAAAGGCCCAAACAGCACACACAAACAGAGTGTGTGTCATTGTAAATTTTGTAACCGCACTTACAATAATGAAGTAAGGACTCTAGATTTTGGCAGCATACAGAAGTGACAATGCTAAACTTTAGAAAATAATAAACAGTAACAGCTTGTTCGATGTTTTTTCCTTCAACAGGTCCGTCAGGGATGATCGACAGCAGAAGAATGAACTAAAGAATGTGGGGCCATCTATGTTATATATGCATCAACACTGTGTGTCACTGTGGGCAGACCCTGGCTATTGAAAACTTTCCAAGTGGTCCTAATGCTGATGGCTTACAGTTCCAAAGGTGTGGCCTAATGAAGGAGATATCCTCAATAAAGATCTCTTGTTTAGCAGAGACTCTGGTAGAGACTTAAGCGTGCTCTAAAAGGTATACTCATAGAAAAACGCCCTTGGTAGCTGGCAATCCTCATGCCTAAAGTAACTGATGCATAAGCACAGGGGAACCTGGAGGCTCTGGAAAGGTGGTCTAGAAAGTGGAAGCTGAGGTTTAATGCATGGAAATGCAAGGTACTGCATCTGGGAGCCAGAAACCCAAGCCAAGAGTACACCCTGGGGGGGTGCTACAAGTCTCAATGGCTGAGAGGGACGTGGGGATAGAGGTGGATGTCAAGATGAACAACTCTGAGACTTGTAGGAGGGCAGCGGCCAAGGCCAACAGGATGCTGGGATGCATTGCTAGTGGATCACCTCCAGAAGGAGGGAAGTGATACTCCCCCTGTATAACTGCTTGGTGTGGCCGCATCTCAAGTACTGCGTGCAGTTTTGGAGGCCACAGTTAAAGAGGACGCTGAACTCCTGGAGAGGGTCCAGAGGAGGGCAACCAAAATGATTTGGGGCTTGGGGGACAGGACCTATGGGGAGAGGCTCAAAGAGCTAAATATGGACACATTGGAAGAGAGAAGGGACCGAGGAGACATGACAGAGGTCTTCAAGTACATGAAGGGGTTAAAAAGGGGAGAAGCAGTCAAGGTGCTATGAAGGAAGGTGGGGCAACTAGAGGGCATGGGTGGAAGCTGGAGGGGGGAGATTCAGAAGAGAAAGGAGGAGGTGCTACTTCACTGAGAGGGTGGTGGAGTCATGGAATGCGCTGCCCAGGGGGCTGGTGGAGGCGGAGACAGTGGAGGGGTTCAAGAGGGGGTGGGACAGGTACAGGGGAAGGGTTCTGGATGCAAATTCCTGTGCAGCGGGAATATCTGGGACTGGGAAGGGAGAAGCCAGAGAGGGCGAGGGGGGCAGCAAGGTCAGCTCCCAGGGTGGGGGCTGACCAAACGAGCAGACACGAAAGACCGTTAGGCCTATTCTGCTGGCAGTTTAGTATGTTAATATGTTTGTATTTGCTCATAGTGTCAGTCTTGCGTGACTCCTTGTTAACAGGGCATGCAGTGACCTACTGGGGAAGAATGGCCTTGTCATTCTCAATGAGGATGACAACAGCATCAGCTATAGGCTGAGAGACATACACTGGCCTATCCTTAGGGGCAGTGTATTTATTGTCAGCCTACTTGCAGACAGATCCTACTGTAGCAGGTCTACGCCAATCAGACAGAGTTTCAAATGCAGAAGAATAGAAGGAACTAAATTGACCAGAACAGTAGGAATGTTTAGCCACTCCAGAGAGAGAAGTCGTCTGTGGTCAATAGCTGTAAGGGTGAAATTAAGAGCAGAGTGCATATTTCTGAGCAAAGCCTGGAAAGTTAAATCGTCTTGAGGCACAGACACAGGACCTGAGTCTGAAGTACCTAGTCTGAAGAAAGAGTTATCATCTCCACTCTCTGAAATGATGAGGTCAGGTAAGATATCTGGACTGCTCCACGGCCTTCTTGCATGGCCAGGCTATCAGGAATTTGTCCAATGTAGGGATACACTCTGATGTCTCTGTGCCACAACATGGTCTTCACTACTGCCATGCACTCAGTGAAAATAAGAATCTGAAAGGTGTGAACTGGAACTGGTAGAAGACCCCTTATGTGCAAACCCATAGGTACAGCCAGTGGACTGAGTGGAATGTAAAGAAAATGTCCTGGAGATCCAGGGAGAGAAACCACATGCCCTGCTCCAGGGATGGTATAATCTGACTGAGAAAGACCATCCAGAACTTGCACTTCCACATAAACTAGTTCAGGTCGTGTAGATTGAGTATGGGGCACCACCCCACCATCCATTTTGGGAACAAAGAGTTCCAGGGCACATACCCCTGACTTGCCAGAGTGTTTGGGACATGGCCTATTGTCCCTCTCTTAAGGTGCTGAGCAATCTCCCCCCTGAGGGAGGACAGTGTATCCTATGACACCCTGGACACCTCAGCAGCATGGAGTCAGTAAGACGGAAGAGCCTCGAAGTCTAGAGGCATCCGTCTACCTATCATATCTAGTACTCACTTCTCCATAGTAATGTCAGACAAATGCGGCCTAAAGTGTGCAGTCATCCTCCCCTCTGAGAGTTTGGTCAGGGACTGGCGGAAGAATGACACCCCCCGACCCATCACTGGGCAGCTCTGGAGGAGACATTTGAGACTGGAGGGACACCACTTCCCCTGCCTCTTTTCAGTCCAGGCCACTGACCGTGGGCTTTGAGAAGCAGACTGGATACTGCCCCTGCTGAAGCTGCTGATGTGGCTGAAATGACTGGTACTGGAAGGTCTTCTTCATAGGCTTCTGGGCCTTAGGTTCCTTCTGGGATAATGTCACAGAATCTAGTATGGCAGTGAATTTCTCGATTCCAGAGATGTCCCTCCACCCCAGGGCCAAAGAGGTGAGACACCTCAGGGCCAAAGAATGAGACATTGGTTAGTTTGTGTTGGGCCTCTGCTGTGAAGGTGGAAAGTCACAGCCAGACCCTGTGACGCATTGCAATGGCTGATGCCATGACGTGAACGCATGAGTCGCCCATGTCCAAAGCTGTCTGGAGCTGGTGTTTAGCCAGCACTTGATCCTGGTCCCTGACCAGCTTCATCACAAGCTGTCAGATGGCAGGGACATGAGGGAGGCCAGTATCCAGCACTCCTAACAGAGAATGACCAATGATGGCCATTATCCCAGTGTACTGTAGCTCGCCTAGCAGAGACCAAGAGAAGAAATGGCACAAACTTTCTTGGGCAGCGTGGTCAAGCTTCTTAGATTCCTTATCATGGGCCTTGTCCATGTCCGTTGGCCATCAGACGTCTGGAAGGCCAACTCGAGACTAACCCTTTGGCAGAAGAGTGGTCTGAGAACACCAAGAGACCCTACGTGGACCGTGTACATGTTGACCATATCGGTGGAGGATGACAGGCAGGATGCTAGACACTGTCAAAGCTCCCAGGCTGGTCCCAGGATGGCTTCAGAAATGGGAAAGCAACCCCCCAGGATTTGATGAAGGGTACTTAGCCCTCTTCTGTACTGACTAAAAGGGCACACTCATGAACTCCAACATGAGGTGGAGGAGAGCCCCGACTGACACAGGCCAATGGTTGATGTTCACATCATTGACTGAACCACAGTCGAAAGTGTGAGTCCTCGACAATATGGACAACCCCTCAGAGCTGTGCAAGGATTCCTTGAAAATGGCCCTCAACTGTTTGTTGCTGTGTACCACCCAAGTATCTTTGGACGGGGTGATCTCCACCAACAGCTGACCTGGTGAGCTGGCTACAGCACAGGAGTCCTTAGTTAGGGCTCCAACCAAGGGCTGCAGTGGTAGCGGCTCCACCCTCAGGGGAGCGTGAAGCAGATGCAAGTCACTTAAATTCCTTGTCAAACCTGGAAACAAGCTCCGGAGGGGAGGAGGGCACAGCCCCCCGCATAAATAGTGATGTCTTCTCGCCCGGTTGTGTTCCCTTGGAGTGTACATTGCCGATTTTATTTTTGTCGATGTACACTCACCCTAATGGCTATTGCGGTTTTGTGATCACAGTTATCATATGGAAAAGCGGTGGGGACTGGAGAAGATGGGGTATAAGGGGTGAGGGGCTCAGTAGTGGGTGAGGCAAGAAAGGACAGGTAGGGCAAACTAGGATGGAGTATCATGGCAGATGGAGAAGGCAGGGGTGGGTGGTAAGAAGGGGCAGGGGAGACTGGGAGAATAGTTGGGTGTAATGGATGTGGGGCAGCAGTATTCATGGACACACTCTGGAAAATCGAAGGGTATGGAATATGTATGAAAATGGATCAGTTAGAGGCAGAAATAAATTGGCTGAGGAGGGAGGTGGAGAAGGGGATGGAGAGACAAAGTAATGCAGGAGGGGCAGGTGGAAGAAACTACACTAGCACCACTGTAGGATGAGGCAAAAAAGGGGGGCAGGGAAATGAAGGGAATGCGTGGAGAGCAGGGTGAAAGAGCAGACTGTAGGGAGGGGAACGGTTGGCAGGAGAACAGGAAGAAGAGGGTGGAGATGCAAGGGGCAAGGACACCGACAAATGACAGTGCCACAGCACCTGGGGTCATGAGAGCTTCCACAGGGGGGTGGGGAAAGGGAATCAAATAAGTTTACATTGTTGACAACTATGTGGGACCAGAGGGATCAGGAGAAGAGGAGAAAATGGGCTCGGGAAATGTACCCAGTAATAACCAGGTGGGAAAAGGGGAGGAACGAGAGGGTGAAGGGGGACCAGAAAGTCCAGGAGGCATTGGGAGGAAGGATGTGGAGAGAAGAAAAAATTACTCACCTTAGTAATGTTGTTTCTTCTAATGGAGTCTTGCTATATTATGACATATGCAGTATAACCCCAGGTTAGAACTGCTCCGGAGGTGACAGAGTTAACTTTCCATGCAGGGCATGGAATCTTGAGCGCGAGCTCGGTTGAACACTTTGTCTGTTGTAGCTCAAACTTAAACTGTCAGATCTTTACAAGCAAAAACTCATTAAGGTTCTGTGTGGAAGCCGTAAACCTACACTAGCCACTGGCTACTAACTACAAAAACACATATTTGATCTTGATCCCAAAGCAAAGACTCAAGTCGGGGGATTCAAGAAAGAAAATAAGCAACACCTAAGCACCCTAGAAAGGGTGAAAATAAAGTGGGCATCAATGAAGTGCCAACATTGCACTGCCCACCCACATACCCAAAAATAGAGGTTCTGAGAGGGCAGGCTGGGGGAGGTCATAATATAGCAAGACTCCATTAGAAGAAACAACATTACTAAGGTGAGTAATTTTTCTTCAAACAACATGAAGTCTTGCTATATTATGACATGTGAACTACACAGCAGTACCTCCATGGAGGAGGGACAGAACCTACTTGGGAAATAGGCTCTGAAGCACAGCTGTGCCAATAATCGAGCATCACTCCTAGCCTGGATATCCAGGGAGTAATGCTTAGTAAAAGTGTGAACTGTTTTCCAGGTAGCTGCTTGACATATCTCTAGGATAGGGATGTCCCTGGCAGCAGCCAGAGACAGAGCTGTACCTCTGTAGAGTGAGCCCTCAGGCCTGAGAGGAACCTTACCCAGTTTTTCACAGCAGAATTGGATACAAGAGACAATCCACTTGGCAATGGATCTTTTAGTGACAGGTTTCCCTTTACCAACCTCACCATAAGTGAGGAACAATTGGAGGAATTGAAGCTGTGACCCTTGGTACGTTCTATATAGTAACTAAGGGCTCTTTTGACATCTAAACTGTGCAATCTCCTCTCACCAGAGGAGGAATGGTCAGTGAAGTACACAGGAAGAGACATGGATTGATTAAGGTGAAAGTCTGAAACCACCTTAGGCAAAAACTTCCTGTTAGTCCTGAGGACCACCTTATCCCTATGAAAGGAGATAAAATCAGGCTCCACTGACAATGCTTGTAGCTCACTTATGCGCCTGGCAGAGGTGATGGCTACCAGAAACACAGTTTTCCAAGTCAAGTACTTAAGCTCTGCTGAAGACAATGGCTCAAAAGGGGGTTGCATAAGCTGAGCGATGCAAATATTAAGATCTCAGGCAGGGGCAGGGTCCCTGAACGGGGGGTTGGTGTGAAGCAACCCTTTAAAAAACTTGGAGAACACAGGGTGAGCTGAAAAAGAAGAGGGCTTACCTGCTGATAAGAAGGCAGACACAGTTGCCAAGTGCACTTTTCGGGTTGCTGGTCTCAGCCCCAAGGAATTCAAATGCAACAAATAATCCAGGATCGTGGGCATGCCAGCAGATTCTGGGGAAATATGTTTACCAGCACACCAAGTGGAAAATCTCTTCCATTTTGAATTATAGGTAGCCCTGGTGGAAGGCTTCCTAGAGGCCTTCAATATATCCAATACACCTTGGGAAAGGTGTAGGTCAGCAAACTCTAACTCTTCAAGAGCCATGCCTTGAGATTGAGAGATTTGAGGTTCGGATACCAAACTCTCCCCTGGGCACAGGTTAACAGGTTGTGATTCCTGGGAAGACACAAGGGAAGGTGGACTGCTAAGGACATGAGGAGTGGGTACCAGGGCTGCCTGGCCCAATCTGGAGCAATCAGGATCATCTTGCAGGATTGAGATCTGATTCTGACTAGCACTTTGAAAAGAAGGGGAAGGGGGGAAAAGCATAGAGAAACTTCCCTTCCCAACTGAGGAGGAAGGCATCCAGAGGGACTGAGCCCAACACTGGGGGCCTGCAGCAAAAAAGGGAAGTTGATGGGACTGTCTGGGGCTGCAAGGGATCTATTTGTAGGTGCCCATCTGGCAAATACTACTCCAGTACTAGGGGGTCCAGTGCCCATTTGTGATGGCCCTGGGAAATCCTGCCGAGAGCATCCACTAGGACATTGTCCTTGCCTGGGAGGTGAACTGCCGTAAGGGAGGCGTTCAGAGAATAAGCCAGAGACCACAACTTCATTGCTTCGGTGCACAAGGCCGTAGACCGAGTGCCCCCTTGCTTGTTGATGTACCACATTGTAGTGGTATTGTCTGTTCTGACCTGAACAACTTTGTTCTGAACAGATGTGGAAAAACCTGGAGTGCTAGAAAAACTGCTCTGAGTTCCAGCAAATTGATGTGGAGCAGAGATTCCTGGGGGACCACAGCCCTTGGGTGGAAAGGTCGCCCATGTGAGCTCCCCACCCCAAGAGGGATGCATCTGTAGTAAGGGTTAAGGAATGAGACTAGGGAGTGAAGGGAACCCCCTGTCTCAGATTGTTCTGATCCTGCCACCACTGAAGGGCCTGGATCAGGGTTCGAGTCACTGGAATCAATTTGGTTAGAGGATCTGTCCTTTGAGACCAAAAGGCTCTCAAATGGAACTGTATGTCCCTCATCTGAAATCTCGCCCCTGCACTACTGCTGTAGAAGCAGCCATGTGCCCAGGAGCTGTAGAAAATGCCTTGCTGGTCGAGAGACCTGCAGGGTGAAGGAAGAGGCCAGAGACACCAGGGTCCTTGCTCTTCCAGAGGAAGGAAGGTTCTGGCTTCTTTTGTGTCAGTTCTCGCCTATGAAGGTGAGAAGCTGGACAGGCTCCAGAACTGACTTTGGAAGATTGAGAAGGAACCTAGAGATGTAAGCAGTTGCTGTGGGTTACTTGTAAGTGTAGTTTGACCTGTTCTGGAGACTGGCCTACAATGAGCCAGTCGTCCAGATAAGGAAAGATGGCAATCTTTGCCTTCTTAAATGAGCAACTGCTACTGCCAGGCATTTGTGGAACACTCGGGGCCGAGGTGAGGCTGAAGGGCATTGCTCTGAACTGGTAATGGCCTGAGGACAGTTCGAATCTGAGGTACTTTTGATGGGAGCTTCTGATGAGAACATGGAAGTAGGCATCCTTGAGGTTCAGGGAGGCTAGCCAGTCCCCTGGCCTTAGAGAGGGTAAAATAATCCCCAGGGTCACCATTTTGAACTTTGGTTTTAAAAGGTGCTTGTTTAGATACCTGAGATCCAGGATGGGCCGCCATTCTCCTGTCTTTTTTGGGGTAAGGAAGCACCTGGATTACAACCCTTTGCCCTGGTGTATGGGTGGAACCCTTTCCACGGCTCTGAGAGCCAGGAGGGAAGAAACTTCTGCTTCCAGGGCAAGTGCCTCTGATGGGTTTGCAGATGGAAAAGACCTGGCTCTCATCTTCGGAAATTTTTTGAAGCTGAGAACCAGTCCCTGGCTTACTACTTCCAGGACCCACTTGTCTGATGTTAAAGACTTCCAGTCCTGGACAAAGTAAGCCAGCCTCCCCCCACCGTAGTGGAGAATCGGCCTGGCCACCCCATCAGGGAGCCTGTTTTGCAGGGGCTTTGAAGGAGGGGTAGAAGCAGGCTTACTAGAACACCTTCTGCCCCTTCCTCTAAAGAACCCCCTCTGGGCATAAGCAGAAGAGGAGGCCTGGGCTTGGTAAAGAGGCCTATGAAAAGGCCTGCCCCTGCCCCTGACATGCTGCCTTTGAGGAGTGACTTGCCTTTCTTTGGCCTGTGCACTGCTATACATGGTCCTATACTCATCCATTTTCTTCATATACTTCTCTGTCTGCTCCCCAAACAGAGAATTGCCCACAACAGGAAAATCCATAGCCTTAGACTGAGTATCCTGTGACAGGGCAGTACATCTGAGCCAGGCCATTCTCTGAAGAGACACAGATGAAGCCATGACTCTTGATGAAACATCATTAGAGTCTACTGCAGCATGAAATTGCACCTTGGATGCCTCATCCATCCGCAGCCACCTGCTCCAGCCCCCTGGCAAGCTGGTCAGGGGCCTGTTTTACTAGGGCCAGGACAGTAACCCACCTGGATTTCTGGTACCTAGCTGCATAAGCTCATATAATTTGCCTGTCTGAGTCCCAAAGATGCTGCCATGTACTGTTTCTTTGCCATGGCATCCATCCTCCTGAATCCTTTTCAGGAGGGTGAGAGGCTAGAGGAATATTAGCCTTGTCACAGGCTGCAGCCTGCACTTCCCCCACATGGCTGCACTGCTGGGAGAGGAACTCCGTATCAGAGCCTGATAAAGCATACCTCTTGTCCATCCTTTTATCCACAGGGAGGATAGAATGAGGAGCTTTTAGAATTTTTACTGTCTGTTTCCTAAAAGATTTGTGCAAGGGAATAGACAGTCTCCTAGACTCTGGAATATCCATCATTTCCACAAAATCAGGCTCTTCTTGATCATCAACAGCTTCCTCAACAGGGAGTTGCAGAGTCTCAGCAACTTTCTTGTAAAACAAAAAATGAGAGGGGGACTCAGATAGCCTGGGAGGGGACACTCCTGAGGGTCTGTCTGGAGAGATGTCCGGTTCAATGAGCACATCCAGACTTTCAAAATCACACTCACTCTCCTCATACCCTCCTCCCTTCCTCCGGTTCATAAAAATCCTCAAAATCATAATCTTGAACCGGAGGAACCGTTCGAACCGAGCGCTTCCCTAATGGTGTCGGTTCGGACGGAACTGGGGAAAGAGACTGGACAATTTGAATAGCTTTGGCTATTTCCTCAGTGGTTGGAGAAAGAACTTTTGGCCCCAAACTAGCTGACTTTCTAGTCCTTTTAGTTGGAACTGGCTCCTCAGAGCTGGCTCTTAGTTTGCCTGAGGAAGTATCGCCCTGGTCAGAGGGCACTCCCTCAGGTTCGGTTGGAACCGAACCGGGCTGGCCATCTGGGTCAGTGGACTTTTTGGCCTCCCTTTCCCTGAGCCTACCAACTCTCTTTTCCACGGTGGCAGCAGGAAAATTCTTACAAATCTGGCAGTCTGCATTGGCGTGGTCAAACCCAGACAATATACACAAGAGGGGTGTGTGGGTCAGCCTTAGCAAAGGCTTCCCCACAGAGCCACAGTGCTGAAACCCAGTGGGTCTGGTTTTTCCTTTGGGTTTCTCAGACATAGTGCCAGCCTAACCAAAACTTGCCCGTTAATGGCAATCCGCCAAGCAAGACTCTCTTATCGGTTCCCAACTGTGTCACGGGTCGTGGAAAAAAACGTAATAAAATCTGTTTTTTTTAGAACCGATCAGAACTGGGAACCACACTCTAAAAGACTAGAAAGTAATTTTAAACCCAATCTGATCGGTTCAAACTGAACCGAAAAGATGTTTACAAGTTCCACACGGAAGAAAATAAACAAAGCCTATCTATTACTTACAATACCACAGACAGAGCTTGAACCGACGTTTGCGGTTAAATTTCAGTAAAATAAACCGAGAATTACACTTTAAAACCGACAAACGAACCGAGCAGCAGGAGGAATCTCCGGAGCGACTGTTCAGTGAGGCGGAGTAAAGAATCTGACAGTTTAAGTTTGAGCTACAACAGACAGAGTGTTCAACCGAGCTCGCGCTCAAGATTCCATGCCCTGCATGGAAAGTTAACTCTTTCACCTCCGGAGCAGTTCTAACCTGGGGTTGTACTGCATATGTCATAATATAGCAAGACTTCATGTTGTTTGAAATACATCTCAGCTGCAGTTCAACATAAAAAAAGTGCAAAAATATATATATATGGCGAAATAAATCAAAGGAAAAGTACTGGCTTGGGGAGATTGGAGGTAACAGAACAAGAAAGTGACCTGAGTATCACTATTTCAGACAACCTGGAAGTCCAGAGTCAGTGTAACAGAGCTGCAGGAAATGCACTCATAATGCTGGCATGCATAGGGAGGGGATTCACAAACAGGAGGAGGGAGGTGATCCTGCCACTATACAAAAGCATGGTCAGACCACACACAGAATATGGAGTCCAGTTCTGGAGGCCATACCTACTAGGGGACAAGGACAGGCTGGAAAGGGTCCAGAGAACAGCAACCAAAATGGTGAAGGGGCTGCAGGGAAAGTCTTGTGAGGGGAGACTGGGAGAGCTGGGCCTGTACGCACTGGAGGAGAGGAGGGAGAGGGTTATGGTGGAGACAGTCAAATACTTGAATGGCATAAACAAGGTGAAGGTTGACGGCATCTTCAGAATGAGTAAGAATAATTTCACTAGAGGGCATACCTACAAACTGGAAGGGAGAAGATTCAGAGGGGTTATCGGGGAGGTTCTTTACTGAGAGGGTGGTAAGGTCGTGGAACATTCTCCCAGAATGGGTGGTGGGGTGGATACGGTAGACAACTTCAAAAGAGCCTGGGATAGGTACATGGGCCTAATGGGCAGGGGACAGGCTGGCAATGGAGGGAGGGGCTCTTCCTTGGGGGGGTGGGTATGGGCAGACTGGATGGGCCGTAGGGTCCTTTTCTGCTGACAGTTTCTATGATTCTATGAAATAAGAATAAGGGTCATGAAGGAGAAAATAGGATGGGGAACATGTAGAGAAACACAGTGGGGATGGCAAGAAGGGGACACAGGAGGAGTAGGGTGGCAAGCATGGGAAGCAAGTAGACAGCTCGGGAAGGAGAGTCCAGGCAAGTGGAACAAGGGGAAAGAGGAAGGGGGTTCCAGAAAGGGGAACTGGGGCGGTTGCTAGGGTGGTGAAAATGGACCAGGTCATGGCATTCGGTGACTCCATTATATAAGGGGTACACTGGCCAAGAAAAGGGGATATCTACAGAAGGAGGTTGGTTTTCTGTGACCTGAGTATGGAGGCAGGAAGAGCAAAGCAAAAGATAAGGCAGGGCATAAGGGTAGTGGGGGGAAGCCACACTTAGATACAAATGACCTGGCGGGCAATGAAGTAGAGGAGGTTCAAATTAGGTTCAGGGAGCTGGCCAGGGACTGCAGGAAGGGGGTAAGCTCAATGGCCTTTTCGGAGGTCTTGCCGGTCCCTTGTGCCAGTATCATTAGACCGCAACAAACTGCAGAGTTCAATGGTTGGCTCAAGGATTGGTGCGAGGAGGAAGGTTATGTATGCATAGGGGAATGGGGGACATGTGGGCAGATGAGAGTTTATATGCAAAGCATAGACTGCACATAAATGAGGGGGGCTGTAGGGTGCTGAGTGGAAAACTGCAAGGGTATATTGACAGGGTCTTGGGAGGGGATTTAAACTAAGAGGGTGGAATACAAGACTAGGGTAAGGAAGGTGGACACAACAGGAGGCCTTGTCTAGCTAGCACTCCCCTGCATGAGGGGGCAGGGGAAGTGAGCAGTGGAAGAAAGGGAGGGGGTAACATTGTGGAGGGGAATGTCAGCCAACACCAGGAGTATGGGCAATAAACTGGTGGACTTGGAGGCCATGATGGTGGACTAGGGATTGGATCTGCTGGCCATAAAGAAACCTGGTAGATGGAGCACCAGGACTGGGAAGTGGTTATCCCAGGGTATGGTCTTTTTAGGAAGGACGGGACAAGTGGGGGAGGTGCACATTATGTGAAGGATGGCATAAGGGCAAATGAAGTTCAGGAAAAACAAGGAGTGGTGGAGGTCCTGTGGGTCACGCTGGAAAAGCAGACTGGTGACAACAATATACCTAGGCGTGATCTACAGGCCTCCTGTGCAGGGAGAGAAAGGGGACAAGGAATTACATACGAACATATGAAACTGCCAGTGGAAACAGGCCGTGTCGGTCTATTGAGTCCATTCGAGTGTGCAGTTTGGTGGAATTGATGCAGGCAGTACAAAGGATGGCCCAGAAAAGGGGAAATTTTGCTGGTGGGGGACTTTAACCTCTCCGATGTGGATTGGGAGATCCTGACAGCAACATCAGCAAGAAGCAGGGAGTTGCAGGGAGCGTTCCTTCATCAGCTGGTCATGGAACCTGCAAGAGGTGGGGTGACAATGAACTTAGTACTGACGAATGGGGAAAGTGTAGAAGATGTAGTGGTGGAAGACAGCCTGGGGTCAAGCAACCATAGAGCTGTTAAGTTCAGGATCAGGACGGGAACGGAAGTAATAATAATAATAACATTTTATTTTTAAAACACCTTTCTTTAACCAAGGCGCTGTACAACTCAGCACATATAAAATTCAATAAAACAGAATTACATACAACATGCTAGCCAAATTATAAATATCTAAAAATCTGGGTAAGCAATGTGCCACAGATGGGTCTTCAAGACCCTCTTAAAACTCTCCATAGTCGTGAACTCCCATATCTGATGAGGTAGAGAATTCCACAGGGTCGGGGCTGAATACATAAAAGCACGGGCCCCTGATGTTCTAAGACGTACCCTGGGAATCTCTAACAACCACCTTGTCAGCTGAGCGGAGTGGTCGTCTGGGGCAGTAAGGCAACAGGAGTGCTTGCAGACAGTCCGGGCCCAGTCTGTGCAGGGCCTTAAAGGTCAGAAGCCCGACCTTTTTTTAAAATATGTTTTTATTGACTTTTCTTTTTCTCACACGAGTCATTAACAGCTGTTACATATGTATGATCTTCTTACTGCATATAATATTTAACATTCATTTTGATTATACAGTTTATAATGGGTTACCTAGATTTTTAATCTTAACAATCACCAAGTCCAGACTAGGTTTGAATCCATAATGTCCAGAATTCACAAACTATCAAATTAGCCCTCCCGTAGTCAAATTGTTTTCATGGAATATCGGTCATTACCCCGACCTCATATCCCCCTTTTCCTCTGTTCCCTGCTCTTTCTAGTGTTTCAAGGACAAAAATCTGGGTCTGTCTCTGATTGATGGGATATCCATCATAGCCATTTACTGATTAAGGTTTGAGTTTTGTCCTGTAATTTAGCATTGAGAAGTTCCACTTGGTACATATTTTTCGTTATACAGTGGCATGAAATAATCCTGTACTTTGATTGGCCAGTGTGGGACTGGAGCCGTGATGTTATCCCAGCACAACATCATGGCTCTAGTCCCAGCACAGAAATGACGGCATCAAATGTAAAAAATTAAAACAAAACAAATCATTCCACAGGCGCGATTACTTGAGTCTCCGATTCCCGCTCAGCACCCGACCTTGACTTGCTTCGCTCCCACCTCTGCCAAGAATTTAACACAGCATCTTTCTCTTCTGCTCTTGTCGCTATCTCTAAAAAAATAAATACCTCTGCAGTACAAAACAAAACCTGTCCTTCTTACTCCCGTAACTCTCAGAAGTACGGACAACGTACCACATCAGCATACGGGATTTGTGCTCCTTCACCCACGCACACTCGTACTCCCAAACTAAAATAAAACACGGTTTTAAAAGAAAGGCAATATTCTAAAAACAAAGCCATACCTCTAGTTTGCCTTTTTCTCCACAACAACGCCGTGGCAGCTGCTACGAGTCTGCTTCTCAGCTAACCTCTGTGGCTCAGTCAACACAGCGCCTTGCCAGTTATACCACCTGCCTCTGCATTTAAAATTAAAAACTAAACAAGCAACCAGAAAAAAAAAACAAAAAAAAACCAGGCAGCACATTTTAACCCATACTCTGTGACATCATCAGATCTATGTGTCCTAACAGAAACAGCACTGTAGTGAGGGTAACCTGGGAGGCAAATACAATGCAGAACATACAGCCAGCACCATCTAGTGGTCAAACTGTGGACTTTTTCTGTGAAAACATATACCTTCACACATGAAAAAATACAAAAAAACCCCATAAAAACATCATTTTTTTTCTATCTTATTGTTTTAAAAATAAACGAGCCATTGTATAATAGCAATAATGCACTCCAGGGTGTATGTTGTGCTGGGATAATGTCACTTCTGGGGTGATTAGTTGCACTTAGCCTGCAGCCTCATGCCTAATCACCCCAGGTGTGATGTTATCCCAGCACAACACACATCCTGTCGTGCATTATTGCTTAATTATTACTTTCCATTTCCCGATATTTGGGGAAGTGAGGGTCATCCATTTTCTGGTAAAAGTCTTTTTTGCAGCTAGGATATATACCAGTAACAAAGCAATGACTCAGGGAGGAGAGTGATCTGGATAGATATTCAGTAAGACCTGTTCGGCAGTGAGTTCAATAGGTTCCCCCAGACAAAGTAATATTTCGGTCTGTAGGGTGATCTCGAAGAGCATAAGGCATGGGCACTGCCAAAATATGTGACCCAGACTTGTCTTTGTACATCTGCAATTCCTCCAGCAGTGGCCATACCCCTCAGGGAGATATCTGGCCAGTGCTGCAGGGGAGCGAAAGAATTTGGATCAGCATTTCCATGCAAACTCCTTCCAGCAGGGGGAGGAGGTGGACTTCACTTCCCGTAAGGCCGACTTCTGCCATTCTTCCTCCGGGACTTCCAGGTCCAAGTCCCGGTTCCAGCCCTTTAATACAGATTCTGTAGTTTCTGCTGATACCTCTCTCAGACCTTTATATAGAAAGCCAATTATGTGGTTGCATGTATTATCCTGAGTGAAATCAGTAAATATTTTTAGTAGTGGGGGGATGGGGGAAGGTACCCTGGCCTGTATTACGCGATTTCGTAGGATAGGGTTTCTAATTTGAAAGTACCGAAATTGATCTGTTCTATGAAGATCATATTTGTCCGCCAGTTTATCAAAGGGGAGAATGCCCTCTGGAGTTAGGATTTGAAAGATGTGGGATAGGCCATGATGTCTCCACCTGGAGAAGCCAAGATCTGCATGGGCCAGAAGAAAAGATTCATCCCCTGATATTAGCTTACAGTATTCAACGATAGGTTTGAGGTATTTTTTCCATTGCAAATCCACCCAGATTCTGAGAGTATTGGCCATGATATTAGTGAAGTCTTTTAGTGGTGAGGTTTTCTCATCAGAAGACAGGAAGATTATTTTAATACCAAACATATCACTCAAATGGAACTCAGGTGTCTTCCGGGGGCCCCATATGAGTCAGCTAGCCATAGCAGAAGAGTTCTAAGAAATGCAGCTCTAACATAAAGTTTCAGGTTGGGAAGATTAAATCCTCCCTGTGCCAGAGACAGCTTTAGAATGGACAGATGAATCCTTGGGCTTTTGTTCCCCCATATAAAGTTCAATATAATTTTGTCCCATGATTTAAAAAAATTAGATGACGGAAAATAGGGGATGTTCTGGAATAAACATAAAAGGTGAGGTAAAATATTCATACAAACCACTTCAATCCTCTGTGAAAATGGTAGAATGGAGTTGGACCATTTAGCCAAATTTGTTTGTATTGAGACTTATGGGTCCGTAGTTTACTAGTTCCAGCACATCTAGGTGTATAGGGATATATATTCCTAGGTATTTCATTTTGGTTGGTCTCCATTTGAATGAGAATGCTTGTCTCAAGCGTTTAGGTGGTAGATAGTTAAAAATCAAGATTTCTGTTTTAGTAATATTGAACTTAAATCCAGCTATCTTTTCAAATTGGTTAAGTACTTTCCAGGACTCCGGTATTGATGTGTCAGGTGACAGCGGGGACAGGAGAACATCATCTGCGAACAGACTGATCTTATACTCCTGTTGACCCAGGGGTATACCCTCTACCTCCCTGGCTCCCCTAAATGCTGTGGCTAGCGGTTCCATGTAAGGGCATAAAGAAGAGGGGAGAGGGGGCATCCTTGGTGAATCCCTTGCTGTAAAAGGGTCGGTGTGGACATGCCTCCATTAATTTTGACACAAGCCTTTGGGGATGCATATAAGTGCCTTAGCCAACTTAGTAAGGAGTCAGGGAAATGTAGTGCTAACAGGATGTCCCACAAAAAGGGCCAGGACACCCTGTCAAAGGCTTTTTCGGCATCCAAACTGATAAGGACCGCTGGAATTTTCCTTTTTTGTACATGTTCGAGTAAGATTAGGGTTTTATGAATATTATCTGATGTATTTCTGCCCTTAAGGAAACCCGCCTGGTCTGGGTGTATAATCTGGGGAAGCATGGTCTCCAATCTTGCTGCCCAGATGGTTGTAAAAATTTTATAGTCAACATCTAATATTGAGATTGGGCGGTAAGAGGAGGGCTTGGAAATGTCCTTGTTTGGTTTAAGCAGAGCGGCCAGGGTGGCATAATCCCAAGATGGGGGGAGGGGGGAGAGAGATACCTTCCTGAGCGACCGCCAGGTAGAGTGGATATAATTTGGGTATTAGTTTTTTCTGAAACATTTGGAGCCATTCCACTGGAAAGCTGCCTGGGCCAGGGCTGCGTCCCTGGCAGAGTTTTCTGACTGCTGTTTGGATTTCTGTTATGTTTACTGTGGACTCTAGGGCTCTAATCAGGTCCACTGCTAGTTTAGGGAGACTTAGATACTCTAGGAATTTAATTCTATCTGCAGGGGTGGCTAAATTCTCCTCGCTATATAAATGTTGGTAAAATTCTGTGAAGGTTTGTCTGATCTCAGAGTCTTTATGAGATGTCTGGCCTGTCCTATGGTTCTTAATTTTAAGGATGGTGGTGGTACGCCTTTGTGCTCTGAGCCTCTGAGCTAATTTCCTGGCTCCCCTTGGGCCCCCCTCATGGGTTGACCATCTTAAGAAAATCAGGGATTGTTGAATTTTATTATCTATAATTTTTTGTAACGCTGCTTTAGTATCTCTGATTTTTTATTTGAAGTTCTACATCACCTTCTCTATATAAGAATTGATAATTCAGGAGTTGGTTTGTAAGTTCTTGATATTTAGTTTCCCTTTCCCATTTTTTTTGGGTGGAATAGGATATGATCTCGCCTCTTAGGGTGGCTTTTAGGGAGTCCCACTGTACGGCTTCAGAAATGTCAGGGGAAGAGTTTTCAGAAATGAACTGGGAGATCCACTGTTTTATTATCGTTTGAAATTCTTTGTCTTTTAGGATCAAGGGATTGAGTCTCCACATGGTCTTCCTACTGTCCGCCCTAGATCTAATTTTAGTGTTAAAAAATGATGGTCTGATAGGATTTCAGGGCCTATTGCAATATCCTGGATGACAGAGATGTTCGCAAGCTGTTAGGAAATAATCTAGTCTTGAGTAGGTGTGAAACCTACTAGAGAGGAAAGTGTATCCTGGAGCAGTTGAATATAATTTGCGCCAGACATCTATTATTCCTAGATGGTCTAGTGTGTCCCTTAGTTATTTCACTGTAGTAGTTTGTCTGTGTTTTCGAGGGCTGGAACAGTCCAGGTGAAGAAAGAGAGTTATGTGTAGGTCTCCTCCCCAAATCAGTTGGCTCTGGAGGGTTTCTAATAGTTTTGTGATAATTGCCCTTCTCACTGGGAATTACACAGAAACATAGACTTTGACGGCAGATAAGGACCGCTTGGCCCACCTAGCCTGCCCATGGGGGGGGATGCACATTAGCAAGTGTAATTTTATGATTATATAAGCAACCTTGTAAGAAAACATACTGTAACAACCTTGGCACCTTGGCTATTGATATAAGTGTTTTGGATCTTGAATGAGATGGTGGAGGGGATAAAAATAGCTACTCCTTGTTTCCGTCCACTAGGGAGGGAAGAGGCAAATACTGAATATCGCTGTCCCCATTTTAATTTTTGGTATTCAAAGTCCAAAAGATGTATCACTTGAGAAGACAGATATCTGCCTTTTGTTTGCTCAAAAATTGCATGAGGCGGGAGCGTTTGATTGGATCATGCAGGCCACTGATGTTCTGGGAAAAAATGCTACTGGTTGCATTGCCATGGTGGTATCTTGTTTCTGAAACCATCTTTGTTTTTTCTTTCTAGGATGGCTAAGACAGTCTGTATCTGGATCACTCTCCCTGCCAACTATTGGGCCCCGAGGTCCAATATTTTCTTGAAGCTTAATCTATGCTCATGTTAATAAAAATCTATTTAAAACATTTATAACCGGACTCGTGTGCGTTTCCCCCTTTCACTTATCCCTATTAAATAGTAATATCATATAGAACAACCTCTGATATTCTAACATATACTTTGATCAAATACAACAACTTTTTAAACTTAAAACATAACTATATACACAGTGACTCCCACTAAGGAGGTGCTTTCTTTGAGCCCCCTCCATTTGCTCCTGTCGAAGGTCCCACTGGGAAAAAGGGTGGAGTCTGGAGTTTCTTCGCTTGTCAGGTAGAGGAAAGCCACCTGGAGTAGCGGGAAAATCCAAAGGAAGGCAAGTAGTCTGAGCGGATGCCTATCTTGGGGGGGGTCTGGCATAGATGGGGAAGGCAATAAGACCCAAGGCCCCCTGCACTTCTAGGTGTATATGTTGCCGGCCCCATGTTTTTTTTTTTAATTAGATAGCCGGAGGGGTTGTTCTAGAAGGGATTTAGTGTAGATTAGCTCCCCTATTAGTGTTGACGAGGACTTACTAATGCTTCCACCTGAAAGGCCACCACCTTCGTGCCATTAGTAGCAAGCTGTGAATGCCTAGTCATCACCTCCAATGGCAAACCACTGTAAGTGAGGATGTTCCCATCCTGCACGGAGCCAAGTCTCTACTAAGGGTAACTCCTACACATGTAAGTAATTAAGGGGATCGGGTCTCTGAATTCTTAAGAAGATATCTAGGGGTATAAAGGGTAGGGGTGGGCTCCCAGGTTGGTAAGTAGTTACCAGAATTCCCAGATACTGTCCCCTTTCCCATGAACAACCCTCCTTACATTCAGATGGGGTACTCTGAACTTTCTAAATAAAATATAAACAAGACAGTTCCATTTTTGTTTCCCAAGCTTAATAGTAGGCAGCCCTCTGGTTCCCTTGTTTCGGGAGGGTTGCGCTATACAAACAGGAAGGAAAGGCAGTGCTATGTGTGCAGTTCCTGGCTTAATATCCCTGAGTTAAGACCGCTCCTATGTCTGATTGTCAAGCCAGGTCATCTTTTCCTATGATAGTTACAGTTCCATATGGAGGGCCTTACTGAAAGCATCAGGGCATAAGTCGCAGACTCCTAGTAAGTTCTGTGTAAATTTGTGCGTTGACTGGATTTTGAATAGGATCTTCACACAGGTCTCTAGTCCTGGCTTCCATAATGATACTTCCATGGGCCTGCAGCTTTTAGAAACATAGAAACATAGAATTTGACGGCAGATAAGGACCGCTTGGCCCACCCAGTCTGCCCATTTTCCTACCTAACAGATAAGCTGCAGATCCTAGTTAATCAATAGCTTACTTCCTCTTACCCACCCCTAGGACTGCCTTATGCCTGTCCCATGCATTCTTGAAGTCCCCCACTGTTCTTGACTCCACGACCTCCTCAGGAGGCTGTTTCCAGCCATCCACAACCCTCTCAGTGAAAAATACTTCCTCACATTACCCCTGAGCCATCCCCGCTCTATCTTCAAATTGTGCCCCCTTGTTCTTGCACCTCTTTTTCTGGAAGATGCTACCCTCTTGGACTTTGTTAATTCCCTTGAGGTACTTGAAAGTTTCTATCATGTCTCCTCTCTCCCTTCTTTCCTCAAGAGTATACATATTAAGCTCGTTTAGTCTTTCTTCATATGTCTTCTGGTGCAGACCCTGCACCATTTTGGTTGCCCTCCTCTGGACAGCCTCCACTCTGTCTATGTCTTTGCGGAGATGGGGTCTCCAGAACTGCACACAGTACTCCAGATGGGGTCTCACCAACTGTCTGTACAGAGGGATAACAACTTCCTGTTTTCTACTATTGATGCCTCTTCCTATGCATCCCAGTATCCCTCCAGCCTTCCTTACTGCCTTCTCACATTGCTTGCCCACCTTTAGGTCATCTGATATAATTACACCCGGTCCCTTTCTATTTTTACTGTTGTCAGTATCTCACCCCCCATTGTGTGCGCTTCCCCTGGGTTTTTGTTTCCCATGTGCATTATCTTGCACTTCTTTGCATTAAATCTGAGCTGCCATACATTTGACCATTCCTCCAACCTTGCCAAGTCCCTTCTCATCCTTTCCACTCCATCCTGTGTATCAACCCTGTTGCATATCTTTGTGTCATCTGCAAAGAGACATACTTTTCCTTCCAGTTCCTCTGCAATGTCACTTATAAAGGCATTAAAAAGGGCCGGTCCCAGTATTGAACCCTGCGGTACCCCACTAGTAACCCTCCTTTCTTCACTGTGTACTCCATTTACTACTACCCTTTGTGTCCTGTTGTCTAGCCAATTTTTTATCCAGGCTACCACCTTGGGACCCATTCCAAGGCTGGCTATCTTGTGTATTAATCTTTTGTGGGGGACTGTATCAAATGCCTTGCTAAAATCTAGGTAGGCCATGTCCACAGCCCCTCCCTGATCTACTACTTTGGTCACCCAGTCAAAGAAACCTATTAGATTCGTCTGACACGTCCTTCCCATCATGAATCCATGTTGCCTCGGGTCCTGTGCCCCAATGGCCTCTAGGTACTCAGCAATTCTTTCCTTCAGAAGTGATTCCATCATTTTCCCTACCATGAGGTCAAACTAACTGGTCTGTAGTTTCCTGCCTCTGTCCTGCTCCCACTTTTGTGAAGAGGAATTACATCTGCCCTCCTCCAGTCCTTGGGTACCACCCCATCCTCCCATGATTTGTTAAAGAGAGTAGTCAGCGATGTCACTAGTTCTACCCTTAGTTCTTTTAGAATTCTTGGGTGAATCCCATCAGGACCCATTGCTTTGTCCACCTTCAATTTTATTAGTTCTTTCAGAACCCTTTCTTCTGTAAATGGACTGGTATTGACCCCCGTCTTCAGAGTATTTCTCTTGTTTGGTTTAGGTAACTCTCCCTCCTCTTCCTTTGTGAATACTGAGCAGAAATATTCGTTCAGTAACCCTGCTTTTTCACTGTCACCCTCTACCCAGATTCCTCCCTTTATTAAGCTTCAGTATCCCTCCTTTGGTCTTTCTTCGCTCCTAATGTACCTATAAAAGGTCTTATCCCCCTTCTTAACAGAATTGGCTATCCTTTCTTGGGTTTGGGCCTTTGCTATTCTGACTACCTTTCCAGCCTCTTTCTGCTTTAACTGATAAAGTTCTCTGTCCTGCTCCTTCTGTGTTTCCTTATATTTCCTGAATGCTGCCCTTTTCTCCTTAACCTTCCCTGCCACCTCTTTTGTGAACCATAGCGTTTTTTTCCTTCGTTGTGTTTTATTGATTTTTTTTACGCAGAGGCTTGTTGCCTCTGTGATGGCTGTTTTGATCACTCCCCATTGTTCCTCCACCCCTCCTTCTTGCCTGTTTGCTAGTGTTTTTCTGAGGCACTCTCTCATTTTCCCAAAGTCAGCCCTCCTAAAGTCTAGTACTCTTGCTTTTGTATGGCTTGATTGTATGGCTGTGTTTATCATGAACCACACTGTTTGGTGGTCACTTGTTCCCAGATGGCTACCCACTTCTAAATCTGAGATTCTTTCTCCATCCCCATTTGAAAGTACCAGGTCTAAGATCGCTCCCTCCTGAGTCGGTTCCAATACTAGCTGTCTGAGACATGCCCCCTGTAGGGCATCAAGAATAACCCTGCTCTTGGATGTGCCTGCAGCAAAGGTGCTCCAGTTAACATCTGGCATATTCAGGTCCCCCATCAACAATATCTCCCCTTTTTCTGCCATTCTAAGAAAGCCTTCTATCATTTCCTTGTCCATTCCCTTCCCCTGAGATGGGGTCTGTATACAACCCCCATGCGGATTGTGGTGCCATTTCCTGTCTCCAGGGTGACCCAAAGTGCCTCATCTGCTCCCTGTTTACTCTTTAGTTCTGTTGCTTTGATCCCTTCCTTTACATAGAGAGCTACTCCTCCTCCTCTTTTACCCTCCCTATCCCTCCTGTAGATTGGGTATCCTGGTATGTTGACATCCCAGTCACGGTTCTCCGTGTACCATGTTTCTGTGACTGCCACAATATCCAGGCAACCCTCTTCCATCAAGGCCACTAGTTCAGAGACTTGTTACACAGACTACAGGCATTGGTACTCATCACCCTCCACTTTTTGATAGCCTTACCCCTTTAGCCCCATTACTGTCCTTACTGCCTTTGCCTTTTTTTACATTTAAATCTGTTCTGCTCCCTAATAACTTCTGTACCTTGGTGTTTACCTCACTAATCACCATGTTTTGTGGGGGGAGGCTCGGATTTCCCAGCTCCTTTTCAGTGCCTCCCCCCTTGGCTAGTTTAAATGCTTGCCAATGAAGCATTTAAACCTCTCACCTAGGATCCTGGTTCCCCGGACAGATGCAGACCATCGCACCAGTATAGGTCTGCATTCCTCCAAGTGGCTCCCCAGTCCCCAATGAAGCCAAAACCCTGAGCTCCACACCAGTTTTTCAACCACTCATTGAATTCCCTTGTGAGAAGTGCCCTAGCATCTCCCTTGCCATAGACAGGCAGCACCTCCGAGAAGGTTACCGTGTGCGCTACTTGTCTAAGGCCCCTTCCTTAACTTCTACAAACTCCTCTTGCACTGCTCTGATCCCATTCCTAGCCAGGTCATTTGTCCCCAGGTGGACAATGACATCCAGCTCCCTCCCTCGTGCAGCTCCTCCCACGATCCTGAGGATTCGCTTCCTGTCCCTCCAAGCCGTGGCGCCACAAAGGCACCTTACTTCCCTTCCTGTCCCTCCAAGCCGTGGCACCAGGAAGGCACCTTACTTCCCTCTCCCCTGGACACTTGGGCACTTTCCCTCTTCCCCGCCAACCAGGGTATCCATACCGAGAGTAATTTCAGGTAATGGAGATTGGGAGAAAGGGGTAGAAAATGCATCGCCAGCCGGAGTGACAGGTGGGGACCATGGCCTCAAGAGTGAGACCTGCCAGCCAGGTCAAGAAAAGCCCGCCATCGGAGGGTGATGCGGCCCATATCAGTGACACCAAAGGCCTGATTTCTTTAAATAAGGAGAGATGTGATTTTTTATTTTTTTTTGGTCGCCTGCATCTTGATGAGGCGCCCCAGCCCCCCGCCAATGAAAAAGACCCTCCCCTGCTCCAGTTCAGCTAAAGGGAGAGGTCAGCCCCGTTAGGAAAAAGAGAATTAAATGTTACCATTGTCCTTCATGTGGGTAAGGTTGGATTTCGATATTGATGCAACTTCTTTAGGATGTCTGCGAGAGGTCGATTTGGTTGTGGTTTTCCAGGGATCCTCTGGTATGTCTGATCTAGGTGGGTTCTTCAGTTGATCCAGGGCCCTGTTGTTAATGATGCCTTTTGGTGCTAGATCTTTGGCTGCCTCTATTGCCATGCTATAGGTCTGTTGGCCCAATGGCAATTGGACTGTTAATTTGGCAGAACAAGGTGTGCAAAATTTAATCTTTTGAGTGCGGAGGAGCGAGAAATAAAAATTACATACCTACCGTAATTATGATCTTTCTGTGTATCTTCACCATTCATCACAGATGGGTATTGGCCGGAGATCAGGACCCCGCAGGAGCCTTTTTTTTTTTTGAAAAGGATGATGAGTCGACACAACATCGGCGCCGCCCTCGAGGCCGACGTACTACGTGGCGCTCGAGGATTAGCCGTTAGGCTGTGTCGACTCCGCCTGCCTACCAGTTCTGAGTCGCTGGAGAGGTAAGAGGAAGGGATGGAGGGTGGGACAAGAGAGTCCAAAGGACAGAAAAAGGAAGAGAAAAACTGAACTAAAAGGAGAAATAACGACTGAGAGGACAGCACAGAGGAAGTAAGACTAAGGGGATTGGATAGGGGCCCCAATCTCTGGAAAAGGAAGAAGGGAGGGACGGAAGGGGAGAGAGAATTTAGGAGAGAGTGAGAGGTAACAAGGATCCAGGACCCTTGTCCGTCACCAGACTGTATAGGAACTGCAAGGAGTAGCAAAGCTCATTTGCCAGAATTCAAGGCACAGAATAACTGGCAATACCCCAAAAGCAGAGTCGGCTATTCTGGAGAAGGACAGGGTACAGGGACTCAGTACTCTCTCTGTAAAGATATTTGGTGAAAAAAAGGAAGTTCTTTTTTTTTTTAAAGTTAGATGGATAACAGAAGGAGGGCAACCACCAGCTCTCACCCCGTAGGAGTGAAGATATGTAGTAGAGAAGGAGTGCCACTCGAACTGTACCCCTTAGGGAAGAAACTACCCCCCCTGTGTGTCCCAACTTTATACCGCTCAAAAAGAGGGGTAGGCACAGAGGGAGGAGGATCCAGAGACTGAAGCCCCCGGGGGATGATGGGTGGGATTGTGATGAATGGTGAAAATACACAGAAAGATCATAATTACGGTAGGTACGTAATTTTTATATCTTATCTGTGTCAATCTTCACCATTCGTCACAGATGGGTGAGTACCAAGCCCCCCGAAGGGGGTTGATTCATTGCACCCTAAGGGACAGAGTCCTTTAGCCCTCAGTGGGTGACACACTAAGGGGGGGACCTTCTGGGCCTGAAGAGGCCCGAGAGTGGGGAGAGTGAGACGGGTCCCCCAGAGGGGAAGGAAGTTGCCCCGACAAACGCTGTCTCGCCCTACAGGAAAAGAGATAGGTTCCCTAGTGAGCGGAGCAAATCACCCTATGCCGGGCCAAGGGTGACAACCGGGAAAGGCGAAGCCACGCCGATCTCCTGGTGCAGATCGCTGTCCCTACGACCCTGGTAGCTACCTCACTGGCGTCGTAAGATGCCCTTGCTTGGTGCCTTGCTAGCTCCAGGCCACGTGCAGAGAGTGCGATGGCTTGCCTGGTTTGCTCCGAGTCAGGCAAAGCAGCTAGGATCTGACCTAGCGCCGACCACAAGAACCTGTTGTAGGCTGCATAGTGGGCCTGATGAGCAGAGATGGAGAGAAGCAACCGTGCTGAGTAGAAAGCCCTCCTACCCCAGAAATCAAAATCCAAAGAGTCCTGATCTGGGGGCCGGTTACGGTGGAGGGAGCGAAGCCCGTCAGGTGTTTTCAATCCAGACTGTGGATGAGTAATAGAACCTGGAGACTCCGTGGGAGCGCAATACCTCTGGCTGAGGTCCCTAGGGGCAGGAACTCTGGAGAAGGGCCTCTGCCAGAAACGCATGGACGCCTCCCGAAAGGGAGCAGGCCAGGGTGGCACCATAAGGATGGCTGCACCAAAATTGCCTAGAAAGGCGTGCGCCGCATGCTCAGGATTGCTGACCAACAGGGGAGAAAGGTGAAGGTCCTCCATCATCCTCACGAGGAAGTGCTGATACTCGGGGAGATCAGCGGCAGGAGAGATATGGACAGATGGTTCCTCTCCCCCAGAAGAGGGGAATGAGGAGCTGAAGGTCACCATGTGTTTTGAGGGTGGCTGCTCGGGGGGGGGGTTGAAAAACCTGGCTGTCCATGGCCCTAACGTAAGCAGGGAACCGAACAGCCACCGCTCTGAACTGCTCCCAGGTGAAAGGGCCGCTAGGACCAAGAATGCCTGGGAGCGCTGGAGAATGCGGCAGAGGGATAGGGGCAGAGCCGAGAGAAGAAGTCGGCTGACCTCTGCCAGGGCTAGGAGCGGACCATGGACACCCGAGGAGGGTGTCCTGAAGACTCCGCAGCCGACAGCTGTACAACCACGTTGGTACTGCCTAGGCTGCGACCAGAAGAATCCCCCCAGTGAGGCGACCGGGGCCGTATAGATCCAGAAGGATGGTCCCCTGCCTCCAAAGAATGGGACCCCCTCAAGGAACCGGAAGGGGAAGGGCGGAAGTCCGCACTTCCGCTTCGTTCAGGGCCAGGGTGGACCCCAGAGAAAGGCCGACGTGCCAACCCCACACCCCTCGACCCCTCAGAGTACGAGAGGGTCCTGGTCCTCGAGAGGGCCAGCCTAGTAAGCTGGCAGCTCTGGGCTGCCCCCGTAGGGGAGACCCAGGGAGCAGCACCTCCCTCCTGTAGACTTCCATGGGCCCAAAGCTGGGCAATCGAGACACACTACGGAGGTACCACCACGAGGGGCTCAAGGAACCCTCCAAGGCTCGGTTGCATGGCAATGGTGGCACGCACTATAGCCTGCTGGTCAGTACCACTGACCCCAACCTCGGGAGAACCTGACGCCCTCAGAAGGGGCTGGCTGTGACTCGTCCGAGACACTGCTCGCTCTCCTCTGCAGACAACCCCGACGGGTGTGACTGCCCGTCCGACCGAGCCCGACTCAAGAGGTAGAGTCTAAGGCCCTAAGCCAAACAGTAGGAGGGCGAGGGAAGGCGAGTATTACCAAGAAGCCCAGTAGTCAAAGCAGTGTCGAGGGCGGCACCCAGCCTCTGCCCCCGCCAGCGGGGCTGACAGAAGGCGGCAGGGCAGCTCGGGCCAAAGGTCCTGAGCCAGGGCCAGCCGTGGCGTCAAGTCCACTGGCACTGGGGGCGGTACCAGGAAGACAGATGGCGCCGACGGTAGCCCCAGCAACAGCCTCGACGCCGACGACACTGCCAGGCTCCTCGGCGCCGCGAACGGCACCGAGGACCAAGCAGCGCCAACGGCTCTGAAGGCGGACTCGGCGCTGAACATGGCACCGCTAGGATCCTCGGTGCCGCAAGCGGCACCGAGAGCACCAACAGCACCGAGAGACGACTCCGAAGGCCCCACGGCGCCATGCTCAACCTCAGCGCTGAGGCGAGACATGGCGAAAGGCGACACCGAATCCAGGGTCACGGAGCTGTGAATGGCGCCAACAAAGCCCACGGCACCGAGAGACGAGTCGGCGCTGTCGTTGTCCCGACAGGGCCCACGGCACCGCTAACGGCACCAGGCCCAGGGGCACCGACCGGGCTCCGGACCGCTGGGAGCGACACCGGGGAGTTCACCCCTAAGGGGCGAGTTGCCATAGCAGCGCCCCGCCTGCCTCGGGAGGAAGCGGACGGGACTCTGCACCGCTGAGGAGACTCGCCAAGGCTAGGTTAAGAAGCCGAGGCTCCTCCTCCTCGGTCCGTGATAGAACCAGGAGGGGACCCGGAGGAAAGGCCGAGAGAGCGCGGCTTGGCCCGGACGAATGTGAACCCCTACCTCGAAGTCGGCGGAGCTCGCCTCTACTTTAAACGCTGTTCTAGGACGCTAGTCCATGGAGAAGCAGGCATCGCACGAATCCATGTCGTGAAGCGGGCCAAGACACACGAGACACCGGTTATGCTGGTTGGTAACGGACTACTTGCGGCCGCACGGGCACCGACACATAGGGGGCCATCCCGCCTTAGAAGGTTTCTTGCCCTCCGACCGCGACATGACCTACAGAAAAAAAAAACCAAAAATAGACTCGACATCGCTATACTTTAAAATAAATGGAAAGATCTTACTGGCGACGTTGAGTGGAGACAGAACCCCGAACTAGCAGGAGACCGACGGACTGTAGAACACACAAACTTGAAAGGCTAAGGCCTAAAAACTGTCAAATTTCTTCAGATGGCTTCCCATGAGGTGACCTCGATGGCAGGAGACGAAGAACTGGTAGGCAGGCAGAGTCGACACAGCCTAACGGCTAATCCTCGAGTGCCACGTAGTATGTCGGCCTCGAGGGTGGCGCCGATGCTGCGTCGACTCCACCTACCCTTTTCACAAAAAAAAAAAAAAGGCTCCCGCGGGGTCCTGATCTCCGGCCAGTACCCATCTGTGATGAATGCTGAAGACTGACACAGATAAGATCAATGGTGCGTACTCCCTGCGCTGACGCTGGGTGCAAGGAGTGTAATCATTATCGAAAATGATGCAGCGATGTCCTAGCATGACCTGGCCTTTTTGCCAGGTTTTTCAGAGGAGTTGTTCTTTCGTTTGGTAACTCAAGAATCACATTACAAAGGAACGGGGTCTAGAATCGGGGTGGATTGTCTTAGGGCCGAGTGTCCAATGTGCACGCTCAATGTCTATCTGAAATTCGGGGTCTAGCTCTAATACTAGCCTGAGAAAATAATCTGAGTAAACCAGGGGGTCGACTCCCTCCTCACCCTCAGGTAGGCAAAGATTCTGAGGTTTCTACATCTGCCCAGATTCTCTGCATCCTCTTGGCAAATTAATATATTGAGTTGTTCTATGGCTATTATTTTTACAGTTTCCTCCAATGCATCTATTCGAGAAGTGTTTTCAGTTATTTGCTGGTCGGCCTCGGCCATGCGTGTTTGTTGAGAGCCAATATCAGTTTGTAGATCTTTTATAGAGTCCCGCATTTCTCCCCTGAACTCCGCGCCCAAAGATGGCCTGGTGCTTTGCTCTGTGTCTGAGACTCCACGGTCATCTGTCTCCTCCATGTCTGCTATCTGCTGGAAACGGCTGCATTGGCATTTGGCCATTTTCATGGAGTAAGGCTCTAATTATGTCATTTGTAGTTGAGTGTCGGCAGTTTTAAATGGTGTAAAAGGTTTCAGAGCCCAATTTATTTAGTTAGTGCGGGAGAGCTTCTCGAACCAGCCACTCACCCCTCCATACCGGAACTGGAAGTCCCAGAAGTCTGACCTTGAAGGTGATCCACCACTGAATCGGCAGCCAGTGCAGTTCGGGCAGCACCGGTGTGATGTGACTCGATCAACGAGTTCCCATCACAATCATGCAGCAGCGTTCTGCACTAGCTGGAGGCAGTGGATATAAACCCCTGGTAGCCCTAGGTACAGGGAATTGCAGTAGTCAAGGTGCAAGGTCACAAAGGTGTCGAACCACTACCAGGGTACTGGATTTCAGGCATGTGGACATCATCAAAATGCGTAAGATCTTCAGGGAGGCTATGGAGGACAAGAAGGAACTGGGGGATATGAAGAAAATGTAGGGGGTCATAAAGGGGGAAATTTTGAGAGCCACTGATCTTTGCATAAGGAAAGTAAACAAAAATACAAAAAGAAGAAAGCTGCTCTGGTTCACCGGAAAGGTGACAAAGGCAATAAGGGAAAGTTCCTGAACCTTGGAAGACAGCATACGTAGTTCATATCCATAAGAAGGGTCCACGCAATAATTGGGAAAATTATAGGCCTATCAGCTTAACTTCTCCACTATGCAAAGTATTAGAAAGTATTATTAAGGATCTGGTTTCTTCCACTTTTGACACACTGGACAATGACCAACATGGCTTTAACAAAGGCAGAAGTTGTTTAACCAATCTGCTATGGTTCTACGAGGAGGTCAGCCAACAACTCGACAATAAAATCCCTTATGTTGTTGTCTTTATTGACTTTAGAAAGGCTTTTGATTCTATTCTGCTCTGGGCTTTAATAAAAAAAAAAAATACATCTTAAACATTAACTGTAACTTCGTGAATTGGATATGCAACTGGTTGTCTGATAGGACTCAAAGAGTATTAATTAACGGTCAGCTATCTAATATTGGTCCAGTCACTAGCGGGGCCCCCTTGGCTCAGTTTTGGGCCCATGTCTATTTCAGGCTTTCATAGCAGATCTAACTCATAATTGCTGCTCTACCACTATTAAATATGTGGACGATATGAAAATCGGAGGACCATGTTCTAATTCTGACTAAACAGCATCTATTCAAAACGACCTTGATTACATTTCCCAGTGGGTCAAGAAATGGGAGATGAAATTAAACCACAACAAATGCAGGGTTATGCATTTAGGCCCCAATAACAATAACAATACATACATGCTGGATGACAGGCAACTAATTAGCACATCCAGGAAAAAGGATCTAGGGGTCCATATTACTAATGACTTTTTACCAAGTTCCCAGATTAACGAGACCATCTTAAAAGCAAACAGGGTCTTTTGGTCCATAAAAAGAAATATCAAATCTAGAGATGATAAAGTACTGATGCCAGTATACACAGCATACGTTCGTCCACATCTAGACTACGCATCATAACTATGGTGCCCATTTAAGGAAACATGACATAACACAATTAGAGAAAGTACAAAGGAAATTCACTAAACTTATCAGAGGTCAGTTATGAAGCCCTTATGAATCCAGATTAAAATCACTGAATTTAATATCATTATCTGCTAGACGTCTGAGGGGGGGGACCTTCTTTTAATGTACGATATTATGCAGGACCCCTTTTTAATGACCGTACTGGGTTTAGAATTTAAAAATAACATCTACAACACCAGAGGCCACCCATTACAGCTACAAGGCAGAAAACTCAATCGAATGCCATGTAAATATTTCTCCACAATAAGAATCATTAACCCCTGGAACGCGTTACCCTGTCTGTACTTATCAGTAGTTCCAAGTCAATATTTAAGAGCAGACTGGGCAAATTTAAGCTCTCCGACGTTAAAATGAACTATTATTAACTCTAGGAGCAATTATGGGATTTACAGCCTCCTACCTCCTACAAATTCCTAGTATGACATATAAAAAAAATGCAGGGAAAGGAGGATAGAGAAGTATACAGAGAGAAGTTGAGGGTAGCAGGGCAATCAGGAGAGCAAGGGCAGATACAGAGAAGAGGATAGCTAGGGAGATCAGTAATGGGGATAAAATGTTCTACAGGTACGTCAGCAAGAGAATGAAATCCGAACGGGATAGTGAGAATTAAAGGGGAGGTGGTGGTCCGCTAGAGGGTGACTCAGAGAAGGTGGACTTCCTGAACAAGTATTTCTATTCAGTTTTTATGGTGGAAAAGAAGGGTAAGAGACCAGAGTTGTGTGGGAGGGGCACAGGGGGCGAACTCTAGCCCATTCAGGGAGGGCAAGGTATGGGAGAAATTAGAAAGACTGAAGGTAGACAAGGCAATGGGTCTGGACGCTCTACATCAAACAGTGCTCCGGGAGCTAAGGGAGGAACTGGCAGCACCACTGGCTAGACTGTTTAATCTGTCACTGGACACGGGGAAGGTACTTGATGACTGGAGAAGGGCCAATGTGGTGCTGATACACAAGAGTGGCAGCAGGGAGGAGGCAGGGAATCATCATCCGGTCAGCCTTACATCAGTGGTGGGAAAGATTATGGAGGCACTCCTTAAGGAAAGAATAGTTGACTACCTTGTAGCCAGCGGTCTCCAAGACGACAAACAGCACGAGTTCATGGAGGGGAGGTCATCCCAGATGAACCTGATTGAATTTTTTGACTGGGTGATGAAGGTGGTCGATCAGGGAGGGGCGGCGGACGCGGCCTATCTGGACTTAGGAACACAGCAATGTGATGGCAGAAAAGGATCACCAGGCTCACCGAGTCAACCCAGTGTGCCTAGGTTTCTACTAGGCCTTTGCTGTGGCCCTCCTCCCGCCCCAACAACCCCATGTGTTTATCCCATGATGTTTTGAACACCCCTACTGTCTTCTCCCCCACCACCTCCCTTGGCAGCCCATTTCAGTTGTCCACCACCCTTTCAGTGAAGAAGTACTTCCTGAAGTTACCCCTAAACCCTCCCCCCTTGATTTGAGATTCATGTCCCCTCGGTCTAGGTCACTCCTTCAGTTGGAAAAGGCTCTCCACAGGCACCTTATTGATACCCTTTAAGTATTTAAATGTCTCAGTCATGTCATTCCTCCCCCTCCTCTACCTCATATGGTAAGTGCTCTAGCCCCCTCACCTTCTTTGTCGCCCTCCTCTGAACTTGTTCCACCCTATCCAGGTGCGGCCTGACCAGCTGGGTGTACAGGCGTACTATGACCTCTCTCCTCCTGTTGGAGATCCCTCTCCCTATGCAACCTAATATTCTTCTGGCTCTTGCCACTGCTCCTCCACACTGCTTTCCCACCTTCAGGTCTTGTGAAATGATGATGATGATGATGCCCAAGTCCCTTTCTTCTTCTGTTACCTGCAGGGATCTTTCTCCCAACCAATATTCCGCTCTCCCGTTTTTCCTGCCTAAATGCATACTCTTACACTTTGCTGTACTGAATGACAATTGCCACTGTTTGGACCATTCCTCCATCTCCCCAGATCCCTACGCAGCATCTCCACCCTCTCCTGTGTGTCCACTCTACTGCAGACCTTCGCGTTGTCTGCATATAGACTCATCCTCCCTTCCAGACCTTCTGCTATAGCCCCTGTAAAGACATTAAACAGAAGAGGTCCTAGCACTGACCCTTGGGGAACCCCACTGATGACCTTGGACTCCTCCGAGGGTGCCCCGTTGACCAATACCCTCTGCGTTCTTCCCTCCAACCAGTTCTCGACCCACTTTATTATCACCTCCCCAGCACCAAGCAAGTCATTTTGTGCAATAACCTCCTGTGCGGCACTGAGTCAAATGCTTTTCTGAAATCAGGTAGGCAACGTCCACCGAGCACCCCCTGATCCACCACCCTGGTGACCCAGTCAAAGAACATTATCAAGTTCATTTGACAGGATCTGCTCTTGGTGAACCCGTGTGGCCTCGGGTCCCAAAGGCATTTGTCTCTAGGTAGCTGTCAGTTCTGTTCTTGAGCAGTTTTTCCATAAGCTTGTCAACCACAGATGTCAAGGCCTTTGACATCGTCCTTCATTTGACACCGTCCTTCATAAGAGGCTGGGAAATAAGTTGGACAGTCTAGGGGTGGGGCTGAAAATAACTAAATGGGTGGAGAGCTGGCTAAGTGACAGATGTCAGAGGCTGGTGGTTAATGGAGAGCAATCCAGGGAGGAAAGGGTGACAAGTGTGGTGCCCAGGGATCAGTATTGAAGCCATCTTCTTTAACATCTGCATTGAGGATGGACTGAATGGGAAGGTGTGCCTATCTGCAGATGATACGAAGATCTGCAATAGAGTGAACACACCAGGAGGGTGGAAACTATAAGGGAGGACCTGATAAAACTGCAGGGGTGGTTGGAAAGTTGGTAATTAAGGTTTAATGCAAAGAAATGCGGAATGATGCACATAGGGCACAAAAACCCACAGGCCAAGTACACAGTGGGAGGAGAAGAAGTTATGCTAATGGAACAGGAAAGGGATCTGGGGATCATCATTTCAGACAACCTAAAGGTGGCCAATCAATGCAATACGGTGGTGGGAAAGGCAACTCCAATGCTGGCATGTATAGGGAGAGGTATAACAAGAAGAAGGAGGGAAGTGCTAATGCCCCTTTACAAGTCTATGGAGAGACCCCACTTAAGAGTATGGGGTCCAGTTCTGGAGACCTTATCAATGTAGGGATATAGATAGGGTAGAGAGAATCCAAAGAAGAGGGATAACAATAGTGCATGGCATGCATCGGAAACCCTATGAGAGGACGGAGGCGCTTGATTTGTATCCACCAGAAATAGGAGGGACAGAGGAGACATGATTGGGACATTTAAATACTTGAAGGGGATTAACAAGTTGAGGAAAGTGAGCTTATCACAGAGGAAAGTTTGTTCAAAAACTAGGGGGCACAGTTTGAAGTTGGAAGGGGGGAAGTTCAAGGGTAATAAGACAGGGCAATATGAAGAGGGTGGTGGCTCCCTTGAACAGACTACCAAAAGAAGTGGCAGGGGCAAAAATGGTATAGGAATTCAAGAGGTCATGCGATAAATACAGGGGAATAACCAGAAGAGGGAAATGAACCTAGAAAAAGAGAGGGGACAGAAGTCGCCATGGGGGGCAGTGTTAAACATGGAGGAGGGAGAGTGAGGGCCGACTGTATGGGCCAGGGGGTCATTTTCTGCTGACAGATTTCAATGTTTCTATGTTTCTTACCTCACTATCCACTAGCCTTGTTAACTCAGCTTCTGTCTGCAGACACATAGTCTGGCCCCTTCTTCAGATACACATGAACCCCAGTGAAAAGAGACAAAAAATAATTGGGTTGAAGCATTTATATCCTCTCCCTCTTGCTAGTGCCTTGATCGAGCAAGGCTGTGATGTCACTTCCCTGTACCCAGGTTCACCCGACTGGCTGGAACCACGTCAGGCCTGGCATTTTGGGTGATGCCTACCTTGCGACATTATCTGTCCTCTGTGTCTGAGACCCAGCCTCTTCTTGCAGATTATTTAGCATCTGAATGTATGTGTTCAGATGCCATTATGACAATTTGTCTGAGTCCTTTGTATACTAATGAACCTATCCCCCTTTCAGAAAGCCAGTACTATGAAAGTCCACACTACTTAAGAAATCCTGCTGGGGTGCTGAGACTCACCTTTTTCTTACATTTGACCAATGCTTTCTGGCTCCCCACTGCTAGAGATGGTACTATCATTTGACAAAATATTTCAGACTACCTACAAATGATGCCTGGTCGTTACATACCTCCCTTTTTAATTTTATGAAGTTACAAATTTGTGAGGTCCATGAATAGCTACCTCATGTGGGCTTATCTGGCTAAATGTTTACTCATACTGGTGAGACAGACCCTCTGCATTAGCATTTTGGACTCCACTGCAATGCTGTATTGTAAAATTGTAGTCCTTGTAGGGGTCGAGAAATGCAATAGCCCTATGTCCTGGGCTATCGCTTTTTTGACAGGGAAAGCACCAAATAGTCTACCAGTTGTCTTTTGGACAACCACAACCCACATTTAAAATTCTCAGTTCCCCTCCCTTAACACGGTGACCTAGAGGTCCCGATTAAGCAATACATATTTTTTCAATTTGTTACATATTAGACTTCATACCTTTTATCTGGTTGATCCTGTGTCCCTCCACCAAGGCCCAGATTTTTCTGCGGCAATTTGGGTCTAAATTCTGCAGCAAGTTCCCCTGTTGCCACAGATGTTCTGCAGCATTAGTTTCCAATTTCTGTGGAAATTCTGTGGTGGCAGTTGGGGGCCTTCATAGCAGTCAGCAACCCCCCCTCCCAAGCACCCAGGTAGAAGAAACATGTTTGTTTTTGGTCTGGGACCCACAAACCAGAGAAGGTTGTAAATGAACTCCTGAGTTCTTAGTATTAGAAAGTAAAAAATCCACCCCATCCATCTCAGCCCCATCACCCTCCCCACCCCAGCCTGAGAGTCCCAAGGGCCACCAAACCTGAATGAGTAATATTTTTAGCAGCTACCAAACTGCACAGTGATCCTCATCCTTCTAGTTTTACCACTAGGCCAGCATGCCAGTTTCTCATTCCAGTAATGCTTTGTGTGGCTGTGCTCAAAGCACTTCTGGGACAAGAAGACAGAGTTCGGGCCCAATGGTGAAATTAGAAGGATGAGGGCCACTGCACAATATGGGACCTGTTAAAAATATTTCAAATAAAGGGACTTAAAGAGGTAATCAGGGTGGAGTAGGGAGGGTGGTGGGGCTGAGCTGGATTGGGGGGTGGGATTTACTCTTTGATTTCTAAGGTAAAGCCCTAGCAGACAAACGAATGGGCAGGGACTGTTCCAAAATGCTTTTCAGATTTTTGTTTTAGGTTCCACAGAATTCCAAAAAGCATTCTGTAGAATCCCAGAATAGTTTTCCAGGGTTTATATGATGCATGGAATAAACACAGTTTATATGATCCATGGAATAATTTTCCTTGGTCAAAGTCAATGAAAACTGCCAATTTGTTTTACTCACAGTTTACATGGACTCTTCATTTTTATTATGCTTTAGCTCCTCATCCGACGGCCCCTACTGGTCCGATCTAAACATGCTCAACCCCACCTCACACCCCAGGACTAACCTCACTCCCAAAAACCTCCAGCTTGCCCCCAGGGGCAGGGCCACTGGGGGGCTCCTTCCCCCACTGGAGACTGAACAGGAGCGAGAGCCCAGTTGGTGGCGCTGGGTCTGCAATGTGGGGGCAGACATCATTGTGTGATGGCAGAACCTCCATTTTCCTGTTTTCTCCACAGGAGGCGTGTCGTGCAATGATGCTGGAGTGGCATACCAAATGTCTGACAAGCCTGCCAAATGTAGTCAGTCTTGGATGTCATAGCCCAGGCTACCATGAGGGGTTACCCAAACACTGGTCACTTCCCCACCCTCCTCTCAGGAGGAGGACAGCAGTCCATAGGACACTCAATCCTCCTGCCCCTGGCAGGCCCTCCTACTTTCCAGGCTCATTTCTGAACCTGGGTCGTCAAGTGTAGCAAGCAGTAGCGGTACCACTGCACCAGCGGACCGGCTAAATACTGACTCTTCAGTATAAACTGCGGAATAATATTCTGCATTTCATATAAACCGAGGAATAATATTCCGCAGTTCATGTAAACCGAGGAATAATATTTCGGTGTTCATGTAAACCGAGGAATAATATTCCACAGTTCATGCAAACAGCTGAATATTATTCCGCAGTTTATGTAAACTGTGGAAAAATATTCTGCAGTTCATGTAAACTGCAGAATAATATTCTGCGTTTTTTCCATGGTTTACATTAAATTTCACTGCAATCTTCTTGGCTGCGGAAGTGCGGAAAAATTGGGGCCTTGCCCTCCTCCCACCATGCTGCTCAACTAACACTCTGAATGTCCCCCGCAGCCAGCCTGTGATGATGGGATGAAGGACTAAGACGTGGGGGGTGTCTATGTGCAGCACTTAGAAAAGTAAGTTAATATTCGGTAACTGCATTTTCATGCTTAGTGTACTGGTACCAATCATGCAGACTCAGCCTGATTGGTACCAGAAGCGTGAAAATGTGCTGTTACTGAGTATTAACTTACTTTTGTAAGAGCTGACATACAGACGACCCCCCCCCGGCGACTTAGTCATTCACCCACGTCATCACAGGGCTGGCCACGGGGGACAGTCAGAGTGTTAACTGAGCAGCATGATGGGCAGAGGAACATAGATCAACCAGATAAAAAGTATGAAATTTAACATGTAACAAATTAAAAAAAAATTATTTTGGCAGTTTGCTTAATCGGGACCTCTAGGTCCTGCAGTATTAAGGGAAAGGAGCTGAGAATTTTAACAACCTAACTGCCTCAGTGGCAGGGGTGTGTGAGTGTTTCTGATGGCACTTTTGGCAGTTGCATAAATGTGTGTGCGTGTCAGCTTTTGCAAATCATTTTTAACTGGGCTACCATTTCAAGTATGGGGACTACTACTTTTAGGCCAGCCACTTGACAATGGACAAGTATTTAAATATTTGTCGATCCCTGTGTGATGACATGGGCGGAGAAATAAGCTACAGGGGACGTCTATGTGCTGGTACTTAGAAAAGTAAGTTAATAGTCGGTAACAGTGCATTTTCACACTTAGTCTATCGGAACTGATCATGCAGACTCAGCCTGATTTGTACCAGAAGCGCAAAAATGCACTGTTACTGAGTATTAACTTGCTTTTGTAAGTGTCTGGACATAGACGTCCCCCACAGCTTAGTCATTCACTCCCGTCATCACAAGATTGGCCACGGGGAGAGAGTGTTAACTGAGCAGCATGGTGGACAGAGGAACACAGGATCAACCAGATAAAAAGTATGAAATCTAACATGTAACAAATAAAAAAAAAAATTATTTTGGAAGTTTGCTTAATCGAGACCTCTAGGTCCCGAGGTATTAAAGGAAGGGAGCTGAGAATTTTAACAGCTTAACTGGCTCAGTGGCAGGGGTGTGTGTGTGTTTCTGATGGCACTTTTGGCAGTGGCATAAATGTGTGTGTGTGAGTTTTTGCAAATAATTTTTAACTAGACTACCATCTCAAGCAGGGAGACTACTACTTTTAGGCCAGCCACTTGACAAACGGACAAGTATTTAATTTCAAGATTTGTTGATCCCCAAGTCCTAGAGGCTGATACTCCAGTGCAACAGTTTGGCATTTTGCCCACTCATTCTGTTTAACCACTGCAATGGATTGTGGCCTTTGAGTACATAGATACACAAGCACTGTCGGCAGATAAGTGCCTGTGACCCACCCAGTCTGCCCATTTGAGCTTGTAAGTTCCTTTTATGTTTTTCTAGAAGTCTGTTACCCCTTACCCCATACCTCAAGAATTCCCTTATGTCTATCCCATGCATTCTTAAATCCCATGATTGTTTCTGGAATACTGGAGTACTGTGAACGACCTTCCACACAGATATGGGTGCAATTTCTGGACTGCCCAGACAATGGCTAGACACTCCTTCTCAATAGTAGTCAGTTTCCCTGGGTAGCAGCTTCTAACTGAGGAAAATGACTGACTTTTCTACCCTATCCCTGGATACTTGAGAGAGCACTGCCCCCCAGCCCCTGTTGCTTGCCTTTGTCTGAACAATAAACCCAAAATTGTAATCTGGCCTCGCCAGCAGTGGTGCTTGGCATAGTGTTAGTTCAGTTGCTGGAAGGCTGTTTCACAGTGCTCCATCCACCAAATCTTCTCTAGCAACTTCTTAGCTGTACTGTCTGTTAAAGTGACTGTACTCCAGCTGTGTCAGCTCCACTTCAGTGATACTTGGAGAGGTACAGCTTGATGGGTTGGCTAACTCCAGACAAGTGCAACAGGCAACATCAAACTGTATGGGCAGAAGTGTAATCTCATATCCACATTCTTTTACAGTTTAACCAGTCTTGTATCTGTAGATTTATTTATTTATTTAATTTTGGTAACTGGGTAGGCCCACTGAGATCAGAGATCCCTTTTTCAGGGGTGACCTGGAGTTAATTACAGGTAACATAAAGCATTGCATGCTTACATTACACACATTAAAGTGAAGCATTACATACTGTATGTACATTACACACATCACAGTGGACAACAGACAGACCCTACAGAGGGATAGATCAATTATTAGTCAACTGTAACACATAACTCAATTCAGCAACAACAGGGAGACAGAGACAGGCTATACATTGCAACTGAAGTACAATACAATGCGATTTAAGTATGACAGGTTCATATCAGCAGTAGAACGACATTATCATTTGTAACAGCAGCATTGGCTGAAGCTCAGTAAGTGTGATTTGAGCTCTTGTTTTGAAGCCTCCTAGAGAAGCAGAGGACTGGATACAGGAAGGAAGCATGTTCCACAGGGAAGGGATGGAGGTGGAGAAGGTTCTGGCTCCACAGGAGGTCCTGACTCTTGGTACCTGGAGCAGGTCGTGTTCTGAGGACCTTAAGGATCTGTTACATTGCTTAGGTTGCAGCAGGTTTTTAAGGCAAGGAGGGGAGGTACTATCCTGCATTATTTTGTAGGCTAGGTATGGGGAGGGGTAGTTCAGTTTCCCTTCAAGTGATACCCACCCGGGGGAACTCACGACCATGCAGTGATGGTCGTGTGGCCGGGCTGAACTGACAAACCTGGCTATCGTATGATAGAGGGTCTTAAGCATTTGTAGTTCAGTACTCCTGACCAAGTGTAGCACTGGAGCCCCGTGGAGTAGGGTGGGGAGGAGGGTACTTTGAGCAATTTTAATTCGGGATTCTGTGGAAAGGAAAGGGCTACGTTGGTACAGAAGGCCCACATTTTGCTGATAGTTTTGGTTAGGTATCGAATGTGAGTCTTAAACGATCCACCTTGGTCAAGGTGGACTCCTAGGTACTTAATGGAGTTGATTACTTCAACCTTTGTTTGGTCAGAGAGACTTAGTGCAAGTTTTGTAGTGCGGTCCGAGACAAGATTCCTTGGCCCAAACAACATAGCCTTAGTTTTTTTCCCTGTTAAGACTGAGTTTGCTGGAGTGCAGCCAATTTTCGAGGGATAAGAGGTCTTTGCCTAGTTGCTCATTCAGGTCGGCAAAGTTTAGGGCAGTTTTATAGAGCACTGCGTCATCAACGTATAGCGTGACATCGGCCCTTCCAGTGCATGGATCACCACATTTTGAGGAAATTCCCACTAAATTAGGTTGATCACAGAAATAAGAGAAGGCATTTGTTTTGATGGTATTGTTTCCATCTTATCGATTCATGTAACAAATGTTAAGACTGATTAAACTGTAAAGGAATGTGGATATGACACAGGATACAAGTCTGTAACCAGCTAGCCTGCAGTTGTGGTTTACATGAATTGTTTATAGATTAGCACTTTATAAGGTAATCTTGTATTGTACACTTAAGCCTTTCATATACACCTTTTCTGAAATTTGCACTTTTTGACATACAGTAATTGGTTTTTACTGTATGTCACAAGGAGAGCCTTAAATGCACTGCCATCTGTATTAGTCTCCACCCCCTCACAGAGCCTTCATGGCGAAGCACTGGAGTATCTACTCCTCTGTTAGTGAACAGCAACACTGTCTACATCTCACGTTGTACAGTATACTGCTGAATTATGCATGAGTTTGGGCACAGAGTGAGAATAAATGTCAAGCAGCAGTGAGCTCTTTTTGTGTGTTGTCTGTTCTATCTTCTCTCTGGAGTGCAGCAGTTTTTGGTTTGCAATGATACTATAATGTTTAACAAATTTGTAATCATACCTCACAGTTCTCAGAAATGCACTCGGCTGCTTCTTAGTTTTGGGGAGGGGGGCAATCCTGAATTGGTTCAACCCTAGTTGGCTCAGGCCTGATGTGCCCCCTCCCACATGATGTCACAAGTATGGCACCTCTGCCATCCTGATTTGGCACTTGTCTGGCTTAACAGTCAGTTTGTGTACCATAGTCTGGTCAGGACTTCCTCACATGGGAGAAATACTTGTCCCATATCTGGCTAAATATACCTATATCATTCATGTAGGTTAGAGTAAAGTGTCCAGTCCCATCTAGGACCCTGTCAATTAGTCTCTGAAAAGAGGCAGGTGAATTCCTCATGTCAAAAGGCATAACACTGAATTCAAACAAATCGAATGGGGTGAAAAATGCTGACTTCTCACGAGTGTCCACAGACAAGCCGCACTTCCAGTATCCCTTCATTAAATTTATTGTGGTCAGGTACCTAAGCCCATCCTAACCTGCCCAGTACCTCATCTGTCTGAGGCATGGGGTATATGTCAGGTACTGTGACCACATGTAACTGCCTGTAATCGACACTGAATGTGGCAGTTTTATCTTTCTTTGGAATCAGAACTACTGGGGCTGCTGGATGGCTGGATCACTCCTAGTCCCAGCATTTTCTGTAGCTCTTCTGTCACTGTTCTTTTTATTGCCTCCGACACTTGATATTGCCTTTGCCTTATGGGTTTCTCTGCAGTGATTTTCACCTCATGCATGGTCAGATCTGTGCACCCTGGGGTGGCAGCAAAAAGTGAAGCAAAGTCTTTAAGCACTCATCTGGTCTGCGTCTCTGGGTGTGAGCCCATCAAACATCATCACAGCACTCCAGATGGCTTTTTCCTCACTTTTCTCTAGCCTGTCTGGAACAGGGTCCTCCTGATCTCCATCAACTGCGCTGCAAACCATAGGGTAACCTCAGCACAGTCATAATACGGTTTCCTCATATTTGCATGGCTGAGTGTGCCCCTTCTGGCAACTCTATTACATAATCCACATAATTCATCTGGCATATGACCTCATAATGTCCCTTCTATACTGCCTGCAGCTTGTTATGCCTCACTGGGGTGAGTACCATCACCTTCTGTTCTATGGTGTATTATCGAGCTCTGGCCTCTTTTATCATACCACGTTTTCTGCTTCTGTTGTGCTGCAGCTAAGTGATTCTGAGCAAGACCCATGAAATTCTGAAACTGGTCCTGGAAATTTAGGACACAATCCACAAAGACTACCTCTGGGTGGCAGTAGTGCCTTCCAAGTCCTCTCTAACTAAATCTTGGGGATCCTTGGATGTGTCTAGCATACAGGAGCTCAAGAGGTGAAAAGCCCAATAACTCCTGTGGGACTTTCCGGTAAGCAAACAGTAAATGGCGTAGGAATTTGGCACATGTCCCATCTGTGCTGCTGTGTGAATGTGTGAAGCATAGTTTTTAAACTTGCATTAAATGTCTCAACTAAGCCATTTGTTTGTGGATGGTTAAAGGTTGTATGCAATGGCTCTACCTCACACCAGTTCCACAGCTCAGTCATCAGATTAGATATAAAATCTGTTCCCTGATCTGACAAAATCTCCCTGGGAATCCAATTCAGCTGAAAAACCCTAGCAGCTCAGCTGTTGCATTCTCTTCCTCTGTGGAGGACATGGCTAACTACAACTTTCAGATATCGAGTGGCATAATCCACTACAACCAGAATGTACTTCTTTTTTGTTAAGCTAGGCATAGCCAGTGAGCTCACAATGTCCACGGTGACCAGATAAAATGGGTCCTTTATAACAGGGAGTGAAATCAGGGGAGCCTTTGCTCAATGTCCTTTCAAACACCATGAAGTCTTGCTATATTAGGACTTATTGCAGTTAGCCACTGCACTTGAACTGCCCCGGAGAGGAAAGAGTTAACTCCAGAGAATCTGGAGTTCTAAAGCACGAGGGCGCTATACCAAAGCTCTATCTGGGCAGTTTCAAATGAAACTGTCAGATTCTTTACTCCGCTTCACTGAACAGTCGCTCCGGAGATCAGCTCCTTCAGCTCGGTTCATTTCTCGGTTCAAGCGAGTATTTTCGGTTCATTTGAACCGGCCAAAAGTAATTATTTTACCGCATTTCGGTTAAAGCTCTATCTGGTAAACCGTAAGTACAAAATGTAAAGTCTGTGTGGAAATTTAGTTATCGGTTCGGTTTTGAACCGATCGGTTTGCTTATTTTAACGTTTTAAAGTTTTTGGGCTTTTAGAGAGCGGTACCCGGTTCTTATTGGTTCTAAAAAAACCTTGATTTTAAATAGGGTTTTTTCAAATACCCGTGAAACGGTTAGGAACCGATAAGGGTGTCTTGCCTGGCACGGCCATAAAAAGGGCAAGTTTTTGGTTAGGCTGGCATTATGTCTGAGAAACCCAAAAGAAAAACTGGGTTTGATTGTTTAACACTGTGATGCTGTGGGGAAGTTTTTGCTAAGGCTGACCCACACACACACTTGTGTTTATTGTCTGGGGCTGACCACCTCCTGTCAGACTGCCAGGTGTTTAAAATTTCTCTGCAGCCACCCTGAAAAGAGATAGGGCCGGCTCAGGGAACTATTGGCCAAAAGTCTGCTGACCCGGATGGCCAGCCCGGTCCAGTACCCACTGGACCAGAGGGAGTGCCCTCTGACCAGGGCTAGACTTCCTCGGGCAAAAGGATGGTTCAGAGGAACCAGTTTAAAAAAAAAAAAAATGAATATGACAGAGAAATCAGTAGGTTTGGAGTCCAAGATTGTCTCTCCAACTGCTGCAGAAGTAGTTAAGCCATACAGATTGTCCAGTCACTGTTTCTAGGTCCTGTCGAACCATCTACAGTTGGTAAAAGGTGGCTCGTTCAGTTCCAGTGGTTCAGGTTTATGATGTTGAGGAATTGTTATGAACCACAGGAGTGGGAGGAGGAAATTTGATCAATACATGTGTGGCTGGTAGGGTCTGGACGTGCCCACTTAAGCCGACATTTTCTCCAGACAGACTTTTAGAATCTCCTCCTTTCTGTCTGAGTCCTTTTCTCAGTTTATGTTTTACAAAAGCTTGTATAATCCCCAGCTTCCTTTAGAGGAGGCTATGGATGAGTAAAGGGAGCCTGATTATGTAGGAATGATGGGCTAGGAGGTTGTCTTTCCTTTGCATAAGTCATTTAGGAAGTAAACAACAAAGATTTTATAAGATTCTCTTTCTGTCCCTCCTGTAAGATAAAAAATGGACAGAAGGTGTATTTCGTCAGGCTCTGTTACAGACTTCCTCACTGAGCAGTGTAGTCATGTAGGTGTGGTACAAGCTGCAGCCTGTGTCAAGGCTAGTTCCCTGGCCTCACATCCTCCTGAATAGGATTCCAGGAGGATTGATGCCATGACAAGAAAACAGTATATGGCAGCTTCTGTGGGACTCAGACAGGCAAGTTGTATGGCTTATGTGCTAGATTTCGAAATCTAGGTGGGGACTTAGGATGCAGTTAGCCAAGCAGGCCCATGGCCAGCTGGCTAGCGGGTTGAAACAGGTGGCTGCTAATGGCACTGAAGCCTCTAAGTTCAAGTTCATACTGCTGTTGGTGTTAATCTTGTTTTCTCTAGGGTCATGACCACTTCTGTAGCTTTCAGAGGTTGGCATGGCTCAGATGCACTAATCTGTCCCAAGATACTCTGTCAAAGTCTATGGATTTGTTTCTTGTTGTGGGTAATTCTCTGTTTGAGGAACAAACAGAAAGCTATATGAAAAACAGGGATGATTACTCAAAAGTGCCCAGGTAGAGGCTCAGGCCTCCTCTGCTTTCAGCCAGAGGGTCTCTTCAGAGGCAGAGATAGACGGGGCACAAGTAAACCGTCCCCCTTCCCTTAGCCTAAGACTATTGCCAAGCAGGCACCCTGATGGGGTGCCCAGGGCCGATTCTCCTATACCAGTGGGCAGGTTGGTTTTTATTTCAGCCAGAATTGGGTGTCCCTAACTCGGACAAGTGGGTTCTGGAAGTAATAGGTCTGGTTCTCAGCTTTGAACAGTTTCCAAAGATGAGAGCCAGACAGGTCCACCTGCAAATCCTTCGGAATCCCTTGCTTTGGGAGCAGAGGTTTCTTCTCCTCTGAACTGCAAAGCAGTAGAAGGGTCCCTCCTTGCCACCGGGGCAAGGGGCTGTACTCATGATACTTTCTTACCCTATAGAAGGCAGGAGATTGGCGGCCATCTCAGATTTAAGGTACCTGAACAAGCATCTTTGAAAACAAAGTTAAAAATGTTAACTCTGGCTGAGGCCAGGGACTGGCTAGCTTTCCTGGACCTCAAGGATGCCTATTTTTCATGTTTTGATCAGGCCTTCTGGCGAAAGTACCTCAGGTTACCCTCAGGCCTCACCAGTTCAGGGCAATGCCCTTCGCCTTACCTCTGCGCCAAGGGTATTGAAATTCTAGCTGTGGTAGTGGCTTTTTAAGAAGGCAAGGGATTGCTTTGTTTCCTTTCCTGGATGACTGGCTCTTAGTGGGTCAGTCTCCAGAACAAGTAAAATCCCACTTGCAAGTCACCCAGCAGCTTCTCACCTTTCTGGGATTCCTGCTGAATTTACCAAAGTCAGTTCTCGAACCAGTTCAGGTACTAACTTTCATAGGGCAGAGTTGAACACAAAGTTAGCCAGGCATTTCTCCCTCTGAAAGGGTAGGCAGTCTCCTTGCCCTGGCATCTTCCATTACTCTGCGAGTCTCTTGACCAGCATAGCATTTGCTACAACTACTAGGGCACATGGCTGCTTCCACAGCTGTAGTGCAGGGAGCAAGATTCCAGATGAGGGACATTTAGTTCCATCTGAGGGCCTATTGGTCCCAAAGGAGGATTCCTTTCCAAATTGGTTCTAGTGACCCAATCCCTGATCCTGGCCTTACACTGGTGGCAGGATCAAAGCAATCTAAAACTAGGGGTCCTCCTCATTCCCTCACCACGGATGCTCCTGTGATAGGGTGAGAGCTGGCATAGGCGACCTGTCCACGAGGGAGGTGGTCTCCCTAGGAATCTCTGCTCCACATCAATTTTTGGAACTCAGAGCTGTCTTCTAGCTCTTAGGAGTTTTCAGCTTCTGTCCAGAACAAGGTAGTTCAAGTCAGGACAGACAACACCACAATAATGTGGTACATCAACAGGCAGGGGGGCACTCGGTCATCAGCCTTGTGCACCGAAGCAATGAAGTGGTGGTCTCTGACTTACTCCCTGAACACCTCCCTGATAGCAGTTCACCTCCCAGGGAAGGACAATGCCCTGGCAGATGCCCTCAGCAGGATTTTCAGGGCCATCACGATTGGGCTCTGAATCCTCAGGTGCTGGGTTCAGTCCTTGCCAGATGGGGCTCATTTTCAGATAGATCTTTTCGCAGCCCCAGATAACCACTAACTTTCTCTGTTTTGTTGAGGCCTCCAGTGCTGGGATCAGCCCCCCTGGACGCTTTTCACTTGGATTGGAAAGGGAAGTTTCTGTACACCTTTCCTCCTTTTTCCCTTTCTGTCAGGGTACTAGTAAAAATCAGATCTCAGCCCTGCAAAGCGATTCTGATTGTTCCAAACTGGGCCAGACAGCCCTGGTACCCATTGTCTCTGTCCTTGACAGTCCACCCTACCTGAGCTTGCCCAAAGTCCACGACTTACTGGCCTTTGCACAAGGGAGAGTGTGGTATCCGAACCTCAAATTCCTCCTTCTCAAGGCAGCTCTTGAGGAGTTAGAATTTGCTGATTTACACCTTTTTCAAGGTGTCGCGGATATTTTAAAGGCTTCAAGGAAGCTTTTTCACTGGGGCCACTTACAATTCTAAGTGGAACAGGTTTTCAGTCTGGTGCGCTGAGAAGCAGATTATACCACAGTCTGCTTATCTGCCCATTTTCTGGACTTTTTTGGTCCATTTTAAATTCCTTAGGTCTTGGGCCAGCTACCTTAAGGGTTCCTCTGGCAGCTGTCTCTGTTTTTTCTGCAAGCAGGGAAGCCTGCTTCCTTTTCTTCTCAACCTGTGTTTTCCAAGTTTTTAAGGGGTTGCTTCACACCAACCCTCCTTTTTCAGGAACCAGCTCCTGCATGGAGCCTGAATGTTTGCATTGCTCAGTTAATGCAAACCCCTTTGGACCTCTGTCCCCAGCAGAGCTCAAGCTTCTCACTTGGAAAATGTTTTTTTCTGGTGGTTTCACTTCTGCCAGACGCAAAAGTGAACTACAGGCCCTGGCAGTGGAAGAAGATTTTTCTCTCCCCACAGGGATAAGACAGTCCCTAGGACTAACACAGGGTTTGTCCCTAAGTGGTTTCAGGTTTCCACCTGAACCAACCCATCTCTCTCCCAGGATTTTTCACTGAGCATTCTTCCTCAGGTGAGAGGAGACTGCACAGCTTGGACATCAAAAGAGCCTTATGCTACTATTTGTAACACACCAAGGGTCACAGGTTCGAATCCCTCCAACTCTTCCTTACCTAGGGCGAGGTTGGCAAAGGGAACCTGCCACTAAGAGGACATTTGCAAGGTGGATTGTCTCTTGTATCCATTTTTGTTATCAAAGACCAGGTAGGAGAGCCCCCCTCAGGACTGAGGGCTCACTCCACCAGGTGTACAGCTGCATATCTAGCGGCTGCTAGAGATATTCCCATTCTGAAATCTGTCGAGCTGTTACTTGGAAGACAGTTCACACTTTACCAAGTATTATTCCCTGATTTCTGTCCAGGAGAGATGCTCGTTTTGGCACAGCTGTGCTTCAGAGCCTATTTCCTAAGTAGGTTCTGACCCTCCTCCATGGAGGTACTGCTGTGTAATCTGCAATAAGTCCCTAATATAGCAAGACTTCATGGTGTTTGAAGAAAAATTACTCACCCTTAGTAATTGCTTTTCTTCTCATGGAGTCTTGCTATTAGACCACCCCTCAACCTGCCCCTCTCAGAACTTCTACTGGGGTGGGGTGGCAAATTAGTGCAAGCACTGTGTCATGCCATTGTAGTTCTTCCCTTCACCCTCTTTTATTTAGGGTTAGGGAACTAGGGTTTTCTGTGTTGAGTGATTTGTTGGCCCCCTTCCTGGACTTGAGTCTTTGGGGGAAGGGGGGGGTCCTAATAGTGCTTGTCAGGGGGGAAAACTAATAATTCCATTATTCATTCTTATTATTGTTATTGTTGTTCCTATTGTTGTTTATATTGTTGTTATTACTACTAGTAGGTAGCCATTTGGCTAGTGTAGAGCTTTCACACAGACTTGTTGTTTAGTGTTAGCTTCATAAAGATCTGACAGTTTCATTTGAAACTGCCCAGATAGAGCTTTGGTATAGCGCCCTCGCGCTTTTGAACTCCATATTCTCTGGAGTTAACTCTTTCCTCTCCGGGGCAGTTCAAGTGCAGTGGCTAACTGCAATAAGTCCTAATATAGCAAGACTCCATGAGAAGAAAAGCAATTACTAAGGTGAGTAATTTTTTCTTCTCACCCACTTGCTGACACACTGGGCATGAGTGAAACTACTCAGTCACATCTTTGTACAGCGTCAGTCAGTCTGTTTAACCCCTTGGTGTCAAGACAGAGGAATTCGGTATGCTAAATCCAAGAGGGCTGCTCGGTATTCCCGAGGAACCACAGTCTTCTTGCATGCGTTCCACTCCTCAGGTGCATTCTTAGGAACCCATTCTCTACATAAAGTATCTCTTTTCCAAAACATTTTCTGCTTCTCTCCTTGCAGAAAACACTACTGCTGCTGGCTGCCAACAGCCTAAGTGCAGCTAGAGATGGATCTGCTTGCTGAGCCTTGTGCAACTCCTCTCAAGAAACTCATGCAGCCTCGTCTTCCTTGCAGCTAGCTGCCGCTGCTATCAGTGAGGTCTCCTTCTACTGATTCCTGTGGCAGTGAACTGCTGCTCCCTGCAGAGCTCTCCAGCACAGTCTCTCCCTGTGCCTCAGCAGTAGAAGAGGGTTTTTCTCTGGCTGCTGTGACCCCTTGGGCTTAGCGGCCACACTATCTGGAACAGGCCTGTGGATATGAACAGGGTCAGATAGTGTCTCCCTCCCAGTCCTGACAAATGGGTCCCTGCAAATGAAAGGAGAAGCCATAGGAAATTATATGTGTGCCAACAGAAGTATAAATTTGTTGCAGCCAACCCCAGGATGCTATTCCATAAGAAGCCAAAGAAGGTGGTGGTGGTGATGGGGGCACGCAACAAAGGTCACTAAAACGTAATGAAATGTTCTGGATGAAAGAGTATTTATTTTCTCTGAATTCATGCAGGCTGAAAAATCACCCTCAAAGTTTCACCTATTCAGTTACAGGCTTCCTCAGGAGATTGCCTAAAGTACTAATGACAATATACATAATTGGTGACAATCAACTGACTGCAAACAGTTTATAATAATTAGCTAGTATATAAGATTTAAGAGAAAAATGGTCTGCACATTACTACCAGTTCTCTGTTACTTTAAATGCATTCCTTTGCTTATCAAACCAATATAACAAATGCCTAAAAACATGTTAATTCAATTTATTAACCAAAGGTTAATGTTTGCAATACTACTTGAAGTGAGGCACGCCCCTCCACCAGAATACTAAAGTGTGTGGCACATAATGTAAGAAGGACACAGTCATTTACTAAGTCTAGTCTGTTAAGGCACATACCTGACTGCTTAGGGTTACTTAAGCAATAATCCACAACAGAGTGTGAGTTATGGTGGGATTTACCCACACCTAGTGTGGTTCAGTCATAAGGCCACAGGCTGAGTGAGTAAACCACACCTGAAGTGGGTAAATCCCACCATAACCCTCACCCTGGAGTGGATTATTGCAATTCCTTCTCTTGATGCTAGGCACCTTTCCCATTATGTCTCCTTTTTGTCTAAATACTGGTTCGGCACCCTTCCTTCTTGTTAAAAAAAAAAAAAAAAAAAAAAACCTTTCCTCTCCTCTTTCTTCCTCCTACTCTCTTCGTAACAATACTTTCCATTCTCTTAATTTCCCTTCTAGAAAATCTACTGTTGGTCAATCTGCTTTTTCTTACTGCTTTCCTAAACTTTGGTCATCCCTTCCCCTTTCCACTCGTTCTGCTTCTTCTACTTCCTCCCTTATGTCTTTTCTTTTTGGCCCACTGGCACTGAGGGTTGAGGCGCTGGATGCCACACCTCACACCAGGCTGGTACCTGAGTTCGGGAGCGAGCTGGGGCACCAGGGGTCGATAGGGGAGGGTGACGATCGAGTGCCCGCTGGGCTGCTCTCCTCTCCCGGGTGGGGAGGGCTAGGATTTGTCCGGCTTTCCAGCGGCCCCTGGTGGAGATCGGAGGCACTGCAGAACACGGACAGCACAGATTGCAGAGCGGCTGACGAGGAGTGCTCCACGCAAGGGGGATGGAAGCTGGGGAGTTCACCAGAACAAGGAAAAACACGTCTCTGCATGGGTAGGCGATGGCACCTGACCTCCATACCCACCACCGGATCCATCTCTCCTGGCCTTCCAGCTCCTCCACCCAGGCCCTCACCTGCAGCCAGGGTCTGTCTTTAAGAGTGTCCAATGAAGAGGGGCAGCCCAACCCGGAGAGGTTAAGCCAGGGGTACTGGCTGCAGGAGGAGGGGGGGAAGAGGACCTCAGGCAGGCAGCAACAGGCAGAATGCCTGAGAGAGCTCCGCAGGCCGTGACTGGAGGGAAAAAGAAATGTTAAAAAAAAAAGTCTTCTTTCTGACATTTGTCATCCTACTTGCAACTGCCTTTGACTCTTTCTCTATTCCCGAGTCTTGCCATCTTCTTGCTGTTTCTGTTTTTTTCTTTCTGTATATATTTAAGAGTGTTTCTATATTTCTAATTTTGCCTTTACATTTTGATCCTACTTATACTACTTACTTGTATTTATCTTGTTATTATACTGTAAGCTGTCTCCCTCTCCCCTTTCCCCCAGGATTTATCTGGAAACAAGCCGTTTTCAGCTTGGTACGTATTTTGTTGTTAAGCTTTTAAATAAATAAATTAAAACAAATGAATAAATAAATATGTCACCCTTTATTTTTTGTAACAAAACAAGATAAAGAAAAATAGAGTTTTTTGCATTTTAAATAAAATAATTTTAGAATTTACTGTTGCACCATAAAAAAATAGTTCTGTGTTGCTAGGTAGAATATTGAGACACTCCCAGAACCCAGACAGTGATATGGTTAGATACTTTTTATTATTATTATATTTACTTTTGTAGTTAAGTAGTGAGAGCCCTATTGAACTGGCCGGGTATTCCTCAGGTAATTTCTGGAGTTGAACTGAACTGCAGCTGGGGGTTAGAGCTCCAAGCGCGGGTCAAGCAGCTTGTTATCCAGAGACAGAGTGCAAGTGAGATTTGGGAGGGGCAGCATCAGTAAAACTGAAAGTGTAGAGGGAGTGGTGGTATTCAGGAGAGAGCTATAAGACAGTGCTGAACACCAGGTATTGTGGCACAGAAGATGAAAATTACCTACAGTATCTACCCTAATTCTTGATCTTCCTGTATATCTTCACCATTCATCACTGGTGGGGTACTACGTCGGAGGTGCTAGGACCCTGTGGGAAGCTTTTTACCTTAAAAAGCTCTTCTCCTAGAGGCCGACACAATGTGTGGTGCTCGCGGGTTGGCCAGTAAATACAGGTAACTCACCTGTAACAGGAGTTCTAGGAGAGATATATGTTGTTCACCCACACTTATTGGCAGGTTCCTTGCCGCAAGGTCTTCAAGCTGGCTCCTCCCACCCACCCGGGTGGTAAAACTCTCGGCTCCACCCCATGACGGCAGATCAAGCCCACTGGAAGCCAGGTTGTGTATCGAAGCTGGGGAGGTCAGGTGGGTTGTGTGGATGAACAACATATACCACTCCTAGAACTCCTGTTACAGCTGAGTAACCTGTATTTCTAGGGATGTGGATATGTTGTTCAATCAACATTTATTGGTAGACTCCTAGCAGTTCTCCGGGAGGAGGGAGGCAAGGTGCGCACCCCCCTACTTAGGGAATAAGGACTCGAGAACGGAGTTCCCAAAACTAGCATCCCAGCATGACTCAAGGTCGATGTGGTAATGGGTAATGAAGGTGTGTTCTGACTTCCAGGTAGCAACCCTGCAGATTTCCTGGATAGGGACGTCCCTGGAAGCAGCCACCGAAGCAGCGGTATGGCGGGTAGAATGAGCTCTTATCCCTTTGGGAGGCTCCATGCCTGCCAACCTATAGCTGAGATCTATGCAGGAGGTGACCCACCTGCCTACTGCCCACTTGGCTGCAGGTCTGCCAGGTGTGGCTTCAGCGTAGGTGACAAACAGCTGGCGAAACTCTCCCCAAACTTCAGCCATCTGTTCCTTATAATAAGAGAGCGCTCTTCTAGGGTCCACAGTATGGAGCCTATATTCGGCCTCCGAGGTGTGATTGGGATAGAACACCGGCAGAGTCAACACCTGATTAAGGTGAAACTCCGACACCACCTTCGGAAGGAATTTCGGGTGGGGGCGCAGGACAACCTTGTCCCTGTAGAAGACCAGATAAGGAGACTCGATGGAAAGCTCCTATCCTTCTGACTGACGTAACAGCCACCAAGAAGGCAGTCTTCCATGACAGGTGAGAGGTGTCACATCTGTGCATCGGTTCAAATGGCTTGCCCATGAGCTTAGCCAATACCAGCAGTAGATCCCACGGAGGTGGAGGTTCTAGCACCGGAGGGGATATGTGATCAAGGCCTTTGAAAAAGCGCCCGACCACCTTCTCCTGTGCCACTGACTGCTTGCCGGCCCGTGCCTGGTAAGCAGAGATGGCTGCCAGGTGCACCTTGAGGGTCGTCGACCGAAGCCCTAGCTGAGAAAGGGACCACAGGTAGCCAAGAATGCTAGCCAATGAACAGGAGGAAGGGTCCAACCCCTGCCTTGACACCAAATGGAGAATCTCTTCCATTTGAGGCATAGCATTTTCTGGTCGACTCCTTACGGGATGCCTCAACAATGCTGAGGACCTCGTCGGAAAGACCCGAGGCCTGGAACTCTAGCCGCTCAGGAACCAGGCTGTCAAGTGCAGGGATTGAAGGTCCGGATGGAGCACCTTCCCCTTGTTGACTGAGATCAGGTCTGGGTGGGCTGGAAGCCACCTCGGGAGCCTGGAGCTGAGGCTGAGGAGATCTGGATACCAGAACTGGCGGGGCCAGTCTGGGGCTACCAGAATCACCTGCGCCTGGTCCCTCTTCACCTTGAGAAGCACCTTGTGGATCAAGGGGAATGGAGGGAAGGCGCAGAAGAGGCCTGCAGTCCACGGCCTCGAGAAGGCATCCCCCTGCAGCGAGCCCTGCTGAGGGGGGCAGGCGTGAAACAGCCTCAGCTTCACATTCTCCCTGGAGATGAACACGTCCACCTGAGGGGTGCCCCAGTGGGAGAACAGATCTTGTACTACCTCCGGCAGGAGAGACCACTCGTGAGAAGCAGCGCCTATCTGGCTGAGGGCATCGGCCAGACTGTTGGAGGCTCCTGCCACATGGATGGCTAGGAGATCCGCCTCCAGGCTGATCACGAGAGACCAAGTGCAGAGAGCTACCTTGCACAGAGGCAAGGAGTGCATCCCGCCCTGTCGGTTCAGGTAGTACATGGTCGTGGTGTTGTCCATCTGGACCTGAACCACTTGACCCCGAACAAACGAAGTGAAGGCGGTGAGGGCTAGTTGGACCACTCGAAGCTCCAGCAGGTTGATGTGGCATCGAGACTCCAGAGGGGACCAGAGGCCGTGGGCTCTGAGCTCCCCCAGAGGGGCACCCCAACCCATCAGAGAGGTGTCAGTCATCAGAGTGACCGTCAGCTCGGGGCAGACAAACGGAATACCCTCCTGCAGATGAGCTGGAACGAGCCACCACTGGAGGCCATTCCACATCTCCTGTGTCACTGTCACCGGCTGGTCCAGAGGACCAGAGTGCTGTGACCATTGGTGGGCCAGCCCCCACTGCACAGAACGCATATGCCAGCGGGCCCAACAGACCACGCTGGTGCAGGCCGCCATGAGGCCCAGGAGGTGCAGGAAGTCCCGGGCAGGGCGCAATTGCCCAACCAGAAATGACTGGGCAAAGGAGGAAAGGACCTCGGCCCTGTCCACCGGGAGCCGTGCTCTGGCTCAAAGACAGTCGAGCTCTGCCCCAATGAACTGAATCACCTGCGATGGCATGAGTTCTGACTTGGCCTCGTTGATGAGGAGGCCAACCTGAGAGCAGACCTGGAGGGCCAGATCCCTGGACCACTCCACCTCCAACCTGGAGGGGGCTGCAATCAGCCAGTCGTCCAGGTAAAGGTACACCCGGACCCTTCGGCGCCACAGGAATGCTATCACCATTGCCATGCATTTGGTGAAGACCCTGGGAGCTGGAGAGAGGCCGAAGGGCATGGCCCGGAACTCGCAAAGGGACCCCTCTGCTCTGAAGTGGAGGAATCGCTGGTGAGACAGATGGATTGGGACATGAAAGAACACGTCCTGAAGGTCCAGAGAACAGAACCACACACCTCATTCCAAGGATAGAATGATCTGAGCCAGAGTGACCATCCTGAAGGTGTGAGACCTTAGGAACTTGTTCAGGTCGTGTAGATCGAGAATGGGGCACCAGCCCCCCAGTCCATTTTGGGACCAGGAAGTACCTGGACACAAACCCTGGGTCTGGGGGGGGGTCCGCCACCTCCCTGATCACCTCCTTCTGGAGGAGCAAGGCAATGTCAGCTCGATGAGCCGACAGAGAGGCTGCAAAGCCCGTAGCCCCCCCATGGGGTGACGGCTCGATAGGAGGGAAACTGCTCGAATACCAGAGGCAGACCCCTGCCTACCACTTCCAACATCCAACGGTCCATGGTGATAGCAGACTAGGCGTAAAGGAAGTTTCGGAGCCGTCCCCCCATGGGGGGAATTGGGAGGAGTGACGAGGTTGGGGGCGACACCCCTCAACCCGTCACTGGGCAGGCCTGGAGGAAGGGCCGGCCAAGGAGCCACCTGGGCCTTTTCTTCCAGGCTTCCTGCTGGAGGAAGCTGCAGGCTTGGCTTTGGGGTGCCAAGCATGAGCCTGCTGGCCTTGATGCTGGTGTTGCTGGGCCGGACATGCCGCAGGGGCTGAAGGACGAAAGGGCTTATGCTGCTGCTGGTGGCCTTTGTCCTTCTGGGCAGATGTGACTGAGTCCAAGGTGGCGTTGGACTTCTTGATCCATTGGAGATGACCCTCCACCCCGGGCCCGAACAAGTTGGTACCCAGGAAGGGGATGACTGCCAGTTTGTGCTGAGTATCAGCCATAAAGGTGGAGATCCGTAGCCAAGCTCTGCAGCACATGGCCACTGCGGCTGCTACTGACCAGGCACACAAATCAGCAATGTCCAACGAAGTTTGGAGCTGCTATTTAGCTATAGCTCTTCTCTGATGCCGCACCTGCTTGACAGTCATCTGAAGGTCAGCTGGGAGATGAGGAATCACATCATCCAGGGAGCCCAAAAGGGCATATGAAAAGTGGGCCATCAGAATGGCCGAGCTAGCCTGACAAAGGCCTAGGGAGGAAGCATTGTATACCTTCTGCCCTGAGTAGTCCAATTTCTTGGACTCCTTATCGGACAGTTTGTCCACATCCCGAGCATTCCCAGAACACTGGAAAACGTTATCAGTCACTAACCCCTCCGCAGAGGGGTGCTCCGAGAAACCGGAGAGTGAACCGGTAGGGATCGCATACTTTCGAGCCATCCTGGCCGAAGGTGCGGGACAAGATACCGGCCGCTGCCACAGCTCCAGAGCCAGGCCAACAATGGCTTCGGCCACTGGAAAGGCCTCCATAGGGGAATCCCCTCGGTCCAGTATCTCCGTGAGGGGATACTTGGCCCGTTTTGAAACGGGTTCGAGCTTCATCCCAGTGGACTCTGAGATGAGTCGAAGCATTCCTAAAAACGAGGATGGGCTCTCGTCCACCGACTGACTCCCTGCAGACTCCAGGTCAAGCAGCCTGGAGAACGAGGAGGAGTCATCGTCAGACTCCAAGGAGTCTGCGAACAGCTGCCGAGCGCCTGAGCCACCCTCCACGTGCCAAGGTCAATTGGGAGTGAGGGTGACCAACAACCTATGGGGCAAGCCCTGACCCGACCGAGAATCCTTGGTCGGTGCCCCAGTCCTCGGTTGTGGAGGTGGGGGTTCCACCACAATGGGTGGAGCAGCTGGTTTCGGCCGAACAACCGGTGCCGGTTTCGGCTTCTCGACTACAAGGGGTTGTTTTGGCCGCTCAGGTGACAGCCACTTAATGGCCTGAGAAGGCGATGGAGTCGGCTTATTCCCGGACAATAAGAGCTGCTGCCACATTAAATCCTTGTAGCGCCGATGCAACTTGTGCTGGAGCCTATCCTCTGAAGAGGATGACCGGCGCCGCTGCTTTCCATGGTGCCGAGACCGAGACCGCCGACGTCGTCGGGACCGGCTGGACCTGGAAGAGGTCCGAGACTGAGACCTTCGGGTATTCTGAGGTGGGTCAGAGAGGGGACGGGGGAAACTCGCTCCTCCCTCGGTTCAGGGACTTTAACCGGGGACTCCAGCACAGGAGACATAGGCAAGTCCTCGGTTTCCAATGGGGGAACCGCTGAAGTAGGGCTGTTGGCATCACCAGTTGACAAACCGTCCGACTGGTCGAGAAAAATCTCGACTGCGTCGATGGGTTTCTCGGCTGGCTGACCTGATGGGGACACAGTGAAGCCAGCTGTCTTAGCTGCAACCTCGACCAAAGTCGACCATGCAGTGAAGGGGATCTCTCCCGCTCCCACGAACGTCGATGGTGGGACTTACCTTTTGAGTCCTTCTTCTTGGACCAACTGGAATGTCCCGATGGTCCTTCTCCCTTGGTAGAGAGCGACTGACAAAGCTCCTTAAAAGAAGCTGTATATGAAGAGCCCAAGGAGAGCGGGATAAATGCTGCGACCGAGGAGGAAGAAAACACGGCCTGGGCCGCCTCCTCCTAGAGGGCGATCATCTGCTCCAACTGTTCTGCGGAGCCCACCACTGCGGACACCGTCCAACGGGCCTCCTTTAACTTGACCGGCGGATACCGTTTTTCAGGGCACCCCAGAAGAAGTCAAGCAGCGCGGTCCTCCAAGACCGAAGCTGAAAAGGATGCGCACAAATCGCAAGCCTGCAAATCGTGTCCGAGACCTAGGCAGTAGACACACGTGGAGTGCGGGTCGGTCCAGGACATCTTCTGCCCACAGCGGCACCAACGAAATTCAGGAGTTGATTTTTCCATCGCAGCCACGAGGAAAAAAGAAGACCGAAGTCTTGTAAATTTGAGAATTAGTTTTGGGTAAACCAAAGAGTGTGGATCCAGGCCTAAAACGCAGAGCGCTAAGGAGGGAACCCGAGCTTCCAAGTGGTAAGGAAGGTCTGGCATCATGGGGCGGAGCTGAGAGTTTTACCACCCGGGTGGGTGGGAGGAGCCAGCTTGAAGACCTTCCAGCCAGATTTAAAGTGGCAAGGAACCTGCGAATAAGTGTGGATTGAACAACATATCCAGATCCCTAGAACCGTCGTTGTCCCCTCCATTACATCAGTTCTGCTCTCCGGAGAGGAAACGTGCATAGAGAAAAAGAAGGGTGGGGCAAGACAGCCCAAGGGGCAGCAAAAGGAAAGGATAAAAACTGAAAAAGGAATAAGCTGACCAGGTAAGAAAAGAGGATGGAACCTAGTTTGTTTTGGGAGGAAGGTCCCAACCTCTGGGCAGGCTAAGGTGGTGAGAAGAAGATAAAGATGAAGATGAAGAAGAAAGAAGAGAAGGAGAAGGAGATGAGGTGGGAAGATTTGACTGCATGCCCCCATGTTCCAGAAGTCCCTGTGGACCAAAAGGAGACTAAAACTCCGCTGTCTACATCCTCTTGTTAAGGTGGAAAAGACCCCCCCCCAATTTTTTGGAAGAGTCTGAGACAAGGTGATAGTCCAGAGAACAGAACTTTTCCAAGAGGAACAGGGAAATCTAAACTCCCACCACCAAGAGGGTGCCAACAGGAGAAATGCTTGACAGGTCAAGATAACCCCCAGGTCCACTAGGGGAGAAACATTTGGTAATGGATGCTCCTTCTCCCTCTTCTCCTTAGCTGGAAGATGGAAGAGAACTCGTCTTCCAGTTGGAGTTCACCTCGGCACCCAAGGGGAAAGCCCTGGGATGTAAGACGGTAAGAAAAAATTACTCACCTTAGTAATGTTGTTTCTTCTAATGGAGTCTTGCTATATTATAGACATTAGCAGTTTGTTCCAGCTCTAGAACTGCCCCGGGGTGAAATGGTTAAAACCATTCCAAAATAAGAATTTTGGCACGAGAGCAGCTCTATCTGTGTCATTTCAAACTTGAACTGTCAGAACTTTACGAGCCAAACTCACTAAGGTCTGTGTGAAGCTGTAACCTCACACTAGCCAAATGGCTACCTAAATAATAACAACCATTGATGGTCCCAACACCCAAGACTCAAGTCAGGGGACCAGAAATACTAACACCATTCTAATAATATGAAAATGGAACATAAGAATAATAAAAACACACACAGCATTACACATACACCCCAAAGTCCCAAAGGGGACAAAATGCTAACAGGACATAAGTAGTGCCCACACTAAGTTGCCCGCACCCACCAAGTAGAGATTCTGAGAGGGGCAGGTTGGGGAGGTCTATAATATAGCAAGACTCCATTAGAAGAAACAACATTACTAAGGTGAGTAATTTTTCTTCAAACAACATGAAGTCTTGCTATATTATGAACATTACAGAATACACAGCAGTACCTCCATGGAGGAGGGCAGAACCTACTTAGGAATAGGCTCTGAAGAACAGCTGTGCCAAACCAGCATCTCTCCTGGCCTGGACATCCAGGGAGTAATGCTTGTAAAAAGTGTGTACCGCTTTCCAAGTAGCAGCCTGGCAAATCTCTAATAAAGGGATATCTCTGGCAGCAGCTAGAGACGCAGCTGTACCCCTGGTAGAATGAGCCCTCAAACCGGGGGGCTCTGCCCACTTTCTGATAATAAAATTGGATACAAGAGACAATCCACCTGGCTATTGATCTCTTAGTGGCAGGTTTGCCTTTCCCAACTTCACCATAGGTAAGGAAAAGTTGGAGGATTCAACCTGTGACCTTTGGTACGCCTATATAATAACTAAGAGCTCTCTTAACATCCAGGCTGTGCAACCTCCTCTCACCGAAGAGGAGTGATCAGTGAAAAATACTGGAAGGAGATAGATTGATTAAGATGGAAATCTGAAACCACCTTAGGCAAAAACTTCCTATTAGTCCTAAGGACTACCTTATCCTGTGGAAAGAAATAAAGTCAGTCTCCACTAACAAGGCTTCCAATTCACTTATGCGTCTGGCAGAAGTGATAGCCACTAGAAAAACAGTTTTCCAAGTTAGGTACTTAAGCTCTGCAGAAGACAGAGGTTCAAAGGGGTTGCATTAACTGGGCAATGCAAACATTAAGGTCCCAAGCAGGGCCGATTCCGAAAGGGAGGATTAGTATGGAGTAATCCCTTAAAAACTTGGAAAACACGGATGAGAGGAAAGAGGGATGACTTTCCTGCTGACACAAAAGCAGACACAGCTGCCAAATGAACTCTCAGGGTAGCTGGTCTGAGACCCAAGGAATTAAGATGTACCATGTAATCTAACAAAATGGGCAATTCAGCAGATTCTGGGAAATATTTTTCCCACACACCAAATGGAAAACCTTTTCCATTTAGAACTATAAGTAGTCCTAGTGGAAGGCTTTCTGGAAGCCTTTAGGATCTCAAGAACACCCTGAGAGAGTGTAAATCAGCAAACTCTAACTCCTCAAGAGCCAGGCCTTGAGGTTGAGGATTGAGGTCCGATACCAAACCCTTCCCTGGGCACAGTCAACAGATTGTGATACCTGGGGAGGCACAGGGAAGATGGACTGTCAGCGACAGAAGGAGTGGGTACCAGGGCTGCCTGGCCCAATCCAGGGCAATCAGAATCACCTGCAAGGCTGAGATCTGATTTTGACTAGTACTTTGAATAGGAGAGAAGGGGAAAGCATAGAGAACTTCCCTCCCAATTTTGAAGAAAGGGCATCCAGGGAACTGGGCCCAGCACTGGAGGCCTGCAACAGAACAGAGGAAGTTTGTGATTGTCTGGGGCTGCAAAAGATCTATCTGAGGATGCCCCACCTGGCAAAAACTATCCCCAGCACTTGAGGATCCAGGGACCATTTGTGATGGCCCTGGGAAATCCTCTGAGGGCATCTGCTAGGACATTGTCCTTCCCTGGAAGATGAACTGCTATGAGGGAAGTGTTCAGGAATAGGCCAGAGACCACAACTTCATTGCCTCGGTGCACAAGGCCGAAGACCGAGTGCCCCTGTTTGTTGATGATGACCACATTGTTGTGGTGTTGTCTGTTCTGACTTGTATCACCTTGTCGTGGACAGATGCAGAAAAAGCTTGAAGAGCTAAAAAGACAGCTCTGAGTTCCAGCAAATTGATGTGGAGCAGAGATTCCTGGGGGGACCAAACTCCCTGAGTGGAAAGGTCGCCCATGTGGGCTCCCCAACCCAGAAGGGAAGCATCTGTAGTGAGAGTCAAGTTGTGAGAAGGGGAAATGAAGGGGACCCCCGCTCTTAAATTGCTCTGATCCTGCCACCACTGGAGAGCTAGGATCAAGGTTCGAGTCACTGGGACCAACTTGGAAAGGGGGTTTCTTCTCTGAGACCAAAAGGTTCTCAAGTGAAACTGAATGTCTCTCATCTGAAATCTGGCTCCCTGCACAACAGCTGTGGATGCAGTCATGTGCCCCAGGAGCTGCAGAAAGTGTTGTGCTAGTCGAGAGACCTGCAGAGTGAAGGAAGAGGCCAGAGCCACTAAATTCCTTACCCTTTCTGGGGGAAGAAAGGCTCTGGCTAGCTTTGTGTCCAATTCTGCCCCTATAAAGGTGAGTACCTGGACTGGTTCCAGAACCGACTTTTGTAGGTTTAGCAGAAAACCCAGGGAGGTGAGAAGCTGCTGGGTGACCTGGGTGAGATTTTACCTGTTCTGGGACTGGCCTCACAATGAGCCAGTCGTCTAGATAGGGAAAACAGCAATCCTCTGCCTCCTTAAGGGCCACTGCCACTGCTAGACACTTTGTGAATACCCTTGGAGCAGAGGTAAGGCTGAAGGGCATTGCTCTGAACTGGTAATGACCTGAGGGCAGTTCGAATCTGAGGTACTTTCGATGGGATCTTCTGATTAGGACATGGAAATAGGCATCCTTGAGGTCCAGGGAGGCTAGCCAGTCCCCTGGCCTCAGGGAAGGTAAAATCATTGCCAGAGTTACCATTTTGAACTTTGGTTTCAAAAGATGCTTGTTCAGATATCTGAGATCTAAGATGGGCCGCCATTCTCCTGTCTTTTTTGGGGTAAGGAAGTATCTGGAATACAGACCCCTGCCCTGATGCAGGGGAGGAACCCTTTCTACTGCTCTGAGAGCTAACAGGATGAGACCTCTGTTTCCAGAGCGAGGGTCTCTGAAGCACTTGCAGGTAGAAAAATCTGCTTCTCAACTTGGGAAACTTTTTGAAGCTGAGAACCAGACCCTGGCTTACTACTTCCAGAACCCACTTGTCTGAGGTTAAAGAAGCCCAATTCTGACTGAAGTAAGCCAGCCTGCCCCCCACTGGTACAGGAGAATCGGCCCTGGGCACCCCATCAGGGTGCCTGTTTCGCAGGAGCTTTAGGCTGGGGGGTGGGAGCAGATCTGCCCACCCCTCGTCTGCCCCTGCCTCTGAAGAAGCCCCTCTGAGCATAGGCAGAGGGGCCTGGAGTCTGGTAGAAAGGCCTGTGAAAAGGCCTACCCCTACCCTGGGGGCATGCCTTTGAGGAGTGGCTTGCCGCTCCTTAGCCGGGCACCTTGTAAGTAGTCCTATATTCATCCATCTTCTTCATGTAATTCTCTGTCTGCTCTCCAAACAGAGAATTTCCCACCACAGGAAAATCCATAGCCTTAGTCTGGGTATCCTGTGACAAACTAGTACACCTGAGCCAGGCCAACCTATGAAAAGCTACAGATGTGGCCATGACCCTAGAGGAAACATCATTAACATCCACAGCAGCATGAAACTGAACCTTAGAGGCTTCAATGCCATCAGCAGCCACCTGTTCTAGTTCACTAGCCAGCTGGCCATGGGTCTGCTTGGCCAATTGCATAACAGTATCCCATCTAGATTTATGATACCTAGCTACATAAGCCATATAATTTGCTTGCCTGAGTCCCAGAGAGGCTGCCATATACTGTTTTTGCCATGGCATCAATCTTCCTGGAATCCTTGTCAGGAGGATGTGAAGCCAAGGGAATATTAGCTTTATCACAGGCAGCAGCCTGAACTACCCCAACATGACTGCATTGCTGAGAAAGGAATTCTGTATCAGGGCTTGACAATGTATACCTTCTGTCCATCTTTTTTATCTACAGGAGGCACAGAATTAGGAGCTTTTAAAATTTTAATTGTTTGTTTCCTAAAAGACTTATGTAAAGGAATAGACAATCTCCTAGACTCTGGAATATCCATCATTCTACAAAATCAGGCTCCTCTTGCTCATCCACAGCCTCTTCTAAAGGAAGCTGGAGGGTTTCAGAAACTTTTTATAAAACATAAAATGAGATGGGACTCAGACAGCATGGGGAGATTCTAAAGGTCTGTCTGGGGAGATGTCCGGTTCAATGGGCACACCAGACCTTCCCAGCCACATTCATACTGTTCATAATCCTCCTCCTCCTCTGGTTCATAAAATTCCTCAATATCATAATCCTGAACCACTGGGACCGGACGAGCGACCTTTTACCAGATAGTGGTGGTCGGACAGACCCTGAGACAGTGACTGGACAATTTGTATGGCTTTTGCTATCTCTGCAGCAGTTGGAGAAGGAATTTTGGACTCAGACCTGATGATTTTCTTGTTTTCTTTACTGGAATTGGTTCCTCAGAACCAGCTTTTCTTTGCCGAGGAAGTCTTGCCCTGGTCAGAGGGCACTCCCTCTGGTTCGGTTGGCACGAACCGAGCTGGCCATCGGGTCAGTGGACTTTTGGCCTCTTCGTTCCCTGAGCCTGCCCAATCTTTTTTCCAGGGTGGCTGCAGGAAATTCTTACATACCTGGCAGTCTGACTGGAGGTGGTCAAACCCAGACAATAAACACATGTGGTGTGTGGGTCAGCCTTGGCAAAGACTTCCCCACAAACATCACAGTGTTGAAACCCAGTGGGCCCGATTTTTCTTTTGGGTTTCTCAGACATAATGCCAGCCTAACCAAAAACTTGCCCTTTTAACGACAGTGCCAGGCAAGACACCCTTATCGGTTCCTAACCGTGTCACGGGTATTGGAAAAAAACGTAATAAATCCGTTTTTTTTAGAACCGATAAGAGCCGGGAACTGCACTCTAAAATAGTAACTTTTAGTTTTAAATTAGTTTTAAACCCACTGATTGGTTCAAAACCGAACCGATAACTTACAAGTTCCACACAGACAAAACCTTCATTTACTTACGGTTACAACAGATAGAGCTTGAACCGAACGGTTTTGCAGTTAAAATAAAACTATTCTCGGTTAAATCCAACCGAGAAAACACTTTTTAAACCGAGAAATGAACCGAGCAGAAGGAGAAATCTCCGGAGCGACTGTTCACTGAGGCGGAGTAAAGAATCTGACAGTTCAAGTTTGAAATGACACAGATAGAGCTGCTCTCGAGCCAAAATTCTATTTTGGAATGGTTTTAACCATTTCACTCCGGGGCAGTTCTAGAGCTGGATCAAACTGCTAATGTCTATAATATAGCAAGACTTCATGTTGTTTGAAAACCCTATATTTAGCACTACCGGGGAGGTGAAGTTAGTAGGAAAAGAAGACCTCAAGGAGGTCCCTGACTCTTGAAGTCTGAAGGGACATTGAGCAAACAAGGGACCCAGAAGAGGGTCTCTTGCAATCAGAGAAAGAAGAAAAACAAAACAGAGAGGGTCCACTGTGCCCTAATCTCAACAGAGAGGTTCAGACAAAGGCAGGACTAACAAGGATAGACTGAGGCAAGACTCCCAGCCAGGAGGCCTGAAGATCTCCCCTACCGAGAAGAGGGGCCTGGGGAGCCAAGGAAAAAAGAGGGCAAGAGCTCCTGCTTGTTCTCCCCCTCTAAAGTGGCCCCTGGTGCTTCAAAGAGGTAGCAGTGAGCCCAGAGGTATCAGTGGGACTTCACCCACAATTGGCCTCAATTGGGGGAGGGGAGGAAGCAAGCGCTGCCCAGAAGCTGAGGCCCAAGAAGGGAAAGTGGGCAGGAGGCAGTGATGAACAGTGAAGATATACAGGAAGATCAAGAATTACGGTAGGTACGTAGTTTTCATATCTTACCTGTATCAATCTTCACCATTCATCACTGGTGGGTGAGTACCAAGCCTACAAAGTAGACTGGTACCTCCCTGAAGGCTGGACAGCCTTCAGCCCCTCATGGGGGACTCACGAAGGAAGAGGGTCCATCATGGTTCTGGCCAGATCTGCTACTGGTTAGAGTCAGGACTGGGCTCCTAACCTGCAGGAGAGGGAGGGCGCCCCAATATTTCCTGTCTGACTCTTCTGGAGAAAAAACAGGCCACCCACAATGGTGAGGCAGTCACCCTACGCTGGGTCAACGGTGGCAACCAGGAGAGGTGAAGCCATGCCGTCCACCTAATGCAGACCGTGGATCCCACAATCTTGGATGCTACTGCGCTGGCGTCATAAGATGCCCACACCTGGTGTCTCGCTAGCTTCAGTCCTCTTGTGGAAATGGCAATGGCTCACCTGGTTGCCTTGCAATCAGGCAAGGCTGCTAGGATTTCCCCCAACATGGTCCACAGACACCTCTCACAGGCCATCATGTGTGCCTGATGAGCAGCAATGGACAAAAGATGCACTGAAGTGAAAACTCACGTGCCCCAGCGGTTGAACTCTGCAGAATCCCCATCTGTGGGACGGTCCCTTGTCAGGCACCAATGCCCAGAAGCAGTGTCCCGCCACTCCAAGGGAAGCAGAAGCGGGAGACTGCCAGATGTTGTGCAATCCCTCCATAAAAGGCCAAGGCCATGGAGAGCCCACTAAGGATTCCTGGCTGTACTCCCCAAGAAACACCATAGTAGCACGCGGAGGATTGCATTGAGACACTGGGGTAAGATTAAACTCTTCTATCATTGTCAACAGGAGCCGCTGATACTCTGAAAAGTCAGCAATTGAAGACTGGTACAAGGAGCAGTCCTCCTTCTCGAAGGAGGAATCAGACGAAGTGGAAGGGTTCTGTATAGGAAGGAACAGTGCTGGAAGAGTAAATTTGAACATCATCTCATCCATGGCCCTGTAAAACTTGGGGAAAGCACTCGCCACAGCCCTATACTGCTCCCAGAAAGACCTGGGAGAAAAGGAGGCAGAGAGGAAGAAGGATTGGCAGAATGGTCTTGGGAGACTGGGCTTCCTCTGCCAGGGCTATGGGAACAAGCAAGGGGACCCCTCTGAAGCAAGAGGGATACAATGTCCAGACCCCACCTGCTGTTCAAACCTCCTCGAGTCAGTAGGGAGAAGCCCACAGGGAGAAGACCCCTGGTGGGGAGACCGGAGCCATGCAAACCCAATAGAGTGGGCCCTGTCCCCACCTGTTGCAGTACTCCGTCCCCAAGAGGAGGAAGAAGTACCCGGTCCAGCACTCAAGACTCCGGCCCTGAGTGACTGAGGTCACCTGAGCAGAGTGGAAGACAGACCGGGTCCCTGATCCCCCCCCCCGAGAGGACCGAGACCTGCCCCTCGAGCGAGGTCCTACTATGGCAACCATCCTCAAGGGAGGGGGGAAGAGAAAAAATGGCATCAGGGTAGGCCTCTGACTCCCCCTCCAACTTCGTGCTGGCACCAAAAAGCGACTTGTCACCAAAATCGGACTCTTCTACGGAAACATCTCTGTTTTATATCTGTTTAACACATGCCTGTAACCATATTTATTGTAATGAAATTCATGTCTGAATTGTTTGCTCTATGTTCATGATGTGGAACCTTTGTAAAAGAGTTATTACTCAAAGGTTGATTCCGAATATTCAAACAAATAAATACTGAAACTTACTGGTTATATTATGCTTGAATACTGAAGAATGCTCTTCTGTGTATAAATGCAGTTGGGCACTGCCGTGAAGTTCTGCTGAATTTAAACCTACCCCCACGGCCCTACAACAGTGATGCCATGGGTCATTACACCCACCTGACATGTGATGCACTGAAATCAGTGCAACCAGATTGTTAGGCAGCCTTTCACGAACTCAGGATCTTGGCTGCAATGAATTTTGCACCTTTTTTTTTGCTTTCCTACAGTCTTACCATTTACCTCTACCTAATCCAGTCATTGAGCTTGACTATGAATTACAGCACAGACCATGTCTTGCTCTCCTTCCTCATCCCAGTCACTTCCTAACAAAACATCTGTGGGTAATCCAGAAGCAACCACAACTTCCCTCACACCTTCACCCCCCACTTTGGGAGCACTCTGTCCTTTGGAACTGTGACCTGGGGTAAGGACTAAATTTAACTGAGGCACCTTTCTCAGGCAGGATCTGATTTGGCCATACCAGCTCTGCTCGACGACTGTGACACTGGACCTTGTATCCCTCAATCCTTGTATCAATGTCTTGTTTATCCAGACTGGCCTCAGGTGCTTTTGAGTATTCCTGGGAATAGCACCTGAGACAATTTACCATGTGCTGCTCTTCTATGGAGGCACAGCTCTCACCCTCCTCAGTGAGTGCCTCAGGCTGAAAAATGGATTGATCGAAGGCTCTGAGGTATTGGGGAAAAGCACTGGTGGGCCATCCCGAACTACTCCCCGCAAAGGGCCCGCGGGACCCAGAATGCCTGGCAGAGGAGGAGGCAGAGAAGCAGGGCGGAGGGAGGAGAGTTATGTAATACCTGGCTAGGTCCTCTGCCAGGGACACGGGAATACTCAGGGAACCTCACCCAGAGGGAAGGCCTGACAAACTCATCCACCAGTGAATGCTCAACAGCTAAGAAACAGTCAAAGTGCTTCCCCCCAGGTGGGGACAGCAGAGCCAAGAGGGTCCCCGGGGCAGCCCCGATCCCCACCAATGACAGGAACAGATGGTTGTGGCAAGACCAGGGGCCCCAGGTTGGAGCTGTGACTTGGCCCCCTAGCTGTAAAGTGAAAGAGTTTGCTCCAGCAGGGTTCTAGTGCCTCTGGTACAGACACATAAATGGGAATAGGTGGTGAAAATGGACTCTTGGAAGACCAGGGTACATTCCTGGAAGATGAATGGGAGGGGGGGGACCTCTATGGAAGACAAGCATTTGTCAATGCCAAAGTTCGTCATTGGAATTGCTGTTGGTACGCAGTGATCGACAGGACTACGGTTCCCAGCAAAAAGAACAACTTATGCCACCAAGTTCACATTCCCATTGAAATACAGTGAAGTGCATACCTGTTTCCTCAATTCATGATCTGGCTTTGAAGAGTGAAGATGTGTCTGCGATTCAGAGAAGATAAGGGCACAGGAGCCCCACCATGGGTTGGGGGGGGGGTGTTACGGTTAGAAACCCTAAAGCCCCGGGCATTTGTTGGTATTTGCACTACAAATTTTCAACATGCACAGTCCACTCAGAATCTATGTGCTCAGCTGTTAACTGTGTGCAGAGAGGGTAGCTAACCTTCTTAACAAAACAAAATCCAAATCACAATCTGCACTCTACGCGAAATCATTACCCGGAGAGTTGTTGTGTTGCCACAAATTTCTTTTTATTGTGGTTGATATTTTGCTGCATTCAACATTTCATTCAAAGCTCGAGTCTTTTCCGCATTCCAGCATTTCAACATTACACCACAAGTTCTCTCGGTGTCTCCAAAACTGAACTGACGCTAGCGCTTCGACCAGGGTGTGGTCTTCCTTAGGGGGTGATTAATGTTCAGTTACACTTTCCTTAAATAGTCAACTCAATCATGAACATCTGGTAGCCCCCTGGTGTTCATTTAAACCCATAACATTTTTTTGGAATTTTAAGTGGCTCTGGAGGGATTTGAACATTTTACCCTTATGATTCATCTTCTGAACTTTTTAAGCTGTTTTTATTCTTTTCATCATTTAAATATCAAAAATAATTAACAAAAATGATAATAAAGTTAATATGCAACATAAAGCTCTATTTCTGGCTCTATTTTACTGGTAATTTTCTTTCTTTCATTTTAAATTTTGTACTTTTTTGCCAGTAACAATCAATGAGCTAAAATATATTTTTCACTAGTATTAGTGAGATCCAATCACTTTTTTATGGTCTCAATTTTTCTTTAGAGGACGTCTTGGAATTTTCCAATATCTTGTTCCTTCAAAAGCTATTATTTACCACATGTCTTTATTTTGGTTCAAGATACTTTCTCTATTTTTCAACATGGCTTTTTATGATCCCCACCTCATGAAAGTATTTGGGACCTCTGCTCATGAAGAGCGGCACTGTGATTTTGTTAATCTGTCCCGAACGTTGATTTCTCACAGCCACCACGCCATTCTGCACCAGACGTGTGAAAACACAGTTCGGGCAGGATGTGAAAAATTACAGCTGTACCATTCATAGGGAGGTGTGAAGAGATGGCAATGTTGAATACATAGAGTGAAAATATTAAAAATGTTAGAATGTACGAGCGTACGTGGAAATTGCACAACGCATGCTTGTGACAGTCATTTAGTGGAATAATTTCACCAAAATTTCAACATAGGCATTTTGTGACTTCTGCTCATGAACACTGTCACTGTAATTTTCTTAATCTGTCCCAAACATTGATTTCCCACTATGACCATGCCATTGTGTGCCAGATGTGCAAAAACAAATCTCGGGCAGGATATGAAAAATGACAGCTGTACTGTTCATAAGGAGGTGTGCAAAACTGACAATGTTGAAAATCTTGAGTGAAAATATTACAAATTCTCGACGTTACGAGTGTGCGTGGAAACTGCGCGATGCATGCTTGTAGCATAGTAATTTTATGGACTTCTGTCAACAAATTTTCAACATAGACATTTTGGGACCTCCGCTCATGAACAGTGTCACTGTGATTTTCTTAATCTGTCCCCGAACACTGATTTCCCACACTGACTGTGCTATTCTGCGCCCAAAGTGCAAAAACAAATTTTGGCCAGGATGTGAAAATAACAGCTGTACTGTTCATAAGGAGGTGTAAAAAAAATGCCAATGTTGAAAATCTGGAGTGCAAATATTACATATTCGCAACACTACAAGTGTGCGTGGAAACTGCACAATGCACGTTCGTAACACAGTCATGTTTTGGAATTTTGTTCACCAAATTTGCAACATAGGCTTTTTGGGAGCCCACCTCATGAACACTGACACTGTCGTTTCGTTAATCGGTCCCACAAGGTGATTCAGTGCAGTGACAGCAAAATCACCTTTCAGGACCGAATAACCAGATGACAGTCATTGAACTCATGAGGTAGCGTCCCAAGAACCCCATGTTGAAAATGTGGTGCCAAAATTCACACAAATGGCTGAGATATGCACCAAAGTTGAAAAAAAAAAAAAACATTTATGCCATACAGCTTGTTGGCATTTCTTCAGTTCACAGTCGACTTTGAAGAGTGCAGACATGTTCCAGTTCCATTGAAGATCGTTGCACTGGCTACGGAGGTAAGTACAGGTGAAGGGGGTGTGTGGGCATGTGGGTGCACAGAGGGTGGGTGCCGGCTGGGGGGGGGCACAGTAGACTGCGAGGGACCGTTTTCTGGTTTACAGGTTAAACCAAAAACCACACAAATCCAGCACAGGAAGGTTTTCTTTTTTAACAGGCACTTTGGCATGCTGGGGTGGCTTCAGTGTGCCACTGGAGTGCCTGTTTGGGGGGAAGCTGTAGCCGACGGGGACCGGGCACCCCATCGGCACATACCAAGTGTTGGAGGGGACAAGAGCCGAGGGGGATTGGGCACCGCCCTCAACACACAACAAAAAGGGGGGGCATTATGTCAACAGGGAGTGGGCTCCCCCATCAGCAAATGAACTGGGAGGGGGCATGCCGATGGGGGGATTGGGCACCCATCGGTTTGTTTATTTGAAACTGCGAGGGGGCATGCCAACAGCCAGGGCTCAGCGCGTTCACACTGCTGTAAGCTACAGCAGTGTGGACATGCAACCAGGAATTTAAGAATGCAACTACTGGTGCGGCTCTGTCCTTTGAAAAGTTGGTCAACTCCACCCCAACAGCTGAAAGGGAGTCATCGCCAGCCTGTCGATTGATTCGCCTGCCACTGACTTGCCCCTTAAAACGGAGCTCTCCATTGGGCACATCCCTGTATAGCACCTCTTATAGCAATGAGTTAGTCTGCGCCTGTACGCCACAACGAACTCAAAAAACAGAACAATGTCTAAAGTAAACAGAAAAAACATTCAATATAAAGACTGTTCTGCTTGATAGACAGTTCAAACAGGCATGATTCAGAATGATAGCCATCATGCCCCACAAAGAGCCTAACAAAAATATAACTAAAGAGGTAATTTCTACTAAAAGAACAACTGGGGCACATACTGAGTTTTTATAACTTATTTATTCTCTTACACTGGCCTCCAGTTTACTCCTTTGGGATCTCCAAAGAAGCCCAGGCTGACTGCTATGCTCCTGCCTGCTGTCTTTCTTACCCTCCAGGATACCTTGGTTGAAACTGTACTCCAAGAATTCTGCCATATCCCTGTTGGGGGCTCCCTACTACCATCGGGGCTTGCTTCCACAAGCCTAGAAGTAACAGTTAAAGGGGGTGAAGATGATGTGCTGTGAGGCCTTGGAGTGGATCTGGGGGGCCGTTACCTAGTCTGACAGACATCCACGTTTACATTTTCTGGGGGCTCACCCAACTCCTCAAACAGGCATAAGCATGCAGCTTTATTTGGGCTGGCAACCTGCGACATGTGATCATCCTAGCCACACGCCACCACCAGGAGCAGCTCTTCCAGCGGCACAGCACAATCCACTCTCCCCACAGCACAGCAGCCCCTCTGTAGCCTTCCCTGAGGGTGGGAACCTGATTTGCCAGTGTGCCAGAGTGGTCCCCCACTGCTCTGCTCTGCACCATGAAGCCAGCTGATTCAAATCCCCTTAAAAAAAATGTATTCTGACAGTCATGTAACACAAACTGATTACGTCATAGTGCTGCATCTCTTACTGCAAAGTATTACGTTTGATATGTCGTCTGTTTATTGGCAATAACACTTTACCGTACCAAATTAATAAACATATTACCTGGAAGAGAGGTCCAATATCCACATCAAAGCCTAGATCTGCAAAGCCCGTAGCAATAACTTTGGCTCCTCGGTCATGCCCATCCTGACCCATTTTAGCCACAAGGATACGAGGTCTACGCCCTTCATGCTCTACAAATCTCTGAACCCTAGAGACAGAAATGATATGATGGTAATTAAAAATATCATGAGACCGTCTCCAGTTTCTTGCTGAAGTAATACACATAAGAGTTCTCCAAATGTACAGTAGATAGAGCAAAAATAGGAGTGTAAGTGCAACCCCTGATTCTCAAGAGTCTATGAAGAGAAAAACGGAATCTGTATTTGAAGGTACACTACCAACCCGCAAATGCAGACTAAAGTAAACTACGAGCCTGAAAGTGTCTTAAACACAGATTTTAATTTTGTGTTCATGAACAAGTTTTTTTACAGTAAGCATTTTTACAATGGTAACACTAGAGTGCACTACTGGCATGGTTAAAACACTAGGAGTGCACTCCATATAACATGTCTGCCTGCATTTTGATGGTACCATGCCAAAAGGCACACTGTTTTTATTTGTTACATTTTCAACTCAAGCTATGCAACAGCTCAGAGTCTTTAAAATCACACAGCACTCTCCCATATTTACACATGATTTCACAATGCCTTACACAAGGTTTTCATGCTAATAAGTTTTTGTCTCAGTCAGTTGAGAGCAAAACATCTCAGACAGCTTCTCAGTTTTTAGACTGGAGACTTTTCTTGATTGCTATGGACATGGTAGTTAGATCACTTGTCAGCGTTGTACTGAACTGACAGTAATTTAAACAATATACCATGAGAGGGTGTGGGTGATGACAGGATTTTCCCATGCCTGGTATTGTGGTTTGCTCATGAGGCCGCAGGCCGAGTGAGGAAACACCACCAGGCATGGGTAAATCCATTATCCACACACTTCTCATGGTACTGTATATTGCAATTATACAATGATTTAACTTTAGTAAGAGAGAGAGTTTTTTAATGATTTTATTATGAGCAAAGCTCTAAAGCAGAGCTATTAAGTCTAATAGTTCGAGGAAAAACTGTTCTGAGATCAAACATTTCTTTCTATTTCAAGTGACATTTGTTGAGCTTCTCTTACAGTGCTGTGATGCTCCATGTTTCTCACCTCAGGATTGGTTGGTCCTGCTATGGGGTGTGGAACTGCTTGGAGGGCGTTGCTGGTAGGCGTAGCAGAGGTTAGCGGAGGATGGGCACTGGTTGCTGGAGGCTCCGAGGGAGATGTGGGATGGATGACTTCTCGCTCGTCTGGCGTCAGGTGCTCGGCAAGTGTGCTGTTTTGTATACACTGGATATTTGTAGACATTGTATTCCTGTCCGGAATATTTGGAAATATGAGTTCTAGTTGCTGTTTGTTTATAATATCAAACAAGCCGGTCATATTTTTTTTTGAATTTCCCGCGGTCGGTAAGTGAGCAAAGGTAATATGGCAGTCGGCGTGTTTGATGTTTTTTAGTTGCAGTGATATGCGGGCGGCGATCTTCCGAAAATTCCACCAGATCCTTTCTGGCGACATCCTTCTCCTTAGTATGGCAACCCATGGCTGAGGACAATTGTTTAATCACACTGAAAAATGTGGGGTCCTCAGGAGGAGACCTAGGAGTGTGCTTAACAGAATCCTTACTAATGGAGGAGGCTATGGACCTGTCTGAGGTGAAGACCCCCTCTTCCTCCTCATCCTTACCAGGAAGAATGAGGTCAATGTGATACTTCGCCTCAGTGTCGACCTCTTGTAAGTCCAGGTCTGACGCTGGAGGTGCTAACGACGGCTTGCGGGGAGCTTCCCACGGCCAACAAGGAAGCACTGGTAATATGGACCTATATGCGCCCAATTTATGAACAATCACTGAGGTAAACCTGGTGAGTAGTTTGTTCCTGTTGGTGTTTGAGGGTTGCGTCGGGGGAATTGATGATGCAAGGATCGATGACCCGCCTGATGGGCCCTGTGAACCCAAAGAGCCTGTTGCCCATGTAGAAGAGGGGTCGGGCCTTGATGGGAGGGCCGACGACAATGAGCCCGTTGTCGATGAAATAGGGGCCGATGACCTGGAGGTCAATGACTGGCTACCCTGCGAATCAGACAAATGCACTGTCGGTATGGGTCTGAAGGGCACAGAGACCTGGACAGTGACTTTATGCACTGGGTGCAGCCGCAGCCGACAAGGAACCCCCGGACGGAGGAGAGGCCATCAGGGAACAAGACCACTACCAGGGGAGTGATCCCAATCTAGGTCCTTTTTATGACTTTTCCCCAAGGACTTGTCTCGGGCCTTAGAAGCCTGGAAGCTCAAAGACCCTACCAGTGATTGACAGGCTGGATCCCTGCCTGGAAATGGCTACCTCTTGCTCCATTAGGACATTTTTTAAAGCCTTTTTTCGTTGCCTGAGGGTTGTTTGATTAAACTTCTGGCAGAGCTCACAGTCAGAGACTTCATGGTCTGGCCCAAGACAGCAGACACAGAGAGAATGTTCATCTATGGAGGCAATCTTCTTTCTGCAGCAGCAGCAACAGAAGGGAGAGATCGAAGTATTACTCTCAACATGTACAAAAAAAAATGAACCTCATAAAAAAAAAAAAAGATTCTAAAAGAAATAAGTAAAAAAAAAAAATAGGTGAAAATGGCATGAAACTGCATCAGAGCGGTCCCCCAAGTCCCATCACCCCAGCATCCACTGGTACTTTACCTCTGTTGCTGTTTCTGGAGGTGTTCAGCTGGCCAGGTGTGGTGCCTGCAAGGGACCGATTTCATTCTGCTGGTTACCACGATTTTCCTGGTTTCTCCCTTCCCAAGTGTGGCATGGAGCGTGCAATGGGGCTAATGGTCAAGCTGTGCACGCTTCCACATGCAGCATGCTGCGTGTCTGCTCTCTAACCACCCCCACTGTCTGTGGATAAATTGTGCCAGCCCCCAGCTGCCGCTAGGGGTCAGGCAAGCAGCAGACTCTGTCCCCACCCCTCCCCAGGTTGCTGGCATGGCAGGAGGTAAGGCAGTGATGCCATAGCCCTCCACATCACTGGGCTGGCTCTAGATTACTGTAGCTTTAACAAGCCACTATGCCATCAGTGTTTGGAGTTAATGGACAATCTATATATCAAAAAACAGATCTCAGTGAGGTCAAAAACAGAGACATACTAACCCTCAAGAAATTCACAGAGTACGCACAGGACCCTAAAATAATCTTGTAACTTCACCATGCTGCTAAACGGAGGCACAGAAGCATAGGGTTCCCAGGGCCCTGCACTTCCACATGCAGATGGATGTCTGCATCTATGGAGGCGTGGAAGTGCAGGGTCCTCCGGGCCCTACGTTTCTGCAGCCAGATGAATGTGTTCACGCAAGTCCCAAAGTGATCTGCGTGAATGAGGATATGATTCTAATATCTCAAAAAGAAGGAAATTCTTTGAAAAACTGCACTAATGTACAAGTTAGGGTTTAGATTAAAGCGACAAAAGTAGGGAAATGTGGTGTTAGGGTTAACTCCCCTCCCAAGCCGCAAAAGAAAAATACATTACAGTTTTGTCTGTACTTGGTATTGGCGAATCAGTGGTGGTGTCTTTCTTGGGGTTCTCAACCCTAATGCTCACGTCATTCTCATATAATCTTCCCTGCCTGAAGAAAATAGCACCTTTGGATTTCTTTTTCTGATATGCATTACTTTACATTTCTTAGTGTGTTTTTTTACTGTGCTTTCTGAGGTGTTGAAACTCAGGTGCCAGATCTTCTGATCAGCTCTCCAACCTACCCAGATCCTCCCTTAGTTCCCTTCTCCCTTCCTTCTTTTGTACCCTTGTGCAGATCTCTGATGCATCTGCTTAGAGGCAGGTCTTACCCTCAATACCTTCACCTATGTCATAGACGAATACACTGAAGAGGGACGTTACTACTACCGACCCCTGGGGTACTCTGCTTGTTACTTTCCTTACCTCTGAATACTCCCCAGCTGTCTCCCATTGTGTTCTACCACTTAACCAGCTCTTCACCCAATTTGCTGTTTTTTCTTCCAACCCAAGGTTCCTAATTTTTCTGACAAGCCTCCTCTAGGGGACTCAGGTAAAGGTCTTTCTGAAGTCTAGGTATACCATATCAACTGCCTGTCCCTTGTTTTCTGCTGTGGTTACCTATTTGAAGAATTCAACCAGATTCATCTGGCAAAACCTTCTCTTGAGAACCCACGCTGTCTGGGGTCTTGCCATTTGTTTTCTTCAATGAAGTCCACTAGGTCCTTCATCAGTAAAGACTTCATCATTTTCCACACTACTGACATGAGGCTGATCAGCCTACAGTTCCAGGCTAATCACTCTTCCCACTTCTGTGCAGCGGAACCACATCTGCTGTCCTCTAGTCCCTAGGAACATCCTTGTGGCTAGTGAGACACTGAAAGCATCTGCAAGTAGCCCTGATATACAGTAACCCCTGCTACATCTCATAGCACACTCGGTTGTAAGCTGTCAGGTCCCACAGATTTATTTGCTTTCAACCCTGTTAGCTTTTCCAACACTCTTTTCTTGATTATCTGGACATATTTCCAGGGTCCTAGCTCCATCCCTTCCTGACCTATTACCCTGGAAGTGGACCATCCTTTTCCTTAGTAAATACAGAACAAACATTTTTATTCAGTATCTCTGTCTTCCCTTGTCCCCTCCTCCCCCACGTCCTTCTGTTAAGTCTCACTATAATCCTTTAACTTACAGTTCTCCCAGATTTAACATAAAAACCCTGTATTTACCCTACTTCCAACTGGAGGTCCAGCTTTGCTTTGGCCTCTCTCACCTTCCTGGTGGTTTCTATTACTGCTTCCAGATATTTTACCCTGTCTTCATCCCTTTGATTTTCCTTATACTTAGAAAATACCCACTTTTTCGCTCCTAATGCCTTTTTTTTTACATCGACTATGTACCACACTGGCACCATTGCTCTTTTTCCTTTAGAAACCTTTGCAATTAAGCAATCAGCCACTTCATTGAATACCTTTATAAATGCTACCCACTTTTCTTCTGTGCCCTCTACCATCACTATAACCTTCATGACTTTCTCTAATTTTTTTCCTCACTTTGCTGAAATCCACCTCTTTAAAGTCCCATACACTTACTGCTTTTGCCCTTTTGAATGTCCCTTCCTGGACATTCAATACTACTATCCTATGGTCGTTAAGTGCATCGTGACCTTCTTTACAGAGATAAGTAGGTTAAATGGGTAGGTAGGAAGAACAGGGAGAGAGATTTAGTCTTTGTGAAGACAAAAGTAACTTTACTTATCTAAGATGTTCAAAAATATGGTTTAAGTACAGGCAACATTTGCTCCAATGACAGTATGACAACACACACACACTTACTTACTTTCTGTATTCATAAGACCCACCTCCGAACAGTAATAACTGTATCTCTACATCAGAAAAAGGTGCTACATATGACTATACTGTACTTTTGCAACTGTACAGATTAATTCTAAATGTCTCATGAAGTGCTACTAAAATTTGACTGTCACAAAATGTGTATGCATTGCATATATTACAAATAGGAAATTGCTATCTGTTCAAACTTTGTTTTGCTTCTATAAAAATAATATTAAGTTATTCCTCACATGCTGTGAAAAGTGCCATGCAGAAAAAAACCTTTTCATTGCTGAACACACACGAGGTGGCATTTTTTCAATCGAGTCTTACTATTCTAAGGAAAGTTTTCTGGACTGATCTAACATCATGCAGTGAATACAATTTTTCAAGAGCTCTTGCTTTTCTATGTCTTCTCTTAATCGGATACATAAAACAGCAACCTTTAAAAAAAGGCACTGTTTAAGGTGACAGGAACAGTTTGTTACACACTCTCTGGTTTTCTTTTCAGTATTTAATTTATAGTCTGTTACATTCTGGCCTTTTTTTATTAAATTAATAATTTCTTAATTGCTTTTTTGGTACTAACATTTGATTGGCTTTTATAAGAGATACATTCAAGACTGTAGACTGACATTGGCAACAGCACAAGGAATCAATGCATCCCAATAAAGAAACATTGTCTACTGAATACAGTGAAAACAGTGAAGAACAATCTTCAACAAGACGAAAAAGAAATAAAAAAGGTACATTAAAAAAGAACAGCAGTTAGCAATACATACCGTGAAATACTGTGTGGACAGCACTGCAAAAGGCCGCAATTGGGATGTCATTTGTATAGATCAATAAGTAATACTAATGAATCTGGGAAAAGAGTCCCTATTTATGGCACAAAAATTCTATCTGACTCCATGACATAAAATACTCATCTCTGCCACAAATCAAAAAATTCCTGTAATCAATTACGTAGGGTAAAAGTAATACATTTCAAATGGCAAATTACATTAATTACTGTCCTCCACTGTGGTATCGCTGGAGGGAGCTGCTTTCACCACATCTTAGTAACAGCCTGCTACAAAGTCAATAACAGTGTTCATTCCTTACCCGGATCCTGGTAGGGGGGAATATACAGAAGGACCAGGGAGTCTGTCAGGCCGGGAATGAGAAGATCCATTGTAACTGACCCTCAATGTCAATCCAGAATGTTGGCATGGAGGGGCATGACCAAATTATATGTGTGTAATCAGCTCTTTTTTCACCACACTGACGAGCATGCAAGATGACCAGGACTCCACTATGTATGTGACCTGTATTACTGGGGTCCGAAAATACCTAGTGTGGCATTTCCAGGTGAACTCTCACCAAGAAATGGAGGAAGCAATGTTCATTGATGTACGGGCATATCTAATCCAGTGTTTGTAGCTAAAGGAGGAGCCACGATCATTATTCCAGCTGTCCACAATACACCCAGAGGAATCTGGGCTGATCTCCTGTAATCCCATATGTATATCTATACATATTTATGTTTTTTTTTTTTACTTTCTATTTATGCCCCTTACTCTCCGGCCACTCCACCTCTTGGGACCTCCAGGCACCTCTCAATCCCTCCTATCCCAATTCCTTCCTACCTCCCAGCCACGGCCACATACCTCCATCAAACCTTGGCTTTTCCCCCACAGGCAGGGTCTGGGTGGGGCACCCCTGATCTTTGTGTCTCATCTGGCGGCAATGTGCTGGAGAGGTGGGGACCTAGATACACCTGGGCCATCACTTCGCTGGAGTAGCAGGGGCTGCTTCTTTTCCTATGCTGTATGCATACCCATGTCGTCAAGGCACAGGTCAGGAAGCATAATTGGAAACCAGGAGCAGTTAGAAAATTTGCAAGTAGCGTGTTATTATTATCAATAAAAATAGAATAAAATAAAATAAAAATTTCAGGATAGCTATATACAAAGGAAGTACAGAGAAAACAAAAGTCCTTCATCTGAGGGTATCTGTAATGCCAAGTTTTAGTCTCTCCCCAGCAAAAGATTGCTGCTCTTTTTATAACAAGTCTTTGCCTGACAATTAACTTCTGCAACCTCAGCTCATTAACAGACATCCTGTTTCTCATAAAATGTATTAGAACTCTGTCTATTTCCTTGCAGGTGCAACAAAGTAGAACATGGTGTCCCAGAACTGTCTTCTTGTTGACAGCTCTGTAAAAGTTTGAGCTACGTCTCGAGGTTAACCCCTTCAGTTCCAAATAGCTTTTTGCAATCTTTTTACCAGTATAACTACACACAGTTTCAAAGGGATCCCAGTTTCACTTAGAATCACATATATTTCTAGAACCGGAGACATGCAAGACAGAAGAAAAGACAGGAACTTCAAGTGAAGGTTCAGAGATTGTGAGAGGCGGAGAACTGGGAGACCGTCAGAGTGATCAGTTCCTAGGTCTCACAAGAACATTTGGTTGCGCAACCAGGCAGACAAGAGACAGAAAAGGAGAGGCTAGAACAGATCCTTGCATTTAACTCTTTCTACATAATACAGGGACAGGGCCTTATTCAACCCTGTCACGCTCCACTCTGATTTCTGCAATGCCCCCTCCCCAGTACATCTCCAGCTGCACTGCCACCTGTAGTTAGCCATGAAGTTCCAAACCAGATTTGAACTGTGAACAGGAATAGGGGTCTACATGAATGCAAGGGTGGCAAAATAACCCCCCCCAAATTAAATACAGAAATTGAAGCAGTGTGCAAATGAGAGGTTGCAGGAAGTAGGCTGTTGGTTAACTAGAATCTGTAGCTTATCCAATAGGTAGGGAAATGGGCAGACTGGGTGGGCCAAGTGGTCATTATCTGCTGTCAAAGTCTATGTTTCAAAGTTTCTATGACAAGCATAGTCAAAATTACTACAACTCAATACTTGTTTATTAAATACACCACTGTGTTCAAGCGCCTAGCACCTCAGGTCTATGCCTTCTAGGGGGCCTTAGCTGACAAACAAGATATCATACCACAATTAAATACATAGTTTGCTCTGTGACATCATACAATTAAGTGATTATCCAATTACCCTATAGACTAAAATACAAAATGTTCATTCATCCTATTACTTGTTACACACAATGCCACTATCATATTATTCTTCTGTGGCCCTTAGCAAAAGGTAACAAAAGGCTAAAAAAACTATCAAACTGGCTTTATATCAGTAATTTTAAGTAGCAGCACACTTGATATTTCAAACATTAGACTGGGATCTCCTAAATGGGATACTCCAAATCATAACAGACTTTGTTAAGTGCATACTGTTACAATTAACAATTTATTGAGTCTTGCCATTTCAATAGTACCAGTAATTTCAAGCATCAGTATAACAGGTATATACTTAGCTAAACTTGAATCTCCTGTTTTAGTAGCTCCAATTCATAAATAGTTTTCAAAAATGCACGTTATTCCAATTGACATTTTTATTATTAAAACGACACCAGTTAACCTTACTTTAAATGAGGGAACAGCAAAGTAAAAAGCGAAACAATGCAGAACGGTTCAATCACCCATGTGCCAGTATCACAGTGGAGAATGGAGCCCTCCCATTCTGGAGAAGGAGAATGTCCTCTGGGACGCTCAATCCTCCTCCCCCCGGGCAGGCCCACAATGACCTGAGCTCATTCATGATCTTGGGTCACCGATGTTGCAAGTGGTAGTGCTACTGCTGTGCAAATGGGCCAGCTCTGTAATCTCTTTCAAAAGTGTCCATTTAAGTGCCCAGACTTACTGTATCACCCTGCTGGGCCCGCATTGTGAGTATTGTTAATAATGGTAATGGTTCTGCCAGGTGTGAAAAATCCCACTCCAGTTTTAAAGAACCTTTGAAACTGACAGCAACAATGTAAATTTGTTCCACCGTTGGAACGTGACAGCCAAATACCTAGTGAATCTGGATACCTGGTTGCTTCCTGGAGGGCAGGCAAAAAGGAATTTATTCAGAAACTCAGTATGTTTCCAACAGAAGTAACATACAGGGAAATCCAAATATAAGCAGTCTGTAGGTGGCAGACAGGGAGTATAATTTAAGGTTTGGGAGGTTAACCCCCCCCAAAAATCATGTGGCAACTGGAGGATGGTGTATCATATTTGCGGGCATTTTCCTCCCCATCAAAACCTTGAAACGAGTCAATTCCAAGATTTAAAACAAATGGGTAATGGGAAGGGTTTGTTATGAAACACAGCATGCGCAAAGCAAATTCATCTGGAGAGTGTTCAGCTTAAAAAAAAAACCTAGTGGTAGAAGGGATCACCTTTCCACATCTGGCACTATCTTTTCTGACACTGGTTCTAGATTTAACTGTTCCAGGTGGTTCAGATTTTTCAGAATGTAAACTCCCACACATTTAATGCCTCCTCTGTCCCAAGGGAAATGTAGAGTGGATAGTGGGACTAGGTTGATAACAAACTTATAGATCAAGTTTAAAACATGGCAGAATGTTCCAAGGTGATGGGCTGAGTCAAGGAACCATTTACCTATATCCAGGCCTCGGATAAAGTGTACGACCTTTTCAACATATCAAAGAATTGCACAGGAAATCTGAAGCTTGACAGGTTATCCCTAAGAAAAGCCCAGGACCCCTTGCTGAATGTCTTCTCAGCATCCACACTAATCAGTACAGCTGGGATTTTCCTCTGATGGACATAGTCCATTGGGTGCAGTGTGTACCTAATATTATCATGCGTTTGACAGACTCTGATAAACTCTGCTTGATCCATCAGGCCACCCAGAGTGCTCTGGAAATTTTATAATCACAGTTAAGGATTGAAACTGGGCAGTATGAGGAAGGTTGACCTGTGTCCTTTTCTGGTTTCAATATGGCCGAGATAATGGCCCATTGCCAGGATGGGAAGGGGGCCCCTCCTGTAGCACCCAAAAGACTTGTACCAGAGGTGCTAACAACTAAGGAGCAAATGTTTTATAAATCTCAGACGAAAAAACATCCAGTTCCAGACATTTAGCAGTCTTCTGGTTCCTAATAAGTTGCATCATCTCCTCACTGGAAAGTGGGGAAAGTAACTACCTCTGTTATTCCTCTGTTAAGGTGGGGACAGACAATTTACTGAAATAAGCCTGGGTACCTAACTGACAGTGACGCTCAGAGGATGAATAAAGAGTTTAATATCATTCTCAAAGTATGCTTCCAATCTAAATAGAACAATGAGTAATACCCCCTGTACTTTATATTTAATTGGGGCAGCCCTGGCCATCTCTCCAATTTTGGACCTATTTCCTGCTTCCAATCGTTAGTAAGATACTAGAAAGACTACTAGCTAAAAGACTGGTGGACTACCTTCAGGAGCATGATGTTTTTGATCAATGTCAGTCAGGCTTCTGCAAATTGCATGGCACTCTGGTCTCCATGTTGAGGGTCTTGGATGACGTTGGTAAGGCCAATGATCATCAGCATTACACTGGGGCCATACTAACTTATCTATCCAAGGCCTTCACCACAGCTGATCACCAAATTATGCTGCAAAGACTGCATGAAATGGGTCTGGGTAGGAAGGGAATATCATGGTTTTGTTCTTAAGTAATCTATGTCAGATTACGGTGGTTTGTGGTTTTGATTCAGACCCTTTAACAGTGGTTAGGGGAGTGCCCCAGGGCTCTGTCTTGGGGCCCCTCATAGAAACATAGACTTTGACGACAGATAAGGACTGCTTGGCCCACCCAGTTTGCCCACTTCCCTACCTATTTGATAAGCTGCAGATCCTAGTTAATCAACAGCCTACTTCTTCTTCCTACGCCCCCACCAGAACTGCCTTATGTCTGTCCCATGCATTCTTGAATTCCTCCACTGCCTCTGACCCCATGACTGCCTCAGGAAGGATGTTCCATGCGTCCATCTCCCTCTCCGTGAAAAAGTACTTCCTCACGTTGTCCCTGAGCCACCCTCCATCTTTAAATTATGCCCCCTTGTTCTTGTTCATCTCTTTTTCTGAAAGATGCTGCCCTCTTGGACTTTGTTGATTCCCTTGAGGTACCTGAAAGATTCTATCATGTACCCTCCTCCATCCTTTTCTCAAGGGTATACATATTTAGCTCCTTTAGTCTCTCTTTGTATGGCTTCTGGTGCAAACCCTGCACCATTTTAGTTGCCCTCCTCTGGACTGCCTCCATCCTGTCTCTATCCTTGCAGAGATAGGGTCTCCAGAACTGCACGCAGTACTCCAGATGGGGTCTCATCAACTATCTGTACAGAGGGATAACAACTTCTCACTTTCTACTGGTGCTGCCTCTCCCTATGCATCCCAGTATCGCCCCAGCCCTCCTTACTGCCTTCTCACATTACTTGCCTACCTTTAGGTCATCTGATATGACTACCCCCAGGTCCCTTTCCATTTCTGTTGTTGTTAGTACCTCCCCCTCATTGTGTGCTCTTCCCCTGGGTTTTTGTTTCCCAGGTGCATTACTTTGCACTTCTTTGCACTGAATCTAAGCTGCTATACTTTTGACCATTCCTCCAACCTTGCCAAGTCCCTTCTCATCCTTTTAACCCCCTCATGTATCAACTCTGTTGCAGATCTTTGTGTCTTCTACAAAGAGGCACACATTTCCTTCCAGTCCCTCTGCAATGTCACTTATAAAGACATTAAAAAGGACCAGACCCAGTACTGAGCCCTGTGGTACCCCACTAGTAATCCCCCTTTCTTCGGAGTGGACTCCGTTTATGATTACCCTCTGTGTCCTGTTGTCCAGCCAACTTTTTGCCCAGGCTACCACCCTGGGACCCACTCCCAGGCTGGCTAACTTGTTTATTAATCTTTTGTGTGGTACTCTGTCAAATGCCTTGCTAAAGTCTAGGTAGGCCATGTCCACAGCTCCTCCCTGGTCTACTACTTTGGTCACCCAGTCAAAGAAATCTATTAGATTTGTCTGACATGACCTTCCCGCTGTGAATCCATGCTGCCTTGGGTCCTGTGTCCCACTGGCCTCTCAGTACTCAACAGTTCTTTCTTTCAGAAGTGATTCTATCATTTTCCCTACCACTGAGGTTAAACTAACAGATCTGCAGTTTTCTGCGTCTGCTCTACTCCCACTTTTGCAGTCCATCAAAACTTTTCTGTAATATATTCTGAATCTCCAAAACTGATGAATGGGAAGTATAAATAATTGCGTAATCGGCAAAAAGGTGGTAAATGATTCCCCTATATCAAGGTTTTCTTGATATACCTGAAAGATCTGGGCAAAAGTGTGGGGGGAATCAATTACCACCTTTATGCGAATGACACGATTATTTATACTTTCCATTCATCAGTTTTGGAGATTCAGACTACATTACAAAAACGCTTTGATGGACCACAATGTTTTTTTTTTCAAACTCAATAAAACTGAATATGTCTAAGATGGCCCTGCATCCAAAGTAAAATTATGCAATAAGTTGCTGGTTCTGGATAATTCTGAAACAATATTATAATGCGTGGAAACTTGTAAATACTTACGTTACTGATTAGACCAGCTCGGGTCTGGTAATAAACATGTGGACAAGCTAATTACTCAGGTTGGCAAACGGATTGGATTTTTGTTTAGAAATCAACATTGTTTGGATGTAGATGCCATGAAAAACATAATAAAGGTTCAAATATTGCCTTTGTTTGACTATGCTGATATTTTATATGATAGTGCATCCCAGGACCGGCTTTCATAAGCTAGACATGCTTTATAATCATCTAGGCAGACTGATTTTAAAATGCCCCTTGAATGTCCATCATTGTGAATTGTATAAATCTTTGGGTTGTGTTTCTCTATCTAGGTGGAGGGACAATCATAAGTATGTGTTTGCATATGAATGTGGCTTGGGACTCATCCCAAAATATCTATGTAATAGGCAAAATTTTAGGTCAATTGATTGTTCTCTGCGAAATGCACATACTCAAGAGTTATTGGTTCCGAATACAAAAACAAAAAGATCTTTGTATCTTTTTAGCCAATTTGTTCCTACTTTTTGGAATAAACTCCCACATGAGTTTAGGAAGTTGTATGCCAAACCTCCATCTGTTTCTATATTAAAACAGTATTTTGCATCTTGTGAACAGGTCTGCAATTGTTTTAATTCATTGTATTGTCATGTATGTTATGTATTGGTGTCATGGCATTGCATGTGATATGTATTGTTTTAATTATTGTACCTAGGTCACCACTGTGAATGAGCTTTTGCTCAATGGTTATTCCTAATAAACAAAGAAACTTGAGTCCTTCATTTGCAAAAAACAAGCTATTCTTCATTTATTACAGAGTTGTCATGTCAGTAATAATACTGTCTCAGATACAGATTGAGCCACCTGTAAGATATCCTAAATGGATCCTTTCAAGTTCAAAATCTGGGAGTCTACTGCCTGATCACCAGCACCCCTTAACATTTGTAAGGAAAGAAGTTGTTGTAAGTCTGTTAAATGTTTCTTCCTCTCTCTTTACTGCTGTGTGTCAAAGGAGATAACGACCACCTGCAATAGTGCTTTTACACTGCCCTAAACCAGGGCATCTGAGACTTCTCCTGTGTCATTATCCTGTAGAATTTTCACTATTCAATACTGAACAAAAGCTTTGAATTGGTTGCCATTTAATAAGGATCGATTAAAACACCAGTTCTTATGTTTTGGCATAATCTGATGGGAGTCTAAGGTTCATAGCCATATCCCTTACAGTGTCAAAGTGCTTAACAGTAACATAGTCCAAGTGGGAAAAACTAATGTGCCTGGCAAATTTTTTTTTTATCTTTTATTGAAATCTTGGAAATACACCTTTGTGCTGGAAACTCATTTACTAAGGTTCCTTGCAAAATGAACAAAAGACACATAACACACAAGAAAAAATTACTCACCTTAGTAATGTTGTTTCTTCTAATGGAGTCTTGCTATATTATAGACATTAGCAGTTTGTTCCAGCTCTAGAACTGCCCCGGAGTGAAATGGTTAAAACCATTCCAAAATAGAATTTTGGTACGAGAGCAGCTCTATCTGTGTCATTTCAAACTTGAACTGTCAGATCTTTACGAGCCAAACTCACTAAGGTCTGTGTGGAAGCTGTAACCTACAATAGCCAAATGGCTACCTAAATAATAACAACCATTGATGGTCCCAACACCCAAGACTCAAGTCAGGGGACCGAAATACTAACACCATTCTAATAATAGAAAATGGAACATAAGTATAATAAAACACACACATGCGTACACATACACACCCCCAAAGTCCCAAAGGGGACAAAATGCTAACAGGACATAAGTGAGTGCCCACACTAAGTTGCCTGCACCCACCAAGTAGAGATTCTGAGAGGGGCAGGTTGGGGGAGTCTATAATACAGCAAGACTCCATTAGAAGAAACAACATTACTAAGGTGAGTAATTTTTCTTCAAACAACATGAAGTCTTGCTATATTATAAGCGTTAGCAGAGAATACACAGCAGTACCTCCATGGAGAGAGGCAGAACCTACTTAGGGAATAGGCTCAGAAGAACAGCTGTGCCAAACCGAGCATCTCTCCTGGCCTGGACATCCAGGGAGTAATGCTTGGTAAAAGTGGGTGCCGTTTTTCCAAGTAGCAGCCTGGCAAATCTCTAATAAAGGGATATCTCTGGCAGCAGCTAGAGACGCAGCTGTACCCCTGGTAGAATGAGCCCTCAAACTGGGGGGGGGCTCTGCCCACTTTCTGATAACAAAATTGGATACAAGAGACAATCCACCTGGCTATTGATCTCTTAGTGGCAGGTTTGCCTTTTCCCAACTTCACCATAGGTAAGGAAAAGTTGGAGGGATTCGAACCTGTGACCTTTGGTACGCTCTACATAATAACTAAGAGCTCTCTTAACATCCAGGCTGTACAACCTCCTCTCATCCGAAGAGGAGTGATCAGTGAAAAATACTGGAAGGGAGATAGATTGATTAAGATGGAAATCTGAAACTACCTTAGGCAAAAACTTCCAATTAGTCCTAAGGACTACCTTATCCCTGTGGAAAGAAATATAGTCAGTCTCCACTGACAAGGCTTGCAATTCACTTATGCGTCTGGCAGAAGTGATAGCCACTAGAAAAAACAGTTTTCCAAGTTAGGTACTTAAGCTCTGCAGAAGACAGAGGTTCAAAAGGGGGTTGCATTAACTGGGCAATGCAAACATTAAGGTCCCAAGCAGGGGCCGGTTCCTGAAAGGGAGGATTAGAATGGAGTAATCCCTTAAAAAACTTGGAAAACACAGGATGAGAGGAAAGAGGGGATGACTTTCCTGCAGACACAGCTGCCAAATGAACTCTCAGGGTAGCTGGTCTGAGACCCAAGGAATTAAGATGTACCATGTAATCTAACAAAATGGGCAATTCAGCAGATTCTGGGAAATATTTCTCCCAGCACACCAAATGGAAAACCTTTTCCATTTAGAACCTAAAGTAGCCCCAGTGGAAGGCTTTCTGGAAGCCTTTAGGATCTCAAGAACACCCTGAGAGAGGTGTAAATCAGCAAGCTCTAACTCCTCAAGAGCCAGGCCTTGAGGTTGAGAGATTGAGGTCGGATACCAAACCCTTCCCTGGGCACAAGTCAACAGATTGTGATGCCTGGGGAGGCACAGGGGAGATGGACTGTCAGAGACAGAAGGAGTGGTACTAGGGCTGCCTGGCCCAATCCGGGGCAATCAGAATCACCCTGCAAGGCTGAGATCTGATTTTGACTAGTACTTTGAATAGGAGAGGAAGGGGAAGCATAGAGGAACTTCCCTCCCAATCCAGAAGAAGGGCATCCAGGAACTGAGCCCAGCACTGGAGGCCTGCAACAGAACAGAGGAAGTTTGTGATTGTCTGGGGCTGCAAAAGATCTATCTGAGGGATGCCCCACCTGGCAAAAACTATCCCCAGCACTTGAGGATCCAGGGACCATTCAGTGATGGCCCTGGGAAATCCTGCTGAGGGCATCCGCTAGGACATTGTCCTTCCTGGAAGATGAACTGCTATGAGGAAGTGTTCAGGGAATAGGCCAGAGACCACAACTTCATTGCCTCGGTGCACAAGGCTGAAGACCGAGTGCCCCCCTGTTTGTTGATGTACCACATTGTTGTGGTGTTGTCTGTTCTGACTTGTATCACCTTGTCATGGACAGATGCAGAAAAAGCTTGAAGAGCTAAAAAGACAGCTCTGAGTTCCAGCAAACTGATGTGGACCAGAGATTCCTGGGGGGACCAAACTCCCTGAGAGGAAAGGTCGCCCATGTGGGCTCCCAACCCAGAAGGGAAGCATCTGTAGTGAGAGTCCAAGAGTAGTGGAAATGAAGGGACCCCGCTCTTAAGTGCTCTGATCCTGCCACCACTGGAGAGCTAGGATCAAGGTTCGAGTCACTGGGACCAATTTGGAAGAGGGTCTCTTCTCCGAGACCAAAAGGTTCTCAAGTGAAACTGAATGTCTCTCATCTGAAATCTGGCTCCCTGCACAACAACTGTGGATGCAGCCATGTGCCCCAGGAGCTGCAGAAAGTGTCTTGCTGGTCGAGACCTGCAGAGTGAAGGAAGAGGCCAGAGCCACTAAATTCCTTACCCTTTCTGGGGAAGAAAGGCTCTGGCTAGCTTTGTGTCAATTCTGCCCCTATAAAGGTGAGTACCTGGACTGGTTCCAGAACCGACTTTGTAGAGTTTAGCAGAAACCCAGGGAGGTGAGAAGCTGCTGGGTGACCTGCAGGTGAGATTTTACCTGTTCTGAGGACTGGCCTACAATGAGCCAGTCATCCAGATAAGGGAAAAACAGCAATCCTCTGCCTCCTTAAGTGGGCCACTGCCACTGCTAGACACTTGTCCCTTGGAGCAGAGGTAAGGAAGGGCATTGCTCTGAACTGGTAATGACCTGAGGGCAGTTCAGAATCTGAGGTACTTTCGATGGGATCTTCTGATTAGGACATGGAAATAGGCATCCTTGAGGTCCAGGGAGGCTAGCCAGTCCCTGGCCTTAGGAGAAGTAAAATCATTGCCAGAGTTACCATTTTGAACTTTGGTTTCAAAAGATGCTTGTTCAGATATCTGAGATCTAAAATGGGCGCCATTCTCCTGTCTTTTGGGGTAAGGAAGTATCTGAATACAGACCCTGCCCTGATGCAGGGAGGAACCCTTTCTACGCTCTGAGAGCTAACAGGGATGAGACCTCTGTTTCCAGAGTGAGGTCTCTGAAGCACTTGCAGGTAGAAAAAATCTGCTTCTCAACTTGGGAAACTTTTTGAAGCTGAGAACCAGACCCTGGCTTACTACTCCAGAACCCACTTGTCTGAGGTTAAAGAAGCCCAGTTCTGACTGAAGTAAGCCAGCCTGCCCCCACTGGTACAGGAGGAATTGGCCTGGGCACCCCATCAGGGTGCCTGTTTCATGAGGCTTTAGGCTGGGGGGTGGGAGCAGGTCTGCCCACCCTCATCTGCCCCCGCCTCTGAAGAAGCCCCTCTGAGCATAGGCAGAGGGCCTGAGTCTGGTAGAAAGGCCTGTGAAAAGGCCTACCCCTACCCCGTGGGGCATGCCTTTGAGGAGTGGCTTGCGCTCCTTAGCCTGGGCACTCTTGTAAGTAGTCCTATATTCAACCATCTTCTTCATGTAATTCTCTGTCTGCTCTCCAAACAGAGAATTTCCCACATGAAAATCCATAGCCTTAGTCTGGGTATCCTGTGACAAACTAGTACACCTGAGCCAGGCCAACCTATGAAAAGCTACAGATGTGGCCATGACCCTAGAGGAAACATCATTAACATCCACAGCAGCATGAAACTGAACCTTAGAGGCTTCAATGCCATCAGTAGCCACCTGTTCTAGTTCACTAACCAGCTGGCCATGGGCCTGCTTGGCCAATTGCATAACAGTATCCCATCTAGATTTCTGATACCTAGCTACATAAGCCATATAATTTGCTTGCCTGAGTCCCAGAGAGGCTGCCATATACTGTTGTTTTGCCATGGCATCAATCTTCCTGAATCCTTGTCAGGAGGATGTGAAGCCAAGGGAATATTAGCTTTATCACAGGCAGCAGCCTGAACTACTAACATGACTGCATTGCTGAGAAAGGAATTCTGTATCAGGGCCTGACAATGTATACCTTCTGTCCATCTTTTTATCTACAGGAGGCACAGAATTAGGAGCTTTTAAAATTTTAATTGTTTGTTTCCTAAAAGACTTATGTAAAGGAATAGACAATCTCCTAGACTCTGGAATATCCATCATTTCTACAAAATCAGGCTCCTCTTGCTCATCCACAGCCTCTTCTAAAGGAAGCTGGAGGTTTCAGCAACTTTTTATAAAACATAAAATGAGATGGGGACTCAGACAGCATAGGGAGATTCTAAAGGTCTGTCTGGGGAGATGTCTGGTTCAATGGGCACACCCAGACCTTCCAGCCACATTCATACTGTTCATAATCCTCCTCCCCCTCCTCTGGTTCATAAAATTCCTCAATATCATAATCCTGAACCACTGGGACCGGACGAACCGACCTTTTACCAGATAGTGGTGGTTCGGACGGACCCTGAGACAGTGACTGGACAATTTGTATGGCTTTTGCTATCTCTGCAGCAGTTGGAGAAGGAATTTTGGACTCCAGACCTGATGATTTTCTTGTTTTCTTTACTGGAATTGGTTCCTCAGAACCAGCTTTTCTTTTGCCCGAGGAAGTCTGGCCCTGGTCAGAGGGCACTCCCTCTGGTTCGGTTGGCACCGAACCGGGCTGGCCATCCGGGTCAGCGGACTTTTTGGCCTCTCGTTCCCTGAGCCTGCCCAATCTTTTTTCCAGGGTGGCTGCAGGGAAATTCTTACATACCTGGCAGTCTGACTGGAGGTGGTCAAACCCCAGACAATAAACACATGTGGTGTGTGGGTCAGCCTTGGCAAAGACTTCCCCACAAACATCACAGTGTAGAAACCCAGTGGGCCCGGTTTTTCTTTTGGGTTTCTCAGACATAATGCCAGCCTAACCAAAAACTTGCCCTTTTAATGGCAGTGCCAGGCAAGACACCCTTATCGGTTCCTAACCGTGTCACGGGTATTGGAAAAAAACGTAATAAATCCGTTTTTTTTAGAACCGATAAGAACCGGGAACCGCACTCTAAAATAGTAACTTTTAGTTTTAAATTAGTTTTAACCCACTGATCGGTTCAAACCAACCGATAACTTACAAGTTCCACACAGACAAAACCTTCATTTACTTACGGTTACCACAGATAGAGCTTGAACCGAACGGTTTTGCGGTTAAAATAAAACTATTCTCGGTTAAATCCAACTGAGAAAACACTTTTTAAACTGAGAAATGAACCGAGCAGAAGGAGAAATCTCCGGAGCGACTGTTCACTGAGGCTGAGTAAAGAATCTGACAGTTCAAGTTTGAAATGACACAGATAGAGCTGCTCTCGTGCCAAAATTCTATTTTGGAATGGTTTTAACCATTTCACTCCGGGGCAGTTCTAGAGCTGGAACAAACTGCTAATGTCTATAATATAGCAAGACTTCATGTTGTTTGAATACAAGACTGGAACAGTAAAAGTGCAGTGTTACAGGGCACCAGTGTGCAAACAAAGAATACAAGGATGACATACAATTAGATTGCAATGTAACAACAAATGAGGTATTTAAGCAGAAATAAATGTTTCTTTGTCAATGTCAAGTGTTAAGCAGGATAAATACTTCTTTGTCAGGTTCCATGAGAGAGGGGTTGGGGAAGGGGTAGGGGATAAGTGCAGAGGGCACAGCGGGTAGAGGGGGGTCCAGGACAGGAATCAGGGACTAGCAATCGCAAATGCTGAGACAGGTGAGGTGTTGGTGGAGTTGTCTCTTAAAAGGGCCAAGCCTGGGTTGATTGATTATGTTCAGGGAGAGTTTGTTAAGCCACAGAGGGGCCTGATAAGTGAAAGATCTTTGCACTTGTGAAAAAAGATTAATGAGTAAATGCCAAGAAGAGGGAAAAATCTGCACCAGACATCCATAATCCCTAGCTGCTTTAAGGCTGCCATGAAATATTTTTGGGAAGGGGAAGTACAGAAACATGCTGGATGGGAAATGTCCAATTCAGGTGTTAGAGCTAAGTTAATGTCACCACTCATATTCAGCTGACCCTGTTGGAGATCCAAGACCTTATTACAAAACACCTGAATTATTCATGATCAGCCTGAGGTGGGAGATATACACTGACCAACATAACAAACGTGTTGAAAAACATACCCATCAGGATTACATATCAGCCCTACAGATTGAGATATCTAGCCCTCTGGTGGAATCACACCGCAGGTGACATCAGAATCGTAGCACTCCTGCACTTCTCACTACTATGCAAAGACACCTCTACTAGGAAACAAATGTAGCAAAATAGGAAATGAATCACATAGATTGCTGGAAAAAAACAAATACCATGCTACCTGATAGAAGACTGACCAAATAGCGAGTCAAAACGTGTCCCCTTTTTCCCATTAGGGAAAAAGGAAAGAATTTCAGTTGAATAAAGAGCTGTCGGGCAGAACAGTCCAAGGAGTCGAGATGTGTTCATCTCCCCAGGCAGCCCCAGCTAGCATAAGAGAAGGAACCAGTAGTGGCAGAGCCACCAGAACCGATTTCTGTGGGTGCTTTTGTATGGGCACCAGGAGAATGCGACACGGAACACGGCCACCTTCTTTACAACAGCCTTGCCGACAGTAGGCAGGGACACCTCAGGCAGCAGGCCAACAAAAGGAGCCTCTACCGTGACCTCTAGCAGGAATGGGATATAGGGACTTTACAGACCTTAGAGTGATTTTTTGATGTCTGAAGGCCACGTAGGGCCACTCCAACATTACTGCCTAACAGTTTGTCCCTTTATAACAGGCATTAAAAACTGCCTGTTGCACATCATTGGCAAAGTCAGCAACTCTGAGCCAAGAATATCCCTTCATGCAAATGCAGCAAACAGCAGGCCTGGCAGAAGCATCACAGACATCATATGCTTAGCATAGCAAATGTTTGCCAACCTCAGCACCAGCAGACAATGTTTTAAAGAGATAATAATTGGCAGCGCCATCAGGTAAAGCCCGAGCAACAGTACAAGCAGCCTTCCACAGGTTGATCTGATATTTTATCATATGGGCCTGATAGTTTACAATTCTAAGGCCCAGTGATGCAGAGGCATAAGTATATTTGCCCATCACATCCAGCTTCTTAGATTCTTTGTCAGGAGGCAAAGTACTCATTTGTCTAGGGGCCACAGGCCTGTCATGAACAGCCATGATGACCACAAAGTCAGTTTCTGGCTATTTTGCATAATAAGGCTTAGCAGATGGTGCAGGATATTGCTTAATGAGCTTTTCTATGAACTGCAGGCATCGAGTTTGATTTTTACCATGCAGCAAAGGAAGCATCCCTTTGAAGACAAGGAAGACAAAATTTGTCTTAGGCGATTCCATAATAAAACATCTCGATAGGGCAATTTTCAGTCAAGGCAAAGTTAACAGGACTTGTTCAAATTTCAGAGGGGCTAAAATATCAGAGATAACAATAAATCAAAAGAAAACCACCCTTTCTCTTCTAAATGGGGCATGTGGTAGGTTGACACTACCTGGGCCCCTAGGGGGTTTTCTTACCTGGGGATTTTCATCCCTTTGTCCTGGAAAGATACAGAATCAACTAACTTATCCCCTCTTCTGACTTCCTTAACTGCGGAAATTCAAAGGTGGAGGAAGCATAAATTAACTCTTAAAGGCAAGGTCGAAGCCACCAGAAAGTTTGTTTTCTTCAGGGTGTCCTACTTATTAAATAACTTCTCGATTCCGATTACCCCTAAACCATTTAAAGCTCTAGATAAGCTAATTCCTATGGGTGGGTAAAGCTCCAAGATGGGGAAGGATGAAATTACAAGCCCACTGGACTAAAGGCGGCTTGGCTTACCTTGATTCGCAGGCTATCACTTGGCCTTCAGGATGGCCCAGACCACGACCTGGTTCCTTCCCTGCACTACCCCTCCTCCCCAGTGGGCAAGTCTCGAAGCTACTATATCCACAGATGGACCCCTGTACTCCTTGTTATCTAAGAAAAAAAAACCTAAGGAGCATCAACTTACACCTATCATGACAGAAACGTGTAGATCATGGCGAAGAGCGATGGCGCTTACTGGGGTCCTGAACTCAGATTACCCCCCCCCACATTTACTATGCTCTGCTCTGGGGTAACCCTCTTATTACAGTGGACCGCAAGTCACTTAAGTGGAACTCATGGGCTATAAATGGTGTTCAAATGGTAGGAGACCTCCTCCTTCCAGATGCCCCGCACCCTCATGTCCTTTGAACAGATTCGAGACTGGTATAATTTACCCTCGTTGGATTTCTGGAAGTTTCTACAGATTAGGAGTGCCTTAACCCCCTCCTAAAACAATCTTCAGGTCAGTCACCATGGTATTGCCTGTACACTCCCCCCAAAGGTGGGGCAGGCCGAAGCCTTATAAGCTGCTTTTATGAAATTCTCAGAGACACTCAGACTGATACTACTCTATCTAGCAGGACTGCCTGAGAGCGTGAACTGTTTTACCCTATAGCCCCACAGCAGTGGTTAGATTGCCTCAGGGCCACCTGCACAGCCTATGAGGACTCAAAGAGTCAGTTAATACAATTTAAAATCCTCCTCAGATGGTACAGAACTCCCTCGGTCTTACATAGTCTAAAGATTAGCCCACACGATATCTGCTGGAGATGCTAATATTCCCCTGCCCACCTGCTGCATATATTGTGGACTTTCCCGGAGTTACAGACCTTTTGGATGCAGGTACTGGATGACTGCTCTCGGATTATAGGTAAATCCCTCTCCCTCCAACACCACTCCCTCCTTTTAGGGGATACCTCGGCCTTACACCCACTCTCTTTGGCCAGTAAGGCTTGGCTCTTAGTAGCTCTAATGGGGGCCAAGCGGGCCATTCTACTGAGATGGAGGCAATCAGTACCCCACTCTCTGTTGCACTGGCAAGCAGCCATGGCCAGATTGACTGTTTTTGAGAGACTATCTGCAGTGGCCAAGGGAGGGCTCAATAGGTACTACACAAAATGGGAGGCATATCTGAGTTCTCACATATGCTCGGTGGCTCTTCCCAAGCTGCAAAATCCCCCCACCAGCTGACAGCTGTCGACGGCCCCACCACTCTTTATTACTCTCTATTACCAGAGTACGCTGTGCTATCTCTCCTCCTATTGCTACTATCTAATGCTTTAGACTAGTGTGCTGGTTTAATAGATAATTGTTAGACGTACTCACCTGATAATATCTACATGTATAGAATATTAAAATATGTTGTACCACCTCGATAGGTTAAGTTGCAGGATCTTCAAGTATATGGGGTCCATAGTGACCAGTGTGAACCACACCTTACTTTCACCCCTTCCCTCCTTTTATTTTTGTATAGGGCATAAGTTACTTACCTAAGTTTAGGATGGAATATCCTTTTGTACATGAAGGAAGTTTATTTTACTAACAGGTCTTAGTAGCAAACTGTACTTAAGACTGTATCATGGTGGATTTAATTGTATATGGTATGTGTGTACCCTTAGTTGACTGACTGTGCCTTGAAAAAACCTTTAATAAAATCTCACATGATAAAAAAAAAAAAAAAAGTGCACATGCAAATGGGGCCATAATGCTTGCAAGGCACAAATAGGGCCATTTGCATGTCATTATGGCCCTATTTGCATGCAGGTGCGCCCATCCCCGGCGACTTGAGCCTGGCGCCCTGCAAAGCTGCAGCTGTAGGGGACCAATGCCCCCTGCACAAGCGGCAAAGTACCCCACAGCCCGATCATGGGCATAAGTATAAAAATAATAAACTCCTACATCCCTGGTGGTCCAGTGGACCACTTGCAGCCCGATCGCGGGCAGAAGTCTATAAAAAGATTAGATCCCATCCCTGGTGGTCTAGCGGTACCCCCCTCCCACCCTCCCACTGAGCCCGCCATCCCTCTCCCCGGTCCAGCGGGCAGTATTTCCCCACCGCCCACCAACTGACTGTGTAGTACAGCTGTCGCCCATTGGTCCACAGTGTGAGCGCAATGGGCGCGCATTCCGTACTATAACAGTCCAGATATGTGACATATCTGGACTGTGTGTAGTACAGTATGGTCTGCACGCCCATTGGCCCATGCTGTGGACCAATGGTACAGCTGTACCGCATGCAGTCAGTCAGCAGGTGGCCAGGCGCTTGCAGGTGGGGAACTGCCACCCGCTGACTGGGGGAAGTGGCATGGGCCCAGTGGGAGGGAGGAGGGGGTACCGCTGGACCACCAGGGATGGGATCTAATCTTTATAGACTTCTGCAGCTTATCGGGATGCGAGTGGTCCACTGGACCACCAGGGATATAGGAGTTTATTATTTTCATACCTCTGCCAGCGATCGGGCATGGGGGGGGCTACCCGATGGAGGGTGACGCCAGAGCTCGAGTGGCCACCCACAGCTGGCAGCTACCGTGTTGCGCCCTGCAACATGGCAGCTCACTTGTGCGTGGCCAGCTGTTGCTCCTTTATTTTTTGGAACAAATGTATGTGGCGCATGTACGGGTTACGCCTGCATGGGCTCCGCACCGCCCAGCCTGAATATCGGGATGTGCAGGGGTATGCATGGGCACGCCCCCCCCACTTGCGCCGCATACATTACTGATGCGCCCCAGTGCATCGGGATTTGCGCCACGCACTTTCTGCTTCCGAATATTGTGCCGGGGCACATCAGTGGGTTGCGCATGGCACAACTGTGTTGTGTCATGCTCAACCCTTCTTAATATCCCACCCACTGTCTATCTTCCTAGAATCCTTCTCAGGTGGATGAGAGGCTAGAGGAATCTTCGCTTTTTCACAGGCTGCCTGCTGGACTATACCAATGGTGAGGGTGGGAATAGAGGAAATCAGCCCCTTGCCTGTCCAGCTGATTCTTCTTATCTGCCTTTTTATCAAGAGGCAATACAGAATTTGGGTTCTGCAGGATGGTAAATAAATCTTTCTTAAAGAATTTATTTAAGGGAAGGAATATTTTCTTAGTGGGTGTTAACCCCATCATCTCCATATACTCAGCCTCCTCTTCATCCTCAATGACCTCAGTAGCAGCTAGGTCAAGAGCATCCACTATTTTCCTTACAAAGGAGAAATGTGAAGAAAAATCTTCTGGTCTAGGAGGACAGCCAAATTCCTGCTCTGGTGAGATCTCACGTTCAATGGGCTCACCATCATCAGCCTCTGGCAAATCATAATCCCCATAATCCATATCCTGGGAGGGAAATTCAGAGGAAGGAGTATGCTCCTGAAACCTTGGAGGAGGAAGGGTGGGAGAACGTATGAAACTCTGTATTGCCTGAATGACCTTCATATCCTGGGCAATCTCCCTGTAGTTGGGAGGCTGTGAGTCACAGAAGAAACCCCTTTTGTTTTTCTTCCTGGGTCTGATGTGCTTTGTCTTTTTGGGGTTCTTGGAGGGGACCGGGAGTCAGCCTGCCCACTCTCCCTTTTAAGTGCCTGAATCACTCAGGGATGTGTAAAGAAGAGAGCTGTTTCACCTGCAGATTTGGAGGGTATTGGCTGAAACACCCTTATCCAGTCTCTCTTGCAATCTTTCTACTCTTTTTTTCCACTGTCTTTTGTGGAAAAGACTTGCATATTTCACGATTTGTTGAAAGATGTTCAGTTCCCAGACAGACCACATAGCGTTCATGCTTGTCTGCTCTGGCAAACACGTCCCCACACTTAATACAATTTTTAAAATCTGGGGGGACCAGTTTTTCTTTGGTTTCTCTGATAACTCTATTTCCTGGAGAAAAACCCACAACCGCAAACAATAAAGTTGTTTTTTTTCCTGTGGTCGGTTCAGGAACCAATCAGGTTCCGAAAATGAACCAAGAGTTTTAAACTCGGAACCGGGTTAGCGGTTGAATGAAACTGGTTCAGCGGTGTCAAAATAATATTTAAACCAGTTTTTAAAAGACTTAAATGATATTCTAAATAGCAGAAAAGTCCACAAACTATGAAAAACTACCTGGTTCTGCAGCAGTGGTTATCCCGAACTGTGAGGAACCAAGAAAATAACACAGTTAACTCTAAATAACTAAACTAAATAAACATATGAAAGAATTAAACAATAAACAAACGCAGCAGTAAGACTAAATCAGTATAAGAAACTTATACTTCATAATTAGCCAATGAAAGACCTAAGGGAAGTCTCCCGGGCATCTTTACTTGTCAGGCGGAGTAAGAAATCTGAGACGTTGATGGAACGTTGCAGAAGATGAGGGCAGCAGTCTGAATAAGTGGCACAAGCCAATGATGGTTCCATCATCTGCATAAAGTTCCATTTGCTCTGGGCAGTTGTACTTAGGAGGCAGGCTGCAGTGAGTTAGGAATATAGAAGAATACATGGGGTTAGGAGGACCGCTTGGCCCCCCTAGTCTGCCCACTTCCCTACCCACTGGATAAGCTGCAGATCCTAGTTAATCAACAGCCAACTTCTTCCTACACCCCACCAGAATTGTCTTATGTCTGTCCCATGCATTCTTGAATTCCTCCACTGTTTTTGACTCCACAACCTCCTCAGGAAGGCTGTTCTATGCATCCACAACCCTCTCTGTGTAAAAATACTATATCACATTGCTCTGCGCTGTCCCCACTCTATCTTCAAATTGTGCCCCCTTGCTATTGCACATCTCTTTTTCTGAAAGATGCTACTCTCTTGGACTTTGTTGAGTACCCTGAGGTACTTGAAAGTTTCTATCACGTCCCACCTCTCCTTCCTGTCCTCAATGGTATAAATATTAAGCTCCTTCAGTCTCTTTGTATGGCTTCTCTTGCAGACCCTGCACCATTTTAGTTGCCCTCCTCTGGACTGCCTCCATTCTGTCTATGTTATTGCAGAGATGGGGTCTCCATAACTGCATGCACTACTCCAGATGGGGTCTCACCAACTGTCTGTACAGAGGGATAACAACTTCCTGTTTTCTACTTGTGATGCCTCTCCGTACACATCCCAGTATCCCCCCAGCCATCCTTACTGCCTTCTCACATTGCTTGCCTACCTTTAGGTCATCTGATATGACTACCCCCAGGTCCCCTTTCCATTTGTGTTGTTGTTAATACCCCCATTGTGTACTCTTCCCTGGCTTTTTGTTTCCCAGGTGCATTACTTGGCACTTCTTTGCATTGAATCTAAGCTGCCATACTTCTGACCATTTCTCCAACCTTACCAAGTCCCTTCTTATCCCTTCCACCCCTCGTGTATCAACCCTATTGCAGATCTTTGTGTTGTCTGCAAAGAGGAATCTTTTCCTTCCAGTCCCTCTGCAATGTCACTTATAAAGACATTAAAAAGTACCGGCCCCAGTACCGAACCCTACGGTAGCCCGTTAGTAACCCAATTTTTTTCAGAGTGGACTCAGTTTACGATTACTCTCTGTGTCCTGTTGTCCAGCCAATTTTTCACCCAGGCTACCACCCTGGGACCCAATCCCAGGCTGGCTAATTTGTTTATTAATCTTTTGTGTGAGACTGTGTCAAATGCCTTGCTAAAGTCTAGGCAGGCCATGTCCACAGCCCCTCCCTGGTCTACTACTTTGGTCACCCAGTCAAAGAAATCTATTAGATTCGTCTAGCATGACCTTCCCACTGTGAATCCATGCTGCCTTGGGTCCTGTGTCCCGCTGGCCTCTAGGTACTCAACAATTCTTTCTTTCAGACGTGATGCCATTATTTTTCCTACCACTGAGGTCAAGCTAAAAGGTCTATAGTTTCCTGCCTCTGCTTTGCTCCCACTTTTATGATGGGGGATCACATTTGCCCTCCTCCAGTCCTTTGGTACCGCACCATCCTCCCATGATTTGTTAAAAAGAGTAGTCAGTGGTATCACTAGTTCACCCCTTAGTTCTTTTAGAATTCTGGGGTGAATCCCATCATGCCCTACTGCTTTGTCCACCTTCAGTTTTAGGTGTTCTTTCAGAACCTTTTCTTCTGAGAAAGGACTGGTATTGACCCCCCAATCCAGAGTACTTTGATTGGATTAGGTACCTCCCCTTCCTTTTCTTTGTGAATACTGAGCATAAGTATTTGTTCGTATCCCTGCTTTTTCACTGTTTCACAGCATTGCAGCCCTCGATATCGGGAAAAGACTCTTTCTGCATTATTACATCAAAGCAGCAGCTTCTGTATGTGTGAACTGAGCTTGTGTTTCTCTGTGGAGGCAGCGAATTAGAGTTAACAACATCGCTACAAGCTACAGCTGATTTGGGACTGTATGGTGAGCCAATCGTGTATGCTGCAGAGGTGGGGCTTGAACTTTAAAAGTCCGCGCTGTTTTTGTCAGATTAAGATACCATCTGAGAGGGAGTATTTAAATCTGTTAGCCCCTGGTGTTTCTACAGCATTGCAGCCCTCGATATCGGGAAAAGACTCTTTCTGCATTATTACATCAAAGCAGCAGCTTCTGTATGTGTGAACTGAGCTTGTGTTTCTCTGTGGAGGCAGCAAATTAGAGTTAACAATATCGCTACAAGCTACAGCTGATTTGGGACTGTCTGGTGAGCCAATCGTGTATGCTGCAGAGGTGGGGCTTGAACTTTAAAAGTTCACGCTGTTTCACCGCGTGAGCGTGTGAATGCGCGAGCGTGTGAGTGGCGCGAGCACCACTCCCAGTTGAAATTTTATACAGGGTTTTATTTAGATAACCAAAAGAAAAAAAAATATATATATATAGAATATAATACATTTAGATACTTTTGCTCCGGTTTTCTTAGCAGGTGTAAAATAAGTGTTGGGTAAGGAAATTGATGGTGGTATTTTGCCCGTAAATATAGTGCAAATATATCCAGTGGATATTACTTTTACTGTTTTCTTTTGGTTTTGTATTTGTTTATTTACCTACCTACTTATTCTACATGTATTCAGTAAAATGATAGGATATGTAATCCTGGGTCTGATTTTTTCTTGTGCAATATTTAGTGAATCAGACCTAGGAAAACTAAAACGGTTTGGCCAACTATTATTCAAATAAATCCTTGTCAAAAGGGCATATACTGTTTTAAATAGAAGAAATACTTTTACAAATTGTTGGAATAAGTATATGCAGTGGGTATAAAACTTAAGGGGACAGTTGAGTTTTAATAAGACACCTAATAGTTTTAGGGATGTATGATATTTGGTTTTAATATTGGGGTGATGCTGAATTAAATCCAGGACCAAAATTTACCCATGATATAAAAATCTTACATGATAATGCTCGTAGTATATCTAAAAGGCTGATTTACTGGCAACCATTATTGATTCTCATCACCCATGTATATTGGGATTAAGTGAAACATGGTTAAATGAAAAGATTAGTACAGCTGAAATAAGTATGCCAGCATACCAGACTTTTAGACAAGATAGAAAAGTAAAGGTGGGGTTATGTGTTTTGTTAAAATACATTAGGGTATGTTGAAACAATGATGGATGGGAGTGAGGGGAATATAGATTATTTAATTATTTCAGTTGTTTATCGGAATTTAGTGGTAGCTGTGATTTATTCACCCCCTCGGACAAAAATAAAAACTATAGAGGGGGTTTTACATAAAATAGGGGACTGTGCTAAAGATAAACCTATTATTTTGTTAGGGGATTTTAACTGTGACTGGGCAAATGATAGGGGTAAACAATTAAGGGAGATCACAATTGAAATGGGTTTAGTTCAGTTGATTGATGTGCCTACGAGATATACATCCACAACTGAAAAGGGATCTATACTGGATTTGATTTTTGTTTCTCAATCTCTCCAGGTAAGGGAGCAGGGAATTTTGCCTCCCCATTTTAGTGATCATAATCCCGTTTGGACTGTTCTTACTGCTCATCCTAAGGGGGGGTCAGTGGAGCAGTTGAAACGGGTTTGGTCTTGTGATATGAGGCATTTCTCAGAACCGCTTTTTCTGGAGAGTATTAGAATAGAAAGGTGGGAGAGGTGTTTGTTAATACCAGATTTGGATCTTAGTATTGGATACTTTACTGATACCTTTCAAAAAATTTGTGATTCTCATGCCCCTAAAATAATAAAAAAACATAGTGATTTACCTAAATTTCCGTGGATAACAGATAAATTGCAAAAAATAATTAGACTTAAAAATAGAATTTGGAGAAAGGCTAAAAAGACCAAAAAAAGCTATGATTGGGAGTTATTTAAAATTAAAAGAAATGAGTGTCGAAAATTAACAAGAAGGGCAAAAACATCTTACTATCGTAGTAAACTAAATCATAATACAAATCCTAAAAAATTTTGGAGTATCATAAAAAATTTTTCAAACCCTGGAGGACATGGAGGACAAGAAAATATAAAAATGAAAACAAATGAAACTGTAACTGAAGATTTAGAGGAAGTGTCAAATATCTTAAATGATTATTTTGTTGACCTTCCTACTTTAGGACTAATAGGAGATAGACAAAATACAACTGATGATAGTTATGGAGAATTTCACTCAGACTCGCATCCTACTTTTAGATTTAAAAGAATTACAATATCCGAAGTTACTAAGGAATTATTAAAAATAAATCCTTATAAATCTCAGGATTGGATAAACTGAAGGTCGTTTTTGAAAATAGCTGCTCCATATATTGCACAAATTATTACAGCATTATTCAATTGGAGTTTACAGGAGAGGTATTTTCCCATTTTGTGGAAAACAGGGAAAATAATACCTATTTATAAGACTGGAGATAAAACATCTCCTAATAATTATCACCCCATAGCTGTTTTGCCAGTTCTCTCCAAATGTTTGGAGAGGCTGGTAAATCAGCAAATGGGGGAATATTTGGAAAAATATGATTTACTAACTAGCTACCAATCAGGTTTTAGAAAGGGTTTTTCAACTACATCAGCTTTGGTTGAATTTAACGACTTGATCCGTACATCTTTGAATAATGGTAAAGATACAGCAGCGATATACATTGATTTGTCAAAAGCATTCGACTTGGTGAGCCATCCTGTTCTTTTTGAGAGGTTGATCGGTCTGGGTTTCTCTGGGGATCCACTAATATGGTTTATATCATACTTGACTGATCATTCTCAGAGTCCAGCTGCAGAATAATCTTTCAAACTCTCGGATTGTCAAAGAGGAGTCCCTCAGGGGTCCATTTAGGACCCCGTTATTTTTAATATTCAATAATGACTTACCATCAGTGATACAGCGTGCAGACATTAGGATGTATGCTGATGATACTGTTTTGGTGGCCTCTGGATATGGATTGGTGGATCTCCAGAAACCTACAGACTGATTTTACCAGGGTACAGAATGGTTCGCCAAGTCTCAGTTAATAATGAATATAAGTAAGACTAAATTGATGCTTTTTGGAACTGATAGACAACATAGATATTCAGATGTACAGATCATGGTTTTGAATCATACCAAAATAGAACAAGTTACAAATTATTGTTATTTGGGAGTTAATATTGATTCTTTATTGACTTTCAAAAATCATATTGAGTCTATTATTGTTAAAACACATAAAAAGTTAGGAGCTTTAAGGAGAACTACTAAAAGTTTGAGATTACAGGACAGGAAACTGATTGCAGAACAGCTTATTCTCCCCGTGATTAAATATGGAGAGGTTATATATAGAGCAGCAACTAAACAACTTTTGAGTAAATTAGATAAATTACAGTATAGGGTAGCTAGATATGTACTACGTAGTAATTTTAGAACACATCATTGTGACCTTCTGATTAAGTTAAATTGGTTGTCTCTTGATTTGGAATATAGAAACAGTTGGTCCTTATTTATTTATAAATATAGGACAATTTATTTGAAACATAATATAGCTAAAATATTAGCAGATAAAAATTCAGCCCTTAGAAGACATTCTATTAGAACTATGTATCAAAATAGAATTGATCCAGATAAGCGAAAAAATAAATTTGGGGATAGAACATTAGTAACACAAGCATCAGCTTGCTGGAATACACTTCCTCCCACATTTCGTTCTGAGAAAAGTATAGAAAAATGTCTTAAGGGGTTAAAGATGTATCAAGTATTTACATGTACATGTATGTAATATTGTAGTTTTGTGTTAGAATTTTGTAGTTGTGAGTTGTGAGAATGTGTTTTTATTATTGAGTAATATGTATTTTGTTTGTTTGTAAATTAGATGAGATTATGTGAAACCTGGAAATTTTGCACAGGACTGTCTTGAAAACTGGATAGTATTATCCAAACGACATGTATTTTTCCTGTATAAAAATAAAGTTTTTACTACTACTACTACTACTGTTCCTCTCTGCTCACCCACCCTTCCCTTCATTAAGCCTCACTATCCCTCCAGTGGTCTTTCCTCGCTCCCTAATGTACCTATAAAAGGTTTTATCCCCCTTCTTAACCGAGTTGGCTATCTTTTCCTCGGTTTGGGCCTTTGCTATTGTGACTGCCTTCCCAGCTTCCTTCTGCTTTAACTGGTACAGTTCTCTGTCCTGCTCAGTCTGTGTTTCCTTATACTTCTTGAATGCTATCTTTTTTTCCTTAACTTTCCTCGCCACCTCTTTTGAGAAACCATAATGTTTTTTTCGTTTATATTGATTTGTTCATTTGCTTCACACAAAGGCTTGTTGCTTCTATGATGTCAGTTTTGATGTTTCCGCACTATTCCTCCACCCCTCCTCCTTGCCTGTTTGCTAGTGCTTTTCTGAGACACTCTCCCAATTTGACAAAGTCAGCTCTCCTAAAGTCCAGTACCCTCACTTTTGTATGGCTTGACTCTGCGGCTGTGTTTATCGTGAACCACACTGTTTGGTGGTCACTTGTTGCCAGATGGCTACCCACTTCTAGATCTGAGATCCTTTCTCTGTCCCTGTTTGAGAGTACCAGGTGTAAGATTGCTCCCTCCCAAATGGGTTCCAACACTAGCTGTCTGAGGCATGCCCCCTGTAAAGTATCGAGAATGACCCTGCTCTTGGATGTGGCTGCAGCAAAGGTGCTCCAGTTAACACAGATCCTCCACCAACAATATCTCTCCTTTTTTCTGCCATCCTAAGGATGCCTTCTATCATTTCCTTGTCCATTTCCTCCCCCTGACACAGGGGTCTGTATCCAAACTGTATGGATTTTGGTGCCATTTCCATTCTCCAGGGTGACACATAGTGCCTCCTCTCCTCCCTGTTTACCCTTTAGTTCCATTGCATTGATCCTTCTCTTAAGTAGAGAGCTACTCCTCCTCCTCCTCTTCTTCTACTTCTACCCTCCCTGTCCCTCCTGTAGATTGTGTACCCTGGTATGCACACATCCCAGTCATGGTTCTCTGTGTACCATGTTTCTGTGACTGCCACGATATCCAGGCGTCACTCTTCTATCAAGGCCACCAGTTCAGGGAACTTGTTACCTAGACTGCGGGCATTGGTACTCATTACCCTCTATTTTTTGATGACCTTACCCCTTCTTGCCCCATCCCTGTCCTTACTGCCTTTGCCTTTTTCTCCATTTACCCCTGCCATTCTGTCGACTTCTCTAGCTTGGTGTTTACCTCACTAACTACCCTGATTTTTGGGGGGAGGCTAGGATTTCCCTAGTCCTTTTTAGTGCCTCTCCCCTTGGCTAGTTAAACTACTTACCATTGAAGCATTTAAATCTATCACCTAGGACGATGGTTCCCCTCCTAGACAGATGCAGACCATCGCACCAGTATAGGCCTGTATCCCTCCAGGTGGACCCCCAGTCCCCAATGAAGCCAAAACCCTGAGCTCTACACCAGTTTTTTAACCACTGATTGAATCCCATGGTGCAAAGCACCCTAGCCTCATCCATCCCATAGACAGGCAGCACCTCCGAGAAGGTTACTGTGCATGCTACTTGTCTAAGGCCCCTTCCCCACTCCAAAAACTCCTCCTGCACTGCCCTGATCCCTTGCCCAGCCAGGTAATTTGTCCTGAGGTGGACAATGCATCCAGCTCCCTTCCTTGTGCAGCTGCTCCCATGATCCTGAGGATTCACTCCCTGTCCCTCTAAGCCATGATGCCAGGCAGGCACCTTACCTCCCTCTCCCACCTCCCCCAGTTCTACCTTCCTAACAATGGAGTCCTCCACCAGGAGTTGTTTCCTTCCCCTGTGGTGTCCCATGCCACCCTCCTGTGGGTTTCCTTTGTGGAGGTTCCCAGAATCCTCTTTAGTCTCCACTGCGGATGCCTCCATAGAGGAACCACACTGTCAGAACGGTGTACAAATTTTGGAGAGGTACAACTGGAGGGATGCACCTTCGTTCCATCACCCTCACCCTCTCTGAGCCCACTGTGGTCCAGTCACTCCTCTTTCTTGGCAACCTCTGAGGCAGTGGCGGTGGCCCTGGTGGTCCCTAGGTGGGAGAGGAGGTCCCCCAAATCCTGGCCAGCTCAGTCTGGACATAAGCAACCTCATCCCTTAACCCAGAGAGGTGGCTGCAGATGGGACAACACTGCATCCTCCAGAACATCTCCCGGAAGACTGCTGCTCCCCAGCCACTGCACTACACCACCCACATCTTGTCTTATTTGTGACCCCTCAACAGTTGTTTTGTATGCTTAATCTTTCCTCTCTCGGTTTAGTTTTATTTATTTATTTGTTTTTTTCTCCTTGCTTTTCTACTGCCTTCGTGCCCCTAAAACTCCTGCTCTTCCTGTTCTGGGACAGGAAGTTCCTCTATTCCTCAGTAGTCTCTTTCTTACTTGCTCAGAGTCAGACCTCCAGCTGCCTGGGGGGTGGAGAGCTACTCTTTTCCTTCCAGGATGGTGAATCTTTTGTGCCTCTGTGATCACTCCCTTCTTGCTCCCAAACAGGAAGTTCCTGTTGTCACTGAAATCCTGTGCCTATAAAAGTTGAACTAGCTAAGGGTGGGGTGGGAGGGAGGATATATAGTCCCAGTAGAGCAGTAAAGTTCTAACAGATATTTAGTCCAAAATAGTATATTCCACGCAGCTTCTCAGTTGTTTCCAAGCACTCCCTGTACACAACTTGGAAGAAGATGGACTTCTGCCTCAAACAGGATCACACCACTAGTTTATAGTAATTTGAACAATGCTGAAATGGTCTAGCTAGACAAATGGCTGGGTTGCAGACCTCTGACTTGTGAAGACAATTAAGTGATTACAGAAAGGAAAAAAACTGATTTGTAGTTACACTAAATAATTTAGAATTAAACACTGAAAAAAATAAAAGGTAATGGTTATAGGGAAGTCTTCAATTAAATGTAAGTGGTACTGTGGGGCCGGAGAGCTGGAAAAAGTAAATAAACTATAAATATTAAGGAATAACTAATAAATAAAGAGGATAGGAATACACATGTAGAAAAAGTAAAAACCACTTCAAGGCAAGCCACCTTAGGACTCTAGTTTCAAGTTTATTTATTTTATACTGGAATGGTATGTGAGCAAAAATGCCCATTTTCACAAATGTCCAGTTTCACCAAAGGTTACAAAAATACAAGAGCAAAAACAAAATATATATGATACATAGTATATACAAGTGGCTATGGAGCCATATACAATGGTAATAAACTAGTCATGAACAAATTGCATACACGTTACCAAAATACAGACAGGGTAAAAATTACATACACATTACATGAATACACACACTGGTACAGGCCGCTTTGGAAATATCGTGAATACAGTAGTTCAAAGTAGACACTGGGGAACAAGTAAGCATTAATCCACGATGAAGGTGGCATCTAATGGGGAGTTAATGCATGGTTGGGACCGTTGTGGCCCTTCGGAGTGGATTAATGCGCTTGTAACATGGTGTTCACATGACTTTCGATGTCAGGCATGTGTTTGTACTGCTGTGATTCATTACACAATTATACCATTTCAGTTATTAAGTAAACTTTAGTGCTACTTTCAGAACTTTTCCTCAACCTCTCTCACATACCTATATGTCTTTTCAAAACTTTTGCACATAAGTACATAGATGTATTACTTAACCATTGCTATACGATTTTTTTCTATTTCTGCCGGCTGTTTTTTTTATGCTTCTTAGGAGGACCCCGACTTCCTACTATTACTCGTTCCCCTTCAAGCTGTATGTCTCATTTGCATACAGCGTTCGCCTCTTACCACAATAATATTACTTTCTTTCCCTGACACGCTGCTCTTCACACTACTCGATCGATTATGGCACTGACATTTTCCCGGTCTGTTTTTCGTGTTCCATCTCTATCGATGCTACACGATAATTGCAGTTGATTTCTGCAATGTACCGTCAACGGCTGCAAATTCAATCCGCTTCCGCTTCCTCACTCGCTCATTGTGTGTTCCCTTCGGTTGCATGCCGTGTCACACTGTGTCCTTTGCACTTCTCCTACTGCTTCTCTAACCTACCTACTTGCTCTCACAAAACTCGATCTCTCCTGTTTTGTTACCTTCTCTCTTTCTCTACAGTGCTCGTTTTCCCGCTCTGGCTGATTTTTGTATTACACAAGCATAATGCCGTGCCATAATGCCGTGTTGCTCGTCTACCACCTGATGCTATTCCACCAATTGTTTTTCTTGTTTTAGCTACTGTTCTTTTTGCCATGTTACAAGGTGCAATAATGATGGCAGTTCAGGATCTGCATAGGGGTTCATGAACAGTAGCAAGGTAAGAAAACAGTGTAGAATCTACAGGTTTGGTAAACAATATGCCAATAACTCCTGCAGGAGCATGACAGATGTCTATAATGGGAAAGTAAAATCCCTAATTCTATATGGATCAGAAGTTTGGGGTATAGAGGAGCTAGCAAACAAAGAAGTACCGGTTCAAAGGTTCTTTTTAGGAGTAACATTTGGGATCCCTCTATTTGTATGTGGAGAAATCCTGAGTGCTGAAACAGTCGTAATCTCATGACTAATACTGGCAGTTATAATGGTATATTCTTAGTGGATAAAAAATTCTCGATGATAACTTGGGTAAATTGATTCAGCTGTCTTGGGAAAAGATTACAGAATATAAATGAAATTAGATATATTTTCAATTATGGTTCTTGAAATTGGATAAAGTACTAAATATGAAAGGGCTCTCTTTAGTGTTCCTTTTTGCAAGCATAACAGATACACATGACTATAGAAAAATGGTGATGACAAGACTTCTACATGTCACTTGCCAAAAAGACGTAGCAAGAATTTCAGCCTCTAACATATTCACATCATGCAATATGTTGTAAAATGCATACAGTATTGAAACTCAACTAAGAAATGTACTGATCCAGCACTACAGAGCAATGCTACACCTGTGACTCGAGTTTCAGTGCACAATTACTGTAAGCTCATCACTGGGAAAAATTATGTGAAGGGTACCTATTGCACGCAGACAGACAACCAAGAAGTACTGAGCACCTTATATTAGAATGCAAACATCTGCAAAAACTAAGAGACACATGGACAAATCCATAACTACAGAATATGAAATACTGTTCATATTTTAGAAAGCTCTCTTTTTGGGGAAGCAGTGCACGGAGCCCTGCAGACCTCCTGTGATCAAAAAAGGAGATTTTTCCTATCGAAGAACATTTAGGAGTTGCTTCACAGTTGCCTCTGCTTCCATGAAGCATTCCGCATTGTCAATGTACTCTTCCCATAGCACTATTTTTATCCCATCAGTTCCATTTTCTTGCTGCGACAGCAGTGCATGAGGTGGTCCCAGAGCCCATTAAAGAGCACCAATGGCCAGTCCGATGGCGCTGAGGGCTGAGGCACTGGATGCCTTACCTTGCACCACGCTGGCGACCCATGTTCGAGAACAAGCATAGGTCGCCGAGGGTTGGTGGGGAGGAGAAGGATACAGCATCTGTTGGACTGCTCTCCTTCTCCAGGGGGGGGTTCACTTCCCGATGCCCAACTGCCCCCTGGCAGAGGCTGGGGATCAGGGCATGGGGTGACAGCATCTGGGTGGAGTTTGTGCAGAGGCCTGAGGAAGAGATGTATGGACGCATGCGTCTCTACCCCCACTGGCATCACTGCACGCCCATGACTCCAGCACGGGGGGGGGGTTGAGCGAACAGCGGAAAAGTATGGCACCTCTCGTGCGGCTTGATGGCCATCCGCGAGTGTTCATCGGGAACTGGCACCTGAACTGGATCCATTAAGGTGAGGAGTTAAGGGCTCCCTGCCGCAGGGGGCAAGCCGCAGGGGTTTCAGGGTGCCAGCGGTCCCGGGCAAGATGGATGGCGGCCAGATCCCCAGCAAGGATGCAAGGAATAACAGAGGGCAGAGAGGTGACACAGGAGGATAAATAATCTCAAAAAAAAAAAAAGGCACCAATGAGTGGTATGAAACTGAATTTATACATAATAATGACCCGTTCATTAATTAACCCTGCCTGCCTTGTGCTCTTTGGCAAGGTTCATTAATAGATACATAGATGCACAGAATTTGATAACAGATAAGGCCCACCAGGCCCACCTATTCTACCTACTTTTCCTACCTGCTGCAAAAACAAAAGACCCTATTTCATATCTGGCTTTGTTCTCCTGCCTATCACTAGGGTACCTCTATGCAAATCCCACGCATTTTTTAATTCCCCCACCACCTCTGCTGGGAGGCTGTTCAATGCATCTACCACTCTTTCTGTGAAGAAATACTTCCTAAAGTTACCCCTTAGTCTACCTCTTCCAGCCTCATGTCATGACCCCTTGTTCTAGAACAACATCTCTTTTTCTGAAAGATGCTACCCTCTGTACCTTATTTATGTCTCCGAGATATTTGAAGGTCTCTATTATATCCCCCCTCTCTCTTCTCTCCTCCATGGTATACAAATTGAGGTCCTCCAATCTCTCCTATGACATTTGGTGCAGGTCCTGCACCATTTTTGTTTCCCTTGTGTGAACTTCCTCCACTCAGTCTATATCTTTACGTAGATGTAGCCTCCAGAACTGGACATAATACTCCAGATGAGGTCTCAGCAATGATTTACATGGAGGCATCACCATCCCCTTTCTTCTGCTGGTGATACCTCTCCCTATGCTCCCCAGTACCCCACTGGCATTCCCCACAGCCTTGGCACATTGCCTGGCCACCTTTAGATCCGTTTTTCGGATGAGAAGTTAAACCGAGGTCCCATCTGCCTGGATTGGTGGTAGTTCAGGTGGATGTTAAAGATCCCATGGCACTTATCGAAAAGAGTAGGGGAATTTCCCCGGTGTCCTGGCCAAATATCCCTGATTCACTAAAAATACCACCAACAGCTTAATCTGGTTCAAGGTCAGTTGGCATTCATCTGTATCCCCCTCCCCCGGGTAGTGCCTGAAAATAGGCAGGATTTGTCTAGTGCACTTACCCGGTCAACAAAAGCTAAACAAATAGATCATCTGATATGATTACCCCCAGATCCCTCTCCTGTTTGGTTGCTGTCAGTATCTTTCCCTCCATCATGTGAGCCTCCCCTGCATTCCTGTGCCCCAAAAACATGATTCTGCACTGTTCTGCATTCAATTTTAGCTGCCATGCTCTAGACCATTCCTCAAGTTTACCTAGGTCCCTCCTCATTTTTCCAGCCCTCCCAGAGTGTCTACCCTATTGCAAATCTTAGTAACGTCTACAATAGGCATGCCTTTCCTTTCCGACCTTCTGCAATGTCACTTATGAAGACACTAAATAGGACTGGCCCCAGAACTGACCCCTGTGGCACACCGCTGGTTACCCTCCTTAACTTGGAACAAACTCCATTTACCACCACCCTCTGTGTCCTATCCCTCAACCAGTTCCTAACCCAGTTTACCACATTGGGGCCCATTCCCAGGCTGCCTAACTTGCTTACAAGCCTTTTATGTGCAACGGTGTCAAAGGCCTTGCTGAAATCCAAGTAGGCCACATCCACCAGTCCCTCAGATCCACTTCCCTGTTCACCCAGTCAGATAAATCTATCAAATTTGTTTGACATGACCTTCCCGCTATGAATCCATGCTGCATCAGATCCTGTGCTCCGCTGGATTCAAGATGTTCCACAATCATTTCTTTTAGCAGTGATTCCATCATTTTCCCCACCACCAAGATCAGGCTGACTGGTCTACAGTTTCCAGCCCCCTTCCTGCTCCCACTTTTGTGTAGATGGGCTACATCATCTCTCCTCCAGTCCTTTGGAACCATTCATGTGTGCAGCGATTTATTGAACAAGGCTGCCAGTGGTGCTGCCAGCACCTCCCTAGCTCCTTTAATATTCTAGGATGTATCCAGTCTGGTCCAACACTTTCAGTTTTGCAAGTTCCTTTAGAACTCTTTCCTCCTTAAATAGACTGGTGTCCACCTCCCTATCCTTATTGCTCCTGCCACTTAATTGTGGTCTCTCACCTTCCACCTCTTCTGTGAATACTGAACAAAGATATTTGTTCATGACTGATGCTTTTTCCAAGTCCCCTTCCACACACTTCCAGTCTTCCCCCTTAAGCCTTTTCACCCCACCCCTTGCATTCCTCCTTTCACTAACAAACCTATAAAACGTCTTGTCGCCTAGTTTTACTTTCATTAATGTTCATGAGTGGATCATTATTTATAAATGCAGTTTAAACCGGTCATTGGCGTTCTTTAAATACATATTTTTGCAGCTTCTCCACCGCGCCCCCTTTGTCTCTGGACCCCTGCAGCCAACCCTCCCTCTCAGCCCCTTCCCCCCACAAACATAACACTGACACTAGGGGTGCCTAATCCCCCAGTGTCGCTGTCCCTCCCTCTTATTGTCCCCTTGAGCTGTTTTTCCCACCTGACCCTCCCTCTCAGCACCCACCACCCACCCATCCCCTAGACAAACATAACACTGACATTGGGGTGCCCAATCCCCAGTATCACTGTCCTCTGTTGCTGTCACCCCTGAAACTGTTCCACCCACCCCACCCTCCCTCTCAGCACCAACCCACACCCACCCAGACAAACATAACACTGACACTGCGGTGCCCAATCCCTGTGTCACAACCTGAAATAAAGAAACCTTCTTTCTTTCTTCCTTCCTTTTCCTCCTTTATAAAGAAAAACATCCATCGATGTCTGTTGGCCATTACACTCTCCCACACTACCATCCCACTCTGCAACCCCACCCCACCAAAGCCCTTACTTAACTATCGGGGGTTCAGCGCCAGAATCTTCTGTGAACCGCAAACACATCTTCACTCTTTAAAGCCAGACCGTGAACTGAGGAAATAGGTATGTAGTTCAATGTATTTCAATGGTGTTTTGAACTCTGTGGCATAACTTGGCCATTTTTGAATATTTTTGCCCCAAATTTTCAACGTGCCTTCTTTGGGGTCCCCACCTCATGAACAACTGCACTGACATTAGGCAAATCTGTCCCAAAAGGTGATTTTTGCAGTCCCTGCACAAAATCACCTTTCGAGCAGGATTTGAAAATGTTCTCTGCACTTGTTCACCAGGTGGGGTCATAAGAAGGCTATATTGAACATTTGATGTAAAAATATTAAAAAACTATAAAGTCATGAACCTACTTTGAATTCTGTAAATGCAGGCTTGTAACTTTGGTAATTTGCAATATTTTTCCGCCAGATTTACAGCATAGTCATTTCCTTACAGCACCTCATTAATGTGACAACTGCCATTTATGAAATCCTGGCCAAAATGCGCTTTAACATTCCAAAAGATAGATTTCATGGTCACTGCGCAAAATCAGCTTTCGGGCAGGAGTTCAAAATGTTCTGTGCCTTGTTCATGAGGTGGGGTAATAAGCAGGTTATGTTGAACATTTTGCACAATTACATTAAAAAAAACAAGCAATGAGCCTGCACTGAATTTTGCAAACACAGGCTCATTAACTTTGGTAATTTTCAATATTTTTACCCCAAATTTTCAGCATAGCCATTTCTTTATAGCATCCCATGAATGTAGCAGCAGTCATTTATCGTGCTCAACTGCAGCCCTCGTGTCTTCTGCCAGAACTTGTTTACTTAATGATTCCACAAATGTCTTGTATGCAGTCTCAAAATCTGCAACAGTTGAATGATTCCACAAATGTTTTGTATGCTATCTCAAAATGTGCAACAGTTTTACAGTGACAGAAATGATATACAGCAGGTTATATGAGATTTTTTTCTTTTTTAATTGTGTTTACGTATTTGTGTACATGTTGATTTTATACTACACTGTATGTTATTTGTCATGTGATAACCACCTGGTTTTATACATGTTTTTTGATACAAATAAATTGAACTGAACTTTAACACTGACCTTTAAGGCAGCTTCGTACACCTCATCAGTGAGACATTCCATCATGTAAGAGCCACCTAACGGATCTGCCACTTTAGGAATGCCCGATTCCTCTTGTATAATGATCTGGGTGTTTCTGGCAATCCGGGCACTTTTCACTGTAGGCAGTCCCAAAGCTTCATCAAAAGAATTTGTGTGCAAGGACTGCATACCTCCAAACACTGCTGCCATCGCTTCAACTGCAGTACGAATGATGTTATTGTATGTATCCTGAAAGAAATGCAAACGCCAGCCCAAACTGAATTCAGGGTTATCAAATACAGTACTTTTCAACAAGGTGGGCAGTAAAACCACTTGACTGCACAGAGGTCCAGAAACTCAGTTAGAAAAGCATCTATGAAGAAAACTGTATAGAACGTTTTCTGAATCAATCATTCCTGAAGAAGGATGCACTTAATTTAACCCTTTGTTTTATGTTTAGGACAAATACTGATAGAAGAACAGAGAAACGGAAACTGACTGCAGGAAACGTCAAACTGGCTAATCGAGTCTGCTTGGCCCTACAGTACGATGCGAATGCCCTAGTGATCACTCACTGCCCCATCCGCCATGTCATCCTCCCCTATCCTCACCGGCTTCATAGCTAGCCAGCCCTCACCTGAATCCATGATCTGGCACAAACCACCTTTTCAGCAGCCTGCTCCACGTATCAAACACATTCTCTGTAAAGAAATATTTCTAACACGCTTTCTTGGATCTCCCTCCAGACAGTTTTTCTGAATTCCCCTTAAAGGGACAGTAAACACTGCAGGGGTTGCTCAAATTGTGAAAGACCATGAAGTTATACTGAAAGAGGTACTGGGCTTCTTTGCAGGTGTCAGAAGTCCTGAGATATGAATATTTAAATCATCTGTAAATCAAAACGAGGCAGCAGCCATTTCATGCAATCTTAAAACAGAAAGTGATGTTACTGAGGGGTAAGCTGTAATTAACATACAGCTTGCCCCTCAGTGACATCACTTCCTGTTTTTAAGACTACATGAAATGGCTGTTGCTTTGATTTGATTTACAAATTATTTAGCTATTTATATCTTAAGACTCTGATCCCCTACAGGTAAACCCAATACCTCATTTGAAAAATCATTTCATGGGCTTTCAGTGTTAGTGACCCCTGCAGTGTTTAGTTCCCCTTTAAGCCTGCTTTCCACTCATTGTAAACCGTCCCCTGGTGTCTACATTGTTTATCCCATGAAGAAACCTAAATGTTTCAGTCATTTCCCCAACTCCATCTTGGCATCCAGTGTACAGGGGTGTTGGAACACTGAAAAAAGTGTGTGTGTGTGCTGAAGTTTGATGGGGCACCTAGACCATATAATACAATATAGAAAGTGACATGGCATAATTCTTGTACTTGAACATTATTAAGCAATATACCACAACAGGGTGTGTTTGGTCACGAGGCAGCAGGATGAGTGAGCAAAACACACCAGGCATGGGTAAATCCTGGCATCACCCACACCCTGGAGTGGGATATTGTGATTATACAATGTCCCTCTTTTGTTTTGGTAAGAAAAAAATAAAGATTTTTTTTGTATTTTAAATCATTTTTATTAATTTTATTGCTCTGCTAGAAAAAATGTCCTATATTGCTAGGGAGATCCGACAACCTAGCTTACTCAATTATGCAGAGGTGCCAGTGGAAGTCATCCCACACACTGGATGCTGTCCCACATAGATACATATCCCTCGCCACACATACATATTTGGTGGGCTTTTAGTTTTTCATGTTTTTTTTAACTGTGTTTCTATAGTGAAGGATGCAAGAGAGAGAGGCGCGAGCTGTTAACAGCTGCTGTCATTCCATTACTGAGGGAGCATGGTGTGAGTGCAAAATGTGTAGCAGCACAAGTTATGACTTTGTTACCTTAAAAAAGAGGAGAACGGGCTGCCATTTGTTTGACTTTTTCTCAACCCACCCACATAGTGCAGATTGTTGCAGCAGGTCATAAAGATCTCCAACGACCCCATTCATTAGGTGCAGAAAGTGTTTCAAATTAAAAAGCGAGGGCTAAATGTTTTAGAAATCAGCGTAGAAAAGTTCAGCCATCATACTGTGCATGGGTGTATGCATATGGATATCCTAGGGGACATGCACATGCATACGTGCATGCCCAGTATGAGAGCTGGGCTTTTCAGTATTGATTTCTTTTATCCTTTGGTTTCTAATTTAGAACACTTTCCTGACTTCAGCATCTGTTTAATTTTTTAAGCATGCCTTTGGGTGAATGGGGATGGTTGGAGGGTTGTACGAAGAAGTGCAGCAGTATGGAACAAAGAGAGTGGGATCACAGCCAAGACAAAATGTGGGAACGGAGCTGAGACCGACAGCAGAAAAGAGAGAGAGAGAGAGAGAGAGTAGTGAGCTGGGTCTAATGGTCTGTCAGGGGAACGATCCCCGAAAAACAAATTTTTAAAGTAATTATATCAAAATCTGTTCTCAAATCAGTTGGGGGATGAGGTGAAATGGGGATGGCAATGGAGTGGAACTACAAGGCATAAAATAAGTGGATTTGCATCACAATTTGCGACCCAAGATCGGTAAAAAGCGAGTCAAGTGTGGCAATGATTAGCTGTCATTGCTAATTCACTGCCAACTGGTCCTGGGTCCTGTAAAATTGTCTTACTGGGCACTGTCACATAACATTTTTTTTTTATTTGTCCTGGTATCCATTTTTTGCCCTCCTCCTCCGCGCCCCAACCCATGAACCCTGAGCTGTTCCATGATTGGTCCAGTGATGCCTTTGCTCCTTTCCCCCCCCACCTGGAGTCTGCGTGGCGGAAACGTGACTGAGTCCTTTTGCAGCATACCCAGAAGAGGAAGCAGACATCAGATTGTCAAGCAGAAGTCCAAAGGTGTTTTTTTTTTTTTTGGTTTGTTTTTTTAATCGTCATTGCACTGCCGAGTGGTTAACTTAAATTGTGTCTTTTTGTTTTGCAGGTGGTAGGAAGCCAGAGCCAGAAGGAGTGGTGGCCACACCAAGGAGAAGCCAGAGGGAGAAGGCCGAGACCACGAGAGGGCACGGGAGTAACCTGGATGGAGCAAACAGCAGGCAGCTGCATTGCGAGGTGAGACATGGTCGGACGGCCAGATTCGGCGACCGCAGAGACTGAGAGCAGGAGCACAGCAGAATTGCAGAGCAGCAAAAAACAAGTAAAACATTTTCATTTGGTCAGGGAGCCTGGAGGAGGGAAGAGGGGCACATGTACTATAGGGCACAGATGGGGGAGATGGCATAACAGCAACAAATGGGCAAGGCCTAGAGCTGGACTGTGAGTGACAGGAGAACAAGCCAAGGGCATGATCTTTGGGCAAGTAGAGGGTGCCCTACTTGAACTTTAAATTTATGCCCTGCTTGCAGTGAATTTGGGAACAAACAGTGAACGTAACTGCAGTGAACATTTGGGAACGGGATAAAAGACTGTGTGTCCTGCTTTGCAGAGATTATGGGGGAACCTGAACTTAATGTGACCTGCTATTATGTTGTGTGCCCTGCGTCTTTGCAGTCAACATTTGGGAAAAGATATAAAGACTAAGTAAGCAGCCCTGCCTGCTTTGCAGAGATCTGAGGGTAACTAAGAAGTAATATGCCCTGCTAGTTGTGTGCTCTGCTCTTTGCAGTGAACAATTTGGGAACAGAAAGAGACTAAGTAATGTGCCCTGCTTTGCAGAGATTGTGGGAAACCACAGCTTATTTAAATGTGCCCTGCTTGTGTACCCTGTGTCTGCAGTGAACATTTGGGAACAGAGAAAGACTAAATACTGTGCTCTGCTTTGCAGAGATCTGTATTGTGCCCTGCAGCTAGTTGTGTGCCCACATGCAGCGAACAATTTGGGAACAGAAAAAGAGACTAAGTAATGTGCCCTGCTTTGCAGAGATCATGGGGGAACCAGAACTTATTTAATGTGCAATGCTGCTTATCGTGTTGTGTGCCTAGCCATGCGTTTGCAGTGAACATTTGGGAACAGATAAAGACTAAGTAATGTGCCCTGCTTTGCAGAGATAAGGGGAACAAGGCACTTAAGAATATGTGCCCTGCTTATGTTGTCAATGTGTGCCCTGCTCTTGCAGTGAACATTCTGGGAATAAGACTAAGTTATGTGCCCTGCTAATTACAGCGATCCAGGAGAGGAACCAAAGAGACGTAATGTGCCCTGCTAACCTGTTGTGCCCTGGTCACCTGTTGTGCCCTGGTCTTGAACTTGGGAATAGAATTAAGATGTAATGTGCCCTGCTATGCAGAGATCTTGGAGGAGGAACCAACCCTGCTGGGACTGTGCCCTGCTCTTTGCAGTGAACATTTTGGGAACAGAAAAAGACAAAGTTATGCCCTGCAGCCTTGCAGAAAATCCAAGGGCAACCAGAAAATGTGCCCTGCTAAGTGCTGTGCCCTGCTCTTTACAGTGAACTTGGGAACACAGAATAAGACTAAATGGGCCCTGCTTTGCAGAGATCCATGATGGGAACTTAAAGACTTGTGCCCTACTTTGGCAGTACTGGGGGGAAAAAAAAACTATACTGTCTGCCCTTTTTCTGGGCAGAAAATGAAAATTTTAAGTGTTGTCACATGCCCTGCAACTGCAGAGATTTTAACTTGAACTCACTGTGTTGCCCTTGCTTTTTAAAGGAAGGAACTAACTGTGCCCTTGCACTTTAATTTGGACACTACTTGTCTTATTGTGGAAGCAAGCCCACAAAAAACTTAAGTAATGTGCCCTGCTATGCAGTGACTTCGCTGCCTGCAGCACAGTCACAATGGGAGGGATTGCCCGCTTAAGACAGGAAGAAAAAATTACTCACCTTAGTAATTATGCTTCTTCTAATGGAGTCTTGCTGTATTCTGACTTATTGCAGTTAGCCCCAGCATTTGAACTGCTCCGGAGAGGAAAGAGTTAAATTCTATGCAGAGTATAGAACGTTGAGCTCGAGCTCGGCTCATACCTCTGTCTGCCGCACTCTGCAGTGTAACCGTCAAATTATTATGAGCTAATACTAACTAACCCACTATGTGGAAACTGTAAAATGTTTACTAGCCAAATGGCAACCAAATGTTTTGGATCCCCCCCAAAAGACTCAAGTCGAGAAATCCAAAACCAAAAACCAGGTAGTGAACAACTTACGACTACTGAAATAAAGAAACATAACCCACTTCCCCTCTCTAAAAAGAGGGAGTGGACAAATGCACCTCTGGGGTGCAACACTGGACCTGCCAGCCCACTTCCCAAAAAACAGGTTCTGAGAAGAGAGGCAGGAGGGAGGGAAGGAGGTCAGAATACAGCAAGACTCCATTAGAAGAAACACAATTACTCAAGTGAGTATTTTTTTCATCAAACAACATGAAGTCTTGCTGTATTCTGACTTATTGTAGACTACCAAGCAGTACCTCCATGGAGGAGGGATTCGAACCTGTTTTGGGAATAGGCTCTGCAGTACTGCTGTACCGAACCGAGCATCACTCATAGCCTGGATATCCAGAGAGTAATGCTTGGTGAATGTATGGACTGTTTTCCAGGTGGCTGCTTTGCATATCTCTAGTAAAGGAATATCCCTGGCAGCAGCCAGGGAAGCAGCTGTACCTCTAGTCGAATGAGCCCTCAAGCCTGAGGGTGGTATTTTGCCTAGCTTCTCATAGCAGAATTGTATACAAGAGACAATCCACCTGGCAGTAGTTCTCTTAGTGGCAGGTTTGCCCTTATCCACTTCCCCCATAAGTGAGGAACAACTGGAGGGAGTCAAACCAGTGTGCCTTAGTACGCTCAATGTAGTAACTAAGGGCCCTTTTAACATCCAAACTGTGTAATCTTCTCTCTCCTGAAGAAGAATGACCAGTGAAGAATACAGGGAGAGACACAGATTGGTTCAAATGAAAATCGGAGACAACTTTAGGTAAGAACCTCCTATTGATTCTAAGGACCACCTTATCTCTATGGAATGTGATGAAATCAGGCTCCACTGACGGAGCTTGTAATTCACTGATACGTCTGGCAGAGGTAATAGCTACCAGAAACACAGTCTTCCAAGTCAAGTACTTATGTTCTGCTGAAGACAAGGGTTCAAAAGGGGGTTGCATAAGCTGGGCAATGCAAACATTAGGTCCCAGGCAGGGGGTAGGATCCCTAAAGGACGGACTGGTATGAAGCAATCCCTTGAAAAATTTGCAGAAAACAGGATGAGATGCCAGTGAGGAAGAGTTTCCTACTGACAGAAAAGCAGAAACAGCTGACAAATGTACTTTGAGAGTAGCTGGTCTGAGGCCTAGGCCATTGAGATGAACCATGTAATCCAGAACTGTAGACAATTCAGCAGTGTCTGGGGATATATGCTTTTTGGAACATCAGATGCTGAATCTTTTCGATTTGGAGTTATACGTTTTTCTGGTGGCAGATTTTAGAGAGGCTTTCAGAATGTCCAGAACCCCTTGAGGCAGATGCAAATTTGCATACTCTACCTCTTCAAGAGCCATGCCTTGAGATTGAGAGACTGTAGGTTGGGATACCAGATCCTCCCCTGAGATGAGGTTAACAGATTGTGATTCCTGGGAAGAGATTGGGGAAGATGGACTGCTAGGGACAGCAACAGGGGATACCAAGGCTGCCTGGCCCACTCTGGAACAATCAGGATCACTTTGCAAGACTGTGACCTTATCTTGACCAGGACCTTGAACAGCAGAGGAAAAGGAGGGAAGGCATACAGAAATTTCCCTTCCCAATTCAGAATCAGAGCATCCAGAGGGACTGAGCCCAAGACTCAGGGTCTGCAACAGAAGAGAGGAAGTTGGTGATTGTCTGGGGCTGCAAAGAGATCTATCTCTGGAGTGCCCAGTCTTGAGAAAATCCCTTTTAATACTAGGGGATCCAGGGACCATTCGTGATGGCCCTGGGAAATCCTGCTCAATCCATCTGCTAGCACACTGTCCTTTCCTGGGAGGTGGACTGCTACCAGAGAGGTCTGCAGGGAGTAAGCCAGGGACCATATTTTCAAGGCTTCCATGCACAAGGCCATAGACCGAGTGCCTCCCTGCTTGCTGATATACCACATGGTGGTGGTGGTGTTTTGTCCTGACTTGAACCACCTTGTTCTTTACTGATTGTGAGAAGTCTTGCAGGGCCAGGTAAACTGCTCTGAGCTCCAGAAGGTTGATGTGGAAAAGAGACTCCTGAGTGGACCACATTCTATGGGCTGTGAGAGCTCTCAAGTGAGCTCCCCAACCCAGGAGAGAGCAGTCTGTGGTTAGGACCACAGAATGAGACTGAGTAATGAATGGGACTCCTTGCCTGAGATTGTCCTGATCCTGCCACCACTGAACAGCCTGGATCAGAGTCTGAGTCACTGGAATCAGTTTGGTCAGAGGATCTCTTTTCTGAGACCAAAAAGGCCTCAGATGAAACTGAATGTCTCTCATCTGAAATCTGGACCACTGCAGTGGAAGCTGCCATGTGGCCCAGCAGCTGAAGAAAGTGTCTTGCTGGTCAAGAAACCAGACTGGAAGGAAGAAGCCAGCTCCAAGATAGCCTTCACTGCTACCAAGGGGAGAAATGCTCTTGCTTTGACAGTGTCTAGTTCTACCCCTATGAAAGTCAACAGTTGTACCGCCTTGAGAACTGACTTGGGAAGACTGAGAAGGAAACCTAGAGAAGTGAGCACCTGCTGGGTCACTTTTAGATCTGACTTGACTTGGTCTGGAGACTGACCCACTATAAGCCAGTCATCCAGGTACGGGAATATGGAGATATTTTTTCTCCTTAGGAAAGCCACTACTACTGCCAGGCATTTTGTGAATACCCTTGGAGCTGATGTTAGGCCGAAAGGCATTGCTTTGAACTGGTAATGGCCTGAACGCAGTTCGAACCTGAGGTACTTTCTGTGGGAGCACCTGATGGGAATATGAAAGTAGGCATCCTTTAGGTCCAGGGAGGCTAGTCAATCCCATGGCCTTAGAGGGGGAAGAATTATTCCCACAGTCACCATTTTGAACTTTGAACTTAAGTCTAGGATGAGCCTCCATTCCCTTGTTTTTATCGGGGTAAGGAAGTACCTGGAGTACAGACCTTTTCCCTTGTGTATTGTAGGAACTCTCTCTATGGCCCTTAAGGCCAGAAGAGATGAAACCTCTGCCTCTAGGGCAATGGTTTCGGAGATGTTTGCAGGTGGAAAAGATCTGGCTCTCAGCTTTGGGAACTTTTTGAAGCTGCGAGCCAGTCCCTGGCCTATTACCTCCAGGACCCACGTGTCTGAGGTAACAGACTTCCAGTCCTGGAAATAGTAGGCCAGCCTGCCTCCTACAGGAATGGAGGAGTCGACCCGGACTGACACCTCAGGGTGTCTGCTTGGCAGGAGCCTTAGGCTGAGAGGTGGATGCAGCCCTGCTCATCCCCCTTCTGCCTCTCCCTCTGAAGAGCCCCCTCTGAGAAAAAGGAGAGGAGGCCTGCACTTAGTAGAAAGACCTATGAAAAGGCCTACCCCTGCCCCTAGCTTGCTGCCTTTGAGGAGTTGCCTGCCTTTCCTTGGCCTGTGCACTCCTATAGGTGGTTCTGTATTCATCATTTTCTTCATATAATTCTCTGTCTGCTCCCCAAACAGAGAATTATTAACCACAGGAAAATCCATGGCCGTAGCCTGGGTATCCTGAGACAGGCTAGTACACCAAAGCCAAGCCAGTCTCTGAAGAGACACAGATGTAGCCATGTCTCTAGAAGAAACATCATTGGAGTCCACAGCAGCATGAAATTGAATCTTTGATGCCTCAATCCCATCAGCAGCCACCTTCTCCAGCTCCTTGGCAAGCTGGGGAGGAGCCTGCTTAGCCAGTGCCAGTACAGTATCCAACCTGGACTTCTGGTACCTGGCTGTACAGGCCATGTAATTCGCCTGCCTGAGTCCCAAAGAGGATGCCATGTACTGCTTTTTTGCCATGACGTCCAATTTCCTGTAGTCTTTATCTGGGGGGTGTGAATGCAAGGGAATGTTAGCCTTTTCACAGGCTGTAGCCGGCACTACCCCAACATAGCTGCACTGCTGGTACAAGTGCTCCGTACCTGAGCCTGACAGCATGTAGCTTTTGTCCACCTGTCTGTCCACAGGAGGTAATGAATTTGGAGTTTTTAACAGCTTTTGTGTCTGTTTCCCAAAAGACTTGTAAAGGGGCATAGACAACCTTTTGGACTCTGGGTTGTCCATCATCTCCACAAAGTCAGGCTCCTCTTGTTCCTCAATAGCCTCCTCCATAAGGAGCTGGAGGGTTTCTGCCACTTTCCTGTACAACATAAAGTGGGAAAGGGACTCAGAAAGCCTGGGAGGGAAAACACCAGAAGGCCTGTCTGGGGAGATGCCCAGTTCGATAGGCTCATCCAGACCTTCAATTCCATCATTATCATCACCTCATCATCATCTCCCTCCAAGTCCAGTTCATAAAAATCTTCAGGGGTATAATCCTGAACTGGAGGAACCAAATGAATCGAACGCCTGCCAGAAAGCGCCGGATCAGTCAGAACTGAACTAAGCAATTCCACTATACAAATCGCTCGGGCAATTTCCTCAGCGGTCGGAAGATGTGGCTCTGGATTCAAACCGGACGATTTGTCTTTTCTTTTTGACAGACCCGATCCCTCAGAATCGGCTCTCCTTTTGCCCGAAGGAGTCTCGCCCTGGTCAGAGGGCACTCCTTCTGGTTCGGTCAGAACCGAACCAGGCTTGCCATCCAGGTCAGCGGACTTTTTGGCCTCCTTTTCCCTAAATCTGACCAACCTTTTATCCAGGGTGACTTTAGGGAAATTCTTACAGATTTGGCAGTCTGACTCTAGTTGACTAAAACACAGATAGTAAACACAAGTGGTATGAGGATCAGTCTTAGCAAAGGCCTCCCTACACTCACTGCAGTGCTGAAACCCAGTGGGTCCGTTTTTTTTCTTGGGTTTCTCAGACAAAGCCATAACTAAACCCTTCCCCTTTTTATGGCAACTGCCAGGGAAGACACCCTTACCGGTTTCTAACCGTGTTACAGGTATTTGAAAAAAAAAAAAAATACGTTTGTTTTTTTTTAAACCGATAAAGACCAGTACCTGACACTAAAATTCCTGTAAAGAAAAAGAAAATAATCACCAAACCAGAGACCGGTTTGGCCGAACCAGTCACACAAATTCAGAATACAATTTCCACACACTTTTCTAGCTAAGTCCACTACCTATGCACTTACTGTACCACAGACAGGGATCTGAACCGAAAAACAAGTGTGAGAATATTGGTAAAATCGATGATTTTTAAACCGCAAACCGAAAGCGAAGGAGAAATCTCCGGAGCGACTGTTCAGTTAGGCGGAGTAAATAATCTGACAGTTACACTTCAAAGTGCAGCAGACAGAGGTCTGAACTGAGCTCAACGTTCTATGCTCTGCATAGAATTTAACTCTTTCCTCTCCGGAGCAGTTCAAGTGCTGGGGCTAACTGCAATAAGTCAGAATACAGCAAGACTTCATGTTGTTTGAACAGGTTTGGTCTGAAAAGTGCCAGTGACTGGGGCTGGAGGGGTCACATACCTGCTGCCTTTTTCTTTTATTAGTACAGAAAAAGCCTCGTGTGTTAATTTAAGTAGTTGCACACCCTGACACCTTGTTTTGCTAACTTCACACTTTTTAATAACTACAGTCTGGCATTGCTGGAGTTAAATTAGCAACTGCAGAGGGATGGCACCAGAACTATGATCCAGAAACAAAATTGGCTACAGAGTAGCAGTGAGGAAGACTATGACGTGCATGTAAGCTGCAAATTGTGCTACGAGTACAGAGATGAGCTACGTGGGTTGAGGAACTTCCGTGAGGCATTAGTTGCAGGGATTACAGGTCCCCAGCTAAAAGTTGACACCATCCATAAAACATCTTCTTGCACAGCAGCACAAGAAAGCTGCTAACATTTTGAAATTTGGTAGAACAAGGTCACCACTTGATATATACTGTACTGCCATACCACAATGGGTAAGTTTAAAATAGTGATTTTTTTTTTTGGGGTTGGACCCAGACTTAAAACTTTTAAATTTATGTGCAGGGAGAGTTTTCAGTAATGCAGAGGAACAGCATAGAATGATTCTATGCAGGCTGATGGAGATCATGTATATGATGGCCAACGATGGCATCCCTATTAAAAAGTTTGAAGTGATAGCGTAACAAGAGACGTGACACCGAGTTCATTTGGGCGATAAATGTATTAACGCTGCTGGTGGGAAAGAACTCACAATGTGTATTGGCAAGAACCTACAAGAAAACCTGCTGGCAACCGTCAAAAATGCAAATTATTTTTCAGTGTTTATGGACGGTAGTACTGACAGTGGTGTAATTGAAAAGGAACTGGTTTACATAATTTATGTAAATCACATCAATGGCCACGGAGACTAACTTTACAAATGAAAGCTGCATCAGATGGCACAAGTCAGGGATTGAATAATCTCCTATTAGACATTTTTACAGAGTGTGGCCTTAATATAAAAAAACCATGGTTGGGTTTGGGGCTGATGGGGCATCTGTCAACATGTTTGTAAGATGGAGTCTTGCTGCTCTTTTAAGGGAAGTCTTACAGTGGTTAGTTGGTGTTCATTGTTTCTCACACAGATTAGAACTGGCCATAAAAAGACACTTTGGATAACGCCTACTTCAATGATGTTTCAAACTTTCTGACCCAACTGTTTTATCACTATCAGAAAAGTCCTAAGAGACTCAGAGAGTTGTGGTCCCTTGCCCAGGCCATGGAGATGTCAGTTAAAAAGCCCATGGCACACGCTGGATGCAGCATTAACTTATTTATTTATTTATTTATTGCATATATTCGGAATTACAAACCTTTGAGTCGCAGACTCATTTGCAAAGGCTCCAGGTCAGTTACAGTGGTGGAGGGGAGACGGAGTACAAAGATACATACATAGTAAGGCAGTATACCGGAGAACATACACACTCAAAATAATACACAAAACAGTTCTGAACAGTGCAGTCCAGGCTTTATCTTAGTACAGCAGTGACTGTGGCAGGGACATTCAGGGTATCATTTGTTAGACTAGGGGTGAGGCGATTCGTGGGATCCAGGAGACCCTGTGTCAGTTTTTGATGGGGTAAGGTAGCATACTTAGAGAAGAGAGCTAGCCACAGGCACAGGTTTGGGATTCAGCTAGGTGGGCTTTGAGGCCTGCTTTGAATAGGGAGATGCTGTGTGTCTGAGTGAGCCGAGGAGGTATTGCATTAAGCCAACGAGGAGCACGGTAATCAAAACGATCTTGGACCCAATGATGTCCCACAGTGGGGACCAGGAATGAAAGATTAGAGGCGAAGTCGGGTATTTGCGCCTGACGGGCTGGTCTGATTATTGGGAGAAGGCCAAGTGGGGCGGTCTGAAGTTGTATTTTTTAGCCAGGATACAGGTGTGGTAATGTAGTCTTTGTTGGAGTTTAGCCAGCCCGTCAGGGCATGTAAATCCACATATGTATGAGTGAGCGGTCACTGCGGTGACTAGTCGGCAGGCTTTATTCAGGGCGGTGTCGATAAGTCGTAGTACCGTAAGCTCAGCCGATCCATATATCGATATCCCATAATCGATTAGGGAGAGGATTGAGGCGGAGACTGCCAGATGTAAGGCCTGTGGGGGTAACAGTGTTTAACCCGATAGAGGATTCCCACTCTTGGTTAATAGCGTGGAAAGAAGTTGAACATGTCTATGGTAGGAGGGAGGTATCTAAAGTGATACCCAGGTATTTGAAGTTAGTGACGGTTCAGGGGATGCCTTGCTTGTTTTTAATTTGTAGAGCCGATTGGCTGTGTGGGCTTTGTCGGTGTGCAAATAACATGGATTTAGTTTTTTTATAGTTGATGATCAGGCGGTGTTCATCGAACCACAATTCTAGCTCCCCAAAGAAACCCTGTAGGGCTTGCTGCAGGGTGCAATGTTGAGGGTGTTTCCAGAATAATACCGCATCATCCGCATAGAGAAGCATGTTTCCACTGCATGCCTTGGGAAGGGAGTTTAAAAAGAGGGAAAACAGAAGAGGGCCAAGGATAGACCCCTACGGGACCCCAGAGCACACTGCTTTGCGAGAGGAGATGGTGGTATTAACCCTGACTTGCTGAGACCGGCCTGATAGGTAGTCCTTGAACCAGGCAGTTACCTCAGTGACCACATTTAGCTGTGGCATAACATTAAGCAACAGATCGTGACTGACTGTGTCAAACGCTTTGGTGAGGTCCACGAAGATTGCACCTGCAATTGCTCCTTGGTCTAATGCCTTGTGGATGAATGAGGTGAGCTCGGTCAGTGCGGTCACAGTGCTATGTCCTGTCCGGAAGCCGTGCTGTGCGTGGCTAAGGAGGTTGTATCTAGTCAGGTGTTCTGTAAATTGGTCAGCGACTATTTTTTCCAGCGCTTTAGAGAGTGGAGGAAGTATGGAGATGGGTCTATAGTTGCTTGGTAAAGTGGGGTCTCCACTCTTCAAGATGGGAGTGATTAAAGCATTCTTCCAGGTTGAGGGGAACTGACTGAGGCAGAGAGAGAGATTGAGAATTTTAGTGAGGTGGGAAGTGTGACGTCCAGTGTCAGCTGAATGAGCTTTAGATCGAGTGAATCATTGCTGAAACGGAATTGGAAATTGCCTTGGTAATGTAATGTTTGCTTCCCAAGCGGAGATGACTCTCAGCCTGAATGGTAGCTAATCCGAGTTAGTGGGAGTGGGGGAACTGGGTGGAAGAAATTGGGGAGGATACTGGAGCAGTCAGAGAAGGTGGAGTTAAGGGCTTCAGCTACTACGGAGGGTCTTGTGTAACTTCTCCGCTTACAGAGTAGGGGGAGAGGAGCGTGAATTCCCTTTAGTTCTTTTATGTTGCTCCAGAATTTCTTCCTGCCTCCCCCATGCGGAGGCAAGGGTTTGCTGGTAGTAGGGCCTTTTGCCTGCCAGATATCTATGTAATTTTATTGCGGGCTGCTCGGTGTAGTAGTCTACCCATGCTGCTACCAAATCATTCCCCGTAATTTGTGCCCATTTAGAATTTGTGGCAGCAGACCCAACTCATGACCAGGCCAAAGCCAAGGGAATGTTGCAAATTATGACTAAATTCCAAATGGTGGCACACCTTTTGTATTTGGAATGGCTGCTTCAGCCACTTACCAGGTTTTCAGTAGCACTTCAAAAAGAAGTAGTTGAAATGCCAGAGCTACTTAGCTTTGCTGAAACTTTGAGAAACACTCTTGACCATGCTGAGCAGAGTGGTCCCATAGGTGGCAGTGAACTTCACATTCTCTTAAAAAATGGGTTTGATGTTCTTTCAGGAGCTTGTGCTGAAGGATGTGAAATTAACACATTTTAGAGGCCAAGTTGGTAAAACTTTTAAACGGCAAACTAAGAAATACATTACAAACATTGAGAACTGCATTGGCATAGGAGGAGTGGAGGAGGTGGAGGCAATTTGGATCACCTTGATAACAAGGGGGGGGCAAGAGTGTAAAAATAGGAGCGGTGTATAGACCGCCCACGCTGGCGGAGGAGCTGGAGAAGAGTCTGGTGGCAGATGTGGGGAGACACTGCAGTTTGGGGGAAGGGTGGTGGTGCTGGGGGACTTAAACATGCCAGGAACGGACTGGGAGACTATGACATCATCAGTGGCCAGGGAACAGAGGTTGTTGGATGTCTTTCAGGACGTGTTCCTAACTCAGCAGGTGGGGGAACCAACTAGGGAGGCGCGGATACTGGATGTGGTCCTAGCAGACAGTGACCAGATTGGGGGCCTGGAGGTAAGGGACCCATTGGCGCAAAGATCCTGTTTTCATGCAGATGACCTCAGTAATAAATAATGTGGAGGTGGAATACAGATCAAATGTGAAATACAAGCTGAACTATGTCTAAATATTATGTTTTGGTAAAGTTCTCCTGAAGGTGTCAGCTGCTCTTTAACTACACTGTTGTTTATAGTGTAACTACACTATAATGTCACTGCAATTACAATGCAGTTATATGCAAAAGTGTAACTACAGTGTGATTACCCCTGCTGCATGTAATTAATGATTACCTACCCCACAGTTACATTGAAACTGACACTTTAAATAAAATGTGAACATTACCCCTTGCTGCAATACTTTCATGGGTCAGACTGCTTTCTGACATTTTTCCCTCTAATGGAATAACTTTCCTTCCCACCTCTGCCTCTCCCCTTCATAGTCTGCCCTTTAGCAATTTTTCAGGGATCTTTTTGCTCCCTTCTGCTCTTGCTCCTAGAACCTCTCTGCTTAAGCCTTGTATTTGGGCTGGTCAATTGTTACCTCTTGTTACTTGTTAATTGTTCCTGTTTGTTTGCTTGCACTATTGTTCATTTTGTATGCCTTCGCTGCTTTTCAGTTACTTTTTGAACTGTGTTCACTCCGTACCCTTCCACAGGTACACCTGACATGAGCCTTGGCTCAGTGTATCTTTCCTGGTCACCAGTACTTCAATAAATACATACATTTGCCTATTATCATCCACTTTCTGTTTGCCTCATCCTTTCACATAAAATATCTAAAATGCTAAATTCAAATGCAGTACTTTTTCAGACTTGCTTGTGCCTCTCCTGGAACAGGTTTGGCCTCCCCATTTGAGAAACCCTGGCCTACTACTGGACTGTTTATGCAGACTAATTTCTGTAATGATGTCACAGCTTAGTGACTGTGTCAGTGTCACCAGTAGGATAACCTAGTTACCCAGCAGTTATGAGCAAACCAGTGACAACACGGAAAGACACAGAAAAGCTTATTATTGGTCTACTGATATGGGGTTGAAGCCAATTTGCTGTACTGCTACTTTCTTCAATAAAAAAATAAACATATAAATACGTTTTTTAAATATAAAAATGAATAATGTAAAAAAAGACTTTTCTAGACTGCAGTATGTGTATAGGTAGTTACAAACAACATGTAAATTAATAAGTATTCTGGGGCATGATATTCAAAAAAGCACAAGCGGAGCAAAAAGGTTTGCGCTGCACTTTGCAATTGCCCAAGAGTCCAAAAATGCAATATTCATTCGAAGAGTGCACCAGCACTATTCGACTGAATACAGAGCTATGTCAGGGCTATGTCATTACAGTGCTAAGTCAAGTAGCGCTGCCCCGACAGGGATACTTGCTTTGCAGGGAATAGTGCTACTAGAATGGATAGCACCGGAGCACTAGTCATGATTTTAGAGGGACCCATGCAAATGAGCTCACTGGTCATGCAAGGCACTAAGGGGCCATCTGCATACTCATTATGGGCCCATTTGCATGGGCAGCGGTGGCAGGTTTGCGTGGCATTGCCACCCTATTGCCAAGTTTCATGGAGCAAAGGATGTCCTTGGTGTCTAGTGTTTCCCCAGCACTCCAATTGTCAGCCCATATAACAAATGATCCCTGGTGCCCAGTGGTCCCCCCTCCCTCCGCACGCCAGCCCGTATAATAAAAAAGCAATCCCGGTGCCTAGTGGTCCCGCATCACTACAATTGCTGGCCTGTATAATAACAAAATACTCCCTGGTGTGTAGTGGCCCCCCTTCCTCCAATCGCTGGCCCATAGAATACAAAATATTCCCTGCTGCCTAGTGCCCCCCCCTAAATTGTCAGCCCGTATAATAAAAAAGCAATCCCTGGTGCCTAGTCCTCCCCTTCCTCCAATCATAGCCTTTATAATAACAAAATACTCCCTGGCGTCTAGTGGACCCCTCTCCCTCTGATCACCAGCCCATATAATAAAAAAGCAATTCCTCATGCCTAGTAGTCCCCCAATTGCCAGCCCTATAATAAATAAAATCAATAAATAATCCTCAGTGCCTAGTGGTCCCCCATCCAGTCACCGCTTGTACAATAACAAATTACTCCCTGGTGCCTAGTGGTTCTCCCCAGCCCTCGATCACCAGTGTATAATAACAAAATAACCCATGGTGCCTAGTGCTCTTCCCTCTCCCTCAGCTGCCAACCTGCATAATACAAACACAATCCCTGGTGCCAAATGTTCCCCTCCCTCCAATCAAGCCTGTGTAATAAACAAATACTCCCTGGTGCCTAGTAGTACTCTCCTCCCTCTGATCGGCAGCTCGTAGAATACAAAAGGAATCCTGGGAGTCTAACGGTCCAACCCCCCATAGCACCGACCAGCCACCCTGGTCTCCCCCTCAATGGCATTGTTAGTGACTCAGGAGCTCATAGAGCGACCAGCACAGCTCTCCTCACGCCTCCTTGGCCAGCCACTGTATGCAATGCCAGAGAGTGCATGCCCTATGTAATGTACAGAGTGCATGGTACAGTAGAGGATGCGTGCTCTATATATTACTAGAGGCACATGATCTCTGGCACTGCATACAGCCGCCAGCCAAGGAGGTGTTAGAACGGCAGTGCCGGTCACCATATGGGCTCCCGAGGCACCAACAATGCAGGTAAGAGGGGGAAGGCAGGGTGGCTGGTCAGTGTCGCGCGGGGGGAGGGGGGCACTAGATGCCAGGGATTCCCTCTGTATTCTACGGGCTGTCAGTCAAAGGGAGGAAGGGACCACTAGGCATCAGGGAGCATTTTGTTATTATATATGAGCCAGCAATTGGAGAGAGGGGGGGACTAGGCACCAGAGACTGCGATTTTATTATACAAGCTGGTGATCGGAGGCAGAGGGGACCACTAGGCACCAGGGATTCATTTTCTATTATACAGGCTGGCAATCGGAGGGGTGCAAGGGATCACTATGCACCAGGGACTATTTTTTTTTTTTATTATTATAGAGGCTGGTGATCGGGGGGGGGTACTAGGCACCACGGATTATTTCTGTTATATAGGGGCTGGGGATCAGAGGGAGAGGGGACCACTAGGCATCAGGGGTTCCCTACATGGGTACCAGGATGGTGATCAGATGGGGGCACCATAAACCACCAGGGGGTTGATGTGCTCCCCCCCCCACCACCGGCCAATGTGGTTGTTGGCTGTAGTAACTTCAGCAGCCATTTGGGTTGCCTGGAGTAAGTCGAGGTTTTGTTCAATGGTATTTGCGCTGCACAAATGGGCCATGCTGAGACCTTCTGTGCAGTGCAAATGAGCAGAATATGGAGTTTTGTGGATACTTCCTGTCTTTGCCCCTTCCTTTGTCCACTCACATACATTATGTTTTGCTCGGGCACCAACCCTGTTTGCCCATGCAACCATCCCTTTGGAATATCGTGCTCTGCGCAAAACCCAGTTTGCATGAGCAAAAACCCATTAGCGCCTGCGCAAAGTTTTGAATATCATGCCTTTGGCTGCAAATAAATTTATTTGATCTACAAACTAGCTTTTGGTTAGGTTTTTAAAAAATCCAGACTAACCTGCTCCGTAAGTGACCACCCTGATGTCTGACAATGAGCTTTTAGCAGAAGAGATTTGGCATCCTTGGGTTTAAACTTCTCCTCAATTAAGTGAGCCCAAAGCCGTCTGCCAGCTCTCATCTTGGCAATTTCCATGTAAAAGTTCATTCCAATGCCCCAGAAGAAAGACAACCTACAACAAAAGAACAAATGCTCCAAATCCTTAATGACAGCACATCATCTTCTGCATTAGTCTGCAAGTTGCTGATGATGAAACCTGTGTGGTGACAAAAGCTTGAGTACTGTAATGTCCATATATACAATATCTGTTGGTAAACTAAAATATATAATTCAACCCCAAAAAAGTCTGAAATATTTTGTTAAATGCAAGTTAGTTGAAAAGTCTCTATTTTCATTATAATAATAAAACAACGTTTTCAACGAGGATGAACCGAACATTCTCAATAAATCTTTTCAGTAATAATCTGCCACCAATAAAGTCTGGAAAAACATTAAACTTTCATAATAAGAAATAAAAATTACTCTACCAAGAGCAAGGGCTACATTCTCCATCACAAATTGTTGGCACTGACTCAACTAATCAGCATCCAGATTTACTTGCTCTTGAGGTCCACAAGAAGTCCATACACAACATCTGAAAAAGAGGACAGTTCCACCTTTTCAACAGTTTATTTTAACTTTGTGATAGGGGAATTGTAATTTCCTTGCAGGTAATTTTGATTGTGTGTAAGCTCTGTCCATGGGCAGGCAGTAATGGTATGGGCTGCCCTCCCCTGTCAGCTGGGACAGATTAAAGAAGTTTGGTTCTGTTAAGATATCCTCCCTTTCCCATTATCCTCAGTCAACCTTTCTGTCTACATCTGTAAGTCAAATCCAGCAAACCTTTTAAAACAGCAACATAAGCTTACAATCCTACTAACTCTTAAAACTAGTGGAACTAAAGTGGTACCCCCGAGGATGAAATACAGTGTCATAGTTTCCTGCACAGCAAAGGGATTAACTTCCATTGAAATTGCCCCGGTTCCTGCAGTAACCCTGCTAACAAAGCCTACACACTGCTGGTAAGGAAATTATAATCCCCCCTTTAGGTGTTGGTACTTAAGGGCAGACAGTAATGGTATGAGCCCTAATAAGCAGTCCCAAAATGGGAGGGTCAGTGCTGTATAACTGAGCTCAACACACACCTGCTGAACACAGTATCGGTGGAGCTAAGCACATTCACACAGTAATGTCTAGTTAAGGTATGGACAGAGGCCCAAACAGCAGCCTTACAGATGTCCTCCAGGGATGCCAAGGCATACTAGGCATAAAAAGGAGCCATATCTCTGGCAGTGTGAGCAGGCATGATGGAGCCGACATACCCAGAGACGTGTAAGGAAGTCTAATGACTGCACAAAGCTACGTGGTTAGGGCATGTTTGGCTGGGGTCCCACTATTTTTCCCTGGCCCCAGTAAGATGAAATTCTGTCGCTGCTACTAGAGGATTTGGTGCACTTTAAGTAAACCATGAAGGGGTCTGGGCCAAGTGAACGTAAGCCATTCTCTAGCTGCCCATAAAAGGTGGAAGCCACTCTGAGAATGAAAGTGTGAACCGTGCAAAGAACAACATTTTCTTTATGAAACACCAGGCAGGATTCCTTGTGGGACAGCACATGGACTTCCCCAATCATTCTTGCTGAGCAAATGGGCACTAGGAAGAGCACCTTTAGAGTAAGATCCCATAAGGATAATTTGGAAAGGGGTTCAAAAGAGGATCCATCATGTACTCAAGGACCAAATTCAGTTTCCAGGTAGGTGAAACCTGCAGGATGACGGCAGTTTGTGACATGCCTCAATGGAGCGGACAATGTCTAGACGAGAACCTAGAGGGTAAGAATTCACATATCCCTCTATGGCATAAACTGACACCATCTGAACCCTCAGGGAGCTGACAAGCCCTTGTCTAGACCCTGCTACAGAAACTGTAAGACACTGGACAGAGGTGGCCAGGCTCTGATCCCCAAATGGGAGCACCAGGAGCGGAATGTGTCCCAGACCCTACTGTACGTTTTATTTGTAAAGGTCTCAATGGTATCAGGGGGCAGATCATGCCTCGAGAATATCCAGCCTGCATGTATCATCTGCACTAAGGAGTAAAGCCAACAGCTAAAACTTCTGAGGATCTGTGTGCAGGACTGGACCCTGCTGAAGAAGGTCCAACCTGAGAGGGAGAGTAACTGGTTTTCATAAGGACAGTTGAATCAGTTCTGGGTAATAAGTAACAAAGTTGATGGCTCCCTTTACACTTTTGGAGTATCTCTGGAATCACTGGCCAAGGCAGAAAAGAGTGCAGTAGTGCAGCCAGCCATAGCAGGGCCATGCAGTCTACTGCCAGTGGCTGGCCTTCACGAATGTGACTGAAATATCTTGCCGTCTTTGCATCTGCCTTTGTGGCCATGTGGTCTAGGATTGGAGTGCCCCACCTCTAATATATTATACTGAAGACATCCTGAATTAGCCTCCACTCCCCCAGGTGGAAGATCTGACAACTGAGCCAGTCGGACTGTAGGTTCCTTGTTCCTGTGAGATGGATTGCTGAAGGGGAGTGTATGTTCATTTCTGCCCAGCAAGGAACATTGTATACCTGTTCTGGGACATACTTATTTTGAAGTTTATTCCTGAAGGACAGCATTGTTCTGAATACTGCCCTTCTCTTGAGGATGCTGGCTAGTAATTTTCTCTCTAGTAAATTCTAGGTGCCCTGTACTGAGGCTGTGCCAAGCACTGAGCAAAATCCTGTTAGGCCTGCATCCATAGTAAGAGTGAGCCACTGAAGACTGACCTAGTGACGTAGAGGGCAGATGCGTACATGCCTCACCTGCCACCATGCCAGTGCCCCAGGTTAGGGAACGAACCTGGGCCACTCGGGGGTCGGCTAGGGGGAGGAGGATCGAGTATCCCAGTGGATGCTCTCCTCCTCCAGGGAGAGAGGGCAGACAGCTCTACTGCCATACTGCCACCTAGGTGACCATGGATAGCAGTGCAGTTCGGGGCAGCAGTTCCGGGTATGGGATGCTCCCTGATGGAAGACTTCAGGGAGCGTCCCCCACCCAGACACTCCCCGACACAAGATTACAGCATGTTCAATGATGAGTGAATGTCAGTTCATCATCTCCATGGAGCGTCTGTTGGTCAGGAATGAGCAGTACATGGAAAATCACTGCAGGCAGCAGGGTGATGCCCCGCGACTCTTTGCAGACCCCACATCACCTACTTGGTGCAAGGGACCACCGACCGAGCCATAGAGAGAGGGCCTGAGGAACCCCCAGCAGCCCCACCACAAGGGGGAATCTGTGCAGGAACAGTTGGCCCCATCAGAAAAGTCCTGGAGATGGTCGGTGATGAGATTGGGTGAGTCACAAGGGTTGATGGGGGCTTACCATGTGAGGAGGAGGAGAAAAAAAAAAGAGTGAGCCACTGAAGGTCCCATAGGGAGACTCCTTTGAATAGATTCTGTCTGCCGTGGTGACCACCGAAAGACATCTTTTCCAGGGTTAGCTAAATTTTGTCCAAGAGCAAACCCTTTTGAGGGTCTCATGAGCAATGGAGCAGGAGCTGTAACTGACAAGAAGGCAGCCTGACCTGCTGTATCAGGTCACTGCTTTCTGCCACGAGTCCATGTATGTGACGACTGACCATGGGTAACTCTTGATTGTTTTCTTCCAAGTTTTTCAACATGCCCTTGACAGAGAGTGGACTATGTCCAGGGCCAGAGCCGCAGTCCGAGGAATGTAGCTTCCCACTTTGTAAGCCCAATTCACAGTACTCTTCACTGGAGGATACTGGCAATGAAGCCCTGCATCTGGAGAGCTTCTGTAGACGAGGCATACAAACTGTGTGGCTGAGGTGGCAGGAGGGGTACCTCCTTCTGTCTTTACTTTATTGATATTTTGCTCTGTTAGTCATTCCGTAAGGAGGTCTACCACATTGGATAGATTTTTAAACAGTGGTGTGAACTTTCAGTGTCAAAATTTGGGGGAGGGAAGGTGAGAGCACTGTCATACCAGAGTAGGTGGATTGTCCAAGGCTACAGAATAGGATATGCCCTGAGATTTGGACTGTCTAGATGTAGATGCCACCTACAGAAAGCCTCTCTGCTCTCCAGTCCCCAAAAAGGTAGTAGGTGTATTCTGAGGTTCGCTACACTGACTGGGCGAAAACCTTGTTTCAGGAAGTGCAGTAGAAAACTGCCACCATAGCGTGCAGCCTAGAATGAACCTTCTTGTACTTTATTTATTGAACTTTGGTAACTGGGAAAGGCAAACTGAGCCAAAGCTCATTTCCAGGTGCAGCCCGGAGTAAAGGTAATTGGGAAGAAAAAGTACATACAAAAGGTAAAAAATATAATCAATGTGAAAAATGCAGTATACAGGTATAAGTGAATTACCAAGGTTATTGAGCATTATAAAATGGGTCTAAAAAATCCTGTAGCTTCACCGATCAAAACAGTCACATGACTGTATGTAAATCCTGCAACAGACAACGAATAAAGATTTCCTGATCTGTATACCGTTGCTACAGTGACAGTAAAACAGCAAAGACCAGTACCGCGACAGAATTGGCTGTTTGCTGTACTGGTCTGCTGTGTTATCGATGCCGCTGTCTCTGGGGAGTTAGCCTCCTCCCCAAAAGCCCACCTGAAAAAAACAGTTGCGTTCCCTGATGGCACAATGCTGACAGTCGGCACTGTGCCGTCACTGTAATTGACTTTTACATAACTCCTGTAGCTGTGGCTTGATGGACCCCCCTCCCCTATCAAATGTTTACTTTCTTTTAACCCAATTCTTTTTTTTTTTTTTTTTAAACAACAGATTCATTTTATTATTGTAATAATGCATGTTAGGGTTTGTGTAGTAGTGGAATTTACACAAGTCTTGTGTGGTTAATGTCACTCAGCTGCACCTCATGACACACCACACAAGGCAAGTACAAATCCCACATTATACAATGGCAAAGAACAATGTCTGGCTCTGATTGGTTAAGCTGGCACTGGAGCCATGATGTTATCCTGGCATAACATCACGGCTCTAGTGCCAGCACATTTACGACTGCACTGAAAGAAAAGAAAAGCATCATTCCGCTGCCTATGAGCAGCTTTAGCGCTCCCTGCTTTGCAGCTCTGCCGAGTGCTGACAATCCCCGCTCCCTGCCCCGCTTGAAATAAATGCTGTCAACGTAAATGGCCTTAATAGTTAACACACTCTGCCCAGAGACAAGCCTCCTCCCTCCCACAACTCGGTTGTTTCCTGATCTTCTGTCATTTTCATCCTGTTTTTTTTTAATTTTTAAGTCAAGAGAAACCCGTAATCATGGCCTGCATTCCCCGCTGTGATTCAGCATGAGCATGCAACAGTACAAGCGCGGCGAAAAAAACCACACTATTCTTCCCTTTCTGACACGCAGAAGCCTGTGTCAACAAAGCAATCAGTAAATCTTTTATTTTCCCGGTACCTAGCACACTACAACCGGGAAAAGCATGCGGACGCTCGTTAATTTAAATGGCACTGGAGCACGGTTTCTCTCTAACAACGCCACGAGACCGCGGGCTTGTCTCTCAATAGCTTTCAGGAGTAGAGGAAAAACAGATGCACACAGATAGAACCAGGTAATCGAAAACACAGAGAAACAAGGAGTGATAGAGAATTTGGGGGGGGGTTCTAATGTGTCCCTGGCTCAGCATTCAAGTAAGTTTCAGTGGCCAACCTTTCACACTACAGCAGCTGCACCTCCTGACCCAGGGACAATCAGCACTATTTTGTTTATTAGTATACCTAAACGCTAAAATGTTACTAGAATTATGCTTATAGTAAACTCCTTAAGCATTTTTTTTTTTTTTTACAAAAATTAGCCATTGTATAATAGGAATAATGCACTCCAGGGTATGTGTTGTGCTGGGATAACGTCACTTCTGGGGTGATTAGTCGCACTTGGACAGCGGCAACGTGCCTAATCACCCCAGGCGTGACGTTATCCCAGCACGACACACACCCTGTCGTGCATTATTCCTTTAACAACACATGCCCCATCGTGCATTATTGCTTAAATAGCAAACAGGCTATATCAAAGGGAACTAAAGAGTCAAACAGAAATTTATGTAATTAAGGAAAATAACAATGACTAAAGTAAATATACAAAAAAAATGGGGTAAATGCCAGGAGTACAATAAACGATTAACAAGGAGAGCCAAAAAAAAGAAAAGGAGAAGAAAAGGGGAGATAGGAAAACATGAACAGGGACAGGGACAGAGACAGAGAAAAGGCAGAAAGAGTAGGTTAAGTAGATGAACAGGGACAGAGAGAAGGCAAAAAGAGTAAGTTAAACAGAACGAGTAACTTAGGTAAGAGGCAAACTGGCCAATACCAGAACAAGAGCAAGTGACAGCAAAAAGAAGTCTGAGATGGTGCTTGAGAGACACAGGAAGGCGGCAAGCAAAGTAAAAGGGTCGAGGGAGTTCCAATTGGAAGGGAGACGAGAGGAGAAAGTGGACTGTCCAGCGGCACATAAGGGTTAAAGAAAGTGCAGGAGTCCTAGAATAGACAAGGCTAGCATACAGAGAACAATGAGTAAGAAAGGGAAATCAATAGCAAAATGGCAAAAGGCAATGTAAAGAATATTCAGCCTGGTAAAAGAAGTGGAAGAGGTGACACCATTAACCAGATCTGCTAGTCAAACACTGAAAGTACCATCTTAGTGAATAATTCACAGAGAACTTTGTCTTGTTTGTCTTCTCCTTTGCATTGGGACTGTAGTACTGACTGAAAACGCACCAAACAGAGCCATAATGTCCTTTTTTGCACAGATAATTTTAGCAGGTGAGCAAGATGGCTGCAGGAGCAAAAATCACATGCCCAGCAGTGCAAAAGATGTGTTCCGCTCCAAGGAGTGCAGGCACTGTTGTGACAAAAATGACCGCAGCACACACAGACAAACCTGGCTTTCCAAGATGGTGCCGCCACAATCCATAAGATTAAATGGCACTGGAATGCCAGAGTCTCTTGCTCTATCCGGTTGCAAGGATCCACAACAGACTCTCTGTCACCTGAACTGCTATCTTAATGGTATCTTTTATGGGGACTCGGCCAAAAGACCACCAGACCAGGACTCAAGGGAGGGAGGACTATAGCAGCCCTGCCTGGAACTACAGCCCAGGTTCCACAGTCCTTTTTCTGAATGCTGACTGTGGCTCTAAATAAAGAGATCCCCTGAGCAATGAGCTGCAGTAGCCTGTAAGTTCTTTAAAGGGGAGGAAAAAAAAAACATTTGAAAAAGAAAGTTTTCCACGGAATTTTATAAAGAGTTATACACAGCTGAATGTCAAGGGATGAAACAGCAAGCTAAAAGATTTTCAGATGGGATTACCTCTCTGCAACTTACAGAAGGACACAGAGAGATGCTGGGAGCAACTGTGATCCCAGAGGAAGTAATTAAAGCCATTAGCAGCCTTAGAAATGGAAAAGCAGGAGGTCCAGGCTTTGTTGCTAAATATTATAAGGAGCTGAAAAAAGCTCTAGCTGGACCCCTGCGAGATCTAATGGAGGAGGCGAGAGGGAAGAGGGGGCTCCCTGGTACATGTTGCACAGCCAACAACTGCATGATCCCAAAGCCTGGTAAAAATGTGCAAGAGTGTCATTCTTATAGACCCATATTTATTTATTTGAAAAGTTTCACCAGGAAAGACAACATGAGCCACAACGAGCTCATTTCCAGAAGCGTCCTGGGGGTATGGAGAGAATGGGATACAGTTAACATACTGTAGCAGAGTACAAAATACAATGAATAGAAAAACTGTAACAAACTCATACTAAATAAAGTTGAGCATGAAGGGTATAACAATACAATAAAAGAAAAAAATAACAGTGCATAAGAAACAAGCATTTGTCAATGCCGAATGTTTGCTTGCTGGCATTAGCATTGGTAGTGTAGAAGTTACAGAGCTTTATAATAGGAATGGCAGCAAAGTATTGAACTGAAGACAACCCCACCACCACCCTGCAGAGAGTGACAGGCATTGGGGTGTGCCTTTGGGTCATCAGGCATAACGACCACGCCATTTCACCACACCCTACCCTGCAGACACTAACAAGTGTCACTGTGCCTTGGGGTCTTCGGCCCTTATGGGCACCCCATTCCATCAGGAAATACGGTGAGATGGGTGCGGTATAGGAGAATGGGGTGAAGTTTGGGCCCGAAGAGTCCGAGGCACACCTTGATGCCTCTCAATGGCTGCAGGGTGTGAGTGGGGGTGGAATGGTATGAGCATTACAGGCAAGAATCGCAAGTCACACCCCTGATGCCTATCATTCTCTACAGGGTGGGGCGTTATGGTCGGAAACCCTAACGCCTCAAGCATTCGTCGGTATTTTCACTCCAAATTTTAAACATGTTTTTTTTGTGACTCCCACCTCATGAACAGTGGCAATATCAGTTTGTTAGCCGAAAACTGCTTTTGCACAGCGACTACGGCATATGGCACCACAGGTGCAAAAACACATTCCAAACAGGATGTGAAAAATGACAGTGGTACTGTTCATGGGGAGGTGTAAAAAATGGCAATGTTGAAAATCTGCTGTGAAAATCTTAAAAAAACTGGTGAAGTCACGAGCTTGCGTAGAAATTGTGCAACACACACCCGTAATGTAACTAGTTTGGGGATATTTTTACAGTAGATTGTTAACACAGGCATTTTGGGACCTCCAGTCATGAACAGTGTCAGTGTGATTTTCTTTATCTGTCCCGAACAATGATTTCCCACAGCGACCACGCATTGCTGCGCTGAAAGTGTGAAAACACATTTCGGCCATGTTGTGGAAAATGACAGATGTACTGTTCCTAAGGAGGTGTGGAAAAATGCCACTGGTGAAAATCTGGACTGAAAATATTACAAATTCATGAACTTACGAGGGTGCGTGGAAACTGCGCAATGCTCACTCATAACACAGTCATTTTATGGAGTTTTGTCACCAAATTTTCAACATAGCCATTTTAAGACCTCTGCTCATGACCATTGTCACTGTGATTTTCTTAATCTGTCCCAAACATTGTTTTCGCACACCGACTGTACCATACTACTGTACTGTACTGAAACGAAGATGGCCGCCGGGCTGGGCGTGCTGTAGGCTGTTTAGCTTTGTCTGTGCTTGTTTGTGCTTCCTTACATTTTTTTTCTTGCGTTTTTCCTATGTTTTAGTTTATTCGTTTACTATGCGTTTACTGAGCTTCATTTTTAGTTGCAATCCTTCAATTGAATGAACCGGTTTCCGTAGCTTAGAACTCTCAATTGAACGTTCTGGTTCGAAGTTCCGTTCTCTCTTCGGTGCTGGTGTTGGAGCGAGGGTTTGGAGAGCGAGTGCAGCTAGTGCAACAAGGAAGTGGGCTGAGCTGGCGGGTAGTGTCGCTGGTGCTGTCCTGGGTTGTGTGCCCTCCTGCCCTCGGCAACGCCATGGGAGAGTGAGCTGGGCTTTGCTGAGCCTTGCAGGTGTCGTTAGTGGGATTTCTTGGCTCCTGTGGGGTGCATTTCGGAGCTGCTGATTTCTACTCTGAGTGGAATTCACTGTTGTCAGCGGGCTTAGTTGATTGGATTTAACATCTTCTGTGGATTTTGCTGCATGTTGATTGTGGAATTTGAAGCTTCTTGGACTGGTGCCGTTTGATTCGTGGATTAATTTTTGACTTTGTGGACTATCTTCTGTTGAACTGCTAAAGATCTGAAGATTTGACAGGATTGTCTGGGATTGAATGGGCCAGGAAGCTGATTGACTGAACTGCTCTGAAGTATTGTGAGCGGGGGGACCCGATTTGTTGATCGGTTACCCTCCGTTTCTGGATTTTACTATTCCTCTGATTATACACTTTTTATGAGGAGTGCTCGCATTAAATTTGGGGAAGCAGGCCTTGCACGGTTATTGGCTGGTGGAGTTTCTACCCCCCCCATATTTTTGTGCCTGGTGATTGTAGGCTGCGCTGCCTGGGACCGAGCAGGAGTTGCCTCATCTGCCTCGGGGAAGCTAGAGGCTTTTGGGGTACTCTTAAGGTATCCCGGGGTTTGCCTTTTTAGTCTGACCTCTGGGTATCTGTGGCTGTGGGTCCTGTGTGGGGTAGTCTGGTTTTTCGGGTCTTTTCAGGGTGTGGTGGGGGGTCTTCACTCGTTATTGGTCTGCAAGCGTTTATATTGGACCCATCTTCCAGGATTTCCTGTATCCTCTGATTGTCTTGCATTGAGACTAGTTCTTTTTAAACAGTCCCATTTAAGATCTTAAGACAAAGGAAATAATTCCATTTTATATCTGATTGGCAGTGAGAGTGCCTTCCTGGTCCCCTGGTAGTGAGAGTGCTCGAGGGTTGGAATGTTAATTTAAAAGTAAAGGTTCTTTGGGCTCAGGTAGTGAGAGTACCTGTGCTCTATTGGCCTCCTTGGCTGTGAGAGGGCCTTTGGTGGCTGAAGGAAGGAATTGTTTTTATATTTTCATTCTTATTATAAATGTCATATTTTTGGGTTTAAGTTATTCTGTATTTATATTTCTTTTTTATGTTTAGCTGGGTTTAGTTTAAGGATCGAATTTGTAATTTTGGGATTGTTTGATTTAGTTAGCGCAGTGAATATGTGTTGGGATGGTAATAAGACGGTCGGGTATTATTCTCCCTCCAGGCTCAGAGAACTCTGTCAATTTTTTGGTTTTCCCCTGTCACCAGAGGTATATAGACAGTGTAGGGCTCTGGGGATTACCAGTAAAAGGGGGAGGATGAGGGCTGGGCCTGGAGAGGGAATGGAGAAGAGTGGGCGGATAGGGATAATGGGGACAGGGAAACGCCCTGGGGTGAAATGGGTCCAGGAAAGGGGTTCCCCCTGGCTGGTTCCTATACCCAAGGGTTCTGCTGGTAGTCAGCAGGTAGCACAGTCATCCTCAGATGCTCATCCTACTCAGGTGGTGTTATGTAACACCAGATCTATTAAAAACAAGACCGCTGTTATAGCGGATCTTGTTGAAACATCTGACCTGACGTGCATCACCGAGACCTGACTGGATGAAAATACTGGCCCGGTTTTGGCTTCAGCAATTCCAGCCGGGTACTCGGTGATACACCGCCCTAGGACGGATCGTAGGGGCAGGGGTGTTGCCATCTGTTTTAGATCAGAACTCGGCCTAGTGGAAGTACCAATGGGTAATACCAACTCCTTTGAATGTATTATGGGCGAGGGTGTGGGGCGCAGGATTCTTCTCGTCTACCGTCCACCAGGTGATGGGAATGTTTTCCTGCAGGAAGTCACAGACTTCACTGTCGACCTGACACTGGGATCCCCCAGATGGTTGGTTCTGGGTGATTTCAGTGACTGGGTCGATGATGAACTCTCGCAGTTTAGTCAAGACTTCCGCCAGTTAATGATTTCACTGGGCTTCACACAGGTTATTTCCTCCCGACCCATATTGGTGGTCATTCATTGGACTTGGTGTTCCTATTGGGGATGGAGATATCCAATTTGGTGGCAGAACCAGTCAGATGGTCTGACCATCATTCCATTGAGTTTAGCTTTGAAGCCACCCCTAGTAGGCCAGCCCCTATGGAGATGGTCCGGTACCACCCTTTGAGGGGTGTTTCCCCAGATGGCCTGATGGCGGTGCTGGACCTATCAGGTTTTCTGAGTGATTGCAGGGATCCAGGGGACTTGGTACTTGCCTATAATAAGGCAGTGACAGGGGCCCTGGATTCCATTGCACCTGTTCGTGTACGTCCTCTCACCCTTCATCCTAGGTCTCCTTAGTTTCATGAGACTTTAAGGGAGTTGAGGAGAGTTGGACGAAGATTAGAGAGATGTTGGCGGAAGTCGGGCTTGGATTGTGACAAACTTAGATTGATGGACCATTACGTGGTTTATCAATCAGTAATCTCTAGTAAAAAGGCAGAATTCCTGTCCAGAGAGATTGCTGCTGCTCAGAATACACCAGCTCAGCTTTTCCAGACTGTGGACAGATTGTGCAATCCAATCTGTCTTCAGCCCAGAAGAGCTTTTTCTCAAGAATGGTGAGAGGAGCTTGCTCAATTCTTTTCAGATAAGGTTGCCAAGATCAGGTCCAATGTCCGTCTGATGCTCTCTAGTGGGAGTAGTGGTGGTCGACAGGAGATGTTGGACACCGGTTTTGTGTAGTCCGACTTCAGCCTTCCCACAATCAATGACATTGTGATGGTCATCCGATTACTGCACCCGACCAACTGTGCTCTGGATCCGGGCCCTACATGTCTCCTAGTGGGTTGTGTAGATAAAATTGGTCCGGTTCTGGCTGAGATAGTCTGGAGGTCTTTGGAGAGGGGGAATTTTCCAAATCCTCTGAAGAAGGCTTTGGTGCAGCCCCTTCTTAAGAAGCCCTCCATGGACCCGGACTGTCTGGCTAATTACAGACCCGTTTCTAACCTACCCTTTGTGGGAAAGGTTATTGAGAAGGTGGTTGCGACGCAGTTGGATGATCATTTAACCAGCCACAATGTCTATGATTCTCTCCAGTCCGAATTTAGGAAGAGACATAGCACCGAGACGGCTCTGGTTCGGGTACTAAATGATCTCCTGATAGCGAGAGATCGAAGGACCTGTTCTATCTTGGTCCTTCTTGATCTCTCTGTGGCATTTGACATGGTGGACCATGGTGTGCTGTTAGAACGCCTGTGGTTTATCTGTGGACTGTCTGGTACAGTCCTCAGCTGGTTTCGATCTTTCCTCGAGGGTAGGACTCAGATGGTGGTGTCTGGGATTTTTTCCTCGACATCATTCCCCCTATCCTGTGGGGTACCACAGGGCTCCATTCTGGCACCCATGTTGTTTGCTGTGTACATGCTGCCATTGGGATCGAACATTAGGCGGTATGGTTTGCATTGTCACTGCTATGCAGATGATACTCAACTGTACATGTCCTTTGTACCTCGCCAAGATTCCGTTTTCTTGGTCTTTAATAACTGTCTTGCCGAAATCCAGGACTGGATGAATGTGAGTTGGCTGCGGTTGAACCCAAGAAAAACTGAGGTGTTGGTTGTGGACCCAGGTCACAGGGAGGCAGGTCTATTGGCTGGATCTCCCTCAGGCTTATGGCTTGAGGGTGTCCAGCTAACTACCTCAGATCAGGTGCGAAATCTGGGCGTTGTTTTTGACAGCTGTTTGACACTTAAATCACAGGTGTTGGCAGTTGTCAAAGCCTCTTTTTACCATTTGAGGAACATTGCCCGGGTGAAGCACCTGGTTCCTCCTGATGATTTTTCTACTTTGGTCTACGCCTTCGTTACCTCCCGTCTTGACTACTGCAATTCCCTGTATCTTGGGCTACTGGGGGGTGATATTCGCCGCCTACAGCTAGTGCAGAACGCGGCAGTCAGGCTATTGGCAGGTTCTCCTAGGACCAGTCATATAACGCCTGTGCTCTGTGGACTGCACTGGCTGCCAATATGCTGGCGTATCACCTTCAAGGTCAGTTTGCTGACCTATAAAGGCCCTACATGATCAGGGACCTAGCTACCTGAAAGATCTCCTTCATCCCTACTGTCCCCCCCCGCTCTCTCCGATCCACTGATGAGGGATTGCTAGAGATTCCCAGGGTTCGTTTGAAGACTTCTGGGGCCAGATCTTTTAGTTTTGTGGCCTACCCTGTGGAATTCCTCACCGCCAGGTACGAGATTGCTCTACCATCGAAACTTTTAAGTGAGCACTTAAAACATATCTTTTAAACAAGCATATAATGATTTTAATATCTTATTAGTGTGGTTAATTTATTGTTTTATTAATATTGTTTTATCATGTGGTGTACAGGCGCCTTGGATTTTAGAAAGGCGCCTTTTTTATAAATAAAGTATTGATTGATTGATTGTGCGCTACATGTGCGGAAACACATTTTGGGCAAGATGTGAAAAACGGTAGCTGTACTGCTCATAAGTAAGTGCGGTAAAATGGCACTGTTGAAAATCTGGTGTGCAAATATTACAAATTTGCAAACTTGCCAGCGTGCGTAGGAACTGCGCAACGTGCGCTCCTAAAACAGTAATTTTGGGGAATTTTTCACCAAGTTTTCAACATTATCATTTTAACACCTCTGCTCATGACCAGTGTCACTGTGATTTTCTTAATGTGTCCCATACATTGATTTCGCACACTGACTACGCCACTGTGCGCTACATGGGCGGAAACACGTTGAGGGCGAGGTGTGAGAAATGACAGCTGTACTGCTCATAAGGAAGTGTGGTAAAATGGCAATGTTGAAAATCTGGAGTGAAAGTATTGAAAATTTGCGAACTTGTGAGCGTGCGTAGGAACTCTGCAATGCACGCTTGTAAAACAGTAATTTTTAGGAATTTTTTCACCAAATTTTCAACATAGCCATTTTAAGACCTCTGCTCATAAACAGTGTCACTGTGATTTTCTTAATGTGTCCCGTACATTGATTTTGCACACCGACTGCACCATTGTGCGCTACATGGGCGGAAGCACGTTTTGGGTAAGATGTGAAAAATGACAGCTGTACTGGTCATAAGGAGGTGTGGTAAAATGGCAATGTTGAAAATCTGGAGTGAAAATATTGAAAATTCGCGAACTTACGAGAGTGTGTAGGAACTGTGCAATGCATGCTCGTAAAACAATCATTTTTAGGAATTTTTTCACCAAATTTTCAACATAGCCATTTTAAGACCTCTATTCATGAACAGTGTCACTGTGGTTCTCTTAATGTGTCCCATACATTGATTTCGCACACTGACTGCGCCATTGTGCGTTACATGGGCGGAAACATGTTTTGGGTGAGATGTGAAAAATGACAGCTGTACTGCTCATAAGGAGGTGTGGTAAAATGGCAATGTTGAATATCTGGAGTGAAAATATTGAAAATTCGCGAACTATCGAGCCTGCGTAGGAAGATGCGCAATGCACGATCGTAAAACAGTTATTTTTAGGAATTTGTTCACCAAATTTTCAACATAGGCTTTTTGAGAGCCCACCTTTTGAACACTGGCAGTGTTGTTTCATTAATGGGTCCCGGAAGGTGATTTCGCGCAGTGACTGCGAAATCACCCTTCGGGCCCGATTCACACCATGACAGTGCAATAATTCATGAGGAGGGGGTCCCAAAAAACCCATGTTGACAATTTGAGCCCAAAATTCCCCAAAATGCCTGAGATATGCAACAAAGTTGAAAAAACCCTATTTATTCCATTATACAGCTTACCGGCATTTCCTCAGTTCGCGGTCGGCTTTGAAGAGTGCAGACGTGTTCCCGGTCCACTGATGATCGTCGCGTCAAGCTCTGGAAGTGAAGTATGGGCTGGGGGTGTGTGGGAGGCAGGGTGCGTGGGGTGTGTCTTGGTCGTGGGGGCGGGGAGACTGCGAGGAAGGTTTCTTCTTTACAGGTTTTTAGGCAGCGGGACGTTTGCCATGCTGGGGTGGGCTCCCAGGGTGGCAGCTGGAAAGGCCATTTAGGGAGGCTGGAGCTGACGGGGGATTGGGCACCCCCGTCAGCCATAACATGCTTTGCCACGCTGGGATGGGCTCCCAGCGTGGCACATGGAAAGCTTTTTTTGGGGGGGGCATGGAGCCGATGGGTTACTGGGCACCCCCGTTGGCTATGACAGTTCTTGCCATGCTGGAGTGGGCTCCCAGCGTGGCACCTGGACAGCTGTTGTTGGGGGCGTGAGCCGACGGGACTGAGCACCTCGTCGGCCACACATGTGTGCGTGGGGGAAGGAGCGCATCAGCATGCAATATGTGTGCTTGCGTGTGTGTGTGGGGGGGCGGAGAGCTCTGCTCACTGAAGCGGAGCTCTCTCTTTCAAATGTATGCCACTGCATTTTCCTGCTGTCATAGACAGCTGCAGCAGTGATTGGCGCACTGTGACCGCGCCTGCAAACACACTGACTGAATTGGAAGAGGCTGACACACCTCTAGAAAACTCTTATGATGGCACTATGTTTCTTGCACATGCATGCAAGCAAACATAAAAATTACTCACCTTAGTAATTATGTTTCTTTTAATGGAGTCTGCTGTATTCTGAGTATTGCAGTTAGCTCCAGCACTTGAACTGCCCCGGAGAGTAAAGGGTTAAATTTCTATGCAAGGTATAGAATGTTGAGCTCGAGCTCGGTTGAAGACTCTGTCTGCAGTACTTTGAAACCAAACCGTCAGATTCTTATGAGCTAAAACTCACTGACCTATAAATATGTGGAAATTGTAAACTTTCTACTAGCCAACTGGCAAAAGTTTGAGATTCCCAAAAGAAGACTCAAGTCAGGAAACCCAAAAACCAAAACACCAGGTAATAAAGCATAACAAATTCTGAATTAATCAACACAAAGCACCCACAACAACAGAAAGTGTGCTGAAGACACCCCTGGAATGCAACACTGCACCTGCCCACCCACTTCCCAAAAACAGGTTCGGTGAGGGGAGGCAGGGAGGGAGGTCAGAATACAGCAAGACACCATTAGAAGAAACATAATTATTAAGGTGAGTAATTTTTTTCTTCAAACAACATGAAGTCTTGTTGTATTCTGACTATTGCAGACTACCAAGCAGTACCTCCATGGAGGAGGGGCAGAACCTACTTTGGGGATAGGCTCTGAAGTACTGCTGTGCCAAACCTAGCATCACTCCTAGCTTGGATATCCAGACTGTAATGCTTAGTGAAGGTATGGACTGTTTTCCAGGTGGCTGCTTGGCAAATCTCTAGCAAAAGAATATCCCTGGCCACAGCCAGAGAAGCAGCTGTAACTCTAGTGGAATGAGCCCTCAGGCCTGAGGGTGGAATTTTTCCCAGTTTTTCATAGCAGAATGGTATACAGTATACAATCCACCTGGCAACAGTTCTCTTGGTGGCAGGTTTACCCCTACCTACTTCTCCATAAGTGAGGAACAACTGGAGGGAGTCAAACCTGTGACCTTTTGTATGTTCTATGTAGTAACTAAGGGCTCTTTTAACATCTAAACTGTGTAACCTTCGCTCTCCTGAGGAAGCATGATCAGTGAAGAACACAGGAAGAGACACAGACTGGTTTTAAATGGAAATCAAAAACCACTTTGGGTAAGAACCTCCTACTGGTTCTAAGGACCACCTTTTTCTCTATGGAACGAAATGAAGTCAGGTTCAACTGACAGAGCTTGCAATTTACTGATACATCTGGCAGAGGTTACAGCAACCAAAAATACAGTTTTCCAAGTCAAGTACTTAAGCTCTGCTGAGGACATAAGCTCAAAAGGGGGTTGCATAAGCTGAGCAATGTAAACATTCAAATCCCAGGCAGGCGCAGGATCCCTAAAGGAAGGATTGGTATGAAGTAATCCCTTTAAAAATTTACAGCATACAGGGTGAGACGACAGTGAATAGGGCTTCCCCACTGACAGAAAAGCAGAAACAGCTGACAAATGTACTCTGAGAGTAGCTGGTCTAAGGCCTAGGCCATTAAAATGAACCATATAATCCAGGACTGTAGCTACATCAGCAGTGTCTGGAGATATGCACCTCTTGAACACCAAATGCTGAATCTCTTCCATTTGGAGTTATAAGTTTTTCTGGTGGCAGGCTTCCGAGAGGTTTTGAGAATATCCAGAACCCCTTTGGACAGATGCAAGTCTGCATATTCTAACTCTTCAAGAGCCATGCCTTGAAATTGAGGGACCTCAGATTGGGGTACCAAATCCTCCCCTGAAAAGAGGTTAACAGGTGGCAATTCCTGGGAAGAGACAGGAGGAGATGGACAGCTAGGGACAGCAACAAAGGATACCAAGGCTGCCTGACCCAGTCCAGAGTAATCAGAATCACTTTGCAAGGTTGTGACCTTATCTTGACCAGAACTCTGAAGAGCAGAGGAAAAGGAGGGAAGGCATAAAGGAATCTCCCTTCCCGGTTTAAAAGCAGAGGATCCCGAGGGACTGAGCTCAAGACTGGGGGTCTGCAACAAAACAGAGGAAGTTGGTGATTGTCTGGGGCTGCAAAGAGATCTATTCCCAGAGTGCCTCATCTTGAAAAGATGGCTTTCAACACCAGAGGGTCCAGGGACCATTCGTGAGCCCATTTTTTGCATGCTGCTCGAAACCTGTTTTCGAACCTGTGGCACATAAATCAACTTTTGGGACAGATTAATGAAATCACAGTGCCACTGTTCATGAGGGGTGGTCCAAAAGAAAAAAATACTCACCTTAGTAATGTTGTTTCTTCTAATGGAGTCTTGCTATATTATGACAATTGCAGTTTGTCCCACCATTAGAACTGCTCCGGAGGTGAAAAAGTTAACTCCCATTCTAAGAATGGAACTTGGAGCGCAAGCTCGATTAGAGAAGCTCTGTCTGGGTTATTTCAAACCTAAACTGTCAGATCTTTACGAGCAAAACTCACTAAGGTCTGTGTGGAAGTTGTAACCTACACTAGCCAACTGGCTACCTGACTATTAAGACGTACTCCTGGTCCCAACACAAAGACTCAAGTCAGGGGACCAGAAGTAATAATATAATATAAGTAATAATTATGACATAAAATAAAAACATCACACCCCAAAACCCCAAGAAGGGGTGGAAAACATATAATGGGCATAACTAGCGCCCACACTAGGCTGCCCACCCCATACCCAAGTAGAAGTTCTGAGAGGGGCAGGCTGGGGGGGAGGTCATAATATAGCAAGACTCCATTAGAAGAAACAACATTACTAAGGTGAGTAATTTTTTCTTCAAACAACATGAAGTCTTGCTATATTATGACAATTGCAGAATACACAGCAGTACCTCCATGGAGGAGGGACAGAACCTACTTAGGGAATAGGCTCTGAAGCACGGCTGTGCCAAACTGAGCATCCCTCCTGGCCTGGACATCCAGGGAGTAATGCTTGGTGAAAGTATGTACCATTTTCCAGGTAGCTGCTTGACATATCTCTAAGATAGGGATGTCTCTGGCAGCAGCTAGAGACGCAGCTGTACCTCTGGTAGAATGAGCCCTCAGGCCTGAAGGGGGAACTTTCCCCAGTTTTTGATAACAAAATTGGATACAAGAGACAATCCACCTGGCAATGGATCTCTTAGTGGCAGGTTTCCCTTTTCTGACCTCACCATAAGTGAGAAAAAGTTGGAGGGATTCAAACCTGTGACCCTTGGTACGCTCTATATAGTAACTTAGGGCCCTCTTAACATCTAAACTGTGCAATCTCCTCTCACCAGAGGAAGAATGGTCACTGAAAAACACTGGAAGGGAGATAGATTGATTAAGATGGAATCTGAAACCACCTTAGGCAAAAACTTCCTGTTAGTCCTGAGGACTACCTTGTCCCTGTGGAAAGAAATAAAGTCAGTTTCTACTGACAGGGCTTGCAACTCACTTATGCGCCTGGCAGAAGTGACAGCCACTAGGAAAACAGTTTTCCAAGTTAAGTACTTAAGCTCTGCAGAAGACAGAGGTTCAAAAGGAGGTTGCATTAACTGGGCAATGCAAACATTAAGGTCCCAGGCAGGGGCCGGATCCCTAAAAGGTGGATTAGAATGAAGTAATCCTATAAAAAACTTGGAAAATACAGGGTGAGCGGAAAGAGAGGAGGGCTTTCCTGCTGAAACAAAAGCAGAGACAGCTGCCAAATGTACTTTCAGGGTAGCTGGTCTCAGTCCCAAGGAATTAAGGTGGGCCATATAGTCCAAAACAATGGGCAAATCAGCAGATTCCGGGGAAATATGTTTCCCAGAACACCAAATGGAAAACCTTTTCCACTTAGAATTGTAAGTAGCCCTAGTGGAAGGCTTCCTAGAAGCCTTTAGGAATCAAGAACACCCTGAGAAAGGTGCAGGTCAGCAAATTCTAACTCCTCAAGAGCCAGGCCTTGAGGTTGAGGGATTTGAGGTTCGGATACAAACTCTCCCTGTGCACAGGTTAACAAGTTGTGATTCCTGGGGAGACACAGGGAAGATGGACTGCTAGTGACAGAAGTAGTGGGTACCAGGGCTGCCTGGCCCAATCTGGGCAATCAGAATCATCCTGCAAGGCTGGGATCTGATTTTGACTAGCACCTTGAATAGGAGAGGGAAGGGGGGAAAGGCATAAAGAAACTTCCCTTCCCAATCTAGGAGAAAGGCGTCCAGGGGGATTGAGCCAAACACTGGGGGCCTGCAACAGAACAGTGGAAGTTGGTGATTGTCTGGGGCTGAAGAAAGATCTGAGGGGTGCCCCATCTGGCAAAAACTATCCCCAGTACTTGAGGATCCAGAGACCATTCGTGATGGCCCTGGGAAATCCTGCTGAGAGCATCTGCTAGGACATTGTCCTTTCCTGGAAGGTGAACTGCTATGAGGGAAGTGTTCAGGGAATAGGCCAGAGACCACAACTTCATTGCCTCAGTGCACAAGGCCGAAGACCGAGTGCCCCCTGCTTGTTGATGTACCACATTGTTGTGGTGTTGTCTGTTCTGACTTGCACCACTTTGTTCTGAACAGACACAGAAAACACTTGAAGTGCTAAAAAGACAGCTCTGAGTTCCAGCAAATTGATGTGGAGCAGAGATTCCTGTGGGGACCACACTCCCTGAGTGGAGAGGTCACCCATGTGGGCTCCCACCCCAGGAGGGAAGCATCTGTAGTGAGGGTCAAGGAGTGAGACAGAGGAATGAAGGGACCCCAGTCTTAAATTGCTCTGATCCTGCCACCACTGGAGGCCTGGATCAGGGTTCGGGTCACTGGGACCAACTTGGAAAGGGGGTCTCTTCTCTGAGACCAAAAGGCTCTCAAGTGAAACTGAATGTCCCTCATCTGAAACCTTGCTCCTTGCACTACGGCTGTGGACGCAGCCATGTGCCCCAGGAGCTGCAAAAAGTGTCTTGCTGGTCGAGAGACCTGCAGAGTGAAGGAGGAGGCCAGAGCCACCAAGTTCCTTACCCTCTCTAAGGGTAGGAAGGCTCTGGCCTGTTTTGTGTCCAATTCTGCACCTATGAAGGTGAGCACCTGAACTGGTTCCAGAACTGATTTTGGAAGATTGAGCAAGAAGCCCAGGGAGGAGAGCAGCTGCTGGGTAACTTGCAGGTGAGATCTTACCTGTTCTGGGGACTGGCCTACAATGAGCCAGTCATCCAGATAGGGAAAGACAGCAATCCTTTGCCTTCTAAATGAGCCACTGCTACTGCCAGACATTTTGTGAATACCCTTGGGGCAGAGGTGAAGCCGAAGGGCATTGCTCTGAACTGGTAGTGACCTGAGGGCAGTTCGAATCTGAGGTACTTTCAGTGGGAGCTTCTGATTAGGACGTGAAAATAGGCATCCTTGAGGTCCAAGGAGGCTAGCCAGTCCCCTGGCCTTAGAGAGGGTAAAATCATTGCCAGAGTTACCATTTTGAACTTTGGTTTCAAAAGGTGTTTGTTCAGATATCTCAGGTCTAAAATGGGCCGCCATTCTCCTGTCTTTTTTGGGGTAAGGAAATATCTGGAGTACAGACCCTTGCCCTGGTGTAGGGGAGGAACCCTTTCTACAGCTCTGAGAGCCAGGAGGGTTGAGACCTCTGTTTCTAAAGTAAAGGTCTCTAAAGAGTTTGCAGGTGGGAAAGACCTGATTCTCATCTTTGGGAACTTTTTGAAGCTGAGAACCAGACCCTGGCTTACTACTTCCAGGACCTACTTGTCTGAAGTTAAAGACACCCAGTTCTGAATGAAGTAAGCCAACCTGCCCCCTACAGGTAAAGGAGAATCGGCCCTGGGCACCCCATCAGGGTGTCTGTTTGGCAGGTGCTTTGGGCTGAGGGGTGGGAGCAGGTCTGCCCACACCCCGTCTGCCTCTCCCTCTGAAGAACCCCCTCTGAGCATAAGCAGAGGAGGCCTGGGTTTGGTAAAAAGGCCTGTGAAAAGGCCTACCTCTACCCCTGGGGGCCTGCCTCTGAGGAGTGGCTTGCTGCTCCTTAGCCTGAGCACTCTTATAGGTAGTCCTATATTCATCCATTTCTTCATATAATTCTCTGTCTGCTCCCAAACAGAGAATTTCCAACCACAGCAAAAATCCATAGCCTTAGTCTGGGTATCCTGTGACAAGCTAGTACACCTGAGCCAGGCCAACCTGCGAAAAGCTACAGACGTAGCCATGACTCTAGAGGATACATCATTAAAATCCACAGCAGCATGAAACTGCACCTTAGATGCCTCAATGCCATCAGCAGCCACCTGTTCCAGCTCACTAGCAAGCTGGCCAAAGACCTGTTTGGCCAAGGCCATGACAGTGTCCCATCTAGATTTCTGATACCTTGCTACATAAGCCATGTAATTTGCTTACCTGGGTCCCAAGGACGCTGCCATGTATTGTTTTTTAGCCATGGCATCAATCTTCCTGGAATCCTTGTCAGGAGGATGTGAAGCCAAAGGAATATTAGCTTTATCACAGGCTGCAGCCTGAACCACACCAACGTGGCTGCATTGCTGTGAAAGGAATTCTGTATCAGGACCTGACAGAGTGTACCTGCTGTCCATCTTTTTGTCCCCAGGAGGCACAGAATTAGGAGTTTTTAAAATCTTTATTGTCTGTTTCCTAAATGATTTATGCAAGGGAATAGACAATCTCCTAGACTCTGGAATATCCATCATTTCTACAAAATCAGGTTCCTCTTGTTCATCCACAGCTTCCTCCAATGGAAGCTGGAGGGTTTCAGCAACTTTTTTGTAAAACATAAAGTGAGAGGGGGACTCAGAAAGCAAAGGGGGAGATTCTAAAGGTCTGTCTGGGGAGATGTCCGGTTCAATGGGCACACCCAGACCCTCAAAGTCACATTCATACTGTTCATAATCATCCTCCCCCTCCTCTGGTTCATAAAATTCTTCAACAACATATTCCTGAACCGGTGGAACCGACTGAACCGACCTTTTACCAGACAGTGGCGGTTTGGACGGAACCGAAGAAAGTGACTGTACAATTTGTATAGCTTTTGCTATTTCTGCAGCAGTTGGAGGAGGAATTTTGGACTCCATACATGCTGATTTTCTTGCTTTCTTTACTGGAACTGGCTCCTCCGAGCCAGCTTTACGTTTGGCCGAGGAAGTCTCGCCCTGGTCAGAGGACACTCCCTCCGGTTCGGTTGGCACCGAACCGGGCTGGCCATCTGGGTCAGCAGACTTTTTGGCTTCTGGTTCCCTGAGCCTGCAAACTCTCTTATCCAGGGTGGCTGCAGGGAAATTTTTACAAATCTGGCAGTCTGAATTGAGGTGGTCAAACCCCAGACAATATACACATGTGGTGTGTGGGTCAGCCTTGGCAAAGACTTCCCCACAGGCATCACAGTGTTGAAACCCAGTGGGCCCGGTTTTTCTTTTGGGTTTTTCAGACATAATGCCAGCCTAACCAAAAACTTGCCCTTTTAAATGGCAGTGCCAGGCAAGACACCCTTATCGGTTCCTAACCGTGTCACGGGTCTTGGAAAAAACCGTAATGAAATCCGTTTTTTTCAGAACCGATAAGAACCGGGAACCGCACTCTAAAACCTTCAATTCAAGTTTTAAAACAAGCTGATCGGTTCAAAACCAAACCGATAACATTTACAAGTTCCACACAGAAAATAAAAGTAAATTACTTACAATACCACAGACAGAGCTTGAACCGAACGGTTTTGCGGTTAAAATAATAATATTCTCGGTTGATTTGAACCGAGAAAACACTGTTTAAACCGAGAAATGAACCGAGCAGTAGGAGAAATCTCCGGAGCGACTGTTCAGTAGTAGGTAAAGAATCTGACAGTTTAGGTTTGAAATAACCCAGACAGAGCTTCTCTAACCGAGCTCGCGCTCCAAGTTCCATTCTTAGAATGGGAGTTAACTCTTTCACCTCCGGAGCAGTTCTAATGGTGGGACAAACTGCAATTGTCATAATATAGCAAGACTTCATGTTGTTTGAAAAGGCCATGTTGAAAATCTGGTCAAAACATGACTGCGTTACACAGTTTCTACACATGCTTGCAACTTCACCAATTTTTCATATTTTCACTCCAGATTTTCAACACTGCCATTTTTTCACACTTCCTCATGAACAGTACAGATGTCATTTTTCACATCCTGCCCAAAATGTCTTTTCACACCTGTTGCTCCGAATGGCACATTCACTGTGCAAAATGACCTTTTTGGGATTTAGTAATGAATTAATAGTACCACTGTTCACGAGGTGGGGTCCCAAAAAGCTCATGTTGAAAATCTGGAGCGAAAATACCAACAAACGCCCAGGACATTAGGGTTACCAACCGCAACGCCCCACCCTGTACAGACTGACAGGCGTTGGGGTGTGTGGCTTAGGGTCATCGGGCCATAATGCTCGCACCATTTCACCCCCACCCTGCAGCCACTGACTAGCATTGAGGTGTGCCTTGGGGTCGTCGGCCCTAACTTTCAGCCCATTCTTCTATACTGCACCCATCTCAGCTTATTTCCTTATGGAATGGGGTGAGCGTAAGAGGCGAAGACCCCAAGGCCCACCGTGACACCTGTCAGTGTCTGCAGGGTGGACTGAGGTGGAAGGGTGTGAGCATTATGGCTGACGACCTAAAGGCACACTCGAGCACCTGTCAGTCCCCGTAGGGTGGAGGTGGTGGTGGGGGTTGGCATTAGTTCAGTACTTCACTGCCATTCCTATTATGCATCTCTCTAACTCAAGCAGTACCAATGCCAATACCAGCAAGCAAACATTCGGCATTGACAAATGTTTTTTAAACCTGTTTTAACATTTCAGGGAAGTGATGTTGGCCTCTTCCCCCCACCCCTAAACAGTTTTATGTTTTCATTCTGTTTTTATTTCAGGGAGACATGGTTTACCACTAACCACACTTGGGAGACTTCAGTACCTGGCTATGTACTGTTCAGAAGAGACCGAGGTACAAAAAGTGGGGGTGGAGTGGCCCTTTTTGTCAATGAAAATATCAAAGCTACAGAAATTCAGAAAACCCACAGGAGCCAGAAGAACTGTGGGTCACCCTGGAAACAGGAAATGGGACAGCCATATTAAAGTACAGTTACGTAAGAACTTACCCTAACAGTAGATCTTCGAGAGAGAGAGGTTCTAGCAGTAGGTAATTACATACAGGACCGACGTCGGCAGGCAGCAGGACCCCACGGAATAATTTCTAGCTAGCAGTCTCTGGCGAGGGACCGCCCCCACGTCAGGTGACCGGCATCAGGAGACATTGGTATAAAGGGGTGGTCCCTCACGCCCGTCTTCCAGTTCTTTCCCGCCACAGGCCACAAGAGGCCGGATGAGAGAGAAGCGGATATTTCCCCTCACTGGAAAAGGAGCTGAAAAAGCTTAGGGGGATGGTGGGCGGAAAGGTATTACCTACTGCAAAGGGCCTCTCTCGAATATCTACTGTTACGTAAGTTCTTAAGTAACTGTACTATCTTACTCGAGAGGGCTCCTGCAGTAGGTAATTACATATAGGACTGAGTCCCAAGCAGTCTGGAACAAGAAGAAGCACACAGGAGGAGGAAAGCTACTCAAAGCAGATCCTCTTAGCTGTGAAGGCCTTAAGAAAGGAGGCCTTGCAGAACGAGCCCGAAGCCTGCTCTACGGCAAACTGTAATGTTTTGTAAATATATGGACAGAAGTCCAAGTTGTGGCAGCACAGATGTCTGCTGCTGACACGTTCTTGAAACATGCCGCCGAGGCAGCGACCCCTCTGGTGGAGTGTCCTCTTACTTGACCCAGAAGGGTCTTGTTGCACTTGTCATAACAGAAGGTGATGCAATGAGCCAACCATTTAGACAGGCATTGCTTAGAAACAGCATTGCCTTCTCTTTTGGGTGCAAAGGAGACAAACAGTTTATCAGTCTTTCTGAGATCCTTTGTTCTGTTAGTGTAGTACCTTGGGATCCGGTGAACGTCCATAGTGTGAAGCAGATACTCCCCCTGATTGGAGTACTGTGTAAAGAAAGCCGGTAACTCTATGGACTGGTTCAATGTAGATTCTGCTACCACCTTGGGGAGAAACTTAGGATTGGTGCACAAAGCCACGTGTTCCTTGTGAAAAATCAAGTATGGGATTTTACACTTCAGGGCCTGAAGCTTGGAAATCCTCCGAGCAGAGGTAACAGCCACCAGGAAGAGCGTCTTCCATGAAAGGAACTTCATGTCTGCTGAGGCTGCTGGCTCAAAAGGATGCAAAGTAAGTTTCTCAAGAACGAAGTTCAAATCCCAAGGAGGGGTGGGAACTCGGATAGGGGGTCTCAACTGAAGAACCCCTCTGAGGAAAGTCTTAGAAACTACCAGTTGAGCAAATGTCCCATCTGCGAAGGGAACATGGTAGGCCGAAATGGCCGCCATGTGTACCTTCAGAGATGAGTGACTAAGGCCCAAGTCAAAGAGATGGCGCAGGTACTCCAGCAGTCACCCAACTGAGCAGGAGAAAGGCTCGAAGCCTTTCAAAGCGGCCCAGAATGAGAACTGTTTCCACTTCATGGCATAAGTAGACCTAGTGGAGGGTTTCCTGGCCCCCACCAAGATCTCAGCCACCTGGGGAGAAACCCCAAAGTGGGCTTGAGCTATGTCTGCAGGAGCCACGCATGTAGTTGAAGGGACTTGAGACCTGGATGGACCAGGGTCCCCTGATCCTGGGTCAGTAAAATTTGTGACAGCGGAAGAGGAAGAGGAAGAAGAGGTTCCTCTGAGTATTGTTGCAGAAGAGAGAACCAAACTTGCCTGGGCCAGAAAGGAGCGATCAGAATCATTCGTGCTCCTTCTGAGCCAAGTTTCTGCAAGACACATGGGATCAGAGGAATCCGGGGGAAGGCACAGACGAATCTGTCCTTCCAATCTAGAGACAGAGCGTCTCTCCAGAAAATGCCTCACTCTTGAACGAGCAAGCACAAGTCAGGAAGCTTTGCGTTTAGAGGTGAAGCGAACAAGTCCACCTGAGGTGTTCCCCAACGTAGGAAGATATCGTCTAGGACCCCCTGATCCAGTTCCCACTCATGAGCTTGAGCAGATGAGCAACTTAGTTTGTCTGCTAAGGAGTTCTCGACCCCCAGAACATGAATTGCCGTGAGGCAAAGGTCGTGTTGTGCTGCCCAATCCCAAACTCTCATCACTTCCCTGCAAAGAGGGTAGGACCAAGTCCTGCTCTGTTTGTTGATGTACCATACCACACACATATTGTCCATCTGGACGGCTAGGTGGCCTGGAAGAAGATGCAGGTGGAGAGCCTGGAGAGCACAGAGCACCGTCCGAAGCTCGAGCACATTGATGTGCAGGGATTGTTCAAGCTTGGACCAAGAGCCCTGGTTCCGATGTGGACCGAGATGGGTTCCCCAACCTTCGCCCGAGGTGTCTGTGGTTGGAGTCTGATCCCGCGTGTCTTGCAGAAACTTGGCTGGAAGGGAGGAGGAAGGAAGAATGGAACTCACTGAACAAGGTTCTCTTGAACCATCCACCACTGCAAGTCTCGAATCATGTGAGAGTAGACTAGGACCAACTGGTCCAAGTCATCTACCAACTGATCCCATTGAGAGCAAAGTGTCCACTGAGAGACCCTCGTGGAGCTGAGCACAAGGTACTGTTGGGATAGCTGCTGCCATAAGCCCGAGGAGGTGAAGAACCGACCTTGCACTGACCCGCCTGCGGCCGGACAACAGGCTTACCTGAGTCTGGAGTGTGGCCGCCCTGTCCGGTGGCAGGAAGGCCCAACCTAGGGTCATGTCCAGTATCACCCCAATAAACTGGAGCCTCTGGGATGGGATAAAGTGAGACCTGGAATGGCTGATGGTAATACCCAGACAGGCAAAGACCTGCTGGGTGAGGGACAGGCAGTGCAGGAGTTCCTCCCTGGACGAGGCCGCCTGGAGCCAATCATCCAGGTACAGGAAAACCTGTACCCCTCGGGTATGCAGGTGGGCTGCCACCACCGCAAGGCATTTGGTAAATACTCGGGGAGCCGAGGACAGGCCAAATGGAGGTACCTTGAACTGGTAGTGGTCACCCTGGAAAGCAAAACGAAGATATTTGCAGTAAGATGGGCGGATAGATATGTGCAGGTAAGCGTCCTGCATATCCATAGCGCACAGCCACTGGCCCGAGAGGAGGAGGGGATGCTCTCTGCAGTGAGAGCATCCTGAACCTCTTGTACTCCATGAAAATGTTCAGGGAACTTAGATCTAGAATAGGTCTTACATCTCCTGTCTTCTTTGGGACCAGGAAGAAGTGGGAATAGTAACCCATTCCTTGCAGGGGAAGGGGGACAGGTTCTATCGCTGCTTTCAGCAAAAGTGCTGAAATTTTTACCTGGACCAGGAGAAGATGTTCCCAAGAGTATGACGACCTTGGGGGAGGGTGACAAGGTGGTTTCTGCAGAAACTCTATTGAGTGTCCTTCTGCGATGAGCTGGAGCACCCATGAATCTGATGTTATCCTCTCCCAGCCTGGAAGATGGAGGGAAAACCTCCCTCCTACCAGTTCCTCCGGGAAACCTGGAGGCTGTGGGAGAGGGAAGGAGTCAGGTGGTGTGGGGCAGCACCACAGCCGAAGCTCCCGGTGCTTTTTTGGGCATGGGGGGCTTGGCAGTTGGGAGGGGCCCGATGTTTAGTGGCCCTCTTTCCCTGTTGTCTCGCTTTGGGCCGATTCCGTCTGCGAAAGGGACGGCGCTGCAATTGATGGGGATGATACATAGAGTCCACAGACTTTAGTGCCATCCCCTTCTCCTGCAGGTCGGTGACGATGTCCTTGACATCACCCCTGAACAGCACCGAACCCCGGAAGGGCACTTCCTGGATGGCGGACTGCACTTCCGGGACCAACCCTGACACTCGGAGCCAAGCGTGACGCCATAGGCCTATGGCGAAAGCTGAGCTCCTACCAGCAGTGCCCACTGCATAGTAGGTTGCATGAAGGATGTGCCGACTGGCCGAATGTGCAGAGCGGACAAGGACAGCCACTTCCTGCTTGACCTGAGAGTCCAGAAGGGAGTCCAATTTAGATTCCACCTCACTGAGAATTGCCTTCCGGTAATCCCCCATGTGGCCAACATAGTTCGGGGCCCTAATACCCAGAGTGGAAGAAGCAAAAATCTTCTTGCCATACTGGTCCAGAAGGTGGGATTCCTTGTCAGGTGGAGACGAGCTAAGGTGTTTGGGTTGAGCTGACCGGCCATGAGTGGTGCTAATCACAACCAAGTCAGCTCAAGGGTGGGAGTCTAAGAAGTCAACACTCTTGGGAGCCTGGTATAGCCTGTTCGACTTCCTGGGAAGTGTGGCTAAGGCCGTCAGCTGTTTCCATATGGTGGTAATAAGGTCGGCATGAGGCTTGATCCAGGGTGGCACCAAAGTGAGAGCTGTCACAGGCAAATCCAGATGCTCAGCAAGCTTTTTACGCTGGGGGTCTGGCTTCAAGGATTGCCACTTATGTACCTCCTGGATCTTTTGTAGCAACTCCGTGAAGCAAGGATCCTCCAGAGGAGACTTCGGAGGAGTCCTTGGCCAGGGCTTCGATGGAGAGCGTGGCTCGCCGTCTTGCTCGGAACAACCGTTGGAAGTGTCCCAGAAGGAAGAAGATGAGGAAGAGGTAGACTCCCTCTACCAATGAGAAGGAGGAACGGATCCCTTGGGAAGCCCTCAGGGAAGTGTGTCCTGCCCCTCTGTAGACCCAGAAGGTTTAGCCCTGGTGTCCGGAGGTGGGGAGGGAGTGTGTCGTTGTGGACGTATGGGAGCCGGCACCGGAACCATCATCGGAAGATGACTCTCCACGTTTCTGGTGAGCTGAGCCTTGGCCTCAGCCCACCAGGAGGTCAGAGTCTCCTGCAGGTCCACCGCCAGCTGGGGGGGGCGCATATCCATCGTCGGGTATTGAGGTGCCAGGTACTGCGGCGTCGGATAGGTCAGCGCCGGATACTGCGGTCTCAGTTATGACGGCATCGGATACGATGGGGTCGGGTACCTGGGAACTGGGGGAGGCTGCCAGAGCAGACGGCCTGGCCGGAGGCCCCATGGGCGGTTCCAGAGCAGAAGGCCCGGGGGCCAAAGGGCCCGGCATCAGGGCAGCATCTGGGAGCGGGATGTCACCTGGAGTCGGCAACACTGGCGTCAGAGCTGGCGGCCAAGAAGCCGGCGTCTGGGGAGCCAACGTCAGACTGGTTGGACCAGCAGGTGGACAGTCTGACGGAGGTGGAACAGAAACCTCAGAGTCGCCCAGGGATGGGGGGCAGAAATCCTCGGGGTTGGGCTGAGGAGACTCAGGGTCCCCAGAGGGCAGCGAAGGCTGTGGGGAGCCATGAACGACGGACATGGGGGGGTCCGGCGTCAGGCGAACCAATGCGTAGCTTAGCAGTGGGATCCAGGCGGGCACTGGAGGGGCCGGCGTCTGACTACAGACCCATCGCCGGAGACAGGTCGCGATGGAGGGTGGCGCCTTGGTGAGGCAGAATGGGGGCCAGCGTCACCCGAGGTCGGTGACTTACTGACCTTCTCCTGTAGGCGCCAGAGGAGCCAACGCTCGGCTTATCGGAGTCGCCGCACTAGTAGGCCGTAAAACCATGGCTCTACTGGGAGCGGAGGCCTCCAAAAGCCCGGAGGTGCCCGAAGGGCCCGAGCGCAAGCCAGATGGGTGGGCCAACGCCACCTTATAAACCTCTAAGGCAGCCGTCGTGGAGCAGTCCCCCGGGGAGGATGTTACCTTTAGCACAGCGACTCCTGAGGAAGTCAAGGAGGTAGAGGGGCCCTTGTCCTGGTGCTTTTCTGTGTCCTTTTTCCTGTGATGGCCTTCAGGAGAAGTTGACGCCTGCCAAAGCTTTTTAAATTCTTTCTCCATGGAGCTCATTTTCTGTTTCAAAATATGGGCCTCCAGGGACTGCTACCGCCTTCTCTGGGTGGCTGCGTTAAAACTAAGGCAGTGCTGGCACTTCTCTATCAGGTGGTGGGGCCTAGGCAAAAAAGGCACAGGGAATGGCCATCCTTGCACGGGAGTTGGGTGCCGCACGAGTCGCACTTGTTCTTGTGCTCGGAGGGTGAGGGGATGACATACACCAATGAATACCTGACAGATGAGAGGAAAAAAATCAAAATACTCGGTTAAAATACCGTGAAAGAGCCTGATGAGCAGGGAACTTTTCCGGGCGTTGACATGAGCCACAGCGGGAAAGAACTGGAGCGGGTGAGGACGCCCTTTTACCGACGTCTCCTGATGCCAGTCACCTGTCATGGGGCTGCCCTCACCAGAGACTGCTAGATAGACTCAGGGTCCTGGGCCGCCACTGACGCCAGTCCTATATGTAATTACCTACTGCAAGAGCCCCTCAAGTAAAGATCTGGAGTTGTGTACAGGCCTAGAGACCAGGGGGAGGACACAGACACATTACTGTTAGAAGATATACAAAACATGACAGCTAAAGGGGAGGTTCTGATAATGGGAGACTTCAACATACCAGATACAGACTGGTCAATACCAGCAGGAACATCTTCCAGAACTAGACACATGGTGGATTCCGTGCAGGGGGAGGGCCTCAAACAACTGGTACAACAACTCACAAGAGGACAGGGATATCCTAGATCTTGTACTGACTAATAGGGAAAGGATCACAGATCTCCAGGTAGAAGGTCACTTGGGGGCCAGTGACCATCACATGGTATGGTTCAATCTGGCCACTAGAACTAAATCATTCCAATTCCAAGGCAAACACACAAGACTTCAGAGGAGCTGACTTTGATAAGATGGCCAACAGAGTTAAGCTAGCCCTGGCAAAAAGAAATACAGGTGAGGAGGTACAGGCAAAGTGGGCAAACATTAAGGATGCAATACTTGAAGCAATATCCCATTGTGTTAGAGAGAAAAGAAGTGCAAAAGAAAAAGGAAACCACTTTGGTTCTCAAAAACAGTAGCAGAAAAGGTCAGAGCCAAAAAGCTGGCCTTCAGGAAATATATGGAAACGCAGCAGGATGAAGCTAGGGAGACATACCAAACTTCCCTAAGGGAAGCAGGGAAGGCAGTAAGGCAGGCAAAGGCCCAAACCGAGGAAACACTAGCACAAACAGTAAAAGAAGGTGACAATACTTTCTATAGATACATTAGTGAAAGGAGAAAGTCCAGAGGGGGTACTGCTAAGACAAAGGGGATAAGGGGACATGTGATGAGGTGGACCATGTAAAAGCATCTATCCTAAACGGATACTTCTGCTCAGCATTTACTGAAGAGAAGGTATGGCAGGGCTCACAGCTTAGCACCATGGACACAGGGGGAGGGAGGTGTGCACTAGTCCCTTCACAAAAGAAAGGGTCCTACAAGAGCTCGATAAGCTCAGGGTGGACAAGGCAATGGAACCTGATGGCATACATCCCAGGGTACTAAAGGACTATGGGTGGAACTAGCAGAGCCATTATCAGAACTGTTTAGTGAGTCTCTGAGCACAGGAGAGGTCCCAGAAGGCTGGAGAAGGGCTCATGTGATTCTGCTCCACAAGTGTGTTAGTAGGAGGAGGCAGGGAACTACAGACCAGTCAGGCTTACCTCAGTAGTGGGCAAGATTATGGAGACACTCCTTAAGGAAAGGATAGTGCAACACACCAGGAATCCATAGGAGCACAAGATGCAAGACAGCATTGGTTTACAAAAGGAAGGTCCTGCAAACTAATCTCATAGATTTCATTGACTGGGTAACCAGAGTGGTGGACCAAGGGGGAGCAGTTGATGTCGCCTACCTTGAATTCAGCAAAGCTTTTAATACTGTTCCACATAGAAGATTGATTAATAAGCTGGGTAGACTCAGGGTGGTCAGAAGTTGGTTAACTGGGAGGCAAACTGGTTGCTGTGCAGAAAACAGAGAGTGGTGGTAAATGGTATACAGTCAAAAGAGATGCAAGTCACAAGTGGGATACCTCAGGGATCAGTCCTGGGGCCAGTCCTCTTTAATATCTTCATCAGTGACATTACAGATGGACTGGAGGGTAAGATTTGTCTGTTTGCAGATGACACCAGAATCTGCAACAGAGTAGATGATCCAGATGGGGTGGGCAGAATGAGAAGGGATCTGGATAAACTAGCAAACTGGTCGGAAAAGTGGCAACTGGGGTTTAATGCAAAGAAGTGCAAGATCATGCACATAGAGAAGAGAAACCCTGAGGCCACCTATAGGCTGGGAGGGGAGTTGCTGGCAGTCACAAGGGAAGAAAGAGACTTGGGCATCATCATCACCAATGACATGAAATCATCCAAGCAGACCACTAAAGTAGTAGGTAAGGCTAGGGGGATGTTGGGGTGTATTAGCAGGGGTATCACAAGTTGGAAGAGGGAGGTAATAATCCCTCTTTACAAGACACTGGTTAGGCCCCATCTGGAGTATTGTGTGCAGTACTGGAGGCCACACACACCTTCACAAGGACATTAACCAAATTGAGGCTGTCCAGAGAAGGGCAACCAAAATGATGTAGGGACTGCATCAGAAAACATATGAGGACAGATTAACAGAGCTCAATATGTATACCCTAGAGCAAAGGAGGGAGAGAGGTGATATGATCGAAACATTCAAACACCTTCAGGGCATTACAAGGTGAAATTGTCTAACATGTTTCAATATAATAAAAATAGCAGGACAAGAGGACACAGCATGAGATTAGAGGGAGGCTGATTAAGGGGTAATGTAAGGATGTTATTTTTCACAGAAAGGGTGATGGATGCATGGAATGGCCTACCTCAGGAAGTGGTGTATATGAATGCAGTGCAGGGCTTCAAACAGGCATGGGATAGGCATAAGGGAGCAATACAGATGAGTATGAATAGATAGGCCACTGACAGAGCAAAAGCCGATGGCACTTTCATAAGGGAGAAAAAGAAATGGGCAAAATGGATGGGTCTTGTGATCCTTTTCTGCTGTCAACTTCTACGTTTCTATGTCTTTGGTAGGGAGTAACAGAGTGGCTGGTTTCAGTGGGAGTAAGTGTATCCAGAAAGCCTCTAGGATATGTTATTTTGTTTTTACTTTTTTTTTTAATACATGGTATCTTTCCTATCGAACAGACTATACAGTTTGATTGTGAGCGAGCAGCCAGCTTGACTGGGAGCAAGCATGCCTCTCAGCAGCCTCCATAGTAAGCGGTTTCTCCTTCATGCCTTTCCGATTGCAGCACTGCGGCACTGTAGTATAAGCGAGCGACTTCCCGAGCACTGTGATTCCACTGATCAGGCTGCTCGCTCTAACATACAATTTGATTACCTAAACTAATAAATGGTTGTGTGGCTGGGAAATATCATGAGCGGACTGGCGGATGGGCATGTGGGTGGACTGCCTGCTGAATAAAGATATAGAAATGTCAAAGCAGGCCAGTTACTCATGAAAACTAAATGCTGAAAAGCTTATTGTGGTGTTTGGTGTAGGGTGGTAACAGGTATTTTTTAAAATGTCTAGGGAATGTTATTTTATGGTTTATTTCAAGTAAGGGGTATTACTACATTTTACTTTATCAACATACTGCCAGAAAGAATTTTTAAAAGCTTTCTGGCAGGCATGTATCTCTGGGTGTGCTATGTCCTGGTTGGCATAAGTAGTATCAGTTGCCACAATATGTGCTGATAAGGACATGGCAAATGGTACCCCTTAGCCAATCAAAAAACAGAACATTTTCTACCCATTTTATAAAGATAGCCAAGGCATAGTTCTTAATGCATATGCTCTCTGAGCTACAGAATAGACGTGTATGTGTAGAAAGTTAATGCATAGCTTTTACTGCATATGTTATCTGAGGTATAGACAATGCATACACAGATAGTTAAGGGCAGACAATTTTCATCCATTTGGTCTGCCCCAGTTTCTTACGCAGAAACACAGAAACTGTTGGCAGAAAAAGTCCCATGTCCCATCATGTCTGCTCATGCCAACCTAATTAATGCTGAGTACACAACTCCAGTGGCACTTCACTCTGCCCTTCCCCCTTTCCTGTGTGATGCAGTCTTTACCAAGCCACTGTATCTGTCCCATTCTTGTTTGAATCTTCCTTCATATTTCTCACAGACCACCTCCTTTAGAAGCTTATTCCATCCCTCCACCACCCTCTCTGTGAAAAAATACTTTCTGGTACTTCTCATTGAGCTGACTCTAGAGGTTGCTCCCACTCTGTCTGAATGCTTCCATACAATCCACTTTATTTTTCCCATGGAGGTAGGTAGGTAAATGTTTATTTATTCGACTTTAAGTGGTTACAAAAAGATTTTAAAACACATAAAGTTTATCTAAAAACATTAACATCACATGATGTGTTCCTGAAATAATTTACATACAAGTTGCATACAATATACAATAGCAATATATCCTCTTGTCATCTTACAATTTCAGTCTTTAGAAAATTAGAGACATGAGTCAATATTTTTATATCCTTTGAATAAATAAAAACTTAATTAGTTCATCAGAAGGAAGACTGAGGGGTGCCAAAATCGAAGCCAGCCCAAATTTTCTTTTAGATTCATAGATGTTTGAGATCATCTTTTTGACCCAAATTACAATTACAGTGTAATTGTGTTTCAAAGCCAGGTCTTCTTTGTGAGCAATATACGTAATTTGATGTAATAATTCCATTCTAAAGCAAGAAAAATTCTTCTATCTTCTAGATTAAACAATAAGGGGAGCATGGTTCTAAAATACAGGTTACTCACCTGTAACAGGAGTTCTAGGAATGGTGTATGTTGTTCATCCACACTGTCTAGCAGGTTCCTTGCCGCTTTAAATCTTGCCGGAAGGTCTTCAAGCTGGCTCCTCCCACCCACCCGGGTGGTAAAACTCTCAGCTCCGCCCCATGACGGCAGATCTGGCCCGCTGGAAGCTCAGGTTGTGCGTCGAAGCCGGGGAGGTCGGGTGGGTCGTGTGGATGAACAACATATACCATTCCTAGAACTCCTGTTACAGGTGAGTAACCTGTATTTCTAGGGACATGGATATGTTGTTCATCCACACTGTCTGGCAGACTCCTAGCAGTTCTCCAGGAGGAGGGAGGCAAGGCGCACACCCCCTACTTAGGGAATAAAGACTGGAGAACCGAGGCCCCAAAACCAGCATCCCGGCGTGACTCAAGGTCGATGTGGTAATGGGTAATAAAGGTGTGTGCTGACTTCCAGGTAGCAGCCCTGCAGATTTCCTGGATAGGGACGTCCCTGGAAGCAGCCACCGATGCAGCAGTATGACGGGTAGAATGAGCTCTTATCCCTCTGGGAGGCTCCATGCCCGCCAACTTATAGCAGAGATCTATGCAGGAGGTGACCCACCTGCCTACAAATCCCGCTTGGCTGCAGGTCTGCCAGGTGCGGCTTCAGCGTAGGTGACAAACAGCTGGCGAACCTCTCCCCAAATTTCAGCCATGCGCTCCTTATAATAAGCGAGCGCCCTTCTAGGGTCCAAAGTATGGAGCCTGTATTCGGCCTAAGAGGTGTGATTGGGGTAGAACACCGGCAGAGTCAACACCGGGTTAAGGTGAAACTCCGACACCACCTTCGGAAGGAATTTCGGGTGGGGGCGCAGGACAACCTTGTCCCTGTGGAAGACCAGGTAAGGAGACTCAATGCAGAGCGCCTGGAGTTCTCCCATCCTTCTGGCTGACGTGATAGCCACCAAGAAGGCGGTCTTCCACAACAGGTGAGAGAGTTCACACCTGTGCATTGGTTCGAATGGCTTGCCCATGAGCTTTGCCAGTACCAGCAGTAAATCCCACGGAGGTGGAGGTTCTAGCACCGGAGGGGAAATGTGATCCAAGGCTTTGAAAAAGCACCAGACCACCTTCTCCTGCGCCACCGACTGCTCCCTGCCCGCGCCTGGTAAGCAGAGATGGCTGCCAGGTGCACCTTTAGGGTCGTCGACCTAAGCCCTTGACTAGAAAGGGACCATAAATAGTCCAAAATGCTTGCCAAAGAACAGGAGGAAGGGTCCAAGCCCTTGCCCTGACACCAAATGGAAAATGTCTTCCATTTGAAGGCATAGCATTTCCTGGTCGACTCCTTACGGGACGCCTCAACAACATTGAGGACCTCGTCGGAAAGACCCAAGGCCTGGAACTCTAGCCACTCAGGAACCAGGCTGTCAGGTGCAGGGATTGAAGGTCCAGATGGAACACCTTCCCCTGATTGACTGAGAGCAGGTCCGGGCGAGCTGGAAGCTGCCTATGGAGCCTGGAGCTGAGGCTGAGGAGATCTGGGTACCAGAACTGGCGGGGCCAGTCTGGGGCTATCAGAATCACCTGCCTTTGTCCCTCCTTGCCTTGAGACACACCTTGTGAATCAAGGGAAATGGGGGAAAGGCGTAAAAGAGGCCGGGGGTCCACAGCCTCGAGAAGGCATCCCCCTGCAGCGAGCCCTGCTGAGGGGGGCCGGCATGAAACAGCCTCAGCTTCACGTTCTCCCTGGAGGCAAACAGGTCCACCTGAGGTGTGCCCCAGTGGGAGAACAGATCTTGTACTACCTCCGGCAGGAGAGACCACTCGTGAGATGCAGCCCCTATCCGGCTCAGGGCATCGGCCAGGGTGTTGGAGGCTCCTGCCACATGAATGGCTAGGAGATCCACCTCCAGGCTGTGCACGAGTGACCAAATGCGGAGAGCTTCCTTGCATAGAAGCATGGAACGCGTCCCGCCCTGGCGGTTTAGGTAGTACATGGTCGTGGTATTGTCCGTCTGGACTCTGACCACTTGACCCCGGAGAAACGGAGCAAAGGCGGTGATAGTTAGGCAGACTGCTCGGAGCTCCAGCAGGTTGATGTGGCATCGGGACTCCCGCGGGGACCAGAGGCCGTGCGCTCGGTGTTCCCCCAGATGGGCACCCCAACCCATCAGAGAGGCATCGGTCGATAGACCGTCGGCTCGGTGAGGACAAACGGGATACCCTCCTGCAGATGAGATGGAATGGTCCACCACCGGAGAGCGTTCCACATCTCCTGGGTCACCACCACTAGCTGGTCCAATGGATCGCAGTGTTGTGACCACTGGCTGGCCAGTCCCACTGAAGGGGGTGCATGCGCCAGCATGCCCAACGGACCACACTGGTACAGGCCGCCATGAGACCCAGGAGACACAGGAAGTCCCGGGCAGGGCGCGATTGCCCAACCAGAAATGATTGGGCAAAGGAGGTAAGAACCTCGGCCCTGTCCACCGGGAACCATGCTCTGGCTCGAAGAGAGTCGAGCTCTGCCCCGATAAACAGAATCACCTGCTTCGGCTCGAGTTCCAACTTGGCCTCGTTGATGAGAAGGCCGACTTGAGAGCAAACCTGGAGGGCCAGATCTCTGGACCGCTCCACCTCCTGTCTGGAGGGGGCTGCTATCAGCCAATCGTCCAGGTAAGGGTACACCCGGACCCCTCGGTGCCGCAGGAAAGCTGTCACCACTGCAATGCATTTGGTGAAGACCCTGGGAGCTGGAGACAGGCCGAAGGGCATGGCTCGGAACTCGAAGAGGGATCCCTCCGCTCGAAAGCAAAGGAATCTCCGATGTGACGGACGGATAGGGACGTGAAAGAACACGTCCTGCAGGTCCAGAGAGCAGAACCACACGCCGTGTTCCAGAGATGGTATTATCTGCACCAGAGTGACCATCCTGAAGGTTCGAGACCTTAGGAACTTGTTCAGGTCGTGTAGGTCGAGAATGGGGCACCAGCCCCCCATCCGTTTCGGAACCAGGAAGTACCTGGACACAAACCCCGGGTCTGAGGGAGGGTCCGCTACCTCCCTGATCACCTCCTTTTGGAGGAGGAGAATGATGTCGGCCCAACGAGCCGACAGTGAGGCTGCGGACCCCGAGGCCCCCCGAGGTGCGACGGCTCTGAAGGGTGGGGCCTGCTCGAATTCTAGAGGCAGGCCTTTTCCCACCACCTCCAGTACCCACCTATCCATGGTAATAACGGACCAGGCGGAAAGGAAGTGTCAGAGCCGTACCCCCACTGGGGGAACCTGGGGTGAGGTGACGGGGTTGGGGGTGACACCCCTCAGCCCGTCACTGGGCAGGCTTGGAGGAGGGACTGGCTGAGGGACCTCCTGGGCCTTACCTCCCTGCTTCCTGTTGGAGGAAGCCGGACGCTTGGTTTGGGATGCCAACCCGAGCCTGCTAGCCCCTGACGTTGCTGGGCCGGGTGCTTGAGGCGCAGAAGAGACCAAGGGCTTAGGCTGTGGCTTCGCGGCCTTTGTCCTTCTGGCCGGAAGAGACCGAGTCCAGGTAGCGCTGGACTTCTCGATCCTCTGCAGGTGACCTTCCACCCCAGGGTGAAGGGTCAGTCCCCAAAAGGAACATCCGCCAACCTGTGCTGGGTATCCAAGTAAAGGTGGATATCCTCAGCCAAGCCTCGACGACGATGCATGCCACTGCGGCCGCCACAGACCTGGCACATGAGTCCCAATGTCTAAAGCAGTCTGAAGCTGCTGTTTGGCCACTGCCCTGCCCTGGTCCCACACCTGCCTGACCGTAGTCTGCAGATCCGCGGGAAGATGAGGGACGACCTCATCCAGGGAGCCCAACAGGGCATGAGAAAAATGTGCCATGAGGATGGCCGAACTGGCCTGATGAAGGCTGAGAGAGGAGGCAGCATAGACTTTTCACCCGGCATAATCCAATTTCTTGGATTCCTTGTCGGGAGGTTTGTCCACATCCCTGGCGTTCCCGGCGCACCGGAAAATGCTGTCGGTAACCAACCCCTCAGAAGAGGGGTGTTCTGAAAAACCGGACAGGGAACCGGTAGGGACTGCATACTTCCTGGCCATCCTGGCCGAAGGCGCAGGTCAGGAAGCAGGGCGCTGCCAAAGCTCCAAGGCCGGACCAACTATGGCCTCGGCCACCGGAAAGGCCTCCGTAGGGGAATCCCCTTGGTCCAGAATCTTCATTAGGGGATACCTGGCCCATTTAGAAACGGGTTCGAGCTTCATCCCGGTGGGCTCCGAGATGAGCCGAAGCAATCCTAGGAAGGACGAAGGGCTATCGTCCACTGACTGTCCTCCTGAGGACTCCAAGTCCATTCGCTTGGAGAAAAGGGAAGAATCATCCTCGGACTCGGAAGAGTCCTCAAAGAGCTGCCTCGGGCCTGAGCCACCCTCCACCTGCCAAGGTCTATTGGGAGTGAGGGTGACAGACAGCCTATGGGGAAGTCCCTGAGCCGACCGAGAATTTTTGGTCGGAGCCCCTAATAACAGCTGTGGAGGCGGAGGTTCCACCAGAGTTGGTGGGGCAGCTGGAATTGGCCGAACAACCGGCCTGGGAACAGGCTCCTCGGCTACAACGAGGGGTTGTTTCGGCCGCTCCGGTGACAGCCATTTAATGGCCGGGGAAGACGACGGCATCAGCTTATTCCTGGTCAGAAGGAGCTGTTGCCACATGAGTTCCTCATACCTTCGACGCAACTTGCGCCAAAGCCTCCCCTCGTCCGAGGAAGAGGAAGAGCGGCGGTGCCGCTTGCCACAGTGCCGAGACCGAGACCGCCTATGACGGCGGGATCGGCTGGACCGCGAACCTCGGCTAGGCCGAGGATGGTGCGGGGAGGTGTCGGGAATCGGCACTCCCCTCGGTTCGGACGATTCCACTGAAGGCTCAGATGAGCCGACGGGATCCTCAACTCCCACCGGGGGAACCGGGGAGAGGGGATTCTCAGCTTCTCCAGCTGACAACCCATCCAACGGGTTGAGAAAAATCTCGACCGTGTTGACGGGAGTCTCGGTCAACTGGCCTGACGGGGACACCGTGAAGCCAGTGGCCGAAGCCGAGGGGTCGACCAAGTCGACTGTCGACAACTAGGGAGGGATCTTTCCGGTCCCAAGAGTGTCAGCAGTGAGACTTACTTTGTCTCTCTTTTGAACCGGAAAAGTTCAGAAAGTTGGACCCTCACCTTTCATCTAGAGGGTCAGACAAAGCTAAAAAGCGAATCCCGAGGCACGAGAGAAGTGGGACAAATGCCTGCAGCGAGGCAGAAGCTGCCCGTGTCAGCCTCTCTTCTTCTAGGCGATCATCTGCTCGAACTGATCCGCCGAGCCCGCCGCCGTGACAACCGCCGACCAGGCCCTTAGACTCTAACCAGAGGAAATCTTTTCTTGGGACGCCCAGCTGTAAACGGGCAGCACGGTCTTGAGGACGTAGGCTGAAAAAGAAGAGCACAGTGCGGCAAGCCTGCGGGTCGTGCTTAAGGCCTAAGCAGTAGGCATGCGTGGAGTCGGATCCATCCAAGACATCTTCTCCGCAAGGGCATCTCTGAAACCGAGTCGATTTGTCCATTGCAGCCGAGGAGAGAAGACGAAGTCTTTTAACAAAAAACTTTTGATTTCGAAAATTCGAAGAATTAGGAACCAGTCTTATATGCAGAGCGTTAAGGAGGAAACCTGAGCTTCCAAGCGGTAAGGAAGATCTGGCATCATGGGGCGGAGCCGAGAGTTTTACCACCCGGGTGGGTGGGAGGAGCCAGCTTGAAGACCTTCCGGCAAGATTTAAAGCGGCAAGGAACCTGCCAATAAGTGTGGGTGAACAACATATCCATCTCCCTAGAACCTGTATTTCTAGGGACATGGATATGTTGTTCATCCACACTGTCTGGCAGACTCCTAGCAGTTCTCCAGGAGGAGAGAGGCAAGGCGCACACCCCCTACTTAGGGAATAAAGACTGGAGAACTGAGGCCCCAAAACCAGAATCCCGGCGTGACTCAAGGTCGATGTGGTAGTGGGTAATAAGGTATGTGCCAACTTCCAGGTAGCAGCCCTGCAGATATCCTGGACAGGGACATCCCTGGAAGCAGCTACCGATTCAGTGGTATGGTGGGTTAAAATGAGCTCTTATCCCTCTGGGAGGCTCCATGCCCGCCAACCTACAGCAGAGATCTATGCAGGAGGTGACCCACCTGCTTATCGTCCACTTGGCTGCAGGTCTGCCAGGTGCGGCTTCAGCGTAGGTGACAAACAGCTGGCGAACCTCTCCCCGAACTTCGGCCATCCACTCCTTAAAGTAAGCGAGTGCTCTGCTAGGGTCCAAATATGGAGCCTAGATTTGGTCCTCGAGGTGTGATTGGGGTAGAACACTGGCAGAGTCAACACCTGGTTAAGATGAAACTCCGACACCACCTTTGGAAGGAACTTCAGGTGGGCGTAGGACAACCTTGTCCTTGGAAGACCAGATAAGGAGACTCGAAGGAAGCGCCTGAGCTCTCCCATCCCTCTGGTTGACGTGATAGCCACCAAGAAGGTGGTCTTCCACAACAGGTGGGAGATATCGCACCTGTGCATTGGTTCGAATGGCTTGCCCATGAGCTTGGCCAATACCAGCAGTAGATCCCACAGAGAAGGAGGTTCTTGCACCAGAGGGGAAATGTGATCAAGGCCTCAGAAAAAGCACCAGACCACCTTCTCCTGCTCCACCGACTGCTTTCCAGCCTGCGCCCGGTAAGCAGAGATGGCTGCCAGGTGCACCTTAAGGGTCGTCGACCGAAGCCCTTGCTGAAAAAAGGACCACAGGTAGTCCGGAATGCTTGCCAAGGAACAGGAGTAAGGGTCCAGGGCCTTTCCCTGACACCAAATGGAGAATCTCTTCCATTTGAAGGCATAGCATTTTCTGGTCGACTCCGTACGGGACACCTCAATGTCGTTGAGGACCTCGTTGGAAAGACCCAAGGCCTGGAAATCTAGCCACTCAGGAACCAGGCCGTCAGGTGCAGAGATTGAAGGTCCAGATGGGATACCTTCCCCTGATGACTGAGATTAGGTCCAGGTGGGCTGGAAGCCACCTCTGGAGCCTGGAGCTGAGACTGAGGAGATCTGGATACCAGAGCTGGCAGAGCCAGTCTGGGGCTACCAGAATCACCTGCGCCTTGTCCCTCCTCGCCTTGAGAGGCACCTTGTGGCTCAAGGGAAATAGGGGAAAGGCATAGAAGAGGTCCGGGGTCCACGGCCTCGAGAAGGCATCCCTCTGCAGCATGCCCTGCTGAGGGGGGCGGGCATGAAAGAGTCTCAGCTTTGCATTCTCCCTGGAGGCAAAGAGATCCACCTGAGGCATGCCCCAGTGGGAGAAGAGATCTTGTACTACCTCCGGCAGGAGAGAACCACTCGTGAGATGCAGCCCCTATCCGGCTTAGGGCATCGGCCAGGGTGTTGGAGGCTCCTGTTACATGAATGGCTAGGAGATCCTCCTCCAGGCTGTGCACAAGACCATATGTAGAGAGCTTCCTTGCAGAACAGCATGGAGCGTGTCCTGCCCTGGCGGTTTAGGTAGTACATGGTCGTGATATTGTCCATCTGGACCTGAACCACTTGACCCCATAGAAATGGAGCGAAGGCGGTGAGAGCTAGGCAGACCACTCGGAGCTCCAGCAGGTTGATATGGCATCGGGACTCCCGAGAGGACCACAGGCCGTGCGCTCTGTGCTCCCCCAGATGGGCACCCCAACCCATCAGAGATGTGTCGGTCGATAGAGAGACCATTGGCTAGGGGTGGACGAACGGGATATTCTCCTGCAGATGTGCCGGAATGGTCCACCACTGGAGAGCATTCCATCTTTCCTGGGTCACTGTCACTAACTGATCCAATGGATCGTAGCATTGTGACCACTGGCTGGCCAGTCCCCATTGAAGGGGACACATGTACCAACGGGCCGAATGGACCATGCTGGTGCAGGTCGCCATGAGGCCCAGGAGGCGCAGGAAGTCCCGGGCAGGGCGCAATTGCCCAACCAGAAATGAATGGACAAGGAGGAAGAACCCCGGCCCTGTCTGCCTGGAGCGGAGCTCTGGCTCGAAGAGAGTCGAGCTCTCCCCGATGAAGTGTATCACCTGCTTTAGCATGAGTTCCAACTTGGCCTCGGTGATGAGGAGGCCAATCTGAGAGCAAATCTGGAGGGCCAGATCTCTGGACCGCTCCACCTCCGCTCTGGAGGGGGCTACAACCAGCCAGTCCACCAGGTAGGGGTGCACCCGGACCCTTCGGCGCCGCAGAAATGCTGTCACCACTGCCATGCATTTAGTGAAGACCCTGGGAGCTATAGAGAGGCCGAAGGGCATGGCCCAGAACTCATAAAGAGATCCCTCCGCTCTGAAGTGGAGGAATCTCTGATGAAACGGACGGATTGGGATGAGAAGAATGCGTCCTGGAGGTTAAGGGAACAAAACCACATGCCTAATTCCTAAGATGGGATTATCTGGCCAGAGAGACCATCCTGAAGGTCCAAAACCTTAGGAACCTGTTCAGGTCGTGCAGGTCGAGAATGGGGCACCAGCCCCCCATCCGTTTTGGGACCAGGAATACCTGTACACAAACCCCGGGTCTGGCGGAGGATCCGCCACCTTTCTGATCACCTCTTTCTGAGGAGCAGGGAATATCAGCTCAAGGGTGGGCAAGCGAAGCCGGACCCGTAGCTGAGGGGCAATGGCTCGGAAAGGGAGGATATGTTCAATTCCAGAGGCAGGCTCTTTCCTACCACCTCCAACACCCAATGGTCCATGGTGATAGCTGACCAGGTGGAAAGGAAGTGGTGGAGCCGTCCCCCCATGGGGGGACCAATGGAAGGGTGGCAAGGTTTGGGGCATCGCCCCTCAACCCGTCACTGGGCAGGCTTGGAGGAGGGACCGGCCGAGGGACCTCCTGGGCCTTTACCTCCTTTCTTCCCATTGGAGGAAGCCGCTGGCTTGGGTTTGGGATGCCAAGCACGAGCCTGCTGGCCCTCGTGCTGGTGCTGTTGGGCCGGTCGTGCCGCAGGGACCGAAGGACGAAAGGACTTATGCTGTTGTTGCCGGCGGCCTTTGTCCCTCCAGGCGAAGGTGACCGAGTCCAGAGTGGCGCTGGACTTTTCGATCCGCTGGAGGTGTCCCTCCACTCTAGGGCCGAAGAGGTCAGTCCCCGAGAAGGGGATGTCCGCCAACTTGTGCTGGGTATCCACCGTGAAGGTGAATATCCTCAGCCACACCCTGCGGCGCATGGCCACCGCAGCCGCTACTGACCTGGCACAGAAATCACGTATGTCCAGAGCAGTCTGAAGCTGCTGCTTAGCCACTGCCCTACCCTGGTCCCGCACCTGCCGGACCGTGGTCCGCAGGTCGGCCGGGAGATGAGGGATCACCTCATCCAGGGAGCCCATGAGGGCGTGGGAGAAGTGTGCCATCAGCACGGCCGAGCTGGAATGTCAGAGGCCGAGGGAGGACGCAGCACACACCTTGCGCCCCGCATAGTCCAGCCTTTTGGACTCTTTGTTGGGGGCCTATCCACGTGCCAAGCATTTCCAGGATGCCGGAAGATGCTATCGGTGACTAACCCCTCGGCAGAGGGGTGCTCCGAGAAACCGGGCATAGAGCCAGTAGGGACTGCATACTCCCTGGCCATCCTTGCTAAGGGCGCAGGACAGGAAGCAGGCATCTGCCAAAGCTCCAAGGCTGGGACGACAATGGCCTCAGCCACAGAGAAGGCCTCCGTATGTGAATCCCCTCAGTCTAGAATCTCCGTCAGGAGATACTTGGCCCGTTTGGACACGGGCTCGAGCTGCATCCAGGTAGACTCCGAGATGAGCCCAAGCAGACCTATGAAGGACGATGGGCTATCATCCAGAGACTGGCCCCCGGAGGACTCCAGGCCGACCCACCTGGGGAACAGGGAGGAGTCGTCATCGGACTCCGAAGAGTCTGCTAAGACTTGCCTCGGGCCTGAGCCACCCTCCACCTGCCGAGGACAGTTGGGAGTGAGGGTGACCGACAACCTGTGGGGCAGGCCGTGACACGACCGAGGTTCCACCACAATTGGTGGGGTAGCTAGATTTGGCCGAATAACTGGCCCCAAAATGGGCATCTCGACTGCGGCGGCCGTTTACGTTCTAGTGGCGCCAGGCAACAGCCATGATAGCTGGGGGATGAATGAGATCGACTTACTCCGGACAACAGTAACTGCTGCCACATAAGCTCCTTGTAACGCCGGCGCAGTCTCGTGAAGCCTCTCCTCATCCGAGGAGGAGGGCGAGAGACCGAGACCCTCGGTGAAGAGGCGAGGCGGGCCTGGGAAGGGCAGGGCACCTGCTCTTCCTCGGCTCGGACACTTTAACCGGGACCGCCGCCCCAAAGGCGGGCAGATCTTCAGTCTCCACCGGGAAACGGCAAAGAGGGTTGTCGGCTCTACCAGTCGACCACCTGGCCCGATGGTTGAGGACATCTCGACTGCATCGGCGGGTGTCTCAAGGCTGGCCCGGCAGGGGACGCCATGAAGCCAGCGGCCTGAGCTGCAACCTCGACCCGAAGTGGGACGGTCGGCTGTCGAGGAAGGGCCTCTCCCGCTCCTGACGCCCGATGATGGGACTTACCCTTGACTCCCTCTTCTTGGGCGAGAGGAATGTCTCAATGGCCCCTCTCCCTTCATGGAAGGGAATGGCGAGAAGCTCCTTGAACAAAGCCGAATAAGAGAACTCAGCAGCGAGATAAATGCCGCGACCGAGGGAGGGAGGAAGGAATCACGGCCTGGGCACTCCTCCTCCCGAGGGCGATCATGTGTGAGCTGCTCAGCTGAGCTCGCCACCGCAGACACGCCCAATGAGCCTCTTTGGATTTTACCAAGGGAACACTTCTCAGGTGCCCAGCTTCAACGGGCAGCGTGGTCCTCCAGGACGTTGACCGAAAGGGATCAGCATAACTCACAGACCTGCAGGTCGTGGTCTAGGTCGAGGCAGTAGACGCACGTGGAGTGCGGATCCATCCTGGACATCTTCTGCCCGTCAGGGTGCCTCCGAAAGCCGGGAATCAATTCGTCCATCACAGCCACGAGTGATGAGAAGACCAAAGTTTAGAAAACTTCAAAACTAGTTTCGGATGAACCGAAGAGTTAGGATCCAGTCTAAAATGCAGAGCGCTAAGGAGGGAACCTGAGCTTCCAAGCGGTAAGGAAGATCTGGCATCATGGCCGGGCGGAGCCGAGAGTTTTACCACTCGGATGGGTGGGAGGAGCCAGCTTGAAGACCTTCTGGCAAGATTTAAAGCGGCAAGAAACCTGCCAGACAGTGTGGATGAACAACATATCCATGTCCTTAGATCAATGATTATTTTTCAAAATGTTATACCATAGATAGTTTTTGAGAGAATTTTCTGTCCATTATTTGAAGTGTCTATATTTTGACATCTTAGTTTGACCTGTATTAATAAGATATCAAGGGGGATAGTGTAAATTCCATGTAAAAGATGTCCTATTCCATATGGAAATATCAATTTCTTAATTAAAGTTGTAGCTGATGTAGTAAAACCCCTTTTTTTTTGCAATCTATTTCTTCTTCAAGGTATTGTCTTGGTAAACGATTTTTACTTAAGAGAAAAAGTTTAAGTATGAAAGAAATAGTTCTTTTGTGAACCAGCACTGATAAAAAATATTGGCCTAACTCAATTCTTACAACTTGGCCGGGACTGTTTGGCTAACCCTTAGTATATATCTATACATTTTAGTAAGGATTTTTTCTAATGGTAAAAGGGCTGTATCATTCCCCCACAGTTCCACTGCATATAATAAGCTAGTGGTAATCTTAGCATTGATCGTTTTAAGAAGGCCAAGTTCAGAACCATGTCCCAATTTCCCAATTTGGCACTGAAGCATTTAAAGGCACTGAATGATGTTATTAACTTATTCCCAGGTAGTCATAACAATTAACAGTCAACATTTTAGAACTGTCAATAAAAACAAAGGGTTGACCTGATTTTTTTACCATGGATGGTATTTGCATGTTTCCGTCAAGTTCCCTCTCTCCCTTTTCACCACAAGCAAGTACATGTCTACATCTGCCAACCTCTCCTCATACATTACTTCCTGCTGTCCCTGGATGAGCCAGGTTACCCTCCTCTGCACTGCCTCCACCCTGTCCTGGTCTTTCTTCAGATATGGGCTCTAAAACTACCACAAATTAGGGAAAGGGGAACTCATTTAACCAGGAAAGACACACTAAGTACGAAGTACTGGTGCCCACACCTCAAAAAGGGCATTAATTTGCTGGAAAAGTTCCAGAGGAGGGCTACAAAGATGATAGTGGGTCAGCAGGGTAAGGCATATGAGGAGAGGTTGAGGGCACTGAACATGTACTCCCTGGAAGACAGGAGAGAGAGGGGACATGTTTTGGACTTTCAAGTACTTAAAAGGGATAAATAAGGCTGATAAAGAGAATCTCTTTAAGTCGAGTGGCAACCATAACACGAGGGGGAACAGTCTTAAGCTGGTGGGTAGGAGGCTTAGGAGGGAGGTCAGGAGCACTTCTTCACAGAGGGGTGGACACTTGGAAAGCGCTGCTGGAAGAAGTCATCTCATTGAAGACAGTGGACAGCTTTAAGAGTGGCTGAGATAGGCATGGGGGAAGGTAAAGATCATGGGTGGGAAGGATGGGAGGAGTGGGGAAGGAGGGCAGGGACATTAACTCAAGCTGTGTACCCTGAAAAACGAGCAGACTTGATAGACCAAATGGCCTTCTTCTGCTGGCTTCTTCGTATGTTCTTAGCCAGATCTTGTTTCAAGGTGCAATCTGGGAGCACAAGGAAGTTAAGTGATTTGCCCAGGGTCACACAGTATGCAAGTGGGGCTGATGGGGTTCAAAGCCAGATCTTCTGGTTTGCAGTTCAGTGCCCTTAACAACTACACTATACTATACCGCCTCTTTACTCCTAGTGCCTTCTTGCACCAATATCAGAGTAAAATTAAGAAACATGGCAAAAAAATGTGCAAAGGTTCTGAAAACTAAAATCTGTGGCACTATTTATTCAACCTAGGTCCATAATACGGATATCCTCTCTCCTAACAGCAAGAAAAAAAGGATTTATTTTCTTGTGCTGTCCTAAAAAATATGAATACAAATGTAGTGTCATTTAGGAAGCACAACCGGATCTGAAAAGGTAACGATTCTCTCAGTACCATTTAGCCTCCCAGACCACTGAACTCAAAGTCAGTACTGTTAGCACTCTGCTGTAAAGACAGTAGTTACTGCCGTAAGCACTGCTACAGGAGGACTGAATACCATACTTGCACTAAGTAGTAAAAAAAGGGTAATAAACTAGGGGTCCATATACAGGTAAAGCAACATTCACCTGAACTGTAACAATAAACACATTGATATGAACCTATTTCTGTCCTGAACAGAAAACTTAAATCAGCATGCATACCGTGGGGCAAACTCGGGCGATGCTAAGGCCAGCACTGCACCCAGTTCTGCAGTATTCCAAACCATCAGCTATTGTATAAGCCAGCTCCAGAATGGCATCGGCTCCAGCCTCCTGCATGTGGTATCCACTAATAGAGATGGAGTTAAACTTCGGCATGTGCTGGTAAAAAAGAACAACACACAGAGAAACAACATAAGTAATAATAAATAGCACCCCAAACTATGTTCAACTTCAAAGGAATTTATTTATTCAAATGTTTCACCAGGAAGGCACACTGAACAACAAGTTGCTCGTCTCACAGTGCGACGGGGGGGGGAGGGGGGAGGGGTTACAGTGGATGTAGGAGAGAATATACATACAGATTCAGTTGCATATTCAGTTAAATACATGTGGATATTATTTTATACAGAGACTGAGCCACATAAGCTTCTAAGTACAGGCTATTCTTACAGTTTAAGTTACACACATGGGAATAAGATTACGTACATACAACCGCTGTAGGAATGGTGTTACTGTTACATGTTTACAGTACAATTAAACCATTGCAAGTGCTAATGAAGGAAGTAGGAGAAGTGGTGGAACCAGCTGGGGAAGGAGCAGCAGTGCAGGAGGAGGACATTATCAAGTAAGTATAAAAACAGGCCTGGGTGAGTGAAGTATTTGACTCCAGACTAAGGAGAGCTCAGGTAATGTTTAGGCAGTGCAGGCAGAAGAACGACCACAGTAGGGATTATATTTAGTAGTGTGCATGGGGGGGGGCTTCAATTAAGTGCTGTCAGAATAAAGGGATGGGAGAGAAGGGAGGAGAGGAGGAGGATTAGAAAAGGGGAACAGTGAGTCTTGCCCAGGACTAAGCCACTACAGGGTGTTAAGAACCCTGCCAGTGAAAAAAGTGAGTGGTGACAAGTGGGGTAGGGAGGGTAGTGGGGGGCAGATATAAGACAAGGGACCGGGGTGGGGTGGGTGGATGGAAGGGTGTGGGGGTGGCTTAGTACCCTGCAAAGGGGTAGAGCCAGACAGGGACGTGAAATATAGGGGACTGGGGGGGGGGAGGTGAAGAACAACATTAGGGTGTATGGAATAGGATCAAGTGTTAAGGAATAGGGTGAAGGGCATAGGGAACAGGGGATCAGGCGGCATGTTGTGTTGTAGATGTGAGGAAGATTGTTAAGGTGGGTTAAAGCAGGAGCAGCTAGATGAGAGATGGTTATGTAAGGAAGAGGCAAGTGAGTAGGCTGAGGATGAGTGCTGTATTTGGAGGGGTAGAGAGTTCCAGAGTTTCGGGAAGCAATGGGAGAAGCCAAACTGACCAATAAGTGTCAATCTGCAGGGGACCTGCAAGTTGTGAGCATCCATGGATCTGAGGGAGGGGGAGAGGTAGAGAGGGAAGAGGAGAGGTGGCGGGGAGCTCACCTAACCAGAATTTAGAAGTGAGTTTAGCACAGTGAGCTAGGTGCTTATTAGCTAACGAGGGACAGGACAGGGTATGGTAGAGGTCTCAGTGATGCATTTAGGAGAAGGAGCACTGAGAGCGAAGTGACAGAAGGAATTGTGGAGCGAGTCCAATCTGGTCAGGGAGGACTTGGGAGTGAAACATAGAAACATAGACTGACAGCGGATAAGGATCACTTGGCCCACCCAGTCTGCCCATTTCCCTACTGACTGGATAAGCTGTAGATTCTAGTTAACCAACAGCCTACTTCCTGCCACCCCCCACTACAACTGCCTTGTGTCTGTCCCATGCATGTTTGAATTCCCCCACTGTTTTAGCCCCAACAACCTCCCCAGGAAGGCAGTTCCACGCATCCACCACTCTCTCCGTGAAAAAAGATTTGCTCACATTACCCCTGAGTCGTCCCCCCATTATCTTTAAATTGTTTCCTCTTGTTCTTACACATCTCTTTTTCTGAAAGATGCTACCCTCCTGGACTTTGTTGATTACCTTCAGGTACTTGAACATTTCTATCATGTCCTCCCTCTCCCTCCTTTCATCAAGGGTATACATATTAAGCTCTCTCACTCTCTCTTCATATGATTTCTGATGCAGACACTGCACCACTTTTGTTGCCCTCCTCTGGACTGCTTCCATACTGTCTACGTCCTTGCGTAGATGAGGTCTCCAAAACTGCACACAGTACTCCAGATGGGGTCTCACCAACTGTCTATACAGAGGAATAACCACTTCCCTTTTTCTACTTGTGATGCCCCTTCCTATGCATCCCAGTATCCCCCTGGCTCTCCCTACTGACTTCTCACATTGCTTACCCACCTTTAGATCACCTGATATGACTACCCCCAAGTCCCATTCCATTTTTTGTTGTTGTTAGTACCTCCCCTGCTATTGTGTACTCTTCTCCTGGGTTTTTGTTTCCCAGGTGCATTACTTTGCACTTCTTTGCATTGAATCTAAGTTGCCATATGTCTGAACATTCCTCCAACCTTGCCAAGTCCCTTCTTATCCTTTCTACCCCCCTTGTGTATCAATTCTGTTACAGATCTTTGTATCATCTGCAAAGAGGCATACCTTTCCCTCTAGACACTCTGCAATGTCACCTATAAAGATGTTAAAGTCCACTGTAGACTACATCACAGTAGTCAAAGATGGAGATTTCTGGACAAGTTCACGCTGGGCCATAGGACGGATGCAGCTATGGTCTCCAAAAAGAACAGGTGTCCTGGATCATGCAAAGCAGCTGCTCTCTGGATGGGGCCTTTAAGAGCCAGTCATCTATCCAGGTAAGGGAAAACATACTACCCTTTCCTTCAGAGGGCTGCCGTGACCACTGCCAGGCACTTGGTAAATACTCTTGGGGCTGAGGATAGGCCGAAGGGCAATGCCCTGAACTGGTAGTACCTTCCCTGAAATTCAAACTTGAGAATCCTCCTGTGAGGTTTGGCCACCAGGATGTGGAGATAGGCATCCTGCATATTCAATGATGCCAACCAATCTCCTTGATGGATCATGGGCAGTAATCCCTGCAGAGTGACCATTCGAAACCATTTGTATTCCACAAACTGACTGAGGTTGCTGAGGTCCAAGATAGGACTCGGGTCCCCGGTCTTTTTGGGCATGAGAAAGAAATGAGAATAGAAGCCTTTGCCCCTCTGAGAGGGGGGGAACCGGCTCTATGGCTCTTTTGAGTAAGAGAGCCTGAATTTTGGTCCGGATGAACTCGGCATGAGTCGGGGAACAGCGGGAGGGAAGGGGAGGTCTGTACGGTGGCATCTGGACAAATTTTGTTGAGTGTTCATTGTTGACCATTTGTAGGACCCACTGATCGGTGGTGATCTCTCACCAACCCGTGACGTAGAGAGAAAAGCAGCCTCCAACCACCTCCCCGTCAGGGTTACAGGAGGGAGTGGGTCCAGCAAGGAGTCAGGCTGTGGTGCGAGTGGGGGCAGCTGCTTGGGCTGGTTTGGCAGTCAGAGAGGCAGACCCAGTGGGGCCTCTGGAGGATCCCTTATGACCATAACCACCTCGCTGTTGCTGCTGTGGCTGAAAGCGAGGGTGCTGTCCCCTTTTGCCACAAAAGTGAGGCCTTCGAAAAGGTCTTTATTTCGACTTGTACACAGAATGTACGGACCGAATGGTCTTTCCAGAGTCTTGCAGTTTGGTGATGATCTTTTCAGAGTCCTCACCAGAAAGGACAGAACCATGAAATGGTGTGTCCAAGATGTTCGTCTGCACATCCTGGGCAAAAACGGATAACCGGAGCCACGAATGCTGATGAATGCACACACCAATGGCTGCGGCCCAGTGCCGCCTTGTCCGCTGAGTCGCAGGCCAACTGGCGGACATGCATGCCCAAGTCCAAAGCAGTCTGCAGCAGATTCTCTAGCTCTGCCTTCAGTGGAAAAGTCTGAGATCTCTTTAACAATGTCGATACCTTGTTCCCAAAGGGCATTCTGGAATTGTACCACGAGTAAGGAAGATGAGATTCCGTATGGTACATGTGGGGAAGGAATATGTCTTGCGCCCCATGGAATCTCGTTGTTCAGATTCCCTGTCCAGAGGCTGAGTACTAAGATGTAGATACCATCATGGGCAACCAAAATGACTACTGAGTCTGCCAAAGGCTGCTCACCCAAAAAAGGTTCCTCCTTCGGAGCCCTGTAAAGGCAGTCCACCTTTTTAGGTATCATTGAGGAGGTGTGGGGACATTTCCAGGCCACCTTGGTTATGTCCGCAAATGGCGGGATGACCAAGGGTGGGATGACCACTGGCTTCAGGGCCTTTAGGCACACATATATGGCCAAGCAGAGTATCTCTGGGTCCAGGTCCTCTGTCTCTGAGCCAGTGTTGGCTTGATTATGCCGCATGACCTCCATAAAGGAGGGGTCATCTGGCGGTGATTTGGGAATATCCCTGGGGTCTAGGGGGGACAGGCCCTCAATGGAGGATAGAACAGATGAGGAAACGTCCAAAGAACGGTCCGAGTCCATGAAAGAGGAGGAGGACTGAGATCTGCTGCGCCATTGTTTGTGCCTATGGTAGTTAGGGGAGCCAGAGGAACTCGGGGTTCTGAACTGGGACCTGGACTGGCACTTGCCAAGAGCCTTGTCCATGTCTTTGCCCAAAGGAGAGGTGAGCTCCATGCTCTTGTCCTTACACTGAGTTAGGGCAGGCTCCATCGGAGGCGGGGTCCCTGTGTCAGTGGGGGATGTCCTCTGTCCGTGGAATTCTTGGTGGTAAGAGGTCAGTCCTAATGGTCTCCTACCAGTAACCAAAAAGGTCCTTGACTTGAGACAGCTGGAGCTTAAGCTCCGAAGCGGTCGTCAGACCTGATGCTGGCCTACAGCCGTGATCTTGAGGCAGCGGGTGAACAGGAGGAGGCATCGGGGCTATAGTAATAGACTTGTTGGTACCTGACACTTAGTCCGAGGCAGTTGTCCGGCAGTTCTCAGAAGGACTGTGTCCTGTTTGACTGTCAGCGGGGGAGAATGGGTCAGCAGTGCCGATGGCTTTGGCCGACCAATAACAACGACGTTGGTTGCTTGTCATCGGTAGGAGTCACCACCTGATGAATGCTGTGAAGCTGGACACCTGTCCGATGACAGATTGGCTGGCCCGGGTGGCTGAGAGACATATCTCCCAGAGGAGTGCCCTGAGGCTTTGTGTCTATCCCAGGAGTCGGCACCAGAGATAGAGGCCGACTGGGAGTGAACGGATGTCAGTCCCTTACCGAGGTCGGAGTGCCAGCTTAAGGCCTCATCAGGCAGCCAGACCTTAAGTGGCTGCAAGGTGGGACCCAAAGACATGGTCCTTGGGTCCCGACACCCGAACCAGGGCAGGAGGTTTTACCACCATAACCCTGGAAGGAGAATGGGTCATCTGGGAGGCACAGTCAGAACCGCCCCTGGAGGCAGAGTGGGAGCTTGAAGATCTGATTCTAGAGGGAGATCTCTCCTTTTGTTACTCCTTATGCTTCCCTGAAAATTTTTGGTGGGAAGAACCCCTCCCCAAAGAGGAGATCTCTCTGCATGGTGGCCAAATGTCACTCTGTGAGGGAAAGCCTAGAAAGCCATCTGATGGCGGATCCTTGTCCTGCTACTGAACTTTTGGCAGTGCTGGCAGGCCTAGGTGTCATGGTCAGGGCCTAGGCACAACAAGCAGGCAGACTGCCCATCCTTAGATGACACTTGTTTGCCACAGGCACAGTTGGAGGAGTGCCATTCGATGGAAGACGTCAGCGAAAATGACATACAGGAACAATAACGGCAGAAAAAAAGCAAACTTTTTCATGAGAAATTAAAGAATCCGGCTAAGGAGACTTAGCAAAATGGCAGTCGCACTAGCGAGAGGTGATCCATCCAGCTGATGAAAGCGAGCTGATGACAGGAAAAGAACTGGGTGATGCCGGGCACTGTCCTCCCTTTATAGCACTGGTGACGTCGGGGGCAGGCCAACGTCGGAGGGGTGGTCACTGCCACAGACTGCTAGCTAGAAGTTTTCCGTGGGATCCTGCTGCCTGCCGGCTTCAGTCCTACATTTGTTACCTGCTGCAAGAGCTGACTAAGTAAGATCAAATTTTACATTTCAGCTTATTATCTGAATATGTTCTATATTTAGCTTTCATTTTGTCTTTACAACTACAGTATGTACATTAACAAAAGGATTGTTGTTCCAGAGACTTCATCTGCTTTGCCTGTTGTTCAGCAGTGTTAGTGGCTCAGTAGGAAGCATACTTGCCTCTGGGGCTGGATCAGAAAGTCATGGGTTCTAACCCCAAACCAGATACTTGGGGTAATACCCATAAATTACACTGTAGTGCAGTACAAGAGCAGATGCTGCATTGCTGAGGTACCTAAGACATTGAAACTGAGGACCCCTCTGCCAATCTCTAGTCACTGTTCAGGAGGAAGTTAAAGATCCCATGGCACTTATCGAAGAAGCATAGAAAAATGTTATTAAAATAATAACATAACCATAAAATCATGTTGCAATGTATGTACCCATACCACAATATTAAGTACAGCATAAGCATAATATGCAAGAATAAAAAAGAAATGAGCAAATCATACAGCACTACGTCATGCTAAATAAAAGGAAACAAAAGCTATACATACAAGAAAAGTAATTCCTGAAGGTTAACAATACATGAATAACCCAGGCCACTTTACTCAAAGTATTGTTTCATCAGACATGTGCCAAGATGACCACATTTTATAATCTTCACTGAGGGGGTAACCAATCACTTCTTTCAGAAAGTCCTTAGAACAGCAACAGGGAGTTTTACTTTTTCAGCTTACAGGTTTTCAGCATTGAGCAAAATATAATTTCTACCAGTCTTGGGAGGTAAGTATTTCTGCTGAATCAGCAGTGCAAGTCTCGCTCGACACAGATAAAAACTGCAGCAAGTAAAGTAAAGCTGCATGGCTGATTTACTAAAAGAAATCCATTGTGGCCCATACAAGCCAAGGTCACTGTCTGATAAGCCACTGATTGGAAAACTTGGTTTTGTCATACTTGGCACATCAGTTGCCAGAAAGATTTTGTATATGGACAGTCTGCAAAGACATGTGCCTGGGTTTCTAAAACATTTCCACAACAATCCACAGGACAGTACCCTGCCACTATCCTTTTGTGCTCCAGGGAGTTTTTTTAAAGCAATCCACCCATGAATCCCATGCCAAGTAATATCCCACATAGCCCTGGGAATTGTTTGGTTCACAAGTCGGCTAACTACCTCATTTACCCGCCCTTCAGGGGCTGAGAAAAATGTGTCCAACAGAAACTTATGCCATAAATCAGTTTCCTGGGTCTAGAGTTTAAAGCCTCACGCAACATACACCAGAACTTAATTTTTAGCAGAATGCAACAAATATACCTAAGGGTGTCATACATATGTGCCTTAAAGTGGGATACCCTCCATCCAGTTTGCCACTCCTCAAATCAAGACAAACTCCAATCCATTACTAACGGGATCCAACTCTTATCTCTCCCCCCCCCCATAATATTGGGAAAATGAACACAGATGCCAAAAAACAACAGGGTTCACCATATTTACCCCCAACCCCCTCCCCGGTCCGGTATGCTCCTGTAAATGGTGACTCTTCTGACAGAACGCAGCCTACTTCCCTAGAATCCCTGGCAGAAGAGGCTGTACATTCGTGCCTCTTATTCAACTGGAAGAGGGCACACAATGTTAACATGAAAGAAGCAAGGAAGTGAAAGTGTTCTAATAAGAAAAGAACAGTTGCATAACAACTTAGCATAACAACAGATCTTCAACAGAATTTCTGCCATCAGGTCACATCCATGGAAGTTAGCCGTCAGGTGTCAGATCCCACACAGAAGCTTTTTCTGCAACAGTCTATTAGGGGCTGCCCACACTGGCATCAGGCTCCAACGTCACACATCCTATATGAGCACAGGTGGCCCCATTCCCGTCTCAGTTCTTTCCCTAGCCGGAGGCCATGGGAGACAGAAATCTCACCATGGAACCGAGGAGAGAGAGAAAGTGCCCAGCTAACAGAACGGATGGAGCAACAGGGCAGTCGAGTTGTGGTGGGGGGTAGAAAGAAAGGGGGATGGAGGGAGAAACAGCATGATCTGATGACAGAGATTCCCTTGAAGATCTACTGTTACAGTAAGTTCTTACATAACTGTTCCATCTTCTTTGGGGATTGCTCTGTCATCAGGTCAACACCTATGGAAAGAGTCCCAAGCAGTGCTAACAAGAACAGTCTGGGTGGCAGAAGGCCAGGGACCTAAGAAAGAAGGCCATGAAGCACAGCTAGGCCAAAGCCTGCCCTTCTTCTGGAAGAAATGTCCAGACTGTAGTGCTTGGTGAAAGTTTGAACAGTACTCCAAGTGGCAGCAGTGCAAATCTTGACTGCAGACACACTCCTGAAACAGGCAACCGAAGTGGTCATACCCCTGGTGGAATGGCCCTTAATAATCCCAGGAAGTTCCTTATCGTACTTCTTGTAACAAAAATAATACAGTTGGCCAACCATTTGGACAAGCACTGTTTTGAAATTGGAGAACCCTCTCTGCCAGTGGTGAAAGAAACGAACAACTGAGAGGACTTCCTGCAGTCACTTCTACAATGTGTATAGTAATGCAAAATTCTATGCACATCCAAAGTATGGAGCAATGCTTCTCCTGGACTGGCATGCTCTGGAAAAAAAAAAACAGGCAGGTAAATGGATTGATTTAGGGTAAACTCAGACACCACACCTTAAGAAGAAACTTAAGAGTTTTTTTTTTATTTTATTTTAGTCTTTGGTAACCAGGTAAGGGTAAGAGTTAGTATGCAAAGAGACCATCTTTGTTGAAAACCAAATAAGGCTGCTCACACGAGAGCCTGTAGCTCTGAAATTCTTTGAGCAGAAGTAATGGCAACTAAAAATAACGCTTTCCCTGACAGAAAGCATAGCTCGCAAGATGTAGCTGTCTCAAAAGGAGGCAGGGTCAGCTTCTTCAGAACAAAATTCAAGTCCCAAGCCGGAACTTGGTTATGAATACGAGGTTTCAAGTGAAGAATGCCTCACAGAAAAGTATGGGCCACATCCAGCTGTGCCACTGTACTGCCATCAGTGGACACTTGAAAGGCTGATATGGCTGAAATGTGCACTTTAAAAGAGGAGAATTTGAGACCCGTATTAGACAAGGTCAGGAGATACTCCAGAACCTGGTTCACTAGACAGGTGAAAGGGTCCAGACTAGGAGAACAGCCCAGATAGCAAACCACTTCTATTTCATGGAGTAAGTGGCCCTGGTGGAAGATTTTCTGGTAGCCAGCAGGATATCAGCCACGTTCTGCGACACCCCAAAACAAACAATGGCTATGTCCTCAGGAGCCATGCATGCAGGTGGATGGACTCGAGGTCTGGATGGACCGGGCTCCCCTAGGCCTGAGTCAGCAGGTCCCAGCAGAGGGGCAGGAGAACTGGAGGTTCCACAGCCAATTGTTGCAGTAATGGAAACCATATCTGCTGAGGCCAAAACGGGGCTTCCACAATTAGGGTGGTGCCCTCCATCGGTAGCTTCATGAGTACCCTCTGAATCAGTGGGGGGGGGGATGCATTAAGACACCTCCCTTTCCAGGAGAGGGACAATGCATCTCGCCAAAACATTCCAGGCTCTGGATCTAGGAAGGAGAAATGCAGCAGTTTTGCGTTGAGCGGGGACGCAAAAATTCCAACTCTGGATGACCCCACCTGTCAAACAGGTCTTCTGCAACTGAGGTCAGCAGTTTCAACTCATGCATTTTGGACTGTGACCTGCTGAGGCTGTCCATCAAGGTGTTCTGGGCACCCGGCACATGGACAGCTGATAGCTACAGACCATGACCTACAGCCAAGTACCACACCCTCACGGCCTCCCAGCCCAGCGGGTAGGAATGGGTCCCCCCTTGTTTGTTGATGTAATACACCACACTGAGTTTGTCTGACTGCACCAGAAGAGGACCCAGAGAGAGATATAGTTCTGAAAGGCCTGGAAGGCATACAGAACTGTCCTCATTTCTAGGACACTTATGTGGAAGTGAGTCTCCCAATTGGACCAGAGGCCCTGGGCCTGATAAGGGCCTAGATGGGCTCCACAGCCCAAACCCAAAGCATCCATGGTGAGGATTTGGTGAGGAGTGGGGAGAAGAAAGGGAACACCTTTTAAAAGATTGGGCGGGTCCATCCACCACTGAAGTACTTTGCATACTGGCAAGAAGACAAGAACCAGCTGATCTAGATCATCTCAGCGATGATCCCACTGAACCCTGAGGGTCCACTGCTGGATCCCCATGTGCAACCAGAGCAGAGGGACTGTAACAATGGCCGTGGCCTGCGGCCTAGTAGTCTAAGGAATGTCTTGTCTGGGATATGCCACCTTAGAGCCACCTGTCTTGCGGGAGGAAGGCTTTTCCCTGAGTAGAGTCCAGGACTGCCCCATGTACTGCAACTGCTGAGACAGGGTCAGCACAGACTTGGGCCAATTAACAGTGACACCATCCATCATTTCACCCATATTGCAAAAGTCCAGCCTCCTAAAATCCAAGACTACCATGCAGCTTTCAGTCCCCAGTAAGATATAAAATCTCACTCTGTTATGACTGATTGTTTTCATGGGATGTTTAGGACAGACTACTGGCACACTGTGGGTGAAACCAGCAACCCTGAGATAGGAATGTCTGCTCAGAAGTGTATCGGCTGCTGCAGCTCTGGCAGGGCCATTAGGCATTATAAACAGAATGCAAAAAATGTTTGCCAGTATCAAGGCAATAACTACATACTGCCTAGCCTCAGTTTTGGCAGTGCCATAAAGCAGACTTTCTACCACATCTGCTATGAATTTCCACAGCCAGTGTTGGTACTTCACCACATGGACCTGACAGTTTGCAAGGCTGAGACGAAGAATGGATGAAGCAAATACCATTTTCCCATGATCTCTAGTCTTCTAGAGTCCTTATCTGGGGGCTAGTGCTCATGTGCTGAACCATTTTCGACCTATCGTGAGCTGCCATAATTATCAGAGAGCTCATTTCAGGCAGGGTAAGATAATGGTTCTTATTTATTGGAACTGGACATTTCACATCTGCCTTTCTGAAAACAGCTGGCAAGGTGTTAGGTCTATGCCTGGTAGTCATAGTGTCATATTCAAAGTGCTGGAAATACTGGAGGGATCATAAAATAGGCCACTGGAACTTTGAAAAAAAAAAAAAACTGTCACAACTCTTAGTTCTCATTATCCAAAGGAAAATGCAGAATCTTCTGGACTCGCCACATTAATGCTTGAAAGGAACAGTCCTCAGGATGAGACTTAAAGGTGTAGCACTGTACACTGTGTCCACACTGTCAGAGGAAACAGTGGACTCTGAAGATTGCCTGACTGGGAACACATCTTCATGCTCCTCTCCGAAGAAGTCCTCTTCCATTAGGTGTGGATTATACTGCTCCTCCTCCTCTACAGCAAAGGGGCTCCAGACCAGAAGCCAAGATCTTCACAGGGGCAGGAAGCTGGACAGGCTCTGCTGGTACCATGGGCTGTGGCACTACCGATGGGCCCCGCACCGTTGTCGATGACAGCAGCAACTGAGGCAAGAGTCTCTATATCAGTTCGGAAAACTGAGCCATTAACAGCAAAGTTACCTGAGTCAACGCCAAAAGATGCAGCCACTGCTGTTGGTGCTGGTGTTAAACCTGAACTTGGGCTCAGCTATAACGAGACTTGCAAAGACAACAGCTTGTGGGCAATTGCAGCACCACTGATGGTTTTTAGCGCCCTTCTTATCAAGATTTTGGCCTTTCATCCAGTCTTCCTGCCTTGGCATTGGGATCATGAATAGAGACTCATCAGTGTGACAGGGTTGACTAGGACACTGTCCTAGTTATGGAGAATTTGAATGCAGGGATCTGTTCTGTTCTTTCCTTTCCTGTCTCTTGTCTGTCTGGTTGCGCAACTAAATTTTCCTGCGAGACCTAGGATTTGATCACCCAGACAGCCTTGCAATTCTCTGCCTCAAACTGTCTCTCAGTCTTCCCTTGCTGTTTCTGTCTTTTCCTCCCTTGTATATCTGCTGGTATAAAAATATATGCAAATTATGATGTGGAAATGTAACATACTGGGATCCCTCTGTTTAGAAATTATATAATGTTACTGTTGAAATGTATATAATTATAGTTTGAGATTATTGCAGAAAGCTACTAGGAACGCAAGGGGTTAACCTGAGAGTAGTTTTTAAGGCCTTTTTCCGAAGCTGTGGAAAAAGGGCCCCATTTCTGGAACATTGTGTTCTTGCTGCACCTGCCTGAAACATACAAGAACATTACAGAAAAAAAAAACAGGATGCTTGTTAAGGAGGGAGTTGCAAAGATTTATAAGAGAGAGAGAGCTGCAACATTTTGAGATACACCGAGACTGAAGGAAAACTCAGCTGGATCTTCTCTGTTTATTCTGCCTTTGTAAATAGTTATTCTGAACACGTTTATTTTTTTACGTTACTCCTAGTACTAATAAACATATTTTGCGAATTCTACAACTGCTAGTTTTTTTCCTATGCTTCCTGACCTTGTGCCTCGATGACAATCGGGTCATGGCACCCCTTAGCTGATGATCACAGCCTGAAAGCAGATTAACTGCGGTGCCTTCCTGTTTTATCGTGGCTCATCCAAACGTTTCATCACTGATGATATCTTCAGCGGCAACTTCTTAATCTTATCTGAAGTTGACAAAGAAGCCAAGCATTTACATGTGACAACATGATCCTTTTTCCATAATTTCCAGCTTCTGGAGAAATGACTCTAAAGACTTCCATCTGCGTTTCCTCATGGCCTAGCTGAATGCCTGGCAAATGGGTAAACAGCAGACACTGTGGCGGACCCCAGGGCAAAACAAATGCACCAGTAGGGTTCGTCTTTGCTTGAGATCTTATCGCTGCAATGACAATCCAGAAAAAGTTGCACCTTAGACAGTGATGGTAGATTCATTAGAATACCACTTCATGAAAAATAGTTGATGGCAATCCCACAGGACAGTGTCACCAAAAGTCAGAGATGAAACACTCACTTACCTGACGTGAGGAAAAGATTTCAATAACAAATAAACAATAATGACGAAAAAGTCTCTACTGGTCTGATATGCAATTGGCAGGCAAAAAAAAACTCTGAAACACAGTAGGGGAGGGGGAGGCAGCCCCATTACATAAGCTGTGGAAGAGATATCCTCAGAGAAGATCTTTGAAAGATTCCTTTTCCATGTTAGGTATTTGAAAGATTCCCTTTCTCTGTTTAGTATCTGGAAATAAAAATAATATCCAGCGTTTTTCTGTTTTGGTACATAGTTCATGCAATACTGATTTTTTTCCCCTAAGCTATGACACAAATGGATACTTCAAAACAAAACAAACCTCAGATGTGTATCGGAAGATATCTGCAATGATGCGCATTGAAGGTTTTTTGTGGGAAAATGTAGCTATTTCGGACCATAAATTCCTTCAGTATATCATTTTGGATGGTTCCTGTCAGTTTCTCTTGTGAAACACCTTGCTCTTCCCCAGAAACAATGAACATGGATAGGATGGGAATCACTGCACCATTCATTGTCATGGAAACAGACATCTTGTCCAAGGGAATACCATCAAACAGCAACTTTGTGTCTTCCACGGTATCGATGGCAACTCCAGCCATTCCAACATCTCCATGAACTTGAGGGTTGTCAGAATCATAACCATGATGGGTGGCCAGGTCAAAGGCAACAGACAGTCCCTGCTGGCCAGCTGAGGGCAAAGAAAAAAAATACAAGTTTGTAAGTGTCCAGTAATTAAAATAATTTTACTCTTATCCCTTTTAGGCAACCATCAGATCTATTTAGAGGCTGTCTTAAGTAGTCATACTAGATAAAACAGAATAATTTGTAGATCTGTCAGGAGTCCAAGACACATCAATGGAAAATCAAGCCACCAAATAACAGGGACAAATGTTCACTAGCAAGGAAATTTAGTCTCAAAAATAAATTACTTACAATACAAACTTGAAGGTAAGCTACATATTTTGTTTGGAAAACAAATGGAATTCACAAAAGAACATCAGCCGTACAGAGGATAAAGTATGGGCAACAGTTAACAACAACACTGCATATGCTTCGAGAGGTTGCCATGGCAATCTGATAGCCCTGAAGAGCGCAGCTCAAGAGGTCTATGGTTGCCATGATGACCTCGGTTGACTCCACACACTATACAAGATAAAGTATGGGCAACAATTAGCAACAATACTAAGTATGCTTCTTGACATCGTCATGGCAACCATAGATCTCTTGAGCTGCGTTCTCGAGGTCTATCAGGTTGCCATGGTGATCTCTCGAAGCATACACAGTGTTGCTGTTAACTGTTGCCCATACTTTATCCTCCATGTGTTTCTACTGAAAACAACATACAGTAAGCACTGTCCATACACTAGAAATAATTTAATCATAAAAATCTCACAGTATTACAGGTCATGGAAGCAATGGGTGCTACAGTGAACCATGCCCATCTCTCTGCTTTGGGCTGTAACACTGTGACTTTTTAGGCTTATCTCACTTTAATTATTTACAGTGGATTCAGTTTCTTTTTCAATAAAATACACATGTTCTGCTTTTTACACTGTGTGCAAGTTGCATTGTTTCTGTACGTATGGATAAATACACCAGATGGTTGCTAGAGTGTCCAAGAATTTCTGCTTAAAAGGAATTTTAGCCTATCAAAGTTAAATGAACCATAGACATATCTGCAACATTAAATCAATGAATTGGGAGGGGTCTAGAGAGAAAATGTTAAAAAAGAAACAAGCAGCAGGCTCACATCTTACTGTCTGCAAAGGTAAAGCAGACATAAAGTATATCATAAATGATCCAAACCCTGATTTTGAAAGTAGAACTGAAAAAAGGGGGAGGGGCTTTTATTATAATAACTCACTGTAAGATTTATGCTTGCGTTCACCGTGCCGTGCACTGATGTTTTATATATATTTGCATATTCTTCAAGATTTTAGACATGAATTTATGTATTTTACGTTTCTAAATGCCTACACAGTGAAAATTCAATGAAACATATTGAAAAAAATATCCAGGCTCTGCAAAGTCCCACATTAAGATTCATGTCTTTTGTCTCTCTAAAATGCTCAGTAGCTCTCCCCTGTGTCACCGGTTTCATTTAGTGAATCAGTATTTTCATTGGGCCCTAAAAACGTACCCAACTGCTTTTTAAATCAACCACTAGGCTTTTTAAGCCAAATGTTACAGTACTTCCTCTTGTACAAAATGGGCCCTCTTAGAAAATGCATGGTTCTTTACATGGGCATCACACCAATGTGAGAAGAACTGTTATAAAAGATTAATCATAATAACGTGTACAACAAGTAAACCACAAGGCACCAAACTATTCAGTGTACAGTATGTATGGTTTTTATGTTTTATAGCTGTAGTACATCAAAATTTATCTACTCTAAGGCAAGGGAATTTTATTTATATGGCACCCAATCCCAGGGACTCCGGGTGCCTCACAGAAGCAAACAAATTAATAAAAGTAGTACAATTAACAATAAATAATAAAATCAGATAATAAGTAAACACAGTAGAATACTAGGTAAGTAACATCATCACTACTCAAACTGCGTAATAAATAATTAAGTCTTGAGTTTGGATTTAAAAATGGTCAAGGAAGGGGTACCTTGTATCTCCGGGGAAAGGGCATTCCAGAAAAGTGAAGCCACCCCTCTAAATACCCTATGCCCCAAGGATTTTAAACAAGATCTTGAAATGGAATGAAGTCCCACATCCACTGACTGAAGGGAGCAACTAAGAGCATATCTAGTCAGGAGGTCTTTCAGGTAGCCAGGACTCAAACCATGCAGGGCCTTGTAAGTTAACAAGTACACCTTGAAGTTGATGCACCACCACCCTGTCAACCAGTGCAGAACGTGAAGAACCAGCATAATATGCTCGAACCAGAAGGTGCCAGCAACTAGCCAGGCTGTCACACTCTGGATCAGCTACTAGCTATGTAACAACTTTGTGGATAATCCCAGGTATAGAGCGTTACAATAATCCAGGCTTGACGAGCCAAGTGCATGCACCAGTGTTGCTAGGTCAGATGGTTCAAGAAAGGGATTGACCCGGAAGATACTTTGAAGATGATAAAAGCTACTGTGTACAACAGCCAACACGTGATGTTCTAATGTCAGCTTGAAGTCTGCAATGACTGCCAGATTTCTCACCCTATCTACATCCTCAAGAGTAACACCATCCAAAGATGGTAAAATGGTATCACAACTCGAAGTGGATGAACCAAGCTGTACCGGCTCCACCAGCAGCACCTCCATCTTTAAAGGATTCAACCTACGCGAGCTGGCTGCCATGCAATCCTGAATTTCCCTAAGGCACTCAGTCAGTTCCAAGACAGCCATCCTGTCATAGAGGCACAAGAAACTTACAGCTGGGTAACATCGGCATAACAATGAAAATCCAGGACTCAGCCATATGCACAAAGGGGACAGCATGGGATTCAAGACTGACCCCTGAGGCACACGACAGCAAAGCGCAGCACTGCCTGAGATGAAATAGCCAAGTGCAACCTGCTGCACTCTGATAGGTAAGCAGGACTTAAATCACCGTAACACCATTTCTGTGAGTTCAACACAGTGCCCCAGATGGTCCAAGAGCAGAGCACCCCATGGTACACCATATCAAAGGCCAAAGAAAGGTCAAGCAGAACCAAGATGGAACTAATGTCCGCCATCCCTTGCAAGGATGCATCACGGTGCACCTTGACCAGAGCAGTTTCTGTACTATGACAAGACCGGAATCTGGACTGGAAAGGCTCATAGACTTCATAGGTCTCCAGGTGCTGTTCCAGCTACACCAATACCACCTTCTCCACCAACTTCCCCAGAAAGGGAAGGTTTGATACAGGCCTGTAATTTGAGAAAACAACAGGGTCCCAAGATAGTTTCATACGAAGGGGCCTTAGTAAGGCATTGGGAAAAATCCCCTCCTCAAGAGAACACCTGACAATCTCCACAAAATTGGACTGAGCATTCCCCAGCCCTCCAAAAGAAGACGGGTCAGCTCAGGGTCTAAAGTACAACAAAGTTCTAGACCACGTGCTAGAGCCCAGTACCAGACCCTCATTGCTTCTCGGCATATAGGGTATGAGTGAATCCCCCCTTGTTTGTTGATGCAGTGGACTATGCTGATGTTGTCCATCTGGACCAGCAAACGTCCCAGGAACAAGAGGGTCTGGAAGGCCTGAAGAAAGTACAGTTACGTAAGAACTTACCGTAACAGTAGATCTTCGAGAACAGCTCTTGCAGCAGGTTACACCATTAGGACTGAAGCCGTCAGGCGCCAGGACACCATGGAAATTTTCTAGCTAGCAGTCTTCAGCAGGGACCGCCTCCGACGTCGGTCCCGCCCCCGACGTCAGACGTAGTACATAAGGAGGCGGTCCCCCCACAATCCTCAGTTCTTCTGCCGGAGACTCCCGGCCGCTGGATGACATCAGAAGAGGAGACAGAGGATCCGCCACCAGATAGCCAAGACTAAAATCAGAACATCCCATCTCGTAAGATGGATGTTTGGCTATGACCTACCTCCACAAGAAGGGGGATGGTGGGTGGGAAGGTACCTGCTGCAAGAGCTGTTCTCGAAGATCTACTGTTACGGTAAGTTCTTACGTAACTGTACTATCTTACTTCGAGATACAGCTCTTGCAGCAGGTTACACCATTAGGACTGATTTCCAAGCAATAGTGGCAATCTTATGCCACAGGGAAGAGCAAAGGTAGAAGTCTCAATACAACTCAAGCCTAGGACAGAAGTCCCTGAAGGACGGATAGGCCAAACCCTGCTCTTCACCTCGATGCAATATCCAGGCTGTAATGCCTGATAAAGGTATGCACAGAGCTCCAGGTGGCTGCAGCACAAATAGCTGAGGTGGAGACGTTCTTTAACGCTGCAGAGGAAGTGGACACCCCTCTCGTGGAATGACCCTTGACCATGCCCGGTAAGGGTTTACTGCGCTTATCATAACAGAAAATGATGCACTGGATGAGACACCTCGAGAGAGACTGTTTAAAGACAGGAGCTCCTTTCATTCTGAAAGCAAAGGAGACAAAAAGTTGATCCGCCTTTCGAAACTGTTTGGTTCTGGTCAGATAATATCTGAGGCACCGATGCACGTCGAGGGTGTGCAGAAGGGCTTCTCCTCGGTTAGTGTACCTTGGGAAATACACTGGTAAATCCATATCCTGGTTAAGGGTGAGGGCTGAAACCACCTTAGGCAGAAACTTTGGGTTTGTCCTCAGGGATACCCTGTCCTGATGGAAAACTAAATAAGGCTCTTTGCACATTAGTGCATGCAATTCGGAGATCCTTCTCGCTGAAGTAACCGCAACTAAAAATAACGTTTTCCACGACAGAAAACGTACCTCGTAATCCATGGCTGGTTCAAAAGGTGGCAGTGTAAGCTGCTCCAGGATGAAGGGTAAGTCCCAAGAAGGAATCAGATCCTTGATGGGCGGCTTAAGGTGGAGGACTCCCCTTAAAAAGGCACGAGTAGTGTCCAACTGGGCCACCGTCCAATGGCCTACGGGGGCATGGTAAGCAGAAATTGCACAAAGGCACACTTTAATCGAGGAGTAAGTTAGTCTGGAATGAAAAAGAGAAAGCAGGTAGTCCAGAACCAGCTATTCAGGACATTCTAATGGCGAGAAACTGCACACTTGAGCCCACAAACAGAATCTACGCCATTTCATGGCGCACGTTGCGTTGGTTGCCGGTTTTCTGGCGGCAGAGAGCACATCTGCCACTTCTTGCGAGATCCCGTATCGCATCATGGCTATGTCTCTAGGAGCCAAGCGTGCACGTTCAAGGAGCATAAGTCTGGATGAACCAATGAACCCGCCTCCTGAGACAACAGATGGGAACTGATTGGTAAAGGAACTGGAGGTTCCCGGGACAGCTGATGTGGAAGAGGGAACCAAATTTGCCTGGGCCAGAAAGGCGTGATCAAAATGAACGTTGCCTGCTCCCTGCGAAATTTCAAGAGAACTCTCTGGATCAATGGGAAAGGAGGGAAGGCACAGAGGAATCTGCCCGCCCAGGAGAAGGACAACACGTCTAGCCAGAAAACACCAGGCTCTGGATCTAGCGAGCAAAAATTGGGCAGTTTTGCGTTGAATGGGGACACGTAAAGGTCTAACTCTGGAGTGTCCCATCTGTGAAACAGATCCTCTGCCACCGCCTGAAGGAGTTCCCACTCATGGACTCTGGCCTGAGAGCGACTCAGGCTGTCTGCAATGGTGTTGTCCACTCCCATGATGTGTACTGCCACTAGGTTTGCGCCGAGTTGTAATACCCACTCCTACACACTCATGGCCTCCCTGCAAAGTGGGTAGGAGTGAGTGCCTCCTTGTTTGTTGAGGTAATACATCACCCCGGTATTGTCTGTTTGTAACAGGAGTGTACCCGGTGGAATCTCCGACTGGAAGGCCTGCAGAACATAAAGAACTGCCCTCATTTCCAAAATGTTGATATGGAGATGAGATTCCTGGGCTGTCCGAAGGCCCTGAGACAACATACCGTCTAGGTGTGCTCCCCACCTGAGCCCTGAAGCGTCTGTGGAGAGAGTCACTGTCGGAGACGGCGCTGCGAAGGGGACCCTCGCAAAGAGGTTCCCCGGATTTAGCCACCATTGCCAATCTCGAATTACGGCATTCGTGATTCGGATTGGATGCTGCAGATGGTCTTGCCTTTGGTCCCATTGCACCCTTTGCATCCACTGGGTTACTGGCATGTGAAGACGTGCCGGGGGACTGTTGCAATGGCCGCAGCCATGTGTCCGAGCAAGCGAACGACCGATCTAGCTGGGACGGTCTTCCTCACCAACAAGTCCCTGATGAGATATCTGATGTGTTCCGCTCTATCTGATGGAAGAAAGGCTCTCCCTCTGACGGTGTCCATGACTGCTCCTACAAACTGCAGTTTCTGGGACAGTACCAGGAGTGACTTCTCATAGTTGATGAGGATACCCAGTGATTGAAAAAGGGACTGGGTGTTATGAATGGCCATCACCAGTGTCTCCCTGGAGGGTGCCATGAGAAGCCAGTCGTCCAGGTACGGGAACATGTAGTGGCCTTGTCTCCTCAGAGACGCTGCTATGACCGCCATGCACTTCATAAAAACACAAGGTTCCGATGACAGCCCAAAGGGGAGAGCTCGAAACTGATAATGGTGGCTCTGAAACTCGAAGCACAGGAACCTCCAGTGCGCTTGAGCAGTTGGGATGTGCAGATAGGCATCCTGCATGTCCAAAGATGCCAGAAAGGCGTCTTGCTTCGACATGGGAATTAGGCCCGGAAGGGTCACCATGCGGAAGCATTTGTAAACGACCGACAGGTTGAGGTCGCTGAGGTCCAGAATTGGACAGAGGTCCCCTGTTTTCTTTGGAACCAGGAAGAAGTGAGAATAATACCCTAGTCCTCTCTGGTTCTCTGGAACATGCTCTAAGGCTTCTTTATCCAGAAGCGTGAACGCTTCCTGCTGTATAAGCAGGGCATGCTGACCAAGTAGTGGGAAAGCAGGGGGAGGTCTTATAGGTGGGCTGCCTACAAATTCTATATAATGGCCTTTTTGGACCAGTTGCAGCACCCACCTGTCGGTGGTGATCGACAGTCACCCTGGCAGATGACGTGCGATGTGACCCCGACCTTCATTTCCCATTGATCCTGAGGAGGGGCGGGGACTGGGAAGGAGTCATGCTGTGGCAGTGTTCAATCCAGCAGGCTGGGCCAACTTCTTTGCAATTCGTTGGCCTCCGCCTGGGGATGACTTGGCCTTTACTTTTCGGGTGAAAGTGCCCCTCTGCTGTTGGCCAGAGCGTGGTTGTTGCCTTTGTATCCGGCCGCGAAAGCGGATCTGGTTCCTACCGAAAGGAACTGGTCCAAGACCTGTACATGGCCTGAACCGATCTGCCTTCCCGGCATCCTGAAATTTGGTGATCACCTTCTCGGAGGCTTCACCAAACAGGACCTCACCGTTGTAAGGGACGTCTAAGATGTTCTTCTGGACGTCCGAGGTAAAACCGGAGACACAGAGCCAAGAGTGTCTCCGAAGATGCACGCCTGAGGCTGTAGCTCTGGCTGAAGAGTCCGCAGAGTCGTATGCTGCTCTGAGCACCTGGGTCCCCACATCCGAACCCGTGCGGAGGAGGTTCAAAAGTTCCTCCTTTTGGTCACCATTGGGCATCTTCTCAACCAGGTCCTGTCCCTGTTCCCACAGTGCGTTCTGAAATTGAACCATGTGGGTGAGGTAATTCTGTGACCTGATGGCACAAGTCGCAGCCGCATATGTGCACCTACCCAGGACATCCAATTATTTGGATTCCGGGTCCGGTGGATGTGTGCTCAAATGCTGAGGTCTCTGAGACCGGTCATGCGAGGCAGTGATGACCAGGGAGTCAGCCAGAGGATGGTTCGCCAGATACTGGTCCTCCCTAGGGGCCTTGTATAGGCGGTCATCCTTCTTCGGCACTGCCGGAGTAGAATGTGGATGTTTCCATGCAGTCTTGGTGACGTCCACAAAGGTGTCCACCAAGGGTGGCACTACCACAGGCTTTGGGTCTTTCTGCCGAAGATAGCGGGCAAGGCGCTGCTTCTCGGGGTCGAGCTCTTCAGCATCCCACCCCATATTCTCCTGGATGTGCCTCATGATCTCCGTGAAAGAGGGATCATCTGGAGGAGATCTGGGTAGGTTGTGTGGGTCTGGAGAGGGAATGCTGACGGGAGAAGGAGATCTGGAGCACCCTGAGGTGTCAGATCTAGAATCCTCCGCAGACGGGTGTACCGGCGTCGTCTGGGTCTCTTAGGACTAGGTGACCCTGAAGTGGATCTTGAGGGAGGTCTTCTCCTATCTGAGGATCTGCCCCTAGGAGGTGGTGTTCACTCCTTGGGGGTTGGTGACCCTCCTACAGGCCCCTTGGGCCTAGAAGGGGGCGTAGGTGGTGAAGGAGTGGGTGGAGGTGGAGCTGGAGTAGGAGAAGGGTGCGTGGCGACCACATCTTTCCTGATGGTGTCCCACCAGAAGGTAAAGAGCTCCTTTACCTCTGCCAAATTCAAGCCTGACGATGGGCCGGGTGCCGGTGGCCTGTCGCCGGGGTTGGGCGCCGGGTCCCCGAGGGTCTCTCGCTCCAGGGAAGGTTCCGTGAAGGCCAACGTCTCCGTGTTGCCCGCCTGGTCCCCGGCTGAGTGGTATCCTCCTCCAATGAGTCCTTCCGACCCGGCGTCAGCCGCGGCGGTGGTGCAGTCCTCCTCTCTGGGGTTGCTGATGTCGGTCCCCTGGCCGACGTCCTCAGAGGCGAACACCTGGACGGCGACCGGTGTTTTGCTGTTGCCGTCTCGTGGGAGCATTGGTGATGCTTGGCCGATGTCAGGTGGGCCGACGTCGGGTCTGGCGTCCGTTTTAGGGACGTCAGGTCCTGGGTCTTACGAGGGACCGGGTCCGACCCACGCAGAGACTGGGAAACCAACCTGGCGTTGGAGTCCCGATGGTGGGAGGAAGATTTGTGGCGCTCCCCAGACTTAGAAGAGGCCTTAGATCAATCAGCCTTCCCCAGTAACTCCAGAGAATTTCAGCAGTTCTAACATCTGCTTACTTCTGTACTTTACAGGAAAACTTCACCCTCATATCTTGTAAATTTGATTTATTTCCATGTCAACAGACAACTCATTTCAAGTATCTGTTGGAGACCTATGCTGTTGCTTTTGTTTTCACACTTCATACTAGGCCCTGTAACTGTCCTGTGAGTCTCCATTTGCTGGTTGTTGAAATCTCATTGTCCCTGAGAGCTGCATTAGCATATGAGAACATGATTTGTAATAACCCTTTCAGCTCTATGGTATGCCTGTCTGCTTAATTATACTTCAAAGGAAAAAGTTGCAGTAAGGTGTGAAATACAGTACTTCTCTTCATCTAACTTTGCAGATGTTCTGAGTTATACTGCAGTTTTTTCCCCCTTTAAATTGCCGTCAGCGTAATACCTCATTCACACGGCATGCAGCGTCATTGCCCCTGTCCCCGTTGGTTCTGCCGCAGTTTGTAAAACAGTCCTGACGAACCTCCAGAGGGACAGGGGTATTAGGTGTTGCAGGATAGCTTCCTGTGGTGTGAGTGGCCTTCCCGTAGGGTGGGAAATCTACTTAAGTGCAGCATAGGGAATTACCTGGCACTGTTATGAGTGGTGCCAGCTGTTCACATGGCCATATGAAACACCAACACCACTATGTGATCCCAAGAAAAGAGGGATTATGGTGAAATTATGGAGTGGGTCCCAAGGCGGTAGCCTGGGTAAAAAAATTGGCTGGACAAGAGGATACAGAGGGTAATAGTAAGCAGAGTTTACTCTGAAGAAAGTGGGGTTACTGGTGGGGTACCGCAGGGTTCAGTACTGGGACCGGTCCTCTTTAATGTCTTTATAAGTGACATTGCAGAGGGACTGGAAGGAAAAGTATGTATCTTTGCATACGACACAAAGATCTGCAACAGGGTTGATACAGAAGGTGCAGTGAAGAGGATGCAAAGGGACTTGGCAAGGTTGGAGGCATGGTCAAATGTATGGCAGCTTAGATTCAATGCAAAGAAATGCACTTGGGAAACAAAAATCCAGGAAAAGAGTACACAGTTGTGGGGGGAGGGGGGGTGAAATAATAACAACAACAGAAATGGAAAGGGACCTGGGGGTAGTCCTATCAGATGACCTTAAGGTGAGCAAGCAATGTGAGAAGGCAGTAAGGAGGGCTGGTGGGATACTGGGATGCATAGGGAGAGGTATCGCCAGTAGAAAACAGGAAGTTGTTATCCCTCTGTACAGACAGTTCGTGAGACTCTATCTGAAGTTCTGCGTCCAGTTCTGGAGACCACATCTCTGCAAGGACATAGAGAGGATGGAGGCTGTCCAGAGGAAGACAACTAAAATGGTGCAGGGTCTGCACCAGAAGACATATGAAGAGAGATTAAAGAAGCTTAATATGTATACACTCGAGGAGAGGAGGGAGGGGGGTGGACATGATAGAAACTTTCAAGTACATCAAGGGAGTCAGAGTACAAGATGGTAGCATCTTTCAGAAAAAGAGATGTTCAAGAACAAGGGGGGACAATTTGAAGGTAGAGGGGGGACGGCTTAGAGGTAATGTGAGGAAGTATTTTTTCACGGAGAGGGTTATGGATGCATGGAACAGCCTTCCTGAGGAGGTAGTGGAGGCAAAGACAGTGGGGGGAATTCAAGAATGCATGGGACAGACATAAGACAATTTTAGTAGGAGGAAGTAGGCTGTTGGTTAATTAGGATCTGCAGCCTATGCATTAGGTAGGGAAATGGGTAGACTAGGTGGGCCAAGCGGTCCTTATCCGCCATCAAATTCTATGTTTCTAAGCTGTGCATGCAGATACTTCAGTGCGGATTGTGTCCACAAGAGTGAGGCGACAGTGCTGTAACAGCTCTGTACCACTCGAACAAGCTTTATGTGTTTCCAGAGAGCTTTTGCAGGATATTTGTTCTTTCAGCATTGAGGTACATGTTATAAATGGGTGATGTGACAGCATGTTCTCATGTACTAATGCAGCTCTCGGGGGCAATGAGATATCAACAACCATATAATGAAGACCCCCAGGGTAGTCACAGAGGACTACCAAGAACAGTGAAAACAAACTTAAGCAAACTGGTATAGTCCTAACAGCTACAATGTAAGTTGTCTGTTAACATGGAAACGAATAAAATTTACATGATATGAGGGTGCAGATTTCTGTTAAGCAGATAACCTACATGTGTTCTCTGCTCGGAACATTCAGAATAGTTCTAACTAATCCAAGCATGGATATGTGACCCCTGAGCCTCAGCTGCCAGATAATAATAAAGCCTTGACACTCCAGACTTCACTTTGCTGAAATCTTTTGGTATTGTTAAAAAAAAGTTTGGTTCTTTATGGTCAGTTCTGGTTCTGTCTTAAAACAGGAGCCAAGGGGTCTTCTCTATTGTGGTTTTGTTTTTCTCCATTCCAGGCTACAGTAAGAGAATAAATTCATGTGTAAACTTTCATTCGGGGGGGGGGGGGGCAACAGAGGGCAAGCTTCTGGGGAGGATGATTCTTCTGTGTGCTTCACATCGCAGCACAATAAAATTAAAAATGAACATTTTAAAGAGCTACTGATGCATCAAAGAAAACTGTAACAAATATAAAGGAAGGAAGGCCATCCAAAGCTCCATTGTCAGCATTATAGACTATGGTCTTATCATATATGGGTCTGCAGCTACCACTGCTCTCAAACGTATCTCAGCTTCCCTGAATAAGGCCTGTCATCTCATCACTGTCTCACATCGCCGTACCCACACGTGACCTTTATTCCCAATCTGGATGGCTTCAACTGGACAAACGCATAAAATACCAAACCTGCATCACGGCCAAGAAAATTATAACGTGGCTTGCCCTACCTGGTGTCTGTGCCCTCCTTAAGCCTAGACATAGGAACATCACTACAAGGAAATCCAATTCCCATCTACTACGTATCCCACGATGCCGCATGACCCAAGGACAAAGATCATTCACCTATCGGGCATCCAACTGGCTCAACTCTTGGCAGTGACTTAGCGACCGCTCCAACACTCGGCCTCTTCAAGTCCAAGCTACGCCTCTCACTGCTTGTATCCTGCGTTTGCCCATCTTAACATTTCCACCGTTCCAGCTGCATATGCCCCAGCACCCAGCACTTACAATCAGTCTTTGCACCCTAGCACCTTACCTGTCATATTCCTCGACAAGCCCCCTAGCTGCACTGTCTCGGCCCTCCCCGTATCTCACTCCTGCCCCACTCCAACCACCTCCTGTACTCCCCTCCCCCTACCTCCTCCCCCAATCTCCTACTCTCACTTCCCCCACCCTTCCCTTGTCTTGCTCATAGCTCAAATCTTTGTACTGGTTATTACATGTCTGTAAGTCAATGACTATATGTTTGTAACTAAAAATGATGACTGTTGCACACGCTGACGTGGAACCTTTGTAAAAGAGCCTCAGCTCAAAGGTATTCTAATCCTAGATTGAAATAAATAAAAATTAAAATTAGGTACAGTTCTGCTTGCATTCCATTTATATTCTGTATATTTCTTATTTCTTTTATTTATTACTGAGGAAATTTGCATGAATGTATGATCTTTATCCCGTTGGGTTCCTTTAGACTTCATCTGTCTCAGTAGCTTACTCCCTACTTTAAGTCATAATCCTCTGTTGTGACATCACAATCTGTTGTCATGGCAGTAACTGAGATGTCACAAGAACTGCATTATGATCTCAGGTTGGGAAAAAAATAACAGGAATAGATTAACTCTTCAGGGGCAGAGATCCTGTTTTTTTGCAGTTAAACTTTTTTATTAATTTTTCATAAGATGTACAGACAAACCTCTTACAGTACAGTACAATGTGAGGATTTTTTTTTTTAAAGAAATTGAGGCAGCATATAATAAGAACATTGCTACAATAATACAAGGAGCTTTTGGTTTAAAATGTAGTAAACAATACAGGTAGAGATCCTGATTTCATGCAAATGATCCCAATAAAAAATAACGGGGAGGAGGAATATAGAAGGAATGTGAAATACAAGCTGAACTGTGTCTAAATGTTACATTTTGTTAAATTTCTCCTGAAGGTGTCAGCTGCTCTGCAAAATACAAGACCAGCTTTGTTTTCTTAGCACCATTGGATTCCTGAAACTTTCAGCTGTCGAACGAGCCTACAAACTGCTATGGGACATACAAAGAATACTCAGACCGGAGCTGAGAACCTGGTCACACAGCAAACACATTAAGCTGGAGATCCTGCAGCTATGGCAGGAACCAGCTCAGTGAGTACAACCTCTCATCCTCCATGGCAGGCCATGCTTGACTCAATGAAAGCTGTGAATACTGAGATTGAAAAGACTTTAACTAAGTTGGAGTCGCATGATGTTGCTATTAAAGCCCATTCTGTCACAGAGGCAGGTAAACGTTCTACTGCCATGCAAGCAATGGTTGCTACACTTGCCAAAGAGAACACCCAACTCTGGGTGTTCCTGGAAGTCCTAGAAAATGAAGCTGGGGCCGGTAACTTGCACCTAGTGGGAGTCTCGGCAGGTGTGGAAGAGCACTAACCTGTTGGGCTTTTGAAGAATTGGATGACTACCACCCTTTCAGTACCTGAGGATTTTGACTGGTCCCATCTCTGGTGGGCTTACTGGGTTAACACTCAGGTCAGGCCAGACTCTTCAATCTACTGCGCTTCATTCTTCTGCAGACACCTGGAGCTGAAGTCTGCGGTGTACTTCTGTCGGCAGTCTGGGCAGCATATCCACTGCTTATCAAGCATCAGGATGTGAACTTTTCCCTAGAGCTTTTGTTCCAAACAAGAGCCAGGAGAAAGGAGTTTGACATAGTGCACCAATGTCTTAGAGCTCTGGGAGTGGTGCATTCTTTCCTTCTACCTGCAAGACTCAGGATCACAGGGGGAAATCTTGGCAATTTTCCGATCCCAAAGAGGCTGATCAACAGCTAAACTGTGCAGAATCTGAGTTTGCAGCAAAACAACAGTCAACCAATGAGCACGTACTGTCTACTGAGGTGATGTACTATTGGGGTGTGCCATCCTTCAGATGAGATGTTAAACTGAGGTCCCTTCTACCCATCTTGATGCTGTCCTGGTGGGTGTCCAGGTGGAAGTTAAAGAACCCAAGGTGTTCTTTGCAAAGAGTAGGGGACATTCCTGGTGTCTTGGCCAGTATTCCCCTTCCCATAAAACTGGTTCATGCAATTGACCAGGCTCTGTGTGGGTGCTGATGTACGTTATGACCACCACTATACATTCATTCACTTCACTACCAGGCTTGCATTGCTTGTAAAGCTGTTTGGAATATATTGTGTATGAAAAGCACTATATAAATGGTGAGTCTTCTACTGTACATGCTCATTGACAGTTCAGTTGGCAGCTGGCCGTGGTGGTGTGAGGAGGACTGTTTCAGTCACTGGAGCAGGTCGGGTTGAGGGGGAGCAGAGTGGTGGGTCACTACCTTCTGGGGTGGGGGAGCCACTAGACTACCAGGGTATTGTGGATGTTGGTGGCACAGCAGCTGGGGGAGGGACCACTGGACCACTGGGGATTTAATTATACAGAACGGGGAGGTGGGGGTGAACCACTGGACCATTGGGGATTTAATTATATGGGAAAAAGGGAACCCCTGGACCACCAATGTTACAGTTCTTATATATGGGGACAGGGATCAGGGCTGGGGTGGGACACTGAACTACTAATGTTCTTTTTTTTTTTTTTATATATCTCTGTGAACAGGAATCGGGGCAGGCAGGGACACTGAACTACCAATGTTCCTTTTATTTATCTATGTTAACAAGTGTCGGGGCAGAAAAGGGACAGTAAACTACCAATGTTTTTGGTTTGTATCTGTGTGAACAGGGATCGTGGCAGGGGAAGGACACTGCACTACCATTAAATTACATCCAAGGATCGGGGCTCGGGGGGGGGGACCTGGCCTGGTGCTCTCGGACAACGCTCACATGCAGATGAACCCATAAGAGACATGCAAATGGCCCCTTAGTGCTGTGCAGTGGTCTCATTTGCATGTTTGGGCTGAATATTGCCCATGAGGGCTGCAGTGCAAACCAGTGTGCACCATGCTTTACCCCTATGGGTGGTCTTCATCCCCCCCCCCCGGTTGCACTGTGCCAAACATGGCAACCGCTTGCTCTGCACCGTGCTGCCAGGGTCTGATATTCAAACAGCATGGTCAGTTCAGATCACGCTATCTGTTTGAATATGGCGCCAGAGCCAGATGGCCCTAGTTTTTCACACGGCTCACATGTTTGCATGCACAGCCAGCCAACTCTGAAAAGTGTGTAAAGTTTTCCCTGTGTATTCTATGTACTGGACATAACCATCGAAGCAGCTGTCATTGCTTGGGGGTTTACTATATTGATATTTTTTTAGTTCCACCCCCACTCTTATTGCACAAGAGTGCAAGATGTTTAAATGTGCATCAGTTTATTTCCCGTTGTGGCATATGTTACTGTATTTCATTCTGATCTTTTGCATGAGAATATACTCTGTATTATTTTTCTTCTTAAAAGCAATAAACAGAAAGTTTAAAAAAAGGAAAAAACTTTCATTCTTGGCAACACCATATTTTCAGAAACCTTACAAGTTCACAGACCTGCCAGGTTTCAAAAAGTATGTGGTTATGACAGTAAGGGCCCTAATGCAGACTGTCTTACAGCAATTTGCGTTGTAAAGGTTTGGGACCAGAGCATTTAATACAGGACCATGAGTCCTGTCTGAGATCATGTCTTAATAATGCAAAAATACTCCTTAACATGCAGTAATCCCCTGTTTAAAAAAAAAAAAAAAGTATTAAATAAGATAGGATCTGGAAACATTAATATCTCCATAACAAGAGCAGGCTAACTGCCGGCCTGTCAGTGCAGCTGTTGGATTTCCGTCTGTGACGCTGGCGACCCGGGTTCAGGAATGGATTCTGGTTGCTGGAGGGCCGACCAGGGAGAGAAGGATGGAGCGTCCGGGGATAGCTTTCCTTCTCCGGGGGGAAGGTGGGGATGCACACCGGCACATGCCGACTTCTGGCGGAGGCTGGGAGCACAGCAGTGATGTCCGGGTTCAGTGCTCAAGGGGAGTGACAGACGTTGGACGTCGGCGTATGCCTTGATGTGAGGACGTCACTCCCCACAGAAAACCAGGAAATGCTTCCTGGCTGGCTGGATGATGGCCTCTCTGTCCTCCGCTGCCCCCATGACCAACACACCTCAGCGGTACCCCGGGCCAATAAAGTAGCGCACTGGCCACCCCCACTGGTGCCCTCCCCCTCGGAGGAGGGGGACTCATCCAGCAAGGGATACGCCAGGTTACCCGGGGGATCGCAATATGAGGTTGGTAGCCGGTGTGGGAATCGGGGCAGGCAGTTGGTATGGGCGATGGAGACCCGAAGGAGTGGGCAGCCAGGAAGAAGGGGAGGTGCAAAAAAAAAACAAAAACAAAAAAACAAGAGCTGGCTAAACTCTCAATAAGTGGCAGTTCCATTAGGGCCAAGAGACATGCAGAAGGCGGCACTTCAGGCCTCTTTACACTGCCACAATTGCACCATTGCAACCTGGGTGCTTGGGCTGCTGTAGTGCAAATGTGACAGTGTGGACACTTACCTGATTGTGGTAAGTCATCACTTCTCCTCTCCCCAAACCATATCGGAGCTGGGGACATGTCGCTGAGCGAGTGGTGTGAGCAGCCATGTGGACAGGCTGCGCCACTCGATCTGACATGTGAGTAGCTGGAAATCATTTTTAAGCTATGTAAGCATTTTTGTAATTAAACATACAGGCATCATATATGTACTTAAAGCTGGTCACCAGTACTTCTGAGATTGGGACTAGGGACTTCCAGAGAATGGAGATGTGGGGGGGGGGCGCTGTCAGTTCAGATTAGAATAGCATTTTTTTAATAGCTACACATAAAATAACCATATTGGGGGCTGAAGATAAAATCAAAATTGCTATCAGACGGATGAAGCCTTTTACCAGCAAATGGAGGGGAACTGGGATGGAGCAGGTTCCGGCTGGGAAGAGGTATGTGATGAGACCATGCAGCAGTTGATGTAACAACTCCCCACCTCCGAATTCATGGCCCCTGTCAGTCTGGCATGCACTGACGCTAACAGGGTCATGTAGACACAGTTGTCATGTGGGGCAGGTGATCAAACCAGGACTGGGGCGGACCGCAAGTAGCAGCACAGTGGCTGTGTAAATGCAACTTTTGTCTCTTTTTGCTACTTCAGGAAAGAAGGCACACAGGAAGAGGAAACTAGTGAAAACTCTAGTGGCTAAAGCCCTTATTTTAAAATACCTATTATAATATTTTCACTCCAGTGACTTACTGCCTGCATTTTTCTTGAAATCTGTATGACTTCAACCTATGTAACATTGTCACATTGTCTTTGAAGCCACTACCATTTTGTAAAACTATTTTGATCCTTTGCATCGTTGTTACATATAGTTTTGTAACCTCTACCGTCATATAAAACTGGTTTGACTCTATGTAGCCTCCTGCATCGTGCCTGAAAATAGACATTATATTGTCTAGTGCACCTACCCTTTAAGGGACACACCTGGAATCTAGCAATATTGTTCTGTGTCTTTCCTGGTGAAACTTTTAAATAAACAAACAAAAAATAAATAAGTAGTATGGTGGTAATCGGCCATGCACTGGGAGCAAACAGCGAAGCAGGAGATCAAGATCATTCATGACTTCTTTGGCACAGGAATGTGCGGGTCTTGCACAAAGCAGATCATTCCTGACTTTCTTCATACAGTAAGCACATGCTCTGGACTTGTAACTTGTCCTTGTGTCATGGGGCTAGGGACTGGGGGAGGGAGAAGGACATTATAGTTGAAAATCTCTAGGAAAACCAGTGCTCCAATTTGACAAGACTCCTGAGTCTCCAACCCCTAACCTAATATTTTTATTTCCTTACTTTGTGTGCTTTATGTTCGTCAACCCTTATGTCTGTATTAACATAGTTGAGATTTTTTTGTTGTTTTTTTTTCCAATAAATTTCCTTTCTTTCTGTGATACTGGAATCTCATCCTCATTCTTGTGAAATGGAATAAACTGAATAGCTGACATATTTTGAGCCCTGTGTCACCAGCCACCTTCATGCCAGGATGTACAAGACAGATGTCAATGCTTGCAAGACCCTGCAGGCCCTGAGCACAGGATGATAAAGACTGCCATGCCAGGATTTGCATAGCCCTACCGATCTAGCACCGAAAAAGTCATTCCAACTGTGCGGAGGGTCCTGCATGCAGGCATACACCTAAGACTGCATGCTCTTTTGACTTTTCCTAAGGGGGATAGCCCACCTGCGCTCTAGCCACAGACTGAGGGAGTAGTTAAGCAGTGCATTCGGATGCTGTGAGCCAGTATCTAACCAGTTTTTAAGCAATGCCTTTCCACATGGTTGGCATCATGTATTGTTTTCTGTTATCGGAAGCATGAGAAGCAGCTTCTGATCCTGTCCGTGGCTACTCCATTCATGGCATGGGTACTTCTTGGCTTATTTCCACAGTGTGTTGACTGCTGACATCTGCTCTGCAGGCAGTTGGAGTACTGTTCACATATTCACTAAACTTCATAGTCTCGAGATTGTCTCTCACAGATGTACCAGTTTGTCCTTACTGTATTGCACGGCCTTCTGTCATAGGGTCATACTAATCCATCCTGCCTCCCACAGTGCTTGTTTGCACTGCTTGAGAATCATTTTCAGTGGTGTGGCTCATTCAAGGGCGAGGTCCTCGAAGAAGATAGTGCGGTTACTTACTGTAACAGTAGATCTTCAAGAGACTCTCCTGCATCGAGCCACTAATCACCATCCTACCTCCCCCCTTCTCTATTCAGGTACTTTTACTGAAAATCCTGCCTGCTGTCACACACCTTGCAGCCTTCTTTTGCCCTATTTGGGCATTTCATCAGTTTCCATGAACACTCCATGGGCCTGATTTTGGTTTTCCTGTTTTCTGCCAGTTTGATAATCCTCCAAGCTAGTATCTGATGAGGAACTGAGGAATGTTGGAGCTGCCCACATTAAATAGGCGGTGCCAACATGCATTATCATGGACAACCCCGGCTAGCAAAAGTTTTTACGTGGTTCTGATGCCTAATTCTTACAATTCCAATGGTGATGGCTGGCAGCATCACTAACAGCCCTATTCAACAAATCGATATAGACGGGGTGGTTCCAGGGGACTGGAGGAGGGCAAATATAGTCCCTCTCCACAAACGTGGGATTAGGGAAAAGGCTGGCAATGATAGGCCAGCCAGCCAGACCTCGGTGGTGGGGAAATTAATGGAGTCACTGCCAAAGAAAAGGATAGTGATATTTCATGAATCCAGCAGAGCACAGGCTCGAAGGTAGCATAGATTCACAGCAGGAAGGTCTTGTCAAACAAATCTGATAGATTTCTTTGACAGGTTGACCAGGGAAGTAGATCAGGAAGTGGCAGTGGGTGTGACCTACCTAGATTTCAGCAAGGCCTTTGACACCGTCCCACATAGGAGGTTGGTAAATAAAGTTGGGCAGCCTGGGAGTGGGCCTCAAGGTGGGAAACTGGGTCAGAAACTGGTTGAGTGGCAGGACACAGACAGTGGTGCTAAATGGTGTTCAATCTTTAATGTCTTCATAAGCGACATTTCAGATATGCTGGAGGGGAAGGTATGCCTCTTTGCAGACTATACTAAGATCTGCAACAGGGTTGACACTCGGGGCGGTGAGAAAGGACATAAACATGCTTGAGGAGTGGTCAAGAGTGTGGCAGCTAAGATTCAATTCAAAGAAGCGCAAAATCATGCATTTGGGGCAAGAAATCCAAGAGAGGAGTACAAGATGGGGAGAGAGCTACTGGTGGCCACCAGTCAAGAAAGGGACCTGACGGTAATCATATTTGATGACTTAAAGGTAACCAAACAATGGGAGAAGGCTGTGGGGAGAGCCAGTGGGATGCTAGGGTGCATAAGAGAGGTATCACTAGCAGATACAAGCATTTGTCAATGTCGAACGTTCACTTGCAGGTATTTGCATTGGTGTTTGGCATTTATGCAGGCCCCTTCCCCAGTTGTATCCATGTCCCTTTAGCATCCATATCCCAATAGAGTACCTCTCTGCAACTCCTCTTGCATCTGATCAACATTTCAAGAGTACGAGCCTGTGTGGAAACTACGCAACCCACGCTTGTAACACAGTCATTCAGTGGAGTTATTTGACCAAATTTTCAACATAGGCATTTTGTCACCTCTGGTCATGAACACTGTCACTATGATTTTCTTACTGTGTAGCGAACACTGATTTCCCACAGCGAACGTGCTATGCTGCGCTGGAAGAGTGAAAACACATTTCAGCCAGGATGTGAAAAATAACAGCTGTACTCTTCGTAAGGAGGTGTGGGAAAATGCAAATGTTGAAAATCTGGAGTGAAAATATGGCAAATTCACGAAGTTACGAGTGTGCATGGAAACTGTGCAATGCATGCTCGTAACACAGCCATTTTAAGGACTTTTGCCACCAAATTTTCAACATAGGCATTTTAGGACCTCTGCTCATGAACAGTGTCACTGTGATTGTCCTACTCTGTAGCGAACACTGATTTCCAACAGCGACCGCGTTATTTTGCTCTGGAAGCGTGAAAATACATTTCGGCCAGGATGTGAAAAATGACAGCTGCACTGTTCATAAGGAGGCGTGTCTGTTGAAAATCTGGAGTGAAAATAGTACAGATTCGCGAACTTACGAGTGTGTGTAGAAACTGCACAACGCACACTCGTAAAACTGTCATTTTTTGGAATTGTTTCACCAAATTTGCAACATAGGCTTTTTGAGAGCCCACGTCATGAACACCAACACTGTCATTTCATTAATCAGTCCTGAAAGGTGATTCCGCGCAGTGACTGCAAAATCACCTTTCGGGACCGAATTACGCCATGACAGTGACTGAATTCGTGAGAAGGGACATCAAGAACCCGATGTTGAAAATTTGTTGCAAAAAGTCAAAAAAATGGGCGAGATATCCACCTAAGTTGGAAAAATCCGATTTATGCCATTAAACAGCTTACCGGCATTTCCTCAGTTCACAGTCGGCTTTGAAGCATGCAGATGTGTTCCCGATCCAACGAAGATCATTGCACCGGGCTCTGGAGGTAAATGCGGGGTGAGTGGAGGGTGTGGCAAGGTGGGTGCTCAGAGGGTGGGTGCAGGTTGGCGGGGGGAGAGGCCAAGGACTCTCCGAGGGACTGTTTTCTTGTTTTACAGGAATTTATAAAAAAAAATGGATGTTTTTGGTATGCTGGGGTGGGCTCCCAGCATGCCATGTAATGAGGGGTGGGGAGGTGGGGGCGCAGAGGGTGGTCATGGGTTGGCGGGGGTGGAAGGACTCACTGAGGACCGTTTTCTTGCTTCACAGGGGTGGCGGAAAAAAGCAGGTGCTCTTGGTACGCTGGGGTGGGCTCCCAGTGTGCCACTTTTGTGTTTGATGGGGGGACTGGAGACAGTGGGGATTGGGCACTCCCCGGCCATACAGTGTGTGTGTGTGGGGGGAGGGGCATGAGCACGCTAGGGTGGGCTCACAGTGTGCCAACTGGTTGTTTTTGTGGGGGGCTGCAGCCGACGGGATTGGGTATCCTCGTCGGCCACACAATGTGCTGGGGGAATGCATGAGCTGAGGGGGATTGGGCACCCCCCTCGGCACACAAGGTGGGGGCCAGGGAGAACAGTAAGGAGGGAGGGGGAGGACATTAGCAGAGGGAGGAAGCAGGAGGGATTTGATGCCGAGCTGTGCATGACAGCAGTTCGACTGATGTCGGTATGCTAATTGCATACACACTACCACCGCTGACTGCAGTGGACCTTTTCTTAGAAATGAAGACCAACACAGCTGAACTGCTGTCATGCACAGCTCAGCATATATTGATCCCATAGGGTCCTGCCTGCTACACTGAGCACTGCACTGGGGAGGAGGGTCACACACCTCCAAAAGTCAGACTGTTGCAAGATGTTCCTTGCGCATGCACACAAGTGAATGTAAAAAGGAGGTGGTTATGCCACTGTACAGATCACTAGTGAGACCTGCTCTGGAGCACTGTATCCAGTTTTGGATGCTGTATTTCTGGAAGGCCATACACAAAATAGAGGCAGTCCAGAGAAGGGCAACAAAAATGGTACAAGGACTGCACCAAACGTCATATGGGGAAAGGCTAGAAGACCCCAGTAGGTATTCCCTGGAGATAGGGGGTGATATGATAGAGACATTCAAGTACCTCTGGGTATAAAAAAGGTACAAGAGGGTAGCATCTTTCATAAAAGAAGGTGTACAAGAACAAGGGGGGCATGATATGAGGCTAGAGGGGGTATGCTTGGGGGCAATGTGAGGAAGTACTTTTTTCACAGAAAGAGTAGTGGATGCTTGGAACAGCCTCCCTGCAGAGCTGGTGGGGGCAGAAACGGTAAGGGAATTCAAGAATGCATGGGATAGACAGAAGAGTACTCTTGCAGTAGGGAAGAGAGGGTAAGCCACAGATCAACTAGGGTCTGCGGTATTGCATTAGGTAGGGAAAAGGGGCATACTAGGTGAGCTACACGGTCCTTATCTGCAGTCACCTTGTATGTATGTATGTAGGTATGTGATGTTTAATGGAGGAGTTTCGCTTGAAGATGTACTGTTATGGTAAGTAACTGCAGTTTCCGCTAAGTGTGCTCACCCAGACTGTGAGGGAGTGGTACAGACTGTACCCTGTTAAAAGGCAGTAGTTGCCCTAGCATGAGTTTCCTCAGAAAAGAATTCCATAATACTGGACTATACGTCTAGAAACATTTAGACTACCTCAACCCTAATTCTGAGGTAGGCAGCCTGTTTAAGCTACACTGCATATTATCAGCAGGCTTTGTGGAATGCAGTCATGACAGTTTGCTTCTGCAGGTTCAGACTCACCTGGCACATTTGGTGAAAGCTGATCTGGAAGCTGCAAGGTACATGTCCCAGATGTGCATAGTTGTGAATGATGCTTCTTCTAGGGTCCTGGTGAGTGCAGTATCAGACAGACGGCATGGCTTAGATCAGTCAACTGCTTTTACTTGGGACACAATGCCAGGCTGTAGATTTTTTTATTTGACTGTCCCTCTTTATTTGGGGCAAAACAATGGACTACATAAAAAAAAGTTTTAAGACGTTCCCTGGTGTTGCATATTCCCATTTTTGGACATTGCTGCAAACCGTTTCAAGGCTGTGTATTGGCACAAGTGCATTCTTAAATATATGAAAGCATTATTAGGAGGCAGTATAGTGCAGTGGTTTAAGGCTCTGAGGTGCAAACCTGGAGACCTGGTTTTGAACCCCACAGCCCCCACTTGCATACTGTGTGACCCTAAGCAAGTCACTTAACTTCCTTGTGCTCCCAGTTCACACATGTAAACAAGCTTTCAGCTTAGTGTGTCTTCTCTGGTTAAAAAAAAAAAAAAAAGAATAATGATTTATCCTATTATGTCATGTCCAGCTGCAAATATGTACAGGATGGTCGCAAAGAAACTTGCTCCCACAGTTGCAGCCAGTGGGATCATTCAAGCCAAATTAGATAGATGTCTTTCTGGCTTTGGTTATTCTGTTTATTTGTATTATGATTCTTGTCATTTTGCATATATTTTTGAATTGTTTGACTAGATTTCTGGAAAGTTTTATTTTTTATTGAGATTTTTAATTATTTTTTGTCCTGAGCTGACCAACTCTGAAACTGGAACTTCAAAAGCAGATATAACCAAAGGCAACATGGTGGCCCCTATATTTTTTTCTTTGGCTATATTCACAACCACATTTTACTTCTATCAAAAAGGTTTTATTAAAATGACATGGATTTTTACATTTCCCACTTTTTTGGCACTTTTAGTTCAGGAGGGTGTCATCTTATTGGTAATTTACTATTTATTTTTGATCTGTGAATGAAAATGAAGCAAACATCATGACAAATGATGTATCCTTGTTTCACTTTTTCTTTAACAACCATGCTGACACCTAAAGCAATGATGCTATAAATATATGAAACAATCTGACCCATATGGATTTTTCCCCCCCAAAAAGGGATTATGTCTCAGTGTGTAACTCAAATACAAGTATGGTAACCTGTGTTTTTTTTTGTTGATTTTAAATGCTTAGAGGACCACCATGTACTGGGCAAAAAATAGAGAATAATAGATGGGCAAGTATGCACAACCAGTGTGTTGTGCCACTGAGGGGTTCTGATTCCCTATGACCTCGAGAGCGAAGTTTGAGAGGTCCGCGCGAATCAGAACCCCGAAGTGGCACAGCACACTGGTTGGACATAACATTGCCCATCCATTATTTTTTACAGTGTATGGTGCCCCTACGATAATTTAAGTAAGCATTTAAATTTTTTTTTTTTAAGCCGTAAAAGGAATTCTTTCTACTGCGTTTTAGTCTGGTATTCAAGTCAGGTTGCTAAGGTTAGTGCTGTGGTTGTTAGGGACCAAGCGTCCCTACGTCTGTAGCATGGTCTGTCATTGGCTGTCAGTTGCCTTTGGGAGGGGATTCCAGAAAAAAAACATTGTGGATGTATCTCTCGCTAAGCGAGAGGACCGTGAGTAAAAGGATTAACCTGTTAATGTGAGTAGTTTTAAATATCTGGTTGAGCCTGCAGTTTTTTAATAGTTTAAAGTATCTGGTCAATCCTGCCTTTTTTCGTGGTGCCCTGTTCGTCATCAGTTCGGGGGATGATCGTGCCGCTGCTCCGAGTTTTTCTTTGTCTGGTCCACTTTTAAAATGAGCTGGGCACGTGCAACCTTTAGAGGCTTTCGAAATGTTGTTGTAGTACAGTGTGATGCAATCACATTCCATGACCTTTTGAACTGTGGTACAACAACATTTTGAAAGCAACTGAGTTCCATACACAACAAGCCTTCACCATACACTATATTATGAATTTGACATGGGGTTGCTGAAACACCAGGGAACGTTCTTAGGAGCTAAAGTCAACTTTCAAAAACCTTACAGAAAAAGCCTCCTCCCATAGGCTCTGTAGAAGGGGAGGTGTGGGAAGGACCTGTTACAGCAGACCCTATGTGCATTGTGCACCATGCATGCCGTATTTAGAGGGGCACAGGAAGAGGCAGAGGTTGTAAGGGAGTAAAGCGACCTTCGGCCCAGGCTAAGCTCAGCCCCTGACAAGTTTGCACATGTTGCCATTGACTCATTGTCTGTAAGAAGCTTAATATCAACAGGAGTTCGGGGGGGATCACCACAGACAAGTGGTTCCTGGAGATAGTAGGTCAGGGCTTAACACTTCAGTTTGCAAAATTAAGCCAAGACAGTTTGTTTACAGCTCAAAATGCAGAGCAAAATTTCCTACTGGATTTAGAGATGACAAAGCTGTGCAGTAAAAGGCAGTGGAAAGGGTGCTTCCAGCTGGGAAAGGACTTAGTTTCCAGATACATTCTCGCTGTTGAGAAAAATGGAGAATGGCATCCCATTCTAGATCTGAGGTTTCTAAACAAGTAACTAAAAAAGGAAAAGTTCAGAACAGTAACACTGCAAACATTATTCTCATCCCAGCAGAAGAGGGGGTTGGCTGAGGCCTTTGGATCTGACCAAGCCTCAGAAAATACCTAAGGTTTGGGTGGGCAGTGCTCAGTATCATTACACAACAGTGCCCTTTGGCCTGACCTTAGTTCCCAGAGTGTTCACAGAGTGCTGGACCACAGTGGCAACACATCTGTACAAGCATGGAATGGTAGTTTCCCTTTATTTAGACAGTAGCCTATTCAAGGGAAAATGAATGATGAAGCAGTTTGCAAAATTCAGTCTAGAGAGCACACTGCACAGGTTAGGTTTCCTCCTAAATTTAGAAAAGTCCCACCTAGAATCCAGTCAAGTGGAGTTCATAGGGGCAGAACTGAACACAATGTAGGGGAGGTTCTGTTTGCCAGTTTAGAGAGCAGAAACCTTCATCCACTGTGCCAACTCATTCCTGCTATAACATAAAAATCTGCTCATGAATTCCTGCAAGTACTGGTCCACATGGCTTCACCCACATCTGTGGTGCCATGGGCAAGGTTACAAGTGAGAGATGCTCAGTACCACCTAAGAAGGTACTGGCATCAGAAAAGTGCAGTACTAGAGCAGCCAGTGTCCATCTCCTGGTACTTGGTACAATCTGAAGAGTGAATTAAACAGGGTTTGGTTGGCCACACTGGGAACACTATTACACAGGTGCAGGAGTGTCTGTGTATTAGGGTTGCATTGGTGTTTCATGAGAGCCTTGTATCTCAGCTGTTTTAGACCCTTGGACTGTGGAATCTGGTATGCAGCTTCTAAGTTCTAGGTTACCTTAACCCACCAAATTCCATTTGTACTTTCTGAGATATTAAGGGCCAAAAATGTGCTTGATTTGCTACACTAATTTTTGTTGTCACTTCTCTAAGAAACTCTACAGAGTGCAGATCTTAAATTTTCAGTTATTGTAAATATCAATTGAGAGTAAGTCCTTTTTTGTCTACATTAATAAAATACTATTTTTTTAAGTTAATTACAATTAATTGGTTGTGCATGTGCCTTCACAAAAGCTCACAGAGAAAAATAAAAATAGCCCGGTGGCACAGAGGGTTGAGGCGCTGGACGCTTTACCTCGCGCTGTGCTGGCAACCTGAGTTTGGGAATGACCTCAGGTTGTTGGGGTGCTGGCATGGGGGGTGGGTGGGAGGGTGGAACTGAGCAAGCAGTCAGGCTGCTCTCCTCTCCTGGGGGTGGTGGGGTGGGTTGTCACCCTCCCATGGTCCCGTGCCACGGGTGGAGGTCTGGTGGGGTAACATAGGTGGGTTGGGGCAGAAGTACGGGTGAGCAGAAGGGGCTGAGCTGGCTTCCAGTGTGTGTGCATGCCTCCACATGCACATACAGCCATGTGCAGAGGCCCCGGCAGGGCAATACAGCGAGAAAACCAGAAAAGCGTATAAAAACCTGTGTAAAAAAAAAAATAAAATAAAAATAACAAATAAAACTACAAGTCAGCTTTTTTCATGTTAAGGTTTGACACAAACAAAAACTTTAAGGTAAGATAGCTTTTATTTGGTAAAAGTTAAGAGTGATAGTTCAGTGTTTGTGAAGGCAGGTTTAGTGTGAGTTACACAATACATTTTTTAAATAAATTTTACAGAGGTTATCTTTGACAAAAAAATTTAAATCTTCATGAAGGAACCTGTCTTATTTTATTTGTCTGTAAAATCTGTGAAGCAGAAAAATTTGCTGCCCAATGGTTTTCATAATCTGGGATGATTTTCAAAGTCTTCATTAGATTGAAATAATTTTTTTAAATATTAAAGTTTCATGATGTTTTTTGTGCTTTGTGGCAGTTTAAACTATGAATCAACGTTTTTCGTGTTAAAGTTCGACACAAACAAAAGCGTTAAGGTCAGATAACTGTTTTGCGGCAGTTTTCAGTTTTTAAAATACTCTTGTTTTACAACAGTTTTCATACTTTGCGATGATTTTTAAGTCTTAAAACATTCATGTTTCACGATTGTTTTGTGCTTTGCGACTGCTAAACAGTAAATGTTAAGGATGATATTTTACACCTTGGGATGGGGGGTTTACATACAGACACAAACATAGAAACATAGACTTTGACAGCAGATAAGGACCACTTGGCCCACCTAGTCTGCCCATTTCCTTACCTACAGGATAAGCTGCAGATCCTATTTAACCAACAGCCTATTTATTCCTACCCCCCACAAAAAATTGCGTGTCTGTCTGTCCCATGCGTTCTTAAATTCTCCCACATTTTTAGACCCCACAACTCCTCAGGAAGACTGTTCCATGCATTCACCACCCTCTCTGTGAAAAAATACTTCCTCACATTGTCCCTGAGCCATCCTCCCTCTATCTTCAAATTGTGTACCCTCTTGGACTTTGTTGATTCCACTGAGGTACTTAAAAGTTTTTATCATGTCCCCCCCCCTTTCCTTTCCTCAAGGGTATACATATTAAGCTCCTTTAGTCTCTCCTCATATGGCTTCTCTTGCAGACCCTGCACCATTTTAATTGCCCTCCTCTGGACTGCCTCCATCCTGCCTATGTCCTTGCAGAGATGGGGTCTCCAGAACTGGATGCAGTACTCCAGATGGGGTCACACCAACTGTCTGTACAGAGGGATAACAACTTCCTGTTTTCTACTGGTGATGCCTCTCCCTATACATCCCAGTATCCCCCCAGCACTCCCTGCTGCCTTCTCACATTGCTTGCTTACCTTAAGGTCATCTGATATGACCACCCCCAGGTCCCTTTCCATTTTTGTTCTCGTTTCTACCTCACCCACCATTGTATAATCTTCCCCTGGGTTTTTGTTTCCCAGGTGCATTATTTTGTACTTCTTTGCATTGAATCCAAGCTGCCATATGTTTGACCATGAGCCGTATGCATCACCAGCTTCCGTATGTGCCACAAAATGCATGTACTAACATGCCAAAGTGCGTGCCATGTATCCAGTATCAGCTGGACATGCAGGGCTGGGATTCATAATCCATGGTTGGACTGATGCGTGACTCTCTATTTCTGCACAATGTGTGGTGCCACCTGGCAGGCCTGACCTCAACTGGACTATCAGTTTTCATTTCAAAGGGCCAAATGGTTTCATATACCTTTTTCCACTGTTAGGCTAAGTGCGGTAAAGTGGTATGGTGCTGCGCTCCTGAGTGGAGGGCTAACTTCAACAAAAAAAAAACAGGGCATGCGAGCCAGGTAGTTAAAATATTCAATAGCACTTCATAGTACAAAAAATGCCACATAATCAGTATTGCACTTAGTGAGTCTTTTATTTTTTGCCAACAGAGATTTGATTAAAGTCTGCTCCGTTCTAGTTCATCACAGTTCATGAAGTGCTCTTGTGCTTTGTGCTTGTATATTGTTGTTAAACCTTTTTATTAAAGATATTTCACATTTCACACAAAAGTGCATATATTGTGATATAGAGGTAATACATTTGCAGCCAGAAAGTGAGTGTACAGTTTAAGATGACAGGTGTGTTTATACAGCGGGTAACCATCAGGAATAACACATGGCCATCTGCTGAAGTACAGCAGTTGTTGGAATTTTGCGACAGTTACATTTCAGATTGTGGTTTCATTGGTGGTCATGCACACACAGCTGAAGGAGGAGGAACCCCTCCCAAGTTGCCCTGCTGTTTAGAGTAATATATATGCACAAACAAAAGCAGATAAAACTACAAATTGTAGTGTAGTTGTATAGACAATTACCCTTTTCCATAAAGAAATGTCTCAAAGTCATTGCCGGGGGGGGGGGTAATCTTCCAGAGTCTCGAGGTCGAGGAGAGTGGAACCTGCTGAGGACTGGCTGGACCTTCAAGGGGTTATGAGTTTAACCACCACAGTTTGGGAGATTAGGGGCCATGGGTTAAGTTGTCTGCCTTATAGATGTCTGAGGTTTCGTATATACGCCTAAAATGGGGCCCAAATATGGTCATATCTGTCCCTGGTACCAGAGGCCATATGTGGTAGGCTTTAAAATGTGGCTACCTGTGCTGGGACAGCCACAAATTCCTCAAGGGTGGATATTTCAGTTGTGCATCATGTTGTCAGTATGAGGCATTTGGTTTCAATACTGGCCACCCGCAATGGGGTAAGGATGGAAGCTCCTGACAGGAGCCTAGCAGAAGGCATGCAGGGGTGTCCAGGATAGATTTTTGCAGGATCCTACCTAGAAGCCTTCCGATTTTCCCCCAATACCATAGGAGCTCCAGGCATGACCAAAGGATGTGAAGAAGGTCCCCTCCCAGCCTATCACACCTCTAGCTATCACTGTTCGGAATTAGGTGAGCAGCGTGGAGTTCTGCTGGTGTGTGGTACCACCTATGGAGCACTTCATTTTGCAGAAGCCTGCTACGGATGTTCCTGGTATATATCTGAAATGATATTCTCTTTTGTGTAGTCATACAGGCATAAAGTACTATAGTGGCTACATTCATTGAAAACTGTACCTGACCTGGGATATAAGCACAAACAAGCAAGCCCCAGCGCTTTGGTCTGCCGACCTTCCTCACAGGGCATGGTCATGAGTGTAGCAGAGGGGATTTGAATTAAGGTTGCTGTATACCAGTTTTTAATATGTTGATCCTGTATGTGGTACCATACTGCTGATGCATGGCCAAGTACCTTTAGACAATCTTTGGGTCATGAGGGTGGGGTATGTGGTAGGGTGGATGGCAGTTAGACGTAGGAACCGTAATAATATTTTTAAAAAATGCTTTGGGCATTATGTTTACAACCTTTCCTAATCATTTATTTCCAACCTTTGTGTGTTTGTTTTGTGTGGTAACGACCCTAATTAGCATTAACAGGTTTTGTTTTGTTTATCTAGTGTGTGCAGTTTTTCAGAAATAATTTACTACCTACATCTGTGGCTTACCATATTCCCTATTGCCAGTACACAGTAGAGTACAATCCATTTTTTTCCCACTACCTGATCTTGCTTTTGTTCAGTACTGCAAGAAGGCAAAATCTTGTGTTTAGATGTGACTGGGATTGTAGCTTTCAGGTAGTGATTCGTTGAAGGAGTGACCAATGTGTGTTGATGCATGGCCAGTTTGTGTGATCCTGTTTGTCTTCAGGCTTGGGCCAGATGACCCATGTGGTAGCAGATTGTGCAGTGATAGGACTTGAACCTTTAATGCAGCGGTGGATGATCATTCTGTTGCATAAGTAGCAGGTGACTTTTGTGTGTGCTGGCTTTGTACTAAAGAACTTTTGTCCTTGGAAATATAAGACCTTGTTGTAATTTGCCTCTGTTGTTAAAAAGTAACCTGTAGCTAGTTCCTTCAGAGGCATTAAGTTTTTTGAATGCCTTATGCCAAGACAGCATTTCAGCATGCTAAGAATTCTGTAGACAAAGAAGCTCCTGACTGATAATGTCACATACAAATTGACCTCTCAGTTCACAGGGAATGCTTATGCATTAGTAAATGTGTACAGAATGCTATCTTTAGCCCTACTTAATGCTGGGGATGGACGTTATTTTTATTTTTGACTTTGATAACCGGGTAGGTGCGCTGATCCCAGGGACCGTTTTCAGGCACAACCCGGGCCATATTTAGGATGACACAAATAACATAGAACAGAAGAAACACGAAAGCAAAACAGAAAAAAAAAAAAACTGTGATACAGGTTACAAAAAACAAGATAGGATATATGAGTCAAATTAAACAAGAACTGAATAACATAAGTCAGTTATTTACAGTATATAATTAATTATTAAGAAGTACATTTTGCGGTAGACAGTATGAGTACATTACCTATAATTGAATCAGAAACTGCAGTTGGTAGTGAGCGGATGAAGAAGGAAAACAGAGGGAAAATCCGAGGGGAAGGAGACAAAATGTGACTCAGCGGGTGAGTGGACAAATTTGGCAGAAAACAGGTGGCCTACCCAGGGGATCAGTGACAGGAGGAATTAGCTAGGAGCCAACTTTTGAGGCGGGATTTGAAAATAGTGTGTGTGTGTCAGTGGAGCGGAGTACAGGTGGCAATTTGTTCCACCAAGTAGGGGCTGCTGCTGACAAAGCTGTGCCACCCATATTTGTGTGTACCCTAGGAACTGCTAGTGTTGGGGGGGGGCTGTTTGAGTGGAGGCAGCGGCGGGGAGTTTGGATCTTGAGGAGAGCCGCAAGGGGGGATTCCTGGCCAGTACGGATAACAGTATCTGCCAGACAGCAGAGGGTGAGGTCAAAGCGACCTAGCAGTGGGAGCCATCCAAGGGTGCCATAGAGGATGCAGTGGTGGGTAGAGACAGGGGCCAGCAAGGCAAAACGACAGGCATTGTTGTAGGCTGAGGAGAGCTTGGCTATAGTGGTTACAGATGCTCTAGCATAGATAGTGGAGCAATAGTCCATTATTAAGCTAGTGTTCTTCCCGCTTTTTTCTCAGATTGAGTCCCAGCTTGCTGGAAGAAACCAGTTTCTTCAAACATGCAATATATAGTAGTTTGTCACCAATTTCTGCTTTTGGTTTGAAACATAAACCTTTCAGCTATCTCACAAGTCTTTGGCAGACAACAGTCTCTCGGGGTTGCAAGAAGCTGTAAAATACAAGTCTTGTCTGGTTTTGTTGGGGACAGAAAAAAATCTCTAAATAGGGCAGATCCCCCATTTGCAAAGGAGATGCTCGGCGCTTCCTGGCAGAAAACGGAGATGAGCAGTGCAACACACACACAATGTGCCAAAGTGCAATATTGAAAGGGTGGAAACTGATCAAAAAAATTCGGATGGGCCATGGCCCAAAGACAATGTATGCGGACCATGTAGCAGGGGCATTCCCAAGAATATGCCGCACATCAGCATATTCATTGGGAATGAGCCCCTCAAGGGCTAGAATTGTGCTGCACAAAGATAGGCTGGCAAAAGCAGCCCTGAATCTGTTGGCTACCCACAGGCAGTCTGTTGAAGTGCAGACAGGTCTATAGCAGCCTGCCAGCCCCGGTGGTGTAGTGGACCCCCCCACACCTGCCCCGCCATAAATGTAACAATACCCCTTGTTTCTGTAGCAAAGGGAACCTCCCACCTCTGCCCTGATCACCTTAAATGTAACAGTTCCCCTCGTTTCCGTAGTGTAGGGAACCTCCCACCCCTGCCCGGATCCCCATAAATGTAACAGTTCCCCTCATTTCTGTAGCGTAGTGAACCCCCCACCCCTGCCCCAATCCCCGATCAGTGTAGGATCGTACCCCATACACTTTCCGTAGCATAGTGACCCCCCTCCCAGACCTGATCCCTGACTGTACAAGAATCCCCTCCCCAACCAATTTCCGTAGTGTAGGGGCCCCCCTCCCAGACCTGATCCCTGAATGGACAAGAATCCTTTCCCAAACCCTGACCCCTGATCATACAAAAATCCCCTCTCCAACCTATTTCCATAGTTTAGGGGCCCCCTTCAATACCTGATCCCTGGATGGACAAGAATCCCCTTCCAAACCCCAACCCCTGGTCATAGAAGAATCCCCTCCCCAACCAGTTTCCATAGCATAGGGTTCCCCGTCCCAGACCCAATCCCAGATGACCAGACAAATATACATATCCCCCAAGTATTTCCAGAGTGTAGTGGCCCCCCACCCTTGTCATTAAACCCCTCCCGTCTCCCCCCCACCCGGAGCTGGTGACAGGCTCAGCCATCTGCACACCACCTTGGCCAGCCACCGACTGAACTGTGAATGACAGGGTACTGTACATGGTATGTGCCTATTGGTTAGCGCGTGCTATGTACAGTACCCTGTCATTCACAGTACAGTCAGTGGCCTGCCATGGTGGTGTGCGGAGGGCTGAGCCAGCACCGGTTCCGGTTTGGGTAGGGGGCGGGGGGGCTACTACACTATGGAAATACCTGGGGATATGTATATTAGTCTGGTCATCTGGGATCAGATCTGGGAGGGGAGACACTATACTATGGACACGGGTTGGGGTGGGGGCCGCAACACTATGGGCATCAGGGGATTACTGCTGCTTTGCTGGATGTCTAGGATCGGGATGGGAGGGAGGGCCACTACGCTATGGAAAAGTGTAATGGGTGTGACCCACATCGATCAGAGCAAAGGTGGGGAATTTACCTTACGACGCATGGGGATCGGGGTACTGGGCTGCTATGGATACTGTGAGGGGATGCTTACTGTATTTGTTATAGCTGGGTTGGGGTGAGGGACCCTGCACTATGGAAAAGGGGGCACCCTGCACTATAGAAAAGGGGGCATACTGTTATACAGTGGGGCACAGTGATGGGAGGGGGTATCACTAGTCTGCCAGGGCTGCCAAGGTTATTCTGTATTTCACTATGCTCGGGGCTGGAAGAGGGCTGGCCTGGCACATTCAGCCCGGCACAACCTTGCTAATGGGCTCGTAATGATAATGTATGGGGCCCAGTTGCTCCATGCATGCCCAGTGAGCTCATTGACAGTTGCAGGCTTAATATTGCCCTGGGGTTGTGGCGCATCCAGGTTTGCACCACGCATGTTCCAGTGGTCAGTAGTCAGACCTGACCTTGGATGCACTGCGCCAGACACAGCAGCCAGACGCTCTGGGCAGCGCATCCAGAGTTAGATATTCAAACAGTATGTGCACTCAGACCCAATCGTGCTTACTGTTTGAATATACCCTCGGAACAGGCCAGCACATCTATTCAGCGTGACGTATCTTTGTGCGTGCGCAACCGGCTGGCTCTGAATATGTCCCCCCTGATGTTTTTTATTCACTACCAATGGGACAGCGGCTCCCCTGTGTTCATCCTCGGTCTAGTGTGTATCTAAAAATTGCTATGAGTTTTCTTAGTAGTTTGAAAAGCTCTTTCTTAAATTAATCAAAACCCAAGTCTGACTCCTTTCCAAAACTTATCATATTTCTGCTCTGGATTTTGTCCTCCCTCCCCATCACCAAATATAGTTGTGTATGAAGAGTGTCAGTCTGTTCTCACATGATTATTTTATAATATTCATAGGTGTAGAGGAAACCGCATCTTACATTACAGCAGCTTTTTCTAATCATTCTTAACTGAAGAGACTGTTTCTTACCTGCAAAACAAGGCAAGCACAGGCAGCTGGTCAAGATACAGAATGTGAAATCGCCAAAGTTCCAAATCTTGGTAAATTGAGGAGAATATTCTGATATGTGACATTTTATAACCTCTAAAATCTCTTGATGACATAGCAGGGGTTATAAATGCAGTTCTTTTTTAACCTCTTGGGCAGGTGTCATATTGCAGTGGCTGAAAAATATAAGTCTGGTGTTTATGATGCATTGCAAATGTGCCAGGACTTATGTTTTTTTCCACAGACTAACAGCTCCAGCCACTGGCGCGCAGGCGCACGTGCAGTTCTTGAAGCTCATTGTTATTTGGAGAGGACAGTCCACCCCTCACCACAGCATGAACAGGTCAGCATATGAGTGGAACATCATTAATCTGATACCGTCTTGCTGGCATTCAAGAGCTGCCTGCTGCATTACTGCACATGGATGAAGTATCTTAGATTTCAACGTATTGTGGTGCTGTCTGCAAACTTTCACTGATATCAGCTGTTTGGAGGAACGGATCTGGGCTGGTTCCATCCCAGAGTGTTGTATTTCTTTAGTCTTAGAAGTGAGGGGGGTGCATGGAGCCAAACATGGGCTGCAGTGATGTTAAGTCAGATCATTTGTGCATTCCATGGCATTTTGCAAAAGTGCCACGGGTCACGTTTGCCAGAGTGGACCGGAAGAGTGACGGAACCAGATGTGTTTGTATAATAGCAACTTCAGCCATTAAGAAATAAAACTTTAAAACTTTTGTTAAGTCAGGGTAAATTGAAGCACTGTTTGTGCTGGAAGATGTTATTTTTTTTTTTTCTGGCAGGCATATTGCAAGGAAAAAAAATACTGTTCTGTGTGTTGGGGGTGCTGCCTGCAGCTTAGTTTCCTTCATATAGTTTTTCTCACAGCCTAGGGCTTGATGAAATTGGAGGCACTACTGAAGAATTCGGTGGGGAGAGAAATATAAAATGTAGCATGCATCTAGCAGCATAAACAATTGGGCACAGAACTGGTGTAACAAACATTTATATGGACGTATGTAATAAAAGTCTTACAAATACTGGGCTTATGGCTCGCAAAAGTGTTTCAGCTGCTGTACTAAGTTTTTATCAGTTGCTATTTATTTAGTTAGCTGCTTAAGTGAACATTAGGGTCTCTGCCACACAGAGCCTTGTCTAAATGTTGTCAAGATATGGTAGTCCTCCATATGTGCCTTCATTTATCCCTAAGTATAATTCTCTCTCTCACCTGTCTTCTGCCCATCTCTCTCCTAGGAAAGAGAAAAAAGATGACAACAGATGGTATGAAGTGCAGAAGGGTGCTGTTGAAGGGTCAAGGTAAAGGTTTGCCACTGTAACAGTTACCTTGGAAACCATTTCACGAGAACCTTCAGCCAACACCATTCTATACTCCCTACTATCTGCTGCCACATGTACTGTATGTTAATACTGCCAGTGAGTCCACTCTTACGGTTGTAGGATTGGACTCACACGCATTCTTAGAGTATGCAAACTGCAGACCGAAGGTGAGTTGTTCTGATACCGCAAGGATGAAAGTGAGGCCACTCTTACAACCCTAAGAGTAGTTTCAACCATAAGAGTAGTCTCAGCAGCAGTATTAATGTATTATTAATCAGTGAGTCAATGTTATAGCATATTAAAATTTTTAAAAAACCTTCCCCAAATGTGCCCATTTCCAGGGCAACTGTGCATAAGACACTCTTCAGAGAATAGGAGCATCTCGTGCAGAGGAAAGGAGCATTCAAATTGGTCGGGATCGCTCACTCGATCTGAAATGAAACGATTTCATTGATTCTGATTTTTCTTAAATTTTTTTGTGATTACCTCTAGTCGCAGGACCTAGTTAATGTACAATACAACAACATACCATTCACAATTTGCAAAAGAGAAGCAAACGGGTTATATAAATACAAATTGGTGGTGTCAGATAAATTTCTCTGACCCAGTCTCTCTGTCATGTGGGTTCCTCAGGGATTGGTGTTGTCCCCATGTTAGTCGCAGTGTACATGCTGCCCCTCGGAGACATTGTAAGAAGGTATGGGCTGAGGTTTCACTGCCATGCTGATGATACCCAGCTCAACCTATCTTTTGCGCCCGACCAGGCTAGAGCTTTCTCGGTATTTAACAACTGCCTCACTGAAATGCAGAACTGGATGAATTCGAGCTGGCTGAGGTTGAACTCGGAGAAGATGGAGGTGATGGTCATGGACCCGGGCTGCTGGATAGAGGGGATGGGAGCCTGTTTCTCTTCAGGATTATTTCTAGGTGGCTCCCAGCTCCCAATCTCTGAACAGGTGCGCAACCTGGGGGTGATATTTGATGATGGGCTGATGCTGCGATCGCAGGTGTCAGCAGTCGTCAAATCATCCTTTTACCATCTGAGGAACATCTCCAGGATTAAGCACCTAATTCCATCTGGTGATTTGCCTACATTGGTCCACGCCTTTGTGACCTTGCACCTTGACAATTGCAATTCCCTTTATCTAGGGCTACCTGGTGGTTGATATCCGCCGCTTGCAGCTCATGCAGAACACTGCGGCCCAGCTATTGACGGGTACTCTTCGTGCCTGTCATATTGCCCCGGTGCTGCGTGAACTGCACTGGCTGCCAATACAGTGGCGGATCACCTTTAAAGTCAGTCTTCTGACTTATAAAGCCCTAATGGACTGGGCCCAGACTACTTGAAAGAGCTCCTGGTACCCTGCTGCCCTAAGCGATTGCTCTGCTCAGCAGACGAGGGGCTGCTAGAGGTTCCGAAGGTTGCTTTGAAATCTTCGGGGGCCCATGCTTTAATGTACATGGCCCCAACCCTCTTTAATTCTCTACCCTGTCCGTTGTGGGAGTGCACATCTGTGGAGGAATTTAAACGGGCCTTAAAGACCCATCTGTGGTTGTCAGCTTTCCCCTGATGTTGTTTTAAACGCATTTTATGAATTCAGTATTATTGTATTGTGTTTGTTTATTGTTTTATGAAGCTTATTGTTAAGGAGCCTTGGTTTTAGAAAGGCGCGTTATAAATAAAGAATGTTATTATTATATGATTATTATTAAACTATCAACAGTCATATTATTAAACTACAGTGTATTAAAAGGAAACAGTGGATTTTGTATCATGTAATGTATGGAGGAAAATGCAATAGTTGCAAATTTCTTTTCTGTCTAAATGTTCTGTTTTTCTGTCTTGGAACAAATGAGGAGTTCTAAAGTGGGGCACTTTGACACTAGACTTGAGGTAGCCTGTAACATAGTTATGTCATGAGCAAAACAGTGCAACAACATGATGGCACTAGCAGAAGAGGTACAACTGAATTGTATATGAACCTTTGTAACCACAATATTCTTTGTCTCCATACATAAAAGTGTCACACAACGGATCCAGCTTTTCAAAGGGCCTGACGTGGCCCAGAAGCTAAGTCCCTGTACGCAACTCTCTGGTGCGGGGAAAATTCCCACACCTATGAAAATGCGGTTTTCAGCATTTTATGCACACGGGCAGCATTATCCCTTTTTTCCGCAGCTACGTAACAAGTGTTACATCTGGTAATACCAGGGTCCAGATTTTCAAACAGAAGAAGACAGTGCAGCTGCAGAGTATATTACACCTGGTCCAAAAAATGGCTGCAAGCTGACGAAAATCATTGAGCCAACTGTAAAACTGCTCCTATGTAGAAAATCCGCACATGCAGGAAACATTGTGGTTCCACAAGTGAAGACCAACTTGCAAAAGGTTTTCCCACACCTGCGCTAATTTTGGAGATCTTTGAAAATCCAGCCCCAGACATTGCATTTTTCTGCAGCTTCGCAAAAAAAAATGTGAAAACTGCCGTACAGTGTGGGTTAAGTTGCAAAAAGGCAGCCTTTTTGAAAATTGAGCACATGCAGGAAAAAATTGGGGTTGCACAAGGAAACCCTGTCTTGCGTAACTTTTTTCATACGTGCACAGTTATTTGTTTTTTTTTTTTCTACTTTTGAAAATCTGGCTGCAGGTCTTCATGATGCACTGATATTATATCCAAGCAGGATGCATTTACCCCACCAGTCCGATGGACTACTTGTTTTGTTACATCAGAACAAGAAAGGGAAGACGGTCACTAAGAGTTCCACAGCTAAGTTGATCTCAATGCAGCATGTAAGGCTCAAGGAAAGGCTTTGCTACTGGATTTGCTGCTAGCACCCTCCTTGTCCAAAACTGTTCCTTTTCCAGACTCTTTTGGGTGAAGGTTTTTATTTTAGTGAAGCTGCATTCAGCCAGAAGACTCTACAGCATGTAGTGCAGCAATGAGTCCCACCCTAGGTTCTCTGCACTGCTTATTGCATCCCTACAGTCCAGCTTGATTCAAACACGGCTGAATTAGAATTCATTCTTCTCATTAATTCTGTTTCTGCTGGGTCTGATTGAATCTGGACAGCCCTCACTGAATGCTCTTTCTTATAGGAATCCCATCACCGTGATTGTTATTTCTATTCATGTAGTTACTAGTTACCATTGTCTGAAGGATATGCTCTGACTGATTGTGTGTCTTGTTTTCTGCATGGCTTATTTTTTATTATCGGTATGTTTTTCAGTACAGTATGGAGTTGGCTGCTGGGAAAGACTTGGGGCTAAGGATCCTAGGATATGTGAAGGTCCCATGGCAAAGCTTCAGTCTTCTTGGTCTCTGCCAACTAAGGAGAAGAGTCAGCCCTACATTTCAAACTGCTATCCGGGCTGGCAGAACCAAAATAAGTGGGAAGAACTAATTCAGATCATGTGTCCTCAGAGATTAATGCTGTACAAATATCTTACATTAACTATAAAATATGATGACATTTGTAGCTTTTAGCACACTTTTTTCTTAATTTTGTAGCTGGATTTTTATTTAAATGATATAGAATGTCACACTTACCCTCATTCCTATGTAACTTCCCCCCTTTACAACCAAAGTTTTCACATGGAACACATTAAACACAGTTTTGCTCAGCATGCTTTCCTGGGCAAAATTTGTAAATAAATTGAGGGCCCACATCTATGCCCACCTGCCTTCAATGTGAGACTGCCAACAGGGGTGCCAGCTAGTGTCAGTTTTCATGATCGTTGCAGACAATAATAGATTTTTAGCCACTTCCCACCTGGGTCAATTCTAAACCAGTGAGCTATGGGTGAAAATTTTGTTATCAGTATCAATCACTGAGACATCTAGTCCATCTTCTAGTTTTTTCACATTACAGTTTTTTGTTTTTTTTGTATACAAAGAGATAGTAATTTATCTGCATGCTCTAGCAATATGGATATGGTGCACTATCCACACTTTTGGCAGTACTTTCTTTAACTTTAAGACTTGCTGGAAGGTCTCCAAGCTAGCTCCTCCCACTCACCTGCGTGGTATCCTCCTCAGCACTGCACTGGGGCCTCAGATCTTCCTTTCCGCTGGAAGCATTGTGTTCGCTCCTACGCAGTTCTGCACTAGGAGTAGGCCTAAAACTTTAGCGGTCTTCACACCATTCAATTTCTACCTTTCTTTTGTTTTCTTACCCTTGTTCCATCTCTCATGGATCACGAAGAACTCATATCAGGTCCTGGTTTAAGCCATGCATGGCATGCTAGCAAAAGGTGCTGCGCACTGATCCACACTCCATGTGCATCTGTTGCTTGTGGGCCCAGCATGATCCACAGGCTTGTGGCCTGTGCCAGACCCTTCAGCTCTCCACACGGGAAAACCATTATGCCCACCTCCTCTTAGATCGTCCAGACCAACGGGATCCTCCCATTAGATCTAAGGATACACGTAAGATGGTTTCTGTGGTGGCTGGTTCAGCTGCACAGCTTGCCTCCTTCAAGGAGGCCACGGCCCATGCTACTTTGGGTGCTGTGTCATCTGTCTTGGTTCCATTGGGCTTCGGTGCCTCGTTTAGAGACTAGGTCAAAACCACATCAGAAGAACAGCGTGGTCAAAAATCACGTGGCGCAGACACCAGAAAACAGGCACAGTCAAAAACTATGCCAATGTATATAACCAACTCTGAAACTGCACATGCTGTAATGTCAGCACGGTTTTTGACCATGACATTCTTCAGACAGGTGCTTACCAGATACCTCTCGTTTACCGGGACATTCAGGGACTTATGCCAGTCCCTACCTACTCTTGGGGAAGGCTCTTCTGAAGGGTCCAAAGCTTTGCAGGACTCCAAATCTAAGAAGTCCCGTCGCAGGTCATGAGATTGGAAGCAGGCTTATTCCTCACATTCCTGCACTTCTGCTTCTGGCTCAATGGCTGTTGAGCCGTCACTTTGCCCAACACTTCTCTTGTTCCAGTACAGATCTCTGACCCCATGGTTTCCCAGTCGATCTAGCTAGCTGAGATGCAGGTTGACAAGCCAGTCGAGATCTTTCTCAACCCAGTCGACCTGTTGTCAGAGGACAGGGAGGATTATTCCCTTTCAATGACTCCAGTCATTATGACCCTTTTGTAAGAGGGCCAGATAAGCCGGCTGATTCAGCTGTCTCACCCTGGGAGATTGACCTTCCGGGCTTCCTTGGCATACTATGCCTTCCCCGTGTCTCTTCCCTGATGACCGGTTCATGATCAGTTGAGGTCATGGTCTCTATCGGGCTCTTGGTCGAAGTCTAAGGACTCCCAACATTCTCACTCTCGACAGTTGGCCAAGAGGTGCCATCGACACTCTCGTCCACTTCTTCCTCATTTTTAGGCAAGGAACAGCTATGCCATAAATTGCGGCACCGATATGAGAAGCTTGTGTGGCAGCAGTGGATTCTCGGCCACATCTGTGCTCCACAGCAGGTCCCAGTGCTCCCCTGGTCGTTGGTGCTACAGCCTGTGCCAGTAACCCCCAGCCGAATCAACGCCAGCTTCCCCACCCATTCAGGTAGAGCCACCACCTCCACAGCACTGTGCACCCTACTTCTGGGCTTTTTGATAGGCTCTCAATGCAGATTTCGCACTCTGACAAGCCACAGATTCAGTGGGGAGCCAGGGACGTGGGTGGTGTTTGAGGAGTCCTTGGACTAGGCAGACTCCTCCATGCTCTCCCTTTGGACCCCAGCCTTTGACCGTGAGTCCTTCAAGGAGCTCTTTGCGAAGCAAGGCCTAGTTTTCTTCGGGGCTGTGCTCCGATTAATCTGCGACTCAATGAGGATCCCACTGGAACCAGTACATAAGCGGGCTAAGTATCCCTTAACTCCAATTTTGGACAGGGATGACTCAGCTGGGGTTGCCTTCCCTGCAGTGGGGAGACCATTCTTGGTCCTGCTCTGGAGCTGTGTCAGCCCCTGTCTCCTGTCTGGAGCCGTCGACCCATATGGTTCACAACTATGCAGTCCCTACCAGGTCTTTGCCTAGGTTCACTGACCATCCTCCAGCCGAAGGTTTGGCTGCCAACTCAATGTTCCAATGCACAGGCAATGTTGGGCCTGACAAGGAGTCAGAAAAGACCATGCGGCAAAGAAGGTCTTTGGCACTTCATCCCTAGGTCTTCAGCAGGCCAATTCGGCCGTTATGATGGCCAACTTTTCCCATGCTCTCTTGGGTACGTTAGACAAGGTTATTCCCTGCCTTCCTTCAGATTTGCAGTTCGCAGTTTGGGAACCAGGGATCTGCTGTGGCCAAGCAACACTTCCAAACATCCCTGGACATCAGAGACTCCTGTGCCAGGTCCATGGCCACAGCAGTTGCCGTGCAGCACTGACCATGGCAGAGGATCTCGACCTTTACAGCCAGTAAATGGCAAAGTTGGCAGATGTCCCCTTCTTGAGTACCACCCTTTTCAGGCCTTGTGTGCATGGTCATCTCACCCACATTGAGAAGTCCAGCTCCAACCTGGATTCCATCACGTCCTCCCAGAAGGATGTTAAGGACCAGAAACAACAAAAAAAGCCCTTTCAGTTTTTACCCTTCTCGGCACCTCCATCCAGACTGCCACAGCCCCAAGGGGGGCATTATCAGGCCTGGCAGCCCAAATCTATGCCAGCCTCCTCTGGCCCCAAGAAATCTGCATGCCAGTGGGCCAGGGCTCCCTTGGCAGCCTGCTCTGGAGCCGCCTCCACACTTGCCCACTGACGGGTCAGGGGGTGTCATTCTCCCACCTGTCTTGTCCAGCCCTGGACCTCCTGTGGGGGGCCAGCACCACCATTTCATGCCTGCCTGGTCCATCATTGCATTGAACAGATTGGTGCTCAAAGTGGTGGGTCATGGTTTGCCTCTAGAATTTGAGGCTCTCCCTCCCATCCAAGCCCATGCCCCACAGGGACATGTCTACCTTTCAGGAAGACATCACTCAGCTTCTTCAAAAGGAAGCCATGGCCCATGTTCCAGACTCCACAGCCAGTCCGGGATTCATCTCCAGATATTTTCTAGTTCCAAAACAGATGGGGAGGCTGGTGCCCTATACTGGATCTTAATGACCTCAGTCTGTTTTTGCTGATGTGCAAGTTCCCGGATGGTCACTTTGAATCAGATCATTCGGTCCTTAGAGCAGGACATGTGGTTCTGCTCTCTGAATCTTCAGAGCACCTTCTTCCACACAGAAATATAGAAACTGATGGTAGATAAGGACCACTTGGCCCACGTAGTCTGCCCATGTTCCCTACCTACTGTCACACGTAGACCCTACTTTATCTTTGGCTTTACCACCCGTTTCCTTGCTTTTAAGTTCTCTTATACTGTACCTATCTCATGCCTTCTTAAATACCATTACAGTTTACCTATCTCATGCCTTCTTAAATCCCATTACAGTTTTCGCTCCCACCACCTCCTTGGGGAGGCTGTTCCAGGCATGCACCACCCTTTCTGTGAAGAAGTGTTTCCTTAAATTTCCCCTGATTCTACTCCCCTCCAGCTTCATTGCATGACCCCTTGTTCTTGTGCATCCTTTTCTCTGAAAAAGGCTCCCCCCTTGAACCTTGTTTATACCCTTGAGGTATTTGAAAGTCTCTATCATACCCCCCCTCTCTCTTTTCCTCCAGTCTGTACATATTGAGGTCCTTCAGTCTCTCCTCATAAGGCTTTTGATGTAGATCCTGCACCATTTTAGTTGCCCTCCTCTGGACTAGCTCAACTCTGGACACGGTATTCTAGGTGGGGTCTCATCAGAGGTTGATACAGAGGTATCACCACCTCCCTCTTTCTGCTGGTGATACCCCTCCCTATGCACCCCTGCATCTCACTGGCTGTCCCCATTGCCTTATCCCACCATTTAACCATCTTTAGGTCATCAGATATAACACCCAGGTCTCTTTCCTCTTTGGTGGTCGCCAGTACCACCCCCCCCCATTTTGTACTCTGACCCTAGTTTTCTACACCCCAAGTGCATGATTTTGTTTTTGTTTTTTTTACATTGAAACTTAGTTGCCACTTTCTAGATCACTCCTCAAGCTTACCTAGAGCTCTATTCATTTTTTCCACCCCACCAGAGTGTCTACTCTGTTGCAGATTTTTGAGTCATGTGCAAAAAGACATACCTTCTCTTCTAGTCCCACTGCAGTGTTGCTTATAAAGATATTAAGACGACTGGTCCCAATACTGATCTTTGCGGCACACCGCTAGTCACCCTCCTTTCCAACCAATTTCTTACCCAGTTTACCATTTTTACTCCCACTCCTAGGCTGCCCAGCTTGTTTGAGTCTCCTATGTAGAATTGTCAAAAGCCTTATTTAAATCGAGGTAGACCACATCCATCACTCCACCCTGCTCTACATCCTTGGTTACCCAGTAAAATAAATCTATAAGATTAGTTTGACATGACCTCTCCTAGAGAATCCACATCTCGATCCGTCCATCCCACTGGAGGTTCTTGCTGTTTCATTCCGAAGGGATACTTAACGAGTTCTGAACCATGCCATTTGGCTTTTCCTTGGCCCCCAGGGTCTTCACCAAGTGCATAGCAGTGGTGGCAGCATTCCTGCGATGTCGAGGAATCCGGGTGTACCCTTACCTGAATGACTGGCTGATCGCCGATTCCTCCAGGCGGAGGTGGAGCAGTCCGAGGATCTGGCCCTTTAGACCTGCTTGGCCTTGGGCCTTTTGATCAACCCAGCCAGCTCGGAACTCAGCCCCTAACAGGTAAGCCTACTTCACTGGGGCAGAGCTCGACTCCCTTCGGACCAAGGCCTGACTCCTAGTGAACAGGCTGGAGTATCATGCCTTATTTACCCACTTATTTTGGGTTAGGCAATCGTGCCGTGCCCTGGACTTCCTGCAGCTGCTGGGGTACATGGCATCCTGCACCAGCGTGGTCTGGTGGGCCAGATGGTAGATGCTCACCCTGCATGGGGAGCTGGCCCATCAGTTGTCACTACACCTCGGTCACCTTGACCAGCCAGTCCTGGTGATGCAGCTGATGTGGGATGCCATCCAGTGGTGGCTTGTCCTGGAAGATCTACAGGAAGGAGTTCTGTTCATCTACTCAGAGCCGACAGTCACTCTCACAACTGACACCTCTCTGATGGGATCAGCCTGTTGGAGCCCCGTGCAGTGGGTCTAGCTTTCACGGCCTATGCTCTGGTTGTGTGGGGTCAGATAGTTCTGGTCCAGATGGACAACACAATGACCACGTACTACCTCAACAAGCAAGGTGAGATATATTCCCTCCCACTGTGCCAGGAAGCTGTTGGCACCTGGTCCCTTGTTTGTTGTCTCTTGGTCATTGTCAGGACTCAGATCTTCTGATGATCCAATGGCCAGTGCCTCCAACCAGATGGGGGATACCCTCAGCTGAGTGGGTGAGGCATCTCACAAGTGGTCTCTTCACCAGGAGGTAGTCAACTACCTGTTCTCCCAGTGGGGCACTCCCCGGTCAACCTGTTTGACTCCCACGAGAACGTGAAACTAAGACTATGTGCCCACCCCCTTAGTGCAGGGCACTGCTGAGGGATGCCTTTGTGAGGCCCTGGACCCCAGACATCATGTACACCTTCCTCCCTTTCCTCTGATCCATGAGGTGTTGCTCAAAGTTTGGAAGGACAAGGCACATATGATCGTGGTGGCTCCAGACTGGCCACACCAGATCTGGTACCACAATCTCCTGTGCTTCAACAGCAGACCTCCGTGGCAGTTGCTTCTCCACCTGGATCTGCTCTGTTTGCTCTCAGAAGAGGGTTCTCCACCCGGACCTTCAGTCCCTGCACATGATAACCTGGTTCCTAAGCGACTGGAGTACCAGGCTTTGGGACTCTCTGACAAGGTCCTCCATGTCATTGAGGCCTCTAAGAAGGAGTCAACTCACCAGTACTAGGCACAGACCTTCAAGTGGAAGAGATTTTCCCTTTGGTGTCAGTGCAAGGAACTAGACCCCTGTCCTGCCCAGTGGTGAGCATCTTGGATTATTTGCATTCCTTCTTTCAGTCTGGCCTGAGGTTAACAACCCTCAAGATGCGCCTGGAAGACTTCTCTGCGTACTGGGCACGGGCTGGTGTGCTGACTGACGGTGATGTAGGATAAGGTAGTTGGGTGCATTTTCAAGGGCCTTGACCACTTGTCCACACTGGTACATGAACCACCACCACCTTGGGACTTGTTGCTGGTACTGGTAATGCTCATGGGCAAGCCATTTTGAAGTCATGGAAGATAGCCTTCTTGGTGGCTGTCACCTCCGCCAGAAGGATCATTGAGCTTCAGGTGCTCTCAGTAGAGTCTGCTTATTTGGTTTTCCACAAAGACAGGGTTGTCCTCCACCCAAACCCAAAGTTCCTCCCGAAAGTTGTTTTGGAGTTTCACCTTAACCTCCCGGGTGTACTTCACCAGCCCAACCTCAGAGGCAGAGCACAGGCTCCATACGTAAGACCTGAGGTGAGTGCTTCAAACACCATGAAGTCTTGCTATATTATAACAATAGCAGTTAGGCTCAGCCTCTGAACTGCCCTGGAGAGGAAGGAGTTAACTCCAGAGGATCTGGAGTTCTACAGCGTGAGGGCGCTGTGCCAAAGCTCTATCTGGCCAGTTTCAAATGAAACTGTCAGATTCTTTACTCCGCTTCACTGAACAGTCGCTCCGGGAGATCAGCTCCTTCAGCTTGGTTCATTCTCGGTTCAAGCGAGTATTTTTCAGTTCATTTGAACCGTCAAAAAGTATTTATTTTACCACATTTCGGTTAAAAGCTCTATCTAGTAAACCGTAAGTACAAAATTAAAGTCTGTGTGGAAATTCAATTATCGGTTCGGTTTTGAACCGATCGGTTTGCTGATTTTAATGTTTTAAAGTGTTGGTTGGGCTTTTAGAGTGCGGTTCCCGGTTCTTATCGGTTCTAAAAAGACCTGGTTTTAAATAGTTTTTTTCAAATACCCGTGACACGGTTAGGAACCAATAAGGGTGTCTTGCCTGGCACTGCCATCAAAAGGGCAAGTTTTTGGATAGGCTGGCATTATGTCTGAGAAACCCAAAAGAAAAACCGGGCCCACTGGGTTTCAACACTGTGATGTCTGTGGGGAAGCCTTTGCCAAGGCTGACCCACACACCACTTGTTCTATTGTCTGGGGGCTGACCACCTCCTGTCAGACTGCCAGGTGTGTAAAAATTTCCCTGCAGCCACCCTAGAAAAGAGATTGGGCCGGCTCAGGGAACGAGAGGCCAAAAAGTCCGCTGACCCGGATGGCCAGCCCAGTCCAGCACCCACTGGACCAGGGAGAGTGCCCTCTGACCAGGCGAGACTTCCTCTGGCAAAGGAAGGCTGGTTCAGAGGAACCAGTCCCAGTTAAAAAGACAAAGAAATCAGTAGGTTTGGAGTCCAAATTGTCTCTCCAACTGCTGCAGAGATAGCTAAAGCCATTCAGATTGTCCAGTCACTGTCTCAGGGACCTGTCAGAACCACCAACAGTTGGTAAAAGGTTGGTTCGTTCAGTTCCAGTGGTTCAGGAGTATGATGTTGAGGAATTTTATGAACCACAGGAGGAGGAGGATTTGATCAATATATGTGGCTGGGAGGGTCTGGACGTGCCCATTGAACCGGACATTTCTCCAGACAGACCTTTAGAATCTCCTCCTATTCTGTCTGAGTCCGCTTCTCATTTTCTGTTTTATAAAAAGGTTGCAGAAACCCTTCAGCTTCCTTTAGAGGAGGCTGTGGATGAGCAAGAGGAGCCTGATTATGTAGAAATGATGGATATACCAGAGTCTAGGAAGTTGTCTATTCCTTTGCATAAGTCATTTAGGAAGCAAACAACAAAGATTTTAAAAATCCTCATTCTGTCCCTCCTGTAGATAAAAATGGACAGAAGGTATACTTTGTCAGGCTCTGATACAGACTTCCTCACTGAGCAGTGTAGTCATGTAGGTGTGGTACAAGCTGCAGCCTGTGACAAGGCTAATATTCCCCTGGCCTCACATCCTCCTGATAAGGATTCCAGGAAGATTGATGCCATGGCGAAAAAACAGTACATGGCAGCTTCTTTGGGACTCAGGCAGGCAAATTATATGGCTTATGTCGCTAGATATCAGAAATCTAGATGGGACACAATATTGCAGTTAGCCAAGCAGGCCCATGGCCAGCTGGCTAGTGAGTTGGAACAGGTGGCTGCTGATGGCATTGAAGCCTCTAAAGTTCAATTTCATACTGCTGTTGATGTTAATGATGTCTCCTCTAGGGTCATGGCCACTTCTGTAGCTTTCCGTAGGTTGGCATGGCTCAGATGCACTAATCTGTCCCAAGATACTCAGTCAAAGGCTATGGATTTTCCTGTAGTGGGAAATTCTCTGTTTGAGAACAAACAGAAAACTATATGAAAAGATGGATGAATACAGAACTACCTACAAAAGTGCCCAGGCTAAGGAGAGGCATGCCACTCCACAAAGGCACGCTCCCAGAGGTAGGGGCAGGCCTTTCCACAGGCCTTTTTACCAATTTCAAGCCTCCTCTGCTTTTGCGCAGAGGGGTTTCTTCAGAGGCAGGGGTAGACGAGGCACAAGTAAACTGTCCCCCTTCCCTCAGCCTAAGACTGCTGCCAAGCAGGCACCCTGATGGGGTGCCCAGGGCCGATTTTCCTGTACCAGTGGGGGGCAGGTTGGCTTATTTCAGCCAGAACTGGCTGTCCTTAACTTTGGACAGATGGGTTCTGGAGGTAATAGGCCAGGGTCTGGTTCTCAGCTTCAAACAGTTTCCAAAGATGAGAGCCAGACATTTTCCACTGCAAATCCTTCAGAAGCCCCTTGCTTTGGAAGCAGAGGTTTCTTCTCTTCTGGACTGCAAAGCAGTGGAAAGGGTCCCTCCTTGCCATCAGGGCAAGGGGCTATATTCAAGATACTTTCTTACCCCAAAAAAGACAGGAGAATGGCGGCCATTCTAGATTTAAGGTACCTGAACAAGCATCTTTTGAAACCAAAGTTCAAAATGTTGACTCTGGCAATGATTTTGCCTTCTCTAAGGCCAGGGACTGGCTAGCTTCCCTGGACCTCAAGGATGCCTATTTTCATGTTCTGATCAGGCCTTCTCACCAAAGTACCTCAGGTTGAGCTGCCCTCAGGCCACTACCAGTTCAGGGCAATGCCTTTCGCCTTACCTCTGCCAAGGGTATTCACAAAATGTCTAGCTGTGGTAGTGGCTCACTTAAGAAGGCAAGGGTTGCTGTGTTGCCTCTACCTGATGACTGTCTCATTGTGGGTCAGTCTCCAGATCAGGTGAAATCCACTTGCAAGTCACCCAGCGGCTTCTCACTTCCCTGGGATTCCTGCTAAATTTACCAAAGTCAGTTCTGGAACCAGTTCAGGTCCTAACTTTCATAGGTGCAGAATTGAACACAAAGTTAGCCAGGGCATTTCTTCCATTGGAAAGGGTAGACAGACTCATTGCCCTGGCATCCTCCTTTATCCTGCGAGTCTCTCGACCAGCAAGGCATTTTCTGCAACTCCTGGGGCACATGGCTGCTTCCACAGCTGTAGTGCAAGGAGCAAGATTCCAGATGAGGGACATTCAGTTCCATTTGAGGGCCTATTGGTCTCAAAGGAAGGACCCCCTTTCCAAATTGGTCCCAGTGACTCAAACTCTGATCCTGGCCCTCCACTGGTGGCAGGACCGAAGCAATCTAAAACAATGGGTTGCCTTCATTCCCATTTCCCACTCCCTCACCCTCACCCTCACCACGGATGCCTCCCTGTTAGGGTGGGGAGCTCACTTGGGCGACCTGTCCACTCAGGGAGTGTGGTCTCCTCAGGAATCTCTGCTCCACATCAATCTTTTGGAACTCAGAGCTGTCTTTTTAGCTCTTCAGGTGTTTTCAGCTTCTGTCCAGAACAAAGTGGTTCAAGTCAGGACAGACAACATCACCACAATGTGGTACATCAACAAGCAAGGGGGCACTCGGTCATCAGCCTTGTGTACCGAAGCAATGAAGTTGTGGTCTCTGGCTTACTCCTGAACACCTCCCTGATAGCAGTTCACCTCCCAGGAAGGACAATGTCTGGCGGATGCCCTCAGCAGAATTTCTCAGGGCCATCACGAATGGGCTCTGAATCCACAGGTGCTGGGGTCCGTCTTTGCCAGATGGGGCACCCCTCAGATAGATCTTTTCACAGCCCCAGACAACCACCAACTCCTCTATTTTGTTGCAGGCCTCCAGTGCTGGGATCAGTCCCCCTGGACGCCTTTCTGTTGGACTGGAAACGGAAGTTCCTGTATGCCTTCCCCCCCTTTCCTCTTCTTTTCAGGGTACTAGTGAAAATTAGATCTCAACCCTGCAAAGTGATTCTGATTGCCCCAGATTGGGCCAGACAGCCCTGGTACCCTCTGCTTCTGTCCTTGACAGTCCACCCTGCCCTGAGCCTGCCCAGAGTCCACGACTTGCTGGCCTGTGCACAGGGGAGAGTGTGGTATCCGGACCTCAAATCCCTCCATCTCAAGGCCTGGCTCTTGAGGAGTTAGAATTTGCTGATTTACACCTTTCTCAAGGTGTCCTGGATATTTTAAAGGCTTCAAGGAAGCCTTCCACTAGGCCACTTACAATTCTAAGTGGAAGAGGTTTTCCATCTGGTGCTCTGAGAAGCAGATTATTCCAGAATCCGCAGATCTTCCCATTTTCTGGACTATTTGGTCCATTTAAATTCCCTAGGCCTAAGGCCAGCTACCTTGAAGGTTCATCTGGCAGCTGTCTCTGCTTTTGTGTCAGCAGGAAGCCTGCCTCCTTTCTTCTCACCCTGTGTTTCCAAGTTTTTTTGTAAGCTTCATACTAACCCCTTTTCGGGAACCAGCTCCTGCCTGGGACCCGAATGTTTGCATTGCTCAGTTAATGCAACCTCCCTTTGAGCCTCTGTCCTCAGCAGAGCTCAAGTATCTAACTTGGAAAACTGTTTTCCTAGTGGCTATCACTTCTGCCAGATGCATGAGTGAATTACAGGCCCTGTCAGTGGAAGAAGATTTTATTTCTTTCCACAGAGATAAGGTAGTCCTCAGGACTAATAGAAAGTTTTTGCCTAAGGTGGTTTCAGATTTCCACCTGAACCAATCCATCTCTCCCAGTATTTTTCACTGAGCATTCTTCTTCAGGTGAGAGGAGACTGCACAGCTAGGCGTCAAAGAGCCTTAAGCTACTATTTGGAACGCACCAAGGGTCACAGGTTCGATTCCCTCCAACTCTTCCTTACTTATGGCGAGGTTGGCAAAGGGAAACCTGCCACTAAGAGGACAGTTGCAAGGTGGATTGTCTCTTGTATCCAATTTTGTTACCAAAAACTAGGTAGAGAACCCCCCTCAGGACTGAGGGCCCACTCCACCAGGGGTACAGCTGCATCTCTAGCGGCTGCTAGAGACATTCCCATTTTGGAAATTTGTTAAGCTGCTACCTGGAAGACAGTTCACACTTTTACCAAGCATTATTCCCTGGATGTCCAGTCAAGGAGAGATGCTCGGTTTGGCACAGCTGTGCTTCAAAGCCTATTTCCTAAGTAGGTTCTGACCCTCCTCCATGGAGGTACTGCTGTGTAATCTGCTATTGTTATAATATAGCAAGACTTCATGGTGTTTGAAGAAAAAATTACTCACCTTAGTAATTGCTTTTCTTCTCATGGAGTCTTGCTATATTATAACCACCCTTCCTCCTACCCTTCTCAGAACTTCTACTTGGGTAGGGGTGGCAAATTAGTGCAAGCACTGTGTCATGCCATTGTATTTTTTTCCCTTTACCCTCTTTCTTTTAGGGTTAGGGAACTAGGTTGTTTCGTTTAGGTAATATATTGGCCCCCTTCCTGGACTTGAGTCTTTGGGGGAAGGGGGGGTTCCTAATAGTGCTTGTCAAGGGGGGAAACTAATAATAATACCATTATTCATTGTTATTATGGTTATTGGTGTTTCTATTGTTGTTTATATTGTTGTTATCACTACTAGTAGGTAGCCATTTGGCTAGTGTAGAGCTTTCCACACAGACTTGTTGCTTAGTGTTAGCTCCGTAAAGATCTGACAGTTTCATTTGAAACTGGCCAGATAGAGCTTTGGCACAGTGCCCTCGCGCTGTAGAACTCCAGATCCTCTGGAGTTAACTCCTTACTCTCCGGGGCAGTTCAGAGGCTGAGCCTAACTGCTATTGTTATAATATAGCAAGACTCCATGAGAAGAAAAGCAATTACTAAGGTGAGTAATTTTTTCTTGCTTACTATAAGGAGCGCATGGCTGGAGTTTGGGTAGAGGTTCGCCAGGTCTTCTTCACCTATGCTGAAGCTGCACTTGACAGACCGGCAGCTAGAGCAGATGACTGGCAGGTGGATAGTCTCCTGCATCGACCTCTGCTACAAGGTGGCTGGTAGGGAGCCTCCTGATGGGCTTAGGGATCATTCCACCAGACATACCACTGCCTCGGTGGCTGTTTCCTGGGGCGTCCCTATCCTACAGATCTGCAGGCCTACTACCTGGAAGTCAGCACCCACTTTCATCTCCCTTTACCACACTGATCTTGAGTCACACCGGGATGCTGGTTTTGGGGCATTGGTTTTCCAGTCTCTCTCCCCTGAATAGGGAAGGGTAGCAAGTCAAAATAGCGAATACAAAATAGCGAAAGTCAAAATAGCGAATAACACAAAGTAGTGACTCATATTTACATTGCTCCGAATATGTCATTCTCTGCACCAACAGTGAGCAACGTGGTGTTAGAATATTTAAAATGGTGTGAGGGGCACAGCCCCATGCATATGTCACAAGTGATTATGCCAAAAACAATTGTTAAGAGAACTGGTAGTACTGTAGTACCTGTTATATGCTTTGGCATTCGCTATTTTGACATTGGCTATTTTTTAGTCGCTATTTTGACATGTAACCATAGGGATGGGTAGCCTTGCCCCCTCCTCCTGGAGAACTGCTAGGAGTCTGCCACAAGTGTGGATAGTGCACCATATCCACGTCCCTAGAAATCAGAGTTACTCACCTGTAACTGTAGTTTAGGAGTGGTATATGGTGCGCATCCATACAACCCACCCAACCACCCCTGGCATATGGCACAGCAATCCTTGCTTCCAGAGTGCAAGATCTGACATCACAGGGTGAGGCGGAGCAGAGAGAGAGAGAGAGATAGAGAGAGAGAGAGACCACCTGGTTGGGTGGCTGGGAGGAGCTAGCTTGAAGACCTTCTAGCAAGTCTTAAAGGAAAAGGAAGTACTGCCAGAAGTGTTGATGTACACAATATACCACTCCTAGAACTACGGTTACAGGTGAGTAACTCATTTATTGTACATATTTTTTGCAGATCAGCAAGAAAAAAGGCTGAAATAACATACAAAAGTGTTGCCGTTCAGACAAAGTCAAGTAAGTTTATTGGGAGTGTGCTAGAACGTGTAACGTGAGTGAAAGGAAGGGCACTGATTTCTAAGAAATTTTACTGAATATTTTAGATTTTTTTTTTTTACAATATGTGATTTGTATACTCTATTTTGTGTTTACTAGCAACATAGGTTGGTGCCTTGGGAATGGTTATGTCTGTCAGCTGGGCTGGGGAACAGTTCTCTGAGCATCTGCTCACTGATACAAGTGTCATCTTTGTTTAGTGCTTTCCCCCCCAATTTTGCAGAATTTTAGAGCAATAGAGTTAATAGAGCTGTGTTCTTTTACTGCAGTCCTCTGCAGCTAATGTCAGTGTCTTGCAGAGGAACGGGATACTTTGTGGGACCTACAACTTTTTTATATTATGACTCTGTGGATGTGTAGAGTCTACCCTAGCTACTGAATTTGTTATTTCTTTGTACTGCACAGATTGTTTTGTGCCGTGGGGGCATTGCTTTTTTTTTTTTTTTAAAGTTAAACAGAGGGCGCAAAGCACCATTATACAGGGATCCTATGCTGTCCTATTTACAAGTTGCTTTTACAAGCTAGTACTTCTGCTTGAATTTCGTGAATCAGAGATGGTTGGGGAGAAGTTATAATCCCTTTACTAATATAGAGTAATGGCTTCAGATTGGTGAATCATTTATTTTTGCTAATGGTTCATTTGTCGGTAACCAACAGCTCTGCTTTGCTTCACTCCGGCTCTGTCTATTTCAACAGAAGATGGAATCTGAAGAAGTGCAGGTTCCTGTGGCTTGAAGTTTTGCGTCACATATCTGGAGAAGATGTAGAACATAGACCCACATGTGTCTTGCCATTACTGCTTGTAGGCAGCCCATGATGTTTCTGGCTGTGGCCTGTGCCATCAGGTGATGTTTCAGTCTTCCTTGGAAGATTGCCATATGGCTTCTTTTCAGTCGACCAACTGGAAGGGATCCAAAGATCCGACATAAGAGTCACAAGAAGGCCTCAGCTGCTGCAGGGTCAGCTGCTCAGCTTGTGGCCCTGGAAAAAGAAGTGGCAGCTGCTGCGGTGAGAACATTGTCGGCCTCGGCACATCTCCCTGTGGGACCTAGCATCAGAGGGTCCTGCTCAGATGGATTCCAAGAGATGTGACAGTTCCTCCAGTCCTTTAGTGAGAGTGCAGTCCACCATGGTAAGAAGCATAAGCGCCGCCAGTGCCAGTTGTGGGATTGGGAGTGATCGCAGTCCTCCTTCGACTCGCCCAGCTGCTCTACTAGTATGACGCACTTGACTCTGGTCGTGTTACCGTCGGTCAAGGGATTGGTTCACAGCAGCACATTGCCCTCATCAGGCTTGTGGACTTCAACACTGGTCGAGCAGGATATTTTTCTTGACCCTCTTGACCAGTTGTAAGAGGAGATCGATGAGGAGTCGCTCTCCTGGACCCCAGTTTCCCCAAGTCCTCTCCCAGGAGGATGTGGGCCAGTTGGCATCCCTAATCAGTTCCACTTGGGACCAGCCTCCACTGGTGCTCTTGCCACCAAAGCCAATGCTGGTAAATCTAGCTCATCATGTGTTCTACACTGATCCTCCAGTGGTTTCTCTTTGACCTCCGCCCTTAGGTTGAGTTTGCGGTTGAGGAGTCATTCATGTTCTTGATCCTGCACAGCTGGGAGGCACTGTCGTCGATGTTCCTCAGCCTCCTTATTCTTAGGTGAGGAGAGGAACCGCTGCAGGATAGAAATATAGAAACATGGAAGGTAACGGCAGAAGGAGACTGTTGAGTCCATCTAGTCTGCCCATTTGTTTTAGACCTATTTGACACTCTAGTTGCCCTTTGTAGTCAGGGCTCCATTGTGTTTATCCCATGCATTCTTGAATCCCCCCACAGTGTTGACCTGCACAACCTCTTGGGGCAGGCTGTTCCAGGCATCTACCACTCTTTCTGTGAAGAAAAACTTCCTGGTGTTGGTAGAGAAACTCCCTCCTTGCAGCCTGAGGTTATGTCCCCTGGTCCTGGAGCCCTTCTTGAAGTGAAACAGTTCCTGTGCCTATACCTTGTTAATGCGTTTTAGGTACTTGAATGTTTCAGTCATGTCCCCACTCTCTCTCTTCTCTGCTCCAGGAAGTACATATTTAGTTCCCCAAGTCTTTCTTCGTAGGACATGTACTGCAGACCCTGAATCATTTTTGTCACCTTTCTCTGTACTGTTTCCACCTGGTCAATGTCCTTCCTGCGGTGAGGCCTCCAGAATTGGACTCCGTATTCCAGGTGAGGCCTGACCAGCGATTTGTACAGTGGTAGTACCACCTCTCTCCTCCTGCTTGTGATTCCCCTCCCAATGCAGCCCAGCATTCTGTTGGCCTTCAGTGTTGCCTTCTCACACTACTTACTAACCTTCAAGTTGTCTGAGATTATGATTCTCAGATCTCATTCCTGGTTTGAGGCAGACAGACTTTCGTCTCCTCGGTAATACTCCTTTCTTGGATTTTTCTTTCCTATGTGCATGATCTTGCACTTTTTGGCATTAAATCTCAGCTGACACACTCTAGACCATTCTTCTAGTGTCTTGATGTCAGCTTCCATCTTGCTCACTCCTTCTGAGATGTCCACTCTGTTACATGTCTTGGTGTCATCTGTGAACAGACACACCTTCCCTTCTAGTCCGTCAGCGATGTCTGCTATAAAAACACTGAAGAGCAGAGGCCCCGGCACTGAGTCCTGGGGTTGTTCTCTCCTTTTTATTTAGAATCATATGATGATCTTGGGGAGGTTAGGAGGCAGTATTCAGTACCACCTTCAGTGGTTTTGAAGACTTTGCAGGTTGGTTTCTGTATGGAAGACCATAGGTGGTAACACACCTGTAAGCCTGGTGCTGCAAGGAACTCCTCTGGCAGTATCGGACCATTGTGGAGCAGGGTAGATCTCTGCCCCCTGGACCTGCATTCAGCTGGCATGTGCCAGCAGTGCCCATTCTGGTCTGCTTTTGACAGATGTCCCCGGCTTCTGCCTTTCCACCCCTATGGATGGAGCTGCCTCCACAGCCTTTAGTGATAGCCTCAACCAAGAACTCTCATGTTGCAACCAGCTTGTCAGGTCAACGTTCAGTGGAAATCACCCAGTTAGAAGGCACTGGGGTGGTCCATGGTGACAAGCAGGTGCAGCTTTTTCAAGGAGTCCTCAGATGGGTCATCCATGTTGTCATCAAGGATGCACACCTTTGACCAAGCCTCTGTAGAGGAACTGACCACCGACCACAGGCTGGTGTCATTTGGCGTTCTCCTCTGCCTGATGTTTGATTCCATGAATGTGTCCTTGGAGTCAGTCCAGAAGAGGGATAGATACCCCTTCACAGATGTTTTGGACAAGGACAACTCCCCAAGGGTTGCCCCTTCCCATGGCTGAAGCCATTTTAAAACTGGCTCTGGAGCTTTGCAGCATCCCGCATCCACATGACACCCTCTACCAGAATGCTTTGAATTACACTGTCCCTGCTGTGTCCTTTTCAGGGTTCTCGGACCACCCCTTAGCCAAGGAGCTGGTCTCAGACTAGACCTTCCATAAGTCCAGAGGATGAAGGAATTTGGACGAGCCCCATGACAAGGAGTCGAAAAAGCTTGACTGTGCACCCAGGAGGGTCTGTGCCACCTCTTCCTCCTTGGGTCTGTGTCAGGTCAACACTGCTGTCCTCATGGCCAACTTTGGTCTCTCCCTTTTGGGTGTTTTGGATGAAATCCTCCTTGACCTCTCTGCTGAAAAATAGTTTGCTGGTGACATTGATGAAGGACCAAGGTCAAGTACTTACTAAACAGTAGCAGCAGATGGCCTTGGAAATGGGTGACTTCTGCTCTCGTGCCGTGGCAGCACCATTGTGATGTGTGGCAGGTCTTAACTGAGGTTATCCACCTTCATGATGGACACTCAGCACAAGATGGCCGATGTCCCTTTCTTGAGCACAGACCTCTTTAGCCAAGGGTTGGAAGACATCTCTCCAGAAGTGAGAAGACCAGCACCACCCTGGAGTCTGACTTCATCCCAAAAGGACCCTACTGCTCAGAAGCCTAAGAAGAAGACATTTCAGTATTGCTCCTTTCAACCACAGGAGATTTTTCAGCAGCCCTAGTAGAGGCAATACCAAGCCTGATGTTCTAAGGCCAAGTTCTCTGGCCAAGGGATGAAAAGAGATGGGGTAATGGATGCGGTGACCTCCCACTCCAGCAGCTAGTGCCCCTCCAAACTACCATGTGACAGGTCAAGGGTGTCATCCTCCCACCTGTCCAATCCCTGACCCAGTTCCTGTGGAGGGTCAGCTACAGCACTCTGGCCACATTGGTCTGTCATTGCTATGGACAGATGAGTAGTAGAGATGGTAGGAGGGTTGCCTCTCGATTTCGAGGCTCCCTGCCATACCCACCCATGTTTCTCAAGAGTCTTCAGTATTACAGGACATGTTGTCCACACTGTGGAAGGGCATTACTCAGCTTCTTGAAAAAGGAGCCATAGCCCATGTCCCAGATGCCATGGCAAGTCAGAGGGTGGTCCCCCACCAGACATTGCTAGCTAAAGTTTTCCACGTGGTCCTAGCACCTGCCAGCTTAGTCCTCAAGATTATTACCTACTGCAAGAGCTTCTCTCAAAGATCTACTGTTATGGTAAGTTCTTACATAACTGCACTTTTCCACCCTGCAGGAGTTTCCTCCAGTTTCTCTCTCTTTCTGGGCGAGCACTACCAATTCAAGGTATTGCACCTTGGCTCATCCTCTGTGCCATGGGTCCTTACAAAGTGCTGAGCAGCAGTACCTGCAGCTCTCAGAAGGGAGGGGCTGTACTATTTTCCCTATCTGGATGACTAGCTCCTAAAGGCCCTATCCAGGGAGCAGCTCCTTTGGACTCTGGAGAGCCCTTCAGCTGTTGCTCAACCTGGATGTCACTCTCAACCTGCCCAAGTATGTTCTGACCCCATCCCAGAGGCTGCAGTGTATAGCGGTGGTTGTGGACTCGGCCCTAGGCATGGCCTTTCTGCCTCAAAACAGGGTGGAGTGCCTTATTGGCCAAACTCAGGAGGTAGCACAGAGACATTATATCTCAGCCAGGGTATATCTGAGGCTATTGGGTTTGATGGTCATGGCCATTCACGCGGTTCCCTTAGCCAGGTTACAGATGCGAGTCCTTCAGTGAACCTTCAGAGTGCAGTGGGACCAAGACACGGATGAATTAGAACAGTTAGTGCTGGTCTCCTCCCTAGTCTGCAAGGTGCTCCAGTCGTGGATGAACCCTCAGAATCTTTCAGAAGGGGTCCCATTCCAGATTTCTTCTCCCCAGCAGATCCTCACCACGGACACCTCCGGTTCGTGCTGGGGAGCACATCTGGGTCCCTTCCATACTCAGGGGTCTTGGTTCCAGATGGAATTCTGTCTGCATATCAACATCCTGGAGATGTGGGTGGTCTTGTATGCCATGCAGGCCTTTCAGAACCATCTCCTCCCAGCTCAGCTGTTGATCTAGTCAGACAATCTGTGTTTTCTATTATATCAACAATCGGGGCACACATGTACCCTATAAAGGGAGGCCATGAGAGTTTGGTAGTGGGCCATAGACCACAATCTGAGTCTCTCGGCGGTCCGTGTTCCTGCTGTGCAAAACACTCTGACCAACAGCCTCAGCAGGACTCAGTCCAGCATGCATGAGCAGGAACTTCTCTCTTCCATCATAGAAGATCCATTCACCAGATGGGGTTGTCCAGAGTTGGACCTTTTTGCATCCCCATGCAACACAAAACTGCCCATTTTTTGTTGCTAGAACCGGGGCCAAGAGTTTTCTGGTGAGATGCGTTGTCCTTTTCCTAGAGTGGGAGGTTCCTTTATGCCTTCCCTCCCTTTCCTCTTATTCAGAGGGTGCTAATTCAGCTACAAATGAATGGGACCAGCATGATCTTGGTAGCACCATTCTGGCCATGACAGATATGGTTTCCATTACTATAACAGTTGGTGGAGGAGCCTCCATTCCCTCTGCCTCTCTGCAGGGATCTGCTGATGCAGGCTCAGGGGACCCTGCTCTATCCCAATCTCAAATGCCTTTGTGTGCATGCCTAGCTCCTGAGGATATAGCCATTGCCTGGTTCAAAGTGTCACAGAGATTGGCCGGTGTCCTCATGGCAGCTCGGAAGCCCTCCACTAGGGCCACATATGCCATGAAGTGGATGAGGTTTGCCATCTGGGCTGCCAAGCAGCACTTGCACCCTTTTACTTGTCTGGGGAGTGAGATTCTGCCCTGCATGATATCCGTGTCAGACTCGGGCCTCCAGTATTCCTCCTTCAAGGTGCACTTGTCGGTTATCTCTGCTTTTTATGAGCCTGTGGGTGGCCGCACTGTGGCTCAGTTGGATGTATCCCATACCACTTTTAGGGGCATCCTGCATCTGAAACCTCCAGTCTGTTCCCCTGTCCTGGCGTGGGACTTGAATTTTGTTTTGGAGAAGTTGACCCTGTTTCGATTTGAGCCAGCCGTGACTTGTGAGCTACGCTTTCTCTCTTGGAAAGCATTATTTGTGGTTGCCATTTCCTCTGCTTGAAGGATTTCTGAGCTTCAGGCTCTCTGATGTGAGGAACCTTATTTGATTTTTCACAAAGACAGGGTGTCTTTGTGCACAAATCCTAAGTTTCTCCCTAAGGTGGTGTCTGAGTTTACCCTGAATCAATCTATCCACCTGCCAGTTTATTTTCCTGAGCATGCCAATCCAGGGGAAGCACTGCTCCATACATTAGACATGCACAGAATTTTGAAGTATTGTCTGCTCTGCACCAAGCAATGCAGAATGTTGAAGCACCATTTTGTCTCTTTCATCCCAGATAGAGAGGGCATTCAGATTTCTAAACAATGTTTGTCCAAATGGTTGTCACATTGTACTGTGTTCTGCTACAACAAGCATTACAAAGAGTTGCCAGGGGTGGTGAAAGCTCATTCCACAAGGGGCACTGCTATCTCTGTGGCATGTTTCAAAGGGGTGTCAGGCACTGACATTTGCATTGCTGCCACCTGGAGTACTGTCCATACTTTCACCAAGCACTAGAGTCTGGACATTGCTTCTAGAGCACATGCAGGTCTTGACAAGCTGTCTTGCAGGGTCTCTTGTCTTAAACTTTGTCTGACCTTCCTCCTAGATGGTTCTGTGGCATCTGTAACTGCTTGGGACTCTTTCTATATGTGTGACCTGTTGACTGAGATACCCCAATGAAGATAGAACAGTTATGTGAGAATCTACTGTAACAGTAGATCTTCGAGGGGATCTCAGTCATCAGGACTGCGTTCCCTCCCGCCATCCACCTCTTCTGGGGTTCTCTTTTCAAAACTCGCTTACTGGTGTATCCAGCCTTTTATTTTTGCGTGGGACCTCTCTCTCCTCAGTCCCCCATGGCACAGGTTTGCTCCTTACTCATCATGAGAAAGAACTGAGGAGGGAGTGGAGGCGCTCATGCCTTCATAGTGTTGGTGACGTCAGCGTGGGTGGCCCCAGTGGTACTGCTGAAAATCTTCCGTGGGGATCCTGCTTCATTGATGGTAAAGTTCCATGTGTGACCCTGATGACTGAGATCCCTCGAAGGTCTGCTGTTACGGTAAGTTCTTACGTAACTGTTCTTTTCCTTTTATCCAGCCAGTATAGAGCCCATACTGTGAATGGATACCAGTTAATATATGAGAGCAAGTTACTTTGCCATATGTATATACTGTATGCTCTTGTGTTGAAAGTACTTTCTTGGGGTTGGTGCAATGTGCCATTTCTACTTTGTGCTCCCAGGCAGTATGACACTTACAGTACAGTGTGCAGGAGAATGCTTTTATTTTATTTATTTTTTCATGAAAGCAAATGTCTGGCTCTTCATTTTATTTCAGAAGCTGCTTCTCCAAGGTCATCGTAGGCTGCCAAGATTTCGTCAACCACTTCTTCTTATTCACCCAATCAAGCTCACTTTGCTTCAGTGTCCCTAAGACCATCAGTGACTCTCAGTTCTGATTCAACAGAGTAAGCTTATTTTTTATCATTACCACTACCACTTGTTGACAGCAGTGTTGTATATTACGTGGTTGACCTCCGTTACTCACTGATTTTCAGTGGCAGAGAAATGCTGTTATTCACCTCTAGCAGCAAATCATGATGTGCTTGTTTACATTTTCTCCCATTATTTGCTGCAAATAACGTCACAAAACATAGTGTAGTTCTCTGTGAATAACATTCCAAAATGTAGACAAAGACTTTGAGACCCACTGTTAGCAGCAGATAACATGTACTTGCAACACAACCACAACATTACACAGTACTGCCACTAGAGAATGGGGACACCACATTCACTCTCAACACTTATTGTAAACATAATCCCAAGTATAAAAGCTAAACAATATCAGACCAATTATTTACCATGTAAAACAAACACATTTACACATAGGTGCCAGTGAAGAGCTCTTCTGACTTGTGGTTTATCCTGCCCTTACCGTCAGTTGATGAAATTACCACCTTGTTCTTCAAACTATGCCTTGCAAATTACTGCCTTTTACAAATCAGGGACACGTCTGGAAAAACTATCAGCTCAAGGAAAGACTGCAACATGGTGCGGCAGTACGTTGCAGTACAACTAAGATGGTGCATGGCATTGGGGATTTGACATATGGGGAGAGGCTGCAGGACATCAACATGTACACCCTAGAGAAAAGGAGTGAAGTGATTGAGACATGCAGGTACCTGCATGGAATAACTAGAGTAGATACCAAGGAACTGTTCTTCATGAGTTCAGACACAGGGACAAGAGGAATTTACCAAAGCTGGCAGGGTGGAGATTACAAAGGTCATATGAAAGCACTCCTTCATGGAAAGGGTGTTGGATATGTGGAATAAGCTACCAAAATACGTGGTACAGGTCAAATTAGTCAACAGCTTCATGCAATGATGGGACAGGCCAGTGGGATTAGTTAGAAAAGAGTGGACTGTAAAAAGAGGATTGCAACTGGGGCAGTGCAGAATAGTTAGCTTGGCAGGAAGACTGGATGGGCCAAGACAAGCAGGAAGGTGAGTACACCCATTGGTACAGGGCCTGGGTGTGGCAGGATGGTGGCCAGCACCTATGGACAGATACAAATAACCGGAGTCTGTTGCACACCAGAAGGAGCCACTGACCTTTTTTGAGGACATCTCCCTTCATTGAGCCACATCATAGAATTGTAAGCTATCAGCATCAGGGCTACCTGGAAAATTTTGCTAGCTGGGCTGCTCTCTTGGGCTTGTATCATTAGCACCTTCATATCATGGGCAACCCCATCATGCATCTATTCTTTCTTCTGCCATCAACTGCTCATCGGTCCACTGCTGCTGAAGAATGCCGTCAAACTTGGCAAGTATTGCAAATGCTTCTACTTCTGTTATTTTAAATTACTTATTTGTACATGCTGCCAATAAAGCTAAAGGAACCACTGTTCCGTTATTGTTGCGGTAAACGTAAGATCTGCAAAGAAGATTGATCACCCCATGTGCATTCGCTGCTTAGGCTTTGCTCATAGTGTGATGACGTGCAGCATTTGTCAGGGTTTTAACCAGACTACTCAGAGATGACACAAGGACTTGAAAGTTTATTTGAAACTCAAGGCTATAGTGGAGAAGAAGAGAATGTCACAGGGGCTTCATCGTTTCCCACTCTGTCTCTCCGAGTTCTGTCAACCTGCCATTCTCTGTGATCAGTAGCATTGGCTGCTGATTCTACCAAGAAAAATAACAAATCTGCTACATAGGTGGACAAGCACTGCAGTGCAAAAAAGGGCAAGCAGAGGTACAGAGGAAAGGATGTCTCTCCTGAATGGTTCTGTTCTCTTCATAAAACGGGTGTCCTGAAAAAACAGACTCCATTTTTTTTTTAATTCAATACTAATTTTATGCAGCATACAACAATGAGTATAACAGTGGTATCACAGAGAGCTGCTGATACATTCGACAAAACAGGACACGCACTAATTATATGGACAAAAGGTAAGACATAAACATAAGACACAAACCCCCCCCCCCAAAGCTTCTGAGTCAAGCATGGGGGAAAAAACAGGTAATTTAAGGGTCTGTCATTTAAGGGCTTCAAGGAGATAATAGGGTCAAAAGGGGCTACCATGTAGACTGAAAAAAGGGTAATCTGTGGTGCATTTTGGCAATATGCTTCTCAAACTAAATGGCTAGTAAGGTTTCTCTGTACCATTCTAGTATAAAGGGAAGGGAATCCTCTTTCCAGTGGCTTAACATTACTACTTTCACTGTGGCTGACACTAGGGCAAGGTGAGCCTTCCTAATTCTGGGCATACCAGGGGGATATAGAGTTGAGAGGCAGCACTCAGGGATAAATAATGCCTCTAGACCCAGAAGGGTGTCTAAAGCATGTTTAATTGAGTTCCAAAACAGTTGGGTCTTTGGACAGCTCCACAGCATATGGTATAGACTGAGCCCGGTGCCTCACCACACCGAGAACAGAGTTAGGATGTAAGTTTGCCTATTTTATGTAATCTGACAGGAGTATAGTATAACGTATGCTTAATGTTAAACTGGGTCAGCTGCAGCTTATCTTGTTTGATGAATTTATATATGGCCCTCCAGGCCTTCTTCCAGAGAGTAATCTCTGCAGGAAGAGACAATGTCTGAACTCAGTAGTAGCATATACCTGCCGGGAGAGACAAGTCCAGAGTTTGTAAGTGTTTATAAACTCTGGAAACCGCATGGGGCTGGTTTGCCACCAGAAATACAGAGGGCAGATCCTCTCGGGACAGAGGAGGCCAGGGCTTGGATCCCAGAAATGAGAGTATGGCATGCTTTGTTTGCCAGTATATGAATATATCCTTATTGCTAAGCTGAAACTGTCTCTGAAGGGAAGGAAAAGATACTAGATTGTTGTCATGCCAGAAACTGGCAAGGGTACAGTACTGAAGCGGGACCAAAAAGATGATGGAATCACACGGTGACTTATCAGGAAATGTGGGTTATTAAATAAGGGTTGGCTAGGCGATTTATGCCAATTAAGTGACAGGTGGGCTTGTATTTGGTGCAGTGCTTGAAGAGACCAGCTGATAGGGGAATTTTTCAGGGATCGTGAAAGATGGGAGGGAAGCTGGTATGCCAATGCCGAAAGGGAGCAATGTGACCTTGTTGCCAAGGCCCATTCAGTTTCTAGCCAGATGGGGATATAAGTGTTGGTGTGTTGCACCACTGAGTTGTTTACCCAGTGCACTAGCTTGCTGATATACTGGGCCCCATGATAAGTGAAAAAGGATGGAAGGGCTAGACCACCCCGCAGTTTGGGGGCTGCATGTTTGCCATATGTCCTGTGTACTCCCTTATTCTTCCATAGAAAGTTATTAAACATTTTTTAAAGCTGGATGAACCAAGCTTTGGGAAAGAAAAAAAACAGCATTCCCATTGTATAAAGTAAGCGAGGCAACACATTCATCTTGAGGCTGATTACTAGAATTCTGTGAGAATCTGCATCAATATATTTTGCAACTTTTGGTGGGGTTGTGTGATTTTAAAATAGCAAAAGCTGCAGTTTGTAATTGGATGCCAGACATAGCCTGAGGTGGGGGAAATTGTCTTCACAAGTCAGAGGTCTGCATCACAGGCAATTGTCTAGCTAGACCATTTCAGCATTGTTCAATTACTATTACTAACTAGTGGTGTGATCCTGTTTGAGACAGAAGTCCATCTTCTTCCAAGTTGTGTACAGGGTGTGCTTTTGAAACAACTGACAAGCTGCGTGGGATATACTATTTTGGACTAAATATCTGTAACTAATCTCTCTCTCTTGCTTACATCTGAGAGAAGTTTTCCTCATTTTTAAAGTGGTATTACTTTGTGTTTATTTTAGTTTTTAATTCAGGAAGGGGTTTTTTAAAACTGCTTATCTTGTCAGCATCCTCGGAAGGGCTGAAATAACTGCATATTTGATTTTCCTTTGTGGCTAACAAACCACCAGGCTGTTTTGGGGCTGGAGAGGTTTACCTGTGTCTGACTTGGATGTCTGGGTTTTTCTATGTTTGATTAGCAGGGTAGTTTCTCTGTCAAATTGTTCTGTAGGGTATCTTGCTGACAGGAAGGCACTTATCGCAGCGGTGGGTGAGAGCTTTTAGCTGATTGTTTTGTGAGGGCACAGTTTAGGCCCAACCCTTCCACCCTCACCCCACCCACCCCTGGAAATAGTTCCTTTATACCTGAGGTTCTGACATCATTTCCTCAAGTGCAAGGTACATTTCACTGTCATATCCTCTCTAGCACATTGCACTGACAATATAAGCATACACATTGTATAATATATATTTCTATATGTCAAATCACACACACACGTGCACACACACACAAATACAAACAAACAAAAAAAGGTAGATAAACATGTGGGGAGTAGTGCAATGTAATGGCTGTGGGGCAGCAGTCTTCCGGGAGTCTTTCTGGAGGCTGAGATGCTGCCCTATTTGCAGACAACTATCTGCCCTGAGGGAGGAAGTTGCCCGTCTTCAGGCCGCACTGGACAGTAGTAAGGAAACCTTCCCCCAGGCCACACTGGACAGTAGGAAGGGAACCTCCCCCATCCAGGGAGCACTAGCACCACCACCACTACCTCAGAGGTTGCGAAGAAAGCACAGCAGTTGGACCACAGTGGGCTCAGGGAGGGTGAGGATGGTGGAACAGAGGCACACCCAGTCAATTGTTCCACTCCACAATCCATATACCATTCTGGGGGAGCATAGCTCCCCTATGGATGCACCTGCAGAGAAGACTGATGACAACTGTCACAAGGGAGGCCCACAGGAAGGAGGCAGAGGACACCACAGGGAAAGGAAGCAGCTCCTGGTGGGGAACTCAGTTATTAGGGGTATAGAACTGGGGGGAGCTGGAAAAACTGAAGTAAGGTGCCTGCCTGGTGCCATGGCTTGGAGGGACAGGAAGCGCATCCTCAGGATCACGAGAACAGCTGCAAGGGATTCTGAGCTGGACCAATTCCACCTAGGGACAAATGACTTGGCTCATCATGAGATTAGAGCAGTGCAGGAGGACATTGCAGAGTTGGGGAGGGCCTAAGACAAGTAGCACACACAGTATCCTTCTCAGAGGTGCTGCCTGTCAAAGGCATGGGGGAGGCAAGGGTAATTGGCACCATGCAGTTTAATGAATGGTTGAAAAAATGGTGCAGAGCACAGGGGTTTGGCTTCATTGGGGACTGGGGTTCCACCTGGAGGGACACCAGCCTATACTGGCAGGATGGTCTGCATCTGTCCAGGAAGGGAACAAGTCTTTTGAGCAATCGGTTTAAATGCTTCATTGGCAAGCTTTTAAACTAGTCAAAGGGGGAGGCACTGACAAGCAGCAGGAAAATCCCAGCCTCTCCCTACAAAACAGGGTACTAAATGAGAAAAAGACTGAGGTAGAACGGTCAGTGGGGGATGCTGCAACAGAAGGTAAAGCCATCAAAAAATAGAGAGCAATGAGTACCAATGCCCGTAGTCTAGGTAACAAGCTTCCTGAATTAGTGGCCTTGATGGAGGATGAAAATCTGGATATCGTGGCAGTCACAGAAACATGGTACACACAAAACCATGACTGGGACATAAACATACCAGGATACACTATCTACAGGAGGGACAGGGAGGGTAAAAGAGGAGGAGGAGTAGTTCTTTACATAAGGGAAGGAATAAAAGCAACAGAACAAAAGGGTAAACAGGGAGGAGAAGAAGCACTGTGGGTAAATTTGGAGACAGGCAATGGTACCACAATCCGCACAGGGGTTATGACAGACCCCCTTCTCAGGGGGAGGAAATGGACAAGGAAATGATAGAAAGTATACTTAGAATGGCAGAAAAAGAGGAGATATTGCTGATGGGTGATCTGAATATGCCAGATGTTAACTGGAGCGCAGTTGCAGCTGCCACTTCGAAGAGTGCAGTTATTCTAGATGCCCTACAGGGGGCATGCCTTAGACAACTAGTACTGGAGCCCACTAAAGAGGGAGCAATATTAGACTTGATTCTCTCAAATGGAGATGGAGAGAGGATCACAGATGTAGAAGTGGGTAGCAATCTGGGAACTAGCGACCATCGAACAGTATGGTTCACAATAAACACAGCAATAGAGTCAAGCCATACAAAGACAAAAGTACTGGACTTTAGGAGGGCTGACTTTGCCAAAATGGGTGAGAGCCTAAGGAATGCACTAGCAAATGGGCAGGAAGGAGGGGTGGAAGAACAATGGGGAATAATAAAAACTGCCATCACAGAGGTAACGAGCCTTTGTGTGAAGCAAATAAACAAAACAAGACGATGTAAGAAACCACTATGGTTCTCAAAGGAAGTGGCAGTGAAGGTTCAAGAGAAAAAGAAAGCATTCAGGAAGTACAAGGAATCGCAGAAGGAGCAGGATAGAGAACTGTATCAGTTAAAGCAAAAGGAGGCTGGGAAGGCAGTCAGAACAGCAAAGGCCCAAACCGAGGAAAAGATAGCCAACTCAGTTAAGAAGGGGGATAAAACCTTTTATAGGTACATCAGGGAGCAAAGGAAGACCAAGGGAGGGTAGTGAGGCTTAATAAAGGGGAGGGAGGGTGGGCAGAGGAGACTGTGAAAAGGCAGAGATACTAAACAAATATTTTGCTCAATATTTACAAATGAAGAGGGGAGGTACATAAAACAAACAGAAGTAACACTCTGGATACAGAAGTTGATACCAGCCCATTTACAGAAGAAAGGGTTCTGAAAGAACTTTAAAACTGAAGGTGGACAAAGCAATGGGCCTGATGGGATTCATCCCAGAATTCTAAAAGAGCTAAGGGTAGAACTAGTGACACCACTGACTACCCTTTTAACAAATCATGGGAGGATGGGGTGGTACCTGAGGACTGGAGGAGGGCAGATGTGATTCCCTTCACAAAAGTGGGAGCAAGGCAGAAGCAGGAAACTACAGACCTGTTAGTTTAACCTCAGTGATAGGGAAAATGATGGAATCACTTCTGAAGGAAAGAATTGTCGAGTATCTAGAGGCCAGAGGGCACAGGACCCTAGGCAGCATGGATTCACAGTGGGAAGGTCATGCCAGACGAATCTGATAGATTTCTTTGACTGGGTGACCAAAGTAGTAGATCAGGGAGGGGCTGTGGACATGGCCTACCTAGACTTTAGCAAGGCATTTGACACAGTCCCACAAAAGATTAATATACAAGTTAGCCAGCCTGGGGTGGGTCCCAAGATGACAGCCTGGGTAAAGAATTGGCTGGAGAATAGGACACAGACAGTAATAGTAAATTGAGTCCACTCAGAAGAAAGGAGGTTACTAGTGGGCTACGCAGGTTCAGTGATTAGACGGTCTTCTTCAATGTCTTTATAAGTGACATTGCAGAAGGACTGGAAGGAAAAGTATGTCTCTTTGCAGATGACACTAAGATCTGCAACAGAGTTGATGCACAGGGTGGGGTGGAAAGGATGAGAAGGGACTTGGCAAGGTTAGAGGAATGGTCAAATGTATGGCAGCTTAGATTCAGTGCTAAGAAGTGCAAGGTAATGCACCTGGGAAACAAAACCCAGGGGAAGAGTACACAATGGGGGGTGAGATACTAACAACAACAAAAATGGAAAGGGACCTGGGGTAGTCATATCAGATGACCTAAAGGTGCAAGCAATGTGAGAGGGCAGCAAGGAGGTTAGGGAGATACTGGGATGCATAGGGAGAGGCATCACCAGTAGAAAACAGGAAGTTATTATCCCTCTTTACAGACAGCTGGTGAGACCCCATCTGGAGTACTGTGTGCAGTTCTGGAGACCCAATCTCCGCAAAGACATAGACAGGATGGAAGCTGTCCAGAGGAGGGCAACTAAAATGGTGCAGGGTCTGCACCGGAAGACATATGAAGAGACACTTAAGGAGCTTAATATGTATAGCCTTGAGGAAAGGAGGAGAGGGGACATGATAGAAACTTTCAAGTACCTCAAGGGAATCAACAAAGTCCAAGAGGGTAGCATCTTTCAAAAAAAGAGGTGTGCAAGAACAAGAGGCACAATTTGAAGATAGAGGGGCGGCTCAGAGGTAATTTAAGGAAGTATTTTTTCACAGAGAGGGTTGTGGATGCATGGAACGGCCTTCCGGAGGAGGTTGTGGAGTCAAAATCAGTGGTGGAATTCGAGCATGCATGGGATAGTCATAAGGCAATTCTGGGGGGTTGGGGTAGGAAGAAGTAGGCTGCTGGTTAACTAGGATCTGCAGCTTATCCAGTAGGTAGGGAAATGGGCAGACTGGGTGGGCCAAGCGGTCCTTATCTGCCGTCAAATTCTTTGTTTCTATGTTCTATGATGCTGCTACATCCCCAAAGTGACATTGGGAGTGCTCCTCATCCGTCCAAATTAGCCTTCAGCGTAAATATCAATTTGGTAAAGTTCTCTTTAACCATAGTGGGGATGTCCCAGTCTACCTTTATCCCTAAATAAGTCAGGGTTTTAGAGTCCCATGATAGTCTCAGATCAGAAAAATCAGCCCTGGCAAAATGGTGATTGAGAGGGAAGATTTGGATCATAGAAAGGTTTAGCTTGTAGAAAGAGACTTTGGAGAAGCAGTCCAGTTCTTCCAGAAAGGCAGGGATAGTAGTGCTGGGGTCCTTTACATGTAACAGCAGATCATCAGCATATGCCGAGAGAGTGTAGCGCTTGCCTTCTAGATGGATATCTTTCAGTATGGGCGAGCTAACCAATCTGCGAATTAGGGGCTCCAAATAAAAATTGAACAGAAGTGGGGAAAGCGGGCAACGTTGATGGGTCCCTCATTGAAGGGGAAATGAGGTGGACAGGTGGCCATTGCCCACAATCTGGACGTGGAACAGGAATACAATATTTTAACCCATTTGATAAAATCGGCTGGAACTCCAAAACAACTAATGGAGGCGAATACTAAGAACTCCCAGGAGACCCAGTCAAATGCTTTCTCAGCATTGAGGGAGACCAGAGCCACTGCGACTTCAGACTCCCCCAATATCAAGATTAAGTGCAAGAGTTTCCTCATGTGGTCTCCTGAGGTCCGACCCGACATAAAGCCCATATGCTCTTGTCCAGTAACTTCTCCCATGACTGACGCAGTGCAAGTGGCTAAGATTTTGGCTTGAATTTCCACATCTGAGTTAAGGAGAGAAATTGGTCAATAGTTGCCTGGGTGTAGTGGGTCTTTACCGGGCTTAGGGGTAAGGGTCAACAAGGCCTCCAAAAAGGTATGGTCTCCCACACCTTGTTCAAACCAGAAGTTGAAGACCTCCACCAAGAGTGGTGCCAACTGGGGGAGACTAGCCTTATACAGGTTATTCAGGAGGCCATCTAGTCTGGGGGCCATGTCTAATGGTAGATGTTTAATAGCCTGTTCTACTTTGCCAGTTTTGATCGGGGCTCATAAATGTGCAGTCAGGTGAGGAGACAAAGTGGGGAGGGTTTGAGGAATTCAGATACTCTGCAATGGATAGGCCCCTTGGGGTGGAGGGTTCCTCTGTTGTGTAGAGCGTTTGGTAATACTTCCCAAAAATTGACACTATCCTTCTAGGGTCTGAAACTGTATCCTTATCCAGAGATGGTCATAAGCTTGGCACAAACTTGGCTGCCACTGCTTGTCTGAACCTAAGGGCCAAGAGTTTACCGGCCCGTTTCCCGGATTCTAGATATTGTAATTTTTCTTTCTCTTCATCATAATTTAGTATGATGCAGAGAAAGTTCAGCCTTCTGGGCCATTATTTCCGCATATTGGGATTGTAGGAAATGCAGCCTAGCCCAGTCTGAATCAGGCTATAAGCGGTGAAGAGTGTGTTCCTGCTGTTGGATTTCCCCTAATAATGTATTTAGTTGGGCACTGCTTTGTCAAGAGCCGATGGAGGCCAGACAAATAAAATCATCTTGTACGGGTGCACTTGAGTGCAGCCCAAACAATGCCCACTCTATTCACTGAGCCTTTATTGGTCTCCAGAAAGGTGTAAATAAACCTTTGGGTGTGTGTTAATGTGGAGTGTCTCTGCAGGAGCTGCCTGTTAAGACGACAGAGAGAATCTCTCTGAATGCCTGGGCCTAAAGATATGAGAGGCTAATTGGGGAGTGGTCGGAGAGTACTCTAGGGTGAATATCAACATCTAAGATGCCCAGAAAGGAAAAGGAGCTAAACAGGAAGTAGTCTATTAGGGATAGGGTTTTGTGGGGTGGGGAGAAATAGGTGTATTGACACCCCTGGGATTCAGAGTACGCCATACATCCACTGTTTCTGTGCCAGTCGTAAGATCCCTTAGAGCCTGTTGAGCCGGAGATAGGCCGACCCTCCTATTATCCGAGTGGTCTATGTCAGGTTGGGGCACTATGTTCCAGTCTCCTAAGATGGTGAGCATGGGGGGGGGGTTAAATGTTAGCAACGATAATAGGTTAGCGAAAAATTGTGGTGCGTCCACATTTGGACTGAACACTGAGCCCAGAACTATTGGGAAGGATTTCAAGGTGCCCTGAAGGATAATGTATCTGCCCGAGAGGTCCCACCACTCTTGTAGTATGGTAAAAGGGACTGATTTAGCTATTAATATGGCTGTGCCTCCCCTTTTTGTGGAGATATCAGCATCAAAAGCTTGCCCCACCCAACTTCTTCGGAAAAGGGAGACATCCTCTCACCAAAGGTGGGTCTCCTGCAAGCAGACTGTATTGGCTCTGAGATGTTGGAGGTGACGTAGAATAGTTATCCTTTTATGTTTATCCTGGGCCCCTTTAATATTCCAACTAATGAATGTATACAGGCTACTCTTACAGCTGGAAGATATGGCTGGTGTGATGCACACAAGGGAACATTCTGTCTACCCCAGTGTTGTCCCAGTTAACTAACAATATTAGCCCAGCACCCAGTAATACGCAAGGCTTTTCCACTCCTCCCATCCCCAAATCAAAATGTAGACTGCACAAGGTGTACCGAATAATACCCCACACCCATACAAACCCCCATACCCCCCTCTCCCTCAACTGTATTCAGAAACCCCAAAGTGACTTAACAGCAATCAAAATTAACAATTCTACCTTGGCTGTAACAGCCGTACTACCCACTGTACTTTGGCAAGTGATGTACTATCTACTGCCTATCAGAGAAACAAATCCTCTAAACTCCCCCCACTTCTGCAAAATAGAACCGAAACATTAAAGTAGTTAAGCATATTATAGCAGTCGAAAACCAGGTGCCGACCCCTGTTACCCAGCTTGGCACTGCCTGTTGTGGCCACCAACTGACCCCTCATGGCTTAAGAAAACTAAGGCAAGTTCCCAGTCAATAACACAGGCAGAAAGCTTCCAGTAGAAATCGCATTAAATGTACATAAGTCCACTGATCAAATTAATGCTGCAGATAGGTCCCCAGAAAAAAAAAAGCGGTTTTCCAGTGGTAGATACCCGTTTACACATGTAGTTATTATATCCGAGTAAGGTATTCAAGGCAAAACAAGAAATGAATGTATGAATGTGCAGGCCCCCCCCCACTGCACTAACTTCCCGTGGTTCACCAGGACTGGGTAGTGATTCCACCCTGGTGATGGGACAATAAATTCCAATGCAAGGTCTAGGCTTGAAATAGATCACTAAGTTCGGCTGCTACTTCTTCACCCAGCGATCACCATGTAGTTTCTTGAAGCCGATACCAGGGCAGAGGTAAAGGGGTATCACAGGTAAGCGAGTAGGAAGATAGCTAGCAATTAATTTAGAGACCGTAGGATGTAATTTCTGTCGCTTAATGCGCATAGAGTGTAGGAGATCCTGGGAGATTCAAAGCTTGTGTTCCTCCCAGCTCAGCTCTTGCATGTCTTTACCTTTAGCTAAGATGTGTGCTTTGTCTTGGAAGTTGAGGAGCTTGAAGATCATGGGCCGAGGAGCGATTCCCAGTGGTGGGGGCGCAGTGAGCTCTTTAGATGACATAGGTAGTGTTATTGGGTGAGGGACCAGCAAGCTTCTACAGTTTTGTAAAAAATAAAATCAGGTTATTGCACTCTGCTTTTTCAGGGAGCCCTATAATGAGCAGGTTGTTATGCCTACTGTGCCCCTCTAGATCCTCCAACTTGTCTTCCAGGTGCCGCAATCTTTGTCACATGGCCGTGGAATCCTGATCAGCTTTCCCCTTCCAGTTTTCTAAGGAAACAAGGCAGGCTTCAGAGTCACCAACTCTAGTAGTCAAAGAGGTTACTGAAGAGCAAAGTCCCTGGAGATCTGTGGATATTTTAGAGATGGTCTCCTGCACGGGCTTCATGGTTTCTAAAAAACGCTCCTCCGTTAGCCCTGCATTGCTGGATTGCGGCTTACTTGAGTTAGCAGGCTGTGACTTGGGCCTTTTTGCCATGTCCTTTTAGGCACGGTGGGAGTGATGGTGGGACCGCCTTTTTAATTTCAATTGCCATACTCTGCACCCCAGTACTGGTACTGCAGTACTGGCTGAAGTGTATGTAACAGCCAAGACGTCCACCCGATATCAAGGACTGGTAAAAGCTGACTTAATAAATGGGAGTGGTGAGGAGAAATGGAGGCAAGCTGCTCTCTCTCAGACAGTCATCATGTGACCCCTTTAAACAGACTCCATTCTAAGGTCTCAAGTTCTGCCCCCCCCCCCCCGACTGCCTCTCAGACACCAAGGTCAGGGTTTGGTGAAGGCTCTAATCCCCCACTGGGAGATAGATTCTCAACTGATTCTGCCATCAGATACTGTCCATTCAATGACCCCGTTAGGTTCCCTCAACGCGCAGATGCTTTATCAGACGATGTCTGAGTTTTTTCAAAAGCATATGCCTCTGCCTCAGTCGGCGATGTCTGGTCTGCTGGTGTTGACTTTGTCAACAATGCAGGATTTCCCGCTGCTGCTCACTGTACTGAGCACGATCCATCCTCAGACATTCACTCTGTCAACTGTTCCTCCAACACAGTCTCCTCTGCCTGTCCACCCGCTGCCTTTGTCCTTTTACCTATGGTATCACTGCCTCTGCCCTACTTCATCCTCAACTCCAACCCTGTCTGCACCATCTGGGCTGTTGCCGTCGACTCGTCAATGGCACTGGTGTTTTCTCTACCAGTCACTGTACCACGCACAGTCCAGTCTTCATCCATCGACGCTTTCTTCTTCATAGCCTCCGCTGCTGGTCAGCCTGCTGCCTGTGACCCTCAGAGATGAGGAAGAGTTGGAATACAATCCTGAGTATATGTAGTAAGAGCATGAGGAGGTGGAGGAAGGTCTAAACCCCCTTGTTTTGGTAGGCTCCAGTTCAAGTTTGTCTTACTGCAGTGAGAAGAGTGTGCTTGAGGATGCCACCTTTCAGATTTTCCTCAAACAGGTCCAGTCTAAGCTGGGATTTGTGGTGGAGGAGGAGTCCTCTAAGAAAAATCTTTGAGTTCTAAGAAGTGTCTGTCTCCCCTGTTGTGCTTATGCCTCCAGTCCATTCAGCTCTGGAGGTTGCCACTCTAGCTGCTTGGCACAGGCCTTGTGCTTTTCAAGCTGTACCCAGAAAGGTATATAAACAGTATTATGTGCCTTCTGGAAAGCCCTGTTATTCCTGTTAACTAGAGGAAGATTCTGTGGTTATAATGGTGGCTAATGACATGGCTGCGGTTCCTAAACAAATGAGCTCTCTTCCTGCAGGTAAAGAATCCAGGAGGCTTGATGTCGTGGGTAAAATGTCATATGCTTCAATGTCCCTTGAGTTTCCTTTTGCCAATTGCAACCCCCAGGTGGCGCTATCCCAGGGGCTACTACCCCTGCCTGATTTGCCACTAACAGGTTGAGGGGCCTGGATCCAATGGCGGGTGCCTCCACCCAGAGGTCAGGGTTTGCAATAGTTAAACTAACTTATCACAGCCCTCTGGGACACTGCAACCCCCTTTCTTCCCACTAGTGGCCCACACAATATATCAGAATTACCTTCACAGTATACACTTACCCCAGGTCTGGTTCTGGCACTGGGACCTCCTGTGAAATGAGATACAGTGCAACAATCACAGTACAGTACTTAACATAGACAAATACCTCAGGCAGTATAACTTTGCTGAAACAAGCAGCTCTGATTTATTTAGGGGATATAACAAGGACAGGGAAATCAGGTTAATCAGCTTATCACTCTAATAATCTACCTATGGCTCTGTGCACAGGCCTATCCCTATCAGTTACTGTCCCTGGGTACCCAAGCCCTAGTGGCTAGTCCAAACCGTGGCAGCTGGTAGGGCCCTTTCACACAGAGAAAAGGAGAATTAAACAGTCAGCAGTACAGTAATTCCATTTGGATTTAATGTGGCAATTCAACAGGAGCAACCCTGAATTAGTACTCACGACTCCAAATAAGATAGGGTCCTTCAATGTCAGCAGGGCTCACTGAGGTACACAAACCTCTTTCACACATCCATATAAAAGAAAGCACTATACCAGGCAGGCTGCATCTGTATCCCGATCGCAATTACTGCACAATACCCGGGAGAACACACAGCAGATTCAGTTCCTGACAGACCGAGTGCAATTTTCAGCAATTCTTCCAGTCTTCTACAGGGTGAGCCTGGTTTCTACTCTTCAGAGATCCTTTGATTCTTTTCACAGGACGGATTCAGTCCTAACAAGCTGTTACACAAGCTGCAGACCGGAACTCTGGGTCTTACACACGTTTTTTGACTAAAACTGCACACTGAAAAAGCACAGGGCTCCTTCCTTCTTCACTGCCAAAGCTCAACTGAAACTCCAACCGACAAAACCGGGCACCTCCTTTGAGTTCCTCCCAGTTCTTGACTGGATTGGCTGTCACTCACAATAGACTGCTGCTGTTGGTCCAAAGGCACTGAAGTCTAAACTACATCTCCCAGAGTCACTGCCCATACAATCCTCTTGTGGCTGGCTCAGATTATGAGTCCAAGTTCTGATTGTCCAAGGCACCATTTTAGAGCTAGCTTACCCCACACTGATTGGTCAAGTTCAGCAGTTCAAAACTAGAATGGGAACTAGCAGATACAGTTCTGACTGCAAAGAAAGCAGGTTAGACAAACTGTAATTTCATTATTACTCTAAATAATTTCTGGCAAACAGTTACATCTTTCAGATAGGTTCCTTTGCACTCTAGTGACTGCAAAATGAAGTGAATTGGACAGCTTGAGTGGTACTCAATCAAAGAAACACACAGTCCCCCATACAAACTAATTATGTCTGCAAGCAGACAGCTCTTAAAGAGACAGTACCAGAGGTTCTAAAAACACTCACTGATAAATGGCTTAAATGCCAAACACCATTCAGGCTTGGAGCATTCAAGCAAGCTCCTGGAAGTCTTTTGGGAACCCCCATTTGCAGGGGGGTTACACCCTTCCTGGCCTGGGAAAGCTTGACGTCCGCGTCAAGCAAGTACCCCCATAAGTTTCAACTGCAACCACATACATTTGCATTAGGCTCGCACATGTAATCATCAGTCAATATATCATTTTACCAAGAACACATTTCTGAAACATTGCAGTCGTCACTCTTTACACAGTATTACATACACATTGTACCATAACTCAAGTTATTACCTCTTGTACACGAAACCTGAAGAGAGGGGCCTTCCTATCAGTTACCTTGGGGCTGGATGGGGCAAGGGCACCATACTAGAGGAGCAACACAAGTAACTTGGAGTTAGCACTGACGCTCAGTTTGGGCAATGAGCTCGGGACACATACACTCCTTTATGGACAACATTGAGAGGCAAATCCACAGGCCTCCCAAGTGAATCATAACTGAGGTGCACCACAGGCTTTACAGCTCGACCAGTCTTTCTAGGGGAACTGTTATAGTTTCTGCACTCTGAGCCTCATTTTCAGCATTGTCCTCACTTGTCAGGGAGTCTCCATGGGGGAGAGAGGCTAGAACTTGGGGCACTTTCAGCTCCAGGAGTTACAGTTTCTGAGTCCACAACATTTGGCTCGCATGGAGAGCTTGGACACTGGCAGTGGACTGTCAGGGCACTCAAAATACTCTTCTTGTTCGGTGTATCACCAGTCTGCCCCAATCTATCATTTTCCTCCCTGAAAGCTCAAACAGTTCAACCATGCACAATGATTCCATTTCATCTGATCTGATGCTTTGCACTTCACTTTCTGGGAGCATTGGCTCCAGGGATGAAGCTGGGGGCTTAGACAGTCCAGAAGGCCCAGCTTCATCTCCAGTATTGACTAGGGATTGCCCGAAACAATTGACTCAGTTCGTAAGAAGGATAGTATTCAAAGTCACTCACTTTCTTCCGATATGGACTGACAGTCATGCTCAACTGGGACTTGTGGAGGGAACACTTTAACTTTGCTTCTGTAGGTGCAGACTTTCTTGATCTTTTCTTAGCAGCAGCTCTAGTCACTGGTCCAGAGGGGCATCTTCTAGGGCTCAGACTCAATTAAGATTTGTCCAATGGGCAGTAAATGATTTCTATGCATTGTTTTTACATCTTTGAATTATTCTCAGGCCTTACTTTGTACACTGGCAGATCATCTAGTTTGCCCACTACAATGTGAGGGAGATGGTGCCATCTGTCAGCAATCTTGTGCTTGCCATGCAATCCCAGATTTCTTAGCAATACCGATCTCCTCCTGGAGTTCCTGTGCTTTCACCTTTATCATACCTTTCTTTGTTGGCCAGATTTCTTTGGCAGCCATGGTTTGAGCCAGTTGGTACGCATGAGTTAGCTGGGCCTTTAACTTTTGCACATACTGTAAATAGTTGTCAGCTTGAACCCCATCAGGAGAGACCCAAAACACACATCTACTGGTAGTCGAGCTTCTCTTCCAAACATCAGGCGGTAGGGGAGAATCCAGTGGCATCACTTTTGGTGCAGTTATAAGCATGTACCAGGGTGCTAATTTGTTGGCTCCATCTAGGCTTGTCCTTTCGGTGCAGGGTGCCTAGCATATCTAGCAAAGTCGCGGTTGAAACGTTCAGGCTGTGGGTCCCCTGGTGGTAAGGAGTGGTTCTGGACTTTGCACTCCCACAGAGAAAGCATCTCTTTGATCAGACGACTCTCAAAGTCTCTCCTTGATCAGAATGGATTCTTTTGTGGAGCCCCATAGTGAACAAAAAGTTTTCTACAAGTACTTTGGCCACAGTGGATGCTTTCTGGTCTTTGGTGGGAAAAGCTTGGGCATATCTCGTGAAATGGTCAGTGACCACCAGCACATTACTGATATTTCTTTGATCTGACTCAAACTTAGAAAATCAATACAGACCAGCTCCATGGGTGCACTGGTGGTGATGTTAACAAGGGGCAGCCCTCTGGGAACAAAGCTTTCCTCTGTAAGCAGCGACTACAAGTTCAGAATGTGTTGCTCCACATCAGCCCCCATCTTAGGCCAATAGAACCTGGATCTCACCAAGTCAAGTGTTCTGTCCATACCAAGGTGCCCCATGTGGTTGTGCAAGGACCTCAGTACTGAGTCTTGAAAGGCAGTGGGCAGCACTAGTTGTTGTTTGTCTACTTGTCCCCTCTGTCTACTGTTTCTCTGTATAACAGTTTATTGATCAGTTTCAACTTAGGTCTTCTTTGTATAACAGTGCAGTTCTCAAATCAGTGGGCGTAATTTGGACATCTTTTCCTGCATAGAGGGCTTCTAAGCTGCTTTGATCATGGGATCGCGGGATTGAGCCCGCCGAATACTGTCATTGTCCAGCTGAGGCAGTGCACCAATGTCTATTGCAGAAAAGTGGCAATAAGCAGCAGGTATGCAATTCTCAGAGGCTCCCAAGCAATCCACCATGCAGTCCACTGGTCCGTGGACATTTGTTCCTCCCTGTCAAACTTCGGCAGAGTGCCGAATGTCAGGTTCTGCCAATCGGACCCAATCATTCTGGGGAACAGGCCTCGGGAGAGACATCAGCATCTATGTGGTTCAGACCTGCTCATTGATTCGAGAGCATAGTCATATGTAGATAATGAGAAAGCCACCTATGGCCAGTGGCATCCAACTTAGCTGAGGTCTGCACATAGGTCAAAGGATTATTGTCAGTTTTACTAGTATTTTAGCCCCATACAAGTACTCATGGAATTGGTCAACAATAGCCCACTTCAAAGCTAGGAACTCTAACTTATGTACAGGATAGTTCTTTTCGGATGGGGTCAGGCTTCTACTGGCAAAGGCCACTGGTCTCAGGCCATTCTCGTGCTCTTGGTACAACACAGCCCCAACCCTTGCAAGCTAGCATCAGTGTGCAGGACGTAAGGTTTTCTTGGATCGGCATAGGCCAGCACTGGAGCATGGGTAAGTTGATATATGATCTCATGAAAAGCAGTCTCATAATCAGGAGTCCAGCGGGCCCCAAATACTTCACTCGGATGAAAATACACTCTTTCAGTCTTGAGGACGCTGACTTTGGTATTTTGTGGGTTGGGGATACCCTTGAGTAAGGTTAGGTAAAGGCGGATCACTCTTGAATAGTCCTTGATGAGCGCCGATAATAACCACAGAATCCCAGGAATCTTTGCAGTTCTTTTAGATTTTGGGCTGTGGCCAGGTAGTCAAGGCCTCAACTTTACTTGGGTCGGTCTCTATTCCTCGGTGGATACTATGTGTCCCACATACTTTACTGATGTTTGAAAGAATTGACACTTATCAATGGACAGTTTAAGGCCAAAGTCCTCCAGTCGGTCCAATACCTTAAATAATCTGCTCTCATGTTCCTCCAGTGAGCTGCCAAACACAATAACATCATCTAGGTATACCAGGCACTCTAGTAAGTTCATGTCCCCCACTGCACGCTCCATCAATCGTTGAAAAGTGGCTGGGGCACCTGAAATCCCTTGAGGCATCCTCATGAATTCATAGAAGCCAAGCGGACAGATAAAGGCTGTCTTTTCACGGTCCTCTGGGGCCATCGGGATCTGATAGTACCCACTGCGGAGATCCAGCACAGAGAACCACTTGCTCCCGTTTAGGCAGTCCAAAGCATCCTGAATGCGGGGCATTGTGTACTGATCAGGGATGGTCCGCCCGGTTTAAGGTGCGATAATCACACACATCCTTACTGTTCCATTCTTTTTCCTCACTACCACAATGGGGAAGCATAAGGGCTTCTGGATTCTTGTATTACACCAGCAGCTAACATCTCTTGCAGATGCCGTCTCCACATCATCTATGTCAGCAGGTGCCAGGCGTCGAGACCTCTCACGAAATGGTCTTCGTCATGCAGCGGATATTGTGCTCAGCTCCTTGCACGCATCCTACATCCCATTTCTTTAAAGAAAACACCTGGTCTCTCTGGGCAAGCTTCTCACTGATCTTCACTTTCCATTCAGCTGGAGCGGGAGTCGCCGAAATCAAACAAGTCAGGCGTTACTCTGTCATTCTTCCTTGAACTCTTGCTGCTGGGTAGCACTGCAGTGTCTGCACAATGCACATTAGCCAGGATGCAACCTCTGTTTACTCGAATGTCTCTTTCAGACACATTATGAACTTGGACCATTACCCTTCTGGCATAAGCATGGGCTCTAGCGGGCAAAATACTAGGCTTGACCAGCAGTCCCTCTGGCAATTTTCCATCGCCTGGTGCATCCAACATTAATATTTTATTCTTAACATCCTTTCTGATACGGACCTCTCCTGTAAGGTACACTGGGCATTTGGCGCCAGGATCAGAGACTCAGGATCCTTCTTCCATACAATTCCGACTGGTTCCTCTGGTTCTGTTTTCTCAGCATCTCTCTGTGCCTCATAGGCCTTCTTAATTAAAGCCGGAACTCTTAAAGCTCTACTAGTCTTTGACCCCTGTTTTTCATAACACAACTGTGCCAGCCTTCCGAACATATGAGCATTTGTTCCAATCAACAAAGGGACACCATCATACAGTCCAGTGGGGGACACACTAAGGCTAGGGTCTCTACTTGTTCGGCCACTCCAGCCACGGAGGTGGGGAAAGACAGCCAAATTGGATATACCGGAATAGGGTAGGCCTTCTCACTTAACCCCATACATGCAGTCCTTCTAATGGTTGTAAGGGTACGCCTGACAAATGCTTCTGATACCAATCTTGGAACATAATTGTCACTTGGGAGCCACTGTCTAATATAGCTCTTGTAGACACTCTGCTCACCTTTACAGTGGTCTCCATGGAGGACCCACTATTCTGGACCAGTCTGGAGAGGCGGTAGTGGGGGCCTGGGCAACTGACCTTGCCACAAAGGACGTGAATTAGCATTTTGGTGCCCTCACTGGGATCATGTCGTGCATCTCTTAACCAATGATTTCTTCTCCGAAGCTCTCCTTGTAGCCTATATGCAACTTTGTCTAGTGTTTTTGGGACTGGCATTCCCTTTCATGTGCCCATCTTTCCACAATAATAGCAAAACATACTTTCTGGAGTTTGAGCTGGCGGGCGCCACACTGGGAGCCAGGGCGGGGTATTACTAACTGGAAACCTTGGTGCCATCTCTGTCTCGGCGTGATAAGCATTTGGAGACATCTCGTCAGTTTCTCCACTTCCATGGTCAAGGAATCGAGTTCAGAGCTGTTATCAGCAGGAGATACATGGGTGGGTACCCCACCCCATAGCAGATGCAGTCGGATATAGGTCAGGGTCTGCATTGCAGGCGTGGCCTTCATAAAGGGACTGTTTTGAATTCGGATCTCTCTCAACAGTTCGCCTCATTGTGACATATCTTTTTCCTTGTCAGAGCACTCATTGACTGCCAACCTCTGCCCTGAACTTCACTTGATGGGTCACCCTCAGTCACTGGTCGAGCCGCAGCTATTGGTGCAGGTCCCTCCCGAGGTCGTCTTTTCTCAACTCCTCAATTTCTCTCATTAACTCATCATAGGAGGGTGGGGATTCCAGTCGATCTGCCAGGCGTAATTGAAGCAACAGCAGTTCTGAGAAGGGGCAGACTTAAGGATCCTGTCCAGCCTGGTTCGGTCCAGTTCAATCGCTGGCAAACTACCTTTTCTGAGGCATTCTTGCAACAATTTTCCAGCCGAGATACATACACAGACAACAACTCCCCTTGGTACTGTTGTGCATCTCTTACTCTCCACCATAGGTCCTCATCAGAATCTGGGCTCCCATACACATTCTCCAAGGCCTCAAGATAGGCCTGTGCAGTCGCTTCAGGGTTACTGGCCCTGCTTAGCACGGATGGTAGCCAGGGCAGGACCCCTGGAGGCTCTCACTAACCCTCTTCGCTTTCACCTTCCGAGCATTGCCATTCTAGCACTTGGGGGCAACATAGTCTATCCAGGTCTCCCAGTCATCCTCCCTTGGGGTGGGGAGGGTGCCAGAGAAGATCCTCAACCTTCGTAAGAGTCGTGACTAATGGCAGGTGCAGAAATAGGAGTCTGCATTGGTTCAGCCACCATTACAGGCACTGGAGCAGGAGAGGGTGTTGGGGAGGAACACCTCAGGTGGCAAGAATAGTTTCTTCAAGTCCTCCACAGTTTTCCTCTCCCAGCAACCATTCAGCAAATTTCTCCTCAAAGTTTCAGATAGTGGTGGGGCTGATTCCCCGGTCTTTACTGTCCTTAGTTATCACTCTCCAAGCAGTGAGGGCTCCCTCTGGGGTAATGGTCTGTGGCACTTTGGAGCTATCTATGGGATCCTTAAACTCTACTAGGGCCAGGAAAGTGTGGGTGAGCAGATTAGCATGCCGACCCACCACCACAGGGTTTTGTAAACCTTCCACCTTGGAAAGTACTCCCTGCACAGTGTCCGTATTGATACCCAGGGGGATGTCCAGGATAAGCATAGCATTTTGGGGGTCGATCTCCTCCCCAGTACACCACTCCACCAGCTGGTGCACAGCCACTTCTGTTGGGGTACCCATTTTTTTCTTAACAGTGGTTCGTAAATATGGCCACTAGAGGACACACAATCCCAGCGGTGAGCCTCCAAGATGCAACCCCAGGTGGCGTGCCATCCCAGGGCTACTACCCCTGCCTGATTTGCACCACTAACAGGTTGAGGGCCTGATCCAATGGCGGGTGCCTCCACCCAGAGGTCAGGGTTTGCAATAGTTAAACTAACTTGGTCACAGCCCTCTGGGACACTGCAACCCCCTTTCTTCCCACTAGTGGCCCACACAATATATCAGAATTACCTTCACAGTATACACTTACCCCAGGTCTGGTTCTGGCACTGGGACCTCCTGTGAAATGAGATACAGTGCAACAATCACAGTACAGTACTTTAACATAGACAAATACCTCAGGCAGTATAACTTTGCTGAAACAAGCAGCTCTGATTTATTTAGGGGATATAACAAGGACAGGGGGAAATCAGGTTAATCAGCTTATCACTCTTAATAATTCATTTATGGCTCTGTGCACAGGCCTATCCCTATCAGTTACTGTCCCTGGGTACCCAAGCCCTAGTGGCTAGTCCAAACCGTGGCAGCTGGTAGGGCCCTTTCACACAGAGAAAAGGAGAATTAAACAGTCAGCAGTACAGTAATTCCATTTGGATTTAATGTGGCAATTCAACAGGAGCAACCCTGAATTAGTACTCACGACCTCCAAATAAGATAGGGTCCTTCAATGTCAGCAGGGCTCACTTGAGGTACACAAACCTCTTCACACATCCATATAAAAGAAAGCACTATACCAGGCAGGCTGCATCTGTATCCCGATTGCAATTACTGCACAATACCGGGAGAACACACAGCAGATTCAGTTCCTGACAGACCGAGAAGTAATTTTCAGCAATTCTTCCAGTCTTCTACAGGGTGAGCCTGGTTTCTACTCTTCAGATCCTTTGATTCTTTTCACGGGACGGATTCAGTCCTAACAAGCTGTTACACAAGCTGCAGACCGGAACTCTGGGTCTTACACACGTTTTGACTAAACTGCACACTGAAAAGCACAGGGCTCCTTCCTTCTTCACTGCCAAAGCTCAACTGAAACTCCAACCGACAAAACCGGCACCTCCTTTGAGTTCCTCCCAGTTCTTGACTGGATTGGCTGTCACTACAATAGACTGCTGCTGTTGGTCCAAAAGGCACTGAAGTCTAAACTACATCTCCCAGAGTCACTGCCCATACAATCCTCTTGTGGCTGGCTCAGATTATGAGTCCAAGTTCTGATTCGTCCAAGGCACCATTTTAGAGCTAGCTTACCCACACTGATTGGTCCAGTTCAGCAGTTCAAAACTAGAATGGGGAACTAGCAGACACAGTTCTGACTGCAAAGAAAGCAGGTTAGACAAACTGTAATTTCATTATTACTCTAAATAATTTCTGGCAAACAGTTACATCTTTCAGATAGGTTCCCTTTGCACTCCTAGTGACTGCAAAATGAAGTGAATTGGCAGCAGCTTGAGTGGTACTCAATCAAAGAAACACACAGTCCCCCATACAAACTAATTATGTCTGCAAGCAGACAGCTCTTAAAGAGACAGTACCAGAGGTTCTAAAAAACACTCACTGATAAATGGCTTAAATGCCAAACACCATTCAGGCTTGGAGCATTCAAGCAAGCTCCTGGAAGTCTTTTGGGAACCCCCATTTGCAGGGGGGTTACACAATGATCAGAGCAAAGAGGAAGCTGACTGAGGCAATAAGAATATTTCTAGCGTTCCAGTTGGAAGCCTAAGAGCTATCATGAGGATCAGTACAGAGATGGAGCAAGTCAGTTGCAGGGACTGTGGGTGTGCTTTTCTCAATCAATCAAGCAATCAATCAGTCAATCAATCAATATCTTTATTTAACCAGACGGACACCATTGAGCAAGCTCATTTTCAAGGTGGACCTGGGACAGACAATTAGGCGATTACAATTTTGGTGAGATCAACATACAGTTACGATTTTGTGTACAACAATTAGGCATAGGCAGTACAAATTCAAGTAAAAGGTGCAGATTAGTGTATAGACTTAAGGGGGCACCTGGACTTGAACCAGGGACCTCTTGATCTGCAGTGAAATGCTCTGCCACTGAGCTATACCCCCAAATTAGGGTTACTCTCTGTGAGAGGGGTCATTGTCCCTTCTGCAGAACCATGAGCTCCATAATCAGCTGGTAGCAGCTAGGGAAGAGATAGCTCTTCTGAGGCATAGCTCAGCTGGAGCCCACACCCCCACTCCTCCATGGGCCCACTGGTCGAGGGGGTGAAGAATGGTAGGGAGGAGGGAGTGTGGCAGGGGCAGCCACAAATTAGTTCAGCCAACCCTCCACCATTCCGACTGCAGATTGCTTTGCACCCCTGGAGGAGACTTGGCTATCTTACTCCACTGAGGGGGATTCTGGGTCAGTCAGGAGAAATGGGACAGATGACCTGGTGGCACCCAGGGGTGAGAATAAGAAGGAAGCATCTAGGAGACTGTTAGTAGTCAGGGATTCTATGACTAAGGGAGTAGAATCGGTGGTGTATGGGGGAGAGGAGAGGTGGGGATGGTTGGGCCATCCTGGGCCATCAAGCACCTGGTAAAGAGACAGAATAGGGAGGATAGCAGATGAAGAGCTGGGACGTTGGTATACTTGGGTACCAATGGTATGGCGAATCAGCTTGTGGAGCACGTGAAGTAGAATTTTCAAAGGCCAGGGACAGATTGCAGGTACACCCAGCCTCCATGGCCTTTTCTGAGGTCCTTTCTATGTGGAGTAGTGGGAGAGGGAAAGAAAGAATAAGGAAGGAAGGAAGAGATGGAGACTTAAATGGGTGGTTAAAGGATGGTGTCAGGAGAAAGGGTACCACTTTGGTGGAGACTAGGGGACTTCTGCAACAGGAGACTCTTCATAGGTTACAGCCTTCACCTGATGTGAGAGGAGACCAATGCACTGAGGAGTTTGACATCTACCTAGTGGAACTGATCATGGGGACACAGAGGTTGTGGGAACCATGGTAAAGGGAGAATGAGTGGAACCTAGCTAGTGTTCTCATACATTTGGGACTGGCATCAGTAAAGTTTGTAAAAACAATGTTCAGGTTCAAAAAACAGTAGTTGAATAGTCAAAGGGGGGAAGGCTCTCAGCATCTGCAAGCAACATGAAAAATCAGGTAAGAAGAATGGGAAGGAATGCAGGCGTAGGATTCCAAACTTGCAGATGAGAATCTGAAGCTTGTTGGAAGGGGGTCTGCCTTAATGCCAGGAGTCTGGGTAATAAAATCAGAGTTCCAGGCATTGGTAGCAGACACTGTGGTGGACCTCATAGCCATCACAGAAACTTTGGTCACATGGTAATGACTGGGACTCATCAGGTCCCAGGTTACACAGTGATTAGATTGGATAGAGGGAAAGGCAAAGGAGTGGCATAGCCCTGTATGTCAGGGAGGGCATAGAGGCTGTGGAGTACAAACTCACTAGGGAAAGAAAAGGGGAAATGGAGTCACTGCAGGTTCACCTCAAAACTCCCTCAAACAAGAAAATACAGGTGGGAGTGATCTATAGACCAGCAGGACAGGGGGAAGGGAGACATAGGTTGCTTCGGGGAGAGCTGGCAAAGGGAGTGAAGAAGGAGGAAGTGGTGATGGTGGGTGATCTGAACCTGCCTGAGATGAGCTAAGACATTCCAGCGACAGGTGCACTAGATGTCAGGCCTTGTTGGATACATTGCAGAACTGCTTGCTGGTGCACATGGTTAAAGAAACAACTAGACAGGTGACCGTTCTCAATTTGGTGCTCACTAACTCTGAGATGGTGGGTGGAGTGAGGGTAGGGAAGCCATTGGGGTCCAGCGACCATAACTCCATTTGATTCAGGCTGGCTGTCTGGACCATAATGCCCTTTCAGAAACTGCGGTCCTAGATTTTGGAATAGCAGACATCAGCCAGATGAGGGAGCTGGTCTGAGACAAATTGACCAGAGTGGGCACATCTAAGGTATAGAGGAAAGATGGGGCAATCAAGGGGACCAGTCTCGAGGCAACAAAATCATGCTCGAGAATTATTACAAAACAAAACCGATACAAGAGACAAATATTGTTCTTGAAAAGTGTCATGGAAGTAGTGATGGCCAAGAAAAAGGTTTTCGCTAGGTCCAGGGAAAAGCAAGGTGAGGAGGAATGAGGTGAATACCAAATAAAAACAAGGGCAGCAAAGAGGATGGTTAGGAAGGCAAAGACAGAGGTAGAACTGTGTATTGCAGAGTGGGGTCAAGGGTGGGTAAAAACAATTCATCAGCTATATTAAGGAGAAAGTAAAGCTGGGAGGAGGGGCACAGGGTCAATATGCCACAACCACAAACAGTGCGGTCAACATCCGCACAGTCAAAACCATGAAGACAAAGTTAACACCGTAAAAAACACTGCTACATACATGCTGTGGAAACAGTAGTAAAACTTAGATTTTTGTGTTTTCTTGGGTCTTCATCCCCCAGATGTGGCTTTATACCAACACCCCTGGCCTTAATATAATCAATTCCACCGGGGATGGGTCACAGGGATGGGGAGAACCTCAGAGGGGGGAAACTTTGCTCTAAAACAAAAACAATTTGCAATATCAGGAGATGGGAACAGAACCTTGGTTCTCAGGTCTCCATTGCTCCAGGTGCTAGTGGCTTAGCCACTCCACAACGGAGCGGTTCTGACCTAGCACCATGCTCCAAGCCACCTCAGCCCTCCTTCCTCTCTCGGACAGCAACAGGGGTAGCGGTAAATCACTACTGCTAATCTACCCCTGTCACTGTCAATGGAATAGTGGTTACTGCAGCGCGGTTTACACTGCCCTATTTAGGCAGCGCTATACTGACCTGGTACTGGGAGGAGGGATTGTTAGGATAGGGTCTAAACAAAATGAACTGTGGGGAACTGTTTAACAGGACTACACAGTCAAGAACCTGAGGTCATGAGTGGAGACTGGTGGGGGGATGCAAGGAAGTTCTGTTTTATGGAAAGGGTGTTGAAGCCATGGAACAGTCTGCCAGTGAGATGGTGGGCACCAGGGCTGTAATTGGTTTCAGGCATGGCTGGGACAGAGTGAAGGGTTTAGTGGTTGTTCAGGTCAGTAGAAGTAGGGAGGGGATCAGAGTTGTGGACTGGAAAAGAGAAAACACAGTATGGACAGTAGGTCCTGGGTCAGATAGGGACCTCCGGGCAGACTAGACTGCTGTTAATCTTTTTTGCCATCGTTGTCTCATTTCTGTTACCAGGTTTATGTGATCAGATATTAGAATTGCCTATGGAAGCCTTTGGCTTCCCTGTTCGACAGCTGCCAGGTGGCCCTGACAAAGAGTAGTCCAGCAGACTGTTGCCGATGGCCTGGAGGCTGGTAAGCACCTGTTACAGTCTGCCTATGATGCCTCAGGTGTGGCTGATCCTGTGGCTGCTTCTGGCATTTGCCTGCACTGCCACACCTGGTTAAATGTTGCTGACTTTGCCTTTAATGTCCAGCAGTCGGTCCTTTTAAAAGTAAACAGCTTTTCAGCACCGATGTTGAATCTGTCAAAAATTACTCTGAGGTCCATGCATACTCTGAATCCTAAATCTCAGGGTAGGAGCTGGGATTTTTCAGAGGCCCTATACCTGCATCAGTAAAGATTATAATAGGGTGCCAGCGTGGCTCTCAGCAGCCCTAGGCTTACCCTCAGGCCACTTCACCCATGGCAGGTATTGTCAGCACATCCAAGCACCCAGTGCCTTCTGACTCCCTCACCTCTTTCTTTGGCCCCACAGCTAAGGGTGTCCAGGTGAGAGGCTGTGTTTCCTCTTGTGGAGGGAGATCGCAGATGCTTGGGTGCTAGAGGTGGTTCAGCAAGATCACACACCCTAGAACCCCACTCTGTCCCTCTGGTGCACTCTCTTGCCATGCTGTTACCCTCCAGGATATCTTGCACTCCTGCTAAAGTAGGTTCAGACCTTCCAAGCAGAAGGGCCATGAAGCCCATCCCAGTTGCTGAAATAGACCTGGGCTGTTATTCGTGGTACATCCTGGCACCAGAATGGACTGGGGATCTATGGCCTGTTCTAGACCTTCAAAGCCTTAACATGTATGGTTTCTCTACAGTGCCTCCCACTTCTTCTGCAAAAGGATTGGATGGACAGATAGTACCTGCAGTTTATGCTTCGGGGCTTGCACTAGCAGATTTGTGTCTTGGCCCTTGGTTTCTCATCTGCACTGCATGTCTTCAGCAAATGCTTTGCAGCAGTCACAGCCACCCTCAGAAAGGCGATCCTCTAGCCAGCCTGGTGGTGCTGAGGGTTGAGGCACTGACTCCTCATCTCGCACCACACCGGCAACCTGGGTTCGGGAATGAGCTCCAGGCACTGGGGGTTGGTAGTGGTGAGAGAGGATGGAGCCTCCAGAGGACTACTCTCCTCTCTCCAGGGGGGAGAGGGGAGATCTGTCATCCTGCTCATTAACTGCCTCTGGCGGTGGCTGGAGGGCAGTAAGGGTTGGGAGACATGTGCCGACGTCACCAGGTTCCATGATGGCTCCTGCGTCCACAGGGATTGGCCCCGTGTGTCTGGATTTGGTCTACAGGGGAAGGGGGAGACGGACGCTGGCACCCTCCTCTCTGACCCCACTGCAGGGGGTAATCCATGGGGGATTGGCTGGGGTTGGTGATATGGGGATGCGGGAAGAAGATGGAGAGTGAGTCTCCCTGCAAGGAAAGACCGCAGCCACCTGCCAGGGCTCCCAGGAGGAAAACAGCTATAGAGAAAAAAGAAAGGCCTTCTATGTCTTCCCATTTATCGATGATTAACTTTGAAGGCCCTCAAGGGAGGCCTTTGTTTACAAACTGTTCCACACCAGACAACTATTTGAGCAGTTGAGAAATCTTGTGAAAGAGTCAAAGTCTGTTCTTACTCCATTCCATCATCTCCAGCACTTAGGAGCTGTTCTGGAGGCAGCATTGGTTGGCTTTAATTCCCTCGGACTGTGCTATGATGCAGGTTGCCCAGGCTCAGCTGGTCTCGTCCAGCAACTACATCTCTGCCAGATGTCTCTTATGACTGGTAGGTCTCATGACTGCTGACATTTTGACTGTCCTACTAGCAAGTTATCTTATGAGGATTCCACAGTGGTTCTTTCATGCCCAATGGGCTCACAATTCTGACAGCTGGAGTATCTCATAGAACTGACTCTTCACTCCATCGCACCCTGCTTCTAGTGGTTGGATCTCTCCAGCCTTAAGGTGGGATCCCCATTTATTTGTCCGCCTTCTCTTCTGATTATGATGATGGATGTCTCCTCTTCAGGCTAGGGGTGCCCATCTGGGCCCCTGGGCTCACTGGTCCCCCTTGGTATGATTCTACACAACAAACCTCTGGAGATGAGGCTATTCTGCCTGGTGTATAGGCCTTTGCCACCCTCCTTCGTGGTCATCAGCTATTGATCTGTACGGACAGCATCTCTGTGACATACTGTGTAAACTGCCAAGATGGTCTCCACTCATATCTTTTCTGCAGAGAGGCAATGACAGTCTGGCATTGATCTATGGAGCACAACATATTCATGTCTGCCATCTTCCTGCCCAGTACCATCAACACCCTTGCAGATCGTCTCAGCCAGTCCTAGGTTCTCTGTCATGAATGGGAGCTCCTGGACTTTGTTGTTGACATCCTCTTCTAATGTAGGGTCATCCACACATAGACCTTTTTGCATCTTCATACAGCGCAGAACTGCCACATTTCTTCTTGCTCATTCCAGGGCCTGGAGTGTTTTGGTGAGATGTGTAGTGTCTCTCTTGGAAAGTTTATGTGTTTCCCCCATTCTCTCTTATACAGTGGGTTCTGGTCAAGTTGAGGGTCAAGTCAGCCACCCTGATTCTGGTGACCTCGTATTGGCCCAGACAAATTTGATTCACTCTGCTTCAGCAGTTGGCATTGGAACCCCCTGTCTCACTTCTGCTATAAGTGAGACTTCTGCCACAGGAGCAGAGTGCTCGGGTGTATCTGTATCTTTGATCCCTGCACCTCACTGCCTGGTTCCTATGGGCATACAGCTCTCCCACTTTGATGTTTCCATGGCAGTTGCTGCTGTCATACTGACAACCCAGAAGCTGTGTGGTCTGTATACCTGCTCGCAAAAATGGAAACTGTTGCATTATGGTGTGCTGCCCATCAGCTGAACCCCTTGATTTGTTCAGTAATACTGGTGATGGACTGCTTCTGCTTCATTATAGACTCGGACCTAAGGTATTCTCACTTAAGATTCACTTGGCTATGTGTTAGCTTTTCATGCCCTCACCAATGGCAGAACAGTGGCCCAACTTGAGGTTTCACAGGCTTCTCATAGATATTCTACTTTTGCAATCCCCAGTCCGTGATGCAGTTCCAGTGTGGAACTTTAATATAGTTCTGGACACCCTTACTGCGCCTCCCTTCAAGCCTTCAGCTACTTGTGAGCTGCATAACATTTCCTCTCCTTCTAATGACTACGACACCTGCTCAACACATTTCTGAACTGCTGATCTGGTTGCAGAGCTTCCTTTTCCTTTTTTTCCACAAGTATCGGGTTTTCTTGCATACCAGTTGTCATTTTCTGCCAAATGTCATTTCTGAGTGAACACTAAATCAGACTGTTGACCTTGTGGTTTACTTCTCGATTCCCACAGATAGTGGGGAATGTTGTCTGCATATGCTTGCTGTCGTCGAATGTTATGTTGGTACCTTGATCAAACTAACGTGTTTGAAGAATCCTCTCAGCTATTTGTGGCTTTCACCCCCAGGATGCTGTGCCTCTTATTTCTAAGGAGGGGCTTTCCAAATGGTTGGCCTGCTGTATTTCTTTCTGTTACCAGAAGCTCAGTAAGCAGCTTCCTGGTCCTGTCCATGCTCACTCCACTGTGGGGGTGAGTACTTCCATGGCATGTTTTCACAAGGTATCTACTGCTGACATACCCTGCTGCCACTTGGAGTAAAAACATTTACTAAACATTAAAGTCTGGATATCTTCTCTCATAGACGTGCCAGATTTGGCCTTACTGTCCTGCCAAGACTCTTTAGACAGGGTCCCTAGATCCTTCCTTTTTCCCTCAGTTCCTTAGCACTACTTGGGAATTGTTCAATGATGTAGTTCAGTGGAGAGAGATATCCTCAAAGGAGCTAGAATAGTTACTTCCCGTAACATTAGATCTTCGAGAGAATCTCCTGCATTGAGCTACAGCTATCCCTACCTCCTTCCCCCCTCCCCTTTTTCGGATGATGGGTGGTTATCCTGCCTGCTCTCACATGCTGGTTCTCTGCCTGAATTTGGCATGTTCACTAAGGTTCCCATATCCCTCCTGTGTGCCTGGTTTGGTCTTGGTTACTTTGGTCCCTGCCGGTCTAGCTTTATTTCTATAGTGCAATTCTCAGAAGATTCAAAGCACTTTGCATAAAATTCAAAGCATTTATATAACAATAAAATATATTAAAACACAACAGCAACTTTTCCTTACTAAAATAGAATACATTAATCTGATTCTGGGAATGCCTGTCTGAATAAGTGTGTTTTCAATTCCCACTTAAACTGGTCGATAGTCTGGCTGTCTCTGATTTGACGAGGTAGAGTTCCACAGGGTGGGGCTGCAAATGCAAACGTACGAGCACCTGATGTTTTTAAGAGGACCCTAGGAACCTCTAGCAATCCCTCATCTAAGGAGCGAAGAGGGTGGGAGGGGCGTAGGAGATCTTGCAGGTAGCCAGGCCCCTGCCCATGTAGGGCTTTATAGATCAGCAAGCCGACCTTGAAGGTGATCTGCAACTAACAGGCAGCCAGTGCAAATAGCAAAGCACGGGTGTAATGTGACACGCTTTAGATAGGCCAGTCAACAACAGGTCCACCGCATTCTGCACTGGCTGCAGTCGGCCAAGATCCACCTTCAACATCCCTAGGTATGGAGCATTGCATTAATCAAGGTGAGAGGTCACAAAGGCATGGACCAGTGCTGGCATATCACAAGGGGAATCAGTGTTTAATTTGGAGTGATGTTCCTCAGATGGTAAAATGAGGTTTGGACCATGGCTGACACCTGTGACTTAAGGCCAAACTGCAGTCCAAAACAATGCCCAGACTCCTCACCCGATCAGAGGTAAGCAGTTGGGAGTCCCAAGCCATAGCCCAGAGAGCTGACCAGCTTATCTCCTCACCCCTGGTGACCAGGTTCCAGCACAAGTACTTCACTTTTGTCTGGGTTCAACTTCAGGCAGTTGGCCCTCATCCAGCCTTGGATTTCAGCCAGGCAGCTGTTAAATATAAAGACCATATCCTGCTATTCGGGTGCAAAAGACTGGTATAGCTGAGTATCATCTGCACAGCAGTGACAACTGAGCCTGTACTGTCTTATATTGTCCCCCTTCCCCACAGTAGCATGTACACCACAAACAACATGGGGGACAAAACAGAGCTCTGCGATACCCCACATGGCAGGGGCAGAAGTGCCAAGGAAAAAATCCCCGACAACACCCTCTGCGACCTACCAGTGAGGAAAGATTTAAACCAGTTGAGGACTGTACCAGCTAGTCCACAACAAACCCACAGGTGCTCCACCAGCACCCCATGATCCATAGTCTCAAATGCTGCCGAGAGATTGAGGAGGAGAATCAAGCCGAGGAAAAGATAGCCAACTCAGTTAAGAAGGGGGATAAAACCTTTTATAGGTACATCAGAGAGAGAAGGAAGACCAAGGGAGGGATAGTGAGGCTTAATAAAGGGGAGGAAGGGTGGGCAGAAGGAGACTGTGAAAAGGCAGAGATACTAAACAAATATTTTTGCTCAGTATTTACAAATGAAGAGGGGGAGGTACCTAAAACAAACAGTAGAAACACTCTGGATACAGAAGTTGATATCAGCCCATTTACAGAAGAAAGGGTTCTGAAAGAACTCTTAAAACTGAAGGTGGACAAAGCAATGGGGCCTGATGGGATTCATCCCAGAATTCTAAAAGAACTAAGGGTAGAACTAGTGACACCACTGACTACCCTTTTAGCAAATCATGGGAGGATGGGGTGGTACCCGAGGACTGGAGGAGGGCAGATGGATTCCCTTCACAAAAGTGGGGAGGCAGAAGCAGGAAACTATAGACCTGTTAGTTTAACCTCAGTGATAGGGAAAATGATGGAATCACTTCTGAAGGAAAGAATTGTCAGTATCTAGAGGCCAGAGGGCACAGGACCCTAGGCAGCATGGATTCACAGCGGGAAGGTCATGCCAGACGAATCTGATAGATTTCTTTGACTGGGTGACCAAAGTAGTTGATCAGGGAGGGGCTGTGGACATGGCCTACCTAGACTTTAGCAAGGCATTTGACACAGTCCCACACAAAAGATTAATATACAAGTTAGCCAGCCTGGGAGTAGGTCCCAAGATGACAGCCTGGGTAAAGAATTGGCTGGAGAATAGGACACAGAGAGTAATAGTAAATGGAGTCCACTCAGAAGAAAGAGGGTTACTAGTGGGGTACCGCAGGGTTCAGTATTAGGACTGGTCCTCTTCAATGTCTTTATAAGCGACATTGCAGAGGGACTGGAAGGAAAATATGTCTCTTTGCAGATGACACAAAGATCTGCAACAGAGTTGATGCACAGGGTGGGTGGAAAGGATGAGAAGGACTTGGCAAGGTTAGAGGAATGGTCAAATGTATGGCAGCTTAGATTCAATGCTAAGAAGTGCAAGATAATGCACCTGGGAAACAAAAACCCAGGGGAAGAGTACACAATGAGGGGTGAGATACTAACAACAACAAAAATGGAAAGGGACCTGGGGGTAGTCATATCAGATGACCTAAAGGTGGGCAAGCAATGTGAGAGGGCAGCAAGGAGGGTTGGGGGATACTGGGATGCATAGGGAGAGGCATCACCAGTAGAAAACAGGAAGTTATTATCCCTCTGTACAGACAGCTGGTGAGACCCCATCTGGAGTACTGTGTGCAGTTCTGGAGACCCAATCTCCGAAAGACATAGACAGGATGGATGCTGTCCAGAGGAGGCAACTAAAATGGTGCAGGTTCTGCAACGGAAGACATATGAAGAGAGACTTAAGGAGCTTAATATGTATAGCCTCGAGGAAAGGAGGGAGAGGGGGACATGATAGAAACTTCAAGTACCTCAAGGAATCAACAAAGTCCAAGAGGATAGCATCTTTCAAAAAAGAGGTGTGCAAGAACAAGATGGCACAATTTGAAGATAGAGGGGTGCGCTCAGAGGTAATGTTGGAAGTATTTTTTCACAGAGAGGGTTGTGGATGCATGGAACAGCCTTCCGGAGGAGGTTGTGGAGTCAAAACAGTGGTGGAATTCAAGCACGAATGGGACAGTCATAAGGCAATTCTAGGGGGTTGGGGTAGGAAGAAGTAGGCTGCTGGTTAACTAGGATCTGCAGCTTATCCATTAGGTAGGGAAATGGGCAGACTGGGTGGGCCAAGCGGTCCTTATCTGCCGTCAAAATCTATGTTTCTATGTTTAAGATGAAATGACTTCCCGATCCTCACCACTAGGAGATCATTCATCACCTGAACTAAGGCAGTCTCAGTACTATGCCTTTTCCTAAAGCCCAACTGGAGAGGATCATGGATGTTGTGAGCTGTTAAATGGATCTCCAGTTGAGTGGCCACCACCTTCTCAGTAACCTTACCCACAAAGGGCAGGTTAGAGACTGGTCTGTAGTTAACCAGGCAGTCCGAATTCAGTGAGGACTTTTCAGGAGCAGCCTCACAACCACCTCCTTAAGGGGTTCCAGAAAGACCCCTGTCACTAGGGAACATTGGACTGTCCTGGCTAGGACCGGGACGATGACATCAATGCACCCCACTAGGAGGCTCATTGGTCCCAGGTCCAAATTACAGCAGGTTGGCTGCAACCCCTGGATGACCCTCACAACATCTACAACAGTCAGCTGGTCAAAGTCAGACCAGACAGAGTGACTGCCTGCGATTTCCAGCCCGTTACCACAAGGCCCATTAGAGGGCACCGGTCAGATTTCCGATTGGATGGAGGCAATCTTATAGGCAAAGAACAGAGCAAACTCATCACATCTTGATTCTGAAAAGGCTCCCCCGGACTGAAGGCAGGCTGGACTGCACAACCTAGCAACAGTGTGGAAGAGCTGAGCCAGTCTGTTAATTGTCGCAGTAATCTCTTTGGACAGGAACTCTGCCTTCTTACAGGAGATTGCTGATTGATAGTCTCTGTAATGGGCCATCAATATAAGCCTGTCCTCCTCCAAACCAGTCTTCCACCTGCGCCGCCCAACCTTCGCCCCTTATCCTCGCCTCCTTACAGTCCCATCAAACCAGGAGGACCTCTGGTGTGAGGCGAGGGTCAAACATGGACAGGTGCTGGAGAGTTGAGGGCCTCAGTGATAACCCTATTGTAGGTCAGCACCAACTCCCTGGCTCTCACACACACTCATCAAACCTGATAGGTCCAGCACCATCATCAGATTTTGGGGGTCAGTCCCCTTAAGGGCGGCACTGGACCGCCTCTGTAGGGACAGGTCTATTAGAGGTGTTTTGAACTTGAACCTCACAGTATGGTGGTCCGACCAAACGACCAACTCCACCATAAGGTCTGAGACCTCCATTCCCAGCAGGAAGACGAGGTCCAACTAATGGCCGTGAATATGGGTTGTAGAGGTAACAACATGTGTCAGGCCCAAGGAATACATTAGTTGAAGGAAGTCTTGACCAAACTGTGAGAGTTCGATGTTGACCCTGGCATTGAAGTCCCCCAGAATAATCATCTGGGAGACTTCAACACCCATTCGATGACGAAGTCTGCAGCTTCCTGCAGGAATTCCTCCCCATCCCCTGGTGGTCAATATATGAGAAGGATCCTGCAACCTACACTTGCAAAACGTTGAACGACTACGCATTCGAAGGATCTTGTCATTCCCACTGGGAGGGCTGCGAGGCCCAAATCCATCTTAAAACAAATAGCTACACCCTTTCCGATCCTTTCTCAAGCAGTATACCACCGAGTACCTGTCTGGAACAGCCAATTCCAATACAGGACTGGCACTTTTGTCCAGCCAGGTCTTGGTGAGGCAAGCCAGATCCGATGTTGCAACATGATTTGCAGTAATTACTGTCTTGTTCTTAATAGATCTGACATTGCACAACACTGCCCAAGAAGAATAGGAAGATGAGGTTGGTCTAGCAACCTGCCCACTAACTGTGGAACCCTTGGGTATGGGCACCAAGCAGGGAGAACCCCTTTCCTGGGTCCATTTCACCCCAGGGTGTCCCCTTGTCCCCACCACTCCAGTCTGCCCCTCCCCCTCCCAACAGATCTCTCCCAAGACCCTGCTGGTCTCCGTTTCTCCTCTGAACTGTACCCAGTGCTCTATAGTGCCTATATACCTCAGCTGTTAAAGAGGAACATTTGAACGGCCGGAGATTATGGAGCCTGGAGTGTGAATAATAGCTACCATGGGGGCTATTGACCAACACATCTTTGCTAATTACTTTTGTCTACTACAGCTATACTATACAACCATAAACAATTACTAAATCAGTATTAAACAGTAATTCAGATATACTATTTATATACCACTTTCACACATTCATCACACACTCACAACAGCCCCAAAACCTCCCCAAGACCATCCCAAAACTAAATAATACCTCCCTAAAACCACCCACCCACATAAAATATTTAAGCAAATAGGTGTCAAATTATTGTCCTCAGGAGAAATCAAAGCAGTGCTGTGAAATAAAGTTCTGAATTACATTTGCTTCTTTACAGGCTAATATCCAAAATTCCACTGTACTTAAGAGTTTTTATGGTCAGCAGAGCTGTAAATCCAAACACAGTCACTATGTAAGTAACAGACCGCAGTAAGTTCTCACCAAACTTGGGAATATCACTAACTGGGCTCCAAGCCTGTGTCTAGCAGGAATTGAGGTTTCACAGGGTTGCCCATGTTATATAGGCAGTGATAATGCACATTGATATTAATTTATTATTTATTTATTTATTTAAATTTGGTGACCGGGAAAGGCACACTGAGGCTCGTTTCCAGGTGCGACCCGGGTACAAGGTATACAGTGAGGTATGCAGAGAAGTACAATTGCTTGTTACAGACGTTAAGTAAAACATTAAGACATTGCACTGAGGTATGCAGAGAAGTACAACCATTGCTTGTTATAGACGTTAAGTACAACATCAAGACATTCCATTTCTAATGTTGGTATTTACAGTATATTACAAACATTTATATTTACAGAATTTACAAGCAGTAGAATTACAGTATTTGTATAAACTAGCACAGAAATTGTACAGTAGGTAAGCAGTAATACAATTTGAGGCTGACGTGTGCAAAATATTGACCAAAAGAGGCCTCGAGGGTAGGCTAGGCCCGAGTTGGGATGGGTCCCTATGAGCATCTTGAGCAGGGAAGGGAGGGGAGGAGCCTGAGGAGTTGTTTAATGGCTGATGAGGAGGAGGCCTGGTGAAGGTTGAGTGGGAGATTGTTCTAAAGGAGGGGGAGACGGTAGGAAAAGGCAGCTTAACCCATAGCAGAGAGGGGCGTGTGAGTTGAAAAGTGCATGCATCTCTATGGCGGAGGGACTAGCCTGATATGAGTGAACTCAGCTAGCAAATTTTTCTGGGTGGTCCTGATGCTGACTGCTTACAGTTCCATGATGTGGCTTAATGGAAGAGATTCTCTCAAAGATCTGCTGTTATCAGTAACTATTTTTCTTTCAGTTTAAAATAAATTGAAGGAAAGTCAGCCTGGTGGCACGAGGGCTGAGGCTCCCATGCCCCACCTGCTGCCACATTACAACCTGGGTTCGCACCGAACCTGGGTTGCTTGGGGTTGACCAAGGAGGGGAGGAGGAGGAGCATCCCAGCAGACACTCTTTCTCTGAGGAGGAGGGTAGCCTGCTTTGCCATGACACTGCCACTCTGGTGACCATAGATGGCAGTGCAGATTAGGAGCAACTGTTTCAGGTGGTGGATGCTCCCGCAGAAGATGTCAGCAAGTCCACTGACATGCACACGTCGAGCTGCCATCTCCATGGAGTGTCCGGGGTTGGGGATCGAGAAAACCAGGAAAAAACAGCCTGCAGGATGACTCTGCCTCTCCTCATGCAGGCCCTGCACCTGCTCACTGGGCTGCCTGACCTGCAACCAAGCTAAACCTCTCCAGGCTTGGGAAACCGGGGGGCTCTGCCACAGGGGGTAAATGCTGGGATACTGCAGTGGTCAGCAAGATAAGTCCCAGGGATGGTGAAGTGATGGGGCTTTGGGAGAGAAGCCTTATAAGGGGCAGGCTGGGCAACTAGGAGATAAACAGAAAATTATAAAATAATTAAAGGAGCAAATTGCAAGTTCTTGACAAAAAAGTGAACTGTGCTTTAGGGACTAACTTCCATAAATGCCTCGGTGCGTCACTCGCTAGGGATTCATCAGGGTGACGCCTTCTACTGTGCATCAGACTCCGGTTGTTTGGATGGGTGAAGAGCTTTTTTCTGCCATCATTTTGTTAATGAAAACTAAACTGTAACCTAATGGCTGGCATTATTTAAAGGAGAACTGCACTGAACCTGAATGTCAATTTCCTAGCAGAAGCTGTTTGTTAAATACTGGTTCGAATTCATTATTGTTCTCGCTATACATGCCTTTTAGTACCATCAGCAGTTGCTTCTGATTTACACTGTGGTGATTAGTACTGTTTTAGAACTGAGTAATGTAATTTATGTCCCTCTCAACCACAGAGTTCTACTGTTCATGGATGCATTGGACAATAATGAAACAGCTGAGCAAGGGACGAAACTACATCACATAGTTCTAAAATGGTACTTGTATTCAAAAATCAGTTTCTACAGTGAGAAATGACGTACAGCTTCAGTGCACTTGTCCTTTGACATTCAAATCTGTACTTTTCAGTGACTAAAAAGCCAAATTTATGAGGTAAAATCAGGGACTGTTGAGAGATACAGGCAGCAACCTGTGCAAGGTTCTAAGTGTGTTTGGTCTGTAATATGACACATTAATGTGCTTTTTTTTACATTAAGCAGTGATGATGCTGAATCGGATTATAGCACCAACAGTGCCAGTCTGATATCTTCAGAGGACTCCCAAGAAGAGAAATATGATGCTCATCAAGAATGGTGATTTTTTTAAATTTTGAACCAAAATTAATATATAGAAAATGTTTCAGGGCTGTGGTGAATGGGTACTCTACTAGATCTCTAGGGGAAATCAGAATTTATAATCAACCTTGGCATCACTTTCAATGTAACCCCTTGGCATAGTTCTGCTCTATCCTACATTCTGAATTTCTCCTAGTGAGCTAACGTATTGTGCTCGATCTCGGTTATCAGTACAGGTGGTAACCAGAGAATGTGCATCTGCCAATGTGCTTGTTTCTTTGGAAAGCACCTGGTCCCACCCATGATGGCTGAGTATGACCATACTTGTGAGCTTACTTAAAATGAATGAGTAAGCCTGGGTAGAACATGGTAGCTTGTAATTTATTTAAACTATTGAAGAGAGGGAAAGGGTTCTTGCCTAGTAACTTCTTTCCTTGTTGGAAGTTCAGGCGATTATTGTTAGCTGAGGTATGTCAATTCAAGAGAAAGCTCTGAGGGCTTTATTGATAACCAGAGAGAAACACAGCACTTCAGCTCACTGGGAGCAATTGAAAATGTAAAATAATGCAGGATTTGGCATGGGGTTACATTGAAAGTTTTGCCAGGCTTATGCATTTCAGCTGAAATCTGTCAATTAAATCCCCATATTATAAGTAAGGCAAGAACTAGAAAATAGGAAAAAGAAGAGGTTTGAATGGACAGGCCCTTTCTCTGGGGGAAGGGGCTGGACTTTGATTTGAATGTATGTTTGTTTTCCAACCTGGAGCCCACCACCTATAATACATTTAAAGCTAATGATTGAACCTGGATAGAATGCATTGCCTTGTGATTTGTGGAAATCATAATCTTCAAAAGAGTGTGAAGGAGTATTGGTGAATGTCACCTTTGTAACACTTATATTTTTAATCTGGAGTTTTCTCTCTGACTCTCCCCACAGCTAAAGATGTCAGGCTATGCCTTCCTATATAGGCCTCACTCAGGACATGCTGCTGGCCATCTGCAGGGTTGCTGTGGTGGTATAACCTGGCACCATCCCAACCTAGCTGCAAACACTACCACACAGTAGCATCGCCCCAACCACTTCGGGCCTCCCAAGAGTTTGCTGCTAAATCTGGTTCAAGGGCATAGCAATCTGCTGGGCCAGCGAGCAACCCCAATAGCCTCTTCTGAATTCTCATGCAGATGAGTTTCCCCTTTTTTCCAATGTCCTAGTGATTTTTATGTTTGCTTGCACACATGTGCAAGAAACATAGTGCCATCATCCAAGTTTTCGGAGGTGTGGCACCCGTCTTCCAGTTCAGTCAGTGTGTTTGCAGGCATGCGCTCGCAGTTCTCTAATGAACGCTGCAGCTGTCTATGACAGCAGTTGAAAATGCAGTGGTGTACAGTTGAAAGGAGAGCTACGCTCAGTGAGCAGTGATAAGATATGCGTGCTCATGTGCATTTCCACACATACACACACACACATACGCATACCGCGTGGATCGTGCTCCCCATGCACACACTGTATAGCCACGGGGTGCCTAATCCGCCGGCTGTGCTGTGCCCCCCAACAGAGTTCCAGATGCCATGCTGGAGCTCCACCCCAGTGTGGCAACAGATCAGATGGCCACGGGGTACCCAATCCCCGCCGGCTCCACTGTGTTGCCCCCCCAAGAGACTACAGGGTGCCACTCTGGGAGCCCACCCCAGCGTGGCAACAGATCATATGGGCGACGGGGTGCCCAATCCTCATCGGCTCCATGGCCTCCCCCCTCAAACAGTTTTCCAGCTGCCACGCTGGGAGCCCACCCCAGCGTGGCAAACATCCCGCGTTGTCCTAGTAATAAAAAAAAAAAAAAAAACTGAAAGAAGAAAAACTTCCCTCATGATTGTCCCCCCAACCGCGGCCACCCTCTGTGCATCCACCTCCACACACACCCAACTCACCCCATACTTACCTCTGGAGCTCGGCGCGACGATCTTTGATGGACCAGGAACACGTCTGCTCTCTTCAAAGCTGACCGCGAACTGAGGAAATGCCAGTAAGCTGTATAATGGAATAAATAGGGTTTTTTCAACTTTACTGCATATCTTGGTCATTTTGGGGAATTATTTTCACCAAATTTTCAACATGGGGTTTTTGTGACCCCACCTCATGAATTCTGTCACTGTCATGGCGTTAATCGGTCCCTAAAGGTGATTTATCGGTCACTGCGTGGAACCACCTTTTGGGACTGATTTACAAAACGACAGTGTCACAGTTCATGAGGTAGGCCCCCAAAAACCCTATGTTGAAAATTTGGTGAAAAAATTCCCAAAAATGACTGTTTTACTAGCATGCGTTGCGCTTTTCCTACTCACACTCGTATGTTCGCAAATTTCCAATATGTTCACTCCAGATTTTCCATATTGCCATTTTACCATACCTCCTTATGAGCAGTACAGCTGTCATTTGTCACATCTGACCCATAATGTGTTTCCGCGCATGTAGCGCACAGTGGCGCAGTCGGTGTGCGAAATCAATGTCCAGGACGGATTAAGAAAATCACAGTGATACTGTTCATGAGCAGAGTTGTTAAATGACTGTTAAAAATTTGGTGAAAAATTCAAAATTGCTGGTTTACAAGCTTATGTATGCTGTTCTTACTTACGATCGTAAGTTCGCGAATTTTCAATATTTTCACTCCAGATTTTCCACATTACCATTTTGCCACACTTCCTTATGAGCAGTACAGCTGTCATTTTTCACATCTCAGCCAAAACGTGTTTCTGCCCATGTAGCGTACAATGGCACAGTCGGTGTGAGAAATCAATGTTTGGGACAGATTAAGAAACTCACAGTGACGCTGTTCATGAGCAGAGGTGTTAAAATGGCTATTTTAAAAATTTGGTGAAATACGTCCAAAAAATGACTGTGTTACGAGCGACCATTGCGCAGTTTCCACACACCCTTGTAACTTCATGGATTTCTAATATTTTCAGTCCAGATTTTCACCACTGGCATTTTTCCACACTTCCTTATGAGCAGTACAGCTGTCATTTTTCATACCATGGCCAAAATGTGTTTTCGCACTTCCAGCGCAGAAATGCGTGGTCGCTGTGGGAAATCACTGTTCGGGACAGATTAAGAAATCACAGTGACACTGTTCATGAGCGGAGGTTACAAAATCCCTGTGTTGACAATCTGTCAAAAAAAAAATCCCCACACTAATTACGGTGTGTGTTGCTCATTTTCTACGCACGCTCGTGACTTCACCATTTTTTTAAACGTTTTCACTGCAGAATTTCAACATTGCCATATTTTGCACCTCCCCATGAACAGTACAGCTGTCATTTTTCACATCCTGCTCGAAATGTGTTTTCATACCTGTGCTGCCTAATGGCATAGTCACTGTGCGAAATCAGCTTTTGGCTAACAAACTGATATTGCCACTGTTCATAAGGTGGGGGTTACAAAACAAAAAACATGTTGAAAATTTGGAGTGAAAATGCCATCAAATGCCTGAGGCATTAGGGTTTCCGACCATAACGCCCCAGCCTGTAGAGATTGAGAGGCATCAGAAGTGTGACTTGGGATTCTCGTCTGTAACGCTCATACCATTCCACACCCTGCAGCCAGTGAGAGGCATCGAGGTGTGCCTTGGACTCTTCGGCCCCAAAGTTCACCCCACTCTCCTATACAGGACCCATCTCACCATATTTCCTGATGGAATGGGGTGAGCATAAGGGCCAAAGACCCCAAGGCATACCGTGACACTTGTCAGTGTCTGCAGGGTAGGGTGTGGTGAAATGACATGGCCGTTATGCCTGATGACCCAGAGGCACACCCAATGCCTGTCAGTCTCTGCAGGGTGGTGGTGGGGTTGGCTTCAGTTCAATACTTCACTGCCATCCCTGTTATGCAGTTCTCTAACTCCTACGCTACCAATGCCAGTGCCAGCAAGCAAATATTTGGCATTGACAAATGCTTGTCGTATGTACCACTTATCCAGAAGTTATCCTCAGAAAGAAAATAGTTAAGGTAGTGGTATGGTATGTGTAGGGTTACTTCAGGGTTTCTACAGCAAATCCAGATATTTGCACTATGTTTTCTCAGCTGTCTTTCAGATTATCGGGATGAAACATGGAGGCACCTACAGGAACAACGTGTGGAGCAACTCGCCGTTGATCTATAGAATTAGTTAAAAGCGTAGCATGAGCTTAACATTTTTAACAGGTTCTTTTTTTTGGTGGGTGGAGCCCATATATCTGCTTCTGTCTTTGGTTTGTCACACCAGCAGCCTCTGTTCCCTATCTGCCACTTCCTTGCCGTCACAACCAGTGGAGAATAACACTGAGCAGGGCCACAGATTGGTAGTGACTGTCATTCAAGCGGTTTGGGGTGCATGGCTTTTTCCCAGCTTTCTCTTATTGTGTACTTCCTATTGAGCAGTAGCTAACTATTAGCCTGTGGATACACACAGCATCTTGTTGGTGGAGGAGAGAGCTCTCTGGCCCTTCCTGCAGATGTCTCTGTGGTACCAGAACCCACTTCCAGCCCTACACAGTCAACTTGCATTGCCCTCAATGCAGATCCCCTTATCTGCTCCCCAACACAGGTCCCTAGCACGGCAGTACAGTGTTCTGCCACTCTGTCATTGAGTGGCCACACCAGATGTTTTAAAGGATCCATGGATTACTGGGAGCTCTAGGCTATTTGGAAGTGCATTTAGTCAGCCCAAACCCAGGGGAGGTGAAAGCCTTTAACACAAGTCTTCCAAAAGAGCCTGTCAGTCCCAGATGGCTATGAAGTTTGAGAGGAAGTAATTTAAGACATCATCCAAGTCTGCAAGCTGAGATAGTAGACTATTCTGTGTCACTGAGGTCCACCAGTAGGGTGATCTGGTCAAAGATCCTGAAAGTGCACACCAATATAACCTTGGGGCAGGAGACTTTAGAATGCTGGACAGTTAATATGGATTGCTTAAAAATGCATCCTCCCACTCCCAGGATTTATTTAAAATCAAGTTGGCTATCCTAGTGAAGATATAAGGAGAGGTTGGTAACCTTTCTGGATGAAAATGGTCTCCAGGACAAAAGGCAACCTGAGTTTGTCTCGGGGAGATCCTGTCAGACTAGCCTAATTGACTTTTTCAATTGCGTCACAAGGGCAATCGACGGGCCATGCCATGAATGTCAGGTATCTGGACCTCATCAAAGCTTCCGACTCACTGCCACATGGAAGGTAGCTGAGCAAACTGAGGAACCTGGGGGCTGGGGAGAAACTAGTGGGATGGGTCAGGAGCTGGCTGCAGAACAGACAGCAGAGGGTAATTGTAAGGGGCGGAGCCCTCCAAACCATGACCTTTGACAAGTGGGGTACCTCAGGATTCAGTGCTAGGTCCGGTGTTATTCAGCATCTTTATCGGGGACATAGCAGAAGGGATCAAGAATAAGGTCAGCCTGTTCTCTGAGCACACAAAGATCTGTGTGACAGTGGACAGTAAGGAAAGGAGGCAAGAACTCTGGGAGGACCTAGTAAAATGTGAGCACTGGTCAGTTGTATGGCAGTTGGGGTTTAATGCTAAAAAGTGCAAGGTTATGCACCTTGGAGCCAGAAACCCTAGGACTAGCTACTGGCTGGGGGGAGTGCAGGTATCTATTTCAGAGGAGGAAAAGGACCTAGGGGTGCTAGTCACAGAGGACATGATGCTTTTGGTGCAGTGCCATAGGGCAGCAGCAAGAGACAACCAAATGCTGGGGTGCATAGCCAGAGGAATCCCCTCTAGGAGGGAAGAAGTCATCCTGCCACTATACAGATCACTGGAGAGACCACACGTGGAGTACTGTGGGCAGTTTTGGCACCCATGCTGAAAAAAGGTTGTAAAATAACTGGAGGGGGTGTAGCACAAAACAACAAAGATGATTTTAGGACCAGGGGATAAACCCTGTGAGGAAAGATTTAGGGAGCTCAACATGTAATTCCTGGAAGATAGAAGGAAAGGGGGGACATGATAGAGACCTTCAGATACTTAAAAGGTATAAATAGGGTTAGTACAGAGGGCTTGTTCAGCTTAAAGGGGGGGGTCACAAGGGTATAAAATCTGAAATTAGATGAGGGGAAGATTCAAGAGGGAAATGAGGAGACACTACAGAAAGGGTGGTGGCAAGGTGGAACGAACTTGCTGGAAGAAGTGATCTCTCTGAAGACTGTGTCCAGTTTTAAAAGGGGGTAGGATAGGTTAAAAGGACAGTACAGAAAGGAGGCTAGGAAGGGTAAAGGTGGAGGGTAAGGAGGATGTGGGTGAACTGGGAGAGGAGGGCAACTACAGGAGAGGTATACTGCGAGCTGCATGCTCGGGCAGACTCAGTAGACGTCTGGCCTTTTTCTGCCAGTTTTTTGATATGTTTGTATTAAATACACATGCATTATAAGTTAGGGAAGGTAAACTCTTAACTCTTGCTTACTTTCTTGAAGCATGAGAGCAGATTTTAACTAAACAACATACAGCAGGGTGTGGGTTGTGCTTAGTATGCCACAGTTTTGGGTTTTGGAACATAAGGCAAATCTGAATGGCTTCAATAATCCGTGGCGGTTGTATGTTGAGCACAACACACACTGTCTGGAATGTGTTGCATTAAAATAGGAATTGCTTTTTCCAAGTAAATGGAAATAGATGGTAACAAAAGAGAAAAAACAGTTCACTGTTTGAAACAAGAAAGTATAAATTGTTTTTTGTTTCTGTTGTAGGGGGATCTTGAAACACAGGCACAGACAAAGTGTTTTAAAGAGTACCTGAGGTGGGTTTTCATGAAAGATTAACCAGCTGTGGCACAGGTGAAGTGCTTTAAGTAAGCATTAATACACGTCAGGGGGGTGGATGAGCAGAGTTGCCCCCCCCCACCCAGCAGTGTAGTGAGGTTCAATGCTGTGGGCGGAGGGCCTTACAACCACTGAAAGGGCGGTAATAGCCAACACTTCCCATTCTGGAATGTATAATTGCGCTTACAAAATGGGATGACTATAAAAATATAAATATTTAAAAAAAAATGTTTTAAACATTTAATTGGGCCAGCAGTATAGCCTAGAGGTTAGAGTAATGAGCTGTGAATGAACTTGGTACATCCGGCAGACCTGGGTTTGATTCCCATAACTCTACTTGTATATTGTGTGACTCGGAGAAAGTCACTTAACCACCTCAGTGCTCCCAGGTCACCCCTATAGATGGGCCTTGTAGCCCAGTGAGCTTTACCCAGTTACCAAAAAGAACTAAATAAACTTAAGTGCAAAATAGTCATTCCATGGGTAGTTTGCCACTAGATGGCATTTGGCTGTTCTCACAAAGCTCCAGTGTGCTTCTGGTGGTGTGGTTGGTGGAAAACAGTGGCTAGTGTTGCTTTGTGATGCTTTGCTGGAAATTTTTTTTTTGTTCTAGTTAGTTAAATGACCAGTTAGTTTTATGCAACTTGTTGTGTGACTGTGTTTGGAAAGAGACTGGTTTCAGGCAGGTGTGGGTAGTAGTTTCAGGCAGCAGGTGTGTGTTGATGAAGTGATCGGTCTTGGTAAGTAATGGACTAGAATTTTTTTTTTTTTTTTTACTGCTGTTTTGTAAGTGTGTGTGAGGCAGTAACTGTTAGTGTTTGTCAGCTAACAGGCTGGTAGGAGTGGGGCGGACCTGCTGCCACAACTAAAACAGGAGCAGCTACTTTACACATTCACTTCCTTTATTGAAGTGTATGGATATGAATGAAAAAATGGTGAGGCTGGGACAGGACATTTTTGTACAAGGCAGTGCTGGCTTTTAAAAGTATGGCATTAGAAAGCAATAAGTTTTCTGGATTTTCCTAACCCATTTTTAAAGGGAATTTTAGTTAAAATTCATTGACACTTTTAAGGAACCCTGGATTTGTGTTGGGGGTCAAAATGTATGTGGTTGTGCTAGATTCAACAATGCTTCTCAAACAATCAGATTGCAGGATTTTTGAAACCAATTTTTTTTTTAATTTTATTTTAAATATACCATTAGGCAGACATTTATATACTAGTATGTTTTCTACTTTAACACTAGAATTACCTTAGCTGCTGCAGTTTATGTTATAACCCTAACATTACCACAGTTCTTTGTAACTAATTTGCTTATCACTTCAGAAAAGTTCTTTTTAAAATAATGAGTAGCAGTTTTATCTAGCCTTTTGTAATGTATAGTATCCTATGCTTTGCATTAAAAATGTGTTTTCTGCATAGAACATCCTAACGAAAGAGATGTCATTTTTATTCTGTAGTTTTCTGAGAAGGTGCATTCCTGTTAAAACTGTGGAAGATGCTGTGTTTGATATATTGGAACAGGATTTTTGTCCAGAAGCAAATGAGTCCAGTAGAGACATGAAAGATGCAGACCTAGAGAAAGGTCAAAATATCCACACTATTGCAACTAGTATTGTTTATGATGTTTGCATCATGACACTTGCAAAAAAGCATTCCGTAAATGTGAGCAAAGTGCATGTGCAGCTGAAGTATGTTTTGACATCAAGCACTTGGGAACAGCAGTACAGCTGTGATGAAATGCTCCAAAGGCCATATGTGGGTTTGTGCTCACAGCCTCTTCTGAAGGACATTCCAGCTGGAAACTTCCTCCTTGCATCCAGTATTATCCTTTCTGGTAACAACTATGGAAAAATTGCACTCCTCTTGAAGTTCGTGAATATGACTCCTATTCCCAAAGCAACATTCCACTCGATACAGAGGAACTATGTTTGCCCTGCTGTGTGTCACTATTGGCAGTCAATGCAAAACAGCGTATTTTCAGAGCTGAATGAGCCACTCATGCTTTTTGGTGATGGTTGGAGTGACAACCCTAGACATTCAGCCAAGTATCAGACTTGTGCACTGATGGACAACAGCAGCAAGAGAATCATTCATATAGAAATTGTGGATGTCAGGGAGGCTGGAGGAACCAACATGGAAATGTTAGCATTTGAGCGGAGCTTAAACCACATTCTTTCTCACGGACTTTATGTTTCTGAAGTTGCAATGGATGCACGTGCCCAGCTCGTATCTGTAATGAGTGAGTTACCAACACATGCATGCTGGTTAAAATGATACTTTTTGTACAGAAGGCATACACTCGCTCTCTGTTATTCAGATGGTGGCCAGCCAAGGTGGTGAGCAATGGGGCTGTGTCAGTCATCATCTCCAGATGTCAACTGATGCACAACCTTCCTATGGGGTGAGTGGGTTGCCACCAGTGGAGTGGGGGAGGGATTTGAAGGGTGCTGAGTGGGCTGGTCGGGGAGAGTTGTGATATGGTGATCGGGTAGTGAGAACTCTAGACTACCTGGGAATTAGGCTTTGGACATAATTAGGTTGCCCAGACCAGGAATCGGGTGTGGTGGAGGTCCATTAGACTACCAGAGAAACGGACTTTGGACATGGTTATACTGCTGGGACCGGGGATGGGAATTGGTCCTCTAGACTACCAGAGAAATGGGTTTTGGGCATATTTAGACTGATTGGACCAGTGATCAGGAGGGATATTAGACTGCTTGGTACTTAAGGGTTGCATTACTCTGGCATCTGCTGATTGTTGATGGGGGGGGGAGGCACCACAAATCCACATAATGCCTCCCTGCAGTCGTACGCAGCAGTATTGTACAGAGATTCTAATGGGCATATAATGGTATGCAAATGAATGTTTAGAGCCTTGCATGCCATATGTGCTTATTAGCATGCCGGCCTCTGAAAATAGCCCTCAGGAGCAGAGGCGCTATCATGTTTGGAACATGCTATCTCCATTTGCTGCTGTGAGTCACTTCCCTTCAGGGGGCTGTGTTACTGCTTCACTGTCACTGCGCACTGCACTCCCACAGCACCCATTTTCAGACAAGTAGCGTGCATCAGTTGGAATGCATTGTTTGTCTTAATATGTCCCTCAGACTGGGCATGACTATCTTTCATTCACTGCTAATAGGAGCACAGTGCAAACGGCTGTCTCTGAAAATGGGACCCAGACTCGAAGGGAGCAAGGATCTGTTTAAAAGTGAATATGTTAAATAATAAAAAATGGAAGGTTGCCTGGCTCGGTGGTGCTTGCTGATAGTGTGTTGCAGCACCACGTGGCAGACCCAGGATCATGACTTGATTTCAGCTCCCCCACTCTGGGCTGGAAGGGTCTAAGGTGTGACGCAGAGGCATTGTACACTGACTCAGAGGGGCGGGAGCTGTCTTCTGTTGTGGGAACAGTGACATTGTGGGTGACCACGTGACGTCGGGCACCCCACCCCATTCTCACAGGAAGGCAGGTGGGTGGCCATTGAGGGATGCCAAGGGAGGTGAGCAGGCCTATAGAGTCTCTAGCCCTGATGTACCTGATAGCTCCCATCATCCCTACCACCTCAGGAGTGGCAAAAGCCCAGCAGGCACCTCTCCATTTTCACTGCCGTAGAAGACACTTTGGCAGCTAAAAAGCATGCAGCAGCTATTGGGGCATTGCCGAGGACCGGAGGACGATGGCAGGTATCTGGATCAGGGTGAGTAGTGAGTAGCTGGTTATCTGGTGAGCCCAGGAGGCAGGGAAATGAACTGGGGAAAAAAAAGGATGGCTCTGATATTTTAATTTTTACTAAACTTTGTGTAACTGGGTTAAGCCATGCCAACTGTGAATTTTTTTTTTGCAAAAGCTAGAAAATCACTTAAAATCATTTAATACTTCCTCTTTTTATGCTGCGCACTCTCCCCAATCTGCCCCCCCCAACCCCGTCTTGTAAGACTTATGTACTAAATACACAGAAAGTAAAATAGCAGCTGGCATTGCCTTGACACACAGCTCTGGGCATGACCATTTAAATCCACAGGACATAAGATTCCTGAAATAACTTTTGAACTTGCCTTTATAAATGTTGTTTGGCTGCTTGTGAATAACAACTATGTTTATATTTGTAACAGAAAATAAATTCCCAATCCTTTTGCACCAGCTGGACCTATGGCATGGTTGTAGGGAGGTGAAAAAGATATTAAATAAGGTAAAGTTGCTTTGCTGTAAAATGTGTTTTCTAAGCAACAACAAAACTTGAGATTTTAATGCTTTACTTACATTTTGACAGGTTGTTGCATCTAATGAAAACAGAGAACTTGTCCCATGGCTTGAAGAGATCATCAGGCACTTTTGGCACAGCTGTAGTAATTGTGGGGGCAATAGTCAACGCCTCTCGGTATGTTTTCATAGAAATAAATATGTCATCTGTATGTCTTTGTGTGTGTGTCTCTACATGTGTTGTGCAGAAAATGGATGATCATTTAGGAAACCCCTCTCTGAATCTGTAGAACCTTTAGGTTCTAAAACCAAAGTGCGTATAAGATAATTAAGACTTCTTGAATGGATGAGACAATCCAAGCCATTTTATTAGTCAAGTGCCTCTCCCAAAGTCTCAAAGGAATGTACAGTACAAACATAAACATTTCAGAATAAGCAACAAATACATATGCTAACCGTGTGCTAGTCCCACAACTATGGTTTGGGGAGCCCATGATGTGCAGTTTTAATGCAAAACAGTTTACTTTGGTGCCTTAACATTTATTTATTTTTCATATTTTGGATTAATACCTCTGAGCACAGAAAGGCCCTTTTACAATGGCTCCAAATCAAGGAGGCACAGAAAAAAGGAAAGACAACAGATTACAGAATATTACATGCACATGTGGAAAACAAACAGTTGAAACATGCACTGCTCAGGAATACAATACTTAGTTACAAAGTGCAATTTCCAGTTAAATTCTATAACGTCATTATGCAGTGTGGAGTGCTTCCGTGAGGATTGAGAGGCAGCCTGAGAAGTACCAGGCCTTGCTGGCAGGTGAAGAGGAGAGGAGGGAGGTAGGAAGGTGTTAGTGAGAAGGCTGGTTGGGTGGGAGAACAGGGTATGAGAAGATTGAAAGGCTACAGTGGAGGGAACAGAAATCACAAATGGGTAGAGGCAGTTTAGGGGCAGGATGGCAGCAGGGTGGAATGGTATCAGGCATGGGTTTTCAGAGGGAGGAACGAGAGAAGGTAAAGGTAGCAGCCAGGAGTAGGCCTTGTCCAATTTTGGTGGGGCTCAAGGGGTGGCATGTGGGGAGGGATGCGAGGGGTGTTAAAGGAGCCTAGTGACCTAGCTGTGGTTACGGAATGGTAGTGCAGGACGTCACGAGGTACAGCTTTCTAGGATTGTGGATATGTTGTTCTAGCCACACTTCTTGGCAGGTGCCTTGCCGCTTTAAGATGTGCCAGAAAGTCTTCAAGCTGGCTCCTCCCACCCACCCAGGTGGTATAATCCTTGGCTCCGCCCTATGATGCCATTTCTTCCTTTCCTCTGGAAGGTTCGTGTTCCCTCCTTAGTGCTCCCGCATGTAGTAGACCCTGGCTCTAGAATCTTCAGGTTCGATTCCAAAACTTACTTTAAAACTCTCTTGAGTTTCATCTTTGCCTTCTTCTCTCGCTACCGTGATGGAAGATGAATCGGTTCCTGGTGTTAGGAGGTCTAAACTTCACTTTTAGATTCTTGACGATATTGGGAATGCAAGTAATCACAGACACATTGCATTAGAGTAATAAACAAGTTTATTACTACCAAGGGATAAATCACAGTTGCCCTAAGCAGTTCTTACCAATACGAACTGGGAGCCAGTGCTAAGCGTTCCCTACACCTCGAGGTTTCTCTGTTGTCTCTTGGTGTCTCTCGGGTCTCCGAGGTGTAAGGCTTGTGCATTGCATTAAATACCTATGATAATTACTATGGTTACTGTAAGATAGAAACATTTGTAGTTACAGAGATGAGCCCTGTTGGCTAAATTAGAGGTGGCTCCACAGTCCAAGATAACATACAATTTTGTAAAGTCATCAGTTTGAGAACAAAAGAGTTCTTATACAGAGTCTTACATAACTCAGTGTAGTAGTACAAATCACCAAAAGGTGGCAATGCCGTCTTACATATTATAATTACTCCAAGGACACAGGTGTCTTGGCATCTTACAAGTAAGAAATACACAGAAAAATACAAGCAGGATATATGTATTAGCAAGCAAAGCATATTACAACAATATGCATTCATATCCTGACATCTGCTCTTGTACGGTAGATGCCCTTAGCCCTATATGTTAGTATAACATATACTTAAGTGCTAGCTATCTACAGTGTACCTCTGAGGGTACCAATTAGGGTGCACGGACCTCGTGTAACACTGATTTTCACTGGTGCCCCTACGGGCAGAAGATGTCTTGCACCGATCCACACGCCATTTGTGTCTGCTGCCTGGGACATGACCACGATCCACAGGCTTGCAATCACTGTCAGTCCTTTTCACCATCAGTTCTGGAAGACCGTGCTGCCTGACTTCAACTGGGGCGAACAGAAAGCGTTACCCACTGGTTAAATCTAAGGATACCTGTTGGGTGGTCTCCACGGCTGCGGGGTCTGCAGAGCAGCTGGAACAGCTTAAGGCCTTCGAGGAGGAGGCAGCTAAGGCTGCAGCAGTCTCCTCTTCAGCTTTGGCCTTCATTCCACTACAACTGGGATCCTCCTATTCGGCTTCCTTCAAGGAGCTGTGCCAGTCTCTCTCTACCAAGGAAGATGGACCTTCAGGGTTGCATGTTTCACGCTGTCAGAAGAAGGAGTCAAAAAAAGACAAGTCACAACGTCGACACTCTTGGGACCGGGAGCGGTCCTGCTTACAGGAACTCCTGTTTTGACTTTGGTCGAAGTCGCGGCCGAGGCCGCTGGTTTCACAGTAACCCCATCAGACCAGTCAGCTGAGACGTCTGTCGATGCAACCGAGATTTTTCTCGAGCTGATTGGCACGTTGTCGCCTGATCAGGCCGATGACTCATTAAGTCAGACGCCGGTGCTTCCGGTGCCCTCGGATGGGTCAGCTCAGCCTGCTGGGCAGGACCCATCTCCCAAGGAACCTGACCAGGAGGAGCTGCAGGTTTCACCGACTCCTTCTGAGGTCCCCCATCGGCCCTGCCAATGGTCAAGGTCTCACTCTTGTTCCTCGACTTCGACGTCGAACAATACTCACCCTCATCGGCAGTCTCTCTCCCCCGACCCCATGGTAAGCAGTGGTGCTGCTCCTCATCTTCATCCTCCTCAGGTAAGGAGAGGCTCCAGTGCAAATTGCAATGGTGCTATGAACACCTTATGTGGCAGCAGTTGGTCCTGTCTGGGTCGAAACCAATTCCACTTTCTACCCCGGCCATTAAGTAGCTTTCGCTCGAGCAACCAACGTCGGCCACAGCCACCATCACCAAGGTGCGGTTAAGGCCCTGCTGGCTCAGCCAAAGTCAGGTACTCCACTGATCCAGGTGGAACTGCTGCCCGAGCAGCTGAAGTCCTGGGCTTCAACCAAGGAATCTTGGTCAGCCCAAGGCCTGCCCCATCGGTTGTCGGTCACTATTACTCCTGACCGCTCAAGCTGGGTTGAGAGTGACACTGGTGGTCGCCCGCTTTACAAGAACTCCTCGGAGTCCAAAGACTCCTCCATTGTCTCCCATCCTGTCAGTGCTGAGTCTCTTGGGGGTCTCTCTGTCGACGAGGGCCCTACCTTGCTGATGGGTATTTTTTGGCTAATTTCTGAGTCCACGGGAATGGAGCTTGAGCCTGTGCAGAAACGGGCCAAGTATCCCCTCACAGAGATTCTGGACAAAGGGGATATTCTGATGGAGGCCTTTCCAGTGGCTGATGCCACTGTGGGCTCGGCCTTGGAGCTGTGGCTGCATCCTGAATCTTGCCCTGCGCCTTCTGCCCGCATGGCCCGCGAGTACATGGTTGCTATGGGGTGCTTTTCAGAGTTTTCGGAGCACCCTTTTGTGGTGGGGTTGGTGGCTAACTCCATCTTTTGGTGCTCAGGCAACAGAAAGAATGTGGACAGACCCCAGGACAAAGAATCCAAACAACTGGACCATTCCAGGAAGAAGGTCTATGCAGCCTCCTCCCTTGGCCTTCATCAGGCCAGTTCGGCCATTATCATGGCACATTTCTCCCATGCCCTCTTGGGCTCCCTGGGCGAGGTGATCCCTCATCTCTGGCGGACCTCCAGACCATGGTCAAGCAGGTCCAGGACCAGGGCAGGGCAGTGGTGAAGCAACAACTCCAGACAGCTCTGAACATTGGTGACTCTGTGCCCGTTAAGTTAGTGGCTGCAGTGGCCATGTGCCACTGGTCTTGGCTGCGAATCTCGACTTTTACAGCTGATGTGCAACACAAGCTGGCAAATGTCCCCTTCTTGGGCACCGACCTGTTTAAGCCTGGTGTGGAGTTCCACCTCCAGCATATAGAAAAGTCCAGGGCCACCTTGGACTCCACCACATCTACCCAGAAGGACAAGGGCCCCAAGCATCAGAACCTCAGGCCCTTTCATTCATCCGTTCCTGCGGCCAGACTGGCCCAGCAGCAACAGTAGCAGGGCCAAGCAGGCTCAATCTTGGCATCCTCATTCCGGAAGCCCGGAGGGAAACATTCTCTGCCAGACCCTCCTCCAAGCCTGCCCAGTGACGGGTTGGGGGGCGCCTCCCTCAGTCCCATCACACCTCCCCTGGAGCCTCCTGTAGGGGCCGGTCCAGCCACTTCCTTTCTGCCTGGTCCTCTATCACCACAGACTGTTGGGTTCTGGAAGTGGTCGGTTAAGGCCTGCTTCTGGAATTTGAGCAGGCTCCTCCATATGGAGCCTGCACACCACGAGGGGATCTGGTGCCTGCAGCCTCTCAGTCGGCTGTCCGAGATGACTCAGCTCAGCTCCTCCTCAGGGAGGTGGTGCACAGAGTAGCAGACCCGCCTTCAGACCCAGGGTTCATTTCCAGGTACTTCCTAGTACCAAAATGGATGGGGGCCTGGTGCCCCATTCTAGATCTGCATGACCTGAACAAGTTCCTCAGGTCCTGTACTTTCCGGATAGTAACTCTGACTCAGATCATACCATCCCTGGAGCAAGGCACGTGGTTCTGCTTCCTAGATCTTCAGGACATGTTCTTTCACATCCCAATTCGTCCATCCCATCGACGGTTCCTCCACTTCTGAGCTGAGGGAACCCTTTACAAGTTCCAAGCCATGCCCTTCGGCCTGTCTTCAGCCCCCAGGGTCACCAAATGCATGGCAGTGGTGGCGGCTTACCTGAGGTGCCAAGAGGTCCAGGTGTACACTTACCTGGACAAATGCTAATAGCAGGTTCCTCCAGGTGGAAGGTGGAGCGGTCAAGGGATCTGGCCTTCCAGACTTGCCTAGACCTTGGCCTCCTGATCAACAAGGCCAAGTTGGAACTCATGCCTTCACAGGTGATTCAGTTCATCAGGGCAGAGCTTGACTTCTGCCAAGCCAGAGCTTGGCTCCCGGTGGACAGGGCAGAGGTTCTCTTCTCCTTTGCCTAGTCATTTCTGATTGGGCAATTGCACCCTGCCTGGGACTTCCTGCATCTTCTGGGCTACATGGTGGCCTGCACCAGCGTGGTCCGATAGGCTCGCTGGCATATGTGTTCCCTCTAGTGGGAACTCCGGCCAGTGGTCTCAGCGTCAGATCATCTCAGCCAGCTGGTCTCTGTGACCCAGAGGATGTGGGACGGCCTCCGGTGGTGGCTCGTCCCATCCCACCTGCAGGAAGGGATTCTGTTTGTCCGCCCCAAGCCGACAGTCATCCTGACGACTGATGCCTCTCTGATGGGTTGGGGTGCCCATCTGGGGGAGCACAGAGCCCACGGGCTCTGGTACCCCCAGGAGTCCCGATACCACATCAACCTGCTGGAGCTTCGAGCAGTTCAGCTAGCCCTGACCGCTTTCGCTCCATTTGTTTGGGGTCAAGTGGTCCAGGTCCAGACGGACAACACCATGACCATGTACTGTCTCAACAGGCAGGGCGGGACATGTTCCTTGTCCCTCTGCAAGGAAGCTGTCACATTTAGTCCCTGTGCTCAGCCTGAAGGCAGATCTCCTAGCCATCCACGTGGCAGGAGCCTCAAATCAACTAGCCGATGCCTTCCGGCCGTATGGGCGAGGCATCTCACGAGTTGCTCCACTAGGAGGTAGTACAATATTTGTTCTCCACTGGGCACCCCTCAGGTGGACCTGTTCACCGCCAGGGAGAATGCGAAGCTGAGACTTTATCATGCCCACCCCCCCTTAGCAGGGTTCACTGCAGGGTGATGCCTTTGTGAGGCCGTGGACCCCAGGCCTCTTCTATGCCTTCCCTTCCCTTCTCTTGATTCACAAAGGGCTCATCAAGGTCAGGAGGGAAAGGGCACAGGTGATCCTGGTAGCCCCAGATTGGCCACATCAGTTCTGGTATCCAGATCTCCTTAGCCTCAGCTCCAGGCTCCTGAGGTGGCTTCCAGCATACCCGGACCTGCTCTCCATCAATCAGGGGAAGGTACTCCACCTGGACCTTCAGTCCCTGCGCCTGACGGCCTGGTTTCTGATGGCTACAGTTCCAGGCCTTGGGTCTCTTCGACGAGGTCCTCAATGTTGTTGAGGCTTCCCTAAGGAATCAACCAGAAAATGCTCTGCCTTTAAATGGAAGAGATTCTCCATCTGGTGTCAGGGCAAGGGTTGGAACCATCGTGACTGTCAGTGGCTTGCATTTTGGACTCTCTTTGGTCCTCTCCCAGCAGGGACTTCGGTTGATGACCCTAAAGGTGCACTGGCCATCTCTGCTTACCGGGCACGGGCGGTCAGCAGTCGATAGCCTTGGAGAAGGTGGTCTGGCCCTTCTTCAAAAGCCTAGATCACATATCCCCTCCAGTGCGTGAACCTCCACTTCCGTGGGATCTACTGCTGGTTTTGGCAAAGCTCTTAGGCAAGTCATTTGCACCGATGCACAAATGTGACATCTCACATTTGTCATGGAAGACCGCCTTCTTGGTGGCTATCACGTCAGCCAGAAAGACTGGGGAGTTACGGGCACTCTATCGAGTCTCCTTACCTGGTTTTCCACCAGGACAAGGTTGTCCTGCCTTCACCTGAAATTCCTTCTAAGCGTAGTGTGTCAGAGTTTCACTTAACAGGTGATTACTCTGCCGGTGTTCTACCCAGTCACGCCGGAGGTTGAGTACAGGCTCATACATTGGACCGAGACAATGCGCGTCTACTACAAAGAGTGAACGGCCGAAGTTCAGGGAGAGGTTTGCCAGCTGTTTGTCACCTACGCTGAAGCCGCACCTGGCAAACCTGCAGCCAAGCAGATGATAGCTTGATGGATTACATCTTGCATTGACCTCTGCTATCGGTTGTCAGGTAGGGAGCCTCCCGTAGGGCTTAAGGCTCATTCCACCTGCCATACCGCTGCATCGGTGGCTGCTTCTAGGGATGTCCCTTCCCGGAAATCTTCAGAGCTGCTACCTGGAAGTCAGCACACACCTTCATTTCCCATTACCACATCGAGCTCGAGTCACGCCAGGATGCTGGTTTTTGAGCCTCAGTTCTCCAGTCCCTCTTTCCTAAGTAGGGGGTGTGCGTCTTGCCTTCCTCCTCCCAGAGAACTGCTAGGAGCCCGCCAAGAAGTGTGGATAGAACAGCATATCCATGATCCTAGAAAAACAGGTTAGTCACCTGTAACAGGAGATCTTCCACGGACTGGTCTCTTGCAGTAAGTCATTACTTATGGGAGTTTCCACCAGATGGCACTGTCACACAGCAGTTTCTTCCAGCAGTCTTCCATGGGGGTCGCCCACACTACATCACGTCCTGTGGATGTGTATAAGAGTGGGCAGCCCCCAGTACCCTCTGTTCATTTTTCTGCCGGCTTCAGCTCACACACTCAGCTCTCCTGAGCTCCTGGATTGCAGTCTTCGACTCAAACTTGAACCTTCTACCTTTGGGTCTTTGACCTGGGACTTGCTTTCATCATCCCTGGACTTCCATAGCAGGCCTGTGACCCACTCACAGTACCCCTGCTGCTCCCAGACTCTGGCTGTCTTGCTTGGTCTGGGGCTTCTTTAGGACCTAGCCCAACTTTTTTCTTCTGCAACAGACCCGGTGTTCCATTAGCGCTCCCGGTACACCTGCTGCTCCGTGACCCAGGCACTCTTGCTGGGTCTAGGGATTCACTAGAGCTGCTATTAACAGCTCAGTCCGATTTTTCTCTTTGCCAGACCTATGGAACACTCCCAGGCCCTGGCTCTTCTACTCCTAGGACCCGGGCCTGTACACCACTCGCTGCACCCCTGGCTCCTGCCTCTGGTCCTGGGTATGTACTACTACCAGGCCCAGGCTGTTCTACTTCCACTGGACCGGGCCTGTGCGCCTCACAGTGCCCCGGCCCTCCTTGCTCACAGCACCCTGCTGCTCCATGGTTCAGGCTGTCTTGCTGGGCCTTGGGACTTGCTCACGTCTGATCAGCTAGGCCGGAATGGACCTCGGGGGGTGCCTTAAATGCTCCCCAGTCAAGGGCACTCCTCCCAGGCATAGATGGGAAAGGGATTCACACGCCCTCTGCATTACTCCATTGACAATGGCTCCTCCGTCGTCAACAGACTTCCTCATCCACGAGGCTGCTCTCCCCGTCAATGGAGCCTGATGGGCTTGTTGTGTCTTTGACGGGCCATGTTCCATCAATGGAGCTTGTTTCTGAATGTTTTCCGTTGATGGGCAGTGTTGCCCTGTCGACGGCACGTTCCTCATAGATGGGAATGCTTCCCCCGTCAACGATATATGTTCTTTCTTCTCCCTCATCAACGGGAGCTCTTCTCCCATCAATGGGCCATGTTTCTCCTGTTCTCTCATTGATGGAGCCCTTTTTCCATCAACGGAGCGCTCCTCATCACCGGGGCAGCCTCTCCTGTCGACGGGACAACGTGCCTTGTTGATGGGGCAGCTTTCCCTGTCGACGGAGATGCTTCCTTTTGATCCCTCATCGACAGGGATGATTCCGCCGTCAACGGAGGAGCCTCTCCTCCTTGCTTCATTGACAGGGCTGCCTCCCTCGTTGATGATGGAGGCTTCCCACCCCGGGACTCCCCCTGCTTGGGGCTCTGTTTTCTTGCCCCCCCCACTTGTCCTGGCACCAGATGGCATCCTCCGGGATTTTCCCCCTGTCGCCCTTTTCGTGCCCTTTGGTTGCAACTTTTTCCAGGCCTTCGGCCCTGCTGCATAGACTCACTATGAGTCCCTTGCTCCTTTACCGGTCCCGGTCCACAGGGATCAGGGTGACTCCCCCACAGCTCAGGGTCAGTGCTTCCCGGGCTGGCCCACCCTCTTCCTGATTCCACCCTTGGGCATCCTCCGCCTCTGGACCCGTCACAGGCTCTGGATATCGCCTGCATTGTGATAGGGGTACTGCGACACATGGGTCAGGGTCCGGCCTTGTCCCATTCCCCCTCCCCATCACTCGGGTGCTTTCACCCGGACCTAGCGCTCCCCCCCATATGTGAGGCCTCACTTTATGGTGATTTCAACAGATGGGATCCCTTCATGGGGGATGTGCCTGGCGGGAACCTCTTGGACCATGGGGATCTTGGTTCCCGCCGTCTGTGTCCTCCTTTTTGGAGGCCACCCCGCTTGAACCCCCAATCCCTCATCACTCCTGGATCCCTCCTTCATGGAGCTCATTCTGCAGATCCAGCATGCTTTTGGCTTCCCTACTGCAGATCAGGACTCCTTTCGTTGGGACATGGCTGCCTACCTCAACATTCCCGAGGAGCTTCCCCTGGTTGTCACACCTTTGATTCCTGCATGTTTTCACGCACTCTCTCATATTTGGTCTCACCCTGCATCAGCTCAGCCTGCCTCTCGTGGCCCTGATCAGCTCAGCCACTGTCTGCCATGCCCTCTTTCCCATTACCTGCTCCATGCATGCTTCAATGTGGTTGACTCATCGGCCCGCCTCTCAGCCTCCAGCGTCGACTCGTGTTTCACCTGGCTGCGTAGTTCGGCTCACACCTACGCCTAGCTGTCAGTTGCCGATGCCCCTTTTCTGGGAACCTGCTGTTTGGACCTGGTGCCCAGTCCATCCTGGATTCCTTTCAGGCTTAGGGGCATACCCTCCGGTCTGTTCAGGACCTCTATCACGCCCCTAGGTCCCACACCTGCACTCATGGGCGGGCCACCTCATACCCAGCCCCTTACCAGGGTTCCTCTCGGGATCAGTAGGGCCTCCATGGGGCGGGTCAGTCTGCCTCTCTGCAGCATCCCCATCCCTCATGCGGGGCGGGACCCACTTCTGCACCTTGACCCGCTTTTCAGGTATCCCCCGCCTACTCTTGCAGGCCTCGGAGGGGCCTGGGGATCTCTTTACCTTTCTTGGAGGCTTATTCCTGGACTGGACGCTTCACTCCTCCATGCGGATCTGATTGGAACTCCTGCCATTCTCCCTGTTGGAGCTCTTCAGTTGTTCCTTCCTATGACCATCCAGGATGTTTTTTCCCCAGTGCTCCTTTTTCAACTATCTGATCCGCTCTACTTGTCTATTTCCTGACTTTGACTTTATGTCAGAGCCTATTGACCTCTGCCACGTCAGGATGAATTGCTTTGCCTGGCCACCCACAGTTCTTTCTACATCATGCCTCCTGCATGCCGTCCTCACCCACCTTTGTGCCTTTCTGCCTGAGCGGGTGCGGTTTGAGTTGACATTTCTCCTGGTTTCATGCCAAATTTCTTCATCTAACCTTTGGCGTATCTGCCTGCACAGAACGGGTTTGAGTTGGACTTTTCTCCTGGTTTCATGCCAAATGTCTTCACCTAACCATTGGTCTGTCTGCCTGCATGGAAGAGGTTTGAGTTGGACATTTCTGTTACTTATCAAACTTTTAGTCCTTACCCCACCTCAGCCTGTCTGCCTCTGGGGGTGCGGCTGAAGTTGAAGTTTTATTGTGCTTTTACATCTTTGGCTTTGCCTTTCCTCACATTTGGATTTTACTGCTTGGTAATCTCCTGTAAGTAATGACTTACTGCAAATGACTTACTGCAAGAGATCAGTCCGTAGAAGATAGTACAGTTACGTAAAAACTTACCGTAACAGTAGATCTTCCGAGGACTGTCTCTTGCAGTAAGTCCATCGCCCTCCATTCCCCTGCCTTTTTGCCTCAAATCTGCAACTTGGGACTTTGGGTGGGATCACTGTTTTCTGTTTTTCTGGCCCTCGTTTACCTCGGTCCAGGTCATGCTCGCCGAAGTCAACAGTGCCTACTATTATACACATCCACAGGAAGTGATGTAGTGTGGGCAGCCCCCATGGAAGACTGCTGGAAGCTCCACCTGGTGGATAATCCTATAAGTAATGACTTACTGCAAGAGACAGTCCTTGGAGGATCTACTGTTACAGTAAGTTCTTACGTAACTGTACTTTCTAGGAGTGGTATATGTTGTTCATCCACACTGACCCACCTGATCTCCTCGGCTTCGACGCACAAACCTAGCTTTCAGTGGGCTAAAATATGGTGTCATGGGGTGGAGCCGAGGGTTATACCCCCTGGGTGGGTGGGAGGAGCCAGCTTGAAGACTACTCGGCACATCTTAAAGCAGCAAGGTGCCTGCCAAGAAGTGTGGATGAACAATATATACCACTCCTAGAACTACTGTTACAAGTAAGTAACCTATTTTTTTTTTCATTCTCAGTTAGAGTGACTGGGAGGTCATTGAACTATTGAGGTCCCCTTACAGAGAGTGCTTGCTGCGCAAAAGAAGTATGCCTGAAAGGTTAATGTTAACTGATGGATCCTACTTTTCCCCGTGGCCTGACATCTTCTAACTACTGCTGCTAGGCGGCATCACAGAACCCACTGCAACAGACATCAGCAATGAATGTCAGCCTGCCACAGATGATATGGTCTGGAGAACTGACTGCAGGAGCATTTAAAAATGCTGTTAGGCTGATCCTGTGGTAATCCCAAGGCTAAATTTAGATTGTGTGAAAAGGTCTCAGTCTTCCGCATACAGTACTCAAATCTGTATTGACAAGGTTGAACAGACGAAGATGATTGAACTGGCTTGTTCAAGCAAGACGAGGGGATAGGCTGTGAAGTTTAGAGATGGTAAATTTAGGGGTAACATTAGGAGGAACATCTTCTCCCAGAGGGTGGTGAACCTATGTAACAGCCTACCAGAGGAGATCGTAGATGCAAATACAGTACCGACCTTCAAGGTAAGCCTGAAAAAAATTCTGTGTAGTCTCCGGGGATCTGGGTAGTAGGGTGGGTGTGGAATTCCTGTTAGTACATTTTTTGCACAGCATGCTTGTTGGTCCTTGCTTATAAGGCTGGGGACAGGCCCGATCAACCTACAGAACCTTATAACTTTAAATTATTGTGTTAGTGTGACAAAACTCTGTTTTTTTTTTTTGTTTTGTTTTTTTTTCAAATAAAACTTGTTAATGTTTATGTGTTGCTGCTAAATTCATGACAGTCCTGAAAATAGGATTTGCCTAGGGGCCATATCTTATTAAAACATAAATTAACTTCAGCTTCTACCCTGCTGGTACTGGTCTGCCATGCATACACACACAGTCATGATCAGATACTCGAATGGCTCCTTTTGTTTCATTGCTGCATGCACACATAAGCACGATCAGATACCCAAATGGCTCCTCCTATTTCATTGCTGCCACTACCTGGCTGACTACTAGGGTATCTTGATCTGGTTCTACTCCCACCACTGGCCACTGCTTATTCAACTCAAGACCTTACGTTTGAAAACAGAACAAACTTTTGAGCCAGTCCCAGAATTCTATCACCTGCTGTGCATCAGACATTGGTTACTGTGCAAGTAGTAGTCGTTCTCTTTGGCATCAGAACACCACTTTGCTTAATAGAAATACATTGTTACCTGTCCCATAAAACACTGCACAGTCACAGAGAATATAAGATGTATACATATTTAATAGTTACACTACTGAATTACAGAATATACAGTATTAAAAAAGGGATAAAACACACTAGGCAAATGGAAATTAACACGGTTAATCAGAAGGATTGCTGAAGGAAGAACCTCTCTACTCTTTAGACCATAGTCTAACAGATCTTGCCTCATACTTGGGTTGCTTTCTTGCTTAGGGATCAAGCTGCCACTAAGACACGAGATTCAGGAGACAGAGTTCCTGTTTTTTTGTAGTGGACATCTGCTATGTTCTGCCCGTAACTGAATCAGCCAATGCTTAGCTGCAATGCTAGTTTAACCCTCTCAAAGAATCCTCCCTCATCACTTAAATCAGTCACAAGGATCGGCCTTTCTGTGTTCCTGTGTTACTACAGGCTGGCCCAGACTGGTTCAGTCTTCCCTACTCCAAGATAATGATGTTTACTGGGCATTTTACCTATACCAAACTCAGCTATTTCAATTATCTGATAAGGTTTCCACAACCACAGCTTCCTTAGAAATATGCGCTTATGATGTGAGCAGCACAGCTATCCCCACCGTGCCTCTGAACCAACCCTGCTGCTTCTGATTATCTAATAAGGTTTGTACACCTTCAAGAGCTCACATCTTGGAAGCAGGCCATTTCCTATGACCTTCCTTTGAACTCAGACGGGTTTTCTTTCTTGTGACCTATTAACCCTTTCTGACTCACCTGGTGCATGTCAGTATTCCCTAACTGGGCCCCATATTCATGCTACAAATCTATGTCTGTGTTGCAGTTCCAAATGTAGATCTATGTTGTATGACCACCAGAAATATAAAGGAGTGCCACTGTGGCAACACCACAAGGTGCCTCATTTTTTGAGGCTGGCATACAACCAATGGTGTACTTCCACTCCTCGGTCTGTAGCTCACTGCCAAGATAGTCTATCTGCTTTGGCATGCTGGAAACCACTGTCGTGCAGGATACTTATATTTTACTGCTGCAGCACCAGGCTCCATCTTAGTAACTTTGTCTTCTGGAACCAGGTTAAGTAGTTGTGGTCAGTTACCAAAGTAAACTCCCTCCCATGCAGATATGGCTGCAACTTTTGCAGTGCCAACACTACCCCCAGACATTTCTTTCATACATAAGCCTTCTCACTAGGTAGCAGTTTCTGCCTTAGGTGCACAACTGGGTGTTCTTTCCCTGTAGTCATTACCTGGCTCAGAACAACTCTCAGACCATAGTGTGAAGTGCCCCAATGAATGCCAGATTTTATTAAATAATGAGGACTAGCAGGCACGGTGCCATGTGACAAGAGCTATAAGAAAAAATACTTAATGTCACAACAGTGACCACAAATCGCTGAAAAAAATGTTGTCAATCAGCAGATCAGCTACATAAACAAAAGCGACAGCACATCACAAAAATAGAAATAAACATATGTAATCACAACATTTATGCGGGGGGGGCTGTGCCATCCTCACCCCCTTCCCCATTGTTATATAACCAGCTCCAGAGGGGGTGGACACTGAGGAAAAAATACAAAAATTGGAGGGGGCTACTTGGTAGGGAGACAGGGGATAACATAGGGGGAAGCAACCTGCGGGCAGGGGCACACATAGTCAGGACATATAAAACCACCCCATCAAAAAACAAGGAAAAAGCACAATAACAATGATCACAAATTTAAAACCCCACACCAGTACCAAACCATGGAGCACCATCGTGGCAGACCACAGCCATATCCAGCACCAGACGTCAAGCTCAATTGGCCCTCTGAAACAAACCCCCTATGACCTTATTCTCCATTCTCCCACATACCTTCCCTGGCTATTCCAGGCCTCGCTCTCTTCCCCAGTCATTCTCCTTCCCTCTCATCATTCTGTCACTGTAGCTCTTAACACAGTCGCTCAATTTGACTCGCCTATTTGATGGGTTACCAGCAGGCACAGGTCCTTGACACAACAGTTTTTTAGTTGGCAGAATGCCACCTGTCTTCATTTTTTTTCATTAAATCATTACAAACATTCTCTTCTTAGTGAGGTCTGTCAGGGGTTTTGCTATGCTGCTAAAGTTTGAGACAAACCTTTAGTGGTACCCTGCAGGTTTAGAAGTGCCATCACCTGTTTCAAGTGATGGATATGATCCATCCCAGACTGGCCTTAATTATTGCTGGCTTAGGACAGATATGCCCACTGCATACTCAGTGAGCAGGATAGGACAACTCTGCCATCCATGTCTGTCATTTTTCTGCCTTAACCATCAGCTCTGACACCTGTAGCCTGCAAGACCCCTCCCTCACATTCCTGACGTTGATCCTCCCATGTCTAGCTGAAGATGGCAATGTCATTCATGTATGCCAGTGCAAAATCACTTACTCCAGATAGGATACTGTCCACTAGCCACTGAAAGATGGCAGTCGCATTCTTCTTCCCAAATGGCATTACTCAGAATTGGAACAAACCAAATGGGTCAACGTAGGCCAAACTTTCCCCAGTTGCAGGGGTCAGAAGTTCCTGCCAGTAGCCCTTTATCAGTGCCATGGTAGTCAGATACTTGACTTCCCTTAGCCATTCTAGAACCTCGTCTGTTCTAGGCACGGGGTAGGCATCTGACTCTGTGCAGCTATTAAGCCTGTGGTAGCCAATTGAGAACCTTCTGATCCTACTTGTTTTGGAGATTAGCACCACAGTCAGGGCTACTTGAATCCTGTATCACTCCGAGAGCCAGCATTTAGAAAAATAGAAGCTGTCAGCAGAAATGAACCTCTTAGCCCACCTGGTCTGTCCTAACGTCCCTATATACTGTACTACCATAGATCCTAATTGATCTCCGTCCCCCCAGCCCTGTTACTATGATCCCACTGTGTCTATCCCATGCATATTTGAAACCTGTTACCATTTCGGTACCCACCACCTTTGCTGGGAGGCTGTTCCAGGTGTCTGCCACCCTTTCCATGAAAAAATATTTTCTCACATCCCCTCTAAATCTCCCCCCTTCCAGCTTCATATCATGCCCTCTCACCTTCTTAAGCTCCCCTTCAGTGGCTTGCTTAACTACCTCTGGATTCTGGTAGGGTGGCTGCCTCAGCAGGGCTTGGGTCCCTGTATCCTTGTGGTGCTCAGCATGCATGGTTTACCTGGATTTCCCCTGAACATACCTCCAAACGTTTGCAGCATCCCACCTATTTTCATTGCCTGTACTGGTATCAGTTGCTCTGAGAGGAGTATGGCATTTGCAGAGGATTCTTCCTTGACTTCACCAAGGAGATGCTCTATGGATCCACATCACTTTCTTCCTGTTGATGACTACACAAGGTCAGGACCATGTCATGTCTTTCTCAGTAGGGCTTTATTATATATACAGTACATGGTACACTTTTTGTCTTCACCTCCAGTCAGGCAGTCCCATCACATAATTTACTACAGTTACCTTCCTAATCACGGAGTATGGACCTTCTTATGCTGCCTGCAGTTTATTTTTCTGCACAGGGATGAGTACCATTACTTGCTGTTTGACCATTCACTCCTGGGCTCCAGCTTCTTCATACCATATCAGTTGTCGGTGCAGCAGCTAGCCCCATGAGCTCATTGAGCCATGTCCTGAAATTCAGGATGTACTCCTCAACAGATTCTCTCTGGAGAGCAAGTTCACCCTCCCATTCATCCCTGATGAGATTCAGAGTTCCCTCATCCTGTGGCCAAACAGGAGCTTGAAGGGTGAGACCCTGTAGACTTCTGTGGGACCTTCCTCTAGGCAAACAAGAGATTGTGTATGTACTTGTCCTACTCCCTCTCAAGTTGGTCAGTTAATGCCTATATTATAGTCTTAAGCATGGTGCTAAAGCACTCAACTAAACCATTAGTCTCAAGGTGACATGGAGAGACTCTGAGTCGCCACACTCCACACTTCTCCCACAGACTTGTTAAAAGGGCAGACATAAAATTGGTGCCATGGTCTGACAGAAACATCTGGGGAAATTCCACTCAACTGAATACACCAGAAGTTCACCAGCCTGCTTTCCCACCTCTATGGAAGACTGTATCCAGTGAGAATAGTGATTGAATATGAGAGACCATCAAAACGGTGACTTATAATCAGCACTATCCTCATGGGCTGCCCAGGAGGTAGCGACCAAAGGGAGAATAGTGAGGGAAGGGAGGATAGGAAGAGGGTTTGTCAGGGTAAAGGTGCCTGCTAGCCCTGTGGTAAGAGTGGCTAGCTCCGCACAGCAGGTATTGTGTTCGGCCTGAATCGGGAGAGCTTTAACGCTACTGCCGCCAGCATTTTATTTATTTATTTATTTATTTTTTTTTTGCAGCAATCCAGAGTGTCACCCTCCCAAACTTGCACCCCCATGGAGTTGATAATCCTTTAGTAGAGTGCGAGCAAAGCCTTCCATGAAGATTGGGATACGGGGGCAGCCTCCAGCATAAACACTTGAATTGCTTGCAGGTGTCTATTTGCCAACATGAGTGTTGTCGATTTGCTTTTCGGTGATATACACTCACCATAATAGTGATCACTGTTTTGTGATTGCTATTATGACATGGAACCATGGAAGATATGGGGACAGCCTCCAGGTGCCTGGCTTCATAATCTACTGTGACCAGTGTGTACTGCTTGCCTGTGTGACTTGGGGTAATTTGTGTACTCACAATGTTCGTAGCCACCCTTTAGAGGTTCATCAGTTATAGGCAGAGGAATCAGAGCTCCTTTTGCCTTGTCCCCAACTTTTCCTGCCTGTTGGCACTGCAGACAATTACAGCAGTAAGTGGCCACATCGTTGAACATACTGGGCCAATAAAAATAGTTTGTAAGCCACCTTTTTGTATGGCTTATGCTCAGGTGTCCTGAAAAAGGGATGGCATGGGCTAGGGCCAAAGTCTGCTTATAGCATTTCTGAAAGCCTACCATTTGCCAAATTACCACTTCCTCTGGCCCTCCCTGAAGTACCCACTCCCTATACAAAGGCCAGTTTTCCCAGAAAAGTTTCTCACTCCCTACTTAAGGGTCACTCCTCTCACCTGCTGCTAGTTCCCTCAGTTTTTGCAGGGATGGATCAGTTTGCTGAGCTCTGCCAGATTCCTCACGCCTGACCCTCCCTAGGAGACACACTCCTTCTGTAGGAGAAATGCCCACAGGTAGGGTCTCCACAGTTTGCAGCTGTGGATTAGTACAAAGAGAAAGGTAGGGTGGCTAAGGGAGTCCCCACCTGGAGCTCACTAGAAGAGGACAGTTAAAATGCAGTAGAAAAAGTGGCTAACAGGCATTCATGTCTCCAAATGAACAAACCCATACCTAGGTTTGTACTTTAAAAATGGGCTGTTTATTCCATTAAAAATATACACAAAACTCCACGACTCACCCCACTAGCATCTGCCAACCGTTTCACTCACCTGACCATGGACTTTCTCAAGGCATGGCTGATGTGGTGGAGATTTAATTTTCAAATACACATCTTAAAGTGACAGTCATTCTTTTACAACCTATCAGAATACATAATACTAATATTTAGAGAACTCTAAAAAACAAAACACCTACTATGTATTCTTTTATATTCACCATGAAACCTATACCAGCTAAAGGGTGCTAAAATCCCAATTACCAAAGGGAAAGGAAGGTAATGGGGGGAAGGTCTGGAGTCTAGGAAAATAAATTATTTGCACCCTTATTTGTTAAGAGAGAGATTCCTATAATCCACAAAATGTTCTTAAATTACCATTTTAAACAAATTTATAATCTATTAAGGACATTCCCTGGTGTTTCAGCAACCCCATGTCAAAGTCATAATTTTTTGCCCAGTGCACAATGGTCATCTAAAGATTTAAAATCCGCAACAAGAAACATGGGTTGCCAAGCTTGTTTTAAGTTACATTGGGGAGACTTAATCTCTCTCTCTCTCTCTCTCTCTCTCTCTCTATGGAAAAAATCCAGAAGGGTCAGATTGTTTTATGTGGTTATAACTTCATTTTTCAGATGTCAACATGAATGTGAAAGATAATGTGAAACAAGGACACATCATTTGTCATGATGCTTGCTTCATTTTTCCACAAATACAAAAATAAAGAATAAAATACCAGTACTATGACACCCTCTTGAATTGGTATTCCCAAAGGAAATATTTCTATGTTTTTATACATAAAACCATTTCATACCCATGTCATTTTCATAAAACGTTTGAGATAGATGTAGAATATGGTTAGGAACATAGAAACAAAAAAATGTGCGGGTTGCCATGCATCTTTTGGTTATATCTGCTTTTAAAGTTGCAATTTCAGAGGTGGTCAACTCAGGACAAAAATAATTGAAACATCTCAAAAAAAAATAAAACTTGCAAAAATGATATTCAAACACTTCAAAAGTATAAGCAGAATTGCAAGGATAATAGTGAAACCAAAAACAGACATTTAGGTAAAGTGCCTTGAATGGTACCAGCTGCTGCAGTTGTGAGAGCTAACTTCCTTACTGCCGTCCTGTATATATTCCTAGCTGGACATGACATAATAGTATAAATCATTATTCTAATAATGCTTCCATATATTAAAGAATGTACTTGTGCCAGAAAACAACCTTGAAACCTTTTTGAGAGCGTCAGAAAAATAGGAATTTGAACCACCAGGGAATGTCTTTAAGTTGATCAAAAAATCGATCAAAAATGTACACAGAAAAGGACAGAATTACAGAAGTATTCCTAATAAGTGGCATATCAAAAAGCAAATAAAAAAGAATGATACTGACAATGATAGATTGTCAATGTCAGTGGTTCAGCAGACAGCACACTCACCTCTGAGGCCTGAAGATTAGAAGGCGATGGGTTCTAGCCTCACACCAGGAATGTGGGATAAATCCCAAAACTGACACTGTAGTGCATCAAGAGGGGGGTGCTGCACTCCAGAGGTGCTGTCTTTTGGATGAGACAATGAATCGAGGTCATGTCTGTCTGTTCTGGTGGTTGTTCAGATGGACGTTAAAGATCCCATGGCACTTCTCAATGAGAGTAGGGGGATTTTCCCTGGTGTCCTGGCCAACTTCCCCCATTCACTAAAAATGCCACCAACAGCTTAATCTGGTTCTGTAAGTCAGTCTACATCTGTACACATGCTCCCCTTCCCTTGCCCCGGATTGCACCTGATTGTACCTGGAAACTAGCCTTGGCTTAGTGTGCCTCTCCCAGTCACAAACTTTCACATAAATTAAGAGAACAGTAATGTGTCCATAACCCCATATATTTAGGAATATTTGTACATTGAAAAATACATGGCAAATACCTATTCATTACATTATCCATAATCTCCAAATACTCAAAGTACTCCAGATAATCGGGGGTCAGAGAGCTGAGTTGCTGTTTGTTCTCCTCCCACACCGAAATTTGAACTGAACACAAAGGAGCAGAGCAGCAGCATAAAAGAGCTGTCCCCACACCAGAGAAACAGAAAAAATTCCCTCCCACCTGCCTCCTCCTCCACGGCTTCTTCTTCAAAGCTCTTGTGGACCTGCAGTAGATTGAACAGATAGGGAGAGAGGTGGGGTTCTTGCTGAACTGAAAAAAAAAAAAAAAAAAAAAGGACATAAATGAAAGGCTTAAGTACATGTTAAATATCTTTACTCACAGTATCTTTTCAAGCTGGATTAAGCCTTATACAGTATGGAATGTTTCCGTATACCTAAAATAACTTTAGTATCTGGAAATGGGCAATATATGTTTGAAGAGGAGTTATATGCTTCAGTACATGCTTTAAATTGTCTGCTTTTAAAGGGCAAATAGCAGTTCAGGTACTGTATAGATTTAAAAAGCAAACTGCATTTTAGGTACTGTATAGGTGAATGAAAATTGCAGTTTAGGTACTGTATAGGTTTAGGGGCATGCAGAGTAGAATTTAGTTTGGTAGTGTTTAAAGGGCAAACTGTTTTTATTGGTAGGGCAAACTTTGTTGGTTGGCCAACTTTTACAAGGTGGTAAGGTATCAGAGATCAGGGGGAACATGGACAGAACTGGTAAAGGAGGATGGGAGGGATGATGGGTGGGATGGACATCCTTCAACTGAAAATGAGGGGGGCCGCTGTTGTGCGAGTAGAGAGACAGGAAGTTTTAAGAGTTCCTTCAGAACCCTTTCTTCTGTGAAAGGACTAACATCAACCCCCCTATCCAGAGTGCTTCTGTTGACCGGATTAGGTATTTCCTGCTTTTCCACTGTGAATACTGAGCAGAAGTATTCATTCAGTATCCTGCTTTTCACTGTCGCTCTCTGCCCAACAACCTTCCTCTTTGTTCAGCCTCAGTATCCCTGCCTAGTATTTTTTTGCTCCCTAATGTACCTATAAAAGGTTTTATCCCCCTTCTTAACCAAGTTGGCTATCTTTTCCTCGATTTGGGCCTTTGCTATTCTGACTGCCTTAACCACTTCCTTCTGCTTTAACTGGTACAGTTCTCTGTCTTGCTCCTTCTGTGTTTCCTTATACTTCCTGAATGCTATCTTTTTTCCCTTATCTTCCCCACCACTTCTTTTGAGAACCATAGTGTTTTTTTCTTTCATTTTGATTTGTTTATTTGCTTCACACAAAGACTTGTTGCCTCTGTGATGGTGGTTTTGATGTTTCCCCATTGTTGCTCCACCCCACCTTCTTGCCTGTTTGCTAGTGCTTTTCTGAGGCACTCTCTCATTTTGACAAAATCAGCCCTCCTGAAGTCCAGTACCTTCACTTTTGTGTGTCTTGACTCTACAGCTAAGTTTATCATGAACCACACTGTTTGGTGGTCGCTTGTTCCCAGATGGCTACCCACTTCAAGATCAGAGATCCTCTCTCCATCCCCATTTGAGAATACCAGGTCTAAGATTGCTCTCTTCCAAATGAATTTCAAAACTAGCTGTCTGAGGCCATGCCCCCTGTAGGGCATTGAGAATGGCCCTGCTCTTGGATGTGGCTGCAGCAAAGGTGCTCCAGCCAACATCTGGCATATTCAGGTCCCCCATCAGCAATATCTCCCTTTCTCTGCCATCCCAAGGATGCCTTCTATCATTTCCTTTTCCATTTCCTCCCCCTGAGACAGGGGTCTGTATACAACCCCTATGCGGATTGTGGAGCCATTTCCAGTCTCCAGGGTGACCCACAGTGCCTTCTCTCCTCCCTGTTTACCCTTTAGTTCTGTTGCTTTTATCCCTTCCCTTACATACAGAGCTACTCCTCCTCCTCTTCTTCTTCCCTCCCTATCCCTCCTGTATATTGTGTACCCTGGTATGTTGACATCCCATTCATGGTTCTCTGTGTACCATGTTTCTGTGACTGCCACAATATCCAGGCATCCCTCTTCCATCAAGGCCACCATTTCAGGGAGCTTTTTACCTAGACTACTGGCATTGGTACTCGTTACTGTCCATTTTTTTTATGGCTTTATTTCTTTTTGCCCCATCTCTGTCCCTACTGCCTTTGTCTTTGTCTCCATTTACCCCTGCCCTTCTCCCTATTGACTGCTCTATTTAGTGTTTACCTCACTAATTACCCTGATTTTTTGGGGGACTAGGATTTCCCTTCTCCTCTTCAGTGCCTCCCCCCTTCAGCTAGTTTAAATGCTTGCCACTGAAGCATTTAAACCTATCACCTAGAATCCTGGTTCCCCTCCAGGATAGATGCAGACCATCGCGCCTGTATAGGCCTGCATCCCTCCAGGTGGAGCCCCAGTCCCCAATGAAGCCAAATCCCTGAGCTCTGCACCAGCTTTTCAACCAGTCATTGAATCCTAAGGTGTGGAGTGCCCTAGTCTCATCCATGCCATAGACAGGTAGCACTTCCAAGAAAGTTACCGTGTGTGCTACATGTCTAAGGCCCCTTCCCAACTCCATAAACTCCTGTTGCACTGCTCTGATCCCATTCTCAGCCAGGTCATTCGTCCCTATGTGGATAATGACATCCAGCTCCCTTCCCTTGTCGCTGCTCCCACAATCCTGAGGATTCGTTTCCTGTCCTTCAAGCCCAGTGCGGGGCAGGCTCCTTACTCCCTTTCCCTCCCTCCCAGTTCTAACCCCCTATCAGTTGAGTCCCCTACCAGCAGTTGTTTCCTTCCCCTGTGGGGTCCTGGGCCACCCTCCTGTGGGTTGTGGGGTCCTGGGCCACCCTCCTGTGGGTCTCCATTGTGGAGATTCCCAGCTTCCTCCTTGGTCTCCACTGCAGGTGCCTCCATAGAGGAACCATGCTTCGCCAGAGTGATGAATGAATTGTGGAGAGGCACAACTGGAGGGTTGCACCTCTGTTCCACCACCATCACCCTCCCTGAGCCCACCATGGTCCAACCCTCCTCTTTCTTGGCAACCTCTGAGGTAATGGCGGTGGCCTTGGCGGTCCCTGGGTGGGGGAGCAGGTTTCCCGAATCCTTGCCAGGTCAGCATGTAGACGAACCTCCTCCTCCCTCAGACCAGAGAGGTGCCTGCAAATAGGGCAGCAACGCAGTTTCCAGAATGTTTCCTGGAAGACTGCTGCTCCACAGCCAGTGCATTGCACCACTCCCCACATGTCTGTGTCCCTTCCTGTTACAGATGCTTTTTTGTTTTTTGTTCTTGTTTTGGTGTGTGCAAGCTTGTGAGTGTCTGTACCCCCTATTCAGTGTGCTGTGCCTTTAAGGATATGAACAGGTGTATGTTGTTGGCAGTTTTGAGGAAGTGATGTCAGGACCCTGCTGTAAAGGAAGTTATGCGCCTGGGGAGGGTGGGGTGAGGGAAAGGGAGGTGGAGTAAACCTATGCTATCCAGAAACAATCACCTACAATTCTTACCCTCCACCCCGGGGAGTGCCTTCCTTCCTTTCAGACACCTATTTCACAAGGCTAAGTAACAGGTCTAGTCACAACTGACTGCAAATATCTCCCAGCTACAGTTCCTCCCAGGCAAATTAAAGTTAAAACTAAGAAAAGTCCACCCCAAAAACAGAATCAATGCTAGTTCCTTACACAGTTCCAAAAGTAATAATTCAGTTCAGTGTGGTCTAGAAAATAACCTCCTTTATTCAAGGAAGCTATGGATGCTTTCTCACTTTCCCTGTCTTCAGTGTGAGAAGGAGACTGCAACACCTCTGAGACAAAAAAAAACCTTTTCAGCAAAAAGGAAATAAAATAGGGGCAAACAGTAATTTTGCTTAGCCTAATGATGAAAAGTCAAAAAAAAATTTCCACCACCAGTAATAATTTCACAGAAGATATACCCTGTAAGAAACACTTTGTTACAGAGAAAAATAAAGCAGTAACAGAAGATATTCCTTGCAAAAGATAATTTGAATCAGAAGATTACAGCAGTAATCTGTTAGCACACACCTGTAGGCACACCTTGTAATAATGCAGCAGAAGGTATACCCAGCAACAGCAATTTGAATCAGAGAAAAATAAAGCAATAAAATGTTAGCAACAAACAGTAACAATCCCTGTGAGTACAAAACAAAACAACAACACACAGTAAATCTGCCTGGCCAAAAGTCTTAATCCTTTCCTTACTCTGGTAAGGTTCTTAGTTCTGTCCTTTCAAGCAAGTGAGAAGGAAAGAGCTCAGGTGAGGCTAGGTGCCTTGGCTACAAACCTAGCCTTCCACTATCCACCAGAAGAGAGAATGAATTGTGGAGAGTACAGCTGGAGGATGCAACTCTGTTCCACCACCCTCTCCCTCCCTGAGCCCACCCTGGTCCAGCCTGTTTTCTTTCTTGGCAACCTCTGAGGTAGTGGCATTGGCCCTGGTGGTCCCTGGGTGGGGGAGTAGGTTTCACAAATCCTAGCCAGGTCTGCCTGGAGATGGGCAACCTCCTCCCTCAGACCAGAGAGGTGCCTGCAAATAGGGCAGCATCGCAGCCTCCAGAATCCTTCTGACTTTTGATTTTAAAGAACTTGCGTAATTGCTGATGGGCTCTTACCCAATTGAGATGGTTTAAGAGGGGCAAGAATTTTACTAAAGGGAATGTAGAGAAGTGAAGGTAGTGCAATCTGAAAGGATTGGGCCCGACATTTTTCAATGACCCACCACATCAGAAAGGAAGACAGAGGACTTGAATCCCCCACCCATTTCAGATATTTGTTTACATGGAAAGCAAAGTCATAGAGGAGTAGGTGTGGCACCCGTAATCCCCCTATCTCGCTAGGACAGTACAACCTCTCTAATGATCGTCAAGGGCGTTTCCCCTTCCACAAGAAGGTGGACCAGATTGTATTTATTTTGTTAAACCATGTTCTGGAGAGGGGAAGATCTAACACAGAGAGTGGGTACCTAAATCTAGGGAACATGGCCATCTTCAAATTATTAACCCTGCCCCAAAGAGTGAGAGGCAAATGTTGCCATCTGGTGAGGTCCTGCTCTGTCTGCTTCACTACTATATCCAAATTCAGGGTCTTTAAGGATTGCAGGTCTGGAGTGAGTTCTATTCCCAAAAATGTGATAGAACAGGAAGCCCATTTGAGACCCAGTCCTTCAGTATCCATCCTTGAGCAAGAATTCGAAAAGGCCAAAACAGCTGTTTTATGTAGATTCAGTTTGTAACCCAACAGCACACTATAATCTGCTATTATATCAAGAACTGTGGGGAGAGACTTGTTCGAGTTTGATAAGTGTAGTAATACATTGTTTGCAAACATAGAGAATTTGCATTCAAATGGTACAACTCTGATGCCCCTTACCCCTTTGGAACTATTAATTTTCCTTGCTAAGGGCTCAATATATAGATTGAATAGCATGGGTGAAAGGGGCATCCTTGACATGTTCCCCTAGTTAAAGAGAAGAGTAATGATAATACCCCATAACTCTCGCTGTGGAGCAGCGATATAATATTTTAATCTATTTAATGAACTCTGGCGGTATACCATATCGAGGTAAGATACCAAATAAAAAATCCTATGCTGCCCTATCAAAAGCTTTCTCCACATCCAGGGAGACAAGCACTCCATCAGTACTCCTTCCCCAGATGCAGAGAGAAGATGAAAAAGCTTATGAAAATGATCACTAGAATGTCTTCCTGCAACAAACCCCACCTGTTAAGGATTTAATAAAGTTGTCCACACCTGTTTAAGTCGGAATGCCAGAATATTAGCAAGAATCTTGATGTTGATGTTTAATAATGAGATGGGTCTATAATTATCAGAAAGTGAAGGATCTATTCCTGGTTTTGGTAGTACCACAATATGCGCTTCAGGAAGAGCAGTTTCTTGAATGTTATTAGAAAATAAGTAGTTAAATAGGTCAGCTAGAATAGGGGTGAGTTCAGAGTTGAAACATTTATAGTAGGAAGTTGGAAAGCCATCTGGGCCGGGGGCCCTATCTGCTTGGAGATGACCAATGGCCTCCCAGACCTGCTGCTCGGATACAAGTCCCTTCAAATGACCTTGCTGATCCTCCATCAGTCAAGGGAGATCTATTCCTTGCAGGAAGAAATTGATGGATTCAGGAAATTGTCTCCAAGCGGAGGGGCAATATATAAATCCTGATAAATGTTCTTAAAACTCTCCACTATTTTGGACGGATCTGAGGTTGTTCAACCTGATTCTGGATCCACTAGTACTGTTACCCAGTGTGAAGGTTTTTGTTGTTTCAGCCTACTGGCAAGGAGTCTCGCTGCCTTCTCCCTCTGGCCAATATACATTGCTTTCATTCTCAGTACAGAATCGCTAACTTTTTCCAATAGCTAGGCAGAGTATTGAAGCTGATTCCATTGCTGGTCTGTCGATCTCATGGATGAAATGGACTCCAGTTCCCTAATTTTGGTCAACCACGCTTCCATTTGCGAATTTGTCTTTTTATTTTTACGGTTGCTATTCTTATTAATTCCCCTCGTCATACTGCCTTGATGGAGCACCAAATAACATCCCTTGCAGTTATCAAAAAAGCATTCTCCTGCCATGAGGTCAAAATAAATTTTCTCATATGTTCCCTGATGTGGTCAGGTGTTAAAAGAGAAACATTTAGGGACCTAGTTTCAGTTCTAGGAGTACACGGAGACACCCTCCAAGTGAGCCAGATAGGTGAATCATCTGACAACACTCTTGGATAAATACCACACCTTCCACACCCATCATGTAAGATTTGCTCAATAAAAGAAATTTATGCATGAGTAAATCCGGTGAGGCAGTGAGTAAAATGTGTAATCTGTTTTGGAATTATGTAATACCCTCAAGGGTCCTCCAGGCCCAGATCAAACATAAATTCGTAGCCCTCACTGGGCAGGAGACAGACCCACTCTATTATGAAATGACCTGTCCATATCATTAGAAAAGACAAGGTTCCAGTCTCCTCCCAAAAGGCAAGGATATTCTGTAACGTAGCTAATGTAACAGCAAATGGAAGGAAAAAAGGGTTATCCACATTCAGTCCATAAATTGAGCCTAGGACCTCTACATTTGCTAACCCACCATGAACAATAATATAACAACCATCTGTGTCATACCATTCTTTAATCATTGTGAAGGGAGTTGATTAATGAATCAAAATCGCCACACCTCCATGTCTGGCACTTGAGCCAGTACCAAGTACTTGACCCATCCAGAGCTTTTTCATATTGTTTAACTGGTCTCTCAAGGTGTGTGTCTCCTATAACATAACCACATGGTGGTTATATCTATTCAAATACCTAAGTATGCAGTACATTTTCTTGTTATCTCTCCCCGCCTTTAATATCCCATGATACTATATTAAAGCTACCTATTTAAACTGCAGTGTAAGAGTTGTCCAGACATACCTTTCCTGAATAACTGGAAAATATATCTTCCCAACGCCTCACTCCAACAACCCATAACCCCACTTCTGTCCCCAACCCATACTAGTATTCCCCTATTTAAACCTTCTGCCACTAGCCTACAAACCAACCAGGCCAGACGCCTACTCCTAACTAGCTGGACCATGGTGCCTGGGGAGAAGCGATCCACCTCTAATAAAGTAATTACTTATCTAGCTACCTTCCTATATCTCTTCTATGTTACATTTTCCCTAGGTCTCCCTGAAGCAATGATACTAGTCTGTTCCCTTCATTTTTCTTTGTTTACTCTGTCGGGAGAATTACTTTCACTTTCAGTATTTGCAGTATTAGAAATATATAGTTCAGAAGTTGTATTTCATAATACAGTATACTAGACCCACGAAAATTAACCCTAATCATATGAAAAGATATAAAAAGAACTTAAAAAGGGGATCTTGTAAGTCATAATGCCTTCTAATCTCTCAATGTAAATGTCTATCCTTACTGAAACTCGAAAAAGATTTATACTATAGAAGGGGCAAACAATAACTTTCCCTCTCTAGAATGTAAGTAAAATATAATAGCATTTACTGTGTTTGCTATAAGGCACCATTAGCTATCACATGATGTTGGCAAAATATTTAAAAATTAATTTGGAGTATCACCTCTACCCCTTTATATAATGATCAGGATAACAAATTGTAATCTCCACAACGTGGCAAGAAAAGAACAAAAAGTTGCATGCCATTTCTTTAGTCGGGTTAGTGTTCATCAAATCTGCCAGCCTGTTCAAAAAAGCAAAAACTTATATTAAAGGTGAAAAGGATTTAGAAATCATTAATCCCCTCAGGGTTAATCAAGTTAAGTCCTCTTTGTAGTCTTTATAATCTTCCATCCTGGCAGGGTCTCTTCTCCTTTAAATGAATGAAATTTCTGTAAACCGTGAGTCCCCGATGTTTTCCAGAAAGTCATGTCTCTAAATTAAAAACTGAAATTGCAATATTGCAGAACTTTAGAAGATTATCAGACAACTGAAAATCAAATGGCTTCTGTCTTTTGCAAAAAATAAAAAGGATTTTACGATTTTGCTGAAGTCTAAGCGCAGAACTCTTCACTTCCACATAATTCAGAAAATGTTCAGCAGCTGCTTCCACCGGATACATCTGAATGTTCCCATAATAGCTGCTCGTAGCACATGCAAAATTTATAACATCTTCCCTGACCAAGTACTCACTGTGGGATCCACCAGGTTTTTTTGGGCCTCACCTCACCCTCCTTTCCCAAACAACTCCCAAAGGAGTTTGGCCAATTCGGAGGCAGCTTGAGTAGCCAATTCAAAATGGTGAGTTCCCGAGGAAAGAGTAACTTCAAGCCGGGCAGGGTATAACATACGTTGACGAATTTTGACTGCCCATAGTTTCGATTGCAGTGGCCGGAAGGCTGCTCGCTCTTATCTGACCTTGTAAGTGAAGTCGGGGACCAGCCTAAGTAATTTCTCTGCCCACTCTATCTTGTCGCAGCTCTGGCAGCTTTTAGAAGGTGGTCCCTGTCTAAGTAGTTGAGGACTTTAAAAATTATAGGCCATGGCAAATCTCCAGGGGCTTTCTTGGGCAGTGCTCAGTGTGCCTGTTCAATCACATATGTTGGGTCATTTGGTGAAGGCCCGCAATCTTTATACACAGCTTCTGCAGGAATAAGATAGTTGATTGCCTATCTTCTCCCTCAAGGAGCCCCAGGAGGACTAAATTGTTTCTCCTGGAGCATCCCTCCAAATCATCCACATTTTCTTTTATCTTTTTAACTGTATGGCGTAGGTAGTAATTTCAGGTTCCATCTTATTAATGTGATCTTCAGTCAATGAAATGCGGCCTCCACGTCCATCACCCTTTGGGCCAGGTCTGAGATATTGGTCTTCCACTCCCGAAACTCCAAGATGAGGGAGAACAGTGCAGATTTTATGGTTTGCAGCTCTGCATACATCTGCTCCTGTGTAATGGGCTAGGAGATAGCAGATGGTATTGGTATGTCACACGCGGAGCTGCTCCTACGGGATCATTTTCCATCCAGGCCCAACAGCTCTTCTTGTTCCTCCTCGGAATCCTCCAGTTGAAGAAATCCAGTGTCCTGAGACTGGTGCAGTAATTCCTCCATTCTACTGGTAGCTTACAAGGTAAGGCACCCGTGAACAGTTTGGGAGCTGAGGCAAAATTGTTAAATTTGTGTTTTGGAAGGGAAATTTAGCAGATCTCAGTGGAGCTCCTTAAATGAGCGACTTACTCCTCGGCGGGCATCATGTGCCTCCTCATCTGTTCGTCTTTTGAATATCCTAGAAGTTTTGCGATCAGCAGGATTAATTCGCATTATTTTAGAAGATACAGCAGAAGTGGAGAAAGAGGCAAAAACACTTAGGAAAGTAAAATTGTTTGAAAAACATCCAGGGTACAAGGAATATAAGTCACATTTGGATGAAACAATATGAAAGTACTATTGTAAAATCAAGCAAATCAAGGAACACAAGTTTGAACAAGATTAACATGATTATATGGAGGCGTAATTTTTATTGGGAAAAGTTTCAAATACTGTGCCCATTTCATTTAAAAAAAAAAGTTTAAATTTGCTTAAAGTTATAACTTAATAACATTTTGTGGATTATAGGAATCACTCTCTTAACAAATAAGAGGTGCAGATAATTTCTTTCCTAGCCTCATGACCCTTTCCTCTCCCTTTGTGATTGGGATTTTAGCACCCTTTAGCTGGTATAGGCTATGTAGTGAATATATCAGTAGACAGTTGTGTTTTATCCTTTAGAGTTTTCTATTATGTATTCTGATAGGTTGTAAAGAATGACTGTCACTTTAAAATATATATTTAAATGTAACCCCCCGCGTCATCTAGGTGTATGGTGCTGAATGTCCTAAGAAGGGGCCCTACACAACAGAAAGAGTCCACATACCTGGTTGGCCTGTCTTAACAGATCTGATGAAACGGGTGCTCTCAGACAACTGGGTGCTAGCTGCTCAACTGGAGAGATGATGACAAGGGTCTTCATTTGCCTGGCCTTGCCATCTTCACCTCAGAGGCCTTTGTAGGCAGTCTTCATCAGGCAGGCCTCTCGACGTCTTTTCCGCGTGTCCTCTGTTTCCCGAAGCATGGGGTGCCACTCTGGAACATACACTAGGGGCTAGCTAGGCTGTGGAGTCAAACTTCCTGTTAGCAGCAAACCAACCAGCCATACCAAATGAGACAAACACCAAACTGTAGGAATGAGGGGATCCCATTTAGTGAACAGTTCAGTTGAAACAGGAACGATCACTCCATGGAGCAGAAAAAAACACACAACAGTTTGCTGTGGACTGATAGTCACATCTGAAGCTAATCAATGCTCTGGACCGTGAAGGTCACATCAGAAACTAATTTCCAGGCAGCTACCTTACAGACTAGGCAGCCAACAGTCCCAATACAGGCAGCTTTACTTGTGATCGAACTAGGTCTTTAAAAAGCACCTTCCCCGATGATCCAAACACAAAATTCTTGCTATCAGTTTCTAACATACTGCACCTCAAAGACTGTGTGCAGTTGTTATTGTTACCCTAAGGTGCTCCCATTTTCCATATTTCCATGTTTTGTAGTCACACTTTAGCCCTGCTGTTCTTGTCCTGGCTGTTCAGCTGCCTGGCTGCTCTCTTCCGCTGACGTCACAGTATGGAGCAGGGCTGGCAGTGTTTCAGTGAATGAGCAGCATTTTGGCTAGGGCACAAATGCTGTACCCTTGTTTAACATGTTCATCATTGATCCTCCTTCCCCTTACAAGATACCCTGTTGAAAATAAAAGTTCTTCTCACAAGACACAAAGTTAAGAATAAAATTTCCCCTCACAAGGTGCCAGGTTAACAATAAAGTACAGTAATATGTAGCATGTATGTGATTCCTTGCAGAACAAACAGTGGAGTGTGAGCTAGCTGATACTGGACACTAAACGTTGTCACCGGTAGTGTCTTTGCAAGATATACTGAGTAATGGATCAGAGTCAGTAGCAGCTTACTGTGCTTGTACTTAAGTCAGTATTTGTATTGGAAAAATTACAATTTGCCATCATCTACACCCGACCGAAAGTCGCTGTCTGCTCTGTACACTGCATCCCCGACACACAGAGTGATACTGGGGGAGAGATTGCAGATTTTGGTGGCATGTGAAAAACAATCAGTTTTTAATTTTCTTACCTCTCTTTATGTCCACAGTCCACCAGGTTTGTAAAAATGAGGGCTAATTCCTAGCATAATTCTTGTTTGAAAAGTGAAACCGGGACTATGCGTAATTTATGCATCCATGTCATAAGGACTGGGGAAGGTGCTCTTTAACCTAGCAGCAACAGTTAGTACTCCAGCCAGAAACTGGAACAATCTCTAAAACTGATGCAGAAGTTATAAGTTTCTGGAACATAGGGCTTTGTCCAGACCCCTGGATCCCCTCACCTCTGAGGTTCCCATCTCTTGCCCCCACTGTCCTTCTCTACTGACTATTCCTCATAGGGGTTCTGCTCAGCAACAGTCCTCTGGGCTAGCGGTCACGTAGCCCACCCCACAGGTCCCAGTGGCAGTCTTTCTTTTCCCCTCCTGGCTGGCATCTCCCTCTATCCCTTGCAAGGGACTAAATCTCAGTCCAGCCCCAAACCTGGGTCTCCAAAAGTAACTGTTGCCACCACATCCTCAAACCCGAATCACTGCACAGCTGACCAGATAAAAACAAACCACAACCTCAAAGGCTGAGTGGGCAATCAGCACTGCTCAGACCTCTCTCCAACTTCTCCCCTGATTTTTCCTCCCCAGTTGGCGTTAAACACCCTTTTTTATTCCCTTTCCCACTGAGCGCCAAAACACACCTGCCAACTAGAAGTCCAATCCTAGACCTACTTTCCAGCGCTAAAAAACAACTGTGCCCTCAGAGCACTATGCGATTCATAGTCCCAAAATAAACTATTTGCACCCTACAGTGCAAGATGATACTGAACTGTTTCCTCTAAGAGGAGCAGCCGCTTCTTTAAATTTCCCTAACCTTGTGGCCCATGCATGCCCAATGGTGTGGACATGCCTACAGCTATTTACAATTTTATTTATATATTTTTTCCCTTGTTTTGTTCCTGAGCCCGGCTGAATCAGGAAACCAGACCCAGGACCCAGAACAGCTGCACTGTTAAGTTTTTTTGCAGGTGGCTGCCATACTATTTGCAACACACGCAGTTCTGACACCACGGCAACCCTGGAACCGAAACAACCCTTGCTGCGCCTCGAGGTGCAGAAAACAAGGACACGGCACCCGCCCTGCTCGCCAAGAACCGGGACACCACCAAGGGGTGGCCGGAGCCGTGAAGAACCAACATGTGGACCAACCGGGTCCAAATTCCCCCAGAGCCACTGACCCACTGGAGAGGAAGTTGGTCAGTAGCTCCAAATAGGTAAGCCCATTTTGGGGGCTTACACAAAAATGAAGTCTCCACCACATCAGCCACGCCTTGAGAAAGCCCATGGTCAGGTGGGTGAAAAGGTTGGCAGATGCTGGTTGGGTGAGTCATGGATTTTTGGTTGTATTTTTAAAGGAATAAACAGTTCATTTTTAAACTCAAACCTAGCTATGATTTTGTTCATCTGGAGACACACTAGTGCCTGTTAGCCACTTTTTCTACTGAACTGTGGATTAGAACTGCTGCTCACAGATAGTCCTTCGGCCACACTTGGCTGCTGAGGGAGAGTTTGCCTCTTGCTGTTCTGCCCAGTTTGCCCTCAGAAGCCTGTCTTTGGCGTGACTATAGGTACAGACACAAGCAACATATTTCCTGCTACCATAATCATTACCCATAATCACATCCACAGGGAGATCAGGTACAACTTCCATTTTGTGTACCCCGGTCACCATCCCAGCCTAAAAGACCCAGGCCATCAGTATGAAGACTACAGGACCTACAACTGCCCCAGTCTTGGAAACAGTCTTGCAGAATTTGATTCACATGGACCAGATTCTGCCATTGCAGATGAGATAGAAGCCTGGTGTCACTCAGTCCCGAGTTAACATACCATTCACTAAGATGGGTTGCAGGTGCACAGCAGGGTTGGCAGGGACTGCATCCATTGAACAAGTCACTAGCTGCCATGTACCTCCTGGTTACCACCTCCCACTGCACTCTGCTCCATGGTAAGATTTTAGGACGGTCTGGGACAGATGTCTTATACTAGATTGTCACCTGGACCACTTAATTTCCCTGAGTACAGGCCCTACACAACCTTTTCATCTTTAACAGCTTTGGTTTATGAATCCCCAAGTTAACGACCCAGGCCCCGAACCTTATTTAAACCCATAAAACAGGAGTAGTGCATTGAATATCTGTGGTGACATAGTGTTATGATCATTTCAAGTAAATACAAAATAGCAACACAGAGCTACTGTATGAAAATAAAAATGAAATGCTGACATGAAAGTATCTCCCTTGCCCCCCCATTGCTTTTCCAGGTGGGCCCCCAGTATCAACTTTCAGACTGGGGCCCCTGTACCCCAACCCAGCCCTGGCACAGGAACTTTAAGCTGAAGTATTTTGTTGTCATATGAGTTATTTAAAAAATTAAGGGTGGTATAAATACAGTTCATGGGGACCAAACCAGAAATACGTAATTTGTTTCACTTCTAAGGCAGTGGAACTTTCATAATTGTTAGCCACTCATGAGTTATGGTCCACCCCTTCCTGTTTAAATAAATTGGACATTTTGGTCAGGCCTTTGCATGTCCATTGTACAGTATATTCTTAAATAGAAATGCTAATGCACCTCTAACTACTGTATAGCAGCATTTTTATCTAGAGTATTCTAAAAGAGTAACCTAATGTAAACATTTGTTTCCAACCTGCAGTTTTTGTGGAGGGGCATCTTATACCATATAGTAAACCAGCATGAACGGCAGATGTGTTTTCCTGGTGATGTGTGCAGATGTCAGCATGACACTTTGCAAACTGATGATGAGACCAAACCCTGGCTAACTGCAGATTCTCCTACACACAAGGCACGAAGAGATGCAGTGTTCGACCACTGGATTTTAAGAAATATGCAGTACTTCGTCATGGCAAGGTGTGTAAACAGATCAGTAAAGCATGATTTGAGATGTTTAAATGAATTTATTTTTGTTTTGGTTCACGTTGTCAATGGGTTAGTCATAACTGCTGGATAATTGCTTCATCCTACTAGTAAGACTGACACACTCACAAAGCTGTGACGTATCAACTGAGTGCTGCCTGACCTAACATTGAAACAACACAGGGCTGTGCACTCACCCAAGGACTCTGCAGGTGCCATCCAAGAAAAAAGCAGTAGCTGAAATCACAAAAGAGGGCGACTCCAGGTATGCAAAGAAATGGCTAAGGCAAAATGGCTAAAAAAATATTTATTGAAAGCAGTGTCTGATATGTGCCAAGAGAGACAGTAGCCTAACTACCCTGGTGCTTCATGTCCAGGAGCATGATGCTTTGTCAGGGGGCCTCTTGACAAAGCATAGCACTGTTGTATGTGAAGCACTGGCAGCTGTGAGCCTTTGCTTTCAATAAATAGTTTTGCAGCCATTTTTGCTTTATTCTGTCTTTGCATACATGGAGTAAGTTCCGTTTTGTATTTTTGGCTATTGCCAAAACATTGTATGGCAGTTGGCATGTTTAGTTTTTGTGTCAGTCATGGGAGCTGGATCAAATCCTGAGGGCTCCTCAGCCAATGCATGCTTTACAACAGTTACTATTTTTTTTCTTCACTTTAGTAACTCACAGCAGTAAAAGCTTTATCGTGTATGATGGAATGGTGTTTCCGCTAAATATCCATCACTTTTCAAACGTTGTTATACTGCACTAGCGATGTCAGTTCTATTTGTTATGCTGCAGTAGCTACGTATGTACTGCAGCATAACAGAATAGAACTGTCCTGCATGTGCTATGTAGCAGCACCCGTTTTTGTAAAATCCCCAGTCTGACAGTTGCTGCTGGCAGTTCAAATCCCACAGGACACAGGTCATCGCAGAAAGACATAGTGAACTTTACACCAGATCAACTGTTTACCTTGCCGGATATCCATGATGTAATCGTGGACTTTGTTAAAAAGTTGGACACCCTTAAGTTTTTATTTTTAGTTTAAATGTTTGGGTATTTGCTGTAAAAGCTGTACTCGCTCACTTGTGCGAACACTGCCAGGCACATGCCTGTTGAGTAAGTAAGTAAAGGCTCCATTTTCTTTGACAGCCATAATCTTGTCTCTAAGTGTTTTTTTAAATACTTTACTGCCAGTTGTTAACGTACTGTCATACGTTATAAAAAACAATGAATTGCAACCCATTGGTAACCAAGCTGGTTAGTTACATCTCGAGGTTGCCATTGGCGACCGAACCTCTCAAGCTGTGCTCTCGAGGTTCAAGTGGTCACCATGGCAGCTTCTTAATGACCTAACCAGCTTGTTACTGACAGGTTGCCATTCATTATTCTCTATCTGGTAACAACAAACTGCCCTTTCCTAAATGTACAGAATTTTTTTGTTGGCTAGCAAAAGAGTGCTAGGAAATATTTTGTTTTCAGTTTTGTTCTGGGGGATGCTACACAAAGTGCTGATTGATATTTAACCAGGTTAATTTGTTGGTTGACTAGTGAATGGAGGGAAATTTGGGTAGGACACGGGGAATTTTCCCTACTCGGCTTGAGAAGTGCATGGGATCTTTAATGTCTAACAAAAATATCCAGAACAGACAGATGAGACCTTGGTTTAACGTCTCATCCAAAAAGTGAGCACGGCATGATGGCAGTGTTTCCCTAGCACTATGCTAGGGCATCTGTGCAGTTATTATATCCAAGGGGAGACTGCCCCCTTCAGAGCTACCAACACCACTTCCTGTGGCACCTGGTGTTGACTGGAGGTCTCTCATCTACTCCCAGTTTTGGACTTACATAGCTTCAGACATCTGACAGTGTCATGCTCCAAGATAATATGGCTGCAGATAAATTAAAATTGGACCTGGTTTTGCGCTGAACCCTACTAGGCACTTGTGTATTAAACCTGACTCTTGGGAGATTCAGGTGTCTCTGGTAGTCTGCCTGCCTCAATATTTCAAATTGCTAGAAATGTATTTTAAATAACTAATTCACAGAAGCTTTTTCTGTTTCTTGTCTGCCTTCTGTTCTGGTATCTGAGGTAAGTTTGAGGTATTTTTATTTCTTAGTGTCACCCCCTATCCTTGGTGTTGTATGCTTAGTCGGCCTTCTACTGAAGGTCAGTAGGGCTTCTGTATGTGAGGACCATTTGGTTAGAAAGCTTGATTTTCTCTGAATTTAGACGTTATTCTATTTTTTTTAACCATTTAATCTATCAGCTGTTTTTGCATGAATTTCCTTGGTTGCCATGCAGCACAGTCTGTTTTTCACACAGGTCCCAAAAGTCAGTCAAGTGCACGATATTTTCAAGAAAATTAAAACAATTTGCAAAAAAATTGACACAAAATATTGACACAGCTGTTTAAAATATATTAACTGTGTAAAATTAATATATTTCAAAAAACCAACAACTTCACAACAGCAGCATTATTTTGATGTAAAGTGTGGAAATGTGGTACAAGTGTGGAAGTTTTCTTGAAGTGCTTTGTATACTTAGTCCCAGATATTCAAAGGGATCGCCCTGGCGCGATATTCAAAGGGAAAATGTGGCACAAATCCTGATCGCTGGAGCGCATCAGTAATGTATGCAGGTGCAGGTGGGGGCGTGCCGCTACGCCTGCAGCGATATTCAGCCCTGGATGTGCAGAGCCATGCATACGCAACCCCACCTGTGCCAGCACAAAGCTGATCAAAAAAAAAAAAGGGTGCAACACGGCAGCTGCCACCTGTGGGTGGCCACCCGAGCTCCAGCTGCACCTGGTGGCGCCCCCCCATGCCCGATCGCGGGCATTTGTAAAAAAAAATACATCTGTCCAATATCCCTGTTGGACCAGTGGACCGCAGTCTGCCCGATCGCGGGCATTTGTAAAAAAAATAAGACATCTGTCCAATATCCCTGGTGGTCCAGTGGACCTGCCCGCCTGATCGCGGGCTAAGTGAAAAAGTATATCCTCAATATCCCTGGTGGTCCAGTGGACCTGCCCGCCCGATCGCGGGCTAAGTAATAAAAGTATATCCCCAGTATCCCTGGTGGTCCAGTGGACCTGCCCGCCCGATCGCGGGCTAAGTAAAAAAGTATATCCCCAATATCCCTGGTGGTCCAGTGGACCTGCCCGTCCGATCATTGGCTAAGTAAAAAAGTATATCCCCAATATCCCTGGTGGTCCAGTGGACCTTCCCGCCCGATCACGGGCTTAGTAAAAAAGTATATCCCCAATATCCCTGGTGGTACAGTGGACCTGCCTGCCGATCGCGAGCTAAGTAAAAGTATATCCCAATATCCCTGGTGGTCAGTCGAGCCCCACCCGCCCCGGTCAGCGGCGGGGCAGCAGCACCACCTGCCTGCCGCCCCACCACCCGCGACTAACACCGTCGGTGGGCTGTCGCCCATTGGTCCCACAGCGTGAGCCAATGGGCATGCAACCATACCGTACTACAGATTTCAGATATGTGAATGGGATCCCATTCACATATCTGGAGAATGTTCAATCGCGATGAATACATGACATTAATGCGTAATGCAGATATCGTGCTGCAACCCTACCGGCCGATCGTCGGCGGCAGCAGCGAGGTGGGGTGCTACCCGCCACCACTGACGGGGGACGAGGTGGGAATTCAGGCAGCGGGTGGTGGGGTCACTGGACCACCAGTGATATTGGGGATATACCTTTTTACTTAGCCCATGATCAGGCCGGAAAGTCCACTGGACCACCAGGGATATTGGGGATATACTTTTTTACTTAGCCCGCGATCGGGCAGGCAAGTGCACTGGACCACCAGGGATATTGGGGATATACTTTTCTACTTAGCCTGCGATTGAGCAGGCAGGTCCACTGGACCACCAGGGATATTGGGGATATACTTTTATTACTTAGCCCGCGATCGGGCGGGCAGGTCCACTGGACCACCAGGGATATTCGGGATATACTTTTTTACTTAGCCCACGATCGGGCGGACAGGTCCACTGGACCACTAGGGATATTGGAGATATACTTTTTCACTTAGCCCACGATCAGGCGGCAGGTCCACTAGACCACCAGGGACATTGGGGATATACTTTTTACTTGCCTGCAATTGGGAAGACAGCGGTCCACTGGACCACCAGGGATATTGCACAAATGTCTTATTTTTTTACAAATGCCCGCGATAGGGCAGACAGTGAGTCCACTGGACCACAGGATTATGCTTTCCTCTTTTTACTGCAGCCCTACAGTTGGGCTGTGGAGCTGATGCCGGCTGCAGGGCCGTGGGTCCCCGACAGCTGCTGCCTGGCAGGGCGCCAGGCGCGGTTAGCCGAGGATGGGCGCACCTCATGCAATATTCATTTGAGTTCCTTGCATACATTATGGCCCCATTTGCATGTCAAGTTTTGAATATCCGTTGCTGTGCATAGCGCAGTGGAACTTGCGCTAGCGCATCCTCATGCTCCACTCTGGCCACTTGCGCTGGCACAGTGCCACTGCGCCATGCACACTGCGGGTGGCCAGGGTGCGATATTCAACGATGCTGTGCCATGGTGCAGCTCCATTGAATATCGCCCAGTCCACACCCCTGTGCAGCCATGTTGCGCTGTGCCCAAGCTTGTGTCACAGCCTGGCAGTTTGAATATCTGGGCCTAAGTTTGCAAACATAAGAGCAAAGAGGTTTTATAACACAAAAAAAATCTATTTCAGGGTTTTAAATAACTGATTAGCAGTTTATTTCTTGGGACAATGCTAACTGTACAGAAAGTATTTATATAGGTTTTCTAGAAGTGTTATGTTTGTTAAACACAGTGAGGCAAGTGCTATGCATTTTCACAATGTTTTAGCACTTTTATGAGCAAAACGCTAATCAGTTTTTGAAGTTAAATAAATCCTGTGTTTTATCTGTTTTGTGACCTGGGCTAGGGGTCTCTCATTGAACATTAGTTAGGTGGGAATGAGTAGACATGATGGGACAAGGGCCTTTTTCTGTCAACAGAGTATATGTTTCTGTGAAGCATGACTGCTGAGGGCTGTGACCATACTTAAACCATGTTAAGGTAGGAGTTAATCCATTTTTATTAAAGTATGTATTGTGTTAATTATAGGATATCGTCTTCATTGTACCGCATGGCAATATAAGCTGAACAATATAGCAAGAAGTGAGCTCTTTGTCATTGAGGCACAGGTCAAGAAGCATAGGAAAAACCAGGAGCAGTTGTAGAATTCGCAAAAAGGGTTTATTAGTACTAGTAACACAAAAAAATAAACTTGTTCAGTAGAACTTTTTACAAAGGCAGAATAAACAGAGAAGATCCATCTGAGTTTTCCTTCAATCTCTGTGTCTCCCAAAACATTGTAGCTCTCTCTTATAAGTCTTTGCAGCCCCTTCTTAACCGCATCCTGTTTTTTCTAAAATGTTCTTGTATGTTTCAGAGAGGTGCAGCCAGAACACAATGTCCCAGAACTGAGGCCCTTCTCCACAGCTTCTGAAAAGGGCTTAAAAACTGGTCTCAGGTTAACGCCTTGAGTTCCCAATAGCTTTTTGCAATCATCTCAAACTATAATTATATACATTTCAACAGTAACACTCTCATTTCTACACAAGGATCCCAATATCAGTTGCATTTCCACATATTGATTTGCATATATTTGTATACCAGCAGATATGCAAGGGAGGAAAAGACAGAAACAGCATGGGAAGGTAGAGAGATAGTGAGAGGCAGAGAATTGCGAGACTGTCAGGGTGATCAAATCCTAGGTCTCACAGGAAAATTTGGTTGCGCAACCAGACAGACAAAAGACAGGAAAGGAAAAAACAGATCCCTGCATTCAAACTCTCCATAACAACTGGGTCAGGGTCCTATTCAACCCTGTCACATATACCCCCTTCTTAAGAGGGGACCTGTTTTATCAAACAGGTTTCCAAAACTTTCTATTAATTCGCTACAAACATTAGCTTCTAACTTTCAGAAATTAAGCACATTTGCAGTATCCTTTTTTCTATAACAGTACAGCAAACAGTAAAGTTTAAAATCATACATTGTTTTGCAGCCTTCAGAACCCTCACTTCCTGATGCATATCTTGGTAGAAAATCAGCCTTGCTATTCTCTTTACCAGATTTGTGTATCACCTTTGATTTAAATGGCTGTAGTGCCAGGTACCACCTTGTGATTCTGGAATGTTTATCTTTCATTTGGTTAAGCCAACAGAGAGGATTGTGATCTGTTATAAGTACAGAGTAATTTCCTAGTTAATAAAACTTAAGGAACTACATGGCCCACTTTGCTGCTAGACATTCCTTTTCAATGGTGGGGTACCTTTTCTCTCTGTCGTGCAATTTCCTACTTATGTATAGCACAGGATGTTCTTTCCCATCTATATTTTGACTCAGGACTGCACCTAGTCCTACCTCTGATGCATCTGTTCATAACAAAAATGTTTTCTCAAAGTCTGGGCTTCTTAAAACGGGCTCAGCATAATGTAGCCTTAATGGCTTGAAAAGCTTCATTACACTCTGGGGTCCATTTCACATTATTTGGGTACCATTTTTTTCATGAGTTCAGTGAGGAGTAGCTAACTCAGCAAAGTTGGGAACAAATCTCCATTAATAAGCAGCCAGCCCTAAAAATGACCTGACATGTTTCTTTGTTTTAAGGACTGGGCTACAGCTAAAAGTGTCCCCACCATTTGAGATTTTCTTTGCCTGTGCTCTTGTTACCACTGCTGCTGAAACTGCAGGGTTCAGTTTCTCTGAGATTAGCTCAGTAAATTCTGGACAGTTATTTCCAGTAATCATGAGTACAGGTAACTTGTGTACTACCACTACTTTCATTTGGTGCGACACACCCTTAATGGTCAGAGTCACTTGGGTGGTGGGATAGTATTGAGTGTCCCTATAGATACAGATGACACCAGTACCTGGTCCTTTTGCACAGTGTTTTCCCAGCACTTCAACATGCACTTGGGTCTGTCTGCTTACTGAATCAGTGAGTCCCTTTACAGTCTTATCCCCCATCTTCACATCTGTTAAGTACTTGCTCCAATTTGCCAAGGACAAATCTGCTCCAGTGTCACTCTTCTTACAGCAATTTCTTGCAGTATGACCTGGCTTATTACAATTATAACAGATAACATCTTTGGGCACAGATTTGTTACCCCCACCAGAGTTCTTATCAGACTTGGAGTTTAAATGGGAAAAAGAGTGTCTTACCAGCGCTTAATTGTTACCTCGCTGCTGTGGCTTCTGTCTGGCCATTTGGTAGTCTTCAGCCAAAGAAACAGCCTTTTCTCCACTTTCTGGTTGGTGTTCCTTTACCCAAAGCTGCACATCTGTAGGCAGGATGTTGATGAATTGCTCCATTGCAAATGTGTCAATGATCTGTGGGACTGTTTTGCCCTCTAGTTGGAGCCATTTTATCAGGAGTTCTCTGAGTCATGTGAAGACTTCTCGAGGTTGTCGACTGAGTTGTACTATAGAGATTGAAGTCTCTGCCTGTAGGTCTCTCCTGAGATGTCGTATCTTTTCAGGATTTATTTTTTCACAAGGTCATTGTTTTCTGACTGTGCAGTGTCCATACTGCTGTAGGCAAGTTGGGTTTTACCTGTAAGGTAGGGTACCAGTCTGATTGTTCATTGCTGCTTTGGCCATTGGTAGGCTGTGGCAGCTCTTTCAAAAGTTGTCAGGTATGCTTCAATATCATCCGAGGGACACAACTTTGTAAGTTTAATGGCTTTTACAGTGCTTGCGTTTTGTTGCTCGTCTGGATCTGTGCCAAATCCTCTGCCTTTAATCGCTTGCAAGGCATCCATCCATCTCTGCATCTCTTCTCTTCTCTTCTGTGCTGCATCTCCTCTACTCTGCTGCTCCTGTCGCTGCATCTCTTCCCTCCTCTGTGCTTCTAAACATTGAATTTCTTGTTCTCTCAGCTGCATCTCCTCTCTTCTCTGTTTCTCCGTCTCTTTTGTTGTATAAGCCCAACATTTGAAAAGACAGTCAGGCTTTCAGGTTCTGTCACTGCCTATTCTTTTTCCATAACATGTGCTGGCTGTACAGTCTCAACTTGACTTCTGTCTCTTCTAGTTTGGCTGCCATTCTCCTAGTAACCACTCCTGGACTTGCTGCTGCAGAATCCATACCTTTCTCTATGCTTCCCTGGTACTAGGTCCAGTACCCATACACAAAACTTCTGGCTTAGAGTATGCATGGCGCAATTACAACTTAGGCTAACACCATCTGTCATCGAGGCACAGGTCAGGAAGCATGGGAAAACAAGGGGCAGTTGTAGAATTCACAAAAAAGGTTTATTAGTACTAGTAGTAACATAACAAAATAAACTTGTTCAGTAGAACTATTTACAAAGGCAGAATAAACAGAGAAGATCCATCTTAGTTTTCATTCAATCTCTGTGTCTCCCAAAACATTGTAGCTCTCTCTTATGAGTCTTTGCAACCCCCTTCTTAACACGCATCCTGTTTTTTTCTGAAATGTTCTTGTATGTTTCAGGCAGGTACAGCCAGAACACAATATCCCAGAACTGATGCCGGTTCTCCACAGCTTCTGAAAAGGGGCTTAAAAACTGGTCTCAGGTTAACCCCTTCAGTTCCCAGTAGCTTTTTGCAATCATCTCAAACTATAATTATATACATTTAAACAAGTTACATTATCTAATTTCTAAACAGAGGGATCCCAATATCAGTTATATTTGCACATATTGATTTGCATATATTTTTATACCAGCAGATATGCAGGGGAGGAAAAGACAAAAACAGGAAGTGAAGGTAGAGCGATAGCGAGAGGCAGAGAATTGCGAGACTGTCGGGGTGGTCAAATCCTATGTCTCACAGGAAAGTTTGGTTGCACAACCAGACAGACTAGAGACAGGAAAGGAAAGAACAGAACAGATCCCTGCATTCAAACACTCCATAACAACTGGAATAGAGTCCTATTCAACCTTGTCACACTCTTCTTTTTACTGTTTGTTTGTTAGTATAAATAATGTCTATTTATGCTGTTTTATACTTTTGTAACGTGATTATTTATCTTGTATTTCGTGATGTATATTGTTACTGTATTTCCCCTATGCTTTTTCTGTGTATTCCCACTTGTCACCTGTGAAAACAGGCAATTTGCTCATCAGGCCTACAAGCATAAAAAATAAATGAAATTAAAATAGCATAGAATGAAAGGGCAGTTAGCCTTCTGTGGTGATATCACAGTTTTGTGAGTGTGTTAGTCCCCTACAAGGATGACATAGTTATCATCAGTTATGACTAATGCAGTGCCATCATTGGAAATAACAGGAAAATAAATTACTGCGCGTGTTAAAACAGGACTGAAAAGTTTCTGTGAGCACTCTATTACAGAAGGTCACATCACTAAAACAGATTTTAATTTAGCTATTACAGTAACCCAGTGCCTACAACTCTTTACTTTCTTCCTAAGTTACACAAGAACAGTATTAATCCCCAGGATGTCTGATCGTGTCCTGACGGTGGTTCTCTGTCTGAGAGACTTGCCAGATTTGTTGATTTTTTTTACCTCAAAGTATTCCTACATTGCTTCCTATATCAAAGACACAATGGATGTCCTGGAGAAGCTCCATCATTTCATCTGGTGAGGTAATTATTTCTGGGTCACTGTGGAGCTGCCTTACTGTACACTTCAATCAGGAATGACTATGGTATTTTAGCAGCTTGCACCATGATAACAGAGTTGGGTTTGAGTTGCTAGTAAAAGTTATCGTTGAAGCATTGAGCATTATTCTTACTTCCAGTAATTTTCTGCTCAGTGTCTAATTTTCTTTACAGATAGCTATGGAATAAGCATGTTCACCTTCCTACCAACCTTTTCAAGGGTTGGTGAGAGAGATGGCAATCTATTACCATGTTTAACCTGTTTTTCCTAACTCTAAATTTTGGGGCTGGTGTATTGATGATGTTCCTTATACTTGAATATGGTGCCATGATCGATAGAGGTCTCGCCAAAAGAGCAAGACAAACTAAGCATTGCATATAACAGTGTTTGTAGTTTCATATTAAAGGAACCTTGGTTCATCCACCATTGCTAGCTGGATGCGCAACTGGACATCCTACCCTCCCGGAAAGGCGGGCATGCCTATGGTACAAACAGCTATTCAGTATAGTGCAAAATAAAGAACCAGAAGCACTGTACAGTCTTGTCAAAGCTGTAAAATGAGCACTACAATCTCTACTCCACCACCCAAAGTTTTGAAATCCCAGGACTAGTACAAGAACTGAAATGCACTTCTCATACCTCTCTGAGACAAACTTTGCAAATTCAAAAACTGTGTTCAGCAAACGTGGATAGAGTTCACTAAATAAATTTGGGCAGCTCAACTGTAGACAGCTGAGTCATCGGAAGTCTTTAAGCTAAGCTCCTCCCACCATCCAGCTGGCATATCCTCCGGCTCCACCCCATGACTTCATATCTTTATTTCCATTGTAAGGAACAGGGCTTTTCCTTCTCAGCTCTGCAGTGTTGAAGGATTTTGAGTTGTGTTTTTTTTGGGGTGAATCTTTGACTTCTAAGAACGTGGATGTGGTGCACTTATCCACACTTAGGCAGTCTTCCTTTCCCTTTAATTTCATCTGGAATGTCTTCAAGCTAAGCTCCTTCCACCCACCTGGGTGGTATGCACGTCAGCACCATCCCGTGATGTCAGATCTTCCTTTCTGCTGGAAGAGTCAGATCTTACTTCGAGGGGGCTCTTGCAGCAGGTAACACCTTTAGGACTGAAGCCAGCAGGCACCAGGACTCCACGGAAAACTTCTAGCTAGCAGTATACAGCAGGGGACCACCCTTGGCGTCACGTATGGTATAAAAGGGTGGTCCTGCAGCCCATCCCAGTTATTTTCCCACTGCTGCCCAAGCAAGTCAGACCTCCGTGGATGCCTTCAGCTAGTCGACTGCCATTTTGAATTGAGTTTATCTGCATTTTATTTTCTTCTCCAGATAATTTATCTTCAAGATTCATCTTGCATGTCTTCTTCTCCCTCTTCCTCAGTTCGGTAGCGGCGATTGAAGAGTGCGTGTGGCAAGCAGATCCCTCACAAGGATGGTCATTCAGCCTGTCTTTTCTGCCTAGGCCTAGACCATGACATAGAGGCCTGCCAGCATTTTCAAGATTTCAATTAGCGTACTTTGCTCCACCACCTGAAGACTCTCAAAGCCTTCTTGCTTACCAAAAAGCTATCCAAGATGGAGACGGAGCTTCACCAAAAGAGTTCTTCCTCTTCCTTGGCCTCCGGGGCCTCTGCTTCCTCTTCTCTCATAAGGAGAAGAAATCAAGCAGCAAACATAAGCACAGGGAGAAGCATAAGGAGAAACCGCATTCAAACTCATGTTCACAGTCCCCGACCAAGTCGGCGACCCCTGCTGGATCTTCCCCCCCGTGGGAGGTTGACTACTTCCACCGTGGCTGCCCTTTCTCCATCCAGGCTTCTAGTGTCAGAACCTCCCTCCCTTGTCACTATTGCGGGAGAAGGTTCTTCGGGGTACGGGACCTCGTCCCCGCCTCTCAGTCTCTCAAGCTGAAGCCCGTAGTCCTAGCAGGCTTTAAGCAGGGAGGCTTAGCCAGTGGGTCTTCGGGTGGCAGACCTTTGTCTGTTGCTCTCCCTGCAGGGTGTCTGCCGAGTTCTCCCTGACATCAGGGGCTGACTCCAGTAGGCGATGCCCCGGACCAAGACGCACCTCTTCGGAAAGAGGGCCTCCATCCCACTCGAGAGCCAGCTCCCTATTCTGGCAAATTCTCCTAGCGCCTCTGGCTGAATCATCAGTCTGGCCTCAGCCTATGCTGGTGCCTTCGATGCCGGCTTCCCCAACATCACCTCGGTTGAACCCATCACCACTTAATTCTCCGAAGTTGCTGGCTGGGCCTGACACCCACCCTCAGCTGAGGCCCGAGGGCCCGATGCCCGTACGTTGGGTCCAGACTGTCCAACGCCAGATGGATCTGCCCCCTAGGTCTGATGCTTGGTAACCCTGATCAGCCTACTTTGATGCCTGAGGTACCCCAGCCTGACAACCAGACGCCGGGGCCCTCTAGACCTAAACTTCAACACCAGGCACACCAGCCCTGCCGCTTAATTTTCCACAAGCTCTGAATGAGCTTTTTGGGGCCTGGTGGGCTTATTTTAAAGATATAGAGGCCTAAGGGAATCCTCAAGCCTGCTCCTCAGGGGCCATCTCGGAAAACCTCTAGTTTGCCCACCTACCCCTCCACCTAGGGGTACCTCCTGACACTGGATGGGGCAGTATCCCTTCCTAAAGAACAGCCACACAAGCAACCCCATCCTTCCAGAATCTTTTCTGATCATCAAGTTATTTATTCGATCAGAAATAGCGTGGTCAAACCTGTTGTTGAGTCCAAAATATTTTGGAGATGTTTGAGGAGGTTTGACTATGGTGATTTCATGATTGATGTAGAAAACATTAACTGGAATAGACTGGAATTGATCCTGCAACATCAATTGCATGGGAATTCTTTTTAAGTGAATTTATGTGTATCTGTAATAAACATGCATCTCTGAAATCAAGATTGTTAAAAAAAGGAAGGAAATGCTTGGTTTACTCCTGAGTTATATAAACTTAGGAAGGACAGGAATAAAAAATGGAAGAAAGCAAAAAAGACAATGTTAAATCAGGATTGGGTTTCCTATAGGCAGGCTCGAAATTTATACACGACTAAAATTAAGGTAACAAAACAACAGTTTGTCCGTTCTAAACTGGAGGCCAACCATAAAAAAGAATTCAAGGAGATTCTGAGGAATTATTTCAAACCTAATGAGGAAAAATAAACAAATTTGTATAAATAAAATAAAGAAGGATGATATTGTATTGCCACCGGGAAAAGGAATGGTTGATGCTTTTAATGATTATTTCAAAAGAGTGGTTTTACTAAGTCCCTTAGATGGGACTTATTGGGAACAAAATGAGACTTTGAAGTTTAACCCCACAGATATTAATATAGAAGATAGAGCTACAGGTGGTTTTGATTTTGCTCATATTTCTCCGGAAAAAGTATGTTCTGAACTTCTGAAGTTAGATATATGTAAAGCGATGGGATCAGATGAAATTCCACCAAGACTGCTGAAATATGCAGCTCCTTGTGTGGCATATCCCTTGGCTTATATTTTTAATCTATCTATCCAAAGTGGGGAATTTCCTGATGGATGGAAGACTGCAAAGGTTAGACCTATATTTAAATCGGGTAGAAGGAGCGAGTTAGGCAATTACCAGCCTATATCGCTCCTGTCCCAAATTTCTAAAATATTTGAGAAGATAGTGTCTAGTCAATTGAGAAGTTTCCTTGAAGATAATAATAAGTTGACATCTTTTCAATCAGGTTTCAGGACCTGCCATAGTACACAAACAGCTTTGACGAGGGTTGTAGGCGATATCCAGCTGAGCCTGGACAGGAGGTTAATGATTGGAGCCTTGTTTATAGATCTTTCAAAGGCATTTGATACCCTGAACCATCGGGTTCTCCTGTCCAGACTCAGCGGGATTGGCTTATCCCCTCAATCTGTAAAGTGGTTCTCTTCCTATTTGACGGGCCGTAGCCAGTTTGTAGAAGTGGGTCCTTATAAATCTAAGGTATTAGAGGTGAAAAACAGTGTACCACAAGGTTCGATATTGGGGTCTCTGTTATTTAATATTTATATGAATGAACTTAAAATTACATCAACGGTTGCTCGGTGCCATATGTATGCAGATGACACCATACTATATGCAGAAGGAGATACTTTAGAATTGATTAATATGAGGGTACAATTGGCCTTTGATGAAGTATAGGAATTTTTAAAGTTGAACCATCTTATCTTAAATGCTAATAAAACACAGTCACTCTTGTTTAAAAATAATAATAAAAAACAAAATTTATATTCGGAAATTAATACCAAGGAAGGTATAGCTGTTAAGCAGGTGGATTCATACAAGTATTTGGGAGTTTGGTTAGATCTATGTTTGGGCTGGGATGTTTATATTGACTCCCTTATAAAAAATATAAATAGGAGATTGGGCGCCCTATATAAGTATAAAAAGTTTATAACTAGAGAGACTCGTTTGAGTGGGGTAAATTCTCTTTTACTCCCGGTGATTGATTATGGCGATCTGATTTATGGAGGGGCTATTGGAAAGTACACAGATAAAGTGGATTTAGTTTTTTTTGTAGGCTAGCTCATTTTATACTGGATGCCCCGTATAGAACCCATAGGTGCACACTTTTTAAGGAATTAAATTGGCATAAACCTGTTGTGAGAAGAGATTTACACTTGTTACAATTCGTGATTAAGGTTTGGTATGGGGAAGTACCTAAATATGTAATCGACCTCTTTGAAGTTTGGAAAACAAAGGAATGTTTGAGAGCCTCTGATGGAACTCAGTTTGTTTCAACTAAATATAATTTGAATATTGGAAGATCTTCTGTACCTGCTAGAGGAATAAGATTATGGAATAAATCTCCCCTAGAATTGAGAAAAAACAGAACTAGATATAATAAAAGTAAATTAAGGAATTGGTGTACTACTGTATTACATAATGCTACTGTATGCATTAATTGTTAGTGTATTAGGTATGTTATTGTGCAATGTAACTGATTGTTCTATATTAATTTTTTGTTCTTATTTATTGTTGTATTGTGATTCTTGTAAATTATTTGTGGTTTTTAGTGATTTTATGTTTTTTTTTATGTGAAACTTTATTTTATTTATTTGTGACATGGAACTTCATTGAAAATGAGCTTTGCTCAATTGAATGTATCCTTTTATTCACTACGGATAAAAAAAATGATTTACTACATCCTCCCTTCCCCTCCTCAGATTCAGGGGATTCGGATGGTTTCTCCTTCTCCTCTTCAATCCTCAAGGACTCGGACCTTCCTTCGGAGCCTGATAGCGGCAAGGACACCCCACGCTCCCCACCTGATGACCCATCCTTCATGGATGTAATGCAGCACATCCAGCAGTTGAATGGCTGGGACACTGAGGAGCTGGATCCAGAGCGTTATCAATTGGCCACTTTCCTTAGGAGAAAGGACAGACACCCAACCCATGGTGGTCCTAGAACAGTATCAAAATAGTGTGGAGGTAATAGCGGAGGCATATAAGCGCATACATAATGTCGCAGCTTTTTTTTTTTACATAATGTCACAGCTTTTAAGAGCAAGCATGCAGTTTAGCGCTAAACAATTATAGCGTTGCAGAATGTAAAAACACACAGCAGAAATATTTTTGAATGCCATAATTTATTGTTTTCAAAAAGCACCACACAGCACACGATTTAAGTAGTACATCTAATCCATAAATAATCAATTGTAGTTTCATGGGTGTAAAATGAAACAGCAGCACTCCATAATAATAATTAAATAATAAATCTCTTATATCAGTTCAAATTATATTGGAATGCAATAAGATATTGTTCCAAAAATCACAGCACAGCACACGATTAAATAGTAAAGCTACTCCATAAGTAAGCAAGCAATTGTAGTATCTCACTATGCTTGCAGTTGGAAATTGTATGCAATTCTGTTGACATATTCGTATATGGATCTGGCACCATACTGAGAAACAATCACTTCTGTTTGCTTTGCAGTATCTCTGTATTTTTTTTTTGCACCTGCCTTAGATGAACCAGCAATTAGTTGTTCCAGCAAAGCAGTATTGTACCGCTGCTCCGATTTCACAAATTCTATGAACCGCCAGATAGACAGATGATGTGCACCCACAAAGTGGTTGAATTTGCGATGCCAGGCTTCCACCGCATTGATAGTTCATGGTAGTTCTGACAGCACCAAATCACAGCAATTCCACAAATCAGTGGGAACCATTGGTCTCCGCCTCCCACCTCTGCCAAGCAGTTGACCAAACCACGTATCCTCGTAGTAATCCAATAGCGGTACAAGTATGTCGGCATTGGTTGTGAAAAACTCTTGTGTGAGTAAGTCGTCAAATGCTGCCGTAACATCAGCTTTTTGAACATAAGCCAATGCTAGCAAGCATCTTATGTTCAGGACAAAGACTGGGTCGGACTTATAAGGGCTACATATTTCAGCGTGCTCCTGCACTTTTCTCCATACTGACTGGCACAAATGAAAGAAACAGCCTCGCAGTTGTGTCTGGGGGGAAAATTGTCTGAAAAATTTAATTGCAGCCTGTTCAAAGTCTGTAAGCACTGTTTCAGGTTTGAGTGTGGAGCAAAGGTTATTTATTTCTGCAAGCACCTTATTGTACGTTGCAGCTGTGTGTGTTGTCATTAGCACATAAACAAGGGGAATTACAGTGCAGAGTTTGATAGCAAGTATTGTGTATAACTGGCCGAATATTGATGGGCAGCTTTTAAAAGTGCCATCTGCAAACAGATGATTACTCACCTTCAGTGTTTCCAGATCCTTAGATGTTGCAAATCTCAGGAAACGATCACTGACCAGTCCTGAATCAAAATAAAGGAACTTCTCCCCATTATCTGTCACGCAGTATTCAGGGGGCAATACCAGAGAAACAGCAGCAGCTGGTCCGGTGGAAGCCATGCGGCAACTTGCCTTGTCTGCCTGACAGTTCGTTTCAGCAATGGCACTGCAGGAAACTGTGCAGATAATTCAGGCACTAGTTGCGAAAGGCCTGCAACCACTGTCTGGTGGGTGGTTTTGGTGGTTGCTGCAGCCTTGCATGTCATTTCTGCAACAGCCTGTTTCTGCATCACTGAAGCAGGATCAGGGATGTGGTTATGTTCACCCACAAATTTAACCACTTGGTCAGCAATAATATGGACCCTTGCTGCACAGTGTCCTGTGGCATATTGCATTTCAATAAGCTTTCTCCCACAAATGCGCACTCTGCGATATAGAAACCCCTGCCACAATGCAAGATCTCTTCCCTTCTGGCTTTTTAGGTATCAGACCTCCATTTTGAACTAACTACTGCGACACAGTAAACAAACTGTAATTAGTAGAACCTACATCAGCAGGCAATCTGAAGTTAATTAATCAGTCAGGACAGTAAGGACTGAAATTTACTCCTGTACGGCTTTGTTAAACATAGTCCCGCTTTTCCATAATCATGCGCTATTTTGTCTGTTATGCTGTAAATGCGAGCGCTGTTATGTCAGCGATATTTTGTTCTGCGCTATTATTGACATGCTATTATCACCAGCTACCTGGTGGTCCCCACACATGTGGAGTCCTATAAGGTTGTCAACAGAGGAGCCTAGAAACATCTCTTTTCTTTGCCAGCTGTCTCCAAGAATTCAGACTGGTTTTATTTCGCTCCCTGGGCCCTGTGCATTAATGGGTGGGAAATACGTGCCGGAGTCGTGTATCTCACCTGCGTAGCTCCGCATGGACCCATGCCGCCTTGCTGCAAACCCCAGCTGTCCAGTGGGCCCATAGACTGCCACACACATGACAACCCACTCCCCTATGCATAGACCCCCATGTAGGCACTGGTCCCAGTTGGCATATACTACCCTCCCCTCAGAAGGGCCCACTGTACCCGTGGCCCAATCCAACCCGGTTGCCAGTGGACACCCCTCCCCACAGCTCGGTTAGCCTCCCATGACCCTGTACCATCCTGGCGGTGCTGACTCGCACCCTGCATAAGTCAGACTGCCAACAGCTGTGGAGGTGTGCAGAGGGCTGTGCCGCTGGCCATCTGGCCCATGCCACCAGCGCTGCAGGTACAGTGGGGGGTTGGTGCTGCGGGGTGGGGACCTGTGACAACAGGGGGTCAATTCAGGTCCAGGTTGATGGAGGAACTGGGCACCTCTGCCTGTGTGGGGTTGGGGCGGCTGCTGTGGACCATGGACATGTGCTGCCAGGTTGGGAGAGTTTGGCTGTGACTCTCTGGGTGCCATGCCAGGATGATGGGCTGCATGGGCATGGCGTTGCAGCCTGGGGTGCAGCATTGGGGTGGGGAATGCACTGTTGTGTGTGCAGGGGTGTCTGCTGCAGGGGTACAGGGTCGAGGCCAGCCTAGGCTGTGTGTGGGGGACTGCCTGCTGGTCAGGGGCCATTCTGCTGGCCAGTGTGTGTGAGGCTGGGTGCTTAGAGGCATTTACGGCAGGGCTGTCCTAGCTTAAAGCCAGCCCCTGTGCGACCTGGTGTGCAGCACTGCTCACCATGGTGCATGGCGCATAGTGCTGGCATGCCCCGCTCACCCTGGCATGTTGATGTATGCCCAGCCGGGGTTCAGTCACATAACTGCTGTGTGCCCCCATGTGAATGCGCGTGGTTCCCCTCCGTGACATTCCACGTCTGCGATGCTAATGCGCCCAGTTTCATGGTCGTGTAGGCATCGAGCATAGAGCCCCAAGAGAGGATCCTTTCATGGGGAAACACCCAGAGGCAGAGTCTGTCATGATTAATGCTGCCCATGACTGCTACAGGCACCCTAGACACCTGAGTACACAACCTCCAGACAAAGACTCCCAAGTTTGACCAGTTGGCCAGAAAGTTTTATTCCTCGGCCACATGTGCTGTAAGGCCTCAGAATGTTCTTGCCCACATGGTGCAACACCAGAATGCCCTGTGGGACAAGGCCGTGGAGGCAGCTCAAGCCATACCAGATTGCCAAGGTTGGGCACAACTGATGGCCATCTTAAAACAGGGCTTGACAAACCCATAGCCCGACGTCCCAGACAACTAGTCCTCAATTGGGGGCAAGCAGGCTGCCACATGCTGCTTGTCCCGCGGACTACCAAACCTGCATTCTCTTTCCCCCATGTAGATTTTACCTGTTTCCCATCCCCAACCGCTAGATGGCGCTACATTTGCATTGCTGATCAGCTGCTGGAGTGGAGCATGTCACCTGATGGCCACAGTTACAGTCGTGTGGCGGCAGCCCTGGCACTTCCAGTGCACGCCCCTTGCAGGCAGCTGAAGTAGGGTGCTTGGAGCTTCGGATTGTGAACAGGCACTCCCCAGAAGCAGCAGTAAGTTGTCATGGCATTTTTTTTTTTTAATTGTGATTGGTGACACACAGCCAGACTGACAGGCTAGGCAACATATACCAGATGGTAGACAGCATGTCAGTCATGGCTGTTGGACGATGCTGCATCTTGGAGCGGAGCTTAGGTGTCAGTAGCTCGGTGCCGTTAGAAGAGGTGCCATTTCACGCTGCTGACACTCATGGAGGAGAGAGGCATTTTCTTTGCTCCTATATGTAGACAGTCTGTGGACATCTGGACAAGCAGAATTTGGTGGCTCCCACTCGTGGCCACATTAAAATACTCTTGCTGCCTAACCTAACCACTAATATACCCTGCTAAGATAAAAAAAAGGGCAAAATTAAGCTTATTGTATGAAGACTGGGGGAGGGGAGACTGGAGAGATCCTTGTGGGGGAGAACGGAAAGTGGCTCTTGCCTGTGGAGGTTGGGGAAGAGAGCAGTCTGTGAACCAAATACTGTGGGAAAGAAAATGTATGCAAAATTAACAGAGTTTAGATTAAAAAAGAAAGGAAAAGGCAGCTGGGCACAGCAGCTGAGCTCACTGAAATCGGGGCTGTGTGTTGTGTGTGACAATCTGGATCGTGTGGGCTTACACTACTGACTGAGGGCAACTCAGAAGAACAGTTACCTAACTGAATGTACATTAATAAAAAGAAAACTGTAATTATTTTATTTATTTGTTTTGTTTACCAGGTAAGCACACTAGACAGCCAAGTGTCTATTTTCAGGTACACCTGGGAGATTACAGAGATACATTCATGATTACAAGGATACAATCAGGTACAACAGGCAAACAATAAGAGCAGGTACAAGTAAGGGCATCAGTCATAAACATGGTAAATATAGCAACACCAGAGGACATTTACCTAGCCAGTGGTAGAAGATAATAACATAGTACATAGGAGGCAGGCCGTCAGCTGAGTATAGCAGACAACACGGCATTTGTAGACTAGGGGTTGTAGAGTACGTCAAGGAGATTACAAAAGGGGGATAGGAGAGGCCAGTGAATCACTCAGTGGAATAAAACAAATGGCCTAGCACAAATTGAGCCAGTAGAGCAAGGAAAGAGTCATCCCAAGCTGATTCATTGATCCCTGTATGTTTCACCAGAAGGTAAGGTCAGGATACCCTACACCATAGAGCAGTGACAAACAGTGGGACATGCGGCAGGAGTACCTTAAATGCAGAGGCAGGTAAAGGCAGATTTGAGGAAGCCCCAGAGGAAAGCTTTAAAACAGGAATGGAGGTGGAGGAGCGAGTGCTCGCTGGAAGGGAGTTCCATAGGGGCAAGAGTAGTGAAGGCCCGATCACCCATTTGAGTGCACGTTTAGGAACCAGAAGGACATGGGAGTCGCTGGACCTTAGGTGGTAGGAGGAGGAGGAAGGGGAGAAGGGTAGCGGCAAGGGCAGAAGGAGTGGCAGTTCTGATAACCTTGTCAATGAAGTTGCCTAGGACGAAGGATCGGTATTTTTCTGGAGGAAGCCACTCCAGCTGGGAATAGAGATGGCAGCGGTGAGTGAGGCGGGGGGCAAAGAGTGCAAAGCAACATATATTATTGTACGCCGTATCCCATTTGGAGAGATTGTCTTTTGTGGTGAGGGCAAAGGAGACAAGGCCATAGGAAAGCATGGGTAAGAGGACTCCTTTGGCTTGGGTAAGACATGCCGCCGGGGTGAGGCAACTTTTTGCTCTATATGCAAGGCCCAGCTTACTGTTAGAGGCCTTGCAGGCATTGGAATGTGCAGAGTGCAGTTCAGTTGTGGATCAAGTCACCCCCAGGTACTTGACAGATTCAGCGTCATGTAGGAAGGATCTATTGGCACATGAGATCCTTAGAGGGGAAGGGACCGCTTTTAATTTGGCTGTGGAGCCAAAAAGCATGGTTTGAGTTTTCTGCAAGTTGATAGCAAGCTTGTGGACATCCAGCCATGACTGGATCTGGTTGAAGTCAGCGTTGAGCATGTTGTTGCTGTCAGAGCTATCCTGGGAGCTGAACAAAATGACTAAGTCATCAGCATACAGAGTAGAGCGCCCATGGGCCGGGGCCGAGGGCAGCTGATTAATAAAGAGGGAAAAGAGGAGGGGCCCAAGGACAGAGCCCTGAGGGACCCCGCAGTTGACCGGGGCAGGCTTTGACAGGGCCTTGTTAAATGAGGTGTACTTCTATCTGCCCGAGAGGTAGTTGCTGATCCAGGCAAGGGTGGGGTAGGAGAAGCCCAGAGACTGGAGAGAGGAGCGCAGAAGTGAGTGGTCAACACGGTCAAAGGCTTCTGAGAGGTCCACAAAGATGGCATCAGTCAGTTTGCCTTGATCAGCAGCAGATCTGATGTCAGAGGAGACAACCGCTAGGGCAGTGGAAGTACTGTGCCCTTTCCGGAATCCGTGTTGGGCAGGGGAGAGTAAACCATAGGTCTTCAGGTAATGGGAGACCTGCGAGGCAACCACCCTCTCGAGAAACTTGCTGATCGCTGACAGTATCGCTATCGGTCGATAGTTCCTGAGGTCCTTGGGGTCACCCTGTTTGTGAACAGGGATGACTTTGTCCACCTTCAAGTGTCAGGGATGATGCCCGTCAGAAGGGATCTGTTGAAAATGTGGGTGATAGGGCGGTGCAGATGGGAGCCCCAAGTCTGAGTAGGTAAGGCTCAAGGCTGTCATGCCCGGCACCAGTGTGAGGGGGAGACCATCAAGTAGCTTCTGGGTCTCCAGGACGGAGATGACCCTGAGGTTGAAGGAAGGTCGAGGCTTGCATCGACTGGGGTAGTGTCCCAAGTTTTGAAGACGTGGGTGAGGAAGGAGAGAGCCGGCAGATCGGTGAATAGGGTGTTGAAAGCATTGGCAATTGTAGAAGTACAGAAGCCATTCCCACCAATGTGCATGTCAGAGACCTGAGCTCTGGTGACCCACCGACCATGTTTTTGATGTTCTGCCAAAAGCTCCTCGAGTTTCTGGCTGAGAAGAGTAGGGCAGATTGACAATATTCACTCTTGGCAGAGCAATGGCTGTTTTGCAAGTGTTTCTCACTCATCTGTACTCCTGAAGGTCAGGCACGGAGAGAGAGACCTTGTAGCGAGCCCAGCATTTGTCCCTGATCTTCATGAGGAGAGAAGATCACCATGGAGCCACTTAGTGACTGTACCCTTACCCTCCTTTTGTTAGGGGCATGCTTTGCTTTGCAGGGGTTAAAGAAAGCAAGAAAGTTGTCTAGGACCACAGAGGGTCATTTGCATCCGTGACCTGAGACCAGTCTGTTTGTTGCAGGTCAGGAGGTAATCTTCTACAATAAGTTTGGAGAAGTCCTCATCTGGATCACTTTGCAGGGAATTTTGGGAGCAAAGATACCCCAGATCCAATAGATGGGAGGGTGATCTGAGATGACATCAGGGAGGGTGCCACTGGAGACTGTTCTGTCTGGTCTGTTACTCAGCACCCAATCAATGAGGGATCCATTGTCACCTTGTGAGGGAGCCTTGTGGGGTCCTTAATGAGTTGGCTGAGGGAGAGACCCGCCAGCAAGGGCTCATATTGCTGGGCGTTGTAGCCCACCCAGTTTAGGTTGAGGTCCCCCAGGACCAGCTGCTCATTTGAGCCAATGGAGGGACTGAGACTATTAAGGAGAGAGGAGAGCCCTAGCACGCCCCCCACCTTGGGTGGATTGTAAGCACATACCAAGTGTATCTTTTTGGTATTGCCAAGCAGGAGTAGAGCATAAGGACTCAGCAGCAAGGGTAGGAGAGAGTTGTGCTCTATAATGGATACATTGAAGTGAGTCTTAGTATAGAGCACCCCCTTTGTTTCCAGCTCTGTCCTGCCTGAGGAGGTTGTAACCTGGGAGGCACATGCAGAGTCCGGGATGTGGCTTCAGCCAGGTTTCCGAGATCCCCATAATGTTAGGGTTATAATGGGCCACCCAAGCTGTCAGCTCTGTTATGTTAACAGTAAACTTCTAATATTCAGGTGCACCAGCGTCATACCTTGGCAGATAGCCAGGTGGAGGGGACTTCAGGAGGACCTGGCAGCCTGTAGTCCATGTGATTGGACTGAGGCCCCTGTGCAACCAGTCAGAGGCGGCATATTTGGCAACCACAAGGAGGGAGGTCCAACTGGACTGACCTCAGGTCTGTGACGAGCCCAGGTAGCGGTCGCCTGGGTGAAAAGGTGGTGTACCCTAGATTGGACCTCCCAGGGTAACGGTGAGGGGCCAGGAGGCTGAGGGAGGTGAGGAGGGCCGAGGAGGCTAAGGGAGGAAACTCGTGACTAGTTGATGGTGTCACAAGTAGTACAGGAAGCACTGGTAAGTTACCTGGTAACCCCTAACAAGGGAGAAAAACAGCAGATAGCTGCCTTGGTCACAAGGTTAACGAAGTTTGCAGTAATTGAGCTGGCGTTAACTCTAAATGCAGTAAGACGTTTCAGACCCAAGATTACCACATGCACCAGGACATTAAGTAGAATAGTCGCAAGCGCTTAACAACAGTATTGATAGCACTTAGTAACAGCAGGATAAACAGCACACTACACTAATAGAGATACATTCCCTAGAATAAATTATTGCTAGCATTTAGTAACAGCAGGATGCAACATCTTTAGTGAGAATAATTTCAGTAATAGGATAGCCTAGCATGGCGCTATCCAGGATGAAGAGTACGTAGGCCAGCCCCTGAGTTAGTGGGAGGGGCTAGCCGAGTATTTAATGGGAGGAGGGAACGGGGGGGGTGGCAATTCCCCCCCCCCACCTCGCTTAGCAGTGCGTCCCAACAGAAGAAGCCTGTCCAAAACCAGCAGCAGCACCACTGGTAAGTGGTATCCGATTTCCCTTGTTTTTTGCGAAAGAAATAAGAGTTAGGGGAAGTGTTTGTGTGGTAGTCCTGGGAGGGCAGAGAGCCAGAGAATCTTTGTTAACTGAAAAGTGAAGAAACAAAGTAAAACAATTAACAACCTAGTATTATTAAGCATTTTTTATTACTAATAAGAAAATCCCACTTGTTGTTAATAAGGTGGTGGAAATGGATATGTGACTGTGTGTGGCTTTGAGACCAAGCAGCCTGCCCTAGTGGGTAGTGAGTTGTACTGAAGGCAGAGGACCTCCTCAGGATCAACTAAAACCTGGGTTAAAGGGATTTATTTCATACAAGAAAAAGCCTAAGACTGAGAGGAGAGGGCAGAGGAACTTGGGGAGCAAGAACAGCTGAGGAGGAGGCGGATTCAAGAGGCAGACTCACTAGAAATAAACTATACCACACATGGAAAAAGCATTTTTGAGCTAAAAAAAAAATAAAATAAACCTAGCTACTTTGGTGGAGGTGTGTGTGTGGCTGTGAGACCGAATGCCTGCCCTGCCCTAGTGCCCCGAGAGGGTAGAGGAACTTGGGGGAACAACAACTGCAGACTTATTAGAAAGAAATAAATTATACAAAAGGGGGAAAACATTTTTTGTGCTATACAGGGGAAAAAACACCTAGTAGTAGTAACTGCCTGCCTACCTACTTTGGTGGAGGTGTGTATGTGGCTGTGAGACCTAATCTGCCCTGAGAGGGTAGAGGAACTTGGGGAACAACTGCAGACTTATTAGAAATAAACTGCACAAACTAAAGGGGAAAAACATTGTTTGTGCTACATAAAAAAAATAAATAAATAAACCCTTTGGTGGAGGGGTGTGTGTGTGAGAGAGCCTGGAGCTGTGAGACCTAACCTGCCCTGAGTGAGAGGGGAGGGTAGAGGAGCTTGGGGAATAACTGCAGCAGAGTAAAAGTACTTGGCTCCCGCTCCCTACTCCCACCTACTCTGTCCTGCCCAGCCCTTGTAGTGTTATAAGCATAAGCACAACAGCTTAAGGTAAAAAATTACAATACACACACAAAGATAACATAACATTTTATTGTGTACAATATATTTCAGTATTTGATCTGGATCAAGCTGTCAACCACTGGCTAGTATCTGGTCCTGGCACACGCCACGTTCATGGTCATGCTGGTTCAACTACTAGTTCTACTGATGCTGATTCCCATGAAAATGTCCTTGAGGCAGAGTCTGTCACTACTAGTGTTGATGATGATGATGACCGTGAATATGGTGCTCCATCTGGAGCAAGCCCGGGCTTCCTACTATAACTTTTCCTGATGCTGTACTGTCTGCTGCATGATGTTCTCACTGACTGTGCTGTTGGTGCCACTTGCTAATTCTGGCACAATCCTCTCCATCCTGACAAAAAAAAAAAAAAATTCATATTCTCCTTATTGTCTATTATCACAACACTAAATAACTGATACTACAATAAATCTGTTTAGGTTTTCTGTATTTTTATACTTTCCACTAAAAATACGCCATTTTATACTGGACTACCAACTCAAGCACCAGGACAACTACTTTTTGACAAGTCACTTGTCTGTGGACAAGTACCTAATTTTAAAATTTGTCAAGCCCCGTCTTAAAATCAGGCTTGGATGTAGGCAACCACATCCTCTGAGCCTCTTACGATACAGTGGACTCCACAGGCAGGGCCACGGCCTCTGCAGTCTGTAGCTGCCGTTATTCATGGCTGAGAGTGTCCGGCTTTGCTCCAGATGTGCAATCTAAAATCATGGATGTACCTTTAAGGGGCCCAGTTCTGTTCAGCGAGAACTCACAAAATATCATTTATCTGCATGAATCCGGGAAGGCTGTCTGATCTGTACATACTGGGTGGGATATTCAGAAGGGTTGCGCATGGCGAAACACAGTTGCACCATGCGCAACCAACTGATGCGCCCGCATGATATTCAAAAAGGGTCGCGCGTGGCATTAACTTGATGCGCCGAGCGCGATTGCATGTATGTGGCGCAAGTAGGGGGGACGTGCCCATGCATACTCTGCACATCCCGATATTCAGCCCAGGATGTGCTAGGCAGATGCAAGTGCATACCATACCTGCGCCGCACACAGTAGAGCAAAATAAAAATGGAGCAACAGCTGGCCGCCCACAGGTGAGCTGCCATATTGCTGGGTACAACACGGCAGCTGCCAGCAGTGGGTGGCCACCCGAGCTCCGGCAGCACCTTCGTGGTAGCGCCCCCCCCCCACATGCCCGATCACGAGCATATGTATTAAAATAAATGGTCGAATATCCTGGTGGTCCAGTGAACTGCTCCAGCCTGATTCGGGCTTTATTATGTAAATAACTTGTCCAATATCCCTGGTGGTCCAGTGGACTGCTCCCAGCCCGATCACAGGCTTTAGTATTAAAATAACTTGTCCAATATCCTGGTGGTCCAGCGAGCCGTGTCCAGCCCGATTGCTGGCGTAGGGTGTAGAATATGACATAGCAATCCATCCCTGGTGGTCAGCTGTCCCTCTTCCCCACCGCCCCTGAGCCCACCACCCGCTCCCCCGGTCCAGCGGCAGAGCAGCTTCCTATCACAACGCCCGCCGACTGACTCGTACAGTAGGGCTGTATGCCCATTGGTCTGGCGTGAGCCAATGGCGTGCAGCCTCTGTCGTCTTCACAGTCAGAAATGTGAATGGATCCATTCACATTTCTGAACATGTGGTACTAACTACTGCAGCCCATTGTCCCGCTGTGGACCAATGGTGATGCTCCTGGCCATCCAGTCAGGCAGTGGTGCGGCTTGCAGGTGAGCAGGCCACCCGCCGCTGACCGGGGCGAGCGGGTGTGGGGTTCAGTGGGCGGGTGGGAGGGGTACCGCTGGACCACCAGGGATGGATTGGTATGTCATAATCTATAACTTCGCCTGCGATCAGGCTGGACGGTCTACTGGACCACCAGGGATATTGGACAATTAATTTTAATACTAATGCCCGCGATCGGGCAGTGGGGCACTTTGCCGCTTGTGCAGGGGGCGTCGGTCCGCGGCGGCTGCAGCCTGGCAGGGCGCTAGGTGCAAGTCATTGGGGATCAACGCACCTGCATGCAAATGGGGCCATAATGTCATGCAAATGGCCCCATTTGCGCCTTGCGTGCATTATGGCCCCATCTGCATATGCACTTTTGAATATCGCGGTTAATGCGCCTAGCGCAACGGCATTTGCGCTAGTGCATCCCCCTGCCCCGCTGGCCACTTGCGCTGGTGCAGTTCCACTGTGCCATCCACAATGCGGGTGGCCACAGTGTGATATTCAATGGTGCTGAGCCATGGCGCAGCACCGTTGAATGTCACTGTCAGCGCCCTGGCACATCCCAGTTGCACTGCGCCCAGGCTTGTGCCACAGCCTGGCGCAATCTGAATATCCCACCCACTATGTACAAATCCCAGCCCAAGCAGCATCCTAAGTAGTCCTTTCGGAGAAATGCCAGACAGCAACCCAAAGAACTGCAGCAGAGAGCGGACTTTAAGTGCAAGGCTTCCACTCCTGCTTCCAGAGGTTCTGCCCCTTGGGCTCCAAAAACCTCTCAGGCCATGCTGCCCCTCCCCAGCTCCTCTGACTGACTCATTGCCCAATCCCCTCTTCCAGCCAAGGCTTTGGGTGGAGGTGGTGAGGGGTGGATTCTCCTTGTACATAGAAGGATGGCATTGGATAACCACAGATCAGTGGATCCTGCAACTCATCAAATTGGGCATACTCTGGGTTCAGTAGAGATACCCAGACAACCCACTGGTCCCCTCCCATTATTCTCAGGCTCACAGTGCTCTCATCACAGAGGAGATCCAGGCCCTCCTGCAAAAGCAGGCATACAACCAGTCCCTCCGGCACAACAGGGGAAAGGGTTTTATCCCACTTCTTCCTGGTGCCAAAGAAAACCGGGTAACTGCGTCCTATCCTCGACCTCAGCCACCTGAATCAGTACATCAAGTATAAACAATTCTGGATGATAACTCTGCTTGGTTTCCTCCCTCTCCTTCATCGAGGGGATTGGTTCTGCTCCCTGGACATGCAGGATGCATACCTCCACATTCTGATTTTCCAACCGCACAGGAGATTTGTTTCACTGCTGCTTCCAGGGGAGTCACTGCCAGTTTCGGGCTCTGCCCTTCAGCCTGTCCTCTTCCCCCAGGGTTTTCACCAAATGCCTTATGGTGGTGGCTACAGCATTCCAAAGACAAGGACATTATGTTTTCCCTTACCTGGACAACTGGCTGCTAACCTCTCCCACCCAAGACCTACTACTCCACACCATGCACGCCACCTTGTCCCTATTTCAGGACCTAGTGGTTACCTTAAACCTTCCCAAGTCCTCTCCTTGGCCAAGCCAGTGGCTGCAATACGTAAGGGCAATCCTGGACACAGCACAAGGCAAAGCCTTACTGCCTCAAGACAGAGCAGAGTGTCTTCAAGGCCACCTACACTATGAAATGGAAGCAGTTCTGCATCTGAGCCACTGCTTGGCATTTATATCCATTCTCCTTTCCAGTGAATTCGGTTCGGGAGTATGTCCTTTCCCTGTCAGATTCAGGACTAAGCTACTCCTCACTCAAAGTGCATCTGTCTGCCATCTCAGCCTACCATGCACCTGTTGAGGGCAAAACTCTTGCCCAGCTGGATCTTCCCCATACATTTTTATGTGGCATTCTGCATAGGAAGCCTCCCATTCGGGACCCTGTCCCACCATGGGATCTTTTGTTCATTTTAGAAAGATCAACCTTGCATCCCTTTGAATCTGCCCCAAGTTGTGAGCTGTGCTTTCTGCCGTGGAAAGCGCTGTTTTTATTTGCCATGAGTTCCGCTTGAAAGATTTTAGAGCTTCAGGCTCTCATATGCAAGGAGCCTTTGGTTTTCCACAAGGACAGGGTGTCCTTGCGGACTAATCCTAAATTTCTTCCTAAGGTGGCGTCAGAGTTTACCTTGAAACATGCACATTCTGGTCTACTATCCAGAGTACTCAAATTGAGAGGAGGCATTACTTCATACTCTGGATGTTCACAGGGTGCTTCGTTATTATTTGGAGTGCACCTGAGCCACTAGAAAGTCTGACCAGTTGTTTCTATCTTTCACCCTCAGAATGGCAGGGGCTCCTGTTTCTTAGCAGTGTTTATCCAAATGGTTGGTTAATTGCATTGTTTTGTGCTACAGCAAGTATGACAAACCCTTACTAGGCTCGGCAAAGGGTCACTCTGCCAGGGGCATGGCTGCTTCGTTTGCCTCAGTGAGGAACGTGTTAGCAGCTAATATTTGTGCAGCCACTACTTGGAGTGCTCTGCACACCTTTGTCAAGCACTACAGTTTGAACATTGTACCTCGATGCAGAGCAGGCTTCAGACTAGCAGTCCTTCAGGGCATCTTCTCCTAATCTTCTTTGGGAGACTTCTACCTCCACCCAGCTGACTGGGGTCTCTCCTTATTGCTTGGTACTCATTCCTAAAGGTGTTACCTGCTGCAAGAGCCCCCTTGAAGTAAGACAGTACAGTTACAGAAGAACTTACTGTAACAGTAGATCTTTGAGAGGAGCTCTTGCAGCAGGTACTATTTTTCCCACCCACCTTACCCCTGGTAGCTGCTTCTCTATCAAGGATACTTATGCTTTCTCCAATTAGAAGAACCTCATCAGTTCTCCGTTTTTTACTCACTTGCTGGGATCTCTGGTGGGAGAACTAGTGATGGGCTGGGGGATCGCCCCTTTCATACCATATGTGACTTCAGGGGTGGCCCCGTGGTATACTGCTAGCTAGAAGTTTTCCGTGGGGTTCTGGTGCCTGCCGGCTTCAGTCCTAAAGTTGTTACCAGCTGCAAGAGCTTCCTTCAGTAAGATCCGCCTCTTCCAGCAGAAAATCATAAAATGTCATGTATCGACCCGCATGCCTCATGCATCTACTGCCGGGGTGCAGCATGATCCTCAGGCCTGCTGGCTTTGCAAGTCCCTGCAGCCTTTCTGTCTCAAGGACCAGTACATCCACCTCCTCCTGGGTCACCCAGGTGGATAGGATCCTCAGTCCACTCAAGGATGCCCACAAAGAGGTTTTGGTGTCAGTGGGTTCAGCCTCCCAGCGTGTGCTTTTGAGGAGCAGCAGCTCATGCTGTGGCAGTCTCATCATTGAGTGCAGTGTTGGGGCCTCCTTTACTGGCATGCTCAGAGGATGTGCCAGTCCTTGCAGACACTAGAGGAGGGCCTTCCGAGGTGATAAGTCAAAAAGTCTAAATGTACTCACCATTGGTCATGGGACGGCGCTTTCCTCTCCAGTGACTCCTTGACTGCTCAACAGCTGTCAAGCCTTTGGCTTTGGTTGATCCTCTCAGGCCGAATCGCAGGCCGCTAGCTCCCGGTAACCCCATCAGGCTTGTTGGCGAGACGCAGGTCTACCAGCCAGTCAAGATCTTTCCTGATCCATTTGACCCATTGTTAGAAGAGATTGAGGATGACTCGCTCTCTAGGACTCAATCCTTTCTGCTGTTTCTCTGGAGGGCAGGAGAAGCCAGCCACCAGACTGCCTTTTTTCCAAGAGATTTACCCCTCGGGGGTTCTGCGGCAGAACCCAGCCTGTGTCAAGTGCACAGCCCCTCCTCCTGCATCTCCTCGCTGTCGACACTCTCATCGCCAGTCTAGACTGAGGTCCCGGTCTTGGGAATCTGTACATTCCTGCACTCGCCCATCAACTAGAAAGTGCCCTTGATGCTCCTCTTCCTCATCATCCTCGGATGATGAGATGCTCCACTGCAATTTGCACCAGTGCTATGAGGAACTGATGTGGCAGCAGTGGCAGGCCTCTTCCGCAGACTCCAGTGCTCCCTTGGTCTCCCCCAGCACAGCCTGCTTCTGTCCAGCCCCATCAGTTGAGCCTACTCTGGCTTCTCCACTAATGTTAGTGGAACCTCTTCCAAGCAGCCCCTACATGGGGCACCGTCTTAGGCTGCTTGTCCTGTTACTGGTCTTACTAGTCAGCTGTGCATTCATGTTACCCACTCAAATGAGTCCAGGGTGGTCAGTGGAGACAAACAGCTAAGGGCAGTGTTTGAGGTCGTTGGACTCTGATGGGTCCTCATGCAGTTCTCTAGAACCCCGGCTTTGACCACAAGCTGATCAAAGAGCACACTACCGACTGTGGTCCTGTTTCCTTTTGGGCTTTGCTCCATCTCATCTCTGAGTCGATAGAGATTTGTCTGGAGCCGGTTCAGGAGAAGGCCAGGTAGCCCCTTATGGATATCCTCAACCAGAATGATTCCCCAGGGGTTGCCTTCTCAATGGCAGAGGCTATCTTGGTCCCACGTTGGAGCTTTGGCAGCATTCGGCTTTGTGACCATTGACCCATATGGTCTGCAACTATGCAATCCCAACCAGGTCTCTTCCCAGTTTCACAGACCACCCCTCAGCCAGTGGGTTGGTGGTGGATTCCGTCTTTCGCAGAATAGATAATGTCAGGAATGTCGACAGGCCTCCTGACAAGGAATCCAAGAAGCTGGATCATGCAGTAAAAAAGGTCTATGCTGCATCCTCCCTGAGGCTCTGTCAGGTAAGTTCCGCCATGATGATGGCCAACTTCGGACATGCCCATATGGTGGTCCTGGACCATTCCTTCCCCACCTTTCTGTGGACTTGCAGTGTGGTCAGAGACCAGGGTCACTCCCTTGCCAAGCACAGAGATCAGGGTTACTCAGTTGCCAAGCACAAGCTTCAGACAGCCTAAGACATAAGCGACTACTGCACCCAGTCCATGGCAGCAGCAGTTGCTATGCACTGTAGAGCATGGCTATGGATTTCTACCTTTTTGACGGACATCCAGCACAGAGTGGCAGATGTACCCTTCTTGGGCAATGACCTGTTTGGGCTGGGGTGGATGGGCACCTCACCAGGATTGAGGAGTCCAGTGCCACCTTGGACTCGATCATGTCCTTGTAGAAGGACCCCATGGGACAGAAGCCAAAGAAAAAGCCTTTTCAATTTTGGCCCTTTCCATCCCAGCAGCCGATGCCTCAGCAACCCCAGTCGGGGCAGTCTTAGGCCTGATGTCGTAAGTCTGAGTTTGCCAGCAAGGGCTCCAAGAAGCCAGGAGGCCGGGATGGTGGTGCACCTCTGATGACCAGTGCTGGGTCATCCTCAAAGGCTGCTCAGTGACAAGTCTGGGGGGGGTCTGCCTCCCACCCATCAAGTCCTCCCTGCCTCAGCTTCCCATGGGGGATCGGCATGGCCATTTCTGGCACGGCTAGTCCACTATCACTATGGACAAATGGGTGTTAGATGTGGTGGGCCAAAGATTACCTATTGACATCGAGGCACTCCAGCCCTACTAAGCCCATGCCCCACAGACATTTGTGGTGTCTCAGGACATGTTGTCCACCCTCAGGTAGGACATTGCTCAGCTCCTGGAGAAAAGAGCAGTAGCCCGTGTCCTGGATGCCTCGGCAGCCAGGGCTGTGTGTCCAAGTATTTCCTGGTCCTCAAATGAATGGGGGGTTGGTGCCCCATACTGGATCTTCATGATCTGAACCAGTTCCTGAGGAGGCGCAAGTTCAGGATGGTTACACTGAATCAGATAATCCTATCTCTGGAGCAGGGCACGTGGTTCTGCTCCCTGGACCTCCAGGTTCACATCCCTTTCTGTCCGTCCCACTGGCAGTACCTAATGTTCTGCACAGACAGGGTGCTTTACAAGTTCTGGGTCATGCCTTTCAGCCTCTCCTCAACCCCAGGGTCTTCGACAAGTGCACCACAGTGGTGTCAGCATTCCTGCTGTGCCAAGGGGTTTGGGTGTATCTGTACCTGGAGGACTGCCTGATTACTGATTCGTCCCAGGAGACAGTGGAGTGGTCCTGGGACCTAGCCCTCCAGACTTGCTGTGCTCTGGGTTTTCTTATCAACCTGACCAAGTCAGAACTCAACCCCTCATAGGTCACCCACTTCATCAAGGCAGAGCTTGACCCCCTACAGGTCAAGGCCGGACTACCAGCGGACCGGGCGACGGATCTTTCCTCCTTTGCCCGATGATTTTGGGTTGGGCACTCGTGCCCTGCTTGGGACTTCCTGAAGTTGCAGGGGTACATGGTGTCCTGCACCAGCATGGTCTGGTGGGCCTGCTAGCAGATGCACCCCCTGCAGTGGGAGCTGGCCCACCAGTGGTCTCAGTGCATGGGTCACCTAGACCAGTTGGTCATGGTGACACAGTCGATTTGGGATGCCATCTAGTGGTGGCTCATCTCGGAATACCTAGAGGAAGGAGTCCTTTTCATTTGCGCAGAGCCAGTGATCACTCTGACGACTGACGCATCTCTGGTGGGATGAGGAGCACTCTTGGGATACCACAGGGCCCATGGGCTATGGACCCCTAGGGAGTCCCGGTACGATATCAACCTACTGGAGCTCTATGCAGTGCATCATGCTCTGAAAGCAGTCACTCCTTCTGTCCAGGGTCAAGTTGTGCAGGTTCAGATGTACAACATGACCAGGTACTTCCTCAACAGGCAGGGCAGAGTGCTTCCCTCCAGTTGTGTGGAAGCCCTCCACACCTGGACCCTCATGCACAGCTTGGCTGCCAATCTCCTGGCAATTCATGTAGCGAAGCCACCAAACAGGTGGCAGATACTCTCAGCTGAGTGGGAGGCATCTCACAGTGGTCCCTGCATCAGGAGGTGGTGGACCACCTGTTCTCCCAGTGGGGCACTCTCCTGGTTGACCTGTTCACATCCTGGGAGAACACCAAGCTGAAGGCTGTTCTGAGCCTGCCTCCCACGGTGCAGGGCACTGGATGGGAATGCCTTCGCAATGACCTTTACTCAAGGCCTCTTTTACCTTCCCTCCTTTCCCTTGCTCCACAAGGTGTTGGTCAAGTGTGGAGGACAAGGCACAGATGATCCTGGTAGCCCCAGCCTGGCCGCACCAGTTCTGGAACCCAGTCCTCTTGAGTCTCAGCAGCAGACCTCCATGGTGCTTGCCTCTACGCCCAGATCTGCTCTCTTGTCAGAAGGGGAAGGTCTTACACCCGGACCTTCAGTCCCTACACCTAACAGCTTGGTTCCTGAGTGACTAGAGGTCCAGGCTTTGAATCTCTGAAGAGGTTCTTCAGGTTGTGGAAGCCTTTAAGAAGGGGTCAACCTGCCAGTGCTATGCCTTCACATGGAAGCGTTTTTCCATTTGGTGCCAGGGTAGGGAGCTAGACCCCTGACCTGCCCCTTGGCTAACATCCTGAACTACCTGTGATCCCTCTCCCAGTTGGGCCTGAGGTTGATGACTCTCATGGTGCACCTGGCAGCCATCTCTGCATACTGGGCATGGGCTAGTATGCCGACGGTAGTGCAGGAGAAGGTGGTAAGTTGCTTATTTTAAGGCCTTGACCACCTTTCCCCTGTGTGAACCACCTCATTTGGAACTTGTTGCTGGTACTGGCAATGCTGATAGGCAAACCATTCGAACCAGTGCACAGGTGAGATATCTCTTACCTGTGGAATATTGCCTTCTTGGTGGCTATCACCTCCAACAGAAGGATCAGTGACCTCCAGGCGCTCTTAGTGGAGTCTCCGTATTTGGTGTTCACAGGGACAAGTTCCTCCCGAAAGTTGTTTCAGAGTTTCAATTTAACGAGGTGATTAACCTCCTTGTGTATTTCACCATTCCAACCTCAGAGGCCAAGCACAGGCTCCATACATTGGACCTGAGGCGAGTGCTCACTTATTATATGGCACGCATGGCTGGAGTTTAGGGAGAGGTTTGCCAGCTGTTTGTCATCTACATTGAAGCCATACTTGGCAGATAGGCAGTTAATTGGATTGGCAGGTGGATTGTGTCCTGCATTGACCTCCGGTATAGGTTGTCTGGTAGGGAGCCTTCTATAGGGCTTAGGACTCATTCAACCAGACATACTGCTGCCTCAGGGGCTGCTTCCAGGGATGTCCCTATTCAGGAAATCTACAAGACTGCTACCTGGGGTCAGCAAACACCTTCGTTTCCCACTACCACATCGAACTTGAGTCTTGCTTGGATGCTGGTTTTAGGGCCTCCATTCTCCAGTCTCTCTTTCCAAAGTAGGGGTGTGTGCCTTGTCCTCTCCACCCAGAGAACTCCTAGGAGTCTACCTAAGTGTGGGTAAGTGCACCATATCCACATCCCTAAAAATGACGATTACTCACCTGTAACCATAGTTCTAGGAGGGGTATATGGTGCACATCCATACGACCCACCCAGCCTCCCCTGGCCGATGGCACATGGATCTCTGCTTCCAGCGTGCAAGATCTGATATCATGGGGTGGTGCTGAGGAGTGTACCACCCGAGGGGTGTGGGAGGAGCTTAGCTGAAGATGTTCCAGTTAGAATTAAAGGAAAGGAAGACTGTCTAAGTGTGGAGGTGTACCAAATACCACTCCTAGAACTATGGATACAGGTGACTAATTTTTCTAGTCAGTATTCCAATTTAAAGTTGCTCAGCAATCTTCAAGCTGCTTTTTGAAGTTGATGATAGAGGGCAAGAAACCAAGTTTTTAGTTTTGCACCTGGTGCAGGAAGAAAATATGGGACTACAGACCCTCATGACATGTGCTTATATTGTGTGGGTGATCACCATGACATCCGAGGATGCAGTGCATGCTGGCCAATGCTGCCTGCATCAATCAAAGACCAGAAGGCTTGATTGGCCCTTAGGTCAGCAAAGATTGTAAAAGCCTCAACGACTGCCGGGTCAGCTGCTCCACTTGGGGTCATGGGAGAAGAGGTGGTGGCTGCAGTGAGTTCCTCACTGGTCTTGGCACTGTTTCTTTGTATGGCCAGCATCTGAGGCCATTCTCTGACAATTTCAGGTAAATATGTCTTGCTGTCGAGACCTTTGGAAGAGCCTGTCTCACCAAAGCAGAAAATGCAAAGAATGTGATTGGGAATGATCTCACTCTTCCTGCTCCTTTGACTGTCCCAGCTGTTCGGCCTTGGTCAAGGGTATGGTCAAGGGCTCCATGATAACCAGTTGAGCTTGTTGACCTCGACTCTGGTCCAGCAGGCAGTCGAGATTTTTCTCAAGTCTGTCAACCAGCTGTTCAAAGGGATTGATAGAGTCGACCTCTCAGACCACAGTTCTCCCAGTCCTCACCCAGAAGGACAAGGCTCAATCTGTGGCCCCGACTGAGTTGCCTCAGGAGTTGCCTCCACTTGTGGTCATGCCTCCAAAGACACTAGTGCTTAACCTACTGAGGCAGGTGGTTTATACAGACCCTCCAGAGGGCATCCGTTGCTACTGATTCTTTGGTCAACAGTCAAGCTTGAGATGCTGTTCATGTTCCTCTTTCCACTTCGACTGGGAATCATCGTCATCAGTGTTTCTCATCCTCAGACAAGGATAGGCACCAAAGAAAAATATGTAGTCACTGCAAGAAGCTTCTGTTGCAAAAAGTGGACCACGGCTGGAAGGTGTATGGCTCTACCCTTGGAGCTTCAGTCACTTAGCCTACACCAGTCATTCCCGCCAGTCCATACTTCTCAGTAGTCCCCAACGTCTGCTTCTCTGCCTCTTAGGGTGGAGTTAACTCCACCGCAGCCTCTGTTCAAGGACCCAACCAAAGAGTCCTGCTCCACAGTTAGCTTGCCAGGTGGGCTCTCTGTGGAGATCATCCAGAGTGAGGATACCAGGGGGGTACATGGTGGCACATGGTTGAGGGTAATTTTCAAGGAATTCTCTGATGACTCTGAAGGTGAGTTATCCATGGCCCTGACTAGGACCCATACGTTCAACCAGAAATTGGCAAGGAATGGACCATGGGCCTATTGTCCTTTGGGCTTTGATCCGGCTCATATTGGAGTCCATGAATGCCCCCTTGGAGCCAGTTCAGAAGAGGGCCAAACACCCGTTTACTAACATGTTGAACACGGATATTTCTTTATGGGTTGCTTTTCCCGTGCGGAGGCCATCGTGGGTCTGACCTTGGAGCTTGGGCAGTATCCAGCATACTCCACCCATGTGGTCTGCAAGTATGCAGTTCCAACGGGCTCCCTTTTGGGGCTCCCTGACCACCCCTCAGCAGAGGGTCTGGTTTCAGACTCAGCCTTCCAAGGAGACATGGACATGTCTCCTGACAAGGAATCCATGAAGATTGTCCATGCAGCCAAAAATGTGTATGCTGCTGCATCGCCAATTCCTTGTCTGGGTGTTAGGTGAACTTCTCACCCATCTTCCTGGTGACAAATAGCTGCTGGTGAAAATAGTCCAAGATCAGGGTTAATCGCTAGCTAAACACCAGCTCCATATGGCTTTGGACATGGGTGACTCCTTGACTGAAGCCTTCCACCTTCACTGAGGATACTCAGCATAAGTTGACTGATGTCCCCATCTTGGGCACCAGCCTCTTTGGCTCTGGTTGGTAGGCTGTTTCACGGGAATTGAGAAGTCCAGTGCCACCTTGATTCTGTGGCTTTGTCTCAGAAGGATCAGAAGGCCCAGAAGCCAAAAGAAGACCTTTCAGTATAGATCCTTTTAGCCACAACAACCTCAGCAGCATCCCAGCAGGGCAGTTTCAATGCTGGCATCCAAAGCTGAAGTTCAGTGGCCAGGGACAGAAAAGAGAGTGCAAAGGTGGTGGTGGTGCCTCGAGGCCCATGCTGCCAGAGCCCCTCCAGGCCTGCACAATGACGGGTTGTGGGGTGTCATTCCCCTCCTGACTAGTCCCTGTCCCAGTTCCTGGTCAGGGTTCAGTTATGCAACTTCTTGCTCAGATGTCCACCATTACCTTGGACAGGTGGGTTCTAGAAGTGGTGAGCAGAGGGTTACCTCTGGATTTTGAGGCTCTCCTGCTGTATCGTCTTTGTGCTCCTCTGGAGTCCAGGTTGTCGAAGGACATGTCAGCACTAAGAGATGACATTACTCAGCACCTAGAGCGCAGGGTAATACACCATTTTCTAGATGCCCTGGCCACTTGGGGATATGTGTCCAGGTACATTTTGATTCCAAAACAGAAGGGGGGCTGGCACACCCTACTGGATATGCACAGTCTGAACCAGTTCATGTGGAGGTGCAAGTTCTGGATGGTCACTCTGAATCATATCATTCCGTCTCTGGAGCAGGGCACGTGGTTCTGCTCCCTGGACCTCAGGACACTTTCCTTCACATTCCAGTCTGCCCATCCATTGCTGGTACCTTCAGTTCTGTGCAGAGTGGATCCTGTACCAGTTCCAGGACATGACCTTTGGCCTCTCATCCGCACCTAGGGTCTTCACCAAGTGCATGGCAATGGTGGCAACCTTTCTGTGAGGCAAGGGTATCAGAGTGTATCCCTGCTTGGACAACTAACTGATAGCCAGCCATCCAAGAAGGCCATAGAGAGGTCCAGGATCTGGTCCTCAAGACTCATTGGGATTGGAGCCATCTAGTCAACCTAGTCAAGTCAGAGCTGGTCTCCTCACAGGTGATCAAGTTCATCGGGCCAAACTAGACTCCCTGCGTACCAAGGCCCACCTCCCTGTGGACTGGGCATTGGATATTACCTCCTTTGCCTGATCATTTCAGGTTGGGCTCTTGCATGCGGCCCAGGATTTTCTGCAGCTGCTAGGTACATGAAATCCTCCACCAGTGTGATACGTTGGGCTTTTTGGTAGGTGCAGCACCTGCAGCAGGAATTGGGCTGCCAGTGGTCCCAATGTCTAGGTCACTTGGACCAGCCAATTTAGGTGACCCAGCTGATGTGGGATGCCATCCAGTGGTGCTGGCCTCACAACATCTGGAGGTGGCAACCCCATTTGTCTGCTCAGAACCATCTGTCACACTCACAATGAACATTTCTCTTGTGGGGTGGGAGCCACACCTGGGAGATCTCAGAGTCCACTGCGTCTGGTCTTCCAGAGACTCCCTTCACCACATCAGTCTGCTGGAGCTCCTTGCAATGTGTCTGATGGAATTTTCTTCATTGATCTAGGGTCAGGTCCTGCTGGTCCAGATGGAAAACAAGACCACCATGTTCTATCTGAACAGGCAGAGTGGGACGCATTCCCTTTCATTGTGTCAGAAGGCTCTCCACAGCCAGACACTCATGTGCAGCCTGTGTGCTGATCTCCTGGTGATTCATGTTGCAGGAGAGAGCAATCAGCTGGTGGACGCTGTCTGCCAGGTAAAGAGACGTTGCATGAGTGGTCCCTACATTGGGAGGTGGTGATCCACCTGTTCTCCCACTGGGGCACACCCTTTGTGGACCTGTTTGCCTCTTGGGAGAACACCAAACTGAGGCTGTTTTGAGCTCATCCCCTCCCAAGTCAAGGACACTGCTTGGGATGCCTTGAGGCCTTGGACCCCAGGCCTCTTATACGCCTTCCCTCCCTTTCTGTGATCCTCAAAGGTGCTGGTCAAGGCCCATAAGGACAAGGCGCAGATGTTACTGATAGCTCCACAGCAGCCATGGCAGGTCTGGTACCCAGCCTCCTCAGCCTCAGCAGTAGGCCTCCATGGAGACTGCCTGTCTGCCCAGACCTGCTGACCAGACAACAGGGTACAGTCCTGCACCTGGACCTTCAGTCCCTGCACCTCACGGCCTGGTTCCTGAGCGACTAAAGTTCCAGGCCTTGGGTCTTTTGGAGGACGTACTCCACATTCTGGAGGCCTCCAGGAAGGAGTCGACTTGCAGATGCAGTGCCTTTAAATAGAAGAGATTTGCCATTTGGTGTCAGGGCATGGTGCTTGATTCCCTCACCTGCCCTGTGACTAGCATCCTGGACTACCTCTGGTCCTTTTCCCAACTGGGACTGCAGGTGACAGCCCTTAGAGTGCACCTGGCAACCATCTTTGCTTACCGGATGCAGGCTGGTATGCAGGAGAAGGTGTTCATGTGCTTTTTCAAGGGCCTGGCCCACTGTCTCTGGTGCATGAACCACCCCCACTGTGGGACGTACTGCTGGTATTGGCAGTGCTCATGGGCAAGCGTTTAGAGCCAGTGCTCAGGTGTGAGATGTCACACCTGCCATGGAAGCTGGTCTTTTTGGTGGCCATTATGTCAGCCAGAAGGATTGGGGGGCTCCAGGCGCTTTCGGTGGAGTCTCCTTATCTTGTCTTTCATAAGGACAGAGTCATCCTTCACCCCAACTCCGAGTTCCTCCCGAAGGTGATATCAGAGTTTCACCTTAACCAGGTGATTAACTTGCCAGTATATTTACCAGCCCATCTTCAGAGGCCTACCACAGACTTCAACCCAGGACCTGCTTAGGATGCTCTCTTATTACATGGAGTGCGTGGCTTGTAGTTCAGGTACCAGCTCACCAGCTGCTTTTCACTTACTGTGAAGTCGCCACTGGTAGACTGGCAGCACAGCGGACAGTTGCAGGTGGATCACATCCTGCAGCAGCCTTTGCTATATGTTGGCTGGTAGGGAGCCTCCCATAGTGCGTAGTGCTCATTCCACCAGATATACTGCTGCCTCAGTGGCTGCTTCCAGGGACGTCCCTATCCAGGAAATCTGCAGGGCTGCAACCTAGAAGTCAGCACTAGGGATGTCATGGTATGAAATTTTGATGGCACAATAACCATCTCATGTAATGCTGTGGTTACCATTATACCTCGATATTACAGAGGTAATTTTTGAACAAAAAAGGATCCTCCTCAAACTCTTGCATCAGGGAGCATTGGCATGGAAGGGAGAGTTGTCCCTGAAAATGGCAAGAAATTAGTTGAAAGGTCTGAATACCACGGTATACGGTGAACCATAGTTATTACAGTATCGGAAATTGCCCACAGTATCGATATTTTGACTTCCAATATCATGATATACCATACTGCTGTGATATCATGACATCCCTAGTCAGCACGCACCTTCATTTCCCACTACCACATCGACCTTGACTCATGCCAGGATGCCGGTTGCGGAACTTCAGTTCTCCAGTCTCTGTTCACCAAGTAGTGGTGCGCACCTTGCTCCCTCTTCCCGGATAACTGCTAGGAGTCTGCCAGAATGTGGGTAGTGAACCATATCCACACCTTTAGAAAAATAGGTTACTCACCTGTAACCATAGTTCTAGGAGTGGTATATGGTTCACATCCACACAACCCACCTGGTCTCCCCTGGCAAGTGGCACACTATTCCTGCTTCCAGCATGCAAGATTTCACATCACGGGGTGGAATCAGGGCATATACCACCCTGATGATGGGAGGAGCTTAGCTTAAAGACGTTCGGCCAGTGAGATCGTTCCAGTGGAACTGCCAGAATGTGTATATGAACCATATACCATTCATGGAACTACAAGCGAGAAACCTGTTTTGTTTTAATGACCTACCTTATGACTCACTTGGTGTGTAACTGTTTATCATAGTTGCTATCCATGGTATGTGAAACTAGGAGCTGGATTGCCCTGCTAAGCTTATTTATTTTCATACAGAAATCACAGAACTCGATGCATTATAGTGTACTGAAATGTATGCACTGTACTCATATGTTGTGCAGATTGTTGCTAATTTGTATGTATTGAAATGTATTTGAAATGTGTTTCACTGTATTATTTCTCCCTATTTTCCTGCCAGTTATAGCTGAAAAAGGGACCCACATCCCTGATCCAGTTTAACTGGTTATCAGTAAATTAATTCATTAATCTTGGTTTGTAGTGGACCTGAAGCTGATATTTGTAAGCTTGTGGATTGTTTGAGTGAGAAAAAAGTTGATTTGAGATTTACTTTCACCTTGGATAGGAGTGTAAAAGGCATCCCAGATGTTACAGTTATAACATCCGATTATCACAAGCCGACTGCTGGAAACTCCATAAAGCACAGGAGAAGCACCAACCCCAGGCACCTCACAAGGAGTGTTCCATATAGGTGAGCTTAGACAGCTCTGACACAACTGCTCGGATGACATGATGCTCCTGTCACGAGCTAGTGAGATGGTGAAACGTTTTACTGCTAGGGGTTACACCCAAGATGTTTTGAACACTTCACTAGAAAGGGCTGCATTTTTGGACAGATCAGAACTGCTCAGAAGAGCTAGGAATATAAATTACTGTAACCCAATGGCATAATTATACAAGATACACCCATAAACCAACCACCTCACATGGATGGAAAGCATTTTCCTGGAAGAGTACAATCAGATTTTTCAAAACCCAAATAAAACAAAATAAATATGACACCACAATACCTCACACTGCTGGAGAGAGTGTGGCCAACCCAGAGCCACACACACACGTATCTTCTGGCTGTGTCCTAGGGTAAAAACGTTTTGGACAGCTTTATAACAGGAATTGAGAGATATTTTTTCACCGTGCTAAACCTCATGGAAAGAAATATACTGTTTTTTTAGATATACCAGATGAATTTAGATCAACAGACACCAGAAAACTATTAACAATGGATATACTTGCAGCTAAAAAAACCATGACAAAAAATTGGCACACTGACAAAATAACTGTGCAGAAGTGGGATGAAATAATGAGAGATATTTATAACATGGAAAGATTGACTGCTGAGGTAGCTCAAGATCTGAGCTTTGAAATACTGTGGGGGAGATGGGTTATATATGAAGTAAATAAATATAATGACTTTGTACCATAAAGGTAAACAAGAAGATACCTTTATATCAAGCATTAAGAAATGTGTCTGGAAGTAGAATGTAACCTGTAAAACGCAGCACTGTTATATGTTGTTATTGTACTGTTTGTATGTTAAAATATGCAAAAATAAATAAAAGAAATTTAAAAAAAAATTGTGTCACAGATGCTGAACACATAGGCAATTACTGAGGCAGATCCTGCTCTGGCAAATAATCAGCAACAAACCTCCAAGAGTTTCTTTAAGTAAAGGCCCCAACTTGGGTGACTTACTTACTTACCCATACCACTGTGTGCCTCCCAAGCCGCTAAACCACTTGGTTACCCTCTAAACCTCGTGGCTTCTTTCAGTGCTGCCAATATAATATTTGCGGACACATGGTTCAAGGTGAAATGTTTTTTCACCCCATCATCACTGCCAGCCCCATAGAGATTAGACAGTTCATCAAATGCAACAGGGCTTCTGTCATCTATGCAATTTGGTGTGTGTGTGTGGACTACTTTACATGGGCCGAACCATGAGGTCCCTAAAGGAAAAGCTTCATGAATGTTTCAGAGCTATTAAAGGGACACTGTAAACCCCCTTAGGCCTCAAGGTGTCCCTAGTTTAAGAAACACATGTTATGATTGTTCACATTCTGTAGAGACTGCTAATGCAGCTGGTAGTTTGATCCAGATTCTTTTTTTTCTTTTAAAAAGTGAAAAACTGAGTGCCCACCATACTGGTGTTACCACACCAAAACATGTTTGTTCACATTTCTTGACCAACTCCCATTTCATCTTTCCTGGATTTAAGAACACCCCAACACAATCTAGCCACTTGTTATGCATTGGGAGTAGAGAAGACCATTGTATCATGAGTGGCTGCACTGTTTGAGGGTGCTTCTAATGTTCAGGGAGTATGTAGTAGGAGCAGTTTGTAGATTTGAAGCAAAACAAGGTTGGTTGTAACTATACATTACAATGCATTTCAGTTCTAATAAACAAGGAGGCAGATAAAACAACCAGCAACGTCAATGAATGTTAGAGAAGGTAAGCAATCATAAAATGTGGGGTTTTACCTAAAAATAATATGATGCAAAAAAGGTTGACAGTGTCCCTTTAGTAATAACAAGAAGGAATATCCTGTTGCAAGACACTGTAATGGAGATAATGCAAAAGCCTCTTGCTGTATGGGGATTGAAACGGTTAACTTGCACCAACAGGAGGTGACTGTCTCTGCATACTTTTCCAAAAAGGGAGTAGTTGGATATTTCATCTCAAAGCATTGTCCCCCTATGGTCTTGAAAAAGACCTAGGCTTTAACCCATTCCTTTGAAATTTACATGAGGAATCCCAGATGTTCATAGTAAATACTGTATCTTTCTGATTATGCTCATTGAGCTTCAACGTATTATTATTTTTACTTTGATATGGTATTGATATTCAAGTGTTGCTTATTTTAATAGATTGAGCACTTAGATGTGGTAATTTTACACCTTTGTAAGTGACTTCAGGACATGCTCCTGACAGGACGTCAGACCCATTTTTTAAGAGAATGTCAAGTTCACTGCCACCTATGGGGCCACTCTGCTTAGCATGGTCAAGAGTGTTTCTCAAAGTTTCAACTGAGTTAAGTAGCTCTGGCATTTCAACAACTTCTTTTTGAAGTGCTAGTGGTAACCTGGCAAGTGGCTTAAGCAACTGTTCAAAATGCAAAAGGTGTGCAACCATTTGGAATTTAGTCAAAATTTTCAACACTCCCTTGGCTTTAGCCTGATCATGAGTTGGATCTGCGGCCATAGATTCTGAATGGGCAGTGATTATGGGGGATGACTTAATAACAGCCCGAGTGGCAAGAAGTTTATTCTGCACCCAGTGTGCACCATGGGCCTTGTTAGGCTTTTCAACTGACATCTCCATGGCCTAGGCAATGGACCACAACTCGCTTAGGACTTTTCTGATTGAGATAAAATAGCTGGGTCAGAAAGTTTGAAACTTCATTAAAACAGGTGTTATCTAAAACATCTTTCATTGCCAGTTCTAATCTGTGTGAGAAACAATGAACAGCAACCAACCACTGTAGGTCTTCCCTTAAAAGTGCAGCAAGTCCCAGTCTTACACCCATGTTGACAGCTGCCCCGTCAGCCCCAAACCCAACCATTTTTTTTATATTAAGGCCACTCTCTGCAAGAATGTCTAAGAGGAGATTTTTGAATCCCTTACTTATGCCATCTGATACTGCTTTCATTCGTAAAAATTTAGTCTCCACGTGACCTTTGCTGAGATTAACATAAATTATGTAAACCAGCTCCTTTTCACTTGCACCATTATTAGTACTACCATCCATAAGAACTGGAAAATAATTAGCATGTTTTACAGTTGACAGTTGATTTTCCTCTAGGTTCTTGCCAATACACATTGTCAGTTCTTTCCTGTTAATGTATTTATTGCCCAAATTGAACTCCATGGCACTTCTCTTGTTCTGCTATCACTTCAGACTTTTTAATAGGGATGTCCTCTTTGGCCATCATTTACAAGATCTCCATCAGCTTGCCTAGAATGATTCTGTGTTGTTCCTCTGCATTACTGAAAGCTCTCCCTGCAATTAAATTAAAATTATTTAGTTTTGGGTCCAATACTCCTACCCCCCAACCCCCAAATTACTTTAAACTTACCAATTGTGGTATGGCGATATATTTCAAGTGGTGACCATGTTTTACCAAATTTAAAAATGTTAAGAGCTTTCTTGTGCTGCTCTGTCTGAAGATGTTTCCAGATGGTGTAAACTTTTAGCTGAGGGCCTGTTATCCCTGCAATTAATGCATCACTGAAGTTCTTCAATGCACGTAGCTCATCTTTATGCTGACAACACAATTTGCACCTAGCACGCACTGAACAGTCTCCATCACTGCTTATCTGTAGCCAGTTTTTGTATGAATCATATTTTTTGTGCCGTCCTTCTGCAGTTGCTAGTTTTACTCCACTAGCCATGATGGACTGCAATTATTAAAGTTTGAAGTTGGCAAAACAAGACTCTGTCAAGCTGTGCACTAAAATTAACGTTACTGTAATCTGGCTAACTCTCTGTACTGAAAAAAAGAGAAATGGCAGCTGCAGATTTACTTGTACCCCCTGAGCCCCCCAAGTTTCATGTATTGTTACACTTGTCCCCATCTCTGCCATAGGCAGGGCACACACTTAAAAGTTTCAGAGTTGTGAACATAACACTTCCCCCAAAGTTTCACTGCTGCAGCAAAGCTGGCAGCAGGGCATAGTCTTATGTACTTGTCCCCGATCTCTGCCGTAGGCAGATCACACAGTTGAAAGTTTCCAGAAACTTCCCCAAAGTTCACTGCTGTAGCAAAGCTCTAGCTGGCAACAGGGCTAGTGTCCTATATATTTGTTACTTAATATCACCTCAGGATCTGCCATGGGAAGGGCACAGGGAATTTCAGGTGAGGGCGCAGGACAACCTTGTCCCTGTGGAAGACCAGGTAAGGAGACTCGATAGAGAGCGCCTGTAACTCCCCAGTCTTTCTGGCTGACGTGATAGCCACCAAGAAGGCGGTCTTCCATGACAAATGTGAGATGTCACATTTGTGCATTGGTTCAAATGGCTTGCCCATGAGCTTTGCCAAAACCAGCAGTAGATCCCATGGAGGTGAAGGTTCACGCACCGGAGGGGATATGTGATCTAGGCTTTGAAGAAGCACCAGACCACCTTCTCCTGTGCCACCGACTGCTGACTGGCCCGTGCCCGGAAGCAGAGATGGCTGCCAGGTGCACTTTTAGGATCGTCGACTGAAGTCCCTGCTGGGAGAGGACCAAAGATAGTCCAAAATGCTAGCCACTGGACAGGACGATGGTTCCAGCTCTTTGCCCTGACACCAGACGGAGAATCTCTTCCATTTAAAGGCATAGCATTTTCTGGTTGATTCCTTATGGGAAGCCTCAACAACATTGAGGACCTCGTCGAAGAGACCCAAGGCCTGGAACTCTAGCCACTCAGGAACCAGGCCATCAGGTGCAGGGACTGAAGGTCCAGGTGGAGTACCTTCCCCTGATTGTACAGCCAGCACAAGTTATGGAAAAAGAACAGGCAGTGGCAGAACCTGAAAGCCTGATTGCCTTTTTCAGATGGTGGGCTATACAACAAAAAGAGACAGAGAAACAGAGGAGAGAAGAGATACAGCGACAGAAGCAGCGATGGCTGGAGGCCTTGCAAGCTATCAAGGCAGAGGATCTGGCACAGATCCAGATGAGCAACAAAACACAAGCAACTTAAAAGCCATTAAACTTACAAAGTTGTGTCCCTCAGATGATATCGAGGTATACCTGACAACTTTTGAAAGAGTTGCCACAGCCTGCCAATAGTCAAAGCAGTAATGGACAATCAGACTGGTACCTTACCTGACAGGTAAAGCCCAACTTGCTTCCAGCAGTATGGACACTGCACAGTCAGAAAACTATGACCTGATGAAAAGCAAAATCCTGAAAAGGTATGACATCTCAAGAGAGACCTACAGGCAGAGATTTCGATCTATGAAGCACACTTCTGTTGACTGTCCTTGAGAAGCCTTTATCCGACTCACAGAACTCCTAATAAAATGGCTCCAACCAGAGGGCAAAACAGTCCCACAGATCCTCGACACATCTGCAGTGGAGCAATTCATCAACATCCTGCCTACAGATGTGCAGCCTTGGGTAAAGGAACACAGACCAGAAAGTGAGTAAAAAGCTGTTTCTTTCGACGAGGACTACCAAATGGCCAGACAGACACCACAGCAGTGAGGTAACAGCCAAGCACCGTTAAAACTCTTTTTCCCATTTAAACTCCAAATCTATAAGAACTCTAGTGGGGGTAACAAATCTGTGCTCAAAGACGTTATTTGCTATAACTGTAATAAGCCAGGTCATATTGCAAGAAATTGCTGCAAGAAGCGTGACACTGGAGCAGATTTGTCCTTGGCAAATTGGGCAAGTACTTAACAGATGTGAAGGTGGGAGATAAGTCTGTTAAAGGGACTCATTGATTTGGGAAGCAGGCAGACCCTAGTGCATGTTGAGGTGCTGGGAAAATGTTGTGCAAGAGGACCAGGTACTGGTGTCATCTGCATCCATAGGGACACTCAATACAATCCCACCACCCAAGTGACTCTGACCATTAAGGGTGTGTCACACCAGATGAAAGTGGGGATAGTACCTAAGTTACCTGTACCCGTGATTATTGGAAATGACTGTCCAGGGTTTACTGAGTTAATCTCAGAGGAACCGAACACTGCAGTTTCAGCAGCAGTGGTAACAAGAGCTCAGGCAAAGAAAATCTCAAATTGTACGGACACTTTTCCTTTCAGTGACTTTGATTCGGACTTGTTTGAGCACAACTCCAAGATCCAGAAAGCCAGGAAAGAAAGATGATGCCCAAAGAAACTGTGGCAACAAATGACTGATGGACATAAGGGGTTAACATATGAAAATGTTGAAACTAAACTGATAACTGATTGTGATTTTGTTTCAGAGCAAGCTAACAATGTTTCTCTCCAGGGTTATTGTAAGCAGCTGGGGATGAAACCAAAACAGGGTGGACCAATGTTTAAAAATGTAATGGGTTACTGTACAGGGTTTGGGTTAAACTTCAGACACAGGAACAGACAGAACAATTGGTTATACCACAGAAGTATAGGACAGAGTTGTTACAGATAGCACATAATAGTCCTATGGCTGGTCACTCAGGAAGGGATGGCACCCTTGCTAGATTGCTGTATAGATTTTACTGGCCTGGAATTCATGAAGATGTTGCTAGCTATTGTAATTCCTGTGTTGAATGTCAGAAAGTAGCCCCAGTCACTAGAAAAGACAAGGTGCCCCTGGTGCCCCTACCCTTGATAGATGTGCCTTTTGAGAGAATTGCAATGGATGTGGTTGGTCCTTTAGACAAAAGTAAAAAGGGTAATAGATTTATCCTGGTAGTATGTGACTATGCTACTCGATACGCAGAAGCAGTTCCAATGCGTACTGTCACAGTGTCAAAGGTTGCAGCAGAGCTTACAAAAATTTTCAGCAGAGTGGGCATATCTAAAGAAATTATTACAGATCAGGGTAGTAATTTTGGTGCTGCATTACTTAAGGAGCTGTACAGACTACTAGGTATCATTGCCATATGAACCTCCGCTATCACCCTCAGACAGAGGCGTCTTGTTGAGCATTTTAACCAAACCCTAAACGCATGTTAAAAAGGTTTGTAAAAGGAGAAGGAAAGGTTGGAACCCACTTTGTGAGAAGAGTGGTGGAGTTGCCATCAGAGTGTTTTTTTTTTGTAAATGGTTGTTTATTGTATGTTTTGATTTAAAAATAGAGAGTGGACTGGTTTTTATTAAGGGGGTATATTAAGATTATATAGAGTAGTGACTTAGTGGGGTTTAGTATAAGTTAGTATTTTAAGTTTGAATCTGCTGGATTGGTAAGAACGTAGTCAGGCGGTACTCCCCCTCAAGACTGAGGGATCTCCAACCTTTTGAATGTCCTGCACTTCCTTTGGAAGTTTACAGGAAATGCCGAATATTCGGCATTGCGAGACGAAGGAGTGGAGGGAATAGGAGATCCTGGAACTCTTGTGGGGGATGGGAAAAGAGTGGGCAGATGGGGACTGTTAGAACCAGGAGGCACCCTGGGGCGAAATGGATACAGGAACGAGGTCCATCATGTCTTGTACCCATACCCAAGGGCACTGACTTGATCAGGCAGGAGGTGGAGTCATCCTTGGAGTCTCGTCCCTTTCGGGTGGTGTTAAGCAATGCTAGGTCTATCAGAAACAAGACCGCTTTGGTGGCAGATCTTGTTATATCTGTGGACCTGGCTTGCATCACAGAGACCTGGCTTGATGAAAATGCAGGCCCTATTTTGGAGTCTGCAGTTCCAGCCGGGTTCTCGGTGATTCACTTCCCAAGAGTGGACAGTAGGGGCGGGGGAGTTGCTGTCTGTTTTAGAGAGGAACTGGACCTCAGGGAGATCATAGTTGGATGTACCAACTCCTTTGAGTGTATCGTGGGTGCAGGTGCAGGCTTCAGGATACTTCTTATCTGTCATCCACCAGGTAATGGGAGGGAATTCCTGAGGGGGGTTGCGGATTTCATCGTTGAGAGGGTATTGGAATCCCCCACGATGGTTAATTCTGGGGATTTCAATGCCTGGGTCGACAATGAACTCGCGCCTTTTGGACAAAACCTCCTCCAATTGATGGATTCATTGGGCCTGACACGGGTTATTACCTCTGCAACCCATCAGGGGAAACACTCATTGGATTTGATATTCTATCTGGGGATGGAAGTCTCTGGTGTGGAGGTGGAGCCCATCAGTTGGTCTGACCATCATGCCCTGAGGTTCAGTTTCGAAGCCCACTGAAAGAGGCCTGCCCCTAAGGAGTTAGTACAGTTCCGTCCTTTGGGAGGAGTTACCTCAGAAGGCCTAATGATGGAGCTAGACTTCTCAGGATTTCCAATGGATAGCACTGACCCAGGGCCCTTGGTGCTGGCCTATAATAGGGCAGTTATGAGGGCCCTAGATGTCATTGCTCCAATCCGTGTTCATTCCTGTACTCTCCACCCGGGGGGCCCCATGGTTTACCACGAAGATCCGGGGGTTGAAGATACAGGGCCGAAGATAGGAGAGACTCTGTCGGAAAACTCGCCTGGAAGTGGACAGACTTAGACTGCTAGATCATTATAAGATCTATCAATTAGCAATTTCCCATAAGAAGACAGAATTCCTGTCCAAGGAAATTGCTACAGCGAGGAATAGACTGACCCAGCTCTTCTGGACTATGGACAAGACTGTGCAATCCAGTCTGTCTTCAGGCTGGTCTAGCATTATCACAGTTACAGTGTGAGGAATTCGTGATGTTCTTCGCTGATAAGGTGTCCACTATCAGGGATGAGATTAGCCAGTGTCTCCCCATTGGGTCGAGCAGTGATCAACTGAAGAACACAAATACCCAATTGACCTGGTTCACCTTCAGTCAACCGGCAGTCATGGATATAGTGAGGATCATCCAGACTTTGCATCCAACCTGCTGTAGTTTGGATCTGGGCCCTACTCATCTACTTGTGGGGTGTGTAGAGGTTATTAGCCCGATCCTTACTGGGATAGTCATGGTGTCACTGGAGAAAGGGATCGTTCCTGATCCCTTGAAGGAGGCAATAGTACGCCCCCTTTTGAAAAATCCCTCCCTTGATCCCGACTGCCCGGAAAACTACAGACTGGTTTTGAACTTCCCTTTTTGGGGAAGATTATCGAGAAGGTGGTCACTTTGTAGCTGGAGGACCATTTAACCATCCACAGTATCTATGACCCTCTCCAGTCTGGCTTCAGGAAACAGCATAGTACTGAGACAGCTCTTGTTCAGGTACTAAATGACCTCCTGATGGCGAGAGATCAGAAAACTCTTATCTATCTTGGTTCTCCTTGATCTCTCAGCAGCATTTGACACCGTCAGTCATGGGGTGCTGCTCCAATGCCTGTGGTTTCTCTGTGGACTAAGGGGGGTGGTCCACAGTTGGTTTAAATCTTACCTACAGGGTAGGACACAGAGAGTAGTGTCGAGATTTATTCCCCAGCCTCTCACTGTGTATGCTGTGGGGTGCCACAGGGTTCAGTGCTGTCCCCCATGTTGTTTGTGGTGTACATGCTTCCATTGGGGGACATTATAAGACAATATGAGTTGAAGTTTCATCGCTATGCCGATGACTTTCAACTCTGTATGTCTTTTGTGCCCGAGCAGGAATCCGAGTCAAGTGCATTGTTTAACAGCTGCCTCCTGGAGTTACAGAACTGGATGAGTACCAATTGGCTGAAGTTGAACCCGGGAAAAACTGAGGTGTTGGTAGTGGAACCGGGGGTGAGGATGTCAAATTCATGGGTGGGAAAACCCTCAGGTTTATCTCTGGGGGGGAACCAGCTTATGGCATCTGGCCAGGTACGTAACCTTGGTGTTATATTTGATGAGGGCCTGACTCTGAGGGCGCAGGTGTCTGCCATAGTGGAATCATCCTTCTTCCATCTAAGCAACATAGCACAGGTGAAACACCTGGTTCCATCAGAGGATCTTCCTACCCTGGTCCACGCCTTTGTTGCCAGTCATCTTGATTACTGCTTTGCCCTTTAACTAGGGCTGCTGGGAGTGGATATTCGCTGCTTGCAGCTGGTGCAAAATGCAGCAGCTAGGTTGTTGACTGGAAGCCCAAGGTCCAACCATATAACACCTGTGCTTCACGAGTTGCACTGGCTATCTGTGCAGTGGTGGATCACTTTTATGGTCATGTTGATGACCTATAAAGCCCTACATGGGTTGGGACTCCACTACCAGGAAGAACTCCTGACTTCTTACTGCCCCTCCCGCTCCCTCCGATCCTCTGGCGAGGGATTGCTAGAGATTCCCAGGGTAACCTTAAAAACATCTGGTGAAAGAATGTTTGCTTTTATGGCTCCTACCTTGTGGAATTCTCTGTCTCGCCAGATACGAAGTAGCCTGACTGTGGAGTGTTTTAAAAAAGCCCTAAAGAGCTTCCTTTTTAACCAAGCATTTTCTGTGATTTAAAGTATGTTGAATTTGTTATGGATGAAATGTTATTTATTATTGTGGTTTTACTGCTGCTTGTGGAATTTTTGTAAAGGCGCCCTGAGCATGGGAAGGGCACCTTATAGAAATAAATTTTACATTACATTACATTACAATACTTGCCTTACCTACTTTTTGCTTACAGAGAAGTGCCACAGGCGTCAACAGGGTTTTCAACATTTGAAATGTTGTATGGTAGGCAGCCAAGAGGCCACTGGATGTGATAAAAGAAACGTGGGAAGATAACCCCACTCAGAAACAATCTATAATGTCTTATATGTGTGCCTCTAAGAATGAAGCTGGCAAAATATGTTGAAATTGCCCATAGTAATCAGGAAGAGGCCCAAAACCAGCAGAAGGTACTGTATATTATGACCATGGGATAAAAGAAAACGTTTTTGTGCCAGGTGAAAAGGTTTTGCTACTGTTACCTATAGCAGAAACTAAACTGTTAATGAAGTGGCAAGGGCCTTGTAGAGTGCTTAGATGTACTGTACTGTACTGTACTGTAACTACGAGACTGAGACCCCTGACTGGAAAACTCCTACTAACATATACCATGCTAACCTCCTCAAGAAATGGGTTGAAAAAATACCAACAGCTACTTTGCTAGTTTTACCATAAACTGATAAAGAAGATATTGATGTAGCTTATGAAAGACTGGAACAAACTGTAACTGCTGGTGCTGTAAAGAGGAATGTTTCCTTAACATCAGAACAAACTGCAGAAATTCATAATGTGGTAAAGACATTTAACAGTACTTTTATCACAGTACCAGGCTGAGCAAAAGGGGTCGAGCATGTAATAGTGCCAAAGAATGCTCACCCTATTAGGCAAAAGACATACAGGTTACCAGAGTGGTTAAGAGCTGATGTGGTTAAGGAAATACAAAAATGAAAGAATTGGGTATCATAGAAGAGTCGAGGAGTGCTTGGTCATCTCCAGTGGTAATTGTAAACAAAAAAGAATGGGGTGGTAGAATCTGCCTTGATTTTAGGAAACCTAATCAAGTGTCTGAATTTGACAGTTATCCTATGTCCAGAATATATTATTTGGTGGACAGACTGGGGAGTGCAACGTATATCATTACCCTCGATCTCACCATGGGTTACTGGCAAATCCCTTTACTGAAGAATCCAGAGGCAAAACTGCATTTGGCACTCCTGTTGGAGTCTATCAGTTCACCACCATGCCATTTGGTTTATATGGTGTGCCAGCTGCATTCCAGTGGTACATGGATATAATTTTATCCTCTCACACTGGTTATTGTGCTGTGTACCTGGATGATGTTGTGGTGTACAGTTCAGACTGGAAAAGCCACCTGGAACACCTGCGAGTAGTTATCCAAGCTATCATAAATGCAGGTCTATTAATCCTACCAAATGTGCATTGAGCATGCAGGAAACCATATATTTGGGCTATGTGTTGGGAAATGGAGAAGTTAAGCCAGAAATTTCTAAAATAGAAGCTGTAGCTAACAGCCCTTTCTCTAAAACAAAGAACATGTCAGTTCATTTTTAGGGCTGGCTGGTTATTATCGGAGATTTGTTCCCAACTTTGCTGAGTTAGCTACTCCCCTCACTGAACTAATGAGAAAAAGGTACCCAAATAATGTGAAATGGACCCCAGAGTGTAATGAAGCTTTTCAAGCCATTAAGGCTGCATTTATGTTCACCCCTGTTTTAAGAAGCTCAGATTTTGAGAAACAATTTCTGTTACAAACAGATGCATCAGAGGTAGGCCTAGGTGTAGTCCTGAGTCAAAATATAGATGGGACAGAACATCCTAATCTGTACATGAGTAGGAAGTTGCATGACAGAGAGAAATGGTACTCCACCATTGAAAAGGAATGTTTAGCAGCAAAGTGGGCCATGGAGTCCCTTAAGTTTTATTTGCTAGGCAACTGACTTTGTACTTATAACAGATCACAATCCTCTCTGTTGGCTTGACCAAATAAAAGATAAAAATTCCAGAATTACAAGGTGGTACCTGCACCACAGCCATTTAAATTCAAGGTGATGCACACATCTGATAAAGAGAATAGCAATGCTGATTTTCAGTCAAGATATGGATCAGGAATTGAGAATTCTGAAGGTTGAAAAATAAATGTATGAGTTTAAACTTTACTGTTTGCTGTACTGTTATAGAAAAAGGATACTGCACATGTGCTTACTTTCTGAACATTAGAAGCTAATGCTAGTAGAGAATTAATAAAAAGTTTTGGAAACCTGTTTGATAAAAACAGGTTCCCTGTTAAGGAGGGGTGTATGTGACAGGGTTGAATAGGACCCTGTCCCAGTTGTTATGGAGAGTTTGAATGCAGGGGATCTGTTCTCTTCTCCCCTTTCCTATCTCTTGTCTGTCTGGTTGCACAACCAGATTTTCTCATGAGACCTAGGACTTGATCACCCCGACAGTCTTACAGTTCTTTGCCTCTCACTGTCTCTCAACCTTTCCCTGCTGTTTCTGTCTTTTCCTCCCCTGCATATCTGCTGGTATAAAAATATATGCAAAACATTATGTGGAAATGTAACTGATATTGGGATCCCTTTGTTTAGAAATTATATAGTGTTACTGTTGAAATGTATATAATTGTAGTTTGAGATTATTACAAAATGCTATTGGGAACTCAAGGGGTTAATCTGAGAGCAGTTTTTAAGACCTGTTTCAGAAGCTGTGGAGAAAGGGACCCTCAGTTCTGGGACATTGTGTTGTTGCTGCACCTGCCTGATACAAGAACGTTAGAAAAAAAAACAGGATGCTTGTTAAGGAGGGGGTTGCAAGGACTTATAAAACAGAGCTGCAACTTGCTTGCAAGAGACACACACAGATTGAAGGAAAACTCAGATGGATCGCCTCTGTTTGTTTGCCTTTGTAAATAGTTAAACTGAAGAAGTTTATTTTTATGTTGCTGCTAGTACTAATAAATACGTTTGCAAATTCTACAACTGCTCCTGGTTTTCCTATGCTTCCTGACCTGTGCCTCGACGACACTACTGGTAAGCCTCACAGCCATTGTGGGAAAGCTGATGGAGACAGTCTTGAAGGAGAGGCTGATTTCTCTCCTAGAGGCTAATGGGCTACAAGATGGCAGACAGCATGGATCTGTCTCAGGCAGATCCTGTCAGACCAACCTGATTGAGTACTATGACTGGGTAACCAGGCAGTTAGACAAGGGCCATGCAGTGGCTGTCCTGTACCTGGACTTCAATAAGGCCTCTGGGTGCCACACGGGAGGCTAGGAAATAAGTTGGAAGGCACAGTGGTGGGGGCGAAGATGGCGGTATGGGTAGTGAACTGGCTGCAAGGGAGACAGCAGAGGGTGGTGTGAGAGGAGCTCTCATCTTGTTTGGGCTCTTCATAGCAGACATCTCGATATGCATCAAGACATCAAGAGCAAGATCAGTCTGTTTGCAGATGACACCAAGATGGGAGCAGTAGTGGATGACTTAGGAGGGTGGCAGGGGTTGCAAGCTGATCTGGCAAAACTGGAGGCCTGGTCAGACACTTGGCAGCTGGGGTTCAATGCCAAGAAAGGTAAGGTGCTACATTTCGGTGCAAAAAACCCAAGGAGGAGCTACCAGTTAGGAGGGATTCAACTAGCCAAGTGGCAGAGGATCTGGGGGTGATCATAATGGGAGCAATGAACAACTCAGCACAGTGTATAAAGGCAGCTGCAAAAGCCAACAGGATGCTGGGTTGTATTGCCAGAGGCATATCCTCCAGGAGTGGGAAGTTATCCTGCCGCTATGTTGGTCACTAATTAGATCACACCTAGAGTACTGCATGCAGTTCTGTTGACTATACCTGAAGAAGGACATTAGGTAACTGGAGGCAGTGCAGCGCAAGGCAACAAAAATGATCCAGGGTCTGGGGACCTACCCTACAAGAGCAGGCTGAGGGAGTTGAACATGTACTCCCTGGAGGAAAGGAGGGATGGGGACATGATTGACACCTTCAGGTACATGAAGGGAATAAATAAGATGAGCATGGAAGGGCTTTTCAGATTAAGGAGGGGGAGGGACACTCGCGAGCATGATCTGAGATTAGAAGGGGGAAGGTTCAGGAGGGAAATGAGGAGACACTTTTTTACAGAGAGGGTGGTGACTGGGTGGAATACATTGCCAAAGGAAGTGGTATCCTGTAGAACAGTGGGCTGCTTCAAAAGGGGATGGAACAGGGTAAGGGGGCGGGTCACTGGAGGAGGGAGGGAGGGGCAGCTGCAGCATAAGGGCTGCTAGCTGCACAGTCATGCAGACTTGATAGACCATTAGGCCTTCATCTGCTGGCAATTTTCGTATGTTCATATGTCACACAAAGAACAGTGATACCATCTTTGCAGGAGGGTCATTGGCTGGGATCCCTGGATATGAAAAACACCTGTTTTCACATCCCACTCAGACAGTTTCACAGAAAATACCTCAGATTCAAGCTGGAGAACTGCCAATATCAATTCACAGCTGTCCCAGTTGGTCTTACCTCAGCTCAAAGATTTTCATAAAGTGCCTGACTATGGTAGCAGCACATCTGCGAAAACAAGGCTTGGTAGTTTTCCCTACCTGGACAACTGGTTAGTCTCCGAGAAAAAACAAAAGGCAAGGTGCTAAGTTCAGGTGGTAGAAAGCACCTCAGAGAGCCTGGGATTCTTGATAAACCTGCAGAAGTCCCAACTAGAGCCAGTTCATGTACTGAACTTTATAGTAGCAGAGCTAAACACCCTGTAGGGGGAAAGCTTTCCTCCCGAAGGCCAGAGTTTACAGCTTTGATAGCAGCAGTAGTCTTTCACAGCAGGTCATCCAAGAGCTGCAGGAGGCTCTCTACAGTTAGTAGGGCACATGGCCACATCCACAGCTGTGGTTCCATGGGGTGAGTTCAAGTGAGAGATACCCAGTACCACTTAAGGGACAAGTGCTCCCAAAGATGGGATCAACTTCCAAATGCCAGTAACAAAAGCAGTAGTAGAATCATTACAGTGGTGGAAGGAAGAAAGCAATCTCAGAGAGGTCATTCCCTTCCTGCAGCAATCACCAACAAGTATTTTTACTACAGATGCGCCTCACTCCTGGGGTGGGGTGCCCATGTGCAGAACCTCACAGGTGAGTGACACATGGAGCCCACAGGAGTCAGTAGAACACAAAAACCTCCTGGAGCTCAGAACAGTACTGCAAGCAATGCAATCTTTCTCCTCCCAGCTACAGGGTCAAATGCCAAAATCAGGACAGACAGCACCGCAGTAATGTACTATGTATACAAGCAGGAAGGAACGAGATTCTCAAAACTGTGTACAGAGGCGGTAGGGACCTAGGTCCCAGCATATTCCTTAGAAGCAAACATATTTGCAGTGTATCTGCCAGGCAAAGACAATGTTCTGGCAGATTCCCTTAGCAGAATCGGCCAGAGAAATCGCAAATGGGCCTTAAACTAGCAGGCTCTGGCTGCAGTGTTCAGAAGGTGGGGCACTCCCAACATAGACCTGTTTGCATCTTGGGAGAACTATTAGCTCCCACAGACTTGTTGCAGACCACCAGTCAGAGGAACTATCCCAGAGGATGCCCTGGTGTTGGCCTGGATAGGGAAGTTCAAGTATGCCTTCTCAACATTTCCACACATTCAGAAAGTACTCCTGAAACTCAGGGTGGGGGCTGGGCAATGATCATGATAGCCCCAGACTGGGCCAGACAGGCCTGGTACTCGATGCTGCTGGTCCTGTCCCATCAAGAATCCAATCAGCCTGCCATTCAGTCACAGTCTGTTGACTTTGTCGCAGGGCAGAATGACATATCAAAATCCTAAGACCCTGCTCCTAAAGATATGATTCTTGAGGAGTTGAGAGTTTTCTGGATTGGACCTCTCAGAAGAAATCCTGAAGGTGCTTAAAGGAGAACTCGCTGAATCTGTAAGTCATTTTTCACAGTAAATATTGGATCAAATTCTGTTATTTCTCTAGCTATCCAGGTTTTTAAGTTATCCTTGTGGGTGTTTCTGATTTGCATGGTACCGGTAATAACCATTTTAGAGCTGTATGATGTAGTTTATGTCCCTGTTCTACTCTGCTGCTGTTGGCAGAATGCATCTGTGTTCTACAGTAGAACTCTGTAGCTGAGAGGAACATAAACTACATGAAACAGTTCTAAAATGGTGCTTACCACCACATTGTAAAGCAGAAATACCCACTGAGATTACTGAAAGGCCTGCTGTATAAGTTGAACAATAATAGAATTTTAACCAGTATTTAAAAACAGCTTCTATTGGAAGAAATTACTTAAAGATTCAGCGTAGTTCTCCTTTAAAGTTTCAATTAAACGTGCTACTTAGAAAGCTTATTCCTATAAATCGAAAAGGTTTGCTTATGATCTGCTCCCAGAAAAATAAACCCAATAGAGGCAGGGTTACCTGTAATTCTTCAGTACCTAGTACACCAGTTGTTAGGCCTACAGCCTTCAGCTTTAAAGGTGCACTTAGCATTTATTTATTTGATGCTTCTGAATACAACCTTTGAGTCAAGGACTCTTTTGCAAAGGCTCCATGTCAAAACATACAATGAGGACAACAGTTTCACATAAATACAGGGTTGGTGAGATTACACAGTGGTATGGCAAGCTAGACATAAGAGTACAACAAGTTGAACATAGTGATAATGCAGGCCAAATAGGGCCATTGTTAGACAGTTAACTGAAAGTTGTACAGGAATATACAATTTAATAAAAAAATGGTACAGCAGGCCAAGTGGGCCCTAGTCATACAAACAACTCGTTGGACATACTGTTACTGGGTTAAGGTGACCCACGGTCAAATATAGTGTAGAATAAACCAATCATAAAACAGAGTAGTCAGGACACATGGTCCCATGAACAACAGAGGCCAGAAACAGAGCCAAGGGCATGAGTCAGTAGCATTCGCATTTGGAATGCTCGAGAAGATAGCTCTTGAGTGCCGATTTGAAAGGGCCAAGGGTGGGTAGGTGGGTGATGGACACTGAGAGTTCATTGAGCCATAAGGGGGCCCAGTATAAGAAGACCCTTTGACACAGTGATGTTCTGCACCGCGGAACAGAGTGGGAGGACCTAGTGGCACTTCTGGAGACTCAGGTCATGGGTGTAATGGAGACCAGGGAGTCAAGACCAGGAGGGGTGAATTTGAGTGAAATTTTCTTTGCAAGGTTGCAGGTGTAGGTAAAATATTTAAGTCTGGCATCCAGGTTTAGCCATCCTGCAGACTTGTACAAGTTGTAGGTGTGAGTCAATCTGTTGTGGCCCATGACCAGCCTGCAGACCTTATTCAGGGTTTTCTTAACCCGAGACAGTGAGGTTGGATCAGCTGAGCCACACATCACCAGGCCATAGTCAACTAGGGAGAGAACAAATGATGAAACAGCCAGGTGGAGAGCTTCAGCGGACAGGAAGTGTTTGTGCCAATAAAGCAGGTCGATCCTGGTGCTGAGTGCGGTCAGGAGGCCTGGGATATGGTTATGATAGGAGAGATGGGTGTTTAAGGGTTAACCCCAGGTACCTGAAAGAGTGGACCTGCTCAGTGGGGACATTTGCGGAGTTACAGATGGTTAGGGATACATTGCGATGTTGATTTTGGTGGCGGGTAAAGACCATGGATTTGGTTTTGCTACAGCTGAGAATTCATTTGTGGGCAACGAACCAGGATTCAGTGGTACGGAAGCACTCTTGGAGTATATTTGGGAGTGTATTGGGATTGGGATGACGTTTGAAAATAACGGCATTATCCGCATAGAAGAGCATTTTACTGGGGCAGGACAAGGGGAGGGGGTTTAGGAACAGGCTAAAAAGGAGGGGACCAAGTATAGAACCTTGGGGGACACCGGAGAGAAGGGGACAGTGAGAAGAAATGGTGGAGCCAATCCTGACTTGGGTTTGGTCGGTGCGATAGCTGGCTAACCAGGACACTACCTCAGAGGTAAGGCCCACAGATGGGAGAGAGTGGAGCAGTAGACCATGACTTATAGTGTTGAATGCTTTGGTAAGATCTATTTAGACAGAACCTACCAATTGTCTGCTGTCAAGTGCACGTTGTATGAAGGATGCGTACTCGAGTAGCGCAGTAGTGGTGCTGTGTCCACTGCGGAAACCATGTTGGACAGGGGAAAATAGGCTATGGTTGGAGAGATACTCAGTAAGCTGGTCGGAGACAACTTTCTCCAGTGCCTTGGAGAGAGAGGGCAGAATGGAGATGCAATAATTATTGGGGGCAGTGCATTCTCCACCCTTGTGCAATGGTGTGATGACAGCACATTTCCAGGCAGATGGGAATTGCCCAAGACAGAGGGATAGGTTAAAGATTTTTGTAAGGGGGGACCTCGTCCAGAGTGAGTCTTGGTAGTTTCAGGTCGAGGGTATCACCACTATGCCTAGACTTGTTGATGAAGCTAGAAATATATCTTCGAGCAGATCATCAATATCAGCTGGCACGGAAAAGTCTTTGGCTTCACAGCACATTTTCAAAAGCTTTTTTATAATGCCTAAGCCACTTGTACCCACAAGTGAGGGACCCTGTCCTTCCCTGGGACCTCAACATATGCCTTGCTCAGCTTATGGAGGATCCCTTTGAGCCTATGGAAACTGCTTACCTGAGGTGTGTGACACGTAAAACCATATTCCTGGTTGCAGTGACCTCTGCTAGAAGGGTAAGTGAATTGCAAGCCCTCTGCATGGAATTAAATTACACAGTCCCCCGCTGGGATAAAATAGGTTGTAGAACCAACTGAAAATTCCTTTCTAAAGTGGTGCCTGAATTTCACCTGAATCAGTCAGTGACCCTCCCGGTACTCTTTACAGAGCATTCCAGTCCAGGTGAGGAAAAGTTGCATAGCCTGGACCTAAACCGAGTCCTGTCTATCTACATGGACTGAACAAAAGATGTACTCTCCCATAGTACTCAGCTTTTGATTACCCGCAAACCAGCTACAAACACAGGTGGGGAAGCCAGGAATATTTGACCTAGAGCCAATCCAGGGGTCTGGTTTGACATGAGCTGAGCCCTGGCTACTGCAAGCTGTTCTCTGCAAAGGAGTTTAAGATCTTAGACATTAAACTAACTGCTGAGGCTGACAAAAATGCTTGGACCATAACTGGCTTAGCTTGGCCTGGCTTGACATTGGCTCTCAATTGCTTATAGAGGTCGAGCCGTGCTCACCATGCTCAAGCATACTGCATCTTGCCCACCTCTAGTTACAGAGAGATCTGTCTCTTGACGGATACTTTCTTGCATTTAGTTCTGCTATGAAAAAGCTGGAAAATGCCACCAAGAGGCTTAAGAGCACACTCCACAAGGCTGTACCTGTGCCTCTGAGGAATCCCATTGTTAGACATTTGCAAAGCAGCTACCTGGAAAACTGTATACACCTCACAAAGCACTTCTGCTTGTACATACAGTCCAGATGGGATGCCAGCTTTGGAACTGCTGTCTTACAGGAAGCCTAATTAGGATCTGGACCCAGCCTCCCAAGGTACTGCTACTGAGTCTGCATAAAAAGTAAACATTTAGTGAGTGATTCCTGAGGTTAGAAGGAAACAATATTCACCGTAGTGATGTTGTTTCTTCTTGAGGGATCACTCACTATGTTTACACTCCCTAACCCTGCCTCCCCTTCCAGAACCTGAAACAAGTTTACACAAAAATCTGTTCCTTTTTTTATTGCGGTTGTTTGAGAGTTACTATTACAGTTCCTGCAATTGTAAGTTTGTTCTTATTGTTTATATGGTAAGATTTTACTAGTCTGCCTCAATTTGTTTAGTGTTTTAAAACTCTATAAAATTTTTTGTAAGCTGGCCCAGTGGTGTGTAGGGCTGAGGCATTGTGCCTTACTTCCTGCTACACTGGTGATCTGCATTCGATTGCAAATGCGGGTTGTCAGGGTAGGGAGAGGATTGAGCGTCCAGAGGATAGCTCTCCTTTCCCAGAGAGGGTGATTTTAGCCCCACCGAATGACTACTCCCAAGTGGAGGCCTGAGTGTAAAGTGGGTTTGGGACGCCTAATGAAGTAAGGGTGCTGCAGGACCCTGCAGCATGCACACACCTGCTGACATGCATGACCCAGTAATGGGGAGAGACAGAAATGGAAAAACTGGGGAGTGCTGGCAGGTTACATGGAGACTGAGCCACATCTCAATCCTGAGTCTCGACCGGCAAAACTGGATTTCTGTGTATGGGAGGGCGACAGTCCTCCACCTAGCCCCGTCATGGAGGAAAATCTGTGGGGATTTGCCAGTATCTGGCTGGGGTCAGAGAGAGTAACATGACTAGCGGGCAGATGTAAGTTCTGTCACAGAAGAGAGATAAAGCCCACCTGTCAGCAGGAGCTCCGGGAGAAAGACAAAAAAAAATGTTTCTAAAAATAATTTTGGTAGCCTTTAGCTAGTTTCACTCGCTGCTCCACTCTGACTTGGAAACAGATCTGAGCAGTGGCCAGAATGAAGCGCAGATGCAGAGTTTGAATCTGCATTCCAGATTCTCATATTTGCATAGGTTCAATCTTGGGGCGTCACTTTCAGCCAAGATGACTGCATAAAATGTAAACATAGTGAGGATACCTTAAGAAGAAACATAGCAATGTTCAGTCATTTGTTTCTTTGTTACCATGGTACCTTTCTATTTACAATAACTGTTGGCACTAAACTACTATTAACATTAAAATCCTTTAGCACAAAGATATTCCTTATCTTTGAGGACTCATTTCCTTACTGTTTGTTCTGGATGGACCATTTGGTCTTCATCTTTGTCTAAGAAATTAGTGTTTGATAGAATTTCTTCCAATTTGTAAAAAATTATTTTTAAATGTTTCTCTTCAACAGGTCCATGCATGATGTTGAAGATTTTAGTAACTCATATGTTGATGTATGGTGCCCAAAATTTCTCCTACGAGTAAGTGAACATGTTTGCGTTTATACTAGTATTTTTTTTTGCAGTACATACAATTTCTAGTAGAAGGGGTTGTTAACATATTCATTTTTGAAGTTGCCTCACTCTGACATATTTGTGATGGGGGGCAGTGTTTCTCAAGTCCAGCTTGATCCGTTACCCTCCCCACCAAGCACGCCCATTCTGTTTAAACTGTTGCAGGAAACTGGAGCAGGGCAAATGACCAGGAGGGAGTGGATGGAGCAAGTGCATCATTGATGACATGAGGAAGACTGATTGGTCTGTCTTACCATCATCATCATTAGTGATGCATTTGCTCCAGTGTCATCTGTAGTGTGACTTTAACAGGCATGCTATGGGAAGAGCAGCTGAGCTAGCTGGATTTGAGAGACTTCTCTTCCCCTCAAAAATTGTGGATTGTGGGTTAGGATAAGGGTAACCACCTTTTCGGTTAATATGTATTGGGGACTGGGAGGTTGGACAAGGGAGTGAGTACTGTAAAAACGTGCTATGTGGAGCCACCATATGGAGATTTGTGGTGTTGTTCCACGTTACTGTATTATTCATAACTTCTTGGTAATTATGTTACCTACTAGGGATACTGACACAGTTACGAAGCTAAATCATTGTTACAGGGTCTAACATGCACCAGTAATCCTCTGGCAGTTATCCGCCAGTTGTTCTACATCAGTTGAAGGGACAAGAAGGAAGCCTTTGAGGCACTTCATCTTGAACTCTGCATCATAACTTTCATTGTTTTTCTTCCCTTTAGCTACTTACAGCAGTGAAATTCTCTGTGCCCTTGACAAACAGCCTTTGAATGCAGCTACATGACGTCCTGCTGTTTAACCCCAGCTCCTGTAGGGGTCTGGGCATTTTGCCAGAGTGTCACATAAGTATAACGAACTTTTCTATAAAAGATCTGCCCACAAGTCTGGTGTACCTGATTGAGGTTTCTCTTCAGGGCAGTCTTCCTTCCTTAGTGTTGTGTGCTTGGTCTTTTCCCTATCTGAGCTCGCATTTGCTTGTGGACATTGTAGGTGGTTAGCCTATTACTTGGCCAGCATTTGAGGTAATAGGACATCTCACTGAGGGGCTCTTGCAGCAGGTGAAATGCGATTGGACTAAGGCTACCAGGCGTTAGGATCCCTAGAAAAATCTTCTAGCTAGCAGGTCTGTGGCGGAGGACCACCTCAACATCTGCTCACTTCCAACATTGGCTCCCCCCTGATGTCAGATGTGGTATAAAGGGGGTGGTCCCCCGGTGCTACCTCAGTTCTTTTCCAGACGTCGACTCGCTAACATCGGATTGACAGACACCATTGTTGCAGTCGACCACCTTTTTATCGTGCATCGAGCTGGTTTTTCACCAAAATTGTATTTTTTCCTTGATCTTTTTCGTTAAAGTGCATGTCTTCATCGACACAGCGGCAAAAATCCAAGTGTGTGTGTGGGAAGCAGCTCCCAGCGAAAGACAGCCACTCGGCCTGCCTAGGCCCAGACCACTGGCCTGATGATTGCCCGCATTGCCAGACGTTTAACAACAAAATGAGGATTCACTTCATCAACACACTGAAGGCCTACCTACTAGAGCATCAAGTAGCTGCCATGCAGAAGGCCCCATTGGGACATAGTTCATTCTACTGAGCCATGGAGTCTCCCCCCAAGGACAAGAGATAGGGAAGGAAACACCACCACTGGGAGAAGGAGAGAGCCAGATTGGAGTCCCACCCAAAGTCCCCTCACTGAGCGTCTACTACCTCCACCTCCGATGGGAAGTCGGATTCTGTCCCCCTGGGTAACAAGGCAGTTTTGGGGGAGGCCTATAAGAAGGCGACCACCTTATCGCACGCTAAAGTTAAGTCTTCTTCCCAGGGTAGTCATCCACCCAGGTCCCCTTGGCCCACCGACTCCCACAAACCTTCGCATGGGTTCCACCCATGAGGGACAAGCATTGGCTGTCAGGCAAATCCACCGAGTCCAGCACCCGTAAGCACTCTGGTTCATCTGAGAAGCATAAGAAATCAGACAATTCCACAAAATGCCTGGAGATTGTCAGGTGGAATGGGTGACGTCCACCTCCAATGGAAGGCAGACCACCAAACACTCTGACTCTGCATCGAGAGGAGCAGGAACCACCGGCCAAAGAATGGCCGTCGCCCCAGCGACTGAAACCCCAAAGACGGCACTGGACGTCAAGCAGTCTCTTCCAAAGGAACAGAGGCCAGACCATTAAACAGCACAGATCTGACAGCGGCAACACCTACAGAAAGATGCCTGAGGACCAGGCGTCAGTGCCTCGGCCCTCAGGAGCTTCAAACCCAACTCCTGCACCACCAGTTGTCCCACTGGCTGAGGTAGGAGCACCCTAATGCCTGGTGGAACACCATTAAAGGGATCTTCTCCCTAAACCCAGGGATCCATCCTCAGTCTGGCCACCACGTAGAGATCAATCTCCTCAGTGGCCCTTACCGTGAATGAGCTTCCACCGCCCAGTGAAGAAGGCAGGCGGATGACTGGCTCGGGTGCCTGAAAAATATCCTGTCATCCATCCCATCCTTGAGCAGGTGCCCACCATTGTCTTTATGGGAGGATACCAGAGATTCTTGTTCAGACTACTCCTCAGGGACGAGCTGCCCATAACATCTCCTAATCCAAGGACTCACTGAGGTCACCCCCAGATGACCCATGCTTCTTGGATATTGGCACACATACAGGCGCCATACCAGTGGGACACAGAGGAACCTGGACCGGAAAGGTGCAGATTATAAAAATTTGGGGACCACTGACCCTAAGCCCTTGGTCACCCCATTGGTAGAGCTTTTTCAGGATGTAACCATGTCAACATGGAGACATCCAGCCACTCAGACCACAGTGCCATGCAAGGCCGACAGACTCTATAAGACTCCAAAGGAGAGCTCTTCTTGGGTGAATGCCCAAAGGCAGACTCCTGGTCCTGACAGCTGCCATGGCAGGCACAAGCAACCACATCACATGAGTGCCCAGACCCTGAATCCAAAAATCAGACCAAATGGGTCATGAGGTATACTAGTTGGCAACTTGCTCTGTCAGGTCACTAAATTTCCCTTGCCCGTGGTCACGTACCAGAAGTCCCTGTGGGCAAAGGAGATGGACCTGGCCAAGGCCTAGTCAGATTTTGAGGGTAAGGCAGAACTCCTTGCTGTCAGGGATGTAGACCAAACACGTCCTAAGGAGTTCTTACAACTCTGCAGATACAGCAGCAAGAGCAGCGGCCACTAGCATTTGCATGCAGAGGCATGCCTGGCTCAGAGTTTCTGGCTTCCGACAGGATTTACAGGATGCTGTCCTGGATGTCCCCTTTCAGGGACCAGTCCTGTTCGGCCAGGACACTGAAAAGCTAATTACTGGACTGCAAGATTCTGGCAAACCAGTATCTGAAGTCCACAGAATGTACAGGTCAGAACCGTAGCTCACACGTCACGTCCCTTTCGCAAAAATCAGGGACAGCAAGGAAGATGCCAGACGCAACGTAAGGGTGGTTTTTAAAAGAAAAGGCCACCCTTTCCCTTCAGGTGCCCAAGGCCCCAGAAATTCCAAGGTGCCCAGACCTTCCCTGCCTACCCGCTCCAATACAGCATGACTCCCTACTGACCCCCCCGCCCTCCACTGCAGAAAGTGCAGGGAGAGGCGGTAGGAGAGAGATTCTCCCTCTACCTATTTGGATGGTCTGATATCACATTGGACCAATGGGTCCTCCAAATAGTGTAAAGGGGATATTCCTAGAGTTCACTCAGATCCACTGGACAATCCACCAGTCCCTTCCCACTGTTCACCCTCCAGTGCATTCCTCCTGAGGGCAGAGATGCAGGCCTTATTAGACAAAAAAGCCATACAAGAGGTTCCCTTTGCTCAGAGAGGCAAGATATTGTATTCGCATTTCTTCCTTGTCCCAAAGAAGATGGGAGGCCTCCGTCTCATTCTGGATCTGAGTCAGCTGAACACTTTTATCGAATACAAATGGTTCAGAATGGTGACCTTGGCGAGCCTGTTGCCCATGCTACACCAAGGAGACTAGCTTTGCTCCCTGGACATGCAGGATGCCTACATGAATATCAAGATCCTGCCATCCCACAGAGTACCTCCACTTTACCTTCCAAGGCGGACGCTACCAGTTCAGGGTGCTGCCATTCAGCCTATCATCAGCACAAGGGTCTTTACCAAGTGCCTGGCAGTGGTGGCGGCGGCCTTCAGGAGAGGGTTTCACTTTGTATACCCTACCTGGACGACTGGCTTCTTACCACTACCATGACTAATTGAACAGAATCTTGGAGGAGACATTCAGTCTACTCCAGACTCTGGGCATTACACTAAACCTGCCCAAGTCACAACTATGGCCAGCTCAAAGGCTACAATACATAAGAGCAGTCCTGGACACAGTCCAAGGGAAATATTTTCTGCCCACAGACAGGGCATCAAGGCTAAGAGAAGTCTCTCACAGAGTACAGGACTCAGACTTGGTTCCTGCGAGGGTGGTACTACGACTTCTAGGTCACATGGCCGCAGCCATAGTCACAATTCCACTAATTCGTTTAAACATGAGGATCCTGCAGTGGCACCTCAGGATTCAATGGGATCAAGGCACGCATGAGCTAGAGGATCCCATTCGGATCTCCAATGCAGTATGACAGTCCAAGACCTGGTGGCTCACCCCTGCCCACTTGAGCATAGGGGTTCCCTTCCAGCAACCCAGCCCACAGCAGATCTTTACTACGGATGCCTTGGGACTGGGATGGGGAGCACATCTTGCTTCTCATCAGACGAGGGGTTCCTAGAACTCAACGAAACAGGCTGTCCACATAAACATTTTGGAGATGAGAGCCATACTGCATGATCTTCAAGCCTTCCAAGGGGTGCTCCTCCCCAGGCCTATGCTGGCCCAGTCGGACAATACCCCAGTAGTCTTCCATCTCAGCAAGCAAGGGGCACACATTCTTATCCTCTATGCAGAGGAAATGAGAGTATGGACTTGGGCAGTGGATCACAGCCTGGACATCACGGTAGTCATGTTCCAGGGATTCTAGCGATCCTTGCAGATAGCCTAAATTGCTCTTGGTCTCAGAACCACAAGTGGAAACTACAGCAAGAAGTCATAGACAACCTCTTCAAAGGTGGCGCCAGCCAGAACTGGACCTCTTCGTCCCCACACAATGCCAAACTGCCCAATTTCTGCTCGCTAGATCCGAGGCCTGGTGTTTTCTGGTGAGACACATTGTCACTCTCTTGGACAGGGAGGTTTCTGTATGACCTCCTTCACTTTCCTCTTCTTCAGAGGGTCCTGCTCAAGTTGCAGGCAGAAGGAGCCAGTATGATGCTGATAGCACCCTTCTGGCCTCGGCAGATTTGGTTCCCGCTGTTACAGCAGCTGGCATTGGAACCGCCCATTCCGTTGCCCCTCTCCACTCACTTGCTCACCCAAGAGCAAGGGACATTGGTCCATCCAGCCTTCTGGTCCCTGCATCTGCGTGCTTGGCTCCTGCAGACTTAGCTAGGGATAGGTTTGGAGTATCCCTCAGAGTGGCAGAGGTGATCATGGCAGCGAAAAACCCCTATACCAGGGCTACATATGCTGTGAAATGGAAGTATTTCTGCTTGTGGATGATCCCCCATTCTCTGGATCCCCTCGATTGTCCAGTGGAATCTGTGCTGGAGTATCTTCTCCACCTATCGGACTTGGGCCTCAGCTACTCGTCCATTAAGGTGCATCTCTGTGCTCTGTCAGCTTACCATGCATCAATGAATGGGAAGACTCTGGCACAGTTGGACATCTGCAAGACCTTTCTAAGAGGCATCTTGCATATTAAACCCCCAGAAGAGACCCAGTGCCGCCTTGAAATCTCCTGTTTGTTTTAGAAAAGCACACTTGCCCCCCTTTGAACCAGCTTCAAATTGCGAGCTACACCTTCTCCCCTGGAAGACATTATTTTTAGTTGCCATTACCTTAGCATGGAGGATTTCCAAGCTGCAGTCTGAGATGTAACAGCCTTATCTTACTTTTCACAGGGACAGGGTAGCCATGTGTACAAACCCTAAGTTTCTACCAAATATTGTGTCTGAGTTCACCTTGAATCAGGACATCCGTCTACCAGTTTATTGCCCAGAGTATTCAAACAGAGGGAGGCATTGTTGCACACTCTGGATGTACTTAGACTCCTGTGTTACTATTTGCCAGGACCAGTTCCACCAGAAAGCAGACCAATTGTTTGTCTCCTTTGCCCACAGAAAGCTTGGGGCACCAGTGACAAAGCAAACACTAAGTGGCTTGTGTGTTGCATTACCTTCTGCTTCCGGCAGCACAACAAACCCCTACTGAGACCGGTTAGAGGTCACTCCACCAGAGGGATAGTTACATCCTTTGCTTCCCTTCAGAATATTTTCTCAGCGGACCTCTGTGCGGCCGCTGCTTGGAGTCATTGCTCACCTTTGTGAGGTAATACAGTCTCGACATTGCGTCCAGGAGGAGAGCAGGTTTCAGCTTAGCGGTCCTTCAGGGACTCCTCTTCTGATTTCCTACAGCCTTATGTCCTCCACCCTTTCCAACCTGGGTTCTTCTTGGGCATTGGTTGGGACTCAGTCCTAATGGTATTACCTGCTGCAAGGGCTCCCTCTCGAAGTGAGATAGCACAGTTATGTAAGAACTTACCGTAACAGTAGATCTTTGAGGAGCTCTTGCAGTAGGTGGCTTTCCCACCACCTGCCTCCAGGGACAAATTGTCATTCTCTTCTCTTTGGGATGGGAGATCCTCCTCGGTTCTCCATCTGTTTTTCAGCGGGTCTCCAGCAAGAAGAACTGAGGTGGTGGGCACCGCCCCTTTATTCCGTCTGGCGTTGTGGCGAGCTAACATAGAGGCGGTCCCCGCCACAGATTGCTAGCTAGAAGATTTTTCCATGGGGTCCAAATGCTTGGTGGCCTTAGTCCTAATGGTATTACCTGCTGCAAGAGCTCCTCTTAAAGATCTACTGTTACAGTAAGTTCTTACGTAACTGTACTTTCTTTAGTAGTTTATTCCATTTTTCTTGCCTCTCATCTGTTCTTCTGTGCCTTTTTCTTGAAGCACTGATGAAGCAAACACAGTTATATCATTTTCCTTAATTTAAACTCATGATTACATCTTTTCTTTTCCTTCCGTTGTATTTTATCCTTAGTCGTCTACCTTCTGTTCCACCAAAGACTCCCCAGACCCATCAGCTGCTACCATCGCCCCAAGGTCCCCACAGCAGCTTACTATGGTGGGATTGGTGAAGTGGGCATTCTCACCTCTTAGCCAAGCACAAACAGGTGTTGAGGTAGGTTGGCAGAGTGAGGCCATAACATGCTGGAGCTGTCATCCTGGCAGCCACTGACACTTGATTTAGCCAAGCAACTGAAATCCACTCCAGCTTTCAGGCTGGGGCCATTGTCGGGGCCACTGATGTCTACACAACCTGTGATGTAGCCTCCGACCCCTACAGGGACAGGGGCAGCCATGGTGTTGCCACCAGGTTCCTTCAGGGCTGGCTGGGTCATCAACATCATTGGTGTTGCATCTTGCCCTTCAGGTCAGTGCCAGCACTACCAACACTGCCACACAGACCTTTGGTGCCAGGATAATTCTTTTGAAGACCGGTCTCAGGGCTCTCCTTGGTGCTTCTGGCGATGCTATTCCCAAGGCCTCATCCAGGGCTGGGTCCAGAGTCTCCAGTGTTGCCAAGACCGCAGCCTGCGCTGTCACCATTTTGTCCACCTTCTCTTTTTAATACCCTCCAGGACTGGAGTGAATCGAACAAAGAGATGAGTTGGATCCCATGCTTATCAACTCCAGTGGGGACAGTGACTTGTGCTATAATGCAGGGTATCAGAACCAGTTTGTGTCACTGTAATTCAGGAGGATCTCTTCTTTCAGGCTGTGCTCAGAAAATGCCTGCTGCACCAAATTTCAAACCAGCAACCGTAGACCAAGCTAGCGCCTTCAACTGGAGTTTCTAAATGTGCTTAATATGCCAGTCTCTCAAGTTCCACCATCCAACTAGCCCTAGAGACACCCTCTGAGGTGGCTTGGAGGAGGTCTGCTACCATAGCAGCTGTTCCCAAGCAGGTGAACAAGAAATATGTGGCCTAAATCCAAGACCATGTACTTCAATCAGCCAGTAGTGCATGCCATTGTTATTCTGGCTGAGAATGATAAAACCATAGAGCTCACTTCACACCCTGCTGACAAGGAGTCACACTGGGTAGACACCATGGGCAAGCGGGTATATGCCTGGCTACCTTTGGCATGAGTATAGCTAGCTACCAGGGCCACTTCTCTAAGTGCGTAGCGACCGGTGCAAGCTTAAGTATCTAGCAGAGGCCCTGCCAGACAGAGATGCAAAACAGGAAGTTCAGTTGCTGTTAAACAAGGTATTGAATCTCACAGTCATCTGCTTAAAGCCTCTCTGGATGCCTTTGATGCAACAGCTCGCTCCATAGCTGGAGGTATATGCACACAAGCGGAACTCTTGGCTGTGGACTGCTGGCTTTATCCTGGATGTCCAACAACAGATCAGGATGTGCCTCCTCAGTAGCACTTATCTGTTTGGACAGCAGGTGGTGCAGTCTCTTAAAGGGTCTAAAGAAATGAGAATGACTCTTAAGACTTCCAGGTCATCTCCCTGTAACCCACAAAGAGGTAGGGGAAATGGCTATTTTCATAGCAAGCAGTCCTTTTGTGGTGGGGCAGGGGAGCACAAAACAATAAGTTCCAGCATCCCCAGGCCCAGAAGAGACCACAGCCGAAGTCACATATGTCAGAAGTGATCAATGCCACTGTTTGAACCTCTGGCCCCTGGTCTGCTTCAGCTGCCCCAGGTGAACCAGTCATCACCTAGTGTTTTCATCAGTGGGAATCCATCTCAACAGACAAATGGGTTCTGAGGATCATCCAACAGGGGTACTCCCTGGAATTGTTGGAAATCCTGCCTGGACAATCCTCCCAGAAGGCAACTCCTTTTGTTAGCTCACATGTCAGAGCTTCTGACACAGGAGATTGCAGGTTTTCTGAGAAACTGGGCAGTGAAAATAGTGCCAGAGTCAGAACTGAACACAGGGTTCTAGTCCCACTTCTTCCTGGTACCAAAGAAATGGAGGTGCACCCATTCTTTACCTCAGAGGCTGAACAAATACATGGAAGCAAGAAAAATTCAAGTGATTTTCTGGAATTTTGCTACCTTACTTGAAGCATCAGTGCTGGCTAGCATCACTGGATATGCAGAATGCGTGACAAGCACATAAACAGATCCACCCAGCCACCACAACTACCTTCGGTTTTCGTGGAGGGCTACACTACCAGTTCAGAGTCCTACATTTGGGCTTCCCGTGCGCCATTAGTCTGTACAAAATGTTTTGAAATTCTTGCAGTGCACCTCAGAAAGCCAAGACTCCAAGTTTTCCGTATATGAACAACTGGCTAATTTCAAGTCCATCCAAACAGGAGACATAACAGGCAGTTGCCATGCCTCCCACCAGGAAGATACACAGCAAAGTGGAAAAGAAACTTTTCATGTGTAGGAGATTCACAGAGCTGGTGGTGCTAACTTCCAAAATTTATAGTCAATGTAGTTTATGGAGAGCACTCACCCCTACAGCACAAACTTGCAAAAAAACAGATGCACCAATTCAGTGCTTTAAAGTCGTTTTACTCCATGAGCAGACATAGCAGTGCAACAGACAATTGGAAAAGATTTTACATCTCGTGTGCCAAAACCCGTGTACCCCTTCAGGTGTCCACCTGAAAAGGTTTTATTTATTTATTTGAAGTCTCAGATTACAGCTTTTGAGTTGAGAGACTCTTACAGAGTTCCACATCAAGGTAACAAAAGACGTGACAATACATAGCAATGCAGAGTATGGGAGAAAAACAAAATACAACAGGTAAAATAGAGACAGTAATACTAACAATAAGACAGAGCCATTAAACACTGGCAATTACATTTGTACAAATTACATTTGTGCAGGCTAAGGTTTAACCGTTGAAAGCAATCAATTGAAGTTGATCTTGTCAGAAACATTAAACAAAGGCAATTGCAATCATGTTAGTACATTTGTGCAGGATGAGGCATAACCATTAAAGAGCAGTCAATTGTTGTTGAACTTGTCAGATAAATCCAGAGCGGAGAGGTGGGCTAGGTGGGACAGTCACACCTACTGAGCACCATGAGGTATTCCTTAAGCATTTGCTTGAAGGGGCCCAGAGTAGGGGTATCAAGAGCCTAAGGGGGGATGGCATTAAGCAGGCTGGGCACCCAGTACCTGAAAAACTGTTGGGCCTGGGAGGTGCGGCTAAAAGGAATCTGGTAGGAGACTCTGGTGCCACTCCTGATACCAAGGCCTTTAGTGGGCGAGTTGAAAAGAGGCTGGCAGGACGGTACAATGAGTCCCATGCTAATTTTCTTAGCGGATACACCCATGTGGTAGGAGAGTCTACCCTTGAGGGTTAGCCAGTTAGTACTGGAGTAGTAGAGGTCGCAAGTATGTTTATGTTTATGTTTGTGTTTAGGGGCATCAGTGATCAACCAGCAGGATTTGTTTGGAGTAGTGTGGATTTGTTTAAAGGTGGTGTCTGTGGCGGAACCGTACATTATCAGGCCATAGTCAATGATAGATAGTATGGAACTGTTGACAGTTGTGGCAAGGGCATCCTGCATCATGTTGTGCCTGTTCCTATACAGCAGACCGATTCTTGTGTTGATAACCTTGGAAATGTTGCAGACATACTTGTTGGACCTTTCTTTTTTTTTTTAAATGCATGTTTATTAAGTAATCAGGCATCTTTACATGGTACTTCTCCTTAATCACAAGGTACAAGTTTAAGTTCATATTATACATTTCTTTACATATCACAGGCAACAGTTAATTCTTTCTTTTTCTCTCTTTTTTTCCCCTTTTTAGGCACAGAGATCTAGGTAGACTCCAATTCTAGTCCCTAATCATTGTCATTTGAAAAAGTATTAAGAGAAATCCTGAAACCTATCCCCTCTAAGTAAGGGTATGATTTGTTTGTTCTTATCTCTGCTGCGCAGTGTCCTGCCCCACATTCTCCCTCAGGCCCTCCTCTGACAGAGTTTCCATGTCCCCCTCATTTTCCGGCACAACATCTCTGAACCTAATCCATCTGGTCCATCTGTTCACAAACCAAGGGAGTCTAGTATTGATCTTATGTGTCAATTCCTCCATTTCCTGTATCTCTCCTATTATCTCAAACCACTGTCTCAATGTAGGCACTTCTGGTGAGAGCCACCTCCTGGTGACAGTTTTGTGGGCAGCTGCCACCAGAATGTTCCACAGATAAACCTGATCCCTACTTCGCACCCCAGCCGGAGTCAGGCCCAGAACTAGGTGTTTTAATGTTAGGGCTTCAGTGAGAGAAAAAATAGTTTCCATAGCTTCTGCTATTCCTTGCCAGAATCAAGTGAGGCATGGGCACTGCCCTAATATGTGCAGGTGACCCGCCTGTTCCTCCCACATTCTCCCCAACATTTTGGTGAGTGCCCTCTATCCCACTTGTTCTTCACTACTGGAGTAATAAAACATCTTGTTGAATCTTCCATTCAAATTCTTTCCATCTCTGGGAGTAGGTAGTTTTGTGGGCTTGTGTGAAATGTTTTCCCATTGTTTTTCTGTGAGTGATTCCTAACTCCCTCTCCCATCTGGTCTTGATGGGGTGGTATGTTCCTTTCCTAACTTAAGGGCCACATAAATAGCTAAGATAAGGCCTTTCAATCAATCAATCAATCACTTTATTTAACCAGGCATAAACACCATTGAGCAAGCTCATTTTCAAGGTGGTCCTGGGCATAAATACAATGCAGTACACTTCATAAGATTACAGTTACAGTGGACAACGGTGCCTTTGCTCTTTGGGAATTCTGTATATTCCTCATAGTACCCTGGATACCTAAGGGTTCCAGTCTATGACCATAGTGTCTCTGTAGTTTTGAATATGGAGTATGAATTTGGAGACATCTGAAATGGTCAGTTTGCCTTAGTTGAAATTATGTTTTAAGATCATCAAAGTCCCTGATCATTGCTCCATCCAGAAATTGCCCTAAAGTATTCAGGTCTAGTCTGCCCCATCTCCAGAAGGTGAGGTCCTGTCTGGCCAGACCAAACTCTCCATCCTAGGCAAACCATTGATGAGTCCACATGTCCCCCTGGATTTTATGCTTGACCCATATCTTATGTACTGCTTCTATAGTGTTTTAACTGATTTTTAAGGTAATTCCCTTGTCCTTATTCCCTATTGTGGGAGTGAATACTCTGGCCACTGATGGGGCTTCTTCTGTATCTTCTTTTTCTATTGCTTTCCAGAGTGCTTGGTAACCTGGTACTGCCCACAACAAGGCGTTCTTTAATTGTGTGGCTAGGTATTAGTCCTCTAAATTTGGACTGCTCTTACCCCCAATGATTTATTAGTTTGCATTGTCAGGCTTTTATTCTTGTTTTTGTTTTCCCAGATGAACCTCATAATTATTCTTTGCCAGGTCTTGAATTGTACGGGTGTATTTTTTATAGGTAGGCACTGGAAGAGGTACAGAAACCTTGGTAATATATTCATGGAGATTGTTTCTATCCTAGAATAAAGGGACGTTGAGGAGCTCCCATTTTTGATGTCCTGCTTAATTTGTCCAACGAGGAGGGTCAAAGTTATCTAAAGAAGGTGATTTAAGTTTTTAGGGATATATGTCCTAAGTATTTTATTTGGGAAATTCCACTTTAAAGGAAGCAGTTCTTTTATTTTAGAGGAAGGGTGTGATGAAACTTTAATACTTCTATTTTATTTTATTTAATGCATACCCTGATAGTCGTCCAAATTTATTTAGTAGGTCCTATACCCTGGGTAAGGATTCTTCTGGCTTTGTTATATAAAGCAGAACATCAACTGCATACAAAGTTTTAGCTCCCCCCTCCCGTCCTCAAACCACTGATACCCTGTTCTTCTTATAACGCCTGAGCAGGGGCTCAATGTATACAGCGAATAGCAGTGGTGATAAGGGCATTCTAGGGACATGGATATGTTGTTCTATCCACACTTACTGGCAGGTTCCTTGCCACTTTAAATCTTGCCAGAAGGTCTTCAAGCTGGCTCCTCCCACCCACCCAGGTGGTAAGACTCTCTGCTCCACCCCATGGCCTTGATCTTCCTTACCACTTGGAAGCTCAGGTTCCCTCCTTAACGCTGTGCATTTAGACTGGATCCAAACTCTTCAGTTAACCCGAAACTAATTTTAAAGTTCACAAGACTTGGTCTGTTTCTTCCTTCACGGCTGCGATGGACAAATCGACTCCCAGTTTTAGAGCGTTGCCCATGCGGTCAGAAGATGTCTCGGACCGATCCGCACTCCACGTGCATCTACTGCCTCTGGCTTGACCACGAGCCGCAGGCCTGCGATTTGTGCAAGTCCTTCTCTGCAAATGTCCTCGAAGACCGTGCTGCCAGGCTCCAACTTGGGCACCCCGAGAGACGTATACTGCCGGTGAAGTCGAAGGAGGCCCGTTGGGCGGTTTCCGCGGCAGCAGGCTTGGCTGAGCAACTTGAACAGATGATCGCCCTCAAGGAGGAGGCGGCCCAGGCTGCATCTTCGTCTTCCTCAGTCGCGGCATTTATCCCGCTCTCCTTGGGCTCCTTCTATACGGCTTCCTTTAAGGAGGTTTGTCAGTACCTCTCCACGAAAGGTGAGGGTCCATCGGGACACTCCTCTCAGTCCAAGAAGAAAGACTCGAAGGATAAGTACCACCATCGGCATTCGTGGGAACGGGAGAGGCCCTCTTCCCCGGACAGTCGACTTTCGACTTCGGTCGAGGTTGCGGCTAAGGCCGCTGGCTTCATGGTGTCCCCGTTGGGTCAGCCGGCCGAGACACCCGTCGACGTGGTCGAGATTTTTCTCGCTCCATCAGGAGGGCTGTTCACTGGAGAAGCCGACAACCCTTCTTCACCAGTTCCCCGGTTAAGGCCACAAGCCAAGGGAGGAGCAGGTTTCCTCGTTCCTCCCAGACCCACCCTCGAAACACCGACAGTCTCCATCTCGGACCTCTTCTCGGTCCAGCTGATCCTGCCGACACTGGCGGTCATGGTCTCGGCACCGAGGGAAGCAGTGGCACCGCTCGTCCTCATCTTCTTCCTCCTCGGAGGAAAGGCTTTGGCGCAAATTGCGTCGACGTTACGAGGACTTGATGTGGCAGCAGCTCCTTCTGACTGGGAACAAGCCGACGCCGTTGCCTTCCCCAGCCATTAAGTGGCTGTCACCTGAAAGACTGAAACAACCCTTCACGGTAGTCGAGGAGCCCAAACCAGCGCCGGTTGTTCGGCTGAAACCAGCTGCCCCACCGATTGTGGTGAACCCCCCCGCCTCCACAACCTAAATCTGGGGCTCTGACCAAGGATTCTCAGTCGGGTCAGGGACCGCCCACCGATTGTCATTCACCCTCACTCCTGACCGTCCTTGGCAGGTGGAGGGTGGCTCAGGCCCTAGGCAGCTATTCGCAGACTGATGACGACTCTTCCCTGTTCTCCAGGCCCCTTGACCTGGAGTTCTCCGGGGCACAGTCGATGGACAAGAGCCCATCCTCGTTAATGGGTTTGCTTCGGCTAATCTCAGAGTCTACTGGGATGCAGCTCGAGCCCATATCCAAGCGGGCCAAGTGTCCCCTCACGGAGATACTGGACCAAGGGGATTCACCCACGGAGGCCTTTCTGGTGGCTGAAGCCATTGTTGGCCCAGCCTTGGAGTTATGGCAGCGGCCGGCTTCTTGTCCTGCTCCTTTGGCCAGGTTGGCCAGGAAGTACGCGGTCTCCACCGGGTCACTGTCCAGTTTCTCAGAGTACCCCTCTGCGGAGGGGTTGGTTACTGATAGTGTTTTCTGGTGTTCCGGGAACACCAGGGATGTGGACAAGCCCCCCCAACAAAGAGTGCAAAAAGCTGGACTATGCTGGGCGTAAAGTGTACGCTGAGTCCTCCCTTGGCCTCCATCAGGCCAGTTCGGCCGTACTGATGGCGCACTTCTCCCATGCCCTTATGGGCTCCCTGGATGAGGTGATCCCTTATCTCCCAGCCGACCTCCAGACTGCGGTCAAGCAGGTGCGGGATCAGGGAAGGGCAGTGGCAAAACAGCAGCTCCAAACGGCGCTCGATAGTGCAGACTCCTGTGCCCGGTCAGTAGCCGCCACAGTGGCTATGTGCCGCAGAGCTTGGCTGTGGATCTCCACCTTCACGGCAGATACCCAGCACAAGCTGGCAGATGTCCCCTTCCTGGGTACCGACTTGTTCAGGCCTGGGGTGGAAGGCCACCTCCAGAGAATTGAGAAGTCCAATGCCACGTTGGACTCGGTCCGTCTGCCCAGAAGGACAAGGCCGCGACAGCACATAAGCCCTTTGGGCATGCTGAAACTGCTGGCATTAGACAAACTTGGATAAGATAATTTTAGCATATCCTCTACTTAGTAAATATGCACCTTTAATAATGGAAAAAGAACTTAGTAAGTGTATGCAATGTTTGATGTATAGTGAGGGAAAGTATGGGAGCGAGTATGTATTGCTAATTGCCATCTGATTACTACTCTTGAAGCAGAGATAGTGTTTCTGCTTAATATTAAACCAGTTTCTTCTGATATTAGGGAATTGGAAAGTTACATTGAACTTATGGATGAACAACTTCATTCTGATGAACAATTTCCTTCACATTTAGGTAGCATTTCTATACCTCCCGATGAGGAGACAATTGTAATGACTAGTACTAGTATACCTGTTGCCTCTGCCCCCTCTTATAAGGTGGATGATTATCTGCCCTCTTCTCATGATAATAATGACTGGACCATTGTCACAAAGCCTCTTAAAAAAAGGGAGGCGGTCAGATACACAATAGTGCCCCATTGAAACTCGTAATAGGTTTGAGCAATTGACTGTATCAAATAATGAAGTGCTACATGATTTATCCTGTGCATCACCTCTGTTGATAATAATGTTTTAAAACACTTTTCAATCAGGAGTTAATGCCCATGAATATTTGTCCTAGTAAGTCTCAAGCTACCAAATCAATACCTATTAAGTTAATCGCCCAGAGTGTGTTAAACAATCACCCTGTTTCTGATTCTGTACCCCTACTGTCTCAAAACAATTGTTAGTCCTGGAGATTCAATCATTAAGCACATTGACAGGGCAGTATGCAATAGTGACAAGAGCAACCGCACTTGTTCTATCTTCCATAGGGCCAGGGTATCTGACATTACCTCCATGATGCCTAAAATTTTACAAAATGCACAGCAAAATCCACTGGTTATCATACATGCCGGTGTTAATGATATAAACAACACCCATTTAATCAGTTACAACAGGACTATGTGGCGTTATGTAACCTGTTACTTGATAGGGATGCTCTGTATGTATATCTGAAATTCTACCTGTCCGACAGCAACGCTCACCATGATGCAGAAAATCAAAGCCCTAAATGAATGGCTGAGAAAGTGGTGTTTTAAGCAGGATATACCCTGTATTTCCCACTGGGAATCATTTTCAGATCATTCTTCCTTATTTTGCTGTAATGGTTTACATCTCAGTCGTAAGGGTAGTACACTTTAGGGGAAAAGTATCACTAAATCATAAATCATTGTTTAAACTAAAAACAATGGGGGAGAATGGGTCTATTCCCAAGTCTCTGAATACTACCAAAATATTATTACAACTAAATGTAAATTCTAGTTTTGAATGCAAGATCTTAAACCAACTCAAATTAGCAGAACTCAAAGCCAAATGTAAAACTTTAAATACAGGTGTGGTGGAGTAACTGAAGCTAGTGGGACGATCCTCAATTTGGTCCAGAGAAATTCCAGGTTATAAGTTATATCATAAAAACAGATTAGATACAAGGTGGTGGAGTTTGTATGTACATACGAAATTATATTCCTTCTTTTGAAGTGTGTTCTCCTTTCCTTTGGAAAGTATATGGGTTAAAATCTTTATTGAATGAGCAGTCCTATATAACTATTGGTAACATCTATTGACCTCCATCTGCAAATTCAGATTACACAACTGATATGTTTAAAAATTACACATTTTTCAGAATCTCAAGATACTGTAATATTTGGTGACTTTAGCTCTCTCATATTAACTGGGACTCATTCTCAGGACAGTCCTATGCGAGAAAGGACTAATAGATGTAGTAGTTAATACTGATTACAACAACTTGTTACTGAACCCACTGAGGTCCTAATATTTTGGATCTATTATTTACTAACACAGAGCAACAAATGAGCAATTTACAAATGGGATCCACTTGGACCAGTGATCATTTATCTATTCTTTTTGAAATTCAACAGTTTAAAACTACACAAAGGAAGTTATACTGTACAAAAAATTATAATAAAGCAAATTTTTCTAAAATCAATGAATACTTACAAAACATAAACTGGGAATCTAAGCTTTAATTGCAACACAACAAGTTGGGACTTTTTAAAAACATTGTACATTATTTGGAAAATAGTTATTCCATCCAAGAAGAAATTTAATAAAGGAAAATTTCCCTTGGTTCAACAAGGCAATTAAAAATCAGATTAAAATAAAATTTAACTTTTAGGAAACTTAAGAATAGTTCTGTTCCATTTAAAACTACTCTATTACATAAATACAGACTATCTGTGAAAAACTTAAAATTCTATTAAATTGGCAAAATAAGCTAGAATTTAAACTAGCTCACAAAAAGACTGTCACAAATCTCTTTCTCCTATATAAATAGTAAAAAGGCGCATCAAGGACCAGTGGTCCTATTATAACCAATGGCTCTTCTCTATCTGATATAGAAACCTCAAATCTCTTTAATAAGTACTTTTGTTCTGTCTTCTCAAAATTACCTATTAGTACATTTAAAGTTCACCACATAGATTATCATAGGTTCTATCCAACCGACATTATACAGGCTATCAAAAACTAAAAAAAAAAAATACTAGTCCGGGCCCAGGACGGTATTCATCCATGGTTTCTGATCGAGACACTCTATAAATATTTCTATACCTTTGTCAATTATCTTCAACAAATCCTTACAAAAAAGCATTGTACCAAATGATTAGCGTTCAGCAATAGTTACTCCCATATTTAAAAAAGGCAATAGAGGTTCTGTGCAAAATTATCGTCCAATTAGCCTGACCTCAGTGGCTGGTAAATTAATGGAAGGAGTAATGAATTCTCTAATAGATCAAGATTGCAAAAAATTAGGAATTTATTATTCAAATCAGCATGGGTTTACTCCCAAGTATTCCTGCACCACCAATCTGATATCTTTTTACAATAATATAAGTACTCTACTAGATGTGGGTATCCCTACTGATGTAATTCTTTTGGACTTTAGAGCTTGATAAAGTCTCACATGAAAACTCATTACTAAAATGCACAATCTAGGTTTGTCACCTGATATTGTCAACTGGACATTAAACTGGTTGACAAATTGTTCTCAGAAAGTCAGAATTAATGATATCTTGTCTGATTTGGGTAGGTGACAAGTGGTGGACCACAGGGATCGGTCTTGGGACCAACATTGTTTAATCTCTTTATCAGTGATTTACAAACAGGACCAAATACTTCATGAATAAATTTGCAGATGATACTAAACTGGGGCAAGGTTAATAATCAAGAAAATATTTCTGCATTAAAGAAGGATTTGGAAATATTAACATTGGGCAAATGAAAATCATATGCAGCTTAATCAAGAGAAATGTTTAGCAGTGCATTTGGGAAATAATCCAAAACGCTTATATTATATAAATGGACTACCACTTCACTCATCAAATTGTGAAAAAGATTTAGGATATATGTTAATAAACTTACATCAAATGATCACCGTGTAAGAACTGCTTGCATGACCAACAGACTTTGAGGCAAATAAAATGCACTTTGTTAATCGCACTGAACAATGCCTTATTCCATTGTATAGGCATACATTAGACCGTAGATCTAGACTATGGCCCCTTTCTGGAATCCAAACCAAAAAAAAGACATAGCAATTCTTGAACAGGTTCAAAGGAGAGTAACTAGAATGATTCCAAGATTAACAAACTTGGATTATCAGAACTCTCTGGGTCTCTTCTCTCTTCAAACTAGAAGATTAAGAGGTGATATGCTTATGGTTTTTAATTTAATAAATTCACCAGATTTAATGGAAAAATGTGGTCTAACACTCTCCAAAAGGAGACATGTTCTGATACTGCATAATAAACAACTTGAAGTAAAAACTTATAAAACCAGCAAAAGGGGAAACTTTTTTCCAATAACAGCATCCATTGTATGGAACACCTTGCCACAAGAATTGGTAGAGGCAACTAGTGCCACTGTCTTTTAAAACAAATTAGATGTTTGGTTGAGGGATAATAGATAAATAATGTCCCACATAGTGTGGGAAACAGTCTCGATGGGCTCTGGCCTTCTTCTGTTCTTTCATACCAAGTAATACCAAGTAAGTAATACCACATGGTGGTGGTGTTGTCTGTTCTGACTTGAATCACCTTGTTCTGCACTGACTGGGAAAAAGCTTGCAGGGCCAGAAAAACTGCCCTGAGTTCTAGGAGATTGATGTGGAGAAGGGATTCCTGAGGGGACCACAGTCCCTAGGCAGTGAGGGCCCCCACATGGTCTCCCCAGCCCAGGAGGGAAGCATCCGTGGTAAGGACCACTGAATGAGACTGAGTGGCAAATGGGACCCCTGGCCTTAAATAGTCCTGATCCTGCCATCATTGAAGGGCTTGGATCAGGGTCCGAGTCACTGGGATCAGTTCGGTAAGGGAATCCTTCTTTTGAGACCAAAAGGCCCTCAGATGGAACTGAATGTCCCTCATCTGGAATCTTGCCCCTTGGACCACTACTGTAGAAGTTGCCATGTGGCCCAAGAGCTGGAGGAAATGCTTTGCTGGTTGAGACACCTGAAGGCTGAAGGAAGAAGCCAGTTCTGTAAGAACTCTTGCCCTTTCCAGGGAAGAAAAGATCTTGCTTTGACAGGATCCAGCTCTGCCCCTATAAAGGTAAGGAGCTGCACTGGCTCGAGAACTGACTTGGGAAGGTTAAGAAGAAATCCTTGAGAAGTGAGCACTTGCTGGGTCACTTGCAGATCTGATTTGACTTGGTCTGGGGACTGGCCCACTATGAACCAGTCATCCAGATATGGAAAAATGGAAATCTTTTGCCTTCTTAGAAAGGCAACAACTACTGCCAGGCACTTTGTGAAAACCCTTGGGGCTGATGTTAGACCAAAGGGCATTGATTTGAACTGATAGTGGCCTGAGGGCAACTCGAACCTGAGGTACTTTCTGTGGGAGCACCTGATGGGAATGTGAAAATAGGCACCCTTTAGGTCCAGGGAGGCTAGCCCTAGAGAGGGAAGAATTATTCCCAGAGTTACCATCTTGAACTTTGGTGGATGTTTGTTCAAGTATCTTAGGTCTAGGATAGGTCGCCACTCCCCTGTCTTTTTTGGGGTAAGAAAGTACCTGGAGTACAGACCTTGGCCCCCTGTGTAGGGTAGGAACTCTCTCTATGGCCCCTAAGGCCAGAAGAGATGAAACCTCTGCCTCTAGGGCAAGGGTTTCTGAGAGACCTACAGGTGGAAAAGATCTGGCTCTCATCTTCGGAAATATTTTGAAGCCGAGAACCAGTCCCTGGCTTACTACTTCCAGGACCCACTTGTCTGAGGTAACAGACATCCAGTCCTGGACAAAGTAAGTCAGCCTGCCCCTTACTGGAATAGGAGAGTCGACCCGGGCAGACCCATCAGGGTGTCTGCTTGGCAGGGGCCTTAGGCTGAGGAGTGGATGCAGCCCTGCTCATCCCCCTTCTGCCTCTCCCTCTGAAGAACCCCCTCTGTGAAGAGGGAGAAGAGGCCTGTGCTTGGTAAAAAAGCTATGAAAAGGCCTGCCCCTAGACTGCTGCCTTTGAGCAGTTGCCTGCCTCTCCTTGGCCTGAGCACTCCTGTAAGTGGTCCTATACTCGTCCATTTTCTTCATGTAATTCTCTGTCTGCTCCCCAAACAGAGAATTACCCACTACAGGAAAATCCATGGCCTTAGCCTGGGTGTCCTGTGATAGGCTAGTACATCTGAGCCAAGCCATTCTCCGAAGAGCCACAGATGTAGCCATGACTCTTGCGACACATCACTGGAGTCCACAGCAGCATGAAAAATGTACTTTGATGCCCTCATTCCCATCTGCAGCCACCGCCTCCAGCTCCTCGGCTAGCTGGGAGGAGGCCTGTTTAGCCAGTGCCAGTACAGTGTCCCACCTGGACTTCTGGTACCTGGCTGCATAGGCCATATCATTTGCCTGCCTGAGTCCCAAGGAAGATGCCATGTACTGTTTTTTTGCCATGGCATCAATCTTCCTGGAGTCTTTGTCTGGGGTGTGTGAAGCCAAGGGAATGTTTGCCTCGTCACAGGCAGCAGCCTGCACTACCCCCAACATGGCTGCATTGCTGGTATAAAAACTCTGAGCCTGATAGTGCGTACCTCTTGTCCATCCTTCTGTCAACAGGTGGTACAGAATTGGGAGACTTCAGGATTTTTTGTGTCTGATTCCCAAAGGATTTGTGAAGGGGAATAGACAGTCTCCTGGACTCCGGAATGTCCATCATTTCCACATAATCAGGCTCCTCCTGATCCTCCATTGCCTCCTCCATAGGAAGCTGGAGGGTTTCAGACACTTTTCTGTAAAACAGAAATTGGGAAGGGGACTCAGAAAGCCTAGGAGGGGATACGCCAGAAGGTCTGTCTGGAGATATGTCCGGTTCCACAGGCACATCCAGACTTTCACCATCATCACCATCATCTTCAAACTCCACCTCCTCCTCAAACTCCAGTTCATAAAAATCTTTAGGGGTATAATCCTGAACTGGGGGAACTGACCAAACCGAACCCCTGTGAAAAGGTGCCGGATCGGTCGGAACCGGGGCGAAGCGATTCCACAATTTGAATCGCTCTGGCTATTTCCTCGGCGGTCGGAACATGAACCTCTGGATCCAAACCGGTCGATTTTTCTTTACGTTTCCTTTTTGTAGGAGCCGACCCCTCAGGATCGGCTCTCTTCTTGCCCGAAGAAGTATCGTCCTGGTCAGAGGGCACTCCTTCTGGTTCAGTCAGAACCGAACCGGGCTGACCATCCGAGCCAGCGGACTTCTTGGACTCCTTTTCTCTAAGTCTACCTAGTCTCTTTTCAAGGGTAGATTTAGGAAAATTTTTACAAATTTGGCAGTCTGAATCGAGGTGTTCAAACCCCAGACAATAAACACAGATAGTGTGGGGGTCGGCCTTAGCAAAGACCTCCCCACACTCACTGCAGTGTTGAAACCCAGTGGGCCCGGTTTTTTTCTTGGGTTTCTCAGACATGGCCAACCTAACCAAACTTACCCTTTTTATGGCAACGACTGGCAAGACCTTATCGGTTCCTAATCGTGTCACGGGTGTTGGAAAAAAACATTCAAAACACTTTTTCTTCAGAACCGATAAGGACCGATAACCACACTCTAAAGCAAAACACAAGGATTCAATACAAATGATCGGTTCAGCCAAACCGATCTAACACTTTACAATTTCCACACAGAAAACAGAACAAAACCTATCTAGTACTCACGGTACCACAGACAGAGACTGAACCAACTATGCGGAAATAAATTCGTTAAAAACCGACACGTTAACCGAGACTTTAACCGACTTTCGCACCGAGCTGAAGGAGAAATCTCCGGAGCGACTGTTCAATGAGGCGGAGTAAAGAATCTGACAGTTGGATTTCAAAGGACTCCAGACAGAGACCTCAACTGAGCTCGAGCTCAGCATACTATGCACTGCATAGAAAGGCAACCCTTTGTTCTATGGGGCAGTTTAAAAGCTGGGGCTAACTGCAATAGTCAGAACACAGCAAGACTTCATGTTGTTTGAATGTGAATTTCTCATTCCAGCAGTGCTTTGTGCGTGTAACCCCCCCTGCAAATGGGGGTTCCCAAAAGACTTCCAGGAGCTTGCTTGAATGCTCCAAGCCTGAATGGTGTTTGGCATTTAAGCCATTTATCAGTGAGTGTTTTTAGAGCCTCTGGTACTGTCTCTTTAAGAGCTGTCTGCTTGCAGACATAATTAGTTTGTATGGGGGACTGTGTGTTTCTTTGATTGAGTACCACTCAAGCTGCTGCCAATTCACCCCATTTTGCAGTCACTAGGAGTGCAAAGGAACCTGTCTGAAAGATGTAACTGATTGCCAGAAATCATTTACAGTAATAATAAAATTACAGTTTGTCTAACCTGCTTTCTTTGCAGTCAGAACTGTCTGCCTAGTTCCCATTCTGGTTTTGAACTGCTGAACTGGACCAATCAGTGTGGGGTAAACTAGCTCTAAATGATGCCTTGACGAATCAGAACTTGGGACTCATAATCTGAGCCAGCCACAAGAGGATTGTATGGGCAGTGACTCTGGGAGATGTAGTTTAGACTCGTGCCTTTTGGACCAACAGCAGCAGTCTATTGTGAGTGACAGCCAATCCAGTCAAGAACTGGGAGGAACTCAAAGGAAGTGCCCGTTTTTGTCTGTTGGGAGTTTCAGTTTGAGATCTGAAAGTGAAGGAAAGAAACCCTGTGCTCCTTCAGTGCACAGTTTCAGTCAAAAACGTGTGCAAGGCCCAGAGTTCGGTCTACAACTTGTGTAACTGCTTGTTAGGACTGAATCCGTCCTGTGAAAAGAATCAAAGGATCTCTGAAGAGTAGAAACCAGGCTCACCCTGTAGAAGACTGAAGAAATTGTTGAATTACACTCAGTCTGTCAGGAACTGAATCTGCTGTGTGTTCTCCTGGTTATTGTGCAGTAATTACATTGGGATACAGATGCAGCCTGCCTGGTATAGTGCTTTCTTTTTACCATATAAATGTGTGAGAGTCTCTTGAGATCAAAGTAGCCCTGCTGACATTGAAGGACCATATCTTCTTTGGAGGTCGTGAGTACTAATTCGGGTCGCTCCCTGTTGAATTGCCACATTAAATCCAAATGGAATTACTGTACTGCTGACTGTTTAATTTTCCTTTCTCTGTGTGAAAGGGCCCTACCAGCTGCCACGGTTTGGACTAGCCATCAAGTAAGGATCCAGGGACAGTAACTGGTAGGGATAGGCCTGTGCAACAGAGCCATAGGTAGATAGTAAAGTGATAAGCTAATTAACCTGATTTCCCCTGTCCTTGTTATATCCCCTAAATAAATCAGAGCTGTTTGTTTCAACAAAGTTATACTGCCTGAGGTATTTGTCTATGTTAAAGTACTGTACTGTGATTGTTGCACTGTATCTTATTTTACAGGATGTCCCGGTGCCTGAACCAGCCTTGGAGGTAAGTGTATACTGTGAAGGTAATTCTGCTATATTGTGGGGCCACTAGTGGGAAGAAAGGGGGGTTGCAGTGTCCCAGAGGGCTGTGACCAAGTAGGTTTAACTATTGCAAACCCTGACCTCTGGGTGGAGGCACCCGCCATTGGATCCAGGCCCCTCAACCTGTTAGTGGCAAATCAGGCAGGGGTAGTAGCCCCTGGGATAGCGCCATCTAGGGGTTACATGCGGCTGTTCTGAGACATGAAACCAGAATTCAGGCCCGGCTGTGAAATCAGAAGGATAAGGATTGCATCACAGTAGGGGACCTGATAAAAATATTTCTACTTCAAATAAAGGGATTCAAGGAGGTTCTCAGGATGGGGTGGGGAGGGTGGTGGGGATAAGGGATATACCTGTTTTGATTTTTAAGGTAAAGCCCTAGCAGGCAAATCTATGGTTAGGGGCTGTTCCAAAACGATTTTCAGATATTTGTTTTTAAATTCCACAGAATTTCAAAAAGCATTCTGCGGAATTTAATATAAACCGTGGAATGGTTTTCTGGTGTTTATGTGATCCATGGAATAACCGCAGTTTATATGACCCCTGGAATAATTTTCGTTGGTCAGAGTCAATGTAAACTGCAGAGTTCTTTTACTCGTAGTTTATAAGGACTCTTCATTTTTCTTTTATTCATTATATTTTATCATCTCATTAGCCAGCCCCAGTCCGATCAAGCCACACTCAGCCCCACCACACACCTCGAACTGCCTCACTCCCAAACACCTCCAGCCTATCCCCCATGACAGAGACTGAGCGGGAGTGAGCGTCCAGTTGGTGGTGCAAGTCTACAACATGGGCGTGGACTTCATTGTGTGGCATTGGAACCTCCATTTTCCTGTTTTCTTCCCTGGACACATGTTGTGTAATGACACTGGTGCAGCACGCCAAACAGCTGATATGCCTCCCAAATATAGTCAGTCCCAGCTGTCATACCCCAGGCTACCATGAAGTTTTCCCCAAACACCGGCGACTCCCCCACCCCGAAGTAGGAGAGCAGTCCATATGATGCTCGATCCTCCTCCCCCTGGCTGGCCAACTTCCCAGGCTCATTCCCAAACCCGAGTCATCAGCGTCACAAGCAGTACTGTTGTGCTGGTGGCTCAGCTAAATACTGACTCCTCAGTATATACTACAGAATAATATTCTGCATTTCATGTAAACCGTGGAATATTATTCCACAGTTCATGTCAACCAAGGAATAATATTCCGCGGTTCATATCAACCAAGAATAATATTCCACAGTTCATGTAAACTGTAAAAATATTCTGTAGTTCATGTAAACCACGAAATAATATTCAGCAGATTTTCTATGGTTTATATAACATTCTGCAGCAAATTCCACAGAATCACGGAAAAATTGGGGCCTTGGTCTCTGGCCTGGTCCCACAATACATTCTGGTACTGGACTACATGGACTAGATTATTAATGGCCCTTATTGCCAGAGTAGCCAAAAAGTAGACTCTCTTGCCCAAGTGATCCAATCGCCTGGACTCCTTGGCTGGTGGGAGAGCACTGAAGTCTGGGCTTCTTGGTGCGGTCATGGGCACATTGATGACCACCGAGTCAGCCTCGGGTTGCCCCCCAGAAGCAGGGTTTGTCGGTGGGGGCATGATAGAGGTGGTCCGCCATGTGGGCACTGCCGGAGTAGTAGAGGGATGGTTCCATGCCACCCTGGTGACATCATTGTACGAGTCAATGGGGGGGGGGCCATCAGGCTGGCATAGGTAAATGGCCAGCCGACGATGCTCTGGGTCTTTCTCCTCTGTCTCCCAGCCCATAGTGATCTGGATGTGCCTCATGATGTCCAGGGTCATCAGAAGAAGACATGGAGACTGCCTTGGGTTGTTTCCCCACCCCAGATGAGTCCCTGTCAGAAAGGAAGAGTCTGAATAATCAGGATCCTCTTCCTCATCATTGTGTGGCTCGCTGTCTGGAGACTGAAGCCGGTCTCAGAGTCCGCCCGAACTGGTGTCAGACTTGGCACCTGTCCTGTGATCTTCACTGGTGCCTGCCCTTACAGGATCCGCAGGCGGCTGGGCCCCGGCTGGCAGCAGGGAGATGCCGGCAGTGGACCCGCTGGAGACAGCTTCTGCTGCTGCAGAAGAGCCCACCAAGAGTTAAAGAGGGCATTAATATTCACTGGTGGAGGACAGTTATAGACCGGGGATAATTGTAGGATGGCGCCTGATCACAGTAACCCTGTGGTGGGCCAGACGGAGCCGGCATCAAGTACACCGGCGAAGGTCCAGCAGGTGCTGTTGGAGGAGTCAGTGCAGGATCTGGCTGAGGCAACACTGGTGGCAGCCCAGTGGGCTTTGGCTGTGGGAGCTGGGGAGCGGTGTCCACTGGTGACAGCAAAGGAGAAATTGGCATAGCTGGGGACAGAGACCTCATAATCGAATGCTGAGGTGTGAATGGGTGTGGAGAAGCATCCGTAGCCTGCAGCGGGCATTGCCTAGCAGGACTGTGCTGGCCCCGAAGGAGGGACTAGCGTAGGCATTGCCTTGGCCGGGGCAGCAGCTGAAGAACCAGCACCAAAGAACCATCACGGATGAGTCACCTGGCTGAGAGCCCATGGAGGAAAGGGTCTCAGCAACAGGGCTAGGAGGCAGGAGGAGAGTCCCTGCCCTGAGGACGCCACCACCATCCGAGATAAGAGTGGGTGGCGGGGCCACTGGTAGCCTGGAAGAGGCAAGAGCTGGTGGGGCCAAGGAGGCCAACCCATGGGAGAAAGACCCAGATGTAGTCGAGGGTTTGTGAGGAGACCATAAGTGGGAAGTTAGCCGGGCCCGATCTTTCTATCAGTGTTTGTGCTTCCCGCTGGACCTTTTACTGGGGCTAGAGGAAGAAGATGCCCCTGAGGACTGAGAAGAAGTCAAAGAACTCCTGGCTTGTAGCTCCTGTTCCACTGTGATGAGCTTCTGCTTTAGGAGGTGGTTCTCCACAATTTTCAGGGGACGTCTCTGTGTGGCCTGGTTAAATTTCTGGCAAATCTGGCAGGCTTCAGTGTTGTGACTGGGGACTAGGCACAGAATGTAAGCAGAATATCTGTTCTTTTCTGGAATCTGTTTGCGACAGGCACACTTCATGGAGTGGTTGGAAAATGAGGCAGGTTAAGAAGACATAAACCGGTAGCTGGCCCGGTGCTGCTGAGGGTTGAGGCACTGGATGCCACACCTCATGCCACGCCGGAGATCCAGGTTCGGGAATGAGCCTGGGTTGGCAGAGGTTGGTGGGGAGAGGAGGGAGAGGATGCGAGTGGCTGCCAGCCGTTCGCCTCGGGAGGGAGGAACAGGTCCCCTTGAAGCTCGGCTGCCCCCTGGTGGAGGCCAGGGTGGATGCGTCACTCTGAGGACCACAGGCGCTAGGCCAAGGGAGGGTTGAAGAGACCTAGCTGGAGCTGTGGTACCACGTGCATGCGTCACCACTTCCAGGTTTCGGGCGCAGGACTCTCTGGGGCAAAAACAGAGGAAAAATATGGGGCCACCTGGAATGAAGCCTCCAGACGAGCTCAGGGGATCTGCTGGGGCGCCATAAGCTCCGAAGAACCCGGAGACCGGCAGGACTAGCAGACACTGAGAGGTAAGCATGTTGAAAGGAGGATAAATAGAGTTAATAAAAAAAAAGAAGACATAAACCTAAATCTGGTAACACTGAAAAATCAATGTTAATACTTTGAAAAGAAAAGAAAATTAAAAAGGCATGAAGCATGGGAAATGGCGGTCAACTGTAGCTGTGGCGGTGTCAGTGGTCTGACATACACAGGTCGATGGCAGGAAAGAACTGAGAAGGGTGTGGGGGACCACCCACATTTATAGTATAGGCCGATGCTGACAGAGTGACGTCAGTAGTGGGCGGTCCCTCATGGTACACTGCTAGCTAGAAAGGTTTCTGTGTGGTCCTGGCGTCTGGTGGCTTAATTCTACTGGTGATTGCCTACTGCAAGAGCCTCCCTCGAAGAAATATCCCTGGTGTCGATGGAATCGCCAGCCATGAGATGTCCGGTAGTCACCACAGGAGTGAACCTTTAGGGACTGAGGTCTCAAGTTGCAGGACTAATGATGTTGAATATATCCACGATGTCGAAGGACAAATGGCGGCCTAGAGGGTCCAGCGATGAGCCTAAGTAGGCCTGCCCCAACCACAGCCTAGATGCCGATGGATCTTCGTCGCAGAGGCTGGTGGAGAATACTACCAGAATCGTACCTTGTGGGGAAGAAGGTGCTGGATGGCAGAGCACATCATCACTGATGCAGACAAATACATGGCTCTGGTTGGGCCCAGGATGAACAGTGAATGGAGAAAGAACTGGGGGTGGGTCCCCTGCCCGAGGAGAGAAGATCCAAAGCCAGCTGCCAGGCCCCAGGGGTCCTGGGGGGCCAAGGATGGCGGCACGGAGAGGCTGTTCCCACAGAGAGCTCTCTGCCATCGGACAACCCACAACATGAGCTGGAGTTGACTGAAGATCTTGGAGAAACAGTGGGCCTAACAGCTGCAGGCCAGGGAGAAGCCACCGCCCTTGCTGAAGACAGAGAAAGTGATAATTAAAGCCAACGAACACCGTGACAAAAGGTATTCGGCCAGTGGAAAAAAAAACTGTAAAAGGTGAAAATAAAAAATAAAACTGAAGATTTGGATAATACTGTGGATTTAGGACAGCAGAAGGCATACGCCCATGTTAACTGTCCCTGCTACTCAGTGGTAGTAATTACAAGAGTTACCATCCTGGAGGAATTTGTCCAGTCTAACTTTAAAACTGGTAAGGTTAGGTGCTGCAACAATATCCTCTGCTAACTGGTTTCACATTCTAATTGCTCTGGGCAAGAAGGCATATTTCCTAAGATTAGTTCTAAGTGTGTTGCCTATTAGTTGGCGTTTATGGCCTCTCAAGTAACGGTCATGGTCCTTAAACTTTAGACCCAACTCATTAAATAGCTCTGTATCTTCCAGTAATGCACAAAAAAAAAATTCCTCAATCTCCTTTGTCTTAAAGAGCAGTTTTTATTTTTTACAACCACCCCTTAACTGATTTGGTAGCTTACCCTCCGGCACAATGATGCTTATGTAAGGTGTAATTTTTTGAGCACTTAATTTCTTGTAATAACACTGGTTCCTAGTATATAGTACTCCTGTCTTAAGTTATTTTTGTCAAAATGCATGACTACAAACTTTCCTAAGCTGAAATGCATATGGTTGTTTTTAGACCATTCCACAATACTATTTAAATTGTTGATCACACTGATCCTACCAGAGCTGCTATCAACTAATCCATCCAATTTAGTGTCATCTGCAAATGTTATAAGTTTAGTGTTTATATAAAGTTTTATATAAGTTTATTGTCACTGATTAACTGGAGGTCTTGAATGAAAATGCTGAACAGCATTTGGCAGTCGACTGAAGCAGCGATGTCTCCATGGAGCCCAATGCGCAATGGTCGACGGTGGGAAAAGAAGTGAGGAGGGCACGAGGGCTGCCCATTCTTATAGAACAGGGCAACGTCGACGTATGACATCAGAGCGGGTGACCCCATAGTAGAATACTAGAAAGGTTTCCACGTGGTCCCAGTGCCTGACAGCTATAGTTCCATAGGTGTGGGCTGCTGCAAGAGACATCCCTAAAGTACAATCCGTATTTATTGCATAAGACCCCTCTCTAATAGTTCATGATGACTGTATATGTACCAAATTGTTCACTGATCCTCAAAATACCTGATGCGTGCTGTGTTTTTTGCAATAGAATCTTAGCAAACTGTAGTTCCATTAATATAAAAAATGAAAATGTACAAGACTGATTATAGCCGGTTGATTGTACTGTACATTGTCTAATTCCTCAAAAAAATGTATTTGAATAAAAAAGGACAGCATTTCAGGCAATTGAAGCTCTGTTAAAAAGTCACAATTGGGGGTGCTAATGAGCATGATTGAGTAAGGACGCTTTTCTCCCTCACTCCACAAACCATCAAGAAATGTAAGTTTAAATCTACTTGTAATCAACTTAAAAGTAAGAGAAAAGTAGTCTCACCTTCCTAGAAGAGATCATGAATGATTATCTCACCCCCGGCTCGACCAAAAGTGCATATATTGCAGGCAAGAATCAGAAAAAACAACCGCCAGCAACATAGGTCGAAAATGCAGGGCCCATCTCACTCTCCACGGTTGAAGTATGTGCCATGGGCCGCGAGGTCACACAACAAGTCCTGGCCGATTTGGAACCTTGACTCCCAGCCTGGCGTCTAATTTCGACCGCAAGCTTCAGGAGCTTGTAGATCTACATGCCTCGCATGCAACCAGATTAACTGATATGGAGTAAAGAATATCTGATGTCGAGGATGCCATGGCTCCGGTCCCTGAAAAAATTGCAGCATTACAAAGGGAATTAGCGGATTTCAAAGATCAATTTGATTATCAAGAAAACTACCAACGACTGCTAAATCTGCGACTTCGGGGTTTGCTGGAGGGGTTAGAGGGCACTGATGTTTTGGAGTTCTGTGCACGGACCCTGCCTGAGAATTTGGGATCATCCTGTAAAAATGGTAACATGAAACTGGAAAGAGCTCATCATGCGGTGCTTCCCAGGCCACCTCCAGACCAACCGCCAAGGCAGATAGTAATGCGGTTCCACAATTTTCAGGACAGGGAGATGGTATTGAAAGATTATAGAAACATGTCTAACTTGCAATATAAAGGATATAAGCTCAACCTTTTCCAGGATTATTCTGCCCGCTTACTGAAAAGGCGCCAAGCCTTCAACTTGGTGATGGCGCAACTGCGGGAGGCTCAAGTTGAATGCTTCATGCTATATCCTGCCACTCTTAAAATTAAATATGAAGGGGCTACATACTCCTTCTGGGAGGTGCAGAAGGCGGAGGTCTTTGTAAAGGATCTTAAGAAGAAACTGGGGTAAGATGATTTACATTCTAATGGAAGGTATGTTCCGCTGCAGAAGATGGTGGGTCTTGGCCAGCTACTGTTTAGAGTTATGCCCCACACTGCATCAAGTTTCAAGGTACTGTTGTATTACTACTGTGTTAGATTATTGTACCTGCAGAGTGTTGGAACGTTTGGAAATATTCATTGCAAGCTGTTTTTTGTCTACTTTGTTACATACTGGGCTCTGGAATTGATATATAGATACTGGCTCAATACTGCCTGGATTTGAGGGCCCACACGTGGAATGGCCACTTTGGCTACTGCATTGGAAAAGTGGCGTATTAATGTTTTCTATCTCAGGAGAAGGAATTGTTTGCATCTGCCACTAGAGGCAGTCTTGCCCTACAAAGATTACAGGGACTCCCATCTTGCCTGAAACTTGACTCTGGGACCATTTTGGAAGAAACTTATATCTGCTAACAGAGGTCCGGTTGGGGGGCTATGGTGCCTAGGGCTGGCTATAATGGAGCTGCGCATGTACTGTGAGCTCAAAGGGTGTACTGTGTCATAGTAAGGTAACCAAGACCAGGATAAAGCAAATTAATGATGGCTTTCTTGATGGGGAGGGGGCCGGGGGACGCATTCTTACCAAATTTTGGGAAGGGTGTTAAAATCCTTGCTTTACGTAATTCTAGTTACAAGGGGGGACAGTTGGGTTCTTCTTTCTTTATAAAGGCTTGAATGGGAAAAGAGGAGAGGTAGAGGAATTGTTTTGGGGGTGTATTTACTGTAGTTACTATGTGTTATTTGTTATATTGCTGTATGTTAACTATGCGATCCAGACATGGTTATGGAACATCAGATGAACATTATGATATACTGAAGGGGACTTGGACAAAGGGGAATCGAGTGCTGGAGGGAAAATGACTTAAAACACCATGGCTAATCCCATATGACTTTCTATAGTGTCTTGGAATGTGAGGGGGCTCTCCACCCCAATTAAATGTACCATGCTGTTAACTGCTCTCAAACGTCAGAATGTAAATGTTGCATTGTTGCAGAAGACCCACCTCACTGCCAAAGAGCATACCAAGTAAAAAAAAAAAAAAAAAAAGCTGTGTCAGGGAGTGCTTTGCAGCATCCTTTACCTCTCATAAATGCGGTGTGGCGATGCTACTGCACAAGCAATTCCCATTCAAAGTGAACAGAGTAGTGGCAGGCCCGAGAATGAGGTCAATACGTTTTTAGTGGGAGAATTTATGGGGACACAATAACATTTGGCGTGTATGCACCTGCAGTACATGACGCCACATTCTATCGGTCCCTTCGGATTCTTATGTCAGAACAATTTCCAGGACTGGTCTTAGGAGGATCTAAATCGTTTAATGAACCTCCACGCTGGACCATTCGGGAGGAGGAGGGAGGTATGTGGGGGAGCTATTAAGGCTAGGATGGCAGGGATGGCTGACCTGGATCTTATTGATGTCTGGAGAATGGCCAATCCTAATGGGCGAGAATATACATTTTTTCCCACCCTCATAAAAGCGTGGTCGAGATTGGACTATGTTTACATTCCAAGGACGTGGTATTTCAGACTGCTTCAGATTAAGTATGGTCCAATTCATATTTCTGACCATGCGATGGTACTAGTGTCTTTAAGAATACGGAGGAAGGGATGGCCCTCCAGCATGGCGGTTCCCTTAACTATCTATTAGCCAACAAGGCATTCAGGAATATTTACAGGACCAACGGAAGGAATATACACAAGATAATCTGAAGCGGCCTCCTCCAAAGCTACATTCTGGGATGCCGGAAAGGCATACATGAGGGGCTCCATCACTGGTTTTGTGGCACATCATAAACAAGAGTCCGGACAGGAGGAAAACCTCGAACAACGCTGCGGTTCTGGAAAGAAGGGCAACATTGGGTGAAGTGAGAGGTTGCCTCCCCATTATTAACAGTAACAAGGGAGGCCCTAAATAATTTATTACTGGAAGAGGCAAGAAAAACCTGTTTGTTTGTCCGAAAACACTTCTATGAATGGGAGAATAAACCCAGTACCATGTTGGCGAATCTAATAAGAGGGAAACGGAGTACACATTTGATCGCTGCTATTAGAAACCCATATGGTAAGATACAGGTGGATAAGAAGTTAATAGGGGACAGGTTTAAGAGTTTTTATGAGAACCTTTATCAAACGCAGATGGGGAATATACAGATTAATATGCAGACCTTTCTAGATGGGTTGGAATTACCTAAATTATCCACATCGAAACGAGAAAGGCTAAATGCTAATATTACAGAGGAAGAGATAGCTATGGCCATTACAGGGCTAAAAAGGGGCAAATCTAGTGGCCCGGATGGGTTCTCTGTAAAGCATTATAAGACCATGAAACCGCATTTACTTAAACACTTAGGGGCAATATTTGATGAAGTTAGGGAAGGGAAGGGGACACTACCCCAAATTTGGAAAGAAGCAGTTATCTGTCTGATTCCCAAAGAGGGCAAGGACCCGCTCGACTGTGCGTCATTTAGGCTGATCTCTCTAAATTCTGACTCCAAGATTCTCGCCAAGATATCGGCAAGCCGATTAGACAAGCTCTTACCAGAGCAAGTTCACCCAGACCAGACCGGGTTCATACGGAACAGGTACTCGTATCACAACATGAGAACCTCCTGAATGTGATTTGGGAGCATCGAAGGGACATGAGCCAGTCCATATACTGTCTGTGGATGCAGAAAAACCTTGATCATGTTGAATGGCCATATTTAATGGAGGTTCTGGCCAGCTTTGATCTGGGTGATGATTTTATTCGACTGGTACGCTTAATGTACAATGCCCCTACGGCTATGGTACTGGCTAATGGTACTCTTATTGACAGTTTGGGGTTGCAGAGAGGAACCATGCAGGGATGTCCTTTGTCTCCCCCCCTGTTCGCCTTGGCCCTGGAGCCCCTGGCTGTTGCAATCAGGAAACATCCTGAGATAGAGGGAGTGCTGGGCCAAATGGGAAGAGCACACAAACTTTCTTTGTATGCTGATGATATGCTTTTGTATATTACCAGACCAGACCAGTCCATGCCACCACTCCTTCGTCTAATAGACCAATTTTCTGCATTCTCTGGATATAAACTGAACCTAAATAAGCCAGAGGAGCCGAGAATGGGGAAGGGGGGGAGACGGAAAATACAAACGGGGTGTTTTGGAAGGTCAGTAATTCATTTGTCTATCTGGGTATCAGAGTTGGCAAAAACATAAAGGCCCTGCATGAACTAAACTATACCCCATTGATACATACCGTTGTAGCTGATCTGGAGAGGTGGGCCAAATTGCCAATGACATGGCTAGGCAGAATAAATCTGTTCAAAATGAATGCCCTTCCACAATTATTATATGGTATGCAGATGTTACATGTGGGACTTACCCGTGCAGATATAAAGCAATTGGAAAGGGCATTTTCAGATTTTTTATGGCAAGGCAAGCTACCATGAGTGAGCCTCGCCCGGTTAAAATCCTCAGTTGAGAAGGGAGGCCTGCAGTTCCCGGAGCTTAGAAACTATCACCTTGCCATACAGTGTCGGTATTTACAGGACTGGGTGGGTAGGCCGTTGGAGGCGGGCTGGCTGGACTTGGAGGACAGAGGGTGCACTGGCGGGGTGACTGCTTACCTGGTGGGGAGAGGTCATAAGGTGTGATTTGGCCTTACCAAACTGAACCCCATGGTCCGGTCGGTATTGGATGGTTGGGGACACCTGACCAGATGGGAGGGGGTGGAACAGGGGAGACTTTGCTTCTTCTGATTGCAGGGAACCCTTTCCTTATTCCACGGTTGGCAGACCCAGGGTTTAGGGAATGGGAGAAGAAAGGAGTAATGTGTCTAAAAGACTTGTATACTAGAGAGGGATTAGACTGCTTTGACCATATCAGGGATAAGACAGGGTTGGGGCACCAACATTTTTGCCGTTCCTTCCAGCTTCGGGCATACTGCAACTCTCTGGCGAGAAAGCATGGTTTGGACTCTGCATGGGAACAACTGAAACAGCTGATACAGATCGGTAGGCATAATCCTAAAGGCACTATACATAGAGTAGCTGAGGCTGGGAGACAGTCGCTGCCGGATCAAACACAGAAAACAAGACAACTCTAGGAGAGGGATATGGGAATCCCCATTGCGGAAGACACTTGGAAGGTGATGACTCAGCTGCACCAGGGCATAATGATCTGTAATAAGTACAAAGAGTCCTTTTACAAATTTTGTCATAGATTATACTGTCCACCCCTGAGGGTCAAATAAATTAAATCCTTTGGTTTCTCCAGTGCGCCCTCGCTGTAATGTTGGGTTGGCCTCCTATTATCATTATTTCTGGTCCTGCTCTACTTTGCAGGAATTTTGGAGGGAAGTGGGAACGGAGGTCCGAGCACTTGCAGGCAGGGGACTTCAGCAATTGCCTATAGTAATGTTGTTCGGAATCGAGGAGGTGAGTGAGGCTGACTGGGCCCCTCTGCCTAGATGGCTTAGGGTAGCGCTGGTGATGGCCAGACATTGCATTTTGAATACATGGGTATCTGCAGCTAAACCCACCATACAACAATGGAAAGCATTAATCCTGCAAGCCCTTACTCTAGAAAGGCTTACCTATGTAATGCAGGATAGAGAATTATTCTATAATACTTGGCAACCATATCTCAATGCTCTAACACCTGCAGAGAGCTTGACACTGGGGGAAGGATGGATATAGGTGGGGGGGGGGAGGGGGAAGTGACCGGTACTAACTTGAATGATAATGAAATAAGCTAATTAAATGCAAGTTTCCCCATTAACTATACAAATGATGTTCTTATTCTATGATCTGTAATACTACTCAGATTTTTGTGATTACTGGATCTCTGTGTATATAAGTTAAACACTGTTTTTATCTGTCTGTGTATGTTGTCATTGACTTGCCAGGGTTGCCTGGCTTGTTTGTTTGTTTACTGGAAAACTTGAATAAACATATGATGCAAAAAAAAAAGCCACAGTTAAGAATTGCCTGGAAAGGAGCAACTGCCTGCTTTGTATCAGTACTACAGTCACAATTAAGAATTGCCTACCCTGCACTGGTACATTCCCATGTTTCACCTTCATTTGCAGCACGTTTTGAGGCTATGCTTTTCAGCTTGTATCACTTGCACTAGTTTACAGTCACTGTTCGGAAGTCAGCCTATGTGTTTTGGAACATCTGGCCCAAACTGTGCTCACGAGCCAACCTCGTGACTTAGTAGCTACTTGTGGCATATTGTGACAGTCTTCTAGCAAACTGTTGGTTTTGCTTACATCAGATTTTTAAACTTTGTTTTTGCCCTTTTTTCACTTACCCATTGGTTGCATCATCTGCTAACTCTGTGTGACAGTTTCACTGCTGTGGCTAGATTAAGACTGTGTTATAAAAGGGTACTTGCAGCGTGTTTCTCTGTCTCGACAGTGCTTGTGCGCACAAAACGTTGAGACGCTTTCTGCCATTCTGTGTCTCCTTCCTGACTGATTGTTGTGTGCTGAATCTTCGTAATAAAAGTACTTGTTAACAAAACCTGTGTTGGCTGAAGTGCAGTGCTTTAAGCATGGGTGAGTAGCCCTAGTTTTCCTTTTTTGCTGTGACTGCCTCCCATGTATATAAATTGCAAACAAATTTCAAAAGAAAAAAGAAAAGGATGATTCATAACAGAAGCATTCATTACATAAACATAAACAGAGCCCCCCCACACACACACACACACATCTTTAAAGTGAAATGTTTCATTTACTGAAAACCAGTGATAGAGAAAATCTTATCATTATAAGATGATGTCAGGAGCAGAGTAAATCCAGGACTCATGATTTAGAATAACTAAAATATGGTACCAAAAGTAACTGCTGTACAGGCAATCCATTTTGAAAGCTTAATTTTGTGGTTTACCTTCTGTCTTCATGAGGGATATGCAACATAAGTAGGGTAGGGATACATTCCAGCTGTTAAGCTTGGATGTGTCTCTACTCAAGTTGGTAAAGCCACTGCCATGTGGCAGGAGTGGGGACCTCAAGTCTGTTCCACTGTCACGTTACTACAGTATGTTCACCGAGTAATAAATTTCCTTTATACAGTAGTTTTTTCCCTTACAACCTTGTTGGATGAAAAGCTGAAACATTGGCCATTCAGAGGATGTTAGGTCTGATAAAGCATATGGTATATATAGTAACAGGAGTTTTCAAAGCATTGGATGCAGCACTTGCGTTTATTTTCAAAGTGTGCTGCATCCAAGCAAATACATCAAGATGTTTGTGTCATATTTACAAACATCCTGATGCATCTGCAACACTTGCCGTAGTTTACAGCAAAAAAAAAAAAAAAAGATGCACGCGTCAATATTTTGACACATAAGTCATTATGGGAGCACAAGTCACAGCAATTGCACTTGTAATTCTTTCAGCATGGGTGAGTAGCACCACTATATAACACACATCACTATAAATACTATACCAGACTGATGTATAGACACATACATTACTTCTCCTTCCTCATCCAGAAGGTATCCTCTGTTCAGATGTGTGTTGTAGTCAATTGCAGCCAATTTACTACGTGCCTCAAATGCTTCATATCTGTGAAAATGCAAAATGCCACTAGTAAAAAATCAATTATTTGGAATAGCTATACTTTGCTATACATGAACAGAGAACAGGGAAATGTTCTAGAAAGTAGGTGGTGGTCCTCACCTCCAGATGGAAACTGCAAATCAAGTTTTTCATTCCAGTACACTTGCTAAATAGCATGATACTTTTTACTGGATCAATACAGATGAAGGGGGCTGGGTGGCCTGAAAGCTTGTGTAACGTAGCATCTATGCACAATCTCTCTACTGGTCCAGTAAGAGGTATCACATTATTTGGCGTCTAGTTTACCAAGCACCAAAATGGTTATGAACATTTGGTTAGAAATTAAGAGGAAAGCTGACCACTACAGATAGCTTCAGGCACAGGTGTTTCAGTTGCCTCCAATGTATTCTTACTGCAGAATTCACATTTGCCAGGTACACTTCAACATTTTATATATTTACCTAAGTAATCTATATTTTCCTTAGAACAAAATAAAACTTTAATTATATTCATAATCTATTATCTATTACTAACAAACATGGTCTGGCCACCTCTGTATAAACTACGGTTTTGAGAGACATTTATGAACCATGCTGTGCCACAGAATTTTAGTCTTTTTGAATAGAGTAGGTATCAAACCTTTGTTACAATAATACAAACAACACATAAAATAGCATGTATAGCATTACTTGTTGGGTGATTGTATTAAACTCTTGCAGTCTACCTATCAACAACACAGTACACCCATGAGAAAACAGAACCAACCAAATGCAGGAATATTTATATAACCTACCTTTATTAAAGTGCCATAAACAGCACCAATTTCAAACATGCCAGAACCATGATATACAGTTGGTGGACAACATTGGGGGTGGGGGGGGAACATGCCTAACATTATGTTCAGCTAGAAGACAAAGCTTAGCATAACGTCCAGTATATCTGCATTTAGACGTATCACAGAATAACCTCATGAATTTCAATCAACTTTCCTGTGATATATCCAGCTATATACTGGGCCATATCGCTGGCTACCACCGTACATAGGTTCACAGGAAGCAAAGGGTTTATTACTCTGCTTACTGATGAAGACATAGTGTCATGCACTTGGATATAAGGCTAATCAATTCATGGCCTCAGATGTAGAGTGCCCTCAGGCATTATCAAAGACAGAAGCATCCATGTCATCTTGAACAACTGTTATGGCCAACAGCAAACACATATGCTGAGAATACACACCCCATAAGTGGGACTGCCTTTCAGGTATGTCTTACATAAGATTCTGGGACAGAACAAGTGCAGTGATATAAGGTTTAGTGCTGTACTTTTGATTGAGCATTCACTGGTAATAAGTAACTTCCAGTCACTGCATACTGTACATATTGTCTCAGCTTGTGCCTTGCCTCTTGGCTGTAACCTAAGCAAAGCCACGTTTGGGTCTCTGAGGATTGATCAACCATGCAACTGCATTACATATACAGGTGACTGGACCACTGTTGTCCAGTTCTGACTACAATTCTTCAGAAGACGGGGCCATGTCTTAGCTTTCCAGCTCCATTTTGGGCTTTTAGAAGCAGCAGATTTGGGAGAGGAACAGTGGGGCCAGAGTCTGAGGAGAGGTAGCAGAGGATTACAGCAAACAAACACAGAGATAATTTGCCCTACTACCCACCTACCCTTGTCTAGACCTAAATATATAGGCAATACAGTCTGACTGACACCTGAACTTCCTGTCAGGAACAAGAAGAGCGGGAACAACAAGTAACATTGATCTGATTTGCTTGTAATCCCCTACCATTCTATTATGAAGTAAGGAAGTAGAGTTAACCAAAGCCCAGTAGCACAGATAAGTAGGGGGAAGGGGAAGAGAGGAGAGAGAAGAAGGAAGAAAGAAAGGGAGAGAGAGAAAGAGAGAGAGAGGATGATGGGAGTAATGCAGTGGCTGTGTGGCAGCTATCTTCAGGAGGACCTTCTGGATGCTACGGTGTTGCCCCTTCTGCAGACACCTAGCTGGGCCGAGGGAGGAGGCTGCTAGTCTCCAGACCGCGTTGGCTCAGATTCAGGGAGCCTCCTCCCCCAACCAGGGACCACAAAGTCTGCCACTGCTTTCTTGAAGGTTGCAAGGTGGGAGAAGCAGATGGACTACAGTGGGCTCAGGCAGGGTAAGGGAGGTGGGGTAGAGGCACATCCCTTTGCTGGGTGAACTATGGAACTCCTACACAGTCTTGGAGGAGCAGGAAGGTCCCTCAGTGGCACCCGACGTAGTGACCAGGGAAGTTGAGTGGGTGCTCCACAAGAGAGCCCCAAGGCAGGTTGGCAGGAAACCCCAGAGGAGGAGGAGGAAGAAAATCCTGCTGGAGGCCTCCATTGTCAGGGGGATTGATTTGGGGTCAAAATGCAAGGGATAGAGGGAGGTAAAGTGCCTACCCAGAGGCATGGCTCAGAGTGATGGAAAGCAGACCCTGAGGCTTGCCAGAGTGGTAGCAAGGTGGGGGGAGCTAGATGTCATTGTTCATCCGGGGACAAATGACCTGGCATCGGAAGAGGCAGGGTTGGAGGTAGTGCAGGAGTAGTTTAGGGAGTTTTGAGGTGGGGTCTTGGGCAGGTAGCACACTCTGTGGCCTTCTCAGAGGTACTACCTGTCCTTGGCAAGGGGGAGGCTAGGTAAGGCCGCATCAGGGACTTCAGAGCATGGCTGAAGGAATGGTGCAGTGAGTAGGGGAACTGGCTTATTTATTTATTTATTTATTTAAGAGTTTAACCAGGAGGGCATACTGAGCAGGGTTGCTCGATTCCAGATGTGTCCTGGGGGACAAGTCCCAATAAATAATACAACACAGTTTACAATAGTTTACATCACATGTGGCTGCAGGCCTGGACATTACAGACAATAAGTAGGTAGGGTCCAAGGAGACGAGGAAATACACATGGATACATTTACATAGGATACTGTCTGAGGCCACGTAATGGTGGTTAAGCAGAGGCCCATAGGGTAGGCACAGAATGGGAACTAGCTAAAGCAAGAGCAGCTGGTGAAGAAGTGTGTGCTGAGGAGGAGGTTGAGGTGATGGGGGCTAGCTGAATGTCTAATATCGGCAGGCAAGGTGTTCCAGAGCTTGGGGATATGGTATTTGAGGGCGGCTTGGCCATTAGTTGTGCGCATGTAAGGGACGCAGAGGAGCCTGTGGTCTGTGCTTCTGAGAGAGTAGACCGGTGGAGGTTGTGGTGAAAGGACAGAGGCCAGGTAGGGGAGAAGGGACTGGGACCAGAATTTGGCTGCAGTCCTAGCGCAGTGGATCAGTCTGCAGTCTTGAAGGGACGGCAGTGCTAGGGAGGTGTATATAAGGCACAGTGGCGGGTTGTTTGTGGGCAGTCCAGGATAAAGCGACAGAAGGAGTGAAAAAGGGTATCCAAGCTAGTTAGGGAGGAGGATGGAGCAGTGCCGTAGACTACGTCGCCATAGTCGAGTATTGGGAGGATCATCATTTGGACAATAGACTTCCGGGCTGGAGGCATCCTTTGTTCTGATATAGGGTGCCAAGTTTAGGGAGTAGTTTCTTGTGGATGGAATCAATATGAGTGGAGAAATCTAGGTGCTGGTCGAGCCAGACACCTAGGTATCTGAAGGTGGTGCATGCTTCCAAGGGGTTCCCGTCCAGTGTTTGGAAGGGGGGGGGCACGTGACTTGGCGGAAGAGTCTTTGCTGTGAGCCCAAAGTTAGCGAAACAGTCTTCTTAGGGTTTAGGAACAGCTGGTTGCATTGGAACCAGTGCTGGATGGCTATGAAATCCAGCCGTAGTAGATTAGCCACATCACTTGTGAAGGGGCCCGTGGCATACAGCACTGTGTCATCCGCATACATATGGATGGATGAGTGAAGGCAGGCTGATGGAAGACCATTTAAAAATATGGAGAAGAGCAGTGGACCCAGGACTGAGCTTTGGGGGACGCCGGTAGTAACTGGTAGGGGACTAGAGATGTGGGAGGCGATTTTAACAGAATGGTGCCTACCTACCAGGTAGTCGTGAAACCAGCTGGAGGCTGGTTTGGAAAGGCTGGCAGCTTTTAGTTTAGATAGGAGAAGAGTATGGGAGATGGTGTCGAATGTCTTGGCCAAGTCAATAAAGATGGCCAAGGTGATGTGGCCATTGTCCATACCGGTGAGTATGGCATCAGTGATTCTTAGTAGGGAAGTGACAGTTGAATGCGATTTGCGAAAGCTGGATTGGTATGGGAAGAAGAAGAAGGAGGATGCATCTAGGTATGGAGAGAGTTGGGCAAGGACAAGACATTCCTGTAGTTTGGCCAGGATGGGGAGGAGGAAGACGGGGCGATAGTTACCCGGTGAGGAGGGGTCCCCACCTTTAGGGAGGGGTATGACCGTAGCCTGCTTCCACTCAGTTGGTAGTTTGGCTAGTGAGAAGGAGAGGTTGAAAAGGTCAGCTAGTGGGGTGACTATGGCGGGGGTGGACAAGTATGACATCTTGGTGTCCAGAGCCGAGGGGCATTTCCCTTTATTAGAGTTCAAGGCCCGTAGGGATTTGAGTACTTCGGCCACGGATACAGGGTGAAAGGAGAAGCTGTATGGCCGGCAAATGTGCTCTTGGTGTGGGGTACTTGGAGTGGGCAGGTGCTGGCGTGTCGATAGGAGAGAGTCTGCGCAGCTGGAGAAGTAGGCATTGAAAGCGGTGGCAACCTCACAGGGGTCAGAGATGGTAGTTCCCTGTATGGACAGTGTCGGTGAGGGTGGTTGGGCTTGGGAGGGGCCAAAGAGGGATTTGAACGATTTCCAAAAGTTAGTCAGGTGGTTAAGGTTTGTACTGAAGGCTGATAGGAAGTAATTCTTTTTGGCCTGGCGAATGTGTTTGGTGCAGTAGTTGCAGCGGGCACAGTAGCATTGGAGAGATGCCTGGGTGCCCAGTTTCATGTGGGCTTTCCACGAGTGGTTCCTAGAGAGACACTGGCTGATAATATCAGCAGTGATCCAGAGAAGGTGGGCACCTCTGACTCTTTTTGCACGCAGGGGGGCATGGTAGTCCCATACTTTTAGGAATCTGGCCTTGAAAGTTGCGAGTGCGGAGTCAATAGATGGAGCTGCTGGGATGAAGGACCAGTCTACTCATCCTACATCTTGCAAGAGCAATACTAGGTCTAAGGAATTATATGACCTTGTGAGCAGTATTTTGGGGGGGGTGCAGTGGGCCTGTGCACTTTCCTGACCATGTAGATTATATGGTGGTCACTTAGGAAGTCAGGGAGCAAGCCCGCTCTTAGAATCCTGTGGGGGTGGGAGGATAGGACCCAGTCCAGGAGTGAGTGATTATGCGTTTTGTTGTTCAGCCGGGTGGGGTCTGCGATTTGTTGGGTGAGGTTTAATGCCTTGATTTTGGTCCTGAGCTGGGCATTTTTTTGGGCGAGCTAGTTGAAGTTAAAATCGCCGAGGGCGTGAAGCTCACCTCCAGAAGCTGAGGTCTTTAGCATGTCCAGGTGGTTTAGGATGTCAGACTGGGGGGTGCCGGGGGTGCAGTAGGAGCCTGCAATGTACACTGGGGTGGTGTGCGGGAGTGAGAGTTTGATTAGAAGAGAGTCGATGTGGGCTGTAGGGGAGGGGATCTGCACCAAGATAAACTGTAGCCTGGAGGAGATATACATGGCAGTTCCCCCTCCTCTCTTTTTCCCTTGCCGATCATGTCTGATGATTGAGTAGCCAGGGATGGATACCTCAGCGTCAGTGTGGTGTGGTTTTAGCCAGTTTCAGAGAATCAGGATATCAGGGCGAAGAGATAGAGCAATGGGTTGCAGCGCGGTTATCTTGTTTAGTAAACTGCAGGCGTTGAGGTGCAGGAGCCTGAGGCCTTTTGGAAAAGCAAACGGAATGGACGGGTTTGGGGGGGTCCAGGGTTGGCTTCAGTATCCCCTGCCAGGAGGAGGAGCAGTACAATATACTGTTTGGTTTTATGCCAGAAGGATTTGGGTCTGGGGGCTGAGGTGGGACCTGGGGAGGTGGACGGAGGACTATATAGGGCTGGAAGCGGAGGACCGTATGACCTGGCTGGAAAGAGGGGGCAGGATGGTAATGCTAATGGCCCAGTCGTGCAAATGAACATGGGATAGCTGGTGGGAGGTGTTGGCATAGGAGGGCTGGGGGATAATGGGGGGACACAGGTGGGGGTGGTTGCCATTGCGGGTGGGTAGCTGGAGGAAGGAAGGCTAGAGGGGCTAGTGTGAGGAATAGCAAGGTTAGAAGAGGTAGAGCAAGGTGAAACAGAGAGATAGCGGCCACTAGAGGTTGCAGCTGATAAGCTGCAAATGGGAGAAATAGCTGATAGGTTATGCAGTCACGTGAGCGATCGCTATAAAAGTAGGAGCTTACCAAGAAGTGGTGGTGGCGGGGCTCTAACTGCCTGAGATTCAGAGCCGCCACTGCTTGAGGCGTCCGTACCCTGTGTGTCTTTCTGCTTCGGGTGGGAGGGGCATACGTCAGAAGAAATGGCTGGGAGGGGCTTCACTGGGGACCGGGGCTCCACCTAAAGGAATGAGAGCCTGTACAAAAGTGACGGCCTGCACCCAAACTGAGAGGGAACTGTGGCTTCTGTTAGAGATTTAAATGCTTCATTGGCAAGCATTTAAATTAGCCATGCGGGGAGGTGGAAGGAGCCAGAAGAACAAACAGTGCCTTCCCCCACAAACTTAAGAGACAAATAAAGAATGCAAGGAGAGAAAGAATACCTGAATGGGGGCAAACAACAATGAAGGTTGTGGGATACAGGGCAAGAATAAAACTAAAGAACACAGTGGATTGGAAAAGGGAAAGCAAAAGGGAAAAGGGATAGAGGGTGGCAGCATAGCCTGGAAAGCCATGTGTGCAAATGCAAGAAGTTTGAACAACAAGGTTGCAGATCTGGAGGCCACCATGGTGGAAGTGGACCTGGACCTGGTGGCCACCATGAAGACCTGGATCAATGCAAACCAGGACTGGGACTGAACATATGCTGTGCAGAAAGGACAAAGTAGGTATAAAGGGGAGAGGAGTGGCTCTATTTGTAAGGGATAACATAAAAGCCACGGAAATACAGGGGGGAGTAGGGAGATGAGAAGATATTGTGGATCACTCAGAAAAGAAGGAAAGGGTCTGCTATTAGAACAGGAGTGATCTATAGACCTCCAAGAAGATGATGGAAGCAATCCAGAAGATGTCTCGCAAGGGGAAGGTACTGATAGTAGGAGACTTCAATCTACCGGATGTGGATTGGAATCTCCATGCTGCAGCTACAACCAGAAGTAGGTACATCCTGGCCTCCATGTAAGGGGAATTCCTCAGGCAATTAGTGTTGGAACCCACTCATGATGGGGCACTTCTGGATTTAGTGCTGTCAAATGGGGACAGTGTGACTGACGTCAGAGTGGGGGGACCACCCGAGAAAGTGACCACCGCACAGTATGGTTTAAGGTAAGGACCTGGTCAGAATCAAATCACACAAGGGTGAGGGTCCTTAACTTCAGGAGAGTAGATTTTAAGAAAATGGGAGAATACCTGAGGGAAGCCCTGGTGGCGATAGGAAAACTGGGGAGAGTCGAGGAAAGGTGGGCAAAAACAAAGGAGGGAATTAGGTTAGCTACAAACCTCTGTGTAAGGCAGGAGAGCAAGGATAAGAGAAAAAGACCACCTTGGTTCTCTGAGAAAGTAGCAGAAAAGGTAAGCGCAAAAAAAAAAAGGGGGGGGGCATTTAGAATGTAGTAAAAACACAGAAAAAGGGGATAGGGAGGCTTACCAAGAGAAACAAAGGGAGGCAGGGAAGGCAGTTAGAAGTGCAAAAGGCACAGAGGAAATGACTGCCAAGTCAGTGACAAAGGGAGATAAAGCATTTTTTAGATACAAAAATGAAAAAAGAAGCACAAAGGAGGGACAGTAAGGCTAAAAGAGGAGGGTGAATGAAGTGTGGAAGAGGACCACCAAAAAGTGGATTTATTAAACAACCGTTTCAGTTCAGTATTTATGGAGGAGGGAGAAGAAAACAGGCCAAGGGTAAATGGCAAGGGTATAAAGGGATGGGAAGTGGAGACAAAACCATTTACAGAAGAATGCTTAGGGAACTATCAAAGATAAAAGTAGACAAAGCAATGGGGCAAGACGTGGTGCACCTCAGGGTACTGAGGGAACTGAAAAAGGAGCTAGTTGTATCTCTGACAGCCCTTTTCAACATGTGATTAAAAACAGGGGAGGTACCCAGGGACTGGGGGATGGCAGATATAGTCCCACTCCACAAAAGTGGAAATAGGGAAGAGGCAAGAAATTACAGGCCAGTCAGTAGTAGGCAAGGTAATGGAAACACTATTAAAGGAAAGAATTGGGGAATACTTATTTATTTATTTATTTTTTTTATTTATTTCAATCTAGGATTATAGTACCTTTGAGCCGAGGCTCTTTTACAAATAATAATAATAATAATCTTTATTTATAATGCGCCTTTCAAAATCAAGGTGCAGTACATAATTAAAATAATTTCGTAATAAGACATCATGATAAAATAGCTAAAACAAGTTCAGTCAATCCATGTCGACACCATCCCCATATGCCTTATTCCATAAGTAAGTCTTCAATGCTTGTTTAAAGCCCCCTACAGTCATGCACTCCATAATCCAATGGGGTAGAGAATTCCAGAGGGTCGGTGCCACGAACATAAAAGCCCGGGCCCCAGAAGATTTTAAAACCACCCTTGGAATCTCCAGCATCCCCTCATTGGCCGAGCAGAGCGGTCACTCCTGGAGGTAAGGAACCAGAAGCTCTTTCAGGTAGTCACAGCCCAGTCTGTGTAGGGCTTTGTAAGTCAGTAAACCGACTTTAAAGGTGATCCACCACTGAACCGGCAGCCAGTGCAGTTCACACAGCACCGGCGTAATGTGGAAAGAACGAGGAATCGCCATCAACAACCGGGTTGCGGAGTTCTGCACCAGCTGTAAGTGGCGGATATCAACCCCTGGAAGCCCAAAGCAAAGGGAGTTGCAGTAATCCAAACGCGAGGGCACAAAGACGTGGATCAATGTAGGCAAGTCCCCAGACGGAACAAGGTGCTTCATCCTAGAGATGTTCCTCAGATGGTAAAAGGATAACTTAGCGACAGCCAACACCTGAGAACGTAATGTCAGCCAGTCATCAAGAATCACCCCTAGGTCGCACGCACCTGTTCAGAGATAGGGAGCTCAACATTCCCAAGGAATAAAACTGTGGGATGATTTGCTCCCCACCCCCCCCATCCGGCGACCAGGATCCACAACCATCACCTCCGTCTTCCCAGAATTCAACTTCAGCCAGCTGGACCTCATTCAACCTTGGATCTTGCCAAGGCAGTTATTAAACACTGAGAGTGCTCCATTCTGGTCTGGTGCAAAAGACAGGTAGAGCTGGGTATCATCGGCATAACAATGAGACTCCAGCCCATACTGTCTTACAATGTCTCTGCGGGTAAGCATGTACACCGCAAACAACATGGGAGGCAGCACTGAGCCCTGAGGCACCTCACAGGACAGAGAGGTACAAAGAGAGGACAAAGGTTCCACGTCAGCGGTGCAACAGTCATTAGTTACAAACATAGTCATTGACTTACAGACATGTAATAACCAGTACAAAGACTTGAGCTATGAGCAAGACAAGGGAAGGGGTTGGTGGGAAGTGAGGGTAGGAGATCGGGGAGGAGGTGCTGGGGTAGGGGAGTATGGGAGGTGGTTGGGGAGGGCAGGAGTGAAGATACGGGGAGGGAGGTGGGCGAGGGCGAGAGACAGTGCAGCCAGGGGGCCTTGTCGAGGGAATATGACAGGTAAGGTGCTAGGGGTGCAAAGACTGATTGTAAGTGCTGGGTGCTGGGGCATTTACAGCTGGAATGGTGGAAATGTTAAGATGGGCAATCGCAGGATACAAGCAGTGAGAGGTGCAGCTTGGGCTTGAAAGAGGCCAAGAGTTGGAGCGGTCGCTATGTCTCTGCCAAAAGAGTTGAGCCAGTTGGATGCCCACTAGGCAAATGATCTTTGTCCTTGGGTCATGCGACATCATGGGATATGTAGTAGATGGGAATTGGATCTCCTTGTAGTGACGTTCCTATGTCTGGAAGCAGGAGGGCACAAGACACCAGGTGGGGCAAGCCCCATTATCATTTTCTTGGCCATGATGCAGGTTTGGTATTTTATGCATTTGTCCAGTTGAAGCCATCCAGATTGGGAATAAAGGTCACATGTGTGGAGTGCGGTGATGTGAGCCAGTGATGAGGACGACAGGCCTTATTCAGGAGGTCACAATACATTTGAGAGCAGTGGTAGTTGCAGACCCATATGTAGTAAGACCATAGTCTATGATGCTGACGATGGAGCTTTGGACGGCCACTGACAGTGCTTCTGGGGTTAGGTGTTTCCTGTGCCAGAATAATATGCCTAACCTCGCATTGGCAGACTTTGCAACATTACTGATATTGACAGTGTATGAGAGGTGGGGATCAAGGGTGATGCCGAGGTACTTGAACAATTGTGTTTGCTCTAGGATAGCTCCTTGTTCAGTTGCAATGGAGAGGTGGAGTTGTTTGTTTTTGTTAGTTACAAATAACCTGCAGGATCAGAGGCAGCATGGTTTCACAGCGGGGAGGTCCTGCCAGACAAACCTGATCGAGTTCTTTGATTAGGTGACCAGGGAAGGGGATCAAGGGGGAGTGGCTGATGTGGTCTATCTGGATTTCAGCAAGGCCTTCGACACTGTTCTACACAGAAGGCTGTTAAAAAAGCTGGGAAGCCTAAACGTAGGTCCTAAGGTAGTAAAATAAGTGGAAAATTGACTGGGCAGTAGAAGTCAGAGGGTGGTGGTAAACGGCAGTTACTCCAGAGTAGGCAACATGACCAGTGGAGTACTACAGGCATCAGTACTAGGGCTGGTCCTCTTCAATATCTTCATCAGTGACATTGTAGAAGGGATGGAAGGGAATGTATGCCTGTTCACAGATGACATAAAACTCTGCAACAGAGTAGACACATCAGGAGGAGTGAAAAAAGTGAGAAGTGATCTAGAAGAGTTGGAAGAATGGTCAAGGGCTTGGCAGCTGGGTTTCAATGCGAAGAAGTGCAAAATAATGCACTTGGGGCATAAAAACCCAGGGGCAACATACCAACTGAGAGAAGAGGTATTAACAGTTACAAAGCAGGAAAGGGACCTGGGGATGATCATTTTTGATGACCTGAAGGTAGCGAAGTAGTGTGACAAAGCAGTGGGGAAGGCTGGAAGGATGCTAGGATGCTGAGATGCAAAGAAAGGGGAATTACCAGCAGAAGGCGAGAGTTAATAATACCCCTATACAGATCACTGGTTAGGCTGCATCTCCAGGACGGTGTGCAGTTCTGGAGGCCCCACCTCCATAAAGACACAGACAGCGTGGAGGCATTACAAAGGAGGACAACCAAAATGGTGAATGGCCTGCATCAAAAGCCCTATTGGGTAAGGCTCAAGGAACTTTTAACATGTACTCCCTGGGGGAAAGTAGGGAAAGGAGGGATATGATAGTGACATTTAAATATCTCACAGAAAAAAACAAGGTACAGAAGGGAAGCATTTTCCACAGAAAACGATGCCCAAGGACAAGGGGTCATGGTATGAAGTTAGAAGAGGGGAGGCTCAGAGGAAATGTGAGGAAGTACTTCTTTACAGAGAGAGTCATGGACTCACTGAACAGCTTACCAGAGGAGGTGGTGGGGGCAGAAACTATGATGGGGCTCAAGAACGCACTGGAGAGACACAGAGGGATGTTAGAGGTGGTGGGAGTGGGGAGAAAGACTGGAGACCGAGTAAGGTCTGCAGCGACACTACAGGTAGGGAAAATAGGACAGACTAGTTTGGCCATTGGGTCCTTATCTGCCAACAGATTCTGTATTTCTGTGTTTCTTTAATGCACTGAACTTTACATTTAATAATGTGAACAAAGCTTTTAGCTAGATCATCATCTCTTGAGGCCAGCAGCTTCGTGTGGACACTAAAAGTGAGTCATGGGTTGGATTATTCCTCTGAGGATGAAGCGATAACCGAGTTGTCTTCTGTAATTGCCTACAGTATTCAGAAACCCATGATCATGTTTCAGTGTGAAAAATCCTGACAATGAGATTCTCCATTCTCTGCTGAAGCAAGAATGCTTATTTCTTTTATTTATTTATGACTTTGGTAACCGGGTAAGTGAGCTGATCTGAGGGACCATTTTCAGTCACGACCCGGGCCACAAAGTGGCAATAAAATGAGTCAACAGCAGTACATGCAGTAGCACAGGATAAACACACCTCAACATGAGGTAATGAAACAAAAGTGTACAGTAAATAACAGGTGTACAAACAAAAACAGTAAAAAAGTACAAAAGGAGCTGGCCCGGTGGCACTGAGGGTTGAGGCGCTGGATGCCACACCTTACATCACACCGGCGACCCGAGTTTGGAAACAGGTCCGGGCCATCGGGGGTCAGCAGGAGGGAGAGAGGATTGAGCATCCAGAGGACAGCTCTCCTCTCTCGGGGAGGGATCCAGGGGTAGCCGGCACCGCAGTGACCTCAGGTGGAAGCTGGAGGCACTGCCACACTACAGGGCACAGAAAGGGATGGACTAAGCCACGGCGAGTGTCAATAGGATGTCACTGCACGTCCGAGCTCAGAAGGGAGAGTGGAAGAGGACGGAAACAGCACAGAAAAAAACCTCCTCCCAGTGATAGGTGAAGGTGCCTCCTACCCTCCAACATCCACACTCCCAATGTCGGGCTTGCCTCTTTGCTGTGCCCCCGGTCCAGAGTTCAACATTATAGATAGAGTGCCCTGGGCGGAGAGGGTGGCCCTTCCTCAGAGGGTTCAGACCCGGGGGATGTGCTGGGCCAGGGCTGCAGAGAAGGCATAAGACACGATGGGAGGTAGAGACAAGGGGGAGGGCCAGGAGGACGCCGGAGAGAGTTCACTGTGGTCAGGAGGAGATAAAAATAATCCCCAAAAAAAAGTACAAAAGAAAAATAGTAACTATATGTGATTTCATTAATAGTAATAGTACAAGTTCAATGATAGTAATAGTACAAGTTGCAGGCAGTAGTTATATGTGATTGCATGAGGTATCTCAAGTTAACATCTGGTATCCAACAAAAGACTGTGAAAATTCTGACAAGCAAGCTTCATGGACAAACAAGGAGAGATCAAAGGAGGACAGGAGAGCAAGTGTGCAGCAGTGCACTGAGATACAAAGAGCATAGGACATAAGAAAACAGAGGTGAGAAAGGCAGGGGGGCAGAGAGGTAGGGGCAGGCAGTAAACAATCTGTCACAGAGCATGGGTGGTTGGGCCCTAGTGTTGTAGTGGAGAGCAGCTGCAAGTGGCTGCAGTCAGGAGCCAATCTTTTAGGTTCTTTTTTAAGGACAGGTGGGAGGGTGATGAGCAGATGGACGATGGGAGTCTGTTCCATAGTGATGGGGCAGAGAAGGAGAATGCTTTATTACCCATGGCCATGGAAATGTGTGGTACTTCCAGTGGAGGGATGGAGGATACCCTGAGGTTCCTTAAAGCCACCCACCCTGCCTGTTAGAAGAGGAGAGTTGGGGACAGGTGGCTCCTGAGCGAACTGTCCACTAAGCAGCCCATGGCATAGTTGAAATGACCTTGTAGTGGGAGCCACCCTAGGGATTGATAGAGAGTGCAGTGATGGGTGGAGCAAGGGGGCTGAAGGACAAAGCGACAGATGGAATTATATGTTGTGTGTAGTCGTGAGTGTAGTGTAGAGGACACTATGAAATCTGTGTGACAATTCACACCTAAATGCTGTAAGGTATGTGAATGTTGTAGGGAACTCTTCCTGTTCACTACCCAACCATGATCCTGGAGGAATTGCACTGCCCTCTGGACCAGCTGGTGAGCTAATGAATTTTATAATGTTCTGATCAGGAAATTATCCAGATATGGGTATACGTGGTGACCCTCTGGAGTACAGCCACGACCAGAACTAGGACATTTGTAAAAACACAAGGCCTAAGACCAGCCTGAAAGGGAGAGTCAGGTACTGAATGTGCAGGTTCTTAACTGAAGCATACAATTATGTTACCAGTTCACTCCCCCCCCCACACACACACACTCAGCTGCTTTAAAGCCTGTGATTTATTCAAATAACTTCTGTATTTTTACTTGTTTTAGATTGTTAGAGGGGGTTCTTGGTCTCATCATCCAGCTAAATTATGATCAAACCTGACCACCACAACAAGCTGACCACCTCATCAGTCAGGAAAATGCATCACATTTTACCTTGCCATTCTAAGCTGAGGTTCCCCTGCTTTCCCTCTGTCTTCTTGGGAAACCACTCTCTGGCTTCATTGCTTATATAATGTGCTCTGGCCAATGAAAGGTTCACATGTGATCACCAGTTAGGAGGTGGCCACAGTTCTCTCACATACAATTCAATATTAAGGATTTGTCAAGCTCAACCCATCACATTTACAATACATCATTATAAAATGTGTAGGGGTTCACCTGGTGTATGGCCAAACAAAATCATATAATAATGGTACCAGGCCCCTCCCTCCCCACACTCAGCTGCTTTAAAGTCTGCAATTTATTCAACAATGTCAGTATTTTCTACTTGTTTTAGATTGTTAGAGGAGTTGTTGGTCTCACCATTCAGCTGAATTAGCATCACATTTTACCTTGCCATTCTAAGCTGAGGTTCCCCTGCTTTCTTGAGAGAAAGTAGGGGAACCTCAATTCAGAATGGCAAGGTAAAATATAGTGCTTTTTCCTGACCGATGAGGTGGTCACCTTGTTGTGGTGGTCAGGCTTGATCATAATTCAGTTGGATGATGAGGCCAAGAACCCCTCTAACAATCTAAAACATGTAAAAATACTGGAGTTATTTGAATAAATTGCAGGCTTTAAAGCAGCTGGGGGGAGGAGATCCCTGCTACCATAACTATATCTTTGTGTTTGGTCACACACCAGGTGCACCCCTACAAATTTTATAAAGATGTACTGTAAATGTGATAGGCTAAGCTTGCCAAACCCTTAATATTGAATTTCATGCCAGAAAATTGTGGCATTCTCCTAATCGGGGAGCTCACCAGTGATCACCTGTGAGCCTCTTATTGGACAGAGCAGATTATATAAGCAATGAAGCCAGAGAGTGGTTTCCTCATAATTTTTAATTTTTATTTTATTTTAAACATTTGTTTACCGGGTAAGTACAATGAGCCAAAGGCCCGTTTTCATGTACGACCCGGGGACTGAATATATATACAGTCAAGATGTTTACAATAAACAAACAACATCACAAATACAATATACCTAACATAACAACATAGATAAATAATAATTAAAAACAACAACAATACAATTTATCTAAAAAAATAATTTCTTAACCTAATTTTAAAAGTCTGATGACAAACATTTTCATATAAAGCAATAGGAAGCTCATTCCAATTTTTAGCAGCAGAGTAAGTAAACGAACCATCCCCCATTTTAGTCTTAGTCTTAGGAAGATTTAACTTAATTTGTTGATCAGAACGAAGTTCACGAGAATTTACTTTAACATGAAGAAGTGAATATAATGGAGAATCAGTCCCTTGCCGAAGAATTTTATCTGTTAATAAACATAAGCTGTATAAACAACCCATCATGGGAGGAAGCCAGGAAGATAACCTATACAATTCACAATGATGAGTAGAATAAGGCAAATTGAAGGTAAATCTACAAATACCATGAAACACATTTGTAAGAAGAGATAAATCTCTATTTAACAAATTAGTAAAGAGAAATGCATTGTAATTCAATTGCGGTAATAAGACACCTTCAGCTATTGCACATCTTGCTGGTAAAGTCAACAAAGATTTATAACTAAATAATACTCCAAGTCTCTGATTTATCTGACGAGAAATATATTTAACATGATCAGAGAATTTCAAATGTTGATCTAAAAAAACACCAAGATATTTAAACTGTTTAACCTGCTCCATCCTATGCCCTAATAAATCAAAAATGGATAAGTCCAGACATCTTTTCAATCTAATTCGAGATCCAAAAAGCATACACTTTGTTTTCGTATTATTTAATGCTAAACAGTTTCCCTTTAACCAACCACATAAGATAGCAAAGTCTTTATTCAATGCCTTATTTATTAGTTCAACAGAAGTTGAACTTTTATACAAATAATATCATCCATAAATCAAACAATGCGTATCATTAAATAAGGATGGCACAACATCTACAAATACCGTAAACAACAAGGGGCCCAAAGCGGACCCTTGTGGCACCCCGTAGCAAAACTTTACTAGTTGAAAAAGCTCCATTTAATCCTACCTTAAGCAGACGTCCAAACAAATAACTATGAAACCAATCAATAGCAATCTCTGTCATACCATATCTTCGAAGCGTCCCAATCAACAAAGAATGATCCACTAAATCAAAGGCCTTGGACAGGTCCACGAACACAGCACCAGTGAGCAAACCCTCATCCATAGCTACACTGGTGTGGTTCGTGAACCTGGCCAAGGCAGTCCCTGTCCCATGATACTTACGAAACCCATGTTGATCATGCGTCCTAAGCCCATTATCTTGTAAGTAGGCAGTAAACTGTTCACTTACAAGTCTCTCAAAGATCTTACCTAGGGGTGGTAAAAGGGAAATAGGACGATAATTGTCCATATCCATTCTATCACCTGATTTATAAATAGGCTTGATTACTGTTTGTTTCCATACATCAGGGAAACACCCAGTAAGCAAGGACAAATTATAAATATAAGTAAGTGGATAAGTAATATGTTCAAAAATCAACTTTAAGAACCTAGTATCAAGTTCACACGTGCACTAGAACAAATAGGCATATGTTTCAACAAATAATAAACCCGAGAAGGCTCTATAAATGTGAAAGAAAAAGAACCAGATTTAGAATCATCATAAGAATTTCCATCATTACATGGATCCTTAATAAAGGTCCGTGTATACCTAGATAGATCAAGAAATTTGTCCAAGAAAGAATCACAAATATCCTGCACATCAGAAATCATCTGACCATCCTTTTTAAAAACCCCAATGGATTCCTCTCTTGATGGATTAATTAAAGAATTTATAGAAGACCAAAACCTTTTTGAATTTTTTAGACTAATGGTTTGTAAGTTCTGAAAGTAACACAATTTACTTTGCCTAATTTTTATTTTACATTCATTTCTAAGCTTCCTATAGCTATTAAAATCACTCATTAACTTAGTTACCTTAAACAATTTCCAAGCTACATCTCTCAACTTTATTAAGCGTAACAAAGGAGCAGTAATCCACTTATTTTGAGAGCCTCTAACTCTCCTAATCACTCTTGGAAAATGTTTATTTTGTAACCCCAGAATAGTAGTTGTAAAATAATCAACAGCAATATTAACATCCGGGATTACATCCAAATAAGTCCAATCAATATTCTGCAAATCAACAAGAAGATCACCACTAATTTCATTAGTAAACTTACGATATGAAATAAACCTAGAAGGCAATTTAGGTCTTTTAGATCTCCATATGCAATAAGTGGCCAAATGGTCACTTAATACATCTGGTAATACACCAACACTAGAAATGTTAATCTGTTTGTTAACAAGCACCCAATCTAAAATTGTATGATTTTGACTATTCATATTCAAACGAGTAAATTAATTTATAAGCTGAGACAAACCAACATTAGTCAGTAGCGATTCTACAAAAGGGTCATTAATAGGATCACAATGAATATTATAATCCCCAGTGAGACAGTGAGAAAGCAAGGGAACCTCAGCTTAGAACAGCAAGGTAAAATGTGATGCATTTTCCTGACTGATGAGTTGGTCACCTTGATGTGCTGGCCAGGCTTGATCATAATTCAGCTGGATGATGAGACGAAGAACTCCTCTAACAATCTAAAACAAGTAAAATACTGGAGTAATTTGAATAAATTGCACACTTTAAAGCAGCTGAGTGTGTGTGTGTGTGTGGGGGGCTGGTACCATACCTGTATGCTTTTGTTTGGTCACACACCAGGTGCACCCCTATGAATTTTATAAAGATGTATTGTAAATGTGATGGGTTGATCTTGCCAAACCTTTAATACTGAACTTGAGGTTCTTAACTGAACCACAGAAATCCCTGATGAGAGCTACATAAAGGGATATACAGGTATGCATCCGACAGGTCAACTGGAGCTAGGGAATCCCCTAGCAGAACTGCTCTGATCATTCAACTACTTGATTCCATCTTGAATCTGACAGGTTTTGCAAATGTATTCAGGTTCTTGAGATCTAGAATCAGGGTGAAATGAAATCCTCTAAACATCTTCGGAACTGTGAAGCAAACTGAGTAGAACCCTTTCTCCTCAACCCTTTCTCTTCCTGAGGAGGTACTGGCACCATCACTTCTAAGCTAAGCATATCAGCCAGAGTCCAATCCACCACTTTGCGTTTCCTTTTTTTTTTTTTTTAATTATATTTAGGATTGGGAGGAAGCCCCCTTGAGGGCACTGAGAAGACTTCTATCTAGCACCTAGCAAAATGATCTCCAGGATCCAGGCATCTGACATTATCTGGGTCCATCTGACATAAAAATAATACCTCTTGAGAAGACACTCCAGTGGTTGTGGACAAGGGTGGATCTGTAAATCATCATGTAGAGTAACCAACTCTGAATTTGAATCTCCAAAGCACTTGGAAGAGATGGAAATTGCTGCAGTTGACACACAGAGTATTTCTGCCTGGTGGTGCTGAGGGTTGAGGTGCTGGACGCCACACCTTGCACCATGCCAGCAACCCAGGTTCGGAAACAGACTTGGGTCATCGGGGTCAGCAGGGGAGGGAGGGGATTGACCGTCCGGAGGACTGCTCTCCCTTTCCAGGGTGGGTTCTGGGGTATACCCCACTTCACAGCAGCTCCTGGTGGAAACCAGGTGCCCTACAGGTATCAGGGCTTGATGCTACATTGTGGGCAAAGCAGCCAGGCTGCACGTAGGTGCGCTGCCAGCACTGCATGTATGTGCTCAGGGGGGAGCCTGTATGGAAAAACTCTGGTGGCCTAGTGGAGACAAAGGGGTTCCCAGAGACCTGCCCACATCCCAGTGCCAGACCTGTCTCCCTGGGCTCCAGCTCTACCAGCTCCTCCGGTTTTCCCTGTACTTCATAAATAGGCTGCCATGGGTGGGTCCTCCCCCGGGAAGGGGGGGATGATCTGGGGGGGCTGGTAAAGCCGTGGAGCCAAGTGGAGACAGCCCTCTAGGAGCCAAGCAGAGAAGTTTTCAGGTGGGTGGTAGAAGCAGAGTCGAGTGGTACCCTGAAGAGATGGCCCTAGGTCCCCAGTGAATAAAGAAAGTTAAAAAAAAAAAAAAAAACAGCGTATTTCTGCCAGGGAAGTGACAAATGCTCTGGTGGAGTTGGCATGTAGCTGCCCTCCAGTTTAACTCGAGCTATGGCACAGCAGTTGTGAAAAACTATTTATAATCCAGACTGAAATACACTTGATTGTGAAGCCTACCCCTTTTGATTAGACTCGAAAGAGACAAAAAGCTGTTTTGACTGTACATAGTCCTTAGTTCTGGCCAGTTAAAACCTAAGGATCCTCTTAACTAATTTTCACCTGGGTGGCCATTTTGTATCAGGTTAATCAACGGATGGTTTGAACTTCTTATGGAGCTACTGGAAGAAATGGGTTAATATCCAGTGAGTGAAGGGTCCCCTCTCATTCTGGAGGCTGGCAAAGTAGTAGGCAGGGTTACAGCCTGATTCAGGGGTGCCAAGTTTTGAAAAATGTTGAGGGTGCTCAGGGTAATTATAATAGGCTGGGGGACTGGGGGGCCCGCAGAAGTTACAGGATTTTTCATGCTTTGTGGTGCCACCACAACTACTACTCTTCAGAGGATGCTTAGGGGCTAGTTTTGCCACCGACCCCTCTAACATCCACAAATCATCTGAGTGTGTTTAATTTTGTTGTTTTTAGAATGGTCACAGGTGGAGATTTCTCTAGGACAGGACAGGAGACGGAGACTTTTCTGGACTGGACAGGAAAACTCTGACAGACTTGGTTAAGGCTCAGCTCTCACACACACACACACACACACACATACACACACACACACACACACATGGCTGGGTTAATAAAAAAAGTTATTGTTATTCCTTTTTTCTGATTTTTAGAACTGTTGCTCGACGCACTCGCTGCTGAACCAAATGTAAGAAAGGGCTAGTCCGATTAGCAGCTAGATTACGGCACATGATTGGAGGAGGTCAGAGGACACACATGTGAAACGTCCCCGATGCTCACAGATGCTAGTCATGGATGGGTCATCAACTAAAGCACTGATGCACACTATATTACCTATAGTGTACCTGCAAATGAAGCTAAGGGTAAACAATGCAGTCACAGTCTATGATGTGCACATGATTGGGGTCTGTTGAGATACAATTTAATTTCCAGGCAAAACAAAGTAATTAACCTAGGCATTAAATGCTACATACAGAATAATGCATGGTGAGGTGTTCATAACAAGGTTTTTATGGACACCTGAGGTGTGGAAGACCAATTAAACCATGACAGTGAAATCTGGTTTATAAGGGTATCCCACACCAAGGCTGTGCATAAAAACTGTGTTATCACACCTCCTCACCCAATGTTTTATTTTTCATAACTGTTGAAAGTATTGCACCTCCACACACAAACAAAACTGTTCCCCCTCACTGAACTATGGTAACTACTTTTAACTTCATAAATAATCAAACTTACAAACATTTCAATTTTACCCTCAAAGCTGCTCAGTTTTGAACAGTAGAGTACAGTTACATAAGAACTTACCGTAACAGTAGATCTTTGAGAACAGCTCTTGCAGCAGGTCACACCATTAGGACTGAAGCCGGCAGGTGCCAGGACCCCACGGAAATTTTCTAGCTAGCAGTATCCAGCGAGGACCGCCCCTGACATCGGTCCTGCCCCGACTTCAGGCATCGTATAAAAGTGGAGGTCCCCCAGAATCCCTAGTTCTTCCGCCGGAGACTCCCGGCCGGACTCCCGGCCATTTGATGACATCAGAAGTGGAGACTGAGGATCCGCCATCAAAAGGTATTCAGAACGGTGTTAGAAACACCTATTCCTAGAAAGGAGATATCGAAACAACTCTACCTCCAGAGGAGATAGTGGGAGGGAAACTACCTGCTGCAAGAGCTGTTCTCGAAGATCTGCTGTTACGGTGAGTTCTTACACAACTGTACTATCTTACTTCGAGAAACAGTTCTTGCAGCACGTTACACCATTAGGACTGATTCCCACGCAATACTGGAAATCCACGCAGGTGGGAGGAGGCTAGTTAGAGATCACAAGTTGGACTGAAGCCTAGGATAGGAGTCCCTGAAGGACTGCTAGACCAAAAACAGCTATTCGCCGTGATGCCACATTCAGGCTATAATGCCTGATAAAGGTGTGCACAGTGCTCCAAGTAGCTGCTGCACAGATGGCTGAAGTGGACATGTTCTTCATGGCCGCAAAGGAGGTAGCCACCCCCCTTGTGAAATGACCCTTGACCGAGCCCGGTAAAGGTTTGTTGTCATTGAACTATTTAATAATGCTAGAAACAGGATTTTCCTATGCAGCTGTTTTTTTTTTTTTTAGACAGGGTTGGTTGAAGGTGTGAGTAGCTGAGAATACTGCAAAATAGGATAGGAAAGGCAACAACCAAGACATTAAACAGATCCTTGTGCCACTCCATAAAATGCTTAAAAAGATAACCGCTACAATTTCACTCATTCTGTTAGTGAGGCTTTTCCACAGCTCTGTCTGGCAAAACACAGCCTGTATGTTAAAAACATAAATCTCAAATACAACTCTATGCTTTTTCTGTCATTTAAAAAAAAAAAACCTGCCAATTCTGCAAGCTCGATCCCGTGACTTGTTCCCATCCCACCACCCCTCCGCTACCATCACTTGCTCATTCACTTTCTCTCTACAGTGTACTCCACATCAAATCCACTAATCACATATGCGCACTACAAAGTACCTCAGTCTGCTGTTTCTTTGTCTAACAGTTTTTGAGCTTCAGGATTTAAACACTTTTACCTCTGGCTTCTCAGCACTGTTGCGCATTGGAGCAAGACAAGTATTTTGGAACTTGAAAAGATTCCTTTTAGCACAGACTTACTTCGCTTAGGCAGGAATGCCAAGTGTATTAGTGACCAAGGAAATTTTTGAAGCAAAATTGTGGACAGTTTAGAGGTATGCTCCTGCCTGCAGCCAGCCAGAGCCCGCCTCGGTGTCCGGCGGCCCCTGCCTTGCTCCCACCGAACTGGTCTGGCTCGGGTCCATTCACTTCCCCCTCCATTGGTCCCACCCGTGACCCCCTCTTTTTGCTGCGACCCGAGACTGACCTGCTGCTGCAACCTGGAGCTGTTCTCGCTCATACCAGCTCTGCCATGCTCACTTGGCACTAGGGACCAGGATTGCACACTGCCTAACCGGTCTGCCATGGACAGAGAAACACTTGTGGCAGAAACAGGTAATACCACCATGCTGCACCGAGAGCAGCAACAAGTGAGACAATGGAAGGGGAGTGGGGGAACATCTTGCTGCCATCTTGTGGCTGGCAGTAGTGCAGTAGAACTGTAGCCCTGTCTTCATAGAACTATCAGGGCAGACAACAAGGAAAACTCCCAATTTTAGTTCTGTGTGCCTGTCTCATTCTGTCAAGCTGTAACAATGTTCGCTGCCTCAGACTGTCAGTCTGACTGTTTTACACTAGAAAAGCATAATTAAAACCGCCGGACCATTCATATTCTCAGAGAATATGAATGGTCCGGTTTTGTGTGTGCCCAGTTTAACTTTGTGGGTGCTCCAGCAACTGAGCACCGTGCTGTCGGTGGCCCAGCCTGATTTAGAAGAAACTCCAACACCACTTTAGCTGGAGACTTGGGATATGTACAGAGCATTACCTTGTCATTATGGAAAAGAGTATATGGAGGATCTGTGACCAAAGCATGGATTTTAGATACTTTGCTTGCAGGAAGTGATAACTACCAGAAATGCTGCTTTCCAGGCCAGGAACATTTATGTCACAATTCGCAACAGGTTTGGGGGTTACCATGAGCATATCCAGCACAAGGTTGAGACCCCAGGGACCTAGTCGATTCCTGATGGGAGGCCTAGTGTGCAGGATACCCCCAAGGAACCTCTTCAGCAATGGCAGCTGTACCAAAGTGAAGGTAATTACAGGTTTGTGGTATGCTGGTATAGCACATAGGTGGACCTTAACTGTGGATTGCTGCAGGCCAGCATCAGAAAGGTCCAACAAGGATATGACTTCCGGTGATGTCAGCAGCGACAAGTCAGCTTAACTTCTGAGCTCCGTCTCACTTATAATAGAATCTGTTGCCATCCACCACAAATAAGTATGCAATCCCCTGCCAAAGGGACTTGATCAAAGGTACTCTTCAGCAAGAACTCACAGACTCCTGTACAAAAACTCTACAATACCAGTGGCAACGGACGAAATTTTACGCCTGCCCCACCCGCCTCCCTCCCTCTCCGGCCTTAATTAGACGGTTCCCACGCCCGATTTGCTCCTCCCTTACACTTACTCTATTGGTTTCTGTGTCTGGCCTTTCCCTTTGGCATTCTCTCGCCTCCCCACCCTTTCACTCCTGTACTCATACCCTAGTGCAGCTACCCCTGTCTCTGTTACTTAATGTTATTTAATGCCACTTCCCTCATTCTCCCACAGCCTCTTGCATGCCCAGTTCCCTGTACCCCTTTGTGCTTCCATCTTACTGTTACCTCCTGTCTCTTTCTTCACTGCCTCCCTCCTGTCCAGTTCCCTGTGCCTGCTCTCCTCCTACTCCCCCAATCACTTATAGCATGTATCCCACCAGCACCCTGTACCCCTCCTCCTCCTCCTCCTCATAGCTCCCTCTTCCTCTCCTCCACCCCCAGTACCTACTTCCCATTAGTCCCAAACATCTACCAACTCACGACACACACCTCAAAGGTACCCTTCCTCTCAATCTCATGTACCACTGTGGGCACTGCCAATCACTAAGAATTGGCCCTTTTCTCCCAAATGGTCAGGTACTCCCCTGTTCATCGCTACTGCTGCCATGCTATCTCCGCCTCCACCCTTTTATATGCCCTGGTGAATCTCTGTCACCTGGCCCAAAAGAATAGACGCCAGTCATGGGTATTTCACATCTGTACTCTTAAGCTTATACTTCTTCTCCTGCTGTTGTCTGGTAACATTCATCCTAATCCTGGCCCAGCCCTCTATAGGAACAACTCGGACAATCAAACAGGAACCCTCTCAATCATCTCACTTAACATATGTAGTCTCTTCACAAAATTGACCTCTTCAGACTTTTGCCTGCCAGCAAGCCCAGACATTCTAGCAGTTGTAGAAACCTGGCTCTCACCTTCGGTCCCTGACCATGCTATCACCCTCCCTGGGTACAATGTTTTCCGACTTGATCGAATGACTAAAAGAGGTGGTGGCTGCACCTGTACCTCAAGGACACTATCCGGGGCACTACATCAGCCATTCCCCCAAACCACCATAGTGCAGATTCTTCCTATCAAGATCCTCCTTGGTGCTCACAGCAAAGCAATCACAGTTGTTACAATCCACATTCCACCAAAGCAGCAACGGAAATGGACTTAATGCAGTCCTGGACTTTACCAAATCCCTCTCACCTGACTCTGAAACCATCCTCCTTGGCAACTTTAATATTAACTGGTCTGCTGCAGATACTGGGGCTATAGGGACTCAATAGTGGCGGCAAACCTACCCAGATGGTTAGTTCCCCAACCAGGACAATTATAAAATGGGTACCAGCACCCTACTAGATTGGATCCTAACCAGCCACCCCGCCAGGATCACTAACACCGTTGTCCTCCCTGACACACTTAGTGACCACTACCCTATCAGCTGCTCCTGGTCCAACAAATTCATTAAGCCCCCCCTAAAACTATTACAAGCCGAGTTCTACCTAGAAGCAAGCTACCCCATCTCAAGACCTTCCTTCGTCAACAGAATTGGTCCTCAATCCTCACAGCAACTAATGTGAACATCGCACTTGATCACTTCATCAGAATCTTTAATCAAGCCTGCACTCTATATGCACGCCTCAAAAAGTGCCAAGCCAAAGCCCTATGTAACCCCTGGCTCACCGGTGACCTACTTAGGTGACTAAAAGCTTGGGACCACCTCTGGGAGGTTGCCAGAAACACTGGGAGACAACTTGATATTGCTAACTATAAACGCGCATGAAACGACTGCACCAGATATATCTGGGAAATGAAGACTACCTACTTCAACAATGCCCTCACTAACACATGGGGCAATGGAAGGGACTTCTGAAATAACATAAAAGAAGTCACCGGCAGTCTAAATCACCCCATCAGTACTCTGCTTAAATGGTGTAACTACACTTGACAAGAAACTCATTGCTGATACTTTCAATGTCGCTTTCACGGACCTCAGTTCTGTACTTCCCCAGGGTTTTTTCGATAAGGAGGATCCCCCTGCCTCCCCAGCCCCCACCAGCCACCCTCACTTCTACTTTAAAGCAGTAAAAATGTATCAAGTCTGCAGCTATGTTACCAAAGCCATTTGCAACTCCAGAGCCAGCAGTGACTCCCTTGACCTCAAACTACTATCGCTCACCCTTGAAGAAGTTCTCTGGCCTCTGACCAGGAACTTTAACCTCTCCCTCAACCTCAGCCAGTTCCCGGACATATGGAAATCTGCCTCGGTAACTCCAATTCATAAAAGTGGTGACAAAACAGCACATGAGAACTACCATCCAATTTCCATCCTACCGCCACTCTCCAAGGCCCTGGAATGGACTGTGTCTGACCAGCTCACTGACTTCCTAGACAAGCCCAGCATCCTGTGCAAGGAGCAACATGGCTTCAGAAAAGGTCATAGCACCTCCACAGCTCTACTCGAATACACTGGTTCACTCCATCACTCACTAGATAACAGTCAACTAACTGGGTCCACCTTCATTGACTTAACTAAAGCTTTTGATACCGTCAACCATCATCTTCTACTTGCCCAGCTCACTAGCAGGGCTCTTATCCAACTCAGTGGATTGGTTCAAAAGCTACTTAGACAACTGGTTCCAAAGAGTGAAAATTGCTGACACATCTCAAACCCAAGACCAGTCCGTCCGTGTCCCACAGGGCTCAATCCTGGGCCCCTTCCTTTTCAGCCTTTTCTTGAACTCACTGCCATAGTCCTGTCCTGAACAAACCCTACTCTACGCGATGATGCTGTCATCCTGGCCTCCCACCGTGATCCAGTATATCTTCAAGGAAACCTCCAGCTGGCCTTCTCAGCAGTTGAAAACTGGTTCTCAAAACACAAACTGATCCTTAACCAGGAAAAACAAACACCATGATTTTCTGCAGCTCCCACAACAAATACAAACAATGTCAACTCTCCATTAAAACCAAGCAAGGAATCACCATTGAACAAGTCCATACCTTTAAATACCTTGGCCTCACCCTTGACTCGAATCTCCTTTGTTCCACACATCAATAATGTGGCAAATGTAGCCAACACCAGGCTGGGCCTACTGTTCCGACATACAGTAAGAAACATCTAACCCTGAAGCTTTGTTTGTCGCCATCCAGAGCTCCATAGTCAGCATCATTGACTACGGCCTCGCTCTCTATGGATCTGCCACAACTTCCTCTCTCAAACGAGTTTCAACTTTCCTCAATCAAGCCTGCCGACTGTACTGGTTCCCACCGCTCACCACATCTGCGACCTCTACTCCAAAACAGGATGGCTGCAACAGAACAACCAAATCAAATACCAAACCTGCATCACAGCTAAGAAAATCCTATTGGGCAAGGCACCACCTGGAGTCAGCGCCTCATTAAACCCAAAATCAATACCATCAACACCAGGAGCACATGAGACATACGCCCTAAATCCTGCAAATCCCCACTGCCGCACATCCCAAGGCCAAGGTCGTTTGCTTACAAGGCTCTGAGTTGGTTTAACAGTCTCTCTGGTGACATCTCCACCACAGCAACAAACCAAACCAAAACCAAGCTCCGCCTCTCCTTACAGGCACCAACACCTGTGATTGCATTACATAACAAACATTGGCTCCTACACTGCCTCTGACCTCCCGGTGTCTCTTCTGTCCTCTCTACTTGCACTTACCTGGCCCTGCCACTTCTAATGCACTTCCGTATCTGTCCTGACCAAAGCCCCTCGGTCATTCACTCCTACCTCCCCACGCATATGTCATCCCCTTCCTCAGCCCTTTCCCCTCCTGCCTTCTTCCTCCTAGTGTTTTTGTTGTGTAACGCATCGCCTTAATTTCTTATGTTAACCTAAGTTACTATCTGATATCCTGTACCGTGTAACTAATCTGTAATCATGTATCCAGCTCGATGCTAATTGTCTGTAATACTGACGTGGAACCTTTGTAAAAGAGCCTTGGCTCAAAGGTATATTGTAATTCTAGATTCAAATAAATAAACAAATAAAATAAAAAATATGCTTCAGCAGGAAAACCGGGGTTCTGCTTCAGACCTCGCGGGGAGGAATCTGGGATAGGGATGGAGATGGTCACCGTGGAAGAGGACGACTGCTTGCAACTGGTGTCTTCTATTCTACAAACAGCAAAAACTGTGAAAAAGATATATGACACCTTAACCGAACTCAAGGAGGATATTAATAAAATTGAGCACAGGGTGGACCAGATTGAAATTGGCCTACAAATATCACCAAACAGGCTGATCGCCATGACTGGCTCCTCTATTCTTGCTTGCCAGGGAACGAGAACTCACAAACAAACTCGATAATCTAGAAGGCAGGAGTCGTCATCAAAATATCTGGGTTTACAGAATTCCAGAGCACTCGGAAGATGGAGCAGCTGACCCGATTACTTTCCTACAAAATGTGCTTAGAGAAGCACTGAATCTCCCATGGACTTCAACCTCTCAATGGACAGAGCTCATCACAGACTAGCTCAGAGGCCAACCAATCCTGGGGCTAGACCAAGGTCTTTTGTAGCAAAGCTAACTTCTTACACAGCAAAAGAAGAAATATTAAGGCTTGCCTGGAGAAGGAATGCAATTAAATATGGGGAGCACAGGATACAGATCGACAACGATTATACTAACCTGGTGCAGGACAACAGAAAGGCCCTATGGTCCATCATGAAACAGCTATGCGCCAAAAACCTGAAGGCCAAATACTTTATCCGGCCCGACTGCGGGTTGAGACAGAGGGAGACACCAAAATTTTCGAGGACCTGGTGGCTGCTTTGCAGAACCTAGAAAGCACTGGAATCTCTGTCCCACATCTAGTTAAAGAGAGGCTCAAGAAGGAACTGATCTGCTCAGCGTGGCTGTGACTTGAAAGGGCTCCCTGCCTCTCAACAGACTGATGGCCCTTGCACCTCGACTCGAGAGCCAACATCTGCTCTACCCTCAAGCCGTATAGCTCTGTGGTTCAAATTAACTCCCATTATGGTGAAAGAGAGGAGCAACAGAGGCAATTCTACATCTGACCAGTCCACCTGAATAAACTTGTTTACTCTACGACCACAACACTTGGTGACCCCACCCCTACTGGAAAACTCGTGACATCCACGGAAGGTACTGTAACAGAGGTATGTGAGGTTGGGAGGATAGGGAGGGTGATCTGGGTGAGGAGGGGTCAGAAGGACTTGAAAACATCAAAAGGGTATAGCCCAACTCTTGACCTGTACCCACCCCAGGTCCTGAACTCAGAGATGCCCTATCTATGGAAGGACAGTGGAAAAAACTGAACTATACGGAATTTAGCGGTGAGCTCCTCTGAGCTCATCGAACAACAGGTGTTTCCTGTGGACATTTCTAGTCGGACACTGAGTAATTAGCATTATAGAGATAATAGATGAAGGGGCTAAAGTTCATAAGATGTTGGATATCAATGAGAGAGTGCGGGTTGTGAGGGAGGTTGAGGATAGTTACTTCGATTAAAATGCACCCAGATAATAGCTTGTAAAATCAAATATGGTGTCATAATAAGAGCTGTATGGGTAAAACTATAGAGTGGATGCACAAATGCATGGGGAGGGCTGATGAATAATTTTGAACAGCAGAATCCAGCAATTTGATACCCCCCGTATATAACTGCATTATAGGGAAAGACAGAAGTAATTACAACAAGGGACACCACATGTGGAGGTGAGTTCTGATGTTGCCGCTAATGCTGGCTCTATATCATGGGAGAGGGCTGAGACCCAAAAGATTCCTCACCATATGGGTTGGACACATATTCCAGCATGGGTTACATGTCCCTGATGGGACTCTTCCCAGTAGGGAAGACATTATTTATCCATGCTGACCAAGGAAGATGGAATTCATTAGATTGGGATTTCCCTCAAAGAATTGTTAAAATGTGATGCAGGGGAGGAACTCACCCGAGGCCTGCTGTTACTCATCTCGCTGCCCCGTTGTGGGATGGAACTTCCTATGCTTCCACTGGAACTGGTTGAGCATGACTTCTCCTGTTCCCATGCTGGGGAAGGGACTGGGAAGGGCCACCTCAGCACAGTACAAAAAGTTGTATTCAGTTTAATTTTCCAGCTAGTTTTAAAAGCTGGAAAACAGGTTTTTAAGTTTATAAAGGTTATACTCCCCTCTTGTGGAGAAAGCTGGTATTGTTATATCTGTTTAAAATGTAATAAGTGCCAGGATGAATTCTGGCTTTTGTTTAAGAAGTTACAGATACAAGAAAGGCACATTTGCATAGGGAAAGGTAATGGTACATCACTTCATGGATCAAATTATGGGCAACATACTGGCGGACACAGGAACAGGTGCAGAGTTAATATGGAGATGAAAAGCTGTGATCCAGAAACTGGCTAGGGCCGGGATGTATTTAGAACCCACCCTATGAATAAAAACAGCTACAATTACAACAAAGTATTATCTTATAATGTCAATGGGATTAACCATTCAATTAAAAGGAAGCAAATACAAAAATTTATCAGGGACCAAAGATGTGAAATTAATTTTCTGCAGGAAACATATTACTTTATCAGATGATCAGATGGATAGGCAATTGGCTCCAGGACCGGACCCAGAGGGTCGTAGTTGGTGGGATAGTCTCATCCCCAAGGAGGGTCATTAGTGGGGTCCCACAGGGATCAGTCCTTGGGCCCCTTCTGTTCAACGCCTACATATCTGACATAAGGACAGGAATCAGGAGTGAGATGAGTCTCTTTGCAGATGACTCAAAACTGGGGGCGGTGGTGGATGGGGAGGAGGGGAGGGTGGCCCTGCAGGGGGACCTGGAGGCTCTGGAAAGATGGTCTAGAAAGTGGAAGCTGAGGTTCAATGCAGGGAAATGCAAGGTACTCCACCTGGGGGCCAGAAACCCAGGCCAAGTGTACACCCTGGGGGAAATACTACAAGTCTCAATGGCTGAGAGGGACCTGGGGGTGGTGGTGGATGTCAAGATGAACAACTCTGAGACTTGTAGGAGGGCAGCAGCCAAGGCCAACAGGATGCTGGGATGCATCGCTAGGGGGATCACCTCCAGAAGGAGGGAAGTGATACTTCCTCTGTATAACTGCTTGGTGAGGCCACACCTGGAGTACTGCGTGCAGTTTTGGAGGCCACACTTAAAGAGGGACATTAACCTCCTGGAGAGGGTCCAGAGGAGGGCAACCAAAATGATTTGGGGCTTGGGGACAGGACCTATGAAGAGAGGGCCTCAAGAGCTAAATATGTACACATTGGAAGAGAGAAGGGACCGGGGGCATGATGAGGTCTTCAGGTACATGAAGAGGGTAAATAGGGGAGGAACAGTCAGTGTGCCAAGGAAGGAGGAAGGGGCCACTAGAGGGCATGGGTGGAAGCTAGAGGGGGGGAAGATTCAGGGAGAAAAGGAGGAGGTGCTACTTCACTGAGAGGGTGGTGGAGCCATGGAATGCACTACCTAGGGGGCTGGTGGAGGCAGAGACAGTGGAGGGGTTCAAGAGGGGGTGGGACAGGTACAGGGGAAGGGTTCTGGAAGCAAAATCCAATGCAGCAAGAATATCCGGAACTGGGAAGGGAGAAGCCAGAGAAGGCAAGGGGGACAGCAAGGTAAGCACCCAGGGTGGGGCTTACTAAACGAGCAGACACGAAAGACCGTTAGGCCTATTCTGCTGGCATTTTAGTATGTTAGTATGTATCCCCTACAAGTGGTTAAGCTCAAAACAAGGAGCTCTCGTTCTTTATCAGGCTTCTAGAGAAGGAGAGGAAAGGGTGTAGTGACACTGTTGCAAGGGAACCGTCCCTTTGTGGAGGAGGAGTTGGTGGTCGATCCAGAGACCCGCTACTTAATAGTGGCGGGGAAGGCCCAGGAGACTTAGATCGCACTAGTCAGCTTATATGCTACCCATTGCACCGCCTGAGTCCCCATCTGCCTTCTCCTTCTCGACACTAATTAAATTAATAGCCCAGAAAGCTAGGGGTGTGGTACTAGCTGGGGGAGACTGGAACTTAATATTAAACAGATGACTGGATTCCACTTCAAGGATCCCCACACAAGAAAGGAAGGTCGCAGCTCATGTTGTCAGACTTATGAGAGACAGTGGTTTAGTGGACATTTGGAGGGAAAAATACACTACAGCCAAAGAATATACATTCTACTCGAGAAGACACAAGACATGTTCTAGATCAGATTCCTCGCATTGGGCAGAGATGTCCCCCTGTTTAACTCAATGTGGGTAGGTACAGCTACCCTATCAGATCACCAACCCATTTTCCTGGAACTAGATCTGTACCTCCCTAAGAAACCCACCGATTGGCAGCTGAACACAAGCCTTTTAAGGGAGGAAGCAGTAAAAGAGGAGATATGACAAGTGATTAAACAAACTATAGAACTTAATGACAGACCAGAAACAACCCCCCAGATTCTATGGGACACAATCAAGACCATGGTCAGAGGAAAGCTGATTTCTATTGCCTCATACAGAAAGAGAGAGAGGCTAAAGCAGTTGCACAGCCTCACAGAACAATTTCAATCTCAAGAAACACAACAGAAAAACTTTGGAATAAAGAAAGAGACATAGAAATCAAGGCCATTAAAAGTAAAATACAAAAACTGAACAACACAGAAACAGAAAAAGCCCTACACTACCTAAAGCAGACGTACTATGAAGGAGGGGCCTGGGCAGCCAAACAACTAGCCTATCACCTCAGACAAAGGGCTGCTAAGGCCACGATAACCGGGATTAAAGACTGCACGGGTGTGTACTTAGCAGAAATGGGAACAAATCACCCTCTCCTCGCTACTTTCTGTAAGACCCTAAACAGGGCAGGGGGGCAACTATGGCTCAGACATCAGAGTTTCTGAGAGATCTGGGGTTACCTGGACTCAAATGAAACCCACATGCAGAGTCTGACGGCCCCAATCTCCATGACAGAAATTCAGGTCACAATAAAGGCCCTAAAGCCAAGTAAATGCCATGGTACAGACGGATTCTGTGGGAGTTCACTAAAACATTGCCACAGAAACCGCCTCCAATGCTCAGAAATGTATACAACTTAATCTGGACGGAGGAGAACCTGTTTCCTTCCTAGAACTATACCACTATAACAATAATACCTAAGGAGGGAAGGATCCCAAAGAATGCAGTTTGTATAGACCCACATCTCTACTGAACGTAGATTGTAAGATCTTTATGGCCATTTTGGCAACAGGGGTTAACCCTATACTGACCCAGATTATACAATTAGACCAGACAGGTTTTGTTGAGGGGAGACAGGCTCAAGAGGGAGTTACGAGGATATTAAACATAGATGACCTCATGCATAGACATCATGCCCCTGCATGCATCCTCGGACTAGATGCTGAGAAGGCATTCAATAGGGTCAAGTGGAACTTTTTGTTCGCAGTGTTACAGAGGTTTGGCTTCCTGGATAGGTTTTTGGCAGCAGCATGCTTATGTCAGAATGAATGGTGGGATATCACAAAGGTTTACTCTCAGGAGAAGAACTAGGCAGGGAATACAGGTTACTCACCTGTAACAGGAGTTATGGGAATGGTATATGTTGTGCATCCACACTTACTGGCAGGTTCCTTGCTGCTTTAAATCTTGCCGGAAGGTCTTCAAGCTGGCTCCTCCCACCCACTTGGGTGGTAAACTCCTGCCCGCCCCCATGACGCCAGATGTAGGCTCGCTGGAAGCCAGGTTGTGTGTTGAAGCCGGGCGGTCAGGGTTAGGATGAACAACATATACCATTCCTAGAACTCCTGTTACAGGTGAGTAACCTGTATTTCTAGGGAAATGGATATGTTGTTCTATCCACACTTACTGGCAGACTCCTAGCAGTTCTCCGGGAGGAGGGAGGCAAGGCGCACACCCCCTACTTAGGGAATATGGACTGGAGAACCGAGGTCCCAAAACCAGCATCCTGGCATGACTCAAGGTCAATGTGGTAATGGGTAATAAAGGTGTGTGCTGACTTCCAGGTAGCAGCCCTGCAGATTTCCTGGATAGGGACGTCCCTGGAAGCAGCCACCGAAGCAGCGGTATGGCGGGTAGAATGAGCTCTGATCCCTTTGGGAGGCTCCATGCCCGCCAACCTATAGCAGAGATCTATGCAGGAGGTGACCCACCTGCCTATCATCCGCTTGGCTGCAGGTCTGCCAGGTGCGGCTTCAGCGCAGGTGACAAACAGCTGGCAAACCTCTCCCCGAATCTCTCAGTCGTCTCCTTATAATAAGAGAGCGCTTCTAGGGTCCAGAGTATGGAGCCTATATTCAGCCTCCGAGGTGTGATTGGGGTAGAATACTAGCAGAGTCAACACCTGGTTAAGGTGAAACTCCGACACCACCTTTGGAAAGAATTTCGGCCGGGGGCGCAACACAACCTTGACCCTGTGGAAGACAAGATAAGGAGACTCGATGGAAAGCGCCTGGAGCTCTCCCATCCTTCTGGCTGATGTGATAGCCACCAAGAAGGTGGTCTTCCATGACAGGTGAGAGATGCCACACCTGTGCAACGGTTTGAATGGCTTGCCCATGAGCTTAGCCAGTACCAGCAGTAGATCCCATGGAGGTGGAGGTTCTCGCACCGGAGGGGATATGTGATCAAGGCCTTTGAAAAAGCGCCAGACCACTTTCTCCTGCACCACCGACTGCTTCCCGGCCCACGCCCGGTAAGCAGAGATGGCTTCCAGGTGCACCTTAAGGGTCGTCGACCAAAGTCCTTGCTGAGAAAGGGACCACAGGTAGTCCAGAATGCTTGCCAAGGAACAGGAGGAAGGGTCCAGGCCCTTGCCCTGACACCAAATGGAGACTCTCTTCCATTTAAAGGCATAGCATTTCCTGGTTGACTCCTTACGGGATGCCTCAACGATGCTGAGGACCTCGTCGGAAAGACCCAAGGCCTGGAACTCTAGCCGCTCAGGAACCAGGCCGTCAGGTGCAGGGATTGAAGGTCCGGATGAAATACCTTCCCCTGGTTGAATGAGATCAGGTCCGGGTGGGCTGGAAGCCGCCTCGGGAGCCTGAAGCTGAGGCTGAGGAGATCTGGGTACCAGAACTGGTGGGGCCAGTCTGGGGCTACCAGAATCACCTGCGCCTTGTCCCTCCTCGCCTTGAGAAGCACCTTGTGGATCAAGGGAAATGGGGGAAAGGTGTAGAAGAGGTCCGGGGTCCACGGCCTCGAGAAGGCATCCCCCTGCAGCGAGCCCTGCTGAGGGGGGCCGGCATGAAACAGCCTCAGCTTTGCATTCTACTTGGAGGCAAACAGGTTCACCTGAGGCGTGCTCCAGTGGGAGAACAGATCTTGTACTACCTCCGGCAGGAGAGACCACTTGTGGGACGCAGCTCCCATCCGGCTTAGGGCATCGGCCAGAATGCTGGAGGCTCCTGCCACATCGATGGCAAGGAGATCCACCTCCAGGCTGCGCACGAGGGACCAAGTGCGGAGAGCTTCCCTGCACAGAGGCATGGAGCGCGTTCTGCCCTGGCGGTTTTGGTAGTACATGGTCATGGTATTGTCCATCTGGACCTGGACCACTTGACCCCGTACAAACGGAGTGAAGGCGGTGAGGGCTAGATGAACCACTCAAGCTCCAGCAGGTTGATGTGGCATCAGGACTCCAAGGGGACCAGAGGTCAGCACTGTGCTCCCCCAGATGGGCACCCCAACCCATCAGAGAGGCGTCGGTCGATAGAGAGACCATCGGCTTGGGGCGGACAAACAGGATGCCCTCCAGCAGATGAGCTGGAACGATCCACCACTGGAGAGCGTCCCACATCTCCTGGGTCACTGCCACTGGCTGGTCCAAGGGACCGGAGCGCTGTGACCACTGGCAGGCCAGTCCCCATTGTAGGGGATGCATGTGCCAACAGGCCCATCGGATCACACTGGTGCAGGCCACCATGAGGTCCAGGAGGCACAGGAAGTCCCGGGCAGGGCGCAACTGCCCAACCTGAAATGATTGGGCAGAGGAGGAAAGAACCTCGGCCCTGTCTGCCAGGAGCCGTGCTCTGGCTCGCAGAGAGTCGAGCTCTGCCCTGATGAATTGGATCACCTGCTTTGGCACTCGTTCCAACTTGGCCTTGTTGATGAGGAGGCCAACTTGAGAGCAAACCTGAAGGGCCAGATCCCTGGACCGCTCTAGCTCCGGTCTGAAGGAGGCCACAATCAGCCAGTCATCCAAGTAAGGGTACACCCGGACCCTTCGGCACCGCAGGAATGCTGTCACCACTGCCATGCATTTGGTGAAGACCCTGGGAGCTAAAGAAAGGCCGAAGGGCATGGCCTGGAACTCGTAAAGGGACCCCTCTGCTCTGAAGTGGAGGAATCGCTGGTGGGACGGACGGATTGGGACGTGAAAGAATGCGTCCTGGAGGCCCAAAGAACAGAACCACACGCCTTGTTCCAAGGATGGAATTATCTGAGCCAGAGTGACCATCCTGAAGATTCGAGACCTTAGGAACCTGTTCAGGTCGTGCAGGTCTAGAATGGGGCGCTAGCCACCCATCCGTTTCGGGACCAGGAAATACCTGGACACAAACCCTGGGTCTAGTGGAGGATCTGCCACCTTCCTGATCACCTCCTTCTGGAGGAGCAGGGCATTGTTGGCTCAACGGGCCGACAGGAGGCTGCAGACTCGAGCCCCCTGTGGGCCAACGGCTCGGAAGGGCAGGGCCTGCTCAAACTCCAGAGGCAGACCCTTTCCTACCACTTCCAACACCCAGAGGTCCATGGTGATAGCGGACCAGGTGGAAAGAAAGTGGCGGAGCCGTCCACCCACGGGGGGAACTCAGGGGGAAGCGACGCGGCTGGGGGCGACACCCCTCAACCCGTCACTAGGCAGACTTGGAGGAAGGACCGGCCGAGGGACCTCCTGAGCCTTTTCCTCCCAGCTTCCTGCTGGAGGAAGCTGCAAGCTTGGCTTTGGGGTGCCAAGTGTGAGCCTGCTGGCCCTGATGCTGGTGTTGCTGGGCCAGACATGCCGCAGGGGCAGAATGGCGAAAGGGCTTATGCTGCTGCCGGCGGCCTTTGTCCTTCTGGGCAGACGTGACCGAGTCCAACGTGGCATTGGACTTCTCAATTCTCTGGAGGTGGCCTTCCACCCCAGGCCTGAACAAGTCGGTACCCAGGAAGGGGACATCTGCCAGCTTGTGCTGGGTATCTGCCGTGAAGGTGGAGATCCACAGCCAAGCTCTGCGGCACATAGCCACTGTGGCGGCTACTGACCGGCACAGGAGTCTGCACATCGAGCGCCCGCTTGGAGCTGCTGTTTTGCCACTGCCCTTCCTGATCCCGCACCTGCTTGACCGCAGTCTGGAGGTCGGCTGGGAGATAAGGGATCACCTCATCCAGGGAGCCCATAAGGGCATGGGAGAAGTGCGCCATCAGTACGGCCGAACTGGCCTGATGGAGGCCAAGGGAGGACTCAGCGTACACTTTACGCCCAGCATAGTCCAGCTTTTTGCACTCTTTGTTGGGGCTTGTCCACATCCCTGGTGTTCCCGGAACACCAGAAAACACTATCAGTAACCAACCCTCCGCAGAGGGGTACTCTGAGAAACTGGACAGTGACCCGTGGAGACCCGCGTGCCCTGGCCAACCTGGCCAAAGGAGCAGGACAAGACCGGCCGCGCCATAACTCCAAGCTGGGCCAACAATGGCTTCAGCCACCAGAAAGGCTCCTCCAGGTGAATCCCTTGGTCCAGTATCTCCGTGAGGGGACACTTGGCCCGCTTGGATATGGGCTCGAGCTGCATCCCAGTAGACTCTGAGATTAGCCGAAGCAAACCCATTAACGAGGATGGGCTCTTGTCCATCGACTGTGCCCCGGAGAACTCCAGGTCAAGGGGCCTGGAGAACAGGGAAGAGTCGTCATCAGTCTGCGAATAGCTGCCTAGGGCCTGAGCCACCCTCCACCTGCCAAGGACGGTCAGGAGTGAGGGTGAATGACAACCGGTGGGGCGGTCCCTGACCCGACTGAGAATCCTTGGTCAGAGCCCCAGATTTAGGTTGTGGAGGCGGGGGTTCACCACAATCGGTGGGCAGCTGGTTTCAGCCGAACAACCGGCGCTGGTTTGGGCTCCTCGACTACCGTGAAGGGTTGTTTCAGTTTTCAGGTGACAGCCACTTAATGGCTGGGGCAACGGCGCCGGCTTGTTCCCAGTCAGAAGGAGCTGCTGCCACATCAAGTCCTCGTAACGCCGACGCAATTTGCGCAAAGCCTTCCTCCGGAGGAGGAAGAAGATGAGGACGAGCGGTGCCACTGCTTCCCTCGGTGCCGAGACCATGACCGCCAGTGTCGGCAGGATCAGCTGGACCGAGAAGAGGTCCGAGATGGAGACTGTCGGTGTTTCCGAGGGTGGGTCTGGGAGGGAACGAGGGAAACCCGTTCCTCCCTTGGCTTGTGGGCCTTAACCGGGGGAACTGGTGAAGAAGGGTTGTCGGCTTCTCCAGTGAACAGCCCTCCTGATGGAGCGAGAAAAATCTCGACCACGTCGACGGGTGTCTCGGCCGGCTGACCCAACGGGGACACCATGAAGCCAGCGGCCTTAGCCAAGAACCTCGACCGAGTCTAAAGTCGACTGTCCGGGGAAGAGGGCCTCCTGCTCCACGAATGCCGATGGTGGTACTTTATCCTCGAGTCTTTCTTTCTGACTGAGAGGAGTGTCCCGATGGACCCTCACCTTCGTGGAGAGGGACTGACAAAGCTCCTTAAAAGAAGCCGTATAGGAGGAGCCCAAGGAGAGCGGGATAAATGCCGCGACCGAGGAAGACGAAGATGCGGCCTGGGCCGCCTCCTCCTCGAGGGCGATCATCTGTTCAAGTTGCTCAGCCAAGCCTGCTGCTGCGGAAACCGCCCAACGGGCCTCCTTCGACTTCACCGGCAGTATACGTCCCTCGGGGTGCCCAAGTTGGAGCCTGGCAGCACGGTCTTCGAGGACATTTGCAGAGAAGGACTTGCACAAATCGTGAGGCTGCATGGCTCGTGGTCAAGCCAGAGGCAGATGCACGTGGAGTGCGGATCGTCCGAGACATCTTCTGACCGCATGGGCAACGCTGAAAACTGGGAGTCGATTTGTCCATCGCAGCCGTGAAGGAAGAAACAGACCAAGTCTTGTGAACTTTAAAATTAGTTTCGGGTTAACTGAAGAGTTTGGATCCAGTCTAAATGCACAGCGTTAAGGAGGGAACCTGAGCTTCCAAGTGGTAAGGAAGATCGGGCCATGGGGTGGAGCAGAGAGTCTTACCACCTGGGTGGGTGGGAGGAGCCAGCTTGAAGACCTTCTGGCAAGATTTAAAGTGGCAAGGAACCTGCCAGTAAGTGTGATAGAACAACATATCCATGTCCCTAGAATGCCCCTTATCACCACTGCTATTCGCTGTATACATTGAGCCCCTTGCTCAGGCGATAAGAGAAGAACAGGGTATCAGTGGTTTGAGGACGGGAAGGGGGGGAGCTAAAAATCTCTTTGTATGCAGTTGATGTTCTGCTTTATATAACAAAGCCAGAAGAATCCTTACCCAGGGTATAGGACCTACTAAATAAATTTGGACGACTATCAGGGTATGCATTAAATAAAAATAAAATAGAAGTATTAAAGTTTCATCACACCCCTTCCTCTAAAATAAAAGAACTGCTTCCTTTAAAGTGGAATTTCCCCCAAATAAAATACTTAGGGACATATATCCCTAAAAACTTAAATCACCTTCTTTTAGATAACTTTGACCCTCTCGTTGGACAAATTAAGCAGGACATCAAAAAAATGGGAGCTCCTCAAACGTCCCCTTTATTCTAGGATAGAAACAATCTCCATGAATATACTACCAAGGTTTCTGTACCTCTTCCAGTGCCTACCTATAAAAATACACCGTACAATTCAAGACCTGGCAAAGAATAATTATGAGGTTCATCTGGGAAAACAAAAACAAGAATAAAAGCCTGACAATGCAAACTAATAAATCATTGGGGTAAGAGCAGTCCAAATTTAGAGGACTAATACCTAGCCACACAATTAAAGAACGCCTTGTTGTGGGCAGTACCAGGTTACCAAGCACTCTGGAAAGCAATAGAAAAGAAGATACAGAAGAAGCCCCATCAGTGGCCAGAGTATTCACTCCCACAATAGGGAATAAGGACAAGGGAATTACCTTAAAAATCAGTTAAAACACTATAGAAGCAGTACATAAGATATGGGTCAAGCATAAAATCCAGGGGGACATGTGGACTCATCAATGGTTTGCCTAGGATGGAGAGTTTGGTCTGGCCAGACAGGACCTCACCTTCTGGAGATGGGGCAGACTAGACCTGAATACTTTAGGGCAATTTCTGGATGGAGCAATGATCAGGGACTTTGATGATCTTAAAACATAATTTCAACTAAGGCAAACTGACCATTTCAGATGTCTCCAAATTGCACTCATATTCAAAACTACAGAGACACTATGGTCATAGACTGGAACCCTTAGGTATCCAGGGTACTATGAGGAATATACAGAATTCAAAAGAGCAAAGGCACCGTTGTCCACTGTAACTGTAATCTTATGAAGTGTACTGCATTGTATTTATGCCCAGGACCACCTTGAAAATGAGCTTGCTCAATGGTGTTTATGCCTGGTTAAATAAAGTGATTGATTGATTGATTGAAAGGCCTTATCTTAGCTATTTATGTGGCCCTTCGAAGTTAGAAAGGAACATACCACCCCATCAAGACCAGATGGGAGAGGGAGTTAGGGAATCACTCACAGAAAAACAATGGGAAAACATTTTCACACAAGCCCACAAAACTACCTACTCCCAGAGATGGAAAGAATTTGAATGGAAGATTCGAACAAGATGTTTTATTACTCCAGTAGTGAAGAACAAGTGGGATAGAGGGCACTCACCAAAATGTTGGGGAGAATGTGGGAGGAACAGGCGGGTCACCTGCACATATTAGGGCAGTGCCCATGCCTCACTTGATTCTGGCAAGGAATAGCAGAAGCTATGGAAACTATTTTTTCTCTCACTGAAGCCCAACATTAAAACACCTAGTTCTGGGCCTGACTCCGGCTGGGAGTGCGAAGTAGGGATCAGGTTTATCTGTGGAACATTCTGGTGGCAGCTGCCCACAAAACTGTCACCAGGAGGTGGCTCTCACCAGAAGTGCCTACATTGAGACAGTGGTTTGAGATAATAGGAGAGATACAGGAAATGGAGGAATTGACACATAAGATCAATACTAGACTCCCTTGGTTTGTGAACAGATGGACCAGATGGATTAGGTTCAGAGATGTTGTGCCGGAAAATGAGGGGGACATGGAAACTCTGTCAGAGGAGGGCCTGAGGGAGAATGTGGGGCAGGACACTGCGCAGCAGAGATAAGAACAAACAAATCATACCCTTACTTAGAGGGGATAGGTTTCAGGATTTCTCTTAATACTTTTTCAAATGACAATGATTAGGGACTAGAATTGGAGTCTACCTAGATCTCTGTGCCTAAAAAGGGGAAAAAAAGAGAGAAAAAGAAAGAATTAACTGTTGCCTGTGATATGTAAAGAAATGTATAATATGAACTTAAACTTGTACCTTGTGATTAAGGAGAAGTACCATGTAAAGATGCCTGATTACTTAATAAACATGCATTTAAAAAAAAAAAGAAAGGTCCAACAAGTATGTCTGCAACATTTCCAAGGTTATCAACACAAGAATCGGTCTGCTGTATAGGAACAGGCACAACATGATGCAGGATGCCCTTGCCACAACTGTCAACAGTTCCATACTATCTATCATTGACTATGGCCTGATAATGTACTGGTTCCGCCACAGACACCACCTTTAAACAAATCCACACTACTCCAAACAAATCCTGCTGGTTGATCACTGATGCCCCTAAACACAAACATAAACATAAACATACTTGCGACCTCTACTACTCCAGTACTAACTGGCTAACCCTCAAGGGTAGACTCTCCTACCACATGGGTGTATCCGCTAAGAAAATTAGCATGGGACTCATTGTACCGTCCCTGCCAGCCTCTTTCAACTCGCCCACTAAAGGCCTTGGTATCAGGAGTGGCACCAGAGTCTCCTACCAGATTCCTTTTAGCCGCACCTCCCAGGCCCAACAGTTTTTCAGGTACTGGGTGCCCAGCCTGCTTAATGCCATCCCCCCTTAGGCTCTTGATACCCCTACTCTGGGCCCCTTCAAGCAAATGCTTAAGGAATACCTCATGGTGCTCAGTAGGTGTGACTGTCCCACCTAGCCCACCTCTCCGCTCTGGATTTATCTGACAAGTTCAACAACAATTGACTGCTCTTTAATGGTTATGCCTCATCCTGCACAAATGTACTAACATGATTGCAATTGCCTTTGTTTAATGTTTCTGACAAGATCAACTTCAATTGATTGCTTTCTAACGGTTAAACCTTAGCCTGCACAAATGTAATTTGTACAAATGTAATTGCCAGTGTTTAATGGCTCTGTCTTATTGTTCGTATCTACTGTCTCTATTTTACCTGTTGTATTTTGTTTTTCTCCCCATACTCTGCATTGCTATGTATTGTCACGTCTTTTGTTACCTTGATGTGGAACCTCTGTAAGAGTCTCTCAACTCAAAAGCTGTAATCTGAGACTTCAAATAAATAAATAAAACCTTTTCAGGTGGACACCTGAAGGGGTACACGGGGTTTTGGCACACGAGATGTAAAATCTTTTCCAATTGTCTGTTGCACTGCTATGTCTGCTCATGGAGTAAAACGACTTTAAAGCACTGAATTGGTGCATCTGTTGTTTTTTGCAAGTTTGCTGCTGTAGGGGTGAGTGCTCTCCGTAAACTACATTGACTATAAATTTTGGAAGTTAGCACCACCAGCTCTGGAATCTCGCTATACATGAAAAGTTTCTTTTCCACTTTGCTGTGTGTATCTTCCTGGTGGGAGGCATGGCAACTGCCTGTTATGTCTCCTGTTTGGATGGACTTGAAATTAGCCAGTTGTTCATATACGGGAAAACTTGGAGTCTTGGCTTTCTGAGGTGCACTGCAAGAATTTCAAAACATTTTGTACAGACTAATGGCGCCACGGGAAGCCCAAATGTAGGACTCTGAACTGGTAGTGTAGCCCCTCCACGAAAAACCGAAGGTAGTTGTGGTGGCTGGGGTGGATCTGTTTATGTGCTTGTACGCATTCTGCATATCCAGTGATGCTAGCCAGCACTGATGCTTCAAGTAAGGTAGCAAAAATTCCAGAAAAATCACTTTGAATTTTTCTTGCTTCCATGTATTTGTTCAGCTCTCTGAGGTAAAGAATGGGTGCACCCCCCGATTTCTTTGGTACCAGGAAGAAGTGGGACTAGAACCCTGTGTTCAGTTCTGACTCTGGCACTATTTTCACTGCCCAGTTTCTCAGAAAACCTGCAATCTCCTGTGTCAGAAGCTCTGACATGTGAGCTAACAAAAGGAGTTGCCTTCTGGGAGGATTGTCCAGGCAGGATTTCCAACAATTCCAGGGAGTACCCCTGTTGGATGATCCTCAGAACCCATTTGTCTGTTGAGATGGATTCCCACTGATGAAAACACTAGGTGATGACTGGTTCACCTGGGGCAGCTGAAGCAGACCAGGGGCCAGAGGTTCAAACAGTGGCATTGATCACTTCTGACATATGTGACTTCGGCTGTGGTCTCTTCTGGGCCTGGGGATGCTGGAACTTATTGTTTTGTGCTCCCTGCCCCACACCACAAAAGGACTGCTTGCTATGAAAATAGCCATTTCCCTACCTCTTTGTGGGTTACAGGGAGATGACCTGGAAGTCTTAAGAGTCATTCTCATTTCTTTAGACCCTTTAAGAGACTGCACCACCTGCTGTCCAAACAGATAAGTGCTACTGAGGAGGCACATTCCTGATCTGTTGTTGGACATCCAGGATAAAAGCCAGCAGTCCACAGCCAAGAGTTCCGTTTGGTGCATATACCTCCAGCTACGTGGAGCGAGCTGTTGCATCAAAGGCATCCAGAGAGGTTTTAAGCAGATGACTGTGAGATTCAATACCTTGTTTAACAGCAACTGAACTTCCTGTTTTGCATCTCTGTCTGGCAGGGCCTCTGCTAGATACTTAAGCTTGCACCGGTCGGCTACACGCACTTAGAGAAGTGGCCCTGGTAGCTAGCTATACTCATGCCAAAGGTAGCCAAAGGCATATACCCGCTTGCCCATGGTGTCTACCTTGTGTGACTCCTTGTCAGCAGGGTGTGAAGTGAGCTCTATGGCTTTATCATTCTCAGCCAGAATAACAATGGCATGCACTACTGGCTGATTGAAGTACATGGTCTTGGATTTAGGCGCCACATATTTCTTGTTCACCTGCTTGGGAACAGCTGCTATGGTAGCAGACCTCCTCCAAGCCACCTCAGAGGGTGTCTCTAGGGCTAGTTGGATGGGCGGAACTTGAGAGACTGGCATATTAAGCACATTTAGAAACTCCAGTTGAAGGCGCCTAGCTTGGTCTACGGTTGCTGGTTTGAAATTTGGTGCAGCAGGCATTTTTCTGAGCACAGCCTGAAAGAAGAGATCCTCCTGAATTACAGTGACACAAACTGGTTCTGATACCCTGCATTATAGCACAAGTCACTGTCCCCACTGGAGTTGATAAGCATGGGATCCAACTCATCTCTTTGTTCGATTCACTCCAGTCCTGGAGGGTATTAAAAAGAGAAGGTGGACAAAATGGTGACAGCGCAGGCTGCGGTCTTGGCAACACTGGAGACTCTGGACCCAGCCCTGGATGAGGCCTTGGGAATAGCATCGCCAGAAGCACCAAGGAGAGCCCTGAGACCGGTCTTCAAAAGAATTATCCTGGCACCAAAGGTCTGTGTGGCAGTGTTGGTAGTGCTGGCACTGACCTGAAGGGCAAGATGCAACACCAATGATGTTGATGACCCAGCCAGCCCTGAAGGAACCTGGTGGCAACACCATGGCTGCCCCTGTCCCTGTAGGGGTCGGAGGCTACATCACAGGTTGTGTAGACATCAGTGGCCCCGACAATGGCCCCAGCCTGAAAGCTGGAGGGATTTCAGTTGCTTGGCAAATCAAGTGTCAGTGGCTGCCAGGATGACAGCTCCAGCATGTTATGGCCTCACTCTTGCCAACCTACCTCAACACCTGTTTGTGCTCTGGCTAAGAGGGTGAGAATGCCCACTTCCCTACCAATCCCACCATAGTGGGCAAGCTGTGGGGACCTTTGGGGCGATGGTAGCAGCTGATGGGTCTGGGGAGTCTTTGGTGGAACAGAAGGTAGACGACTAAGGATAAAATACAACGGAAGGAAAAGAAAAGATGTAATCATGAGTTTAAATTAAGGAAAATGATATAACTGTGTTTGCTTCATCAGTGCTTCAAGAAAAAAGGCACAGAAGAACAGATGAGAGGCAAGAAAAATGGAATAAACTACTAAAGAAAGTACAGTTACGTAAGAACTTACTGTAACAGTAGATCTTTAAGAGGAGCTCTTGCAGCAGGTAATACCATTAGGACTAAGGCCACCAAGCATTTGGACCCCATGGAAAAATCTTCTAGCTAGCAATCTGTGGCTGGGGACCGCCTTCTATGTTAGCCCGCCATTAACGCCAGACGGAATAAAGGGGCGGTGCCCACCACCTCAGTTCTTCTTGCTGGAGACCCGCTGAAAAACAGATGGAGAACCGAGGAGGATCTCCCATCCCCAAAGAGAAGAGAATGACAATTTGTCCCTGGAGGCAGGTGGGTGGGAAAGCCACCTACTGCAAGCTCCTCCTCAAAGATCTACTGTTACGGTAAGTTCTTACATAACTGTGCTATCTCACTTGAGAGGAGCCCTTGCAGCAGGTAATACCATTAGACTGAGTCCCAACCAATGCCCAAGAAGAACCCAGGTTGGAAAGGGTGGAGGACATAAGGCTGTAGGAAATCAGAAGAGGAGTCCCTGAAGGACCGCTAAGCTGAAACCTGCTCTCCTCCTGGACGCAATGTCGAGACTGTATTACCTCACAAAGGTGAGCAATGACTCCAAGCAGCGGCCGCACAGAGGTCCGCTGAGAAAATATTCTGAAGGGAAGCAAAGGATGTAACTATCCCTCTGGTGGAGTGACCTCTAACCGGTCTCAGTAGGGGTTTGTTGTGCTGCCGGAAGCAGAAGGTAATGCAACACACAAGCCACTTAGTGTTTGCTTTGTCACTGGTGCCCCAAGCTTTCTGTGGGCAAAGGAGACAAACAATTGGTCTGCCTTTCTGGTGGAACTGGTCCTGGCATGTAACACAGGAGTCTAAGTACATCCAGAGTGTGCAACAATGCCTCCCCTCTGTTTGAATACTCTGGGCAATAAACTGGTAGACGGATGTCCTGATTCAAGGTGAACTCAGACACAATATTTGGTAGAAACTTAGGGTTTGTACACATGGCTACCCTGTCCCTGTGAAAAGTAAGATAAGGCTCGTTACACATCAGAGACTGCAGCTTGGAAATCCTCCATGCTAAGGTAATGGCAACTAAAAATAATGTCTTCCAGGGGAGAAGGTGTAGCTCGCAATTTGAAGCTGGTTCAAAGGGGGGGCAAGGTAAGCTTTTCTAAAACAAACAGGAGATTTCAAGGCGGCACTGGGTCTCTTCTGGGGGGGTTTAATATGCAAGATGCCTCTTAGAAAGGTCTTGCAGATGTCCAACTGTGCCAGAGTCTTCCCATTCATTGATGCATGGTAAGCTGACAGAGCACAGAGATGCACCTTAATGGACGAGTAGCTGAGGCCCAAGTCCGATAGGTGGAGAAGATACTCCAGCACAGATTCCACTGGACAATCGAGGGGATCCAGAGAATGGGGATCATCCACAAGCAGAAATACTTCCATTTCACAGCATATGTAGCCCTGGTATAGGGTTTTGCGCCATGATCACCTCTGCCACTCTGAGGGATACTCCAAACCTATCCCTAGCTAAGTCTGCAGGAGCCAAGCACGCAGATGCAGGGACCAGAAGGCTGGATGGACCAATGTCCCTTGCTCTTGGGTGAGCAAGTGAGTGGAGAGGGAACAGGAATGGGCGGTTCCAATGCCAGCTGCTGTAACAGCGGGAACCAAATCTGCCAAGGCCAGAAGGTGCTGCTATCAGCATCATCTGGCTCCTTCTGCCTGCAACTTGAGCAGGACCCTCTGAAGAAGAGGAAAGTGAAGGAGGTCATACAGAAACCTCCCTGTCCAAGAGAGTGACAATGTGTCTCACCAGAAAACACCAGGCCTCGGATCTAGCGAGCAGAAATTGGGCAGTTTGGCATTGTGTGGGGACGCAAAGAGGTCCAGTTCTGGCTGACGCCACCTTTCGAAGAGGTTGTCTATGACTTCTTGCTGTAGTTTCCACTTGTGGTTCTGAGACCAAGAGCAATTTAGGCTATCTGCAAGGACGTTATGAATCCCTGGAACATGACTACCGTGATGTCCAGGCTGTGATCCACTGCCCAAGTCCATACTCTCATTTCCTCTCTGCATAGAGGATAAGAATGTGTGCCCCCTTGCTTGCTGAGATGGAAGACTACTGGGGTATTGTCCGACTGGGCCAGCATAGGCCTAGGGAGGAGCACCCCTTGGAAGGCTTGAAGATCATGCAGTATGGCTCTCATCTCCAAAATGTTTATGTGGACAGCCTGTTTCGTTGAGTTCTAGGAACCCCTCGTCTGATGAGAAGCAAGATGTGCTCCCCATCCCAGTCCCAAGGCATCCGTAGTAAAGATCTGCTGTGGGCTGGGTTGCTGGAAGGGAACCTCATGCTCAAGTGGGCAGGGGTGAGCCACCAGGTCTTGGACTGTCATACTGCATTGGAGATCCGAATGGGATCCTCTAGCTCATGCGTGCCTTGATCCCATTGAATCCTGAGGTGCCACTGCAGGATCCTCATGTTTAAACGAATTAGTGGAATTGTGACTATGGCTGCGCCATGTGACCTAGAAGTCTAGTACCACCCTCGCAGGAACCAAGTCTGAGTCCTGTACTCTGTGAGAGACTTCTCTTAGCCTTGATGCCCTGTCTGTGGGCAGAAAATATTTCCCTTGGACTGTGTCCAGGACTGCTCTTATGTATTGTAGCCTTTGAGCTGGCCATAGTTGTGACTTGGGCAGGTTTAGTGTAATGCCCAGAGTCTGGAGTAGACTGAATGTCTCCTCCAAGATTCTGTTCAATTGGTCTGGCGGTAGTGGTAAGAAGCCAGTCGTCCAGGTAGGGGTATACAAAGTGAAACCCTCTCCTGAAGGCCGCCGCCACCACTGCCAGGCACTTGGTAAAGACCCTTGTGCTGATGATAGGCTGAATGGGCACCTTGAACTGGTAGCGTCCGCCTTGGAAGGTAAAGTGGAGGTACTTCCGTGGGATGGCAGGATCTTGATATTCATGTAGGCATCCTGCATGTCCAGGGAGCAAAGCTAGTCTCCTTGGTGTAGCATGGGCAACAGGCTCCCAAGGTCACCATTCTGAACCATTTGTATTCGATAAAAGTGTTCAGCTGACTCAGATCCAGAATGAGACGGAGGCCTCCCATCTTCTTTGGGACAAGGAAGAAATGCGAATACAATATCTTGCCTCTCTGAGCAAAGGGAACCTCTTGTATGGCTTTTTTGTCTAATAAGGCCTGCATCTCTGCCCTCAGGAGGAATGCACTGGAGGGTGAACAGTGGGAAGGGACTGGTGGATTGTCCAGTGGATCTGAGTGAACTCTAGGGAATATCCCCTTTACACTATTTGGAGGACCCATTGGTCCAATGTGATATCAGACCATCCAAATAGGTAGAGGGAGAATCTCTCTCCTACCGCCTCTCCCTGCACTTTCTGCAGTGGAGGGCGGGGGGGTCAGTAGGGAGTCATGCTGTATTGGAGCGGGTAGGCAGGGAAGGTCTGGGCACCTTGGAATTTCTGGGGCCTTGGGCACCTGAAGGGAAAGGGTGGCCTTTTCTTTTAAAAACCACCCTTACGTTGCGTCTGGCATCTTCCTTGCTGTCCCTGATTTTTGCGAAAGGGACGTGACGTGTGAGCTACGGTTCTGACCTGTACATTCTGTGGACTTCAGATACTGGTTTGCCAGAATCTTGCAGTCCAGTAATTAGCTTTCAGTGTCCTGGCGAACAGGACTGGTCCCTGAAAGGGACATCCAGGACAGCATCCTGTAAATCCTGTCGAAGCCAGAAACTCTGAGCCAGGCATGCCTCTGCATGCAAATGCTAGTGGCGCTGCTCTTGCTGCTGTATCTGCAGAGTTGTAAGAACTCCTTAGGACGTGTTTGGTCTACATCCCTGACAGCAAGGAGTTCTGCCTTACCCTCAAAATCTGACTAGGCCTTGGCCAGGTCCATCTCCCTTTGCCCACAGGGACTTCTGTGCACGTGACCACGGGCAAGGAAATTCAGTGACCTGACAGAGCAAGTTGCCAACTAGTATACCTCATGACCCATTTGGTCTGATTTTTGGATTCAGGGTCTGGGCACTCATGATGTGGTTGCTTGTGCCTGCCATGGGCAGCTGTCAGGACCAGGGAGTCTGCCTTTGGGCATTCACCCAAGAAGAGCTCTTTGGAGTCTTATAGAGTCTGTCGGCCTTGCATGGCACTGTGGTCGAGTGGCTGGATGTCTCCATGTTGACATGGTTACATCCTGAAAAAGCTCTACCAATGGGGGTGACCAAGGGCTTAGGGTCAGTGGTCCCCAAATTTTGCAATCTGCACCTTTCCGGTCAAGTTCCTCTGTGTCCCACTGGTATAGCGCCTGTATGTGCCTCAATATCCAAGAAGCATGGGTCATCTGGGGGTGACCTCAGTGAGTCCCTTGGATTAGGAGATGTTATGGGCAGCTCGTCCCCTGAGGAGTAGTCTGACAAAGAATCTCTGGTATCCTCCCATAAAGACAATGGTGGGCACCTGCTCAAGGATGGGATGGATGACAGGATATTTTTCAGGCACCCGAGCCAGTCATCCGCCTGCCTTCTTCACTGGGCGGTGGAAGCTCATTCAGCGGTAAGGGCCACTGAGGAGATTGATCTCTACGTGGTGGCCAGACTGAGGATGGATCCCTGGGTTTAGGGAGAAGATCCCCTTTAATGGTGTTCCACCAGGCATTAAAGGGTGCTCCTACCTCAGCCAGTGGGACAACTGGTGGTGCAGGAGTTGGGTTTGAAGCTCCTGAGGGCCGAGGCACTGACGTCTGGTCCTCAGGCATCTTCTCTGTAGGTGTTGCCGCTGTCAGATCTGTGCTGTTTAATGGTCTGGCCTCTGGTTCCTTTGGAAGAGACTGCTTGGCGTCCAGTGCCCGTCTTTGGGGTTTCAGTCGCTGGGGCCGACGGCCATTCTTTGGCCGGTGGTTCCTGCTCCCTCTCCGATGCAGAGTCAGAGTGTTTGGTGGTCTGCCTTCCATTGGAGGTGGACGTCACCCATTCCACCTGACAATCTCCAGGCATTTTGTGGAATTGTCTGATTTCTTATGCTTCTCAGATGAACCAGAGTGCTTACGGGTGCTGGACTCGGTGGATTTGCCTGAAGCCAATGCTTGTCCCTCATGGGTCGACCCATGCGAAGGTTTGTGGGGTCGGTGGGCCAAGGGGACCTGGGTGGATGACTACCCCTGGGAAGAAGACTCCCTAACTTTAGCGTGCGATAAGGTGGTCGCCTTCTTATAGGCCTCCCCCAAAACTGCCTTGTTACCCAGGGGGACAGAATCCGACTTCCCATCGGAGGTGGAGGTAGTAGACGCTCAGTGAGGGGACTTTGGGTGGGACTCCAATCTGGCTCTCTCCTTCTCCCAGTGGTGGTGTTTCCCTCCCTATCTCTTGTCCTTGGGGGGAGACTCCATGGCTCAGTAGAATGAACTATGTCCCAATGGGGCCTTCTGCATGGCAGCTACTTGATGCTCTAGTAGGTAGGCCTTCAGTGTGTTGATGAAGTGAATCCTCATTTTGTTGTTAAAGCGTCAATCACGGGCAATCATCAGGCCAGTGGTCTAGGCCTAGGCAGGCCGAGTGGCTGTCTTCGCTGGGAGCTGCTTCCCACACACACACTTGGATTTTTGCCGTGTCGATGAAGACATGCACTTTAACGAAAAGATCAAGGAAAAATAATTTTGGTGAAAAACCAGCGCGATGCACGATAAAAAGGTGGTCGACTGCAACAATGGTGTCTGTCAATCCGATGTTAGCGAGTCGACGTCTGGAAAAGAACTGAGGTAGCACCGGGGGACCACCCCCTTTATACCACATCTGACATCAGGGGGGAGCCAATGTTGGAAGTGAGCAGATGTTGGAGGTGGTCCTCCGCCACAGACTGCTAGCTAGAAGATTTTTCTGTGGGATCCTAACGCCTGGTAGCCTTAGTCCTAATCGTACTACCTGCTGCAAGAGCTCCCCCTTGAAGTGAGATGTCCTATTACCTCAAATGCTGGCCAAGTAATAGGCTAACCACCTACAATGTCCACAAGCAAATGCGAGCTCAGATAGGGAAAAGACCAAGCACACAACACTAAGGAAGGAAGACTGCCCTGAAGAGAAACCTCAATCAGGTACACCAGACTTGTGGGCAGATCTTTTATAGAAAAGTTCGTTATACTTATGTGACACTCTGGCAAAATGCCCAGACCCCTACAGGAGCTGGGGTTAAACAGCAGGACGTCATGTAGCTGCATTCAAAGGCTGTTTGTCAAGGGCACAGAGAATTTCACTGCTGTAAGTAGCTAAAGGGAAGAAAAACAATGAAAGTTATGATGCAGAGTTCAAGATGAAGTGCCTCAAAGGCTTCCTTCTTGTCCCTTCAACTGATGTAGAACAACTGGCGGATAACTGCCAGAGGATTACTGGTGCATGTTAGACCCTGTAACAATGATTTAGCTTCATGTAACTGTGTCCAGTATCCTAGTGGGTAACATAATTACCAAGAAGTTATGAATAATACAGTAACGTGGAACAACACCACAAATCTCCATATGGTGGCTCCACATAGCACGTTTTTACAGTACTCACTCCCTTGTCCAACCTCCCAGTCCCCAATACATATTAACCGAAAAGGTGGTTACCCCTTATCCTAACCCACAATCCACAATTTTTGAGGGGGAAGAGAAGTCTCTCAAATCCAGCTAGCTCAGCTGCTCTCTTCCCATAGCATGCCTGTTAAAGTCACACTACTGCATGACACTGGAGCAAATGCATCACTAATGATGATGATGGTAAGACAGACCAATCAGTCTTCCTCATGTCATCAATGATGCACTTGCTCCATCCACTCCCTCCTGGTCATTTGCCCCCTTGCTCCAGTTTCCTGCAACAGTTTAAACAGAATGGGCGTGCTTGGTGGGGGGAGGGTAACGGATCAAGCTGGACTTGAGAAACTACTGCCCCCCCCCATCACAAATATGTCAGGAGTGGGAGGCAACTTCTAAATGAATATGTTAACAACCCCCTTCTACTAGAAATTGTATGTACTGCAAAAAAAAAAATACTAGTATAAACGCAAACATGTTCACTTACTCGTAGGAGAAATTTTGGGCACCATACATCAACATATGGTTACTAAAATCTTCAACATCATGCATGGACCTGTTGAAGAGAAACATTTAAAAATAATTTTTTTACAAATTGGAAGAAATTCTATCAAACACTAATTTCTTAGACAAAGATGAAGACCAAATGGTCCATCCAGAACAAACAGTAAGGAAATGAGTCCTCAAAGATAAGGAATACTCTTTGTGCTAAAGGATTTTAATGTTAATAGTAGTTTAGTGCCAACAGTTATTGTAAAATAGAAAGGTACCATGGTAACAAAGAAACAAATGACTGAACATTGCTATGTTTCTTCTTAAGGTATCCCTCACTATGTTTACATTTTATGCAGTCATCTTGGCTGAAAGTGACGTCCCGAAGATTGAACCTATGCAAATATGAGAATCTGGAATGCAGATTCAAACTCTGCATCTGCGCTTCATTCTGGCCACTGCTCAGATCTGTTTCCAAGTCAGAGTGGAGCAGCGGCTAGTGAAACTAGCTAAAAGGCTACCAAAATTATTTTTAGAAACATTTTTTTTTTGTCTTTCTCCCGGAGCTCCTGCTGACAGGTGGGCTTTATCTCTCTTCTGTGACAGAACTTACATCTGCCCCGCTAGTCATGTTACTCTCTCCTGACCCCAGCCAGATACTGGCAAATCCCCCACAGATTTTCCTCCATGACGGGGCTAGGGTGGAGGACTGTCGTTCCCCTCCCCATACACAGAAATCCAGTTTTGCCGGTCGAGACTGCGGATTGAGAGTGTGGCTCAGTCTCCATGTAACCTGCCAGCACTCCCCCAGTTTTTCCATTTTCTGTCTCTCCCCCATTACTGGGTCATGCATGTCAGCAGGTGTGTGCATGCTGCAGGGTCCTGCAGCACCCTTACTTCATTGGCGTCCCCAAACCGCACTACACTCAGGCCTCCACTTGGGAGTAGTCATTCGGTGGGGCTACAAAATCACCCTCTCTGGGAAAGGAGAGCTATCCTCTGGACGCTCAATCCTCTCCCTACCCTGACAACCCGCATTTGCAATCGAATGCAGATCACCAGTGTAGCAGGAAGTAAGGCACAATGCCTCAGCCCTACACACCACTGGGCCAGCTTACAAAAATTTTACAGAAGTTTTAAAACACTAAACAAATTGAGGCAGACTAGTAAAATCTTACCATATAAACAATAAGAACAAACTTACAATTGCAGGAACTGTAATAGTAACTCTCAAACAACCGCAATAAAAAAAGGAACAGATTTTTGTGTAAACTTGTTTCAGGTTCTGGAAGGGGAGGCAGGGTTAGGGAGTGTAAACATAGTGAGTGATCCCTCAAGAAGAAACAACATCACTACGGTGAATATTGTTTCCTTCTAACCTCAGGAATCACTCACTAAATGTTTACTTTTTATGCAGACTCAGTAGCAGTACCTTGGGAGGCTGGGTCCAGATCCTAATTAGGCTTCCGCAAGACAGCAGTTCCAAAGCTGGCATCCCATCTGGACTGTATGTACAAGCAGAAGTGCTTTGTGGAGGTGTATACAGTTTTCCAGGTAGCTGCTTTGCAAATGTCTAACAATGGGATTCCTCAGAGGCACAGGTACGCCTTGTGGAGTGTGCTCTTAAGCCTCTTGGTGGCATTTTCCAGCTTTTTCATAGCAGAACTAAATGCAAGAAAGTATCCGTCAAGAGACAGATCTCTCTGTAACTAGAGGTGGGCAAGATGCAGTATGCTTGAGCATGGTGAGCACGGCTCGACTCTATAAGCAATTGAGAGCAATGCCAAGCCAGCGCTGCTGTTATGGTCCAAGCATTTTTGTCAGCCTCAGCAGTTAGTTTAATGTCTAAGATCTTAAACTCCTTTGCAGAGAACAGCTTGCAGTAGCCAGGGCTCAGCTCATGTCAAACCAGACCCTGGATTGGCTCTAGGTCAAATATTCCTGGCTTCCCACCTGTGTTTGTAGCTGGTTTGCGGGTAATCAAAAGCTGAGTACTATGGGAGAGTACATCTTTGTTCAGTCCATGTAGATAGACAGGACTCGGTTTAGGTCCAGGCTATGCAACTTTTCCTCACCTGGACTGGAATGCTCTGTAAAGAGTACCGGAGGTCACTGACTGATTCAGGTGAAATTCAGGCACCACTTTAGAAAGGAATTTTCAGTTGGTTCTACAACCTATTTTATCCCATTTTATCCCAGCTGGGACTGTGTAATTTTGCTCCATGCAGAGGGCTTGCAATTCACTTACCCTTCTAGCAGAGGTCATTGCAACCAGGAATATGGTTTTACGTGTCACACACCTCAAGTAAGTAGTTTCCATAGGCTCAAAGGGAGTCTCCATAAGCTGAGCAAGAGATATGTTGAGGTCCCAGGGAAGGACAGGGTCCCTCACTTGTGGGTACAAGTGGCTTAGGCATTAGAAAAAAAGTTTCTGAAAATGTGCTGTGAAGCCAAAGACTTTTCCGTGCCAGCTGATATTGATGATCTGCTCGAAGATATATTTCTAGTTTCATCAACAAGTCTAGGCATAGTGGTGATACCTTCGACCTGAAACTACTAAGACTCACTCTGGACGAGGTCCCCCCCCCCTTACAAAAATCTTTAACCTATCCCTCTGTCTTGGGCAATTCCCATCTGCCTAGAAATGTGCTGTCATCACACCATTGCACAAGGGTGGAGAATGCACTGCCCTCAATAATTATCGCATCTCCATTCTGCCCCCTCTCTCCAAGGCACTGGAGAAGGTTGCCTCCGACTAGCTTACTGAGTATCTCTCCAACTATAGCCTATTCTCCCCTGTCCAACATGGTTTCCGCAGTGGACACAGCACCACTACTGCGCTACTCGAGTACACATCCTTCATACACCGTGCCCTTGACAGCAGACAATTGGTAGGTTCTGTCTAAATAGATCTTACCAAAGCATTCAACACTGTCAGTCATACTCTACTGCTCCACTCTCTCCCATCTGTGGGCCTTACCTCTGAGGTAGTGTCCTGGTTAGCCAGCTATCGCACCGGACCGAATCCAAGTTAGGATCGGCTCCACCCTTTCTTCTCGCTGTCCCCTTCTCTCCGGTGTCCCCCAAGGTTCTATACTTGGCTCCCTCCTTTTTAGCTTGTTCCTAAACCCCTTCCCCTTGTCCTGCCCCGGTAAAATGCTCCTCTATGTGGATAATGCAGCTATTTTCAAATGTCATCCCAATCCCAATACACTTCCAAATATACTTCAAGAGTGCTTCCGTACTATTGAATCCTGGTTCGTCGCCCACAAATTAATTCTCAATTGTAGCAAAACCAAATTCATGGTCTTTACCCACCACCAAAATCAACATCGCAATGTATCCCTAACCATCTGTAACTCCGCAAATGTCCCCACTGAGCAGGTCCACTCTTTCAGGTACCTGGGGTTAACCCTTAAACACCCATCTCTCCTATCATAACCATATCCCAGGCCTCCTGACCGCACTCAGCACCAGGATCGACCTGCTTTATTGGCACAAACACTTCCTGTCCGCTGAAGCTCTCCACCTGGCTGTTTCATCATTTGTTCTCTCCCTAGTTGACTATGGCCTGGTGATATATGGCTCAGCTGATCCAACCTCACTCTCTCGGGTTAAGAAAACCCTGAATAAGGTCTGCAGGCTGGTCATGGGCCACAACAGATTGACTCACACCTGCAACTTGTACAAGTCTGCAGGATGGTTAAACCTGGATGCCAGACTTACATATTTTAGCTGCACCTGCATCCTTGCAAAGAAAATTTCACTCAAATTCACCCCTCCTGGTCTCCATAGCACCCAGGATCTGAGTCTCCAGAAGTGCCACTAGGTCCTCCCACTCTGTTCGCTGGTGCAGAGCATCACTGTGTCAAAGGACCTTCTTATACTGGGCCCCCTTGTGGCTCAATGAACTCCCAGCGTCTATCACCTACCTACCCATCCTTGGCCCTTTCAAATTGGCCCTCAAGAGCTATCTTCTTGAGCACTCCAAATGTGAATGCTACTGACCCATGCCCTTGGCTCTGTTTCTGGCCTCTGTTGTTCACGCGAGCATGTGTTCTGACTACTCTGTTTATGATTGTTTTATTCTACAGTGTATTTGACCGTGGGTCACCTTAACCCAGTAACAGTATGTCAAACAAGTTGTTTGTATGACTAGGGCCCACTTGGCCTGCTGTACCATTTTTTTATTAAACTGTATATTCCTGTACAACTTTCAGTTAACTGTTTCACAATGGCCCTATCTGGCCTGCATTATCACTAATTATCACTATGTTCAACTTGTTCTACTCTTATGTCTAGCTTGCCATACCACCGTGTAATCTCACCAACCCTGTATTTCTGTGAAACTGTTGTCCTCATTGTATGTTTTGACATGGAGCCTTTGCAAAAGAGTCCTTGACTCAAAGGTTGTATTCCAAAGCATCAAATAAATAAATGCTAAGTGCACCTTTAAAGCTGATGGCTGTAGGCCTAACAACTGGTGTACTAGGTACTGAAGAATTACAGGCAACCCTGCCTTTATTGGGTTTATTTTTCTGAGAGCACATCGTAAGCAAACCTTTTCCATTTATAGGAATAAGCTTTCTTGGTAGCACGTTTAATTGAAACCTTAAAGGAGAACTGCGCTGAATCTTTCAGTAATTTTTTCCAGTAGAAGCTGTTTTTAAATACAGGTTAAAATTCTATTATTGTTCCACTTATACAGCAGGCCTTTTAGTAATCTCAGTGGGTATTTCTGCTTTACAATGTGGTGGTAAGCACCATTTTAGAACTGTTTGATGTAGTTTATGTTCCTCTCAGCCACAGAGTTCTACTGTAGAACACAGATGCATCGTGCCAACAGCAGCAGAGTATAACAGGGACATAAACTACATCATACAGCTCTAAAATGGTTATTACCGGTACCATGCAAATCAGAAACACCCACAAGGATAACTTAAAAAACCTGGATAGCTAGAGAAATAACAGAATTTGATCCAATATTTACTGTGAAAAATGACTTACAGATTCAGCGCAGTTCTCCTTTAAGCACCTTCAGGATTTCTTCTGAGAAGTCCAATCCAGAAAACTCTCAACTCCTCAAGAATCATACCCTTAGGCACAGGGTCTTGGGATTTTGGAATGTCATTCTGCCCTGCGACAAAGTCAACAGACTGTGACTGATTGGCAGGCTGACTGGATTCTTGTTGGACAGGACCAGCAGCATCGAGTACCAGGCCTGTCTGGCCAAGTCTGGGGCTATCATGATCACTGTCCGTCCCCCCCCCCCCGAGTTTCAGGAGTACTTTCTGCATGTGTGGAAATGGTGAGAAGGCATACAGGAACTTCCCTATCCAGTCCAACACCATGGCATCCTCTGGGATAGTTCCTCTGGCTGGTGGTCTGCAACAAGTCTGTGGGAGCTAATAGTTCTCAGAAGATGCAAACATGTCTATGTTGGGAGTGCCCCACCTTCTGAACACTGCAGCCAGAACCTGCTAGTTTAAGGCCCATTTGTGATTTCTCTGGCCGATTCTGCTAAGGGAATCTGCCAGAACATTGTCTTTGCCTGGCAGATGCACTGCAAATATGTTTGCTTCTAAGGAATATGCTGGGACCTAGGTCCCCACTGCCTCTGTACACAGTTTTGAGAATCTCGTTCCTTCCTGCTTGTTTACATAGTACATTACTGCGGTGCTGTCTGTCCCGATTTTGGCATTTGACCCTGTAGCTGGGAGGAGAAAGACTGCATTGCTTGCAGTACTATTCTGAGCTCCAGGAGGTTTTTGTGTTCTACTGACTCCTGCGGACTCCATGTGCCACTCACTTGCGAGGTTCTGCACATGGGCACCCCACCCCAGGAGTGAGGCGCATCCGTAGTAAAAATACTTGTTGGTGATTGCTGCAGGAAGGGAATGACCTCTCTGAGATTGCTTTCTTCATTCCACCACTGTAATGATTCTACTACTGCTTTTTTTACTGGCATTTGGCAGTTGATCCCATCTTTCGGAGCACTTGTCCCTTAAGTGGTACTGGGTATCTCTCACTTGGAACCTACCCCATGGAACCACAGCTGTGGATGTGGCCATGTGCCCTACTAACTGTAGAGAGCCTCCTGCAGCTCTTGGATGACCTGCTGTGAAAGACTACTGCTGCTATCAAAGCTGTAAACTCTGGCCTGCGGAGAAAGCTTTCCCCCTGCAGGGTGTTTAACTCTGCTACTATAAAGTTCAGTATATGAACTGGCTCTAGTTGGGACTTCTGCAGGTTTATCAAGAATCCCAGGCTCTCTGAGGTGCTTTTTACCACCTGAACTTAGCACCTTGCCTTTTGTTTTTTCTCGGAGACTAGTCAGTTGTCCAGGTAGGGGAAAACTACCATGCCTTGTTTTCGCAGATGTGCTGCTACCACAGTCAGGCACTTTATGAAAATCTTTGGAGCTGAGGTAAGACCAACTGGGACAGCTGTGAATTGATATTGGCAGTTCTCCAGCTTGAATCTGAGATATTTTCTGTGAAACTGTCTGAATGGGATGTAAAAACAGGTGTTTTTCATATCCAGGGATCCCAGCCAATGACCCTCCTGCAAAGATGGTATCACTGTTCTTTGTGTGACATATGAACATACGAAAATTGCCAGCAGATGAAGGCCTAATGGTCTATCAAGTCTGCATGACTGTGCAGCTAGCAGCCCTTATGCTGCAGCTGCCCCTCCCTCCCTCCTCCAGTGACCCGCCCCCTTACCCTGTTCCATCCCCTTTTGAAGCAGCCCACTGTTCTACAGGATACCACTTCCTTTGGCAATGTATTCCACCCAGTCACCACCCTCTCTGTAAAAAAGTGTCTCCTCATTTCCCTCCTGAACCTTCCCCCTTCTAATCTCAGATCATGCTCGTGAGTGTCCCTCCCCATCCTTAATCTGAAAAGCCCTTCCGTGCTCATCTTATTTATTCCCTTCATGTACCTTTAGGTGTCAATCATGTCCCCCATCCCTCCTTTCCTCCATGGAGTACATGTTCAACTCCCTCAGCCTGCTCTTGTAGGGTAAGTCCCCAGACCCTGGATCATTTTTGTTGCCTTGTGCTGCACTGCCTCCAGTAACCTAAATGTCCTTCTTCAGGTACAGTCACCAGAACTGAACGCAGTACTCTAGGTGTGATCTAACCAGTGACCAACATAGCGGCAGGATAACTTCCCACTCCTGGAGGATATGCCTTTGGCAATACAACCCAGCATCCTGTTGGCTTTTGCAGCTGCCTTTATACACTGTGCTGAGTTGTTCATTGCTCCCATTATGATCACCCCCAGATCCTCTGCCACTTGGCTAGTTGAATCCCTCCTAACTGGTAGCTCCTCCTTGGGTTTTTTGCACCGAAATGTAGCACCTTACCTTTCTTGGCATTGAACCCCAGCTGCCAAGTGTCTGACCAGGCCTCCAGTTTTGCCAGATCAGCTTGCAACCCCTGCCACCCTCCTAAGTCATCCACTACTGCTCCCATCTTGGTGTCATCTGCAAACGGACTGATCTTGCTCTTGATGCATATTGAGACGTCTGCTATGAAGACCCCAAACAAGATGAGAGCTCCTCTCACACCACCCTCTGCTGTCTCCCTTGCAGCCAGTTCACTACCCATACCGCCATCTTCGCCCCCACCACTGTGCCTTCCAACTTATTTCCTAGCCTCCCGTGTGGCACCCAGAGGCCTTACTGAAGTCCAGGTACAGGACAGCCACTGCATGGCCCTTGTCTAACTGCCTGGTTACCCAGTCATAGTACTCAATCAGGTTGGTCTGACAGGATCTGCCTGAGACAGATCCATGCTGTCTGCCATCTTGTAGCCCATTAGCCTCTAGGAGAGAAATCAGCCTCTCCTTCAAGACTGTCTCCATCAGCTTTCCCACAATGGCTGTGAGGCTTACCAGTAGTGTCGTCGAGGCACAGGTCAGGAAGCATAGGAAAAACCAGGAGCAGTTGTAGAATTTGCAAAACGTATTTATTAGTACTAGCAGCAACATAAAAAATAAACTTCTTCAGTTTAACTATTTACAAAGGCAAAACAAACAGAGGCGATCCATCTGAGTTTTCCTTCAATCTGTGTGTCTCTTGCAAGCAATTGCAGCTCTGTTTTATAAGTCCTTGCAACCCACTCCTTAACAAGCATCCTGTGTTTTTTCTAACATGTTCTTGTATCAGGCAGGTGCAGCAATAACAAAATGTCCCAGAACTGAGGGCCCCTCTCTCCACAGCTTCTGAAACAGCTCTTAAAAACTGCTCTCAGGTTAACCCCTTGAGTTCCCACTAGCATTTTGTAATCATCTCAAACTACAATTATATACAATTAAACAGTAACACTATATAATTTCTAAACAAAGGGATCCCAATATCAGTTACATTTCCACATAATGTTTTGCATATATTTTTATACCAGCAGATATGCAGGGGAGGAAAAGACAGAAACAGCAGGGAAAGGTTGAGAGACAGTGAGAGGCAAAGAACTGTAAGACTGTCGGGGTGATCAAGTCCTAGGTCTCATGAGAAAATCTGGTTGTGCAACCAGACAGACAAGAGATAGGAAAGGGGAGAAGAAAACAGATCCCCTGCATTCAAACTCTCCATAACAACTGGGACAGGGTCCTATTCAACCCTGTCACATACACCCCTTCCCCCTCCCCTTCCTTAACAGGAAACCTGTTTTTATCAAACATGTTTCCAAAACTTTTTATTAATTCTCTACTAGCATTAGCTTCTAACGTTCAGAAAGTAAGCACATGTGCAGTATCCTTTTTCTATAACAGTACAGTAAACAATAAAGTTTAAACTCATACATGTGTTTTTCAACCTTCAGAATTCTCAATTCTTGATCCATATCTTGACAGAAAATCAGCATTGCTATTCTCTTTACCAGATTTGTGCATCACCTTGAATTTAAATGGCTGTGGTGCAGGTACCACCTTGTAATTCTGGAATTGTTATCTTTCATTTGGTTAAGCCAACAGAGAGAATTGTGATCTGTTATAAGTACAAAGTCAGTTGTCTAGCAAATAAAACTTAAGGGACTCCATGGCCCACTTTGCTGCTAAAATTCTTTTCAATGGCAGAGTACCTTTCTCTCTGTCATGCATCTTCCTACTCATGTACAGATTAGGATGTTCCGTCCCATCTATATTTTGACTCAGGACTGCACCTAGGTCTACCTCTGATGCATCTGTTTGTAACAAAAATAGTTTCTCAAAATCTGAGCTTCTTAAAACAGGGGTGAACATAAATGCAGCCTTAATGGCTTGAAAAGCTTCATTACACTCTGGGGTCCATTTCACATTATTTGGGTACCTTTTTCTCATTAGTTCAGTGAGGGGAGTAGCTAAATCAGCAAAGTTGGGAACAAATCTCCGATAATAACCAGACAGCCCTAAAAATGAACTGACATGTTTCTTTGTTTTAGAGAAAGGGCTGTTAGCTACAGCTTCTATTTTAGAAATTTCTGGCTTAACTTCTCCATTTCCCAACACATAGCCCAAATATATGGTTTCCCGCATGCTCAATGCAATACTTGGTAGGATTAATAGACCTGCATTTATGATAACTTGGATAACTACTGCTAGGCGTTCCAGGTGGCTTTTCAGTCTGAACTGTACACCACAACATCATCCAGGTACACAGCACAATAACCAGTGTGAGAGGATAAAATTATAGCCATGCACCACTGGAATGCAGCTGGCACAACCATATAAACCAAATGGCATGATGGTGAACTGATAGAATCCAACAGGAGTGCTAAATGCGAGTTTTGGCTTGGATTCTTCAGTTAAGAGTGACGCAGCAACCCATGGTGAGATCGAGGGTAATGATATACGTTGCTAATCTCCCCAGTCTGTCCACCAAATAATCTATTCTGGACAAAGGATAACTGTCAAATTCAGACACTTGATTAGGTTTCATAAAATCAAGGCAGATTCTACCACCCCATTCTTTTTTGTTTACAATTACCATTGGAGATGACCAAGCACTCCTCGACTCTTCTATGATACCCTATTCTTTCATTTTTCATATTTCCTTAACCACATCAGCTCTTAACCACTCTAGTAACCTGTATGTCTTTTGCCTAATAGGGTGAGCACTCTTTGGCACTATTACATGCTCGACCCCTTTTGCTCGGCCTGGTACTGTGATAAAAGTACTGTTAAATGTCTTTACCACATTACGAATTTCTGCAGTTTGTTCTGAGGTTACGGAAACATTCCTCTTTACAGCACCAGCAGTTACAGTTTGTTCCAGTCTTTCATAAGCTACATCAATATCTTCTTTATCAGTTTATGGTAAAACTAGCAAAGTAGCTTTTGGTATTTTTTCAACCCATTTCTTGAGGAGGTTAGCATGGTATATCTTAGCAGGAGTTTTCCAGTCAAGGGTCTCAGTCTCGTAGTTACAGTACAGTACAGTACAGTACAGTACAGTACATCTAAGCACTCTACAAGGCCCTTGCCACTTCATTAACAGTTTAGTTTCTGCTATAGGTAACAGTAGCAAAACCTTTTCACCTGGCACAAAAACTTTTTCTTTTACCCCATGGTCATAATATACAGTATCTTCTGCTGGTTTGGGGCCTCTTCCTGATTACTATGGGCAATTTCAACATATTTTGCCAGCTTCATTCTTAGGGCACACATATAAGACATTATAGATTGTTTCAGAGTGGGGTTATCTTCCTACATTTCTTTTATCACATCCAGTGGCCTCTTGGCTGCCTACCATACAACATTTCAAATGTTGAAAACCATGTTGACGCCTGTGGCACTTCTCTGTAAGCAAAAAGTAGGCAAGGCAAGTAATGTAATGTAAAATTTATTTCTATAAGGTGCCCTTCCCATGCTCAGGGCGCCTTTACAAAAATTCCACAAGCAGCAGTAAAACCACAATAATAAATAACATTTCATCCATAACAAATTCAACATACTTTAAATCACAGAAAATGCTTGGTTAAAAAGGAAGCTCTTTAGGGCTTTTTTAAAACCCTCCACAGTCAGGCTACTTCGTATCTGGCGAGATAGAGAATTCCACAGGGTAGGAGCCATAAAGGCAAATGTTCTTTCACCAGATGTTTTTAAGGTTACCCTGGAAATCTCTAGCAATCCCTCACCAGAGGATCGGAGGGAGCGGGAGGGGCAGTAAGAAGTCAGGAGTTCTTCCTGGTAGTGTCCCAACCCATGTAGGGCTTTTATAGGTCATCAACATGACCATAAAGTGATCTGCCACTGCACAGGTAGCCAGTGCAACTCGTCACAGGCTTACAGGTGTTATATGGTTGGACACTTGGCTTCCAGTCAACAACCTAGCTGCTGCATTTTGCACCAGCTGCAAGCGAATATCCACTCCCAGCAGCCCTAGATAAAGGGCAATGCAGTAATCAAGATGACTGGCAACAAAGGCGTGGACCAGGGTAGGAAGATCCTCTGATGGAACCAGGTGTTTCACCTGTGCTATGTTCCTTAGATGGAAGAAGGATGATTCCGCTATGGCAGACACCTGCGCCCTCAGAGTCAGGCCCTCATCAAATATAACACCAAGGTTACATACCTGGCCAGATGAGATAAGCTGGGTCCCCCCAAGAGATAAACCTGAGGGTTTTCCCGCCCATGAATTTGACATCCTCACCCCCGGTTCCACTACCAATACCTCCATTTTTCCCGGGTTCAACTTCAGCCAATTGGTACTCATCCAGTTCTGTAACTCCAGGAGGCAGCTGTTAAACAATGTACTTGACTCAGACTCCTGCTCGGGCACAAAAGACATACAGAGTTGAGAGTCATCGGCATAGCAATGAAACTTCAACCCATATTGTCTTATAATGTCCCCCAATGGAAGCATATACTACTGCAAACAACATGGGGGACTTTATGATCCTGGCACCCCACAGCGTAGGCAGTGAGGCCGGGAATAAATCTCAACTACTACTCTCCATGTCCTACCCACAGGCAAGATTTAAACTCAACTTGGGACCACCCCTTAGTTCACACAGAGAAAACCACAGGCATTGGAGCAGCACCCCATGACCGAAGATTGTCAAATGCTGCTGAGAGATCAAGGAGAACCAAGACAGATAAGAGTTCTCTGATCTCTCGCCATCAGGAGGTCATTTAGTACCTGAACAAGAGCTGTCTCAGTACTGTGCTGTTTCCGAAGCCAGACTGGAGAGGGTCATAGATACTGTGGATGGTTAAATGGTCCTCCAGCTACAAGGTGACCACCTTCTCGATAATCTTCCCCAAAAAGGGAAGTTCAAAACCAGTCTGTAGTTTTCCAGGCAGTCAGGATCAAGCGAGGGCTTTTTCAAAAGGGGGCGTACTATTGCCTCCTTCAAGGGATCAGGAACGATCCCTTTTTCCAGTGACACCACGACTATCCCAGTAAGGATCGGGCTAATAACCTCTACACACCCCACAAGTAGATGAGTAGGGCCCAGATCCAAACTACAGCAGGTTGGACGAAAGTCTGGATGATCCTCACTATATCCATGACTGCCGGTGACTGAGAGGTGAACCAGGTCAAGTGGGTATTTGTGTTCTTCTGTTGATCAGCTGCAAGACCTCATGGAGGCGCTACAATCTCATCCCCTGATAGTGGACAACTTTATCAGCGAAGAACATCACGAATTCCCGCACTGTAACTGTGATAATGCTCAACTAGCTTGAAGACAGACTGGATTGCACAGTCTGTCCACAGTCCAGAAGAGCTGGGTCAGTCTATTCCTCGCTGTAGCAATTTCCTTGGACAGGAATTCTGCCTTCTTATGGGAAATTGCTAACTGATAGATCTTATAATGATCTAGCAGTCTGTCCACTTCCAGGCGAGTTTTCCGCCAGCGTCTCTCCTATCTTCGGCCCTGTCTCTTCAACCCCCGGATCTTCGCGGTAAACCATGGGGCCCCCGGGTGAAGAGTACAGGGATGAAAATGGATTGAAGCAATGACATCTAGGGCACTCATAACTGCCCTATTATAGGCCAGCACCAAGGGCCCTGGGTCAGTGCTATCCATTGGAAGTCCTGAGAAGTCTAGCTCCGTCATTAGGCCTTCTGAGGTAACTCCTCCCAAAGGACAGAACTGTGCTATCTCCTTAGGGACAGGCCTCTTTCAGTGGGCTTCGAAACTGAACCTCAGGGCATGATGGTCAGACCAACTGATAGGCTCCACCTCCACACCAGAGACTTCCATCCCCAGATAGAATATCAAATCCAATGAGTGGCCCCCCTGATGGGTTGCAGAGGTAATAACCCATGTCAGGCCAAATGAATCCATCAATTGGAGGTTTTGTCAAAAGGCGCGAGTTCGCATTGTCAGACCCAGGCATTGAAATCTCAGAATTAACCATCATGGGGATTCAATCACCCTCAGCGATGAAATCTGCAACCTCCTCAGGAATTCCCTCCCATCACCTGGTGGATGACAGATGAGAAGTATCGTGAAGCCTGCACCTGCACCCACGATACATTCAAAGGAGTTGGTACATCCAACTGGCATCTCCCTGAGGTCCAGTTCCTCTCTAAAACAGACAGCAACTCCCCGGCCCCTACTGTCCACTCTCGGGCAGTGAATCACCCAGAACCCGGCTGGAACTGCAGACTCCAAAATAGGGCCTGCATTTTCATCAAGCCAGGTCTCTGTGATGCAAGCCAGGTCCACAGATATAACAAGATCTGCCACCAAAGCGGTCTTGTTTCTGATAGACCTAGCATTGCCAACACCACACCGAAAGGACGAGACTCAAGGAAGACTCCACCTCCTGCCCTGATCAAGTCAGTGCCCTTGGGTATGGGTACAAGACATGATGGACCTCGTTCCTGTATCCATTTAGCCCCAGGGTGCCTCCTGGTTCTAACAGTCCCCATCTGCCCACTCTTTTCCCATCCCCACAAGAGTTCCAGGATCTCCTATTCCTCCACTCTTCGCTCGCAATGCCGAATATCCGTATTTCTGTAAACTTCCAAAGGAAGTGCAGGACATTCAAAGGTTGGAGATCCCTCAGCTCTTGAGGGGAGTACCGCCTGACTACGTTCTTACCAATCAAGCACATTCAAACTTAAAATACTAACTTATACTAAACCCCACTAAGTCACTACTCTATATAATCTTAATATACCCCCTTAATAAAAACCAGTCCACTCTCTATTTTTAAATCAAAAACATACAATAAACAACCATTTAAAAAAAAAAAAAAAAACCACTCTGATGGCAATTCCACCACTCTCTCTCACAAAGTGGGTTCCAACCTTTCCCTTCTCCTTTTACAAACCTTTTTAACATGCGTTTTAGGGTTTGGTTAAAATGCTCAACAAGAGCGTCTCTGTCTGAGGGTGATAGCGGGAGGTTCATATGGCAGTGATACCTAGTAGTCTGTACAGCTCCTTAAGTAATGCAGCACCAAAATTACTACCCTGATCTGTAATAATTTCTTTAGATATGCCCACTCTGCTGAAAATTTTTGTAAGCTCTGCTGCAACCTTTGACACTGTGACAGTACGCATTGGAACTGCTTCTGGGTATCGAGTAGCATAGTCACATACTACCAGGATAAATCTATTACCCTTTTTACTTTTGTCTAAAGGACCAACCACATCCATTGCAATTCTCTCAAAAGGCACATCTATCAAGGGTAGGGGCACCAGGGGCACCTTGTCTTTTCTAGTGACTGGGGCTACTTTCTGACACTCAACACAGGAATTACAATAGGTAGCAACATCTTCATAAATTCCAGGCCAGTAAAATCTATACAGCAATCTGACAAGGGTGCCATCCCTTCCTGAGTGCCCAGCCATAGGACTATTATGTGCTGTCTGTAACAACTCTGTTCTATATTTCTGTGGTATAACCAATTGTTCTGTCTGTTCCTGTGTCTGAAGTTTAACCCAAACCCTGTACAGTCACCCATTACATTTTTAAACATTGGTCCACCCTGTTTTGGTTTCACCCCCAGCTGCTTACAATAACCCTGGAGAGAAACATTGTTAGCTTGCTCTGAAACAAAATCACAATCAGTTATCAGTTTAGTTTCAGCATTTTCATATGTTAACCCCTTATGTCCATCAGTCATTTGTTGCCACAATTTCTTTGGGCATCATCTTTCTTTCCTGGCTTTCTGGATCTTGGAGCTGTGCTCAAACAAGTCCGAATCAAAGTCACTGAAAGGAAAAGTGTTCCCACCGTTTGAGATTTTCTTTGCCTGAGCTCTTGTTACCACTGCTGCTGAAACTGCAGGGTTCAGTTCCTCTGAGATTAACTCAGTAAACCCTGGACAGTCATTTCCAATAATCACGGGTACAGGTAACTTAGGTACTATCCCCACTTTCATCTGGTGTGACACACCCTTAATGGTCAGAGTCACTTGGGTGGTGGGATTGTATTGAGTGTCCCCATGGATGCAGATGACACCAGTACCTGGTCCTCTTGCACAGCATTTTCCCAGCACCTCAACATGCACTAGGGTCTGTCTGCTTCCCGAATCAATGAGTCCCTTTAACAGACTTATCTCCCACCTTCACATCTGTTAAGTACTTGCCCAATTTGCCAAGGACAAATCTGCTCCAGTGTCACGCTTCTTACGGCAATTTCTTGCAATATGACCTGGCTTATTACAGTTATAGCAAAAACGTCTTTGAGCACAGATTTGTTACCCCCACCAGAGTTCTTATAGATTTGGAGTTTAAATGGGAAAAAGAGTTTTAACGGTGCTTGGCTGTTACCTCGCTGCTGTGGTGTCTGTCTGGCCATTTGGTAGTCCTCGGCGAAAGAAACAGCTTTTTACTCACTTTCTGGTCTGTGTTCCTTTACCCAAGGCTGCACATCTGTAGGCAGGATGTTAATGAATTGCTCCACTGCAAATGTGTCAAGGATCTGTGGGACTGTTTTGCCCTCTGGTTGGAGCCATTTTATCAGGAGTTCTGTGAGTCGGGTGAAGGCTTCTCAAGGACAGTCAACAGAAGTGTGCTTCATAGATCGAAATCTCCGCCTGTAGGTCCCTCTTGAGATGTCATACCTTTTCAGGATTTTGCTTTTCATCAGGTCATAGTTTTCTGACTGTGCAGTGTCCATATTGCTGGACGCAAATTGGGCTTTACCTGTCAGGTAAGGTACCAGTCTGATTGTCCATTGCTGCTTTGACTATTGGCAGGCTGTGGCAACTCTTTCAAAAGTTGTCAGGTATACATCAATATCATCTGAGGGACACAACTTTGTAAGTTTAATGGCTTTTAAGTTGCTTGTGTTTTGTTGCTCATTTGGATCTGTGCCAGATCCTCTGCCTTTGATAGCTTGCAAGGTCTCCAGCCATTGCTGCTTCTGTCGCTGTATCTCTTCTCTCCTCTGTTTCTCTGTCTCTTTTTGTTGTATAGCCCACCATCTGAAAAAGGCAATCAGGCTTTCAGGTTCTGCCACTGCCTGTTCTTTTTCCATAACTTGTGCTGGCTGTACAATCAGGGGAAGGTACTCCACCTGGACCTTCAGTCCCTGCACCTGATGGCCTGGTTCCTGAGTGGCTAGAGTTCCAGGCCTTGGGTCTCTTTGACGAGGTCCTCAATGTTGTTGAGGCTTCCCATAAGGAATTGACCAGAAAATGCTATGCCTTTAAATGGAAGAGATTCTCCATCTGGTGTCAGGGCAAACAGCTGGAACCACTGTCCTGTCCAGTGGCTAGCATTTTGGACTATCTTTGGTCCTCTCCCAGCAGGGACTTCGGTCGATGACCCTAAAGGTGCACCTGGCAGCCATCTCTGCCTACGGGCACAGGCCAGTCAGCAGTCAGTGGCACAGGAGAAGGTGGTCTGGTGCTTCTTCAAAAGCCTAGATCACATATCCCCCCCGGTGCGTGAACCTTCACCTCCATGGGATCTACTGCTGGTTTTGGCAAAGCTCATGGGCAAGCCATTTGAACCGATGCACAAATGTGACATCTCACATTTGTCATGGAAGACTGCTTTCTTGGTGGCTATCATGTCAGCCAGAAAGACTGGGGAGTTACAGGCGCTCTCTATCGAGTCTTCTTACCTGGTCTTCCACAGGGACAAGGTTGTCCTGTGCCCCCACCTGAAATTCCCTGTGCCCTGCCCATGGCAGATCCTGAGGGGATATTAAGTAACAAATATATAGGACTCTACCTCTGTTGCCAGCTAGAGCTTTGCTGCAGCAGTGAACTTTGGGGAAGTTTCTGGAAACTTTCAACTGTGTGACCTGCCTACGGCAGAAATTGGGGACAAGTACATAAGACTATGCCCTGCTGCCAGCTTTGCTGCAGCAGTGAAACTTTGGGGGAAGAGTTATGTTCACAACAATGAAACTTTTAAGTGTGTGCCCTGCCTATGGCAGAGATGGGGACAAGTGTAACAATACATGAAACTCGGGGGGGGGAGGCTCAGGGGGTCACAAGCAAATCTGCAGCTGCCATTTCTCTTTTTTTCAGTATAGACAGTTAGCCAGATTACAGTAACGTTAATTTTAGTGCACAGCTTGACAGAGTCTTGTTTTGCTAACTTGAAACTTTTTAATAATTGCAGTCCAACATGGCTAGTGGAGTAAAATTAGCAACTGCAGAAGGATGGCGCAAAAAATATGATCCATACAAAAACTGGCTACAGATAAGCAGTGATGGAGACTGTTCAGTGTGTGCTAGGTGCAAATTTTGCTGTCAGCATAAAGATGAGCTACGTGCATTGAAGAACTTCAGTGATGCATTAATTGCAGGGATAACAGGCCCTCAGCTAAAAGTTGACAACATCTGGAAACATCTTCAGACAGAGCAGCACAAGAAAGCTCTTAACATTTTGAAATTTGGTAAAACATGGTCACCACTTGAAATATATTGCCATACCACAATTGGTAAGTTTAAAGTAATTTGGGGGGTGGGGGGTAGGAGTATTGGACCCAAAACTAAATAATTTTAATTTAATTGCAGGAGACTTTCAGTAATGCAGAGGAACAACACAGAATCATTCTAGGCAAGCTGATGGAGATCTTGTATATGATGGCCAAAGAGGACATCCCTATTAAAAAGTCTGAAGTGACAGCAGAACAAGACAAGTGCCATGGAGTTCAATGTGGGCAATAAATACATCAACAGGAAAGAACTGACAATGTGTATTGGCAAGAACCTAGAGGAAAATCTGCTGTCAACTGTAAAAAATTCTAATTATTTTCCAGTTCTTATGGATGGTAGTACTAATAATGGTGCAAGTGAAAAGGAGCTGGTTTACATAATTTATATTAATCTCAGCAATGGTCACGTGGAGACTAAATTTTTACGAATGAAAGCAGTATCAGGTGGCATAAGTGAGGGACTCAAAAATCTCCTCTTAGACATTCTTGCAGAGAGTGGCCTTAATATAAAAAAAATGGTTGGGTTTGGGGCTGATGGGGCAGCTGTCAACATGGGTGTAAGACTGGCACTTGCTGCACTTTTAAGGGAAGACCTACAGTGGTTGGTTGCTGTTCATTGTTTCTCACACAGATTAGAACTGGCAATGAAAGATGTTTTGGAGAACACCTATTTTAATGAAGTTTCAAACTTTCTGACCCAGCTATTTTATCTCAATCAGAAAAGTCCTAAGTGAGTTAAGAGAGTTGTGGTCCGTTGCCTAGGCCATGGAGATGTCAGTTGAAAAGCCTAAGAAGGCCCATGGCACACACTTGGTGCAGAATAAACTTCTTGCCACTTGGGCTGTTACTATGTCATTCCCCGTAATCACTGCCCATTTAGATCCAACTCATGATCAGGCTAAAGCCAAGGGAGTATTGAAAATTTTGACTAAAATCCAAACGGTTGCACACCTTTTGTATTTTGAACAGTTGCTTAAGCCACTTGCCAGGTTCCCACTAGCACTTCAAAAAGAAGTTGTTGAAATGCCAGAGCTACTTAACTCAGTTGAAACTTTGAGAAACACTCTTGACCATGCTAAGCAGAGTGGCCCCATAGGTGGCAGTGAACTTGACATTCTCTTAAAAAATGGGTCTGACGTCCTGTCAGGAGCATGTCCTGAAGTCACTTACAAGGAGAAATTAACACATCTAAGTGCTCAATCTATTAAAATAAGCAACACTTGAATATCAATACCATATCAAAGTAAAAATAATAATACGTTGAAGCTCAATGAGCATAATCAGAAAGATACAGTATTTACTATGAACATCTGGGATTCCTCATGTAAATTTCAAAGGAATGGGGTAAAGCCTAGGTCTTTTTCAAGACCATAGGGGGACAATGCTTTGAGATGAAATATCCACCTACTCCCTTTTTGGAAAAGTATGCAGAGACATTATCTCCATTACAGTGTCTTGCAACAGGATATTCCTTCTTGTTATTATTAAAGGGACACTGTCAACCTTTTTTGCATCATATTATTTTTAGGTAAAACCCCACATTTTATGATTGCTTACCTTCTCTAACATTCATTGATGTTGCTGGTTGTTTTATCTGCCTCCTTGTTTATTAGAACTGAAATGCATTATAATGTATAGTTACAACCAACCTTGTTTTGCTTCAACTCCACAAACTGCTCCTACTACATACTCCCTGAACATTAGAAGCACCCTCAAACAGTGTAGCCACTCATGATACAATGGTCTTCTCTACTCCCAATGCATAACAAGTGGCTAGATTGTGTTGGGGGTGTTCTTAAATCCAGGAAAGATGAAATGGGAGTTGGTCAAGAAATGTGAACAAACATGTTTTGGTGTGGTAACACCAGTATGGTGGCACTCAGTTTTCACTTTTTAAAAAAAAAAAGAATCCGGATCAAACTACCAGCTGCATTAGCAGTCTCTACAGAATGTGAACAATCATAACATGTGTTTCTTAAACTAGGGACACCTTGAGGCCTAAGGGGGTTTACAGTGTCCCTTTAATAGCTCTGAAACATTCATGAAGCTTTTCCTTTAGGGACCTCATGGTTCGGCCCATGTAAAGTAGTCCACATATGCACCAAATGGCATAGATGACAGAAGCCCTGTTACATCTGATGAACTGTCTAATCTCTATGGGGCTGGCAGTGATGATGGGGTGAAAAAACATTTCACCTTGAACCGTATGTCCTCAAATATTATAGTGGCAGCACTGAAAGAAGCCATGAGGTTTAGAGGGTAACCAAGTGGTTTGCGGCTTGGGAGGCACACAGTGGGTATGGGTAAGTAAGTAAGTCACCCAAGTTGGGGCCTTTACTTAAAGAAACTCTTGGAGGTTTGTTGCTGATTATTTGCCAGAGCAGGATCTGCCTCAAGTAATTGCCTATGTGTTCAGCATCTGTGACACAATTTTTTTTTTATTATTTCTTTTTATTTATTTTTGCATATTTTAACATACAAACAGTACGATAACAACATATAACAGTGCTGCATTATTACAGGTTACATTCTACTTCCAGACACATTTCTTAATGCTTGATATAAAGGTATCTTCTTGTTTACCTTTATGGTACAAAGCCATTATATTTATTTAGTTCATATATAACCCATCTCCTCCACAGTATTTCAAAGCTCAGATCTTGAGCTACCTCAGCAGTCAGTCTTTCCATGTTATAAATATCTCTCATTATTTCATCCCACTTCTGCACAGTTATTTTGTCAGTTTGCCAATTTTTTGTCATGGTTTTTTTAGCTGCAAGTATATCCACTGTTAATAGTTTTCTGGTGTCTATTGATCTAAAGTCATCTGGTATATCTAAAAAACAGGATATTTCTTTTCGTGAGGTTCAGCGCAGGTGAAAAAATATCTCTCAATTCCTGTTGTAAAGCTGTCCAAAATGTTTTTACCCTAGGACACAGCTTGAAGATACGTGTGTGTGTGGCTCTGGTTTGCCACACCCTCTCCAGCAGTGTGAGGCATTGTGGTGTCATATTTATTTTGTTTTATTTGGGTTTTGAAAAATCTGATTGCATTCTTACAGGAAAATGCTTTCCATCCATGTGAGGTGGTTGGTTTATGGGTGTATCTTGTATAATTATGCCATTGGGTTACAGTAATTTATATTCCTAGCTCTTCTGAGCAGTTCTGATCTGTCCAAAAATGCAGCCCTTTCTAGTGAAGCGTTCAAAACATCTTGGGTGTAACCTCTAGCAGTAAAACTTTTCACCATCTCACTAGCTCATGACAGGAACATCATGTCATCCGAGCAGTTATGTCAGAGCTGTCTAAGCTCACCTATATGGAACACTCCTTGTGAGGTGCCTGGGGTTGGTGCTTCTCGTGTGCAATATGGAGTTTCCAGCAGTCGCCTTGCGATAATCGGATGTTATAACTGTAACATCTGGGATGCCTTTTACACTCCTATCCAAGGTGAAAGTAAATCTCAGATCAACTTTTTTCTCACTCAAACATCCACAAGCTTAAAAATATCGGTTTCAGGTCCACTACAAACCAAGATTAATTAATTCATTTACTGATAACCAGCTAAACTGGATCAAGGACGTGGGTCCCTTTTTCGGCTATAACCGGCAGGAAAATAGGGAGAAATAATACAATGAAACACATTTCAAATACATTTCAATACATACAAATTAGCAACAATCTGCACAACATATGAGTACAATGCATACATTTCAGTACACTATAATGCATCGAGTTCTGTGATTTCTGCATGAAAATAAATAAGCTTAGCAGGGCAATCCAGCTCCTAGTTTCACATACCATGGATAGCAACTATGATAAACAGTTACACACCAAGTGAGTCATAAGGTAGGTCATTAAAACAAAACAAAACAGGTTTCTCGCCTGTAGTTCCAGGAATGGTATATGGTTCATATACACATTCTGGCAGTTCCACTGGAACGATCTCACTGGCGGAACGTCTTTAAGCTAAGCTCCTCCCATCATCAGGGTGGTATATGCCCTGATTCCACCCGTGATGTGAAATCTTGCATGCTGGAAGCAGGAATGGTGTGCCACTTGCAGGGGAGACCAGGTGGGTTGTGTGGATGTGAACCATATACCACTCCTAGAACTATGGTTACAGGTGAGTAACCTATTTTCTAAAGGTGTGGATATAGTTCACTACCCACATTCTGGCAGACTCCTAGCAGTTATCCGGGAAGAGGGAGCAAGGTGCGCACCACTACTTGGTGAACAGAGACTGGAGAACTAAAGTCCCGCAACCGGCATCCTGGTGTGACTCAAGGTCGATGTGGTAGTGGGAAATGAAGGTGCGTGCTGACTAGGGATGTCATGATATCACAACAGTATGGTATATCATGGTATTGGAAGTCAAAGTATTGATACTGTGGGCAATTTCCGATACTGTAACAACTGTGGTTCACCATATACCGTGGTATTCAGACCTTTCAACTAATTTCTTGCCATTTTCAGGGACAACTCCCTTCCATGCCAATGCTCCCTGATGCAAGAGTTTGAGGAGGATTCTTTTTTGTTCAAAAATTACCTCTGTAATATCGAGGTATAATGGTAACCACAGCATTACATGAGATGGTTATTGTGCCATCAAAATGTCATACCATGACATCCCTAGTGCTGACTTCTAGGTTGCAGCCCTGCAGATTTCCTGGATAGGGACGTCCCTGGAAGCAGCCACTGAGGCAGCAGTATATCTGGTGGACTGAGCACTACGCACTATGGGAGGCTCCCTACCAGCCAACATATAGCGAAGGCTGATGCAGGATGTGATCCACCTGCAACTGTCCGCTTTGCTGCCAGTCTACCAGTGGCGACTTCACAGTAAGTGAAAAGCAGCTGGTGAGCTGGTACCTGAACTACAGCCACGCACTCCATGTAATAAGAGAGCATCCTAAGCAGGTCCTGGGTATGAAGTCTGTGGTAGGCCTCTGAAGATGGACTGGTGAAACATACTGGCAAGTTAATCACCTGGTTAAGGTGAAACTCTGATATCACCTTCGGGAGGAACTCGGAGTTGGGGTAAAGGATGACTCTGTCCCTGTGAAAGACAAGGTAAGGAGACTCCACCCGAAAGTGCCTGGAGCTCCCCAATCCTTCTGGCTGACATAATGGCCACCAAAAAGACCAGCTTCCATGGCAGGTGTGACATCTCACACCTGAGCACTGGCTCTAAATGCTTGCCCATGAGCACTGCCAATACCAGCAGTACGTCCCACAGTGGGGGTGGTTCATGCACCAGAGACAGGTGGGCCAGGCCCTTGAAAAAGCACATGAACACCTTCTCCTGCATACCAGCATGCGTCCGGTAAGCAAAGATGGTTGCCAGGTGCACTCTAAGGGCTGTCACCTGCAGTCCCAGTTGGGAAAAGGACCAGAGGTAGTCCAGGATGCTAGCCACAGGGCAGGCAAGGGGGATCAAGCACCATGCTCTGACACCAAATGGCAAATCTCTTCTATTTAAAGTCACTGCATCTGCAAGTTGACTCCTTCCTGGAGGCCTCCAGAATGTGGAGTACATCCTCCAAAAGACCCAAGGCCTGGAACTTTAGTTGCTCAGGAACCAGGCCGTGAGGTGCAGGGACTGAAGGCCCAGGTGCAGGACTGTACCCTGTTGTCTGGTCAGCAGGTCTGGGAAGACAGGCAGTCTCCATGGAGGCCTACTGCTGAGGCTGAGGCTGAGGAGAGCTGGGTACCAGACCTGCCATGGCTGCTGTGGAGCTATCAGTAACATCTGCGCCTTGTCCTTATGGGCCTTGACCAGCACCTTGAGGATCACGGAAAGGGAGGTAAGGCGTATAAGAGGCCTGGGGTCCAAGGCCTTGCAAAGGCATCCCCCTTCCCCCATGCAGTGTCCTTGACTTGGGTGGGGTGAGCTCAAAACAGCCTCAGTTTGGTGTTCTCCCAAGAGGCAAACAGGTCCACAAAGGGTGTGCCCCAATGGGAGAACAGGTGGATCACCACCTCCCAATGTAGGGACCACTCGTGCGACGTCTCTTTACCTGGCAGACAGCGTCCACCAGCTGATTGTTCTCTCCTGCAACATGAATCGCCAGGAGATCTGCACACAGGCTGCACATTAGTGTCAGGCTATGGAGAGTCTTCTGACACAATGAAAGGGAATGCATCCCACTCTGCCTGTTCAGATAGAACATGGTGGTCTTGTTTTCCATCTGGACCAGCAGGACCTGACCCTAGATCAATGAAGAAAATTCCATCAGACACATTGCAAGGAGCTCCAGCAGACTGATGTGGTGAAGGGAGTCTCTGGAAGACCAGACTCAGTGGACTCTGAGATCTCCCAGGTGTGGCTCCCACCCCACAAGAGAAATGTTCATTGTGAGTGTGACAGATGGTTCTGAGCAGACAAATGGGGTTGCCACCTCCAGATGTTGTGAGGCCAGCACCACTGGATGGCATCCCACATCAGCTGGGTCACCTAAATTGGCTGGTCCAAGTGACCTAGACATTGGGACCACTGGCAGCCCAATTCCTGCTGCAGGTGTTGCACCTACCAAAAAGCCCAACGTATCACACTGGTGGAGGATTTCATGTACCTAGCAGCTGCAGAAAATCCTGGGCCGCATGCAAGAGCCCAACCTGAAATGATCAGGCAAAGGAGGTAATATCCAATGCCCAGTCCACAGGGAGGTGGGCCTTGCTACGCAGGGAGTCTAGTTTGGCCCGATGAACTTGATCACCTGTGAGGAGACCAGCTCTGACTTGACTAGGTTGACTAGATGGAACCAATCCAATGAGTCTTGAGGACCAGATCCTGGACCTCTCTATGGCCTTCTTGGATGGCTGGCTATCAGTTAGTTGTCCAAGCAGGGATACACTCTGATACCCTTGCCTCACAGAAAGGTTGCCACCATTGCCATGCACTTGGTGAAGACCCTAGGTGCGGATGAGAGGCCAAAGGTCATGTCCTGGAACTGGTACAGGATCCACTCTGCACAGAACTGAAGGTACCAGCAATGGGATGGGCAGACTGGAATGTGAAGCAAAGTGTCCTGGAGGTCCAGGGAGCAGAACCACGTGCCCTGCCCCAGAGACGGAATGATATGATTCAGAGTGACCATCCAGAACTTGCACCTCCACAAGAACTGGTTCAGACTGTGCATATCCAGTAGGGTGTGCCAGCACCCCTTCTGTTTTGGAACCAAAATGTACCTGGACACATATCCCCAAGTGGTCAGGGCATCTAGAAAATGGTGTATTGCCCTGCGCTCTAGGTGCTGAGTAATGTCATCTCTTAGTGCTGACATGTCCTTCGACAACCTGGACTCCAGAGGAGCACAAAGACGATACAGCAGGAGAGCCTCAAAATCCAGAGGCAACCCTCTGCTCACCACTTCTAGAACCCACCTGTCCAAGGTAATGGTGGACATCTGTAGCAAGAAGTTGCATAACTGAACCCTGACCAGGAACTGGGACAGGGACTAGTCAGGAGGGGGAATGACACCCCACAACCCGTCATTGTGCAGGCCTGGAGGGGGCTCTGGCAGCATGGGCCTCGGAGGCACCACCACCACCTTTGCACCCTCTCTTTTCTGTCCCTGGCCACTGAACTTCAGCTTTGGATGCCAGCATTGAAACTGCCCCTGCTGGGGATGCTGCTGAGGTTGTTGTGGCTAAAAGGATCTATACTGAAAGGTCTTCTTTTTTGGCTTCTGGGCCTTCTGATCCTTCTGAGACAAAGCCACGGAATCAAGGGTGGCACTGGACTTCTCAATTCCCGTGAAACAGCCTACCAACCAGAGCCAAAGAGGCTGGTGCCCAAGATGGGGACATCAGTCAACTTATGCTGAGTATCCTCCGTGAAGGTGGAAGGCTTCAGTCAAGGAGTCACCCATGTCCAAAGCCAAATGGAGCTGGTGTTTAGCTAGCGATTAACCCTGATCTTGGACTATCTTCACCAGCAGCTATTTGTCACCAGGAAGATGGGTGAGAAGTTCACCTAACACCCAGACAAGGAATTGGCGATGCAGCAGCATACACATTTTTGGCTGCATGGGCAGTCTTCTTGGACTCCTTGTCAGGAGACATGTCCATGTCTCCTTGGAAGGCTGAGTCTGAAACCAGACCCTCTGCTGAGGGGTGATCAGGGAGCCCCAAAAGGGAGCCCGTTGGAACTGCATACTTGCAGACCACAAGGGTGGAGTATGCTGGATACTGCCCAAGCTCCAAGGTCAGACCCACGATGGCCTCCGCACGGGAAAAGCAACCCATAAAGAAATATCTGTGTTCAACATGTTAGTAAACGGGTGTTTGGCCCTCTTCTGGACTGGCTCCAAGGGGGCATTCATGGACTCCAATATGAGCCGGATCAAAGCCCAAAGGACAATAGGCCCATGGTCCATTCCTTGCCAATTTCTGGTCGAACGTATGGGTCCTAGTCAGGGCCATGGATAACTCACCTTCAGAGTCATCAGAGAATTCCTTGAAAATTACCCTCAACCATGTGCCACCATGTACCCCCCTGGTATCCTCACTCTGGATGATCTCCACAGAGAGCCCACCTGGCAAGCCAACTGTGGAGCAGGACTCTTTGGTTGGGTCCTTGAACAGGGGCTGCGGTGGAGTTAACTCCACCCTAAGAGGCAGAAAAGCAGACATTGGGGACTACTGAGAAGTATGGACTGGCGTGGGAATGACTGGTGTAGGCTAAGTGACTGAAGCTCCAAGGGTAGAGCCATACACCTTCCAGCCGTGGTCCACTTTTGCAACAGAAGCTTCTTGCAGTGACTACATATTTTTCTTTGGTGCCTATCCTTGTCTGAGGATGAGAAGCACTGATGACGATGATTCCCAGTCGAGTGGAAAGAGGAACATGAACAGCACCTCAAGCTTGACTGTTGACCAAAGAATCAGTAGCAACAGATGCCCTCTGGAGGGTTTGTATAAACCACCTGCCTCAGTAGGTTAAGCACTAGTGTCTTTGGAGGCATGACCACAAGTGGAGGAAACTCCTGAGGCAACTCAGTCGGGGCCACAGATTGAGCCTTGTCCTTCTGGGTGAGGACTGGGAGAACTGTGGTCTGAGAGGTCGACTCTATCAATCCCCTCGAACAGCTGGTTGACAGACTTGAGAAAAATCTCGATTGCCTGCTGGACCAGAGTCAAGATCGACAAGCCCAGCAGGGTTATCATGGAGCCCTTGACCATACCCTTGACCAAGGCTGAACAGCTGGGACAGTCAAAGGAGCAGGAAGAGTGAGATCATTCCCAATCACACATTCTTTGCATTTTCTGCTTTGGTGAGACAGGCTCTCTCCAAAGGTCTCGACAGCAAGACATATTTACCTGAAATTGTCAGAGAATGGCCCTCAGATGCTGGCCATACAAAGAAACAGTGCCAAGACCAGTGAGGAACTCACTGCAGCCACCATCTCTTCTCCCATGACCCCAAGCGGAGCAGCTGACCCGGCAGCCGTTGAGGCGTTTTACAATCTTTTGACTGACCAAGGGCCAATCGAGCCTTCTGGTCTTTGATGGATCCTGGCAGCATTGCCCAGCACGAACTGCATCCCTCGATGTCATGGTGATCACCCACGCAATATAAGCACATGTCATGAGGGTCCGTAGCCCACATTTTCTTCCTGCACCAGGTGCAAAACTAAAAACTTGGTTTCTTGCCCTCTATCATCAACTTCAAAAAGCAGCTTGAAGACTGCTGAGCAACTTTAAATTGGAATACTGACTAGAAAAATTAGTCACCTGTATCCATAGTTCTAGGAGTGGTATTTGGTACCCTCCACACTTAGACAGTCTTCCTTTCCTTTAATTCTAACCGGAACATCTTCAAGCTAAGCTCCTCCCACACCCCTGGGTGGTACACCTCAGCACCACCCCATGATATCAGGATCTGCACGCTGGAAGCAGGGATCCATGTGCCATCGGCCAGGAGGCTGGGTGGGTCGATGGATGTGCACCATATACCCTCCTAGAACTATGGTTACAGGTGAGTAATCGTCATTTTTAGGGATGTGGATATGGTGCACTTACCCACACTTAGAACTGCTAGGAGTTCTCTGGGTGGAAGGACAAGGCACACACCCCTACTTTGGAAAGAGAGACTGAGAATGGAGGCCTAAAACCAGCATCCAAGCAAGACTCAAGTTCGATGTGGTAGTGGGAAACGAAGGTGTTTGCTGACCCCAGGTAGCAGTCTTGTAGATTTCCTGAATAGGGACATCCCTGGAAGCAGCCCCTGAGGCAGCAGTATGTCTGGTTGAATGAGTCCTAAGCCCTATAGGAGGCTCCCTACCAGACAACCTATACTGGAGGTCAATGCAGGATACAATCCACCTGCCAATCCGATTAGCTGCCTGTCTGCCAAGTGTGGCTTCAACATAGATGACAAACAGCTGGCGAACCTCTCCCTAAACTCCAGCCATGCGTGAGCACTAAGTGAGCATAAGTGAGCACTCGCCTCAGGTCCAATGTATGGAGCCTGTGCTTGGCCTCTGAGGTTGGAATGGTGAAATGCACAAGGAGGTTAATCACCTCGTTAAATTGAAACTCTGAAACAACTTTCGGGAGGAACTTGTCCCTGTGAACACCAAATACGGAGATTCCACTAAGAGCGCCTGGAGGTTATTGATCCTTCTGGTGGAGGTGACGGCCACCAAGAAGGTAATCTTCCACAGGTAAGAGATATCTCACCTGTGCACTGGTTCGAATGGTTTGCCTATCAGCATTGCCAGTACCAGCAACAAGTTCCAAGGTGATGGTGGTTCACACACCGGTGGGAAAGGTGGTCAAGGCCTTAAAAGAAGCAACTTACCACCTTCTCCTGCACTACCGTCGGCATACTAGCCCATGCCCAGTATGCAGAGATGGCTGCCAGGTGCACCATGAGGGTCATCAACCTCAGGCCCGACTGGGAGAGGGATCACAGGTATTCCAGGATGTTAGCCAAGGGGCAGGTCAGGGGTCTAGCTCCCTGCCCTTGCACCAAATGGAAAAACGCTTCCATTTGAAGGCATAGCACTGGAAGGTTGACCCCTTCTTAGAGGCTTCCACAACCTGAAGAACCTCTTCAGAGATTCAAAGCCTGGACCTCTAGTCACTCAGGAACCAAGCTGTTAGGTGTAGGGACTGAAGGTCCAGGTGTAAGACCTTCCCCTTCTGACAAGAGAGCAGATCTGGACGTAGAGGTAAGCACCACGGAGGTCTGCTGCTGAGACTCAGGAGGACTGGGTTCCAGAACTGGTGCGGTTAGCCTGGGGCTACCAGGATCATCTGTGCCTTGTCCCTCCACACTTGACCAACACCTTGTGGAGCAAGGGAAAGGAGGGAACGGGTAAAAGAGGCCTTGAGTAAAGGTCATTGCGAAGGCATTCCCATCAGCGTCCTGCACCGTGGGAGGCAGGCTCAGAACAGCCTCAGCTTGGTGTTCTCCCAGGATGTGAACAGGTCAACCAGGAGAGTGCCCCACTGGGAGAACAGGTGGTCCACCACCTCCTGATGCAAGGACCACTCGTGAGATGCCTCTCCCACTCAGCTGAGAGTATCTGCCACCTGTTTGGTGGCTTGGCTCATGATGCCAGGAGATTGGCAGCCAAGCTGTGCATGAGGGTCCAGGTGTGGAGGGCTTCCCACACAACTGGAGGAATGCATTCTGCCCTGCCTGTTGAGAAGTACCTGGTCATGTTGTACATCTGGACCTGCACAACTTGACCCTGGACAGAAGGAGTGGCTTTCAGGCATGATGCACTGCATAGAGCTCCAGTAGGTTGATATCGTACCGGGACTCCCTAGGGGTCCATAGCCCATGGGCCCTGTGGTATCCCAAGAGTGCTCCTCATCCCACCAGAGATGCGTCAGTCGTCAGAGTGATCACTGGCTCTGCGCAAATGAAAAGGACTCCTTCCTCTAGGTATTCCAAGATGAGCCACCACTAGATGGCATCCCAAATCGACTGTGTCACCATGACCAACTGGTCTAGGTGACCCATGCACTGAGACCACTGGTGGGCCAGCTCCCACTGCAGGGGGTGCATCTGCTAGAAGGCCCACCAGACCATGCTGGTGCAGGACACCATGTACCCCTGCAACTTCAGGAAGTCCCAAGCATGGCACGAGTGCCCAACCCAAAATCATCAGGCAAAGGAGGAAAGATCCGTCGCCCGGTCCACTGGGAGTCCGGACTTGACCTGTAGGGGGTCAAGCTCTGCCTTGATGAAGTGGGTGACCTACGAGGGGTTGAGTTCTGACTTGGTCAGGTTGATAAGAAAACCCAGAGCACAGCAAGTCTGAAGGGCTAGGTCCCAGGACCACTCCACTGCCTCCTGGGACGAATCAGCACTCAGGCAGTCCTCCAGGTACAGATACACCCAAACCCCTCGACACAGCAGGAATGCTGACACCACTGTGGTGCACTTGTCGAAGACCCTGGGGGCTGAGGAGAGGCTGAAAGGCATGACCCAGAACTTGTAAAGCACCCTGTCTGTGCAGAACATTAGGTACTGCCAGTGGGACGGACAGAAAGGGATGTGAACCTGAGGTCCAGGAGCAGAACCACGTGCCCTGCTCCAGAGATAGGATTATCTGATTCAGTGTAACCATCCTGAACTTGCGCCTCCTCAGGAACTGGTTCAGATCATGAAGATCCAGTATGGGGCACCAACCCCCCATTCATTTGAGGACCAGGAAATACTTGGACACACAGCCCTGGCTGCCGAGGCATCCAGGACACGGGCTACTGCTCTTTTCTCCAGGAGCTGAGCAATGTCCTACCTGAGGGTGGACAACATGTCCTGAGACACCACAAATGCCTGTGGGGCATGGGCTTGGTAGGGCTGGAGTGCCTCGATGTCAATAGGCAATCTTTGGCCCACCACATCTAACACCCATTTGTCCATAGTGATAGTGGACTAGCCGTGCCAGAAATGGGCTTGCCGATCCCCCACGGGAAGCTGAGGCAGGGAGGACTTGATGGGTGGGAGGCAGACCCCCCCCGACTTGTCACTGAGCAGGCTTGGAGGAGGACCCAGCACTGGTCATCAGAGGTGCACCACAATCCCGGCCTCCTGGCTTCTTGGAGCCCTTGCTGGCAAACTCAGACTTATGACATCAGGCCTAAGACTGCCCTGACTGGGGTTGCTAAGGCATGGGCTGCTAGAATGGAAAGGGCCGAAATTGAAAAGGCTTCTTCTTTGGCTTCTGTCCCATGGGGTCCTTCTACAAGGACATGATCGAGTCCAAGGTGGCACTGGACTCCTCAATCCTGGTGAGGTGCCCATCCACCCCCAGCCCAAACAGGTCATTGCCCAAGAAGGGTACATCTGCCACTCTGTGCTGGATGTCCGTCAAAAAGGTAGAAATCCACAGCCAGGCTCTACAGTGCATAGCAACTGCAGCTGCCATGGACTGAGTGCAGTAGTAAGCTATGTCTTAGGCTGTCTGAAGCTTGTGCTTGGCAACTGAGTAACCCTGATCTCTGTGCTTGGCAAGGGAGTGACCCTGGTCTCTGACCACACTGCAAGTCCACAGAAAGGTGGGGAAGGAATGGTCCAGGACCACCATATGGGCATGTCCGAAGTTGGCCATCATCATGGCGGAACTTACCTGACAGAGCCTCAGGGAGGATGCAGCATAGACCTTTTTTACTGCATGATCCAGCTTCTTGGATTCCTTGTCAGGAGGCCTGTCGACATTCCTGACATTATCTATTCTGCGAAAGACGGAATCCACCACCAACCCACTGGCTGAGGGGTGGTCTGTGAAACTGGGAAGAGACCTGGTTGGGATTGCATAGTTGCAGACCATATGGGTCAATGGTCACAAAACCGAATGCTGCCAAAAGCTCCAAGCGTGGGACCAAGATAGCCTCTGCCATTGAGAGGCAACCCTGGGGAATCATTCTGGTTGAGGATATCCATAAGGGGCTACCTGGCCTTCTCCTGAACCGGCTCCAGACAAATCTCTATCGACTCAGAGATGAGATGGAGCAAAGCCCAAAAGGAAACAGGACCACAGTCGGTAGTGAGCTCTTTGATCAGCTTGTGGTCAAAGCCCGGGGTTCTAGAGAACTGCATGGAGGACCCATCAGAGTCCAACGACTCCTCAAACACCGCCCTTAGCTGTTTGTCTCCATTGACCACCCTGGACTCATTTGAGTGGGTAACATGAATGGACAGCTGACTAGTAAGACCAGTAGCAGGACAAGCAGCCTAAGACGGTGCCCCATGTAGGGGCTGCTTGGGAAGAGGCTCCACTAACATTAGTGGAGAAGCCAGAGTAGGCTCAACCGGACAGGGCTGGACAGAAGCAGGCTGTGCTGGGGGAGACCAAGGGAGCACTGGAGTCTGTGGAAGAGGCCTGCCACTGCTGCCACATCAGTTCCTCATAGCACTGGCGCAAATTGCAGTGGAGCATCTCATCATCCGAGGATGATGAGGAAGAGGAGCATCAAGGGCACTTTCTGGTTGATGGGCGAGTGCAGGAATGCAGATTCCCAAGACCGGGACCTCAACCTAGACTGGCGATGAGAGTGTCAACAGCGAGATGCAGGAGGAGGGCTGTGCACTTGACACAGGCTGGGTTCTGCCGCAGAACCCCGAGGGTAAATCTCTTGGAAAAAGGCAGTCTGGTCGGCTGGCTTCTCCTGCCCCTCAGAGAAACAGCAGAAAGGATTGGAGTCCTAGAGAGCGAGTCATCCTCAATCTCTTCTAACAATGGGTCAAATGGATCAGGAAAGATCTTGACTGGCTGGTAGACCTGCGTCTCGGCCAACAAGCCTGATGGGGTTACCGTGGAGCTAGCGGCCTGCGATTCGGCCTGAGAGAGATCAACCAAAGCCAAAGGCTTGACAGCTGTTGAGCAGTCGAAGGAGTCACTGGAGAGGGAGCGCTCGTTCCCATGACCAATGGTGAGTACATTTAGACTTTTTTGACTTATCACCTCGGGAAGGGCCCTCCTCTAGTGTTTGCAAGGACTGGCACATCCCTCTGAGCATGCCAGTAAAGGAGGCCCCAACACTGCACCAATGATGAGACTGCCACAGCATGAGCTGCTGCCTCCTCAAAAGCCACACGCTGGGAGGCTGAACCCACTGACACCAAAACCTCTTTGTGGGCATACTTGGAGTGGACTGGAGGATCCTATCCATCTGGGTGACCCAGAAGGAGGTGGATGTACTGGTCCTCGAGACAGAAAGGCTGCAGGGACTTGCAAAGCCAGCAGGCCTGAGGATCATGCTGCACCCCCGGGCAGTAGATGCATGAGGCATGCGGGTCGATACATGACATTTTATGATTTTCTGCTGGAAGAGGCGGATCTTACTTCGAGGAGGCTCTTGCAGCTGGTAAGAACTTTAGGACTGAAGCCGGCAGGCACCAGAACCCCACGGAAAACTTCTAGCTAGCAGTATACCACGGGGGCCACCCCGTGAAGTCACATATGGTATGAAAGGGGCAGACCCCCAGCCCATCACTAGTTCTCCCACCAGAGATCCCAGCAAGTGAGTAAAAAACGGAGAACTGAGGAGGTTCTTCTAATTGAAGAAAGCATAAGTATCCTTGATGGAGAAGTAGCTACCAGGGGTAAGGTGGGTGGGAAAAATAGTACCTGCTGCAAGAGCTCCTCTCAAAGATCTACTGTTACGGTAAGTTCTTCTGTAACTGTACTGTCTTCCTTCAAGGGGGCTCTTGCAGCAGGTAACACCTTTAGGACTGAGTCCCAAGCAATAAGGAGAGACCCCAGTCAGCAGGGTGGAGGCAGAAGTCTCCCAAAGAAGATTAGGAGAAGACGCCCTGAAGGACTGCTAGTCTGAAGCCTGCTCTGCATCGAGGTACAATGTTCAAACTGTAGTGCTTGACAAAGGTGTGGACAGAACTCCAAGTAGTGGCTGCACAAATTTTAACTGCTGACACATTCCTCACTGAGGCAAACGAAGCAGCCATGCCCCTGGTAGAGTGACCCTTGGCCGAGCCCAGTAAGGGTTTGTCATACTTGCTGTAGCAGAAAACAATGCAATTAACCAACCATTTGGATAAACACTGCTAAGAAACAGGAGCCCCTACCATTCTGAGGGTGAAAGATACAAACAACTGGTCAGACTTTCTAGTGGCTCAGGTGCACTCCAAATAATAACGAAGCACCCTGTGAACATCCAGAGTATGAAGTAATGCCTCCTCTCAATTTGAGTACTCTGGATAGTAGACCAGAATGTGGATGTTTCAAGGTAAACTCTGACGCCACCTCAGGAAGAAATTTAGGATTAGTCTGCAAGGACACCCTGTCCTTGTGGAAAACCAAATAAGGCTCCTTGCACATGAGAGCCTGAAGCTCTAAAATCTTTCAAGCGGAACTCATGGCAAATAAAAACAGCGCTTTCCACGGCAGAAAGCACAGCTCACAACTTGGGGCAGATTCAAAGGGATGCAAGGTTGATCTTTCTAAATGAAATAAAAGATCCCATGGTGGGACAGGGTCCCGAATGGAGGCTTCCTATGCAGAATGCCACATAAAAATGTATGGGGAAGATCCAGCTGGGCAAGAGTTTTGCCCTCAACAGGTGCATGGTAGGCTGAGATGGCAGACAGATGCACTTTGAGTGAGGAGTAGCTTAGTCCTGAATCTGACAGGGAAAGGACATACTCCCGAACCGAATTCACTGGAAAGGAGAATGGATATAAATGCCAAGCAGTGGCTCAGATGCAGAACTGCTTCCATTTCATAGGGTAGGTGGCCTTGAAGACACTCTGCTCTGTCTTGAGGCAGCAAGGCTTTGCCTTGTGCTGTGTCCAGGATTGCCCTTACGTATTGCAGCCATTGGCTTGGCCAAGGAGAGGACTTGGGAAGGTTTAAGGTAACCATTAGGTCCTGAAATAGGGAGAAGGTGGCGTGCATGGTGTGGAGTAGTAGGTCTTGGGTGGGAGATGTTAGCAGCCAGTTGTCCAGGTAAGGGAAGACATAATGTCCTTGTCTTTGGAGTGCTGCAGCCACCACCACAAGGCATTTGGTGAAAACCCTGGGGGAAGAGGACAGGCTGAAGGGCAGAGCCCGAAACTGGCAGTGACTTCCCTGGAAGCAGCAGTGAAACAAATCTCCTGTGCGGTTGGAAAATCAGAATGTGGAGGTATGCGTCCTGCATGTCCAGGGAGCAGAACCAATCCCCTCGATGAAGGAGAGGGAGGAAACCAAGCAGAGTTATCATCCAGAACTGTTTATACTCGATGTACTGATTCAGGTGGCTTAGGTCGAGGATAGGACGCAGATACCCAGTTTTCTTTGGCACCAGGAAGAAGTGGGATAAAACCCTTTCCTCTGTTGTGCCGGAGGGACTGGCTCTACGCCTGCTTTTGCAGGAGGGCCTGGATCTCCTCTGTGATGAGAGCACTGTGAGCCTGAGAATAATGGGAGGGGACCAGTGGGCTGTCTGGGGGTATCTCTACTGAACTCCAGAGTATGCCCAATTTGATGAGTTGCAGGATCCACTGATCTGTGGTTATCCAATGCCATCCTTCTATGTACAAGGAGAATCCACCCCCCACCACCTCCACCCAAAGTCTTGGCCGGAAGAGGGGATCGGGCAATGAGTCAGTCAGAGGAGTTGGGGAGGGGCAGCATGGCCTGAGAGGTTTTTGGAGCCCAAGGGCAGAACCTCTGGAAGCAGGAGTGGAAGCCTTGCACTTAAAGTCCGCTCTCTGCTGCAGTCCTTTGGGTTGCTGTCTGGCATTTCTCCGAAAGGACTACTTAGGATGCTGCTTGGGCTGGGATTTGTACATAGTGGGTGGGATATTCAGATTGCGCCAGGCTGTGACACAAGCCTGGGCGCGGTGCCTGGGATGTGCCGGCGCTGACAGTGACATTCAGCGTGCTGCGCCATGGCTCAGCACCGCTGAATATCACACTGTGGCCACCCGATTGTGGATGGCACAGTGAACTGCACCAGCGCAAGTGGCCAGAGGGGCAAGTACCAGCTATGCCGCTGCGCCTAGGCTCATCAACCGCGATATTCAAAAGTGCATATGCAGATGGGGCCATAATGCACGCAAAGGCATAATGGGGCCATTGCATGACATTATAGCCCCATTTGCATGCAGGTGCTTGATCCCCATGACACTAATGCCACACTGCCGTGACACTTGTGGACTGGCCCCCCTGCAAGTGGCAAAAGTGCCCCACTGCCCGATCGCGGGCATTAGTATTAAAATTAATTGTCCAATATCCCTGGTGGTCCAGTGGACTGCGTCCAGCCCGAGCACTTAAGCGTAAGTTATAGATTATGACATATCAATCCATCCCTGGTGGTCCAGCGGTACCCCCCTCCCCACCCGCCCACTGAACCCCACAACCCCGCTCCCCGGTCAGCGGAGGTGGCAACTGCCCACCCGCAAGCCGCACCACTGCCTGACTGGGTACGGTAGGGCTGTCGCCCATTGGTCCTGGCGTGGGACAATAGGCGTGCAGCTCAATACCGTACTACACAGTCCAGAAATAGTGAATGGATCCATTCACATTTCTGGACTGTATCTCTTCACTCTGGGCTACCCGCCAGTGGCTCACGCTGTGGATAACACTACTACAACCTACTATGCTGAGAATCATCCGGCCGAAGGTTCGCGAATGAGGAAGCTGCCGCCTGCGGCGGCAGGGGGCGGGTGGTGGGACTCAGTGGCGGGTGAGAACAGCTGGACCACCGAAATGAACTGCCTGTCATATCCACCACGCCGCAATCGGGCTGGACGCAGTCTGCTGGACCAGAATGAAGACAGTGCCTTAATACTAAAGCCTGTGATCGGGCGCAGAACTGCATCCACTGGACCACCAGGGATATTGGACAAGTTATTTACATAATAAAGCCCGCAATCAGGCTGGGAGCAGTTCACTGGACCACAGGGATATTCGACCATTTATTTTAATACATATGCCTGTGATCGGGCATGTGAAGGCGCTACGCAAGGTGCTGCGGAGCTCGGGTGGCCACCACTGCTGCCAGCTGCCGTGTTGCGCCCAGCAATATGGCAGCTCACCTGTGGGTGGCCAGCTGTTGCTCCGTTTTTATTTTGCTCTACTGTGTGTGGCGCAGGTACGGGATGCACTTGCATCTGCTTAGCACATCCTGGGCTGAATATCGGGATTTGCAGAGTATGCATGGGCACGTCCCCCCTACTTGCGCCACATACATTACTGATGCGTTCCGGCGCATCGGGATTTGTGCCACGCACATTCTCCTTTTGAATATCACGCGGGCGCATCAGTTGGTTGCACATGGCGCAACTGTGTTTCGCCATGTGCAACCCTTCTGAATATCCCACCCAGTGTGTACAGATCGGACAGCCTTCCCTGTTTCATGCAGATAAATGATATTTTGTGAGTTCTCGCCGAACAGAACTGGGCCCCTTAAAGGTACATCTATGATTTTAGATTGCACGTCTGGAGCAAAGCGGACACTCTCAGCCATGAATAACGGCAGCTACAGACTGCAGAGGCTGTGGCCCTGCCTGTGGAATCCATTGTATCATAAGACACTCAGAGGATGTGGTTGCCTCATCCAAGCCTGTTTTAAGACGGGGCTTGACAAATTTTAAAATTAGGTACTTGTCCACAGACAAGTGGCTTGTCAAAAAGTAGTTGTCCTGGTGCTTGAGTTGGTAGTCCAAGTATAAAATGGCATATTTTTAGTGGAAAGTATAAAAATACAGAAAACCTAAACAGATTTATTGTAGTATCAGTTATTTAGTGTTGTGATAATAGACAATAAGGAGAATATGATTTTTTTTTTTTGTCAGGATGGAGAGGATTGTGCCAGAATTAGCAAGCGGCACCAACAGCACAGTCAGTGAGAACATCATGCAGCAGACAATACAGTATCAGGAAAAGTTATAGTAGGAAGCCCGAGCTTGCTCCAGATGGAGCATCATATTCATGGTCATCATCATCATCAACACTAGTAGTGACAGACTCTGCCTCAGGGACATTTTCATGGGAATCAGCATCAGTAGAACTAGTAGTTGAACCAGCATGACCATGAACGTGGCATGTGCCAGGACCAGATAGTAGCCAGTGGTTGACAGCTTGATCCAGATCAAATATCGAAATGTATTGTACACAATAAAATGTTATGTTATCTTTGTGTGTGTATTGTAATTTTTTACCTTAAGCTGTTGTGCTTATGCTTATAACACTACAAGGGCTGGGCAGGACAGAGTAGGTGGGAGTAGGGAGCGGGAGCCAAGTACTTTTACTCTGCTGCAGTTATTCCCCAAGTTCCTCTACCCTCCCCTCTTACTCAGGGCAGGTTAGGTCTCACAGCTCCAGGCTCTCTCACACACACACCCCTCCACCAAAGGGTTTTATTTATTTTTTTATGTAGCACAAACAATGTTTTTCCCTTTAGTTTGTGCAGTTTATTTCTAATAAGTCTGCAGTTGTTCCCCAAGTTCCTCTACCCTCTCAGGGCCAGATTGGTCTCACAGCCACATACACACCTCCACCAAAGTAGGTAGGCAGGCAGCTACTACTACTGGTGTTTTTCCCTATATACACAAAATGTTTTCCCCTTTTGTATAATTTATTTCTTTCTAATAAGTCTGCAGTTGTTGTTCCCCCAAGTTCCTCTACCCTCTCGGGGCACTAGGGCAGGGCAGGCATTCGGTCTCGCAGCCACACACACACCTCCACCAAAGTAGCTAGGTTTATTTTATTTTTTTTTTTAGCTCAAAAATGCTTTTTCCATGTGTGGTATCACTTATTTCTAGTGAGTCTGCCTCCTCAGTTGTTCTTGCTCCCCAAGTTCCTTTGCCCTCTCCTCTCAGTCTTAGGCTTTTTCTTGTATAAAATAAATCCCTTTAACCCAGGTTTTAGTTGATCCTGAGGAGGTCCTCTGCTTTCAATACAACTCACTACCCACTAGGGCAGGCTGCTTGGTCTCAAAGCCACACACAGTCACATATCCATTTCCACCACCTTATTAACAACAAGTGGGATTTTCTTATTAGTAATAAAAAATGCTTAATAATACTAGGTTGTTAATTGTTTTACTTTGTTTCTTCACTTTTCAGTTAAAGATTCTCTGGCTCTCTGCCCTCCCAGGACTACCACACAAACATTTCCCCTAACTCTTATTTCTTTCGCAAAAAACAAGGGAAATTGGATACCACTTACCAGTGGTGCTGCTGCTGGTTTTGGACAGGCTTCTTCTGTTGGGACGCACTGCTAAGCGGGGGAGGGGGGATCGCCACCCCCCCGGTCCTTCCTCCCATTAAATACTCGGCTAGCCCCTCCCACTAACTCAGGGGCTCACCTACGTACTTTTCATCCCGGATGGCGCCGTGCTAGGCTACCCTATTACTGAAATTATCCTCACTAAAGATGTTGCATCCTGCTGTTACTAAATGCTAGCAATAATTTATTCTAGGGAATATATCTCTATTAGAGTAGTGTGCTGTTTATCCTGCTGTTACTAAGTGTTATCAATACTGTTGTTAAGTGCTTGTGACTATTCTACTTAATGTCCTGGTGCATGTGGTAATCTTGGGTCTGAAACATCTTACTGCATTTAGAGTTAACACCAGCTCAATTACTGCAAACTTAGTTAACCTTGTGACCAAGGCAGCTATCTGCTGTTTTTCTCCCTTGTTAGGGGTTACCAGGTAACTTACCAGTGCTTCCTGTATTACTTGTGACACCATCAACTAGTCACGAGTCTCCTCCCTTAGCCTCCTCGGCCCTCCTCACCTCCCTCAGCCTCCTGGCCCCTCACCGTTACCCTGGGAGGTCTAATCTAGGGTACAACACCTTTTCACCCAGGCGACTGCTACCTGTGCTCGTCACAGACCTAAGGTCAGTCCAGTTGGACTTCCCTCCTTGTGGTTGCCAAATATGCCGCCTCTGACTGGTTGCACAGGGGCCTCAGTCCAATCACATGGACTACAGGCTGCCAGGTCCTCCCTGAAGTCCCCTTCCACCTGGCTATCTGCCAAAGGTATGACGCTGGTGCACCTGAATATTAGAAGTTTACTGCTTAACATAACAGAGCTGACAGCTTGGGTGGCCCATTATAACCCTAACATTGATAGGGATCTGGAAACCTGGCTGAAGCCACATCCCGGACTCTGCATGTGCCCTCCCAGGTTACAACCTCCTCAGGCAGGACAGAGCTGGAAACAAAGGGGGTGCTCCTATACTACAGACTCACTTCAATGTATCCATTATAGAGCACAACTCTCCTACCCCTTGCTGCTGAGTCCTTATGCTCTACTCCTGCTTGGAATACAAAAGATACACTTGGTATGTGCTTACAATCCACCCAAAGTTGGGGCGTGCTGGGGCTCCTCTCTCCTTAATAGTCTCAGTCCCTCCATTGGCTCAAATGAGCAGCTGGTCCTGGGGACCTCAACCCAAACTGGGTGGGCTACAGCCCAGCAATATGAGCCCTTGCTGGCGGGTCTCTCCTCAGCCAACTCATTAAGGACCCCACAAGGCCCCCTCACAAGGTGACAATGGATCCCTCATTGATTGGGTGCTGAGTAACAGACCAGACAGAACAGTCTCCAGTGGCACCCTCCCTGATGTCATCTCGGATCACCCTCCCATCTATTGGATCTGGGGTATCTTTGCTCCCAAAATTCCCTGCAAAGGGATCCAGATGAGGGACTTCTCCAAACTTATTGTAGAAGATTACCTCCCTGACCTGCGACAAACAGATTGGTCTCAGGTCACGGCTGCAAATGACCCCTCTGTGGCCCTAGACAACTTTCTTGCTGTCTTTAACTCCATGCAAAGCAAGCATGCGCCCCTAACAAAAAGGAGGGGAAGGGGTACAGTCACTAAGTGGCTCCATGGTGATCTTCTCTCCCTCATGAAGATCAGGGACAAATGCTGGGCTCGCTACAAGGTCTCTCTCTCCGGTACCGACCTTCAGGAGTACAGACGAGTGAGAAACACTTGCAAAACAGCCATTGCTCTGCAAGAGTGAATATTGTCAATCTGCCCTACTCTTCTCAGCCAGAAACTCGAGGAGCTTTTGGCAGAACATCAAAAACATGGTCGGTGGGTCCACCAGAGCTCAGGTCTCTGACATGCACATTGGTGGGGTAAACTGCAATAACCCCCTTACAATTGCCAATGCTTTCAACACCCTATTCACCGATCTGCCGGCTCTCTCCTTCCTCACCCACGTCTCCAAAACTTGGGACACTACCCCAGTCGATGCAAGCTCTCGACCTTCCTTCTACCTCAGGGTCATCTCCGTCCTGGAGACCCAGAAGCTACTTGATGGTCTCCCCCCTCACACTGGTGCCGGGCATGACAGCCTTGAGCCTTACCTACTCAGACTTGGGGCCTCCATACTTGCACGCCCTATCACCCACATTTTCAACAGATCCCTTCTGACGGGCATCATCCCTGACACTTGGAAGGTGGCCAAAGTCATCCCTGTTCACAAACAGGGTGACCCCAAGGACCTCAGGAACTATCGACCGATAGCGATACTGTCAGCGATCAGCAAGTTTCTCGAGAGGGTGGTTGCCTCGCAGGTCTCCCATTACCTGAAGACCTATGGTTTACTCTCCCCTGCCCAACACGGTTCGGAAGGGCACAGTACTTCCACTGCCCTAGCGGTTGTCTCCTCTGACATCAGATCTGCTGCTGATCAAGGCAAACTGACTGATGCCATCTTTGTGGACCTCTCAGAAGCCTTTGACCGTGTTGACCACTCACTACTGGCTCCTCTCTCCAGTCTCTGGGCTTCTCCTACCCCCCCTTGCCTGGATCAGCAACTACCTCTCGGGCAGACAGCAGTACACCTCATTTAACAAGGCCCTGTCAAAGCCTGCCCCCGGTCAACTGCGGGGTCCCTCAGAACTCTGTCCTTGGGCCGCTCCTCTTTTCCCTCTTTATTAATCAGCTGCCCTCGGCCCCGGCCCCAGCCCATGGGCGTTCTACTCTGTACGCTGATGACTTAGTCATTTTGTTCAGCTCCCAGGATAGCTCTGACATCAACAACAAGCTCAACGCTGACTTCAACCAGATCCAATCATGGCTGGATGTCCACAAGCTTGCTATCAACTTGCAGAAAACTCAAACCATGCTTTTTGGCTCCAAAGCCAAATTAAAAGCGGTCCCTTCCCCTCTAAGGATCTCATGTGCCGATAGATCCTTCCTACATGACGCTGAATCTGTCAAGTACCTGGGAGTGACTTGATCCACAACTGAACTGCACTCTGCACATTCTCAATGCCTGCAAGGCCTCTAACAGTAAGCTGGGCCTTGCATATAGAGCAAAAAGTTGCCTCACCCCGGCGGCATGTCTTGCCCAAGCCAAAGGAGTCCTCTTACCCACACTTTCCTATGGCCTTGTCTCCTTTGCCCTCACCACAAAAGACAATCTCTCCAAATGGGATACAGTACAATAATATATGTTGCTTTGCACTCTTGCCCCTGCCTCACTCACCGCTGCCATCTCTATTCCCAGCTGGAGGGCTTCCTCCAGAAAAATACCGGTCCTTGTCCTAAGGCAACTTCATTGACAAGGTTATCAGAACTGCCACTCCTTCTGCCCTTGCAGCTACCCTCTTTCCCCTTCCTCCTCCTCCTACCACCTAAGGTCCAGCGCTCCCATGTCCTTCTGGTTCCTAAAATGTGCACTCAAATGGGTGACCGGGCCTTCACTACTCTTGCCCCTATGGAACTCCCTTCCAGCAGCTCGCTCCTCCACCTCCATTCCTGTTTTAAAGCTTTCCTCTGGGGCTTCCTCAAATCTGCCTTTACCTGCCTCTGCACTTAAGGTACTCCTGCATGTCCCACTGTTTGTCACTGCTCTATGGTGTGGGTATCCTGACCTTCCCTTCTGGTGAAACATGGGGATCAATGAATCAGCTAGGATGATCCTTCCTTGCTCTACTGGCTCAATTTGTGATAGGCCATTTGTTTTATTCCACTGAGTGATTCATTGGCCTCTCCTAACCCCCTTTTGTAATCTCCTTGACGTACTCTACAACCCCTAGTCTACAAATGCCGTGTTGTCTGCTATACTCAGCTGACAGCCTGCCTCCTATGTACTATGTTATTATCTTCCTACCACTGGTTAGGTAAATGTCCTTTGGTGTTGCTGCATTTACCATGTTTATGACTGATGCCCTAACTTGTACCTGCTCTTATTGTTTGCCTGTTGTACCTGACTGTATCCTTGTAATCATGAATGTATCTCTGTAATGTCCCAGGCTGTACCTGAAAATAGGCACTTGGTTGTCTAGTGTGCTTACCTGGTAAACAAAAACAAATAAATAAATAAAATAATTACAGTTTTCTTTTTTATTAATGTACATTCAGTTAGGTAACTGTTCTTCTGAGTTGCCCCAGTCAGTCAGTAGTAAGCCCACACAATCCAGACTGTCACACACAACACACAACCCCCGATTTCGGTGAGCTCAGCGCTTCTGTGCCCAGCTGCCTTTTCCTTTCTTTTTTTTAATCTAAACTCTGTTAATTTTGCATACATTTTCTTTCCCACAGTATTTGGTTCACAGACTGCTCTCTTCCCCCAACCTCCACAGGCAAGAGCCACTTTCCGTTCTCCCCACACAAGGATCTCTCACGTCTCCCCTCCCCCAGTCTTCATACAATAAGCTTAATTTTGCCCTTTTTTTTTTTTATCTTAGCAGGGTATATTAGTGGTTAGGTTAGGCAGCAAGAGTATTTTAATGTGGCCACGAGTGGGAGCCAACAAATTCTGCTTGTCCAGATGTCCACAGACTGTCTACATATAGGAGCAAAGAAAAATGCCTCTCTCCTCCATGAGTGTCAGCAGTGAAATGGCACCTCTTCTAACGTGCACCGAGCTACTGACACTCTAAGCTCCGCTCCAAGACGCAGCATCGTCCAACAGCCATGACTGACATCTGTCTACCATCTGGTATATGTTGCCTAGCCTGTCAATCTGGCTGTGTGTCACCAATCACAATTAAAAAAAAAAAATATGCCATGACAACTTACTGCTGCTTCTGGGGAGTGCCTGTTCACAGTCCAAAGCTCCAAGCACCCTACTTCAGCTGCCTGCAAGGGGCGTGCACTGGAAGTGCCAGGGCTGCCGCCACACGACTGTAACTGTGGCCATCAGGTGACATGCTCCACTCCAGCAGCTGATCAGCAACGCAAATGTAGCGCCATCTAGCGGTTGGGGATGAGAAACAGGTAAAATCTACATGGGGGAAAGAGAATGCAGGTTTGGTAGTCCGCGGGACAAGCAGCATGTGGCAGCCTGCTTGCCCCCAATTGAAGACTAGTTGTCTGGGACATCGGGCTATGGGTTTGTCAAGCCCTGTTTTAAGATGGCCATCAATTGTGCCCAACCTGGGCAATCTGGTATGGCTTGAGCTGCCTCCACGGCCTTGTCCCACAGGGCATTCTGGTGTTGCACCATGTGGGCAAGAACATTCTGAGGCCTTACAGCACACGTGGCCGAGGAATAAAACTTTCTGGCCAACTGGTCAAACTTGGGAGTCTTTGTCTGGAGGTTGTGTACTCAGGTGTCTAGGGTGCCTGTAGCAGTTATGGGCAGCACTAATCATGACAGACTCTGCCTCTGGGTGTTCCCCATGAAAGGGATCCTCTCTTGGGGCCCTATGCTCGATGCCTACACGACCGCGGAAACTGGGCGCATGAGCATCGTACGTGTGAATGTCACGGAGGGGGAACCACGTGGCATTCACATGGGGGCACACAGCAGTTATGTGACTGAACCCCCGGCTGGGCATACATCAACATGCCAGGGGTGAGCGGGGGCATGCCAGCACTATGCGCCATGCACCATGGTGAGGAGTGCTGCACACCGGGTCACACAGGGGGCTGGCTTTTAAGCTAGGGACAGCCCTGCCGTAAGTGCCTCTAAGCACCCAGCCTCTATGCACACTGGCCAGCAGAATGACCTCATGACCAGCACGCAGTCCCCCCCACACACAGCCTAGGCTGGCCTCGACCCTGTACCCCTGCGGCAGACACCCCTGCACATACAACAGTGCATTCCCCATCCCCAATGCTGCACCCCCCAGGGCTGCAACACCATGCCCATGCAGCCCATCATCCTGGCATGGCACCCAGAGAGTCACAGCCAAACTCCTCCCAACCTGGCAGCACATGTCCATGGTCCACAGCAGCCCCCCCAACCCCACATAGGCAGAGATGCCCAGTTCCTCCATCAACCTGGACTTGAATTGACCCCCCTGTCGTCACAGGTCCCCACCCCCGTGGCACCAACCCCCCCACTGTACCTGCAGCGCTGGTGGCATGGGCCAGATGGCCAGCGGCACAGCCCTCGACACACCTCCACAGCTGCTGGCAGTCTGACTTATGCAGGGGTGCGCAGTCAGCACTGCCAGGATGGTACAGGGTCATGGGAGGCTAACCGGAGCTGTGGGGGAGGGGTGTCCACTGGTAACCGGGGTTGGATTGGGCCACGGGGTACAGTGGGCACCTCTGCGGGGAGGGGGGTATATGCCAACTGGGACCAGTGCCCACATGGGGGGGTCTGCACATAGGGGGAGTGGGTTGTCATGTGTGTGGCGGTCTATGGGCCCACTGGGCAGCTGGGGTTTGCAGCAAGGAGGCATGGGTCCATGCGGAGCTACACAGGTGAGATACACGACTCCGGCACATATTTCCCACCCATTAATGCACAGGGCCCAGGGAGCGAAATAAAACTAGTCTGAATTCTTGGAGACAGCTGGCAAAGAAAAGAGATGCTTCTAGGCTCCTCTGTTGACATCCTTATAGGACTCTACAAGTGTGGGGACCACCAGGTAGCTGGTGATAACAGCGCATCAATAATAGCGCAAAACAAAATATCACTGACATATCAGCGCTCGCATTTACAGCATAACAGACAAAATCGCGCATGATTATGGAAAAGCGGGACTATGTTTAACAAAGCCGTACAGGAGTAAATTTCAGTCCTTACTGTCCTGACTGATTAATTAACTTCAGATTGCCTGCTGATGTAGGCTCTACTAATTACAGATTGTTTACTGTGCTGCAGTAGTTAGTTCAAAATGGAGGTCTGATACCTAAAAAGCCAGAAGGGAGGAGATCTTGCATTGTGGCAGGGTTTCTATAATGCAGAGTGCGCATTTGTGGGAGAAAGCTTATTGAAATGCCTACAATATGCCACAGGACACTGTGCAGCAAGGGTCCATATTATTGCTGACCAAGTGGTTAAATTTGTGGGTGAACATAACCACATCCCTGATCCTGCTTCAGTGATGCAGAAACAGGCTGTTGCAGAAATGACATGCAAGACTGCAGCAACCACCGAAACTCACCCACAAGACAGTGGTTGCAGGCCTTCGCAACTAGTGCCTGAATTATCTGCACAGCTTCCTGCAGTGCCATTGCTGAAACGAACTGTCAGGCAGACAAGGCAAGTTGCCACATGGCTTCCACCGGACCAGCTGCTGCTGTTTCTCTGGTATTGCCCCCTGAATACTGCGTGACAGATAATGGGGAGAAGTTTCTTTATTTTGATTCAGGACTGGTCAGTGATCGTTTCCTGATATTTGCAACATCTAAGAATCTGGAAACACTGAAGGTGAGTAATCATCTGTTTGCAGATGGCACTTTTAAAAGCTGCCCATCAATATTCGGCCAGTTATACACAATACTTGCTATCAAACTCTGCATAATTCCCTTGTTTATGTGCTAATGACAACACACACAAGCTGCAACGTACAATAAGGTGCTTGCAGAAATAAATAACCTTTGCTCCACACTCAAACCTGAAACAGTGCTTACAGACTTTGAACAGGCTGCAATAAAATTTTTCAGACAATTTTCCCCCCAGACACAACTGCGAGGCTATTTCTTTCATTTGTGCCAGTCAGTATGGAGAAAAGTGCAGGAGCACGCTGAAATATGTAGCCCTTATAAGTCCGACCCAGTCTTTGTCCTGAACATAAGATGCTTGCTAGCATTGGCTTATGTTCAAAAAGCTGATGTTACGGCAGCATTTGACGACTTACTCACACAAGAGTTTTTCACAACCAATGCCGACATACTTGTACCACTATTGGATCACTACGAGGATACATGGTTTGGTCAACTGCTTGGCAGAGGTGGGAGGCGGAGACCAATGGTTCCCACTGATTTGTGGAATTGCTGTGATTTGGTGCTGTCAGAACTACCACGAACCATCAACGCGGTGGAGCCTGGCATCGTAAATTCAACCACTTTGTGGGTGCACATCATCTGTCTATCTGGCAGTTCATAGAATTTGTGAAATCGGAGCAGCGGTATAATACTGCTTTGCTGGAACAACTAATTGCTGGTTCATCTAAGGCAGGTGCAAAAAAAAAGTACAGAGATACTGCAAAGCGAACAGAAGTGATTGTTTCTCAGTATGGTGCCAGATCCGTATACGAATATGTCAAGGGAATTGCATACAATTTCCAACTGCAAGCATAGTGAGATACTACAATTGCTTGCTTACTTATGGAGTAGCGCGTTACTATTTAATTGTGTGCTGTGCTGTGATTTTTGGAACAATACCTTATTGCATTCCAATATAATTTGAACTGATATATTATAAGAGATTTATTATTTAATTATTATTATGGAGTGCTGCTGTTTCATTTTACACCCATGAAACTACAATTGATTATTTATGGATTAGATGTATTACTTAATCGTGTGCTGTGCGGTGCTTTTTGAAAACAATAAATTATGGCATTCAAAAATATTTCTGCTGTGTGTTTTTACATTCTGCAACGCTATAATTGTTTAGCGCTAAACTGCATGCTTGCTCTTAAAAGCTGTGACATTATGTAAAAAAAAAAAAGCTGCGACATTATGTATGCGCTTATATGCCTCGCGCTATTACCTCCACACTATTTTGATACTGTTCTAGGACCACCATGGGTTGGGTGTCTGTCCTTTCTCCTAAGGAAAGTGGCCAATTGATAACGCTCTGGATCCAGCTCCTCAGTGTCCCAGCCATTCAACTGCTGGATGTGCTGCATTACATCCATGAAGGATGGGTCATCAGGTGGGAGCATGGGGTGTCCTTGCTGTTATCAGGCTCCGAAGGAAGGTCTGAGTCCTTGAGGATTGAGGAGGAGAAGGAGAAACCATCCGAATCCCCTGAATCTGAGGAGGGGGAAGGCGGATGTATTAAATCATTTTTTTATTCGTAATGAATAAAAGGATACATTCAATTGAGCAAAGCTCATTTTCAATGAAGTTCCATGTCACAAATAAATAAAATAAAGTTTCACATCAAAAAAAAAAAATAACATCAAATCACTAAAAACCACAAATAATTTACAAGAATCACAATACGACAATAAATAAGAACAAAAAATTAATATAGAACAATCAGTCACATTGCACAATAACATACCCAATACACTAACAATTAATGCATAAAGTAGCATTATGTAATACAGTAGTACACCAATTCCTTAGTTTACTTTTATTATATCTAGTTCTGTTTTTTCTCAATTCTAGGGGAGATTTATTCCATAATCTTATTCCTCTACCAGGTACAGAAGATCTTCCAATATTCAAATTATATTTAGTTGAAAAGAACTGAGTTCCATCAGAGGCTCTCAAACATTCCTTTGTTTTCCTTACTTCAAAAAGGTCGATTACATATTTAGGTACTTCCCCATGCCAAAACTTAATCATGAATTGTAACAAGTGTAAATCTCTTCTCACAACAGGTTTATGCCAATTTAATTCTTTAAAAAGTGTACACCTATGGGTTCTATACGGGGCATCCAGTACAAAACGAGCTAGCCTACAAAAAAAATAAATCCACTTTATCTGTGTACTTTCCAATAGCCCCTCCATAAAGCAGATCGCCATAATCAATCACCGGGAGTAAAAGAGAATTTACCACACTCAAACGAGTTTCTCTAGTTTATAAACTTGTTATACTTATATAGGGCGCCCAATCTCCTATTTATATTTTTTATAAGGGAGTCAATATAAACATCCCAGCCCAAACATAGATCTAACCAAACTCCCAAATACTTGTATGAATCCACCTGCTTAATAGCTATACCTTCCTTGGTATTAATTTCCAAATATAAATTTTGTTTTTATTATTATTTTAAACAAGAGTGACTGTGTTTTATTAGCATTTAAGATAAGATGGTTCAACTTTAAAAATTACTGCACTTCATCAAAGGCCAATTGTACCCTCATATTAATCAATTCTAAAGTATCTCCCTCTGCATATAGTATGGTGTCATCTGCATACATATGGCACTGAGCAACCGTTGATGTAATTTTAAGTTCATTCATATAAATATTAAATAACAGAGGTCCCAATATCGAACCTTGTGGTGCATCGTTTTTCACCTCTAATACCTTAGATTTATAAGGACCCACTTCTACAAACTGGCTACGGCCCGTCAAATAGGAAGAGAACCACTTTACAGATTGAGGGGATAAGCCAATCCCGCTGAGTCTGGACAGGAGAACCCGATGGTTCAGGGTAGCAAATGCCTTTGAAAGATCTATAAACAAGGCTCCAATCATTAACCTCCTCCAGACTCAGCTGGATATCGCCTACAACCCTCGTCAAAGCTGTTTGTGTACTATGGCAGATCCTGAAACCTGATTGAAAAGATGTCAACTTATTATTATCTTCAAGGAAACTTCTCAATTGACTAGACACTATCTTCTCAAATATTTTAGAAATTTGGGACAAGAGCGATATAGGCCGGTAATTGCCTAACTCGCTCCTTCTACCAGATTTAAATACAGGTCTAACCTTTGCAGTCTTCCATCCATCAGGAAATTCCCCACTTTGGATAGATAAATTAAAAATATAAGCCAAGGGATATGCCACACAAGGAGCTGCATATTTCAGCAGTCTTGGTGGAATTTCATCTGATCCCATCGCTTTATATATAGCTAACTTCAGAAGTTCAGAACATACTTTTTCCGGAGAAATATGGGCAAAATCAAAACCACCTGTAGCTCTATCTTCTATATTAATATCTGTGGGGTTAAACTTCAAAGTCTCATTTTGTTCCCAATAAGTCCCATCTAAGGGACTTAGTAAAGCCACTCTTGAGAAATAATCATTAAAAGCATCAACCATTCCTTTTCCCGGTGGCAATACAATATCATCCTTTTCTATTTTATTTATACAAATTTGTTTATTTTTCCTCATTAGGTTTGAAATAATCCCTCAGAATCTCCTTGAATCCTTTTTATGGTTGGCCTCCAGTTTAGAACAGACAAACTGTTGTTTTGTTACCTTAATTTTAGTGGTGTATAAATTTTGAGCCTGCCTATAGGAAACCCAATCCTGATTTAACATTGTCTTTTTTGCTTACTTCCATTTTTTATTCCTGTCCTTCCTAAGTTTGTATAACTCAGGAGTAAACCAAGCATTTCCTTCCTTTTTTAACAATCTTGATTTCAGAGGTGCATGTTTATTACAGATACACAAAAATTCACTTAAAAAGAATTCCCAAGCAATTGATGTTGTAGGGATCAATTCCAGTCTATTCCAGTTAATGTTTTCTACATCAATCATGAAATCAACATAGTCAAACCTCCTAAAACATCTCCAAAATATTTTGGACTCAACAACAGGTTTGACCACGCTATTTCTGATTGAATAAATAACTTGATGATCAGAAAAAGATTCTGGAAGGATGGGGTTGCTTGTGCGGCTGTTCTTTAGGAAGGGGGATACTGCCCCCATCCAGTGTCAGAGTGGTACCCCTAGGTGGAGGGGTAGGTGGGCAAACTAGAGGCTTTTCCAGAGATGGCCACTGAGGATCAGGCTTGGAGGATTCCCTAGGGGCCTCTTTATCTTTAAAATAAGCCCACCAGGCCACAAAAAGCTCGTTCAGAGCTTGTGGAAAATTAAGCGGCAGGGCTGGTGTGCCTGGTGTTGAAGTTTAGGTCTAGAGGGCCCCGGTGTCTGGTTATCAGGCTGGGGTACCTCAGGCATCAGAGTAGGCCGATCAGGGTTACCAGGCATCAGACCTAGAGGGGCAGATCCATCTGGCGTTGGACAGTCTGGACCCGACGTACGGGCATCGGGCCCTCGGGCCTCAGCTGAGGGTGGGTGTCAGGCCCAGCCAGCAACTGCAGAGAATTAAGTGGTGATGGGTTCAACCGAGGCGATGTTGGGGAGGCCGGCGTCGAAGGCACCAGCGTAGGCTGAGGCCAGACTGATGATTCAGCCAGAGGCCGCCTAGGAGAAGTCGCTAGAACAGGGGAGCTGGCTCTCGAGTGGGATGAAGGCCCCTCTTTCCTGAAGAGGTGCATCTTGGTCCGGGGCATTGCCTACTGGAGTCAGCCCCTGATGTCAGGGAGAACTCGGCAGACACCCTGCTGGGAGAGCAACAGTCAAAGGCCTGCCACCCGAAGATCCACTGGCTAAGCCTCTCTGCTTAAAGCCTGCTAGGACTATGGGCTTCAGCTTGAGAGACTGAGAGGCGGGGGATGAGGTCCCGTACCCCAAAGAACCTTCTCCCGCAATAGTGACAAGGGAGGGAGGTTCTGACACTGGAAGCCTGGATGGAGAAAGGGCAGCCACGGTGGAAGTAGTCAACCTCCCACGGGGGGAAGATCCAGCAGGGGTCGCAGACTTGGTCGGGGACTGTGAGCATGAGTTTGAATGCGGTTTCTCCTTATGCTTCTCCCTGTGCTTATGTTTGCTGCTTGATTTCTTCTCCTTATGAGAAAGAGGAAGGAGCCCGGAGGCCAAGGAAGAGGAAGAACTCTTTTGGTGAGCTCCGTCTCCATCTTGGATAGCTTTTGGTAAGCAAGAAGGCTTTGAGAGTCTTCAGGTGGTGTGGAGCAAAATGCTAATTGAAATCTTGACAATGCTGGCAGGCCTCTATGTCATGGTCTAGGCCTAGGCAGAAAAGACAGGCTGAATGACCATCCTTGTGAGGGATCTGCTTGCCACACGCACACTTCGATCGCCACCGCTCAACTGAGGAAGAGGGAGAAGAAGACATGCAAGATGAATCTTGAAGATAAATTATCTGGAGAAGAAAATAAAATGCAGATAAACTCAATTCAAAATGGCAGTCGACTAGCTGAAGGCATCCACGGAGGTCTGACTTGCATGGGCAGCAGTGGGAAAATAACTGGGGATGGGCTGCAGGACCACCCCTTTTATACCATACGTGACGTCAAGGGTGGTCCCCTGCTGTATACTGCTAGCTAGAAGTTTTCCGTGGAGTCCTGGTGCCTGCTGGCTTCAGTCCTAAAGGTGTTACCTGCTGCAAGAGCCCCCTCGAAGTAAGATCTGACTCTTCCAGCAGAAAGGAAGATCTGACATCATGGGATGGTGCTGACGTGCATACCACCCGGGTGGGTGGAAGGAGCTTAGCTTGAAGACATTCCAGGTGAAATTAAAGGGAAAGGAAGACTGCCTAAGTGTGGATAAGTGCACCACATCCACGTCCTTAGAAGTCAAAGATTCACCCCCCCCAAAAAAAAAACACAACTCAAAATCCTTCAACACTGCAGAGCTGAGAAGGAAAAGCCCTGTCCCTTGCAATGGAAATAAAGATATGAAGTCATGGGGTGAAGCCGGAGGATATGCCAGCTGGACGGTGGGAGGAGCTTAGCTTAAAGACTTCCGATGACTCAGCTGTCTACAGTTGAGCTGCCCAAATTTATTTAGTGAACTCTATCCACGTTTGCTGAACACAGTTTTTGAATTTGCAAAGTGTGTCTCAGGGAGGTATGAGAAGGTGCATTTCCAGTTCTTGTACTAGTCCTGGGGATTTCAAAACACTGGCGGTGGTGGAGTAGAGATTGTAGTGCTCATTTTACAGCTTTGACAAGACTGTACAGTGCTTCTGGTTCTTTATTTTGCACTATACTGAATAGCTGTTTGTACCATAGGCATGCCCGCCTTTCTGGGGGGGGAGGGGTAGGATGTCTAGTTGCGCATCCAGCTAGCAATGGTGGATGAACAAGGTTCCTTTAATATGAAACTACAAACACTGTTATATGCAATGCTTAGTTTGTCTTGCTCTTTTGGCGAGACCTCTATCGATCATGGCACCATATTCAAGTATAAGGAACATCATCAATATACCAGCCCCAAAATTTAGAGTTAGGAAAAAACAGGTTAGTACATGGGTAACAGATTGCCATCTCCTCTCACCAACCCTTGAAAAGACTGGAGTTGGAAGGTGACACTGCTTACTCCATAGCTATCTGTAAAGAAAATTAGACACTGAGCAGAAAATTACTGGAAGTAAGAATAATGCTCAATGCTTCAACGATAACTTTTACTGGCAATTCAAAACCCAACTCTGTTATCATGGTGCAAGCTGCTAAAATACCATAGTCATTCCTGATTGAAGTGTACAGTAAGGCAGCGTCCACAGTGACCCAGAAATAATTATCTCACCAGATGAAATGATGGAGCTTCTCCAGGACATCCATTGTGTCTTTGATATAGGAAGCAATGTAGGAATACTTTAAGGTAAAAAAAATCAACAAATCTGACAAGTCTCTCAGACAGAGAACCACCGTCAGGCACGATCAGACATCCTGGGGGATTAATACTGTCCTTGTGTAACTCAGGAAGAAAGTAAAGAGTTGTAGGCACTGGGTTACTGTAATAGCTAAATTAAAAATCTGTTTTAGTGATGTGACCTTCTGTAATAGAGTGCTCACAGAAACTTTTCAGTCTTGTTTTAACACGCACAGTAATTTATTTTCCTGTTATTTCCAATGATGGCACTGCATTAGTCATAACTGATGGATAACTATGTCATCCTTGTAGGGGACTGACACACTCACAAAACTGTGATATCACCACAGAAGGCTAACTGCCCTTTCATTCTATGCTATTTTAATTTCATTTATTTTTAATGCTTGTAGGCCTGATGAGCAAATTGCCTGTTTTCACAGGTGACAAGTGGGAATACACAGAAAAAGCATAGGGGAAATACAGTAACAATATACATTAAATCACAAAATACACCATAAATAATCACGTTACAAAAGTATAAAACAGCATAAATAGACATTATTTATACTAACAAACAAACAGTAAAAAGAAGAGTGTGACAAGGTTGAATAGGACTCTGTTCCAGTTGTTATGGAGTGTTTGAATGCAGGGATCTGTTCTGTTCTTTCCTTTCCTGTCTCTAGTCTGTCTGGTTGTGCAACCAAACTTTCCTGTGAGACATAGGATTTGATCACCCCAAGTCTCGTAATTCTCTGCCTCTCGCTATCGCTCTACCTTCACTTCCTGTTTTTGTCTTTTCCTCCCCTGCATATCTGCTAGTATAAAAATATATGCAAATCAATATGTGGAAATATAACTGATATTGGGATCCCTCTGTTTAGAAATTAGATAATGTTACTTGTTTAAATGTATATAATTATAGTTTGAGATGATTGCAAAAAGCTACTGGGAACTGAAGGGGTTAACCTGAGACCAGTTTTTAAGCTCTTTTTCAGAAGCTGTGGAGAACTGGCCTCAGTTTTGGGACATTGTGTTCTGGCTGTACCTGCCTGAAACATACAAGAACATTTCAGAAAAAAACAGGATGTGTGTTAAGAAGGGGGTTGCAAAGACTCATAAGAGAGAGCTACAATGTTTTGGGAGACACAGAGATTGAATGAAAACTAAGATGGATCTTCTCTGTTTATTCTGCCTTTGTAAATAGTTCTACTGAGCAAGTTTATTTTGTTATGTTACTACTAGTACTAATAAACCTTTTTTGTGAATTCTACAACTGCCCCTTGTTTTCCCTATGCTTCCTGACCTGTGCCTCGATGACAGATGGTGTTAGCCTAAGTTGTAATTGCGCCATGCATACTCTAAGCCAGAAGTTTTGTGTATGGGTACTGGACCTAGTACCAGGGAAGCATAGAGAAAGGTATGGATTCTGCAGCAGCAAGTCCAGGAGTGGTTACTAGGAGAATGGCAGCCAAACTAGAAGAGACAGAAGTCCAAGCTGAGACTGTACAGCCAGCACATGTTATGGAAAAAGAATAGGCAGTGACAGAACCTGAAAGCCTGACTGTCTTTTTCAAATGGTGGGCTATACAACAAAAAGAGACGGAGAAACAGAGAAGAGAGGAGATGCAGCTGAGAGAACAAGAAATTCAATGTTTAGAAGCACAGAGGAGGGAAGAGATGCAGCGACAGGAGCAGGAGATGAGAGAAGAGATGCAGCAACAGGAGCAGCAGAGTAGAGGAGATGCAGCAGAGAAGAGAAGAGAAGAGAAGAGAAGAGAAGAAGAGAGAGAGAAGAGATGCAGAGATGGATGGATGCCTTGCAAGCGATTAAAGGCAGAGGATTTGGCACAGATCCAGATGAGCAACAAAACGCAAGCACTGTAAAAGCCATTAAACTTACAAAGTTGTGTCCCTCGGATGATATTGAAGCATACCTGACAACTTTTGAAAGAGCTGCCACAGCCTACCAATGGCCAAAGCAGCAATGAACAATCAGACTGGTACCCTACCTTATAGGTAAAACCCAACTTGCCTACAGCAGTATGGACACTGCACAGTCAGAAAACTATGACCTTGTGAAAAATAAATCCTGAAAGATACGACATCTCAGGAGAGACCTACAGGCAGAGACTTCAATCTCTGTAGTACAACTCAGTCGACAACCTCGAGAAGTCTTCACATGACTCAGAGAACTCCTGATAAAATGGCCAACTAGGGGCAAAACAATCCCACAGATCATTGACACATTTGCAATGGAGCAATTCATCAACATCCTGCCTACAGATGTGCAGCTTTGGGTAAAGGAACACCAACCAGAAAGTGGAGAAAAGGCTGTTTCTTTGGCTGAAGACTACCAAATGGCCAGACAGAAGCCACAGCAGCGAGGTAACAATCAAGCACTGGTAAGACACACTTTTTCCCATTTAAACTCCAAGTCTGATAAGAACTCTGGTGGGGGTAACAAATCTGTTCCCAAAGACGTTATCTGTTATAATTGTAATAAGCCAGGTCATACTGCAAGAAATTGCTGTAAGAAGAGTGACACTGGAGCAGATTTGTCCTTGGCAAATTGGAGCAAGTACTTAACAGATGTGAAGGTGGGGGATAAGACTGTAAAGGGACTCACTGATTCAGTAAGCAGACAGACCCAAGTGCATGTTGAAGTGCTGGGAAAACACTGTGCAAAAGGACCAGGTACTGGTGTCATCTGTATCTATAGGGACACTCAATACTATCCCACCACCCAAGTGACTCTGACCATTAAGGGTGTGTCGCACCAAATGAAAGTAGTGGTAGTACCCAAGTTACCTGTACTCATGATTACTGGAAATAACGGTCCAGAATTTACTGAGCTAATCTCAGAGAAACTGAACCCTGCAGTTTCAGCAGCAGTGGTAACAAGAGCTCAGGCAAAGAAAATCTCAAAAGGTGGGGACACTTTTAGCTGTAGCCCAGTCCTTAAAACAAAGAAACATGTCAGGTCATTTTTAGGGCTGGCTGCTTATTAACGGAGATTTGTTCCCAACTTTGCTGAGTTAGCTACTCCTCACTGAACTCGTGAAAAATGGTACCCAAATAATGTGAAATGGACCCCAGAGTGTAATGAAGCTTTTCAAGCATTAAGGCTACATTATGCTGAGCCCGTTTTAGAAGCCCAGACTTTGAGAAAACATTTTGTTATGAACAGATGCATCAGAGGTAGGACTAGGTGCAGTCCTGAGTCAAAATATAGATGGGAAAGAACATCCTGTGCTATACATAAGTAGAAATTGCGACAGAGAGAAAAGGTACCCCACCATTGAAAGGAATGTCTAGCTAGCAAAGTGGGCCATGTAGTTCCTTAAGTTTTATTAACTAGGAAATTACTCTGTACTTATAACAGATCACAATCCTCTCTGTTGAACAACAAATGAAGATAAACATTCCAGAATCACAAGGTGGTACCTGGCACTACAGCCATTTAAATCAAAGGTGATACACAAATCTGGTAAAGAGAATAGCAAGGGTGATTTTCTATCAGATATGCATCAGGAAGTGAGGATCTGAGGCTGCAAAACAAATGTATGATTTTAAACTTTACTGTTTGCTGTACTGTTATAGAAAAAGGATACTGCAAATGTGCTTAATTTCTGAAAGTTAGAAGCTAATGTTTGTAGCAATTAATAGAAAGTTTTGGAAACCTGTTTGATAAAACAGGTCCCCTTAAGAAAGGGGTATATGTGACAGGGTTGAATAGGACCCTGACCCAGTTATTATGGAGAGTTTGAATGCAGGGATCTGTTCTTTCCTTTCCTGTCTCTTGTCTGTCTGGTTCATGACCAAATTTTCCCTGAGACATAAGTTTGACCACCCTGCAGTCTACGCAATTCTCTGCCTCTCACTATCTCTCTACCTTCCATGCTGTTTCTGTCTTTTCCTCCCTTGTTTCTGCTGGTATACAAATATATGCAAATCAATATGTGAAATGCAACTGATATTGGGATCCTTGTGTTAGAAATGAGGTGTTACTGTTGAAATATATATAATTATAGTTTGAGATGATTGCAAAAGCTATTGGGAACTCAAGGCGTTAACCTGAGACCAGTTTTTAAGCCCTTTTTCAGAAGCTGTGGAGAAGGGCCTCAGTTCTGGGACATTGTGTTCTGGCTGCACCTCTCTGAAACATACAAGAACATTTTAGAAAAAACAGGATGCGTGTTAAGAAGGGGCTGCAAAGACTTATAAGAGAGCTACAATGTTTTGGGAGACACAGAGATTGAAGGAAAACTCAGATGGATCTTCTCTGTTTATTCTGCCTTTGTAAAAGTTCTACTGAACAAGTTTATTTTTATGTTACTACTAGTACTAATAAACCCTTTTGTAATTCTACAGCTGCTCCTGGTTTTCCTATGCTTCCTGACCTGTGCCTCAATGACAAAGAGCTCACTTCTTGCTATATTGTTCAGCTTATATTGCCATGCGGTACAATGAAGACGATATCCTATAATTAACACAATACATACTTTAATAAAAAAATGGATTAACTCCTACCTTAACATGGTTTTAAGTATGGTCACAGCCCTCAGCAGTCATGCTTCACAGAAACATATACTCTGTTGACAGAAAAAGGCCCCTTGTCCCATCATGTCTACTCATTCCCACCTAACTAATGTTCAATGAGAGACCCCTAGCCCAGGTCACAAAACAGATAAAACACAGGATTTATTAACTTCAAAAACTGATTAGCGTTTTGCTCATAAAAGTGCTAAAACATTGTGAAAATGCATAGCACTTGCCTCACTGTGTTTAACAAACATAACACTTCTAGAAAACCTATATAAATACTTTCTGTACAGTTAGCATTGTCCCAAGAAATAAACTGCTAATCAGTTATTTAAAACCCTGAAATAGATTTTTTTGTGTTATAAAACCTCTTTGCTCTTATGTTTGCAAACTTAGGCCCAGATATTCAAAGCGTGCCAGGCTGTGACACAAGCTTGGGCACAGCGCAACATGGCTGCACAGGGGTGTGGACTGGGCGATATTCAATGGAGCTGCACCATGGCACAGCATCGTTGAATATCACACCCTGCCACCGCAGTGTGCATGGCGCAGTGGCACTGTGCCAGCGCAAGTGGCCAGAGTGGAGCATGAGGATGCGCTGAGCGCAAGTTCCACTGCGCTATGCACAGCAACTTGTGATATTCAAAACTTGACATGCAAATGGGGCCATAATGTATGCAAAGAACTCAAATGGGGACATTTGCATGCAGGTGCGCCGATCCCCGACAACTCGTGCCTGGCGCCCTGCCAGGCAGCAGCTGTCGGGGACCGACGGCCCCTGCAGCCGGCAATGTGCTCCACAGCCCAACTGTGGGCTGCAGTAAAAAAGAGGAAAGCATAATTCCCTGGTGGTCCAGTGGACCACTGTCTGCCCTATCGCGGGCATTTGTAAAAAAAATAAGACATTTGTGCAATATCCCTGGTGGTCCAGTGGACCGCTGTCTTCCCAATTGCAGGCCAAGTAAAAAAGTATATCCCCAATGTCCCTGGTGGTCTAGTGGACCTGCCCGCCTGATCGTGGGCTAAGTGAAAAGTATATCTCAATATCCCTAGTGGTCCAGTGGACCTATCCATGATCGTGGGCTAAGTAAAAAGTATATCCCGAATATCCCTGGTGGTCCAGTGGACCTGCCCGCCCGATCGCGGGCTAAGTAATAAAGTATATCCCCAATATCCTGGTGGTCCAGTGGACCTGCCTGCTTAATCATGAGCTAAGTGAAAATATATCCCAATATCCCTGGTGGTCCAGTGCACTTGCCTGCCCGATCGCGGGCTAAGTAAAAGTATATCCCAATATCCCTGGTGGTCAGTGGACTTTCCGCTGATCATGGGCTAAGTAAAAGTATATCCCAATATCACTGGTGGTCAGTGGACCCCACCACACCTGCCTACTGAATCCACCACCGGTCCCCGGTCCAGTGGTGGGCGGCATTCCACCCGCCTGCTGCCCGCCCGAATGACACCGTCGGTGGGGCTGTATGCCTATTGGTCCCTGGCGTGAGCCAATGGGCATGCAGCCTACGTCTACACATTCAGATATGTGAATGGGATCCCATTCACATATCTGGAATCTGTAATCCAGTATGGGCTGCTATGCCCATTGGCTCCACGCAGACAATAAGCGTACAGCCGCCGCCAGTAATTCGGCGGGTGGTGAGCGGCAGGCAGGTGGTGCTGCTGCCCGCCGCTGACCGGGGCGGGTGGGGTAAACTGGACCACCAGGATATGAGATCTCTCCCGCAGCCCGCGATCGGGCAGGCAGAGTCACTGGCACCAGGGACAATGAGAATATTTTACTAAGCCCGTGATCGAGGCGGAAGTCACTGGACCACCGAAGATATAAGGGATATCTGCCAGCCATCGAGACGGGCAGGTCCACTGGACCACCAGGGATATTGAGGATATATTTTTACTAGCCCGCGATCGGGCTGGCAGGTCCACTGGACCACCAGGATACTGAGGATATACTTTTATTACTTAGCCCTGATCGGCGGCAGGTCCACTGGACCACCAGGGATATTGGGATATACTTTTTCACTTAGCCCGCGATCAGGCGGGCAGGTCCACTGGACCACCAGGGATATTGGACAGATGTCTTATTTTTTTTACAAATGCCCGCGATCGGGCAGACTGCGGTCCACTGGTCCAACAGGGATATTGGACAGATGTATTTTTTTTTACAAATGCCCGCGATCGGGCATGGGGGGGCGCCACCAGGTGCAGCTGGAGCTCGGGTGGCCACCCACAGGTGGCAGCTGCCGTGTTGCACCCTTTTTTTTTTTTGATCAGCTTTGTGCTGGCACAGGTGGGGTTGCATATGCATGGCTCTGCACATCCAGGGCTGAATATCGCGCTGTGCAGGCGTAGCGGCACGCCCCCACCTGCACCTGCATACATTACTGATGCGCTCCAGCGATCAGGATTTGTGCCACATTTTCCCTTTGAATATCGCGCCAGGGCGATCCCTTTGAATATCTGGGACTAAGTATACAAAGCACTTCAAGAAAACTTCCACACTTGTACCACATTTCCACACTTTACATCAAAATAATGCTGCTGTTGTGGAAGTTGTTGGTTTTTTGGCAAATATATTAATTTTTACACAGTTAATATATTTTTAAACAGCTGTGTCAATATTTTGTGTCAATTTTTTTGCAAATTGTTTTAATTTTCTTGAAAATATCGTGCACTTGACTGACTTTTGGGACCTGTGTGAAAAACAGACTGTGCTGCATGGCAACCAAGGAAATTCATGCAAAAACAGCTGATAGATTAAATGGTTAAAAAAAATAGAATAACGTCTAAATTCAGAGAAAATCAAGCTTTCTAACCAAATGGTCCTCACATACAGAAGCCCTACTGACCTTCAGTAGAAGGCCGACTAAGCATACAACACCAAGGATAGGGGGTGACACTAAGAAATAAAAATACCTCAAACTTACCTCAGATACCAGAACAGAAGGCAGACAAGAAACAGAAAAAGCTTCTGTGAATTAGTTATTTAAAATACATTTCTAGCAATTTGAAATATTGAGGCAGGCAGACTACCAGAGACACCTGAATCTCCCAAGAGTCAGGTTTAATACACAAGTGCCTAGTAGGGTTCAGCGCAAAACCAGGTCCAATTTTAATTTATCTGCAGCCATATTATCTTGGAGCATGACACTGTCAGATGTCTGAAGCTATGTAAGTCCAAAACTGGGAGTAGATGAGAGACCTCCAGTCAACACCAGGTGCCACAGGAAGTGGTGTTGGTAGCTCTGAAGGGGGCAGTCTCCCCTTGGATATAATAACTGCACAGATGCCCTAGCATAGTGCTAGGGAAACACTGCCATCATGCCGTGCCACTTTTTGGATGAGACGTTAAACCAAGGTCTCATCTGTCTGTTCTGGATATTTTTTGTTAGACATTAAAGATCCCATGCACTTCTCAAGCCGAGTAGGGAAAATTCCCCGTGTCCTACCCAAATTTCCCTCCATTCACTAGTCAACCAACAAATTAACCTGGTTAAATATCAATCAGCACTTTGTGTAGCATCCCCCAGAACAAAACTGAAAACAAAATATTTCCTAGCACTCTTTTGCTAGCCAACAAAAAAATTCTGTACATTTAGGAAAGGGCAGTTTGTTGTTACCAGATAGAGAATAATGAATGGCAACCTGTCAGTAACAAGCTGGTTAGGTCATTAAGAAGCTGCCATGGTGACCACTTGAACCTCGAGAGCACAGCTTGAGAGGTTCGGTCGCCAATGGCAACCTCGAGATGTAACTAACCAGCTTGGTTACCAATGGGTTGCAATTCATTGTTTTTTATAACGTATGACAGTACGTTAACAACTGGCAGTAAAGTATTTAAAAAAACACTTAGAGACAAGATTATGGCTGTCAAAGAAAATGGAGCCTTTACTTACTTACTCAACAGGCATGTGCCTGGCAGTGTTCGCACAAGTGAGCGAGTACAGCTTTTACAGCAAATACCCAAACATTTAAACTAAAAATAAAAACTTAAGGGTGTCCAACTTTTTAACAAAGTCCACGATTACATCATGGATATCCGGCAAGGTAAACAGTTGATCTGGTGTAAAGTTCACTATGTCTTTCTGCGATGACCTGTGTCCTGTGGGATTTGAACTGCCAGCAGCAACTGTCAGACTGGGGATTTTACAAAAACGGGTGCTGCTACATAGCATATAGCAGGACAGTTCTATTCTGTTATGCTGCAGTACATACATAGCTACTGCAGCATAACAAATAGAACTGACATCGCTAGTGCAGTATAACAACGTTTGAAAAGTGATGGATATTTAGCGGAAACACCATTCCATCATACACGATAAAGCTTTTACTGCTGTGAGTTACTAAAGTGAAGAAAAAAAATAGTAACTGTTGTAAAGCATGCATTGGCTGAGGAGCCCTCAGGATTTGATCCAGCTCCCATGACTGACACAAAAACTAAACATGCCAACTGCCATACAATGTTTTGGCAATAGCCAAAAATACAAAACGGAACTTACTCCATGTATGCAAAGACAGAATAAAGCAAAAATGGCTGCAAAACTATTTATTGAAAGCAAAGGCTCACAGCTGCCAGTGCTTCACATACAACAGTGCTATGCTTTGTCAAGAGGCCCCCTGACAAAGCATCATGCTCCTGGACATGAAGCACCAGGGTAGTTAGGCTACTGTCTCTCTTGGCACATATCAGACACTGCTTTCAATAAATATTTTTTTAGCCATTTTGCCTTAGCCATTTCTTTGCATACCTGGAGTGCGCCCTCTTTTGTGATTTCAGCTACTGCTTTTTTCTTGGATGGCACCTGCAGAGTCCTTGGTGTGAGTGCACAGCCCCTGTGTTGTTTCAATGTTAGGTCAGGCAGCACTCAGTTGATACGTCACAGCTTTGTGAGTGTGTCAGTCTTACTAGTAGGATGAAGCAATTATCCAGCAGTTATGACTAACCCATTGACAACGTGAACCAAAACAAAAATAAATTCATTTAAACATCTCAAATCATGCTTTACTGATCTGTTTACACACCTTGCCATGACGAAGTACTGCATATTTCTTAAAATCCAGTGGTCGAACACTGCATCTCTTCGTGCCTTGTGTGTAGGAGAATCTGCAGTTAGCCAGGGTTTGGTCTCATCATCAGTTTGCAAAGTGTCATGCTGACATCTGCACACATCACCAGGAAAACACATCTGCCGTTCATGCTGGTTTACTATATGGTATAAGATGCCCCTCCACAAAAACTGCAGGTTGGAAACAAATGTTTACATTAGGTTACTCTTTTAGAATACTCTAGATAAAAATGCTGCTATACAGTAGTTAGAGGTGCATTAGCATTTCTATTTAAGAATATACTGTACAATGGACATGCAAAGGCCTGACCAAAATGTCCAATTTATTTAAACAGGAAGGGGTGGACCATAACTCATGAGTGGCTAACAATTATGAAAGTTCCACTGCCTTAGAAGTGAAACAAATTACGTATTTCTGGTTTGGTCCCCATGAACTGTATTTATACCACCCTTAATTTTTTAAATAACTCATATGACAACAAAATACTTCAGCTTAAAGTTCCTGTGCCAGGGCTGGGTTGGGGTACAGGGGCCCCAGTCTGAAAGTTGATACTGGGGGCCCACCTGGAAAAGCAATGGGGGGGCAAGGGAGATACTTTCATGTCAGCATTTCATTTTTATTTTCATACAGTAGCTCTGTGTTGCTATTTTGTATTTACTTGAAATGATCATAACACTATGTCACCACAGATATTCAATGCACTACTCCTGTTTTATGGGTTTAAATAAGGTTCGGGGGCCTGGGTCGTTAACTTCTGGGGGGATTCATAAACCAAAGCTGTTAAAGATGAAAAAGGTTGTGTAGGGCCTGTACTCAGGGAAATTAAGTGGTCCAGGTGACAATCTAGTATAAGACATCTGTCCCAGACCGTCCTAAAATCTTACCATGGAGCAGAGTGCAGTGGGAGGTGGTAACCAGGAGGTACATGGCAGCTAGTGACTTGTTCAATGGATGCAGTCCCTGCCAACCCTGCTGTGCACCTGCAACCCATCTTAGTGAATGGTATGTTAACTCGGGGACTGAGTGACACCAGGGCTTCTATCTCAATTGCAATGCAGAATCTGGTCCATGTGAATCAAATTCTGCAAGACTGTTTCCAAGACTGGGGCAGTTGTAGGTCCTGTAGTCTTCATACTGATGGCCTGGGTCTTTTTAGGCTGGGATGGTGACCGGGGGTACACAAAATGGAAGTTGTACCTGATCTCCCTGTGGATGTGATTATGGGTAATGATTATGGTAGCAGGAAATATGTTGCTTGTGTCTGTACCTATAGTCACGCCAAAGACAGGCTTCTGAGGGCAAACTGGGCAGAACAGCAAGAGGCAACTCCTCCTCAGCAGCCAAGTGTGGTCAAGGACTATCTGTGAGCAGCAGTTCTAATCCACAGTTCAGTAGAAAAAGTGGCTAACAGGCACTAGTGTGTCTCCAGATGAACAAAATCATAGCTAGGTTTGAGTTTAAAAATGAACTGTTTATTCCTTTAAAAATACAACCAAAAATCCATGACTCACCCAACCAGCATCTGCCAACCTTTTCACCCACCTGACCATGGGCTTTCTCAAGGCGTGGCTGATGTGGTGGAGACTTCATTTTTGTGTAAGCCCCCAAAATGGGCTTACCTATTTGGAGCTACTGACCAACTTCCTCTCCAGTGGGTCAGTGGCTCTGGGGGAATTTGGACCCGGTTGGTCCACATGTTGGTTCTTCACGGCTCCGGCCACCCCTTGGTGGTGTCCCGGTTCTTGGCGAGCAGGGCGGGTGCCGTGTCCTTGTTTTCTGCACCTCGAGGCGCAGCAAGGGTTGTTTCGGTTCCAGGGTTGCCGTGGTGTCAGAACTGCGTGTGTTGCAAATAGTATGGCAGCCACCTGCAAAAAAACTTAACAGTGCAGCTGTTCTGGGTCCTGGGTCTGGTTTCCTGATTCAGCCGGGCTCAGGAACAAAACAAGGGAAAAAATATATAAATAAAATTGTAAATAGCTGTAGGCATGTCCACACCATTGGGCATGCATGGGCCACAAGGTTAGGGAAATTTAAAGAAGCGGCTGCTCCTCTTAGAGGAAACAGTTCAGTATCATCTTGCACTGTAGGGTGCAAATAGTTTATTTTGGGACTATGAATCGCATAGTGCTCTGAGGGCACAGTTGTTTTTTAGCGCTGGAAAGTAGGTCTAGGATTGGACTTCTAGTTGGCAGGTGTGTTTTGGCGCTCAGTGGGAAAGGGAATAAAAAAGGGTGTTTAACGCCAACTGGGGAGGAAAAATCAGGGGAGAAGTTGGAGAGAGGTCTGAGCAGTGCTGATTGTCCACTCAGCCTTTGAGGTTGTGGTTTGTTTTTATCTGGTCAGCTGTGCAGTGATTCGAGTTTGAGGATGTGGTGGCAACAGTTACTTTTGGAGACCCAGGTTTGGGGCTGGACTGAGATTTAGTCCCTTGCAAGGGATAGAGGGAGATGCCAGCCAGGAGGGGAAAAGAAAGACTGCCACTGGGACCTGTGGGGTGGGCTACGTGACCGCTAGCCCAGAGGACTGTTGCTGAGCAGAACCCCTATGAGGAATAGTCAGTAGAGAAGGACAGTGGGGGCAAGAGATGGGAACCTCAGAGGTGAGGGGATCCAGGGGTCTGGACAAAGCCCTATGTTCCAGAAACTTATAACTTCTGCATCAGTTTTAGAGATTGTTCCAGTTTCTGGCTGGAGTACTAACTGTTGCTGCTAGGTTAAAGAGCACCTTCCCCAGTCCTTATGACATGGATGCATAAATTACGCATAGTCCCGGTTTCACTTTTCAAACAAGAATTATGCTAGGAATTAGCCCTCATTTTTACAAACCTGGTGGACTGTGGACATAAAGAGAGGTAAGAAAATTAAAAACTGATTGTTTTTCACATGCCACCAAAATCTGCAATCTCTCCCCCAGTATCACTCTGTGTGTCGGGGATGCAGTGTACAGAGCAGACAGCGACTTTCGGTCGGGTGTAGATGATGGCAAATTGTAATTTTTCCAATACAAATACTGACTTAAGTACAAGCACAGTAAGCTGCTACTGACTCTGATCCATTACTCAGTATATCTTGCAAAGACACTACCGGTGACAACGTTTAGTGTCCAGTATCAGCTAGCTCACACTCCACTGTTTGTTCTGCAAGGAATCACATACATGCTACATATTACTGTACTTTTATTGTTAACCTGGCACCTTGTGAGGGGAAATTTTATTCTTAACTTTGTGTCTTGTGAGAAGAACTTTTATTTTCAACAGGGTATCTTGTAAGGGGAAGGAGGATCAATGATGAACATGTTAAACAAGGGTACAGCATTTGTGCCCTAGCCAAAATGCTGCTCATTCACTGAAACACTGCCAGCCCTGCTCCATACTGTGACGTCAGCGGAAGAGAGCAGCCAGGCAGCTGAACAGCCAGGACAAGAACAGCAGGGCTAAAGTGTGACTACAAAACATGGAAATATGGAAAATGGGAGCACCTTAGGGTAACAATAACAACTGCACACAGTCTTTGAGGTGCAGTATGTTAGAAACTGATAGCAAGAATTTTGTGTTTGGATCATCGGGAAGGTGCTTTTAAAGACCTAGTTCGATCACAAGTAAAGCTGCCTGTATTGGGACTGTTGGCTGCCTAGTCTGTAAGGTAGCTGCCTGGAAATTAGTTTCTGATGTGACCTTCACGGTCCAGAGCATTGATTAGCTTCAGATGTGACTATCAGTCCACAGCAAACTGTTGTGTGTTTTTTTCTGCTCCATGGAGTGATCGTTCCTGTTTCAACTGAACTGTTCACTAAATGGGATCCCCTCATTCCTACAGTTTGGTGTTTGTCTCATTTGGTATGGCTGGTTGGTTTGCTGCTAACAGGAAGTTTGACTCCACAGCCTAGCTAGCCCCTAGTGTATGTTCCAGAGTGGCACCCCATGCTTCGGGAAACAGAGGACACGCGGAAAAGACGTCGAGAGGCCTGCCTGATGAAGACTGCCTACAAAGGCCTCTGAGGTGAAGATGGCAAGGCCAGGCAAATGAAGACCCTTGTCATCATCTCTCCAGTTGAGCAGCTAGCACCCAGTTGTCTGAGAGCACTCCGGTTTCATCAGATCTGTTAAGACAGGCCAACCAGGTATGTGGACTCTTTCTGTTGTGTAGGGCCCCTTCTTAGGACATTCAGCACCATACACCTAGATGACGCGGGGGGTTACATTTAAATATATATTTTAAAGTGACAGTCATTCTTTACAACCTATCAGAATACATAATAGAAAACTCTAAAGGATAAAACACAACTGTCTACTGATATATTCACTACATAGCCTATACCAGCTAAAGGGTGCTAAAATCCCAATCACAAAGGGAGAGGAAAGGGTCATGAGGCTAGGAAAGAAATTATCTGCACCTCTTATTTGTTAAGAGAGTGATTCCTATAATCCACAAAATGTTATTAAGTTATAACTTTAAGCAAATTTAAACTTTTTTTTTTAAATGAAATGGGGCACAGTATTTGAAACTTTTCCCCAATAAAAATTACGCCCCTCCATATAATCATGTTAATCTTGTTCAAACTTGTGTTCCTTGATTTGCTTGATTTTACAATAGTACTTTCATATTGTTTCATCCAAATGTGACTTATATTCCTTGTACCCTGGATGTTTTTCAAACAATTTTACTTTCCTAAGTGTTTTTGCCTCTTTCTCCACTTCTGCTGTATCTTCTAAAATAATGCGAATTAATCCTGCTGATCGCAAAACTTCTAGGATATTCAAAAGACGAACAGATGAGGAGGCACATGATGCCCGCCGAGGAGTAAGTCGCTCATTTAAGGAGCTCCACTGAGATCTGCTAAATTTCCCTTCCAAAACACAAATTTAACAATTTTGCCTCAGCTCCCAAACTGTTCACGGGTGCCTTACCTTGTAAGCTACCAGTAGAATGGAGGAATTACTGCACCAGTCTCAGGACACTGGATTTCTTCAACTGAGGATTCCGAGGAGGAACAAGAAGAGCTGTTGGGCCTGGATGGAAAATGATCCCGTAGGAGCAGCTCCGCGTGTGACATACCAATACCATCTGCTATCTCCTAGCCCATTACACAGGAGCAGATGTATGCAGAGCTGCAAACCATAAAATCTGCACTGTTCTCCCTCATCTTGGAGTTTCGGGAGTGGAAGACCAATATCTCAGACCTGGCCCAAAGGGTGATGGACGTGGAGGCCGCATTTCATTGACTGAAGATCACATTAATAAGATGGAACCTGAAATTACTACCTACGCCATACAGTTAAAAAGATAAAAGAAAATGTGGATGATTTGGAGGGATGCTCCAGGAGAAACAATTTAGTCCTCCTGGGGCTCCTTGAGGGAGAAGATAGGCAATCAACTATCTTATTCCTGCAGAAGCTGTGTACAAAGATTGCGGGCCCTTCACCAAATGACCCAACATATGTGATTGAACAGGCACACTGAGCACTGCCCAAGAAAGCCCCTGGAGATTTGCCATGGCCTATAATTTTTAAAGTCCTCAACTACTTAGACAGGGACCACCTTCTAAAAGCTGCCAGAGCTGCGACAAGATAGAGTGGGCAGAGAAATTACTTAGGCTGGTCCCCGACTTCACTTACAAGGTCAGATAAGAGCGAGCAGCCTTCCGGCCACTGCAATCGAAACTATGGGCAGTCAAAATTCGTCAACGTATGTTATACCCTGCCCGGCTTGAAGTTACTCTTTCCTCGGAACTCACCATTTTGAATTGGCTACTCAAGCTGCCTCCGAATTGGCCAAACTCCTTTGGGAGTTGTTTGGGAAAGGAGGGTGAGGTGAGGCCCAAAAAAACCTGGTGGATCCCACAGTGAGTACTTGGTCAGGGAAGATGTTATAAATTTTGCATGTGCTACGAGCAGCTATTATGGGAACATTCAGATGTATCCGGTGGAAGCAGCTGCTGAACATTTTCTGAATTATGTGGAAGTGAAGAGTTCTGCGCTTAGACTTCAGCAAAATCGTAAAATCCTTTTTATTTTTTGCAAAAGACAGAAGCCATTTGATTTTCAGTTGTCTGATAATCTTCTAAAGTTCTGCAATATTGCAATTTCAGTTTTTAATTTAGAGACATGACTTTCTGGAAAACATCGGGGACTCACGGTTTACAGAAATTTCATTCATTTAAAGGAGAAGAGACCCTGCCAGGATGGAAGATTATAAAGACTACAAAGAGGACTTAACTTGATTAACCCTGAGGGGATTAATGATTTCTAAATCCTTTTCACCTTTAATATAAGTTTTTGCTTTTTTGAACAGGCTGGCAGATTTGATGAACACTAACCCGACTAAAGAAATGGCATGCAACTTTTGTTCTTTTCTTGCCACGTTGTGGAGATTACAATTTGTTATCCTGATCATTATATAAAGGGGTAGAGGTGATACTCCAAATTAATTTTTAAATATTTTGCCAACATCATGTGATAGCTAATGGTGCCTTATAGCAAACACAGTAAATGCTATTATATTTTACTTACATTCTAGAGAGGGAAAGTTATTGTTTGCCCCTTCTATAGTATAAATCTTTTTCGAGTTTCAGTAAGGATAGACATTTACATTGAGAGATTAGAAGGCATTATGACTTACAAGATCCCTTTTAAGTTCTTTTTATATCTTTTCATATGATTAGGGTTAATTTTCGTGGGTCTAGTATACTGTATTATGAAATACAACTTCTGAACTATATATTTCTAATACTGCAAATACTGAAAGTGAAAGTAATTCTCCCGACAGAGTAAACAAAGAAAAATGAAGGGAACAGACTAGTATCATTGCTTCAGGGAGACCTAGGGAAAATGTAACATAGAAGAGATATAGGAAGGTAGCTAGATAAGTAATTACTTTATTAGAGGTGGATCGCTTCTCCCCAGGCACCATGGTCCAGCTAGTTAGGAGTAGGCGTCTGGCCTGGTTGGTTTGTAGGCTAGTGGCAGAAGGTTTAAATAGGGGAATACTAGTATGGGTTGGGGACAGAAGTGGGGTTATGGGTTGTTGGAGTGAGGCGTTGGGAAGATATATTTTCCAGTTATTCAGGAAAGGTATGTCTGGACAACTCTTACACTGCAGTTTAAATAGGTAGCTTTAATATAGTATCATGGGATATTAAAGGCGGGGAGAGATAACAAGAAAATGTACTGCATACTTAGGTATTTGAATAGATATAACCACCATGTGGTTATGTTATAGGAGACACACACCTTGAGAGACCAGTTAAACAATATGAAAAAGCTCTGGATGGGTCAAGTACTTGGTACTGGCTCAAGTGCCAGACATGGAGGTGTGGCGATTTTGATTCATTAATCAACTCCCTTCACAATGATTAAAGAATGGTATGACACAGATGGTTGTTATATTATTGTTCATGGTGGGTTAGCAAATGTAGAGGTCCTAGGCTCAATTTATGGACTGAATGTGGATAACCCCTTTTTTCCTTCCATTTGCTGTTACATTAGCTACGTTACAGAATATCCTTGCCTTTTGGGAGGAGACTGGAACCTTGTCTTTTCTAATGATATGGACAGGTCATTTCATAATAGAGTGGGTCTGTCTCCTGCCCAGTGAGGGCTACGAATTTATGTTTGATCTGGGCCTGGAGGACCCTTGAGGGTATTACATAATTCCAAAACAGATTACACATTTTACTCACTGCCTCACCGGATTTACTCATGCATAAATTTCTTTTATTGAGCAAATCTTACATGATGGGTGTGGAAGGTGTGGTATTTATCCAAGAGTGTTGTCAGATGATTCACCTATCTGGCTCACTTGGAGGGTGTCTCCGTGTACTCCTAGAACTGAAACTAGGTCCCTAAATGTTTCTCTTTTAACACCTGACCACATCAGGGAACATATGAGAAAATTTATTTTGACCTCATGGCAGGAGAATGCTTTTTTGATAACTGCAAGGGATGTTATTTGGTGCTCCATCAAGGCAGTATGACGAGGGGAATTAATAAGAATAGCAACCGTAAAAAAATAAAAAGACAAATTCGCAAATGGAAGCGTGGTTGACCAAAATTAGGGAACTGGAGTCCATTTCATCCATGAGATCGACAGACCAGCAATGGAATCAGCTTCAATACTCTGCCTAGCTATTGGAAAAAGTTAGCGATTCTGTACTGAGAATGAAAGCAATGTATATTGGCCAGAGGGAGAAGGCAGCGAGACTCCTTGCCAGTAGGCTGAAACAACAAAAACCTTCACACTGGGTAACAGTACTAGTGGATCCAGAATCAGGTTGAACAACCTCAGATCCGTCCAAAATAGTGGAGAGTTTTAAGAACATTTATCAGGATTTATATATTGCCCCTCCGCTTGGAGACAATTTCCTGAATCCATCAATTTCTTCCTGCAAGGAATAGATCTCCCTTGACTGATGGAGGATCAGCAAGGTCATTTGAAGGGACTTGTATCCGAGCAGCAGGTCTGGGAGGCCATTGGTCATCTCCAAGCAGATAGGGCCCCCGGCCCAGATGGCTTTCCAACTTCCTACTATAAATGTTTCAACTCTGAACTCACCCCTATTCTAGCTGACCTATTTAACTACTTATTTTCTAATAACATTCAAGAAACTGCTCTTCCTGAAGCGCATATTGTGGTACTACCAAAACCAGGAATAGATCCTTCACTTTCTGATAATTATAGACCCATCTCATTATTAAACATCAACATCAAGATTCTTGCTAATATTCTGGCATTCCGACTTAAACAGGTGTGGACAACTTTATTAAATCCTTAACAGGTGGGGTTTGTTGCAGGAAGACATTCTAGTGATCATTTTCATAAGCTTTTTCATCTTCTCTCTGCATCTGGGGAAGGAGTACTGATGGAGTGCTTGTCTCCCTGGATGTGGAGAAAGCTTTTGATAGGGCAGCATAGGATTTTTTATTTGGTATCTTACCTCGATATGGTATACCGCCAGAGTTCATTAAATAGATTAAAATATTATATCGCTGCTCCACAGCGAGAGTTATGGGTATTATCATTACTCTTCTCTTTAACTAGGGAACATGTCAAGGATGCCCCTTTCACCCATGCTATTCAATCTATATATTGAGCCCTTAGCAAGGAAAATTAATAGTTCCAAAGGGGTAAGGGGCATCAGAGTTGTACCATTTGAATGCAAATTCTCTATGTTTGCAAACAATGTATTACTACACTTATCAAACTCGAACAAGTCTCTCCCCACAGTTCTTGATATAATAGCAGATTATAGTGTGCTGTTGGGTTACAAACTGAATCTACATAAAACAGCTGTTTTGGCCTTTTCGAATTCTTGCTCAAGGATGGATACTGAAGGACTGGGTCTCAAATGGGCTTCCTGTTCTATCACATTTTTGGGAATAGAACTCACTCCAGACCTGCAATCCTTAAAGACCCTGAATTTGGATATAGTAGTGAAGCAGACAGAGCAGGACCTCACCAGATGGCAACATTTGCCTCTCACTCTTTGGGGCAGGGTTAATAATTTGAAGATGGCCATGTTCCCTAGATTTAGGTACCCACTCTCTGTGTTAGATCTTCCCCTCTCCAGAACATGGTTTAACAAAATAAATACAATCTGGTCCACCTTCTTGTGGAAGGGGAAACGCCCTTGACGATCATTAGAGAGGTTGTACTGTCCTAGCGAGATAGGGGGATTACGGGTGCCACACCTACTCCTCTATGACTTTGCTTTCCATGTAAACAAATATCTGAAATGGGTGGGGGATTCAAGTCCTCTGTCTTCCTTTCTGATGTGGTGGGTCATTGAAAAATGTCGGGCCCAATCCTTTCAGATTGCACTACCTTCACTTCTCTACATTCCTTTAGTAAAATTCTTGCCCCTCTTAAACCATCTCAATTGGGTAAGAGCCCATCAGCAATTACGCAAGTTCTTTAAAATCAAAAGTCAGAAGGATTCTGGAGGCTGCGATGCTGCCCTATTTGCAGGCACCTCTCTGGTCTGAGGGAGGAGGTTGCCCATCTCCAGGCAGACCTGGCTAGGATTTGTGAAACCTACTCCCACCCAGGGACCACCAGGTCCAATGCCACTACCTCAGAGGTTGCCAAGAAAGAAAACAGGCTGGACCAGGGTGGGCTCAGGGAGGGAGAGGGTGGTGGAACAGAGTTGCATCCTCCAGCTGTACTCTCCACAATTCATTCTCTCTTCTGGTGGATAGTGGAAGGCTAGGTTTGTAGCCAAGGCACCTAGCCTCACCTGAGCTCTTTCCTTCTCACTTGCTTGAAAGGACAGAACTAAGAACCTTACCAGAGTAAGGAAAGGATTAAGACTTTTGGCCAGGCAGATTTACTGTGTGTTGTTGTTTTGTTTTGTACTCACAGGGATTGTTACTGTTTGTTGCTAACATTTTATTGCTTTATTTTTCTCTGATTCAAATTGCTGTTGCTGGGTATACCTTCTGCTGCATTATTACAAGGTGTGCCTACAGGTGGTGCTAACAGATTACTGCTGTAATCTTCTGATTCAAATTATCTTTTGCAAGGAATATCTTCTGTTACTGCTTTATTTTTCTCTGTAACAAAGTGTTTCTTACAGGGTATATCTTCTGTGAAATTATTACTGGTGGTGGAAATTTTTTTTTGACTTTTCATCATTAGGCTAAGCAAAATTACTGTTTGCCCCTATTTTATTTCCTTTTTGCTGAAAAGGTTTTTTTTTGTCTCAGAGGTGTTGCAGTCTCCTTCTCACACTGAAGACAGGGAAAGTGAGAAAGCATCCATAGCTTCCTTGAATAAAGGAGGTTATTTTCTAGACCACACTGAACTGAATTATTACTTTTGGAACTGTGTAAGGAACTAGCATTGATTCTGTTTTTGGGGTGGACTTTTCTTAGTTTTAACTTTAATTTGCCTGGGAGGAACTGTAGCTGGGAGATATTTGCAGTCAGTTGTGACTAGACCTGTTACTTAGCCTTGTGAAATAGGTGTCTGAAAGGAAGGAAGGCACTCGGGTGGAGGGTAAGAATTGTAGGTGATTGTTTCTGGATAGCATAGGTTTACTCCACCTCCCTTTCCCTCACCCCACCCTCCCCAGGCGCATAACTTCCTTTACAGCAGGGTCCTGACATCACTTCCTCAAAACTGCCAACAACATACACCTGTTCATATCCTTAAAGGCACAGCACACTGAATAGGGGGTACAGACACTCACAAGCTTGCACACACCAAAACAAGAACAAAAAACAAAAAAGCATCTGTAACAGGAAGGGACACAGACATGTGGGGAGTGGTGCAATGCACTGGCTGTGGAGCAGCAGTCTTCCAGGAAACATTCTGGAAACTGCGTTGCTGCCCTATTTGCAGGCACCTCTCTGGTCTGAGGGAGGAGGAGGTTCGTCTACATGCTGACCTGGCAAGGATTCGGGAAACCTGCTCCCCCACCCAGGGACCGCCAAGGCCACCGCCATTACCTCAGAGGTTGCCAAGAAAGAGGAGTGGTTGGACCATGGTGGGCTCAGGGAGGGTGATGGTGGTGGAACAGAGGTGCAACCCTCCAGTTGTGCCTCTCCACAATTCATTCATCACTCTGGCGAAGCATGGTTCCTCTATGGAGGCACCTGCAGTGGAGACCAAGGAGGAAGCTGGGAATCTCCACAATGGAGACCCACAGGAGGGTGGCCCAGGACCCCACAACCCACAGGAGGGTGGCCCAGGACCCCACAGGGGAAGGAAACAACTGCTGGTAGGGGACTCAACTGATAGGGGGGTTAGAACTGGGAGGGAGGGAAAGGGAGTAAGGAGCCTGCCCCGCACTGGGCTTGAAGGACAGGAAACGAATCCTCAGGATTGTGGGAGCAGCGACAAGGGAAGGGAGCTGGATGTCATTATCCACATAGGGACGAATGACCTGGCTGAGAATGGGATCAGAGCAGTGCAACAGGAGTTTGCGGAGTTGGGAAGGGGCCTTAGACATGTAGCACACACGGTAACTTTCTTGGAAGTGCTACCTGTCTATGGCATGGATGAGACTAGGGCACTCCACACCTTAGGATTCAATGACTGGTTGAAAAGCTGGTGCAGAGCTCAGGGATTTGGCTTCATTGGGGACTGGGGCTCCACCTGGAGGGATGCAGGCCTATACAGGCGCGATGGTCTGCATCTATCCTGGAGGGGAACCAGGATTCTAGGTGATAGGTTTAAATGCTTCAGTGGCAAGCATTTAAACTAGCTGAAGGGGGAGGCACTGAAGAGGAGAAGGGAAATCCTAGTCCCCCCCCAAAAAAATCAGGGTAATTAGTGAGGTAAACACTAAATAGAGCAGTCAATAGGGAGAAGGGCAGGGGTAAATGGAGACAAAGACAAAGGCAGTAGGGACAGAGATGGGGCAAAAAGAAATAAAGCCATAAAAAAAATGGACAGTAACGAGTACCAATGCCAGTAGTCTAGGTAAAAAGCTCCCTGAAATGGTGGCCTTGATGGAAGAGGGATGCCTGGATATTGTGGCAGTCACAGAAACATGGTACACAGAGAACCATGAATGGGATGTCAACATACCAGGGTACACAATATACAGGAGGGATAGGGAGGGAAGAAGAAGAGGAGGAGGAGTAGCTCTGTATGTAAGGGAAGGGATAAAAGCAACAGAACTAAAGGGTAAACAGGGAGGAGAGAAGGCACTGTGGGTCACCCTGGAGACTGGAAATGGCTCCACAATCCGCATAGGGATTGTATACAGACCCCCGTCTCAGGGGGAGGAAATGGAAAAGGAAATGATAGAAGGCATCCTTGGGATGGCAGAGAAAGGGGAGATATTGCTGATGGGGGACCTGAATATGCCAGATGTTGGCTGGAGCACCTTTGCTGCAGCCACATCCAAGAGCAGGGCCATTCTCAATGCCCTACAGGGGGCATGGCCTCAGACAGCTAGTTTTGAAATTCATTTGGAAGAGAGCAATCTTAGACCTGGTATTCTCAAATGGGGATGGAGAGAGGATCTCTGATCTTGAAGTGGGTAGCCATCTGGGAACAAGCGACCACCAAACAGTGTGGTTCATGATAAACTTAGCTGTAGAGTCAAGACACACAAAAGTGAAGGTACTGGACTTCAGGAGGGCTGATTTTGTCAAAATGAGAGAGTGCCTCAGAAAAGCACTAGCAAACAGGCAAGAAGGTGGGGTGGAGCAACAATGGGGAAACATCAAAACCACCATCACAGAGGCAACAAGTCTTTGTGTGAAGCAAATAAACACATCAAAATGAAAGAAAAAAACACTATGGTTCTCAAAAGAAGTGGTGGGGAAGATAAGGGAAAAAAGATAGCATTCAGGAAGTATAAGGAAACACAGAAGGAGCAGGACAGAGAACTGTACCAGTTAAAGCAGAAGGAAGTGGTTAAGGCAGTCAGAATAGCAAAGGCCCAAATCGAGGAAAAGATAGCCAACTTGGTTAAGAAGGGGGATAAAACCTTTTATAGGTACATTAGGGAGCAAAAAAATACTAAGGCAGGGATACTGAGGCTGAACAAAGAGGAAGGTTGTTGGGCAGAGAGCGACAGTGAAAAAGCAGGGATACTGAATGAATACTTCTGCTCAGTATTCACAGTGGAAAAGCAGGGGGAAATACCTAATCCGGTCAACAGAAGCACTCTGGATAGGGGGGTTGATGTTAGTCCTTTCACAGAAGAAAGGGTTCTGAAGGAACTCTTAAAACTTCCTGTCTCTCTACTCGCACAACAGCGGCCCCCCTCATTTTCAGTTGAAGGATGTCCATCCCACCCATCATCCCTCCCATCCTCCTTTACCAGTTCTGTCCATGTTCCCCCTGATCTCTGATACCTTACCACCTTGTAAAAGTTGGCCAACCAACAAAGTTTGCCCTACCAATAAAAACAGTTTGCCCTTTAAACACTACCAAACTAAATTCTACTCTGCATGCCCCTAAACCTATACAGTACCTAAACTGCAATTTTCATTCACCTATACAGTACCTAAAATGCAGTTTGCTTTTTAAATCTATACAGTACCTGAACTGCTATTTGCCCTTTAAAAGCAGACAATTTAAAGCATGTACTGAAGCATATAACTCCTCTTCAAACATATATTGCCCATTTCCAGATACTAAAGTTATTTTCAGGTATACGGAAACATTCCATACTGTATAAGGCTTAATCCAGCTTGAAAAGATACTGTGAGTAAAGATATTTAACATGTACTTAAGCCTTTCATTTATGTCCTTTTTTTTTTTTTTTTCAGTTCAGCAAGAACCCCACCTCTCTCCCTATCTGTTCAATCTACTGCAGGTCCACAAGAGCTTTCAAGAAGAAGAAGCCGTGGAGGAGGAGGCAGGTGGGAGGGAATTTTTTCTGTTTCTCTGGTGTGGGGGGACAGCTCTTTTTATGCTGCTGCTCTGCTCCTTTGTGTTCAGTTCAAATTTCGGTGTGGGAGGAGAACAAACAGCAACTCAGCTCTCTGACCCCCGATTATCTGGAGTACTTTGAGTATTTGGAGATTATGGATAATGTAATGAATAGGTATTTGCCATGTATTTTTCAATGTACAAATATTCCTAAATATATGGGGTTATGGACACATTACTGTTCTCTTAATTTATGTGAAAGTTTGTGACTGGGAGAGGCACACTAAGCCAAGGCTAGTTTCCAGGTACAATCAGGTGCAATCCGGGGCAAGGGAAGGGGAGCATGTGTACAGATGTAGACTGACTTACAGAACCAGATTAAGCTGTTGGTGGCATTTTTAGTGAATGGGGGAAGTTGGCCAGGACACCAGGGAAAATCCCCCTACTCTCATTGAGAAGTGCCATGGGATCTTTAACGTCCATCTGAACAACCACCAGAACAGACAGACATGACCTCGATTCATTGTCTCATCCAAAAGACAGCACCTCTGGAGTGCAGCACCCCCCTCTTGATGCACTACAGTGTCAGTTTTGGGATTTATCCCACATTCCTGGTGTGAGGCTAGAACCCATCGCCTTCTAATCTTCAGGCCTCAGAGGTGAGTGTGCTGTCTGCTGAACCACTGACATTGACAATCTATCATTGTCAGTATCATTCTTTTTTATTTGCTTTTTGATATGCCACTTATTAGGAATACTTCTGTAATTCTGTCCTTTTCTGTGTACATTTTTGATCGATTTTTTGATCAACTTAAAGACATTCCCTGGTGGTTCAAATTCCTATTTTTCTGACGCTCTCAAAAAGGTTTCAAGGTTGTTTTCTGGCACAAGTACATTCTTTAATATATGGAAGCATTATTAGAATAATGATTTATACTATTATGTCATGTCCAGCTAGGAATATATACAGGACGGCAGTAAGGAAGTTAGCTCTCACAACTGCAGCAGCTGGTACCATTCAAGGCACTTTACCTAAATGTCTGTTTTTGGTTTCACTATTATCCTTGCAATTCTGCTTATACTTTTGAAGTGTTTGAATATCATTTTTGCAAGTTTTATTTTTTTTTGAGATGTTTCAATTATTTTTGTCCTGAGTTGACCACCTCTGAAATTGCAACTTTAAAAGCAGATATAACCAAAAGATGCATGGCAACCCGCACATTTTTTTGTTTCTATGTTCCTAACCATATTCTACATCTATCTCAAACGTTTTATGAAAATGACATGGGTATGAAATGGTTTTATGTATAAAAACATAGAAATATTTCCTTTGGGAATACCAATTCAAGAGGGTGTCATAGTACTGGTATTTTATTCTTTATTTTTGTATTTGTGGAAAAATGAAGCAAGCATCATGACAAATGATGTGTCCTTGTTTCACATTATCTTTCACATTCATGTTGACATCTGAAAAATGAAGTTATAACCACATAAAACAATCTGACCCTTCTGGATTTTTTCCATAGAGAGAGAGAGAGAGAGAGAGAGAGAGAGATTAAGTCTCCCCAATGTAACTTAAAACAAGCTTGGCAACCCATGTTTCTTGTTGCGGATTTTAAATCTTTAGATGACCATTGTGCACTGGGCAAAAAATTATGACTTTGACATGGGGTTGCTGAAACACCAGGGAATGTCCTTAATAGATTATAAATTTGTTTAAAATGGTAATTTAAGAACATTTTGTGGATTATAGGAATCTCTCTCTTAACAAATAAGGGTGCAAATAATTTATTTTCCTAGACTCCAGACCTTCCCCCCATTACCTTCCTTTCCCTTTGGTAATTGGGATTTTAGCACCCTTTAGCTGGTATAGGTTTCATGGTGAATATAAAAGAATACATAGTAGGTGTTTTGTTTTTTAGAGTTCTCTAAATATTAGTATTATGTATTCTGATAGGTTGTAAAAGAATGACTGTCACTTTAAGATGTGTATTTGAAAATTAAATCTCCACCACATCAGCCATGCCTTGAGAAAGTCCATGGTCAGGTGAGTGAAACGGTTGGCAGATGCTAGTGGGGTGAGTCGTGGAGTTTTGTGTATATTTTTAATGGAATAAACAGCCCATTTTTAAAGTACAAACCTAGGTATGGGTTTGTTCATTTGGAGACATGAATGCCTGTTAGCCACTTTTTCTACTGCATTTTAACTGTCCTCTTCTAGTGAGCTCCAGGTGGGGACTCCCTTAGCCACCCTACCTTTCTCTTTGTACTAATCCACAGCTGCAAACTGTGGAGACCCTACCTGTGGGCATTTCTCCTACAGAAGGAGTGTGTCTCCTAGGGAGGGTCAGGCGTGAGGAATCTGGCAGAGCTCAGCAAACTGATCCATCCCTGCAAAAACTGAGGGAACTAGCAGCAGGTGAGAGGAGTGACCCTTAAGTAGGGAGTGAGAAACTTTTCTGGGAAAACTGGCCTTTGTATAGGGAGTGGGTACTTCAGGGAGGGCCAGAGGAAGTGGTAATTTGGCAAATGGTAGGCTTTCAGAAATGCTATAAGCAGACTTTGGCCCTAGCCCATGCCATCCCTTTTTCAGGACACCTGAGCATAAGCCATACAAAAAGGTGGCTTACAAACTATTTTTATTGGCCCAGTATGTTCAACGATGTGGCCACTTACTGCTGTAATTGTCTGCAGTGCCAACAGGCAGGAAAAGTTGGGGACAAGGCAAAAGGAGCTCTGATTCCTCTGCCTATAACTGATGAACCTCTAAAGGGTGGCTACGAACATTGTGAGTACACAAATTACCCCAAGTCACACAGGCAAGCAGTACACACTGGTCACAGTAGATTATGAAGCCAGGCACCTGGAGGCTGTCCCCATATCTTCCATGGTTCCATGTCATAATAGCAATCACAAAACAGTGATCACTATTATGGTGAGTGTATATCACCGAAAAGCAAATCGACAACACTCATGTTGGCAAATAGACACCTGCAAGCAATTCAAGTGTTTATGCTGGAGGCTGCCCCCGTATCCCAATCTTCATGGAAGGCTTTGCTCGCACTCTACTAAAGGATTATCAACTCCATGGGGGTGCAAGTTTGGGAGGGTGACACTCTGGATTGCTGCAAAAAAAAAATAAATAAATAAATAAATAAAATGCTGGCGGCAGTAGCGTTAAAGCTCTCCCGATTCAGGCCGAACACAATACCTGCTGTGCGGAGCTAGCCACTCTTACCACAGGGCTAGCAGGCACCTTTACCCTGACAAACCCTCTTCCTATCCTCCCTTCCCTCACTATTCTCCCTTTGGTCGCTACCCTTGCAGGGCAGCCCATGAGGATAGTGCTGATTATAAGTCACCGTTTTGATGGTCTCTCATATTCAATCACTATTCTCACTGGATACAGTCTTCCATAGAGGTGGGAAAGCAGGCTGGTGAACTTCTGGTGTATTCAGTTGAGTGGAATTTCCCCAGATGTTTCTGTCAGACCATGGCACCAATTTTATGTCTGCCCTTTTAACAAGTCTGTGGGAGAAGTGTGGAGTGTGGCGACTCAGAGTCTCTCCATGTCACCTTGAGACTAATGGTTTAGTTGAGTGCTTTAGCACCATGCTTAAGACTATAATATAGGCATTAACTGACCAACTTGAGAGGGAGTAGGACGAGTACATACACAATCTCTTGTTTGCCTAGAGGAAGGTCCCACAGAAGTCTACAGGGTCTCACCCTTCAAGCTCCTGTTTGGCCACAGGATGAGGGAACTCTGAATCTCATCAGGGATGAATGGGAGGGTGAACTTGCTCTCCAGAGAGAATCTGTTGAGGAGTACGTCCTGAATTTCAGGACATGGCTCAATGAGCTCATGGGGCTAGCTGCTGCACCGACAACTGATATGGTATGAAGAAGCTGGAGCCCAGGAGTGAATGGTCAAACAGCAAGTAATGGTACTCATCCCTGTGCAGAAAAATAAACTGCAGGCAGCATAAGAAGGTCCATACTCCGTGATTAGGAAGGTAACTGTAGTAAATTATGTGATGGGACTGCCTGACTGGAGGTGAAGACAAAAAGTGTACCATGTACTGTATATATAATAAAGCCCTACTGAGAAAGACATGACATGGTCCTGACCTTGTGTAGTCATCAACAGGAAGAAAGTGATGTGGATCCATAGAGCATCTCCTTGGTGAAGTCAAGGAAGAATCCTCTGCAAATGCCATACTCCTCTCAGAGCAACTGATACCAGTACAGGCAATGAAAATAGGTGGGATGCTGCAAACGTTTGGAGGTATGTTCAGGGGAAATCCAGGTAAACCATGCATGCTGAGCACCACAAGGATACAGGGACCCAAGCCCTGCTGAGGCAGCCACCCTACCAGAATCCAGAGGTAGTTAAGCAAGCCACTGAAGGGGAGCTTAAGTAAAGGTGAGAGGGCATGATATGAAGCTGGAAGGGGGGAGATTTAGAGGGGATGTGAGAAAATATTTTTTCATGGAAAGGGTGGCAGACACCTGGAACAGCCTCCCAGCAAAGGTGGTGGGTACCGAAATCGGTAACAGGTTTCAAATATGCATGGGGTAGACACAGTGGGATCATAGTAACAGGGCTGGGGGGACGGAGATCAATTAGGATCTATGGTAGTACAGTATATAGGGACGTTAGGACAGACCAGGTGGGCTAAGAGGTTCATTTCTGCTGACAGCTTCTATTTTTCTAAATGCTGGCTCTCGGAGTGATACAGGATTCAAGTAGCCCTGACTGTGGTGCTAATCTCCAAAACAAGTAGGATCAGAAGGTTCTCAATTGGCTACCACAGGCTTAATAGCTGCACAGAGTCAGATGCCTACCCCGTGCCTAGAACAGACGAGGTTCTAGAATGGCTAAGGGAAGTCAAGTATCTGACTACCATGGCACTGATAAAGGGCTACTGGCAGGAACTTCTGACCCCTGCAACTGGGGAAAGTTTGGCCTACGTTGACCCATTTGGTTTGTTCCAATTCTGAGTAATGCCATTTGGGAAGAAGAATGCGACTGCCATCTTTCAGTGGCTAGTGGACAGTATCCTATCTGGAGTAAGTGATTTTGCACTGGCATACATGAATGACATTGCCATCTTCAGCTAGACATGGGAGGATCAACGTCAGGAATGTGAGGGAGGGGTCTTGCAGGCTACAGGTGTCAGAGCTGATGGTTAAGGCAGAAAAATGACAGACATGGATGGCAGAGTTGTCCTATCCTGCTCACTGAGTATGCAGTGGGCATATCTGTCCTAAGCCAGCAATAATTAAGGCCAGTCTGGGATGGATCATATCCATCACTTGAAACAGGTGATGGCACTTCTAAACCTGCAGGGTACCACTAAAGGTTTGTCTCAAACTTTAGCAGCATAGCAAAACCCCTGACAGACCTCACTAAGAAGAGAATGTTTGTAATGATTTAATGAAAAAAAATGAAGACAGGTGGCATTCTGCCAACTAAAAAACTGTTGTGTCAAGGACCTGTGCCTGCTGGTAACCCATCAAATAGGCGAGTCAAATTGAGCGACTGTGTTAAGAGCTACAGTGACAGAATGATGAGAGGGAAGGAGAATGACTGGGGAAGAGAGCGAGGCCTGGAATAGCCAGGGAAGGTATGTGGGAGAATGGAGAATAAGGTCATAGGGGGTTTGTTTCAGAGGGCCAATTGAGCTTGACGTCTGGTGCTGGATATGGCTGTGGTCTGCCACGATGGTGCTCCATGGTTTGGTACTGGTGTGGGGTTTTAAATTTGTGATCATTGTTATTGTGCTTTTTCCTTGTTTTTTGATGGGGTGGTTTTATATGTCCTGACTATGTGTGCCCCTGCCCGCAGGTTGCTTCCCCCTATGTTATCCCCTGTCTCCCTACCAAGTAGCCCCCTCCAATTTTTGTATTTTTTCCTCAGTGTCCACCCCCTCTGGAGCTGGTTATATAACAATGGGGAAGGGGGTGAGGATGGCACAGCCCCCGCATAAATGTTGTGATTACATATGTTTATTTCTATTTTTGTGATGTGCTGTCGCTTTTGTTTATGTAGCTGATCTGCTGATTGACAACATTTTTTTCAGCGATTTGTGGTCACTGTTGTGACATTAAGTATTTTTTCTTATAGCTCTTGTCACATGGCACCGTGCCTGCTAGTCCTCATTATTTAATAAAATCTGGCATTCATTGGGGCACTTCACACTATGGTCTGAGAGTTGTTCTGAGCCAGGTAATGACTACAGGGAAAGAACACCCAGTTGTGCACCTAAGGCAGAAACTGCTACCTAGTGAGAAGGCTTATGTATGAAAGAAATGTCTGGGGGTAGTGTTGGCACTGCAAAAGTTGCAGCCATATCTGCATGGGAGGGAGTTTACTTTGGTAACTGACCACAACTACTTAACCTGGTTCCAGAAGACAAAGTTACTAAGATGGAGCCTGGTGCTGCAGCAGTAAAATATAAGTATCCTGCACGACAGTGGTTTCCAGCATGCCAAAGCAGATAGACTATCTTGGCAGTGAGCTACAGACCGAGGAGTGGAAGTACACCATTGGTTGTATGCCAGCCTCAAAAAATGAGGCACCTTGTGGTGTTGCCACAGTGGCACTCCTTTATATTTCTGGTGGTCATACAACATAGATCTACATTTGGAACTGCAACACAGACATAGATTTGTAGCATGAATATGGGGCCCAGTTAGGGAATACTGACATGCACCAGGTGAGTCAGAAAGGGTTAATAGGTCACAAGAAAGAAAACCCGTCTGAGTTCAAAGGAAGGTCATAGGAAATGGCCTGCTTCCAAGATGTGAGCTCTTGAAGGTGTACAAACCTTATTAGATAATCAGAAGCAGCAGGGTTGGTTCAGAGGCACGGTGGGGATAGCTGTGCTGCTCACATCATAAGCGCATATTTCTAAGGAAGCTGTGGTTGTGGAAACCTTATCAGATAATTGAAATAGCTGAGTTTGGTATAGGTAAAATGCCCAGTAAACATCATTATCTTGGAGTAGGGAAGACTGAACCAGTCTGGGCCAGCCTGTAGTAACACAGGAACACAGAAAGGCCGATCCTTGTGACTGATTTAAGTGATGAGGGAGGATTCTTTGAGAGGGTTAAACTAGCATTGCAGCTAAGCATTGGCTGATTCAGTTACGGGCAGAACATAGCAGATGTCCACTACAAAAAAACAGGAACTCTGTCTCCTGAATCTCGTGTCTTAGTGGCAGCTTGATCCCTAAGCAAGAAAGCAACCCAAGTATGAGGCAAGATCTGTTAGACTATGGTCTAAAGAGTAGAGAGGTTCTTCCTTCAGCAATCCTTCTGATTAACCGTGTTAATTTCCATTTGCCTAGTGTGTTTTATCCCTTTTTTAATACTGTATATTCTGTAATTCAGTAGTGTAACTATTAAATATGTATACATCTTATATTCTCTGTGACTGTGCAGTGTTTTATGGGACAGGTAACAATGTATTTCTATTAAGCAAAGTGGTGTTCTGATGCCAAAGAGAACGACTACTACTTGCACAGTAACCAATGTCTGATGCACAGCAGGTGATAGAATTCTGGGACTGGCTCAAAAGTTTGTTCTGTTTTCAAACGTAAGGTCTTGAGTTGAATAAGCAGTGGCCAGTGGTGGGAGTAGAACCAGATCAAGATACCCTAGTAGTCAGCCAGGTAGTGGCAGCAATGAAATAGGAGGAGCCATTTGGGTATCTGATCGTGCTTATGTGTGCATGCAGCAATGAAACAAAAGGAGCCATTCGAGTATCTGATCATGACTGTGTGTGTATGCATGGCAGACCAGTACCAGCAGGGTAGAAGCTGAAGTTAATTTATGTTTTAATAAGATATGGCCCCTAGGCAAATCCTATTTTCAGGACTGTCATGAATTTAGCAGCAACACATAAACATTAACAAGTTTTATTTGAAAAAAAAACAAAACAAAAAAAAAAAACAGAGTTTTGTCACACTAACACAATAATTTAAAGTTATAAGGTTCTGTAGGTTGATCGGGCCTGTCCCCAGCCTTATAAGCAAGGACCAACAAGCATGCTGTGCAAAAAATGTACTAACAGGAATTCCACACCCACCCTACTACCCAGATCCCCGGAGACTACACAGAATTTTTTTCAGGCTTACCTTGAAGGTCGGTACTGTATTTGCATCTACGATCTCCTCTGGTAGGCTGTTACATAGGTTCACCACCCTCTGGGAGAAGATGTTCCTCCTAATGTTACCCCTAAATTTACCATCTCTAAACTTCACAGCCTATCCCCTCGTCTTGCTTGAACAAGCCAGTTCAATCATCTTCGTCTGTTCAACCTTGTCAATACAGATTTGAGTACTGTATGCGGAAGACTGAGACCTTTTCACACAATCTAAATTTAGCCTTGGGATTACCACAGGATCAGCCTAACAGCATTTTTAAATGCTCCTGCAGTCAGTTCTCCAGACCATATCATCTGTGGCAGGCTGACATTCATTGCTGATGTCTGTTGCAGTGGGTTCTGTGATGCCGCCTAGCAGCAGTAGTTAGAAGATGTCAGGCCACGGGGAAAAGTAGGATCCATCAGTTAACATTAACCTTTCAGGCATACTTCTTTTGCGCAGCAAGCACTCTCTGTAAGGGGACCTCAATAGTTCAATGACCTCCCAGTCACTCTAACTGAGAATGAAAAAAAAAATAGGTTACTTACTTGTAACAGTAGTTCTAGGAGTGGTATATATTGTTCATCCACACTTCTTGGCAGGCACCTTGCTGCTTTAAGATGTGCCGAGTAGTCTTCAAGCTGGCTCCTCCCACCCACCCAGGGGGTATAACCCTCGGCTCCACCCCATGACACCATATTTTAGCCCACTGAAAGCTAGGTTTGTGCGTCGAAGCCGAGGAGATCAGGTGGGTCAGTGTGGATGAACAACATATACCACTCCTAGAAAGTACAGTTACGTAAGAACTTACTGTAACAGTAGATCCTCCAAGGACTGTCTCTTGCAGTAAGTCATTACTTATAGGATTATCCACCAGGTGGAGCTTCCAGCAGTCTTCCATGGGGGCTGCCCACACTACATCACTTCCTGTGGATGTGTATAATAGTAGGCACTGTTGACTTCGGCGAGCATGACCTGGACCGAGGTAAACGAGGGCCAGAAAAACAGAAAACAGTGATCCCACCCAAAGTCCCAAGTTGCAGATTTGAGGCAAAAAGGCAGGGGAATGGAGGGCGATGGACTTACTGCAAGAGACAGTCCTCGGAAGATCTACTGTTACGGTAAGTTTTTACGTAACTGTACTATCTTCTACGGACTGATCTCTTGCAGTAAGTCATTTGCAGTAAGTCATTACTTACAGGAGATTACCAAGCAGTAAAATCCAAATGTGAGGAAAGGCAAAGCCAAAGATGTAAAAGCACAATAAAACTTCAACTTCAGCCGCACCCCCAGAGGCAGACAGGCTGAGGTGGGGTAAGGACTAAAAGTTTGATAAGTAACAGAAATGTCCAACTCAAACCTCTTCCATGCAGGCAGACAGACCAATGGTTAGGTGAAGACATTTGGCATGAAACCAGGAGAAAAGTCCAACTCAAACCCGTTCTGTGCAGGCAGATACGCCAAAGGTTAGATGAAGAAATTTGGCATGAAACCAGGAGAAATGTCAACTCAAACCGCACCCGCTCAGGCAGAAAGGCACAAAGGTGGGTGAGGACGGCATGCAGGAGGCATGATGTAGAAAGAACTGTGGGTGGCCAGGCAAAGCAATTCATCCTGACGTGGCAGAGGTCAATAGGCTCTGACATAAAGTCAAAGTCAGGAAATAGACAAGTAGAGCGGATCAGATAGTTGAAAAAGGAGCACTGGGGAAAAAACATCCTGGATGGTCATAGGAAGGAACAACTGAAGAGCTCCAACAGGGAGAATGGCAGGAGTTCCAATCAGATCCGCATGGAGGAGTGAAGCGTCCAGTCCAGGAATAAGCCTCCAAGAAAGGTAAAGAGATCCCCAGGCCCCTCCGAGGCCTGCAAGAGTAGGCGGGGGATACCTGAAAAGCGGGTCAAGGTGCAGAAGTGGGTCCCGCCCCGCATGAGGGATGGGGATGCTGCAGAGAGGCAGACTGACCCGCCCCATGGAGGCCCTACTGATCCCGAGAGGAACCCTGGTAAGGGGCTGGGTATGAGGTGGCCCGCCCATGAGTGCAGGTGTGGGACCTAGGGGCGTGATAGAGGTCCTGAACAGACCGGAGGGTATGCCCCTAAGCCTGAAAGGAATCCAGGATGGACTGGGCACCAGGTCCAAACAGCAGGTTCCCAGAAAAGGGGCATCGGCAACTGACAGCTAGGCGTAGGTGTGAGCCGAACTACGCAGCCAGGTGAAACACGAGTCGACGCTGGAGGCTGAGAGGCGGGCCGATGAGTCAACCACATTGAAGCATGCATGGAGCAGGTAATGGGAAAGAGGGCATGGCAGACAGTGGCTGAGCTGATCAGGGCCACGAGAGGCAGGCTGAGCTGATGCAGGGTGAGACCAAATATGAGAGAGTGCGTGAAAACATGCAGGAATCAAAGGTGTGACAACCAGGGGAAGCTCCTCGGGAATGTTGAGGTAGGCAGCCATGTCCCAACGAAAGGAGTCCTGATCTGCAGTAGGGAAGCCAAAAGCATGCTGGATCTGCAGAATGAGCTCCATGAAGGAGGGATCCAGGAGTGATGAGGGATTGGGGGTTCAAGCGGGGTGGCCTCCAAAAAGGAGGACACAGACGGCGGGAACCAAGATCCCCATGGTCCAAGAGGTTCCCGCCAGGCACATCCCCCATGAAGGGATCCCATCTGTTGAAATCACCATAAAGTGAGGCCTCACATATGGGGGGGAGCGCTAGGTCCGGGTGAAAGCACCCGAGTGATGGGGAGGGGGAATGGGACAAGGCCGGACCCTGACCCATGTGTCGCAGTACCCCTATCACAATGCAGGCGATATCCAGAGCCTGTGACGGGTCCAGAGGCGGAGGATGCCCAAGGGTGGAATCAGGAAGAGGGTGGGCCAGCCCGGGAAGCACTGACCCTGAGCTGTGGGGGAGTCACCCTGATCCCTGTGGACCGGGACCGGTAAAGGAGCAAGGGACTCATAGTGAGTCTATGCAGCAGGGCCGAAGGCCTGGAAAAAGTTGCAACCAAAGGGCACGAAAAGGGCGACAGGGGGAAAATCCCGGAGGATGCCATCTGGTGCCAGGACAAGTGGGGGGGGCAAGAAAACAGAGCCCCAAGCAGGGGGAGTCCCGGGGTGGGAAGCCTCCATCATCAACGAGGGAGGCAGCCCTGTCAATGAAGCAAGGAGGAGAGGCTCCTCCGTTGACGGCGGAATCATCCCTGTCGATGAGGGATCAAAAGGAAGCATCTCCGTCGACAGGGAAAGCTGCCCCATCAACAAGGCACGTTGTCCCGTCGACAGGAGAGGCTGCCCCGGTGATGAGGAGCGCTCCGTTGATGGAAAAAGGGCTCCATCAATGAGAGAACAGGAGAAACATGGCCCATTGATGGGAGAAGAGCTCCCGTTGATGAGGGAGAAGAAAGAACATATATCGTTGACGGGGGAAGCATTCCCATCTATGAGGAACGTGCCGTCGACAGGGCAACACTGCCCATCAACGGAAAACATTCAGAAACAAGCTCCATTGATGGAACATGGCCCGTCAAAGACACAACAAGCCCATCAGGCTCCATTGACGGGGAGAGCAGCCTGTGGATGAGGAAGTCTGTTGACGACGGAGGAGCCATTGTCAATGGAGTAATGCAGAGGGCGGTGAATCCCTTCCCATCTATGCCTGGGAGGAGTGCCCTTGACTGGGAGCATTTAAGGCACCCCGAGGTCCATTCCGGCCTAGCTGATCAGACGTGAGCAAGTCCCAAGGCCCAGCAAGACAGCCTGAACCATGGAGCAGCAGGGTGCTGTGAGCAAGGAGGGCCGGGGCACTGTGAGGCGCACAGGCCCGGTCCAGTGGAAGTAGAACAGCCTGGGCCTGGTAGTAGTACATACCCAGGACCAGAGGCAGGAGCCAGGGGTGCAGCGAGTGGTGTACAGGCCCGGGTCCTAGGAGTAGAAGAGCCAGGGCCTGGGAGTGTTCCATAGGTCTGGCAAAGAGAAAAATCGGACTGAGCTGTTAATAGCAGCTCTAGTGAATCCCTAGACCCAGCAAGAGTGCCTGGGTCACGGAGCAGCAGGTGTACCGGGAGCGCTAATGGAACACCGGGTCTGTTGCAGAAGAAAAAAGTTGGGCTAGGTCCTAAAGAAGCCCCAGACCAAGCAAGACAGCCAGAGTCTGGGAGCAGCAGGGGTACTGTGAGTGGGTCACAGGCCTGCTATGGAAGTCCAGGGATGATGAAAGCAAGTCCCAGGTCAAAGACCCAAAGGTAGAAGGTTCAAGTTTGAGTCGAAGACTGCAATCCAGGAGCTCAGGAGAGCTGAGTGTGTGAGCTGAAGCCGGCAGAAAAATGAACAGAGGGTACTGGGGGCTGCCCACTCTTATACACATCCACAGGACGTGATGTAGTGTGGGCGACCCCCATGGAAGACTGCTGGAAGAAACTGCTGTGTGACAGTGCCATCTGGTGGAAACTCCCATAAGTAATGACTTACTGCAAGAGACCAGTCCGTGGAAGATCTCCTGTTACAGGTGACTAACCTGTTTTTCTAGGATCATGGATATGCTGTTCTATCCACACTTCTTGGCGGGCTCCTAGCAGTTCTCTGGGAGGAGGAAGGCAAGACGCACACCCCCTACTTAGGAAAGAGGGACTGGAGAACTGAGGCTCAAAAACCAGCATCCTGGCGTGACTCGAGCTCGATGTGGTAATGGGAAATGAAGGTGTGTGCTGACTTCCAGGTAGCAGCTCTGAAGATTTCCGGGAAGGGACATCCCTAGAAGCAGCCACCGATGCAGCGGTATGGCAGGTGGAATGAGCCTTAAGCCCTACGGGAGGCTCCCTACCTGACAACCGATAGCAGAGGTCAATGCAAGATGTAATCCATCAAGCTATCATCTGCTTGGCTGCAGGTTTGCCAGGTGCGGCTTCAGCGTAGGTGACAAACAGCTGGCAAACCTCTCCCCAACTTCGGCCGTTCACTCTTTGTAGTAGACGCGCATTGTCTCGGTCCAATGTATGAGCCTGTACTCAACCTCCGGCGTGACTGGGTAGAACACCGGCAGAGTAATCACCTGGTTAAGGTGAAACTCTGACACTACGTTTAGAAGGAATTTCAGGTGAAGGCGCAGGACAACCTTGTCCTGGTGGAAAACCAGGTAAGGAGACTCGATAGAGTGCCCGTAACTCCCCAGTCTTTCTGGCTGACGTGATAGCCACCAAGAAGGCGGTCTTCCATGACAAATGTGAGATGTCACATTTGTGCATCGGTGCAAATGACTTGCCTAAGAGCTTTGCCAAAACCAGCAGTAGATCCCACGGAAGTGGAGGTTCACGCACTGGAGGGGATATGTGATCTAGGCTTTTGAAGAAGGGCCAGACCACCTTCTCCTGCGCTATCGACTGCTGACCGCCCGTGCCCGGTAAGCAGAGATGGCTGCCAGGTGCACCTTTAGGGTCATCAACCGAAGTCCCTGCTGGGAGAGGACCAAAGAGAGTCCAAAATGCAAGCCACTGGACAGTACGATGGTTCCAACCCTTTGCCCTGACACCAGATGGAGAATCTCTTCCATTTAAAGGCAGAGCATTTTCTGGTTGATTCCTTAGGGAAGCCTCAACAACATTGAGGACCTCGTCGAAGAGACCCAAGGCCTGGAACTGTAGCCATCAGAAACCAGGCCGTCAGGCGCAGGGACTGAAGGTCCAGGTGGAGTACCTTCCCCTGATTGATGGAGAGCAGGTCCGGGTATGCTGGAAGCCACCTCAGGAGCCTGGAGCTGAGGCTAAGGAGATCTGGATACCAGAACTGATGTGGCCAATCTGGGGCTACCAGGATCACCTGTGCCCTTTCCCTCCTGACCTTGATGAGCCCTTTGTGAATCAAGAGAAGGGAAGGGAAGGCATAGAAGAGGCCTGGGGTCCACGGCCTCACAAAGGCATCACCCTGCAGTGAACCCTGCTAAGGGGGGGTGGGCATGATAAAGTCTCAGCTTCGCATTCTCCCTGGCGGTGAACAGGTCCACCTGAGGGGTGCCCAGTGGAGAACAAATATTGTACTACCTCCTAGTGGAGCAACTCGTGAGATGCCTCGCCCATACGGCCGGAAGGCATCGGCTAGTTGATTTGAGGCTCCTGCCACGTGGATGGCTAGGAGATCTGCCTTCAGGCTGAGCACAGGGACTAAATGTGACAGCTTCCTTGCAGAGGGACAAGGAACATGTCCCGCCCTGCCTGTTGAGACAGTACATGGTCATGGTGTTGTCCGCCTGGACCTGGACCACTTGACCCCAAACAAATGGAGCGAAAGCGGTCAGGGCTAGCTGAACTGCTCGAAGCTCCAGCAGGTTGATGTGGTATCGGGACTCCTGGGGGTACCAGAGCCCGTGGGCTCTGTGCTCCCCCAGATGGGCACCCCAACCCATCAGAGAGGCATCAGTCGTCAGGATGACTGTCGGCTTGGGGCGGACAAACAGAATCCCTTCCTGCAGGTGGGATGGGACGAGCCACCACCGGAGGCCGTCCCACATCCTCTGGGTCACAGAGACCAGCTGGCTGAGATGATCTGACGCTGAGACCACTGGCCGGAGTTCCCACTAGAGGGAACACATATGCCAGCGAGCCTATCGGACCACGCTGGTGCAGGCCACCATGTAGCCCAGAAGATGCAGGAAGTCCCAGGCAGGGTGCAATTGCCCAATCAGAAATGACTAGGCAAAGGAGAAGAGAACCTCTGCCCTGTCCACCGGGAGCCAAGCTCTGGCTTGGCAGAAGTCAAGCTCTGCCCTGATGAACTGAATCACCTGTGAAGGCATGAGTTCCAACTTGGCCTTGTTGATCAGGAGGCCAAGGTCTAGGCAAGTCTGGAAGGCCAGATCCCTTGACCGCTCCACCTTCCACCTGGAGGAACCTGCTATTAGCATTTGTCCAGGTAAGTGTACACCTGGACCTCTTGGCACCTCAGGTAAGCCGCCACCACTGCCATGCATTTGGTGACCCTGGGGGCTGAAGACAGGCCGAAGGGCATGGCTTGGAACTTGTAAAGGGTTCCCTCAGCTCAGAAGTGGAGGAACCGTCGATGGGATGGACGAATTGGGATGTGAAAGAACATGTCCTGAAGATCTAGGAAGCAGAACCACGTGCCTTGCTCCAGGGATGGTATGATCTGAGTCAGAGTTACTATCCGGAAAGTACAGGACCTGAGGAACTTGTTCAGGTCATGCAGATCTAGAATGGGGCACCAGGCCCCCATCCATTTTGGTACTAGGAAGTACCTGGAAATGAACCCTGGGTCTGAAGGCGGGTCTGCTACTCTGTGCACCACCTCCCTGAGGAGGAGCTGAGCTGAGTCATCTCGGACAGCCGACTGAGAGGCTGCAGGCACCAGATCCCCTCGTGGTGTGCAGGCTCCATATGGAGGAGCCTGCTCAAATTCCAGAAGCAGGCCTTAACCGACCACTTCCAGAACCCAACAGTCTGTGGTGATAGAGGACCAGGCAGAAAGGAAGTGGCTGGACCGGCCCCTACAGGAGGCTCCAGGGGAGGTGTGATGGGACTGAGGGAGGCGCCCCCCAACCCGTCACTGGGCAGGCTTGGAGGAGGGTCTGGCAGAGAATGTTTCCCTCCGGGCTTCCGGAATGAGGATGCCAAGATTGAGCCTGCTTGGCCCTGCTACTGTTGCTGCTGGGCCAGTCTGGCCGCAGGAACGGATGAATGAAAGGGCCTGAGGTTCTGATGCTTGGGGCCCTTGTCCTTCTGGGTAGATGTGGTGGAGTCCAAGGTGGCCCTGGACTTTTCTATATGCTGGAGGTGGAACTCCACACCAGGCTTAAACAGGTCGGTGCCCAAGAAGGGGACATTTGCCAGCTTGTGTTGCACATCAGCTGTAAAAGTCGAGATTCGCAGCCAAGACCAGTGGCACATGGCCACTGCAGCCACTAACTTAACGGGCACAGAGTCACCAATGTTCAGAGCTGTCTGGAGTTGTTGCTTCACCACTGCCCTGCCCTGGTCCTGGACCTGCTTGACCATGGTCTGGAGGTCCGCCAGAAGATGAGGGATCACCTCGCCCAGGGAGCCCAAGAGGGCATGGGAGAAATGTGCCATGATAATGGCCGAACTGGCCTGATGAAGGCCAAGGGAGGAGGCTGCATAGACCTTCTTCCTGGAATGGTCCAGTTGTTTGGATTCTTTGTCCTGGGGTCTGTCCACATTCTTTCTGTTGCCTGAGCACCAAAAGATGGAGTTAGCCACCAACCCCACCACAAAAGGGTGCTCCGAAAACTCTGAAAAGCACCCCATAGCAACCATGTACTCGCGGGCCATGCGGGCAGAAGGCGCAGGGCAAGATTCAGGATGCAGCCACAGCTCCAAGGCCGAGCCCACAGTGGCATCAGCCACTGGAAAGGCCTCCATCAGAATATCCCCTTTGTCCAGAATCTCTGTGAGGGGATACTTGGCCCGTTTCTGCACAGGCTCAAGCTCCATTCCCGTGGACTCAGAAATTAGCCAAAAAATACCCATCAGCAAGGTAGGGCCCTCGTCGACAGAGAGACCCCCAAGAGACTCAGCACTGACAGGATGGGAGACAATGGAGGAGTCTTTGGACTCCGAGGAGTTCTTGTAAAGCGGGCGACCACCAGTGTCACTCTCAACCCAGCTTGAGCGGTCAGGAGTAATAGTGACCGACAACCGATGGGGCAGGCCTTGGGCTGACCAAGATTCCTTGGTTGAAGCCCAGGACTTCAGCTGCTCGGGCAGCAGTTCCACCTGGATCAGTGGAGTACCTGACTTTGGCTGAGCCAGCAGGGCCTTAACCGGCACCTTGGTGATGGTGGCTGTGGCCGACGTTGGTTGCTCGAGCGAAAGCTACTTAATGGCCGGGGTAGAAAGTGGAATTGGTTTCGACCCAGACAGGACCAACTGCTGCCACATAAGGTGTTCATAGCACCATTGCAATTTGCACTGGAGCCTCTCCTTACCTGAGGAGGATGAAGATGAGGAGCAGCACCACTGCTTACCATGGGGTCGGGGGAGAGAGACTGCCGATGAGGGTGAGTATTGTTCGACGTCGAAGTCGAGGAACAAGAGTGAGACCTTGACCATTGGCAGGGCCGATGGGGGACCTCAGAAGGAGTCGGTGAAACCTGCAGCTCCTCCTGGTCAGGTTCCTTGGGAGATGGGTCCTGCCCAGCAGGCTGAGCTGACCCATCCGAGGGCACCGGAAGCACCGGCGTCTGACTTAATGAGTCATCGGCCTGATCAGGCGACAACGTGCCAATCAGCTCGAGAAAAATCTCGGTTGCATCGACAGACGTCTCAGCTGACTGGTCTGATGGGGTTACTGTGAAACCAGCGGCCTCGGCCGCGACTTCGACCAAAGTCAAAACAGGAGTTCCTGTAAGCAGGACCGCTCCCGGTCCCAAGAGTGTCGACGTTGTGACTTGTCTTTTTTTGACTCCTTCTTCTGACAGCGTGAAACATGCAACCCTGAAGGTCCATCTTCCTTGGTAGAGAGAGACTGGCACAGCTCCTTGAAGGAAGCCGAATAGGAGGATCCCAGTTGTAGTGGAATGAAGGCCAAAGCTGAAGAGGAGACTGCTGCAGCCTTAGCTGCCTCCTCCTCGAAGGCCTTAAGCTGTTCCAGCTGCTCTGCAGACCCCGCAGCCGTGGAGACCACCCAACAGGTATCCTTAGATTTAACCAGTGGGTAACGCTTTCTGTTCGCCCCAGTTGAAGTCAGGCAGCACGGTCTTCCAGAACTGATGGTGAAAAGGACTGACAGTGATTGCAAGCCTGTGGATCGTGGTCATGTCCCAGGCAGCAGACACAAATGGCGTGTGGATCGGTGCAAGACATCTTCTGCCCGTAGGGGCACCAGTGAAAATCAGTGTTACACGAGGTCCGTGCACCCTAATTGGTACCCTCAGAGGTACACTGTAGATAGCTAGCACTTAAGTATATGTTATACTAACATATAGGGCTAAGGGCATCTACCGTACAAGAGCAGATGTCAGGATATGAATGCATATTGTTGTAATATGCTTTGCTTGCTAATACATATATCCTGCTTGTATTTTTCTGTGTATTTCTTACTTGTAAGATGCCAAGACACCTGTGTCCTTGGAGTAATTATAATATGTAAGACGGCATTGCCACCTTTTGGTGATTTGTACTACTACACTGAGTTATGTAAGACTCTGTATAAGAACTCTTTTGTTCTCAAACTGATGACTTTACAAAATTGTATGTTATCTTGGACTGTGGAGCCACCTCTAATTTAGCCAACAGGGCTCATCTCTGTAACTACAAATGTTTCTATCTTACAGTAACCATAGTAATTATCATAGGTATTTAATGCAATGCACAAGCCTTACACCTCGGAGACCCGAGAGACACCAAGAGACAACAGAGAAACCTCGAGGTGTAGGGAACGCTTAGCACTGGCTCCCAGTTCGTATTGGTAAGAACTGCTTAGGGCAACTGTGATTTATCCCTTGGTAGTAATAAACTTGTTTATTACTCTAATGCAATGTGTCTGTGATTACTTGCATTCCCAATATCGTCAAGAATCTAAAAGTGAAGTTTAGACCTCCTAACACCAGGAACCGATTCATCTTCCATCACGGTAGCGAGAGAAGAAGGCAAAGATGAAACTCAAGAGAGTTTTAAAGTAAGTTTTGGAATCGAACCTGAAGATTCTAGAGCCAGGGTCTACTACATGCGGGAGCACTAAGGAGGGAACACGAACCTTCCAGAGGAAAGGAAGAAATGGCATCATAGGGCGGAGCCAAGGATTATACCACCTGGGTGGGTGGGAGGAGCCAGCTTGAAGACTTTCTGGCACATCTTAAAGCGGCAAGGCACCTGCCAAGAAGTGTGGCTAGAACAACATATCCACAATCCTAGAAAGCTGTACCTCGTGACGTCCTGCACTACCATTCCGTAACCACAGCTAGGTCACTAGGCTCCTTTAACACCCCTCGCATCCCTCCCCACATGCCACCCCTTGAGCCCCACCAAAATTGGACAAGGCCTACTCCTGGCTGCTACCTTTACCTTCTCTCGTTCCTCCCTCTGAAAACCCATGCCTGATACCATTCCACCCTGCTGCCATCCTGCCCCTAAACTGCCTCTACCCATTTGTGATTTCTGTTCCCTCCACTGTAGCCTTTCAATCTTCTCATACCCTGTTCTCCCACCCAACCAGCCTTCTCACTAACACCTTCCTACCTCCCTCCTCTCCTCTTCACCTGCCAGCAAGGCCTGGTACTTCTCAGGCTGCCTCTCAATCCTCACGGAAGCACTCCACACTGCATAATGACGTTATAGAATTTAACTGGAAATTGCACTTTGTAACTAAGTATTGTATTCCTGAGCAGTGCATGTTTCAACTGTTTGTTTTCCACATGTGCATGTAATATTCTGTAATCTGTTGTCTTTCCTTTTTTCTGTGCCTCCTTGATTTGGAGCCATTGTAAAAGGGCCTTTCTGTGCTCAGAGGTATTAATCCAAAATATGAAAAATAAATAAATGTTAAGGCACCAAAGTAAACTGTTTTGCATTAAAACTGCACATCATGGGCTCCCCAAACCATAGTTGTGGGACTAGCACACGGTTAGCATATGTATTTGTTGCTTATTCTGAAATGTTTATGTTTGTACTGTACATTCCTTTGAGACTTTGGGAGAGGCACTTGACTAATAAAATGGCTTGGATTGTCTCATCCATTCAAGAAGTCTTAATTATCTTATACGCACTTTGGTTTTAGAACCTAAAGGTTCTACAGATTCAGAGAGGGGTTTCCTAAATGATCATCCATTTTCTGCACAACACATGTAGAGACACACACACAAAGACATACAGATGACATATTTATTTCTATGAAAACATACCGAGAGGCGTTGACTATTGCCCCCACAATTACTACAGCTGTGCCAAAAGTGCCTGATGATCTCTTCAAGCCATGGGACAAGTTCTCTGTTTTCATTAGATGCAACAACCTGTCAAAATGTAAGTAAAGCATTAAAATCTCAAGTTTTGTTGTTGCTTAGAAAACACATTTTTACAGCAAAGCAACTTTACCTTATTTAATATCTTTTTCACCTCCCTACAACCATGCCATAGGTCCAGCTGGTGCAAAAGGATTGGGAATTTATTTTCTGTTACAAATATAAACATAGTTGTTATTCACAAGCAGCCAAACAACATTTATAAAGGCAAGTTCAAAAGTTATTTCAGGAATCTTATGTCCTGTGGATTTAAATGGTCATGCCCAGAGCTGTGTGTCAAGGCAATGCCAGCTGCTATTTTACTTTCTGTGTATTTAGTACATAAGTCTTACAAGACGGGGTTGGGGGGGGCAGATTGGGGAGAGTGCGCAGCATAAAAAGAGGAAGTATTAAATGATTTTAAGTGATTTTCTAGCTTTTGCAAAAAAAAAATTCACAGTTGGCATGGCTTAACCCAGTTACACAAAGTTTAGTAAAAATTAAAATATCAGAGCCATCCTTTTTTTTCCCCAGTTCATTTCCCTGCCTCCTGGGCTCACCAGATAACCAGCTACTCACTACTCACCCTGATCCAGATACCTGCCATCGTCCTCCGGTCCTCGGCAATGCCCCAATAGCTGCTGCATGCTTTTTAGCTGCCAAAGTGTCTTCTACGGCAGTGAAAATGGAGAGGTGCCTGCTGGGCTTTTGCCACTCCTGAGGTGGTAGGGATGATGGGAGCTATCAGGTACATCAGGGCTAGAGACTCTATAGGCCTGCTCACCTCCCTTGGCATCCCTCAATGGCCACCCACCTGCCTTCCTGTGAGAATGGGGTGGGGTGCCCGACGTCACGTGGTCACCCACAATGTCACTGTTCCCACAACAGAAGACAGCTCCCGCCCCTCTGAGTCAGTGTACAATGCCTCTGCGTCACACCTTAGACCCTTCCAGCCCAGAGTGGGGGAGCTGAAATCAAGTCATGATCCTGGGTCTGCCACGTGGTGCTGCAACACACTATCAGCAAGCACCACCGAGCCAGGCAACCTTCCATTTTTTATTATTTAACATATTCACTTTTAAACAGATCCTTGCTCCCTTCGAGTCTGGGTCCCATTTTCAGAGACAGCCGTTTGCACTGTGCTCCTATTAGCAGTGAATGAAAGATAGTCATGCCCAGTCTGAGGGACATATTAAGACAAACAATGCATTCCAACTGATGCACGCTACTTGTCTGAAAATGGGTGCTGTGGGAGTGCAGTGCGCAGTGACAGTGAAGCAGTAACACAGCCCCCTGAAGGGAAGTGACTCACAGCAGCAAATGGAGATAGCATGTTCCAAACATGATAGCGCCTCTGCTCCTGAGGGCTATTTTCAGAGGCCGGCATGCTAATAAGCACATATGGCATGCAAGGCTCTAAACATTCATTTGCATACCATTATATGCCCATTAGAATCTCTGTACAATACTGCTGCGTACGACTGCAGGGAGGCATTATGTGGATTTGTGGTGCCTCCCCCCCCCATCAACAATCAGCAGATGCCAGAGTAATGCAACCCTTAAGTACCAAGCAGTCTAATATCCTCTCCCTGATCACTGGTCCAATCAGTCTAAATATGCCCAAAACCCATTTCTCTGGTAGTCTAGAGGACCAATTCCCATCCCCGGTCCCAGCAGTATAACCATGTCCAAAGTCCGTTTCTCTGGTAGTCTAATGGACCTCCACCACACCCGATTCCTGGTCTGGGCAACCTAATCATGTCCAAAGCCTAATTCCCAGGTAGTCTAGAGTTCTCACTACCCGATCACCATATCACAACTCTCCCCGACCAGCCCACTCAGCACCCTTCAAATCCCTCCCCCACTCCACTGGTGGCAACCCACTCACCCCATAGGAAGGTTGTGCATCAGTTGACATCTGGAGATGATGACTGACACAGCCCCATTGCTCACCACCTTGGCTGGCCACCATCTGAATAACAGAGAGCGAGTGTATGCCTTCTGTACAAAAAGTATCATTTTAACCAGCATGCATGTGTTGGTAACTCACTCATTACAGATACGAGCTGGGCACGTGCATCCATTGCAACTTCAGAAACATAAAGTCCGTGAGAAAGAATGTGGTTTAAGCTCCGCTCAAATGCTAACATTTCCATGTTGGTTCCTCCAGCCTCCCTGACATCCACAATTTCTATATGAATGATTCTCTTGCTGCTGTTGTCCATCAGTGCACAAGTCTGATACTTGGCTGAATGTCTAGGGTTGTCACTCCAACCATCACCAAAAAGCATGAGTGGCTCATTCAGCTCTGAAAATACGCTGTTTTGCATTGACTGCCAATAGTGACACACAGCAGGGCAAACATAGTTCCTCTGTATCGAGTGGAATGTTGCTTTGGGAATAGGAGTCATATTCACGAACTTCAAGAGGAGTGCAATTTTCCATAGTTGTTACCAGAAAGGATAATACTGGATGCAAGGAGGAAGTTTCCAGCTGGAATGTCCTTCAGAAGAGGCTGTGAGCACAAACCCACATATGGCCTTTGGAGCATTTCATCACAGCTGTACTGCTGTTCCCAAGTGCTTGATGTCAAAACATACTTCAGCTGCACATGCACTTTGCTCACATTTACGGAATGCTTTTTTTGCAAGTGTCATGATGCAAACATCATAAACAATACTAGTTGCAATAGTGTGGATATTTTGACCTTTCTCTAGGTCTGCATCTTTCATGTCTCTACTGGACTCATTTGCTTCTGGACAAAATCCTGTTCCAATATATCAAACACAGCATCTTCCACAGTTTTAACAGGAATGCACCTTCTCAGAAAACTACAGAATAAAAATGACATCTCTTTCGTTAGGATGTTCTATGCAGAAAACACATTTTTAATGCAAAGCATAGGATACTATACATTACAAAAGGCTAGATAAAACTGCTACTCATTATTTTAAAAAGAACTTTTCTGAAGTGATAAGCAAATTAGTTACAAAGAACTGTGGTAATGTTAGGGTTATAACATAAACTGCAGCAGCTAAGGTAATTCTAGTGTTAAAGTAGAAAACATACTAGTATATAAATGTCTGCCTAATGGTATATTTAAAATAAAATTAAAAAAAAAATTGGTTTCAAAAATCCTGCAATCTGATTGTTTGAGAAGCATTGTTGAATCTAGCACAACCACATACATTTTGACCCCCAACACAAATCCAGGGTTCCTTAAAAGTGTCAATGAATTTTAACTAAAATTCCCTTTAAAAATGGGTTAGGAAAATCCAGAAAACTTATTGCTTTCTAATGCCATACTTTTAAAAGCCAGCACTGCCTTGTACAAAAATGTCCTGTCCCAGCCTCACCATTTTTTCATTCATATCCATACACTTCAATAAAGGAAGTGAATGTGTAAAGTAGCTGCTCCTGTTTTAGTTGTGGCAGCAGGTCCGCCCACTCCTACCAGCCTGTTAGCTGACAAACACTAACAGTTACTGCCTCACACACACTTACAAAACAGCAGTAAAAAAAAAAAAAAAAATTTAGTCCATTACTTACCAAGACCGATCACTTCATCAACACACACCTGCTGCCTGAAACTACTACCCACACCTGCCTGAAACCAGTCTCTTTCCAAACACAGTCACACAACAAGTTGCATAAAACTAACTGGTCATTTAACTAACTAGAACAAAAAAAAAATTTCCAGCAAAGCATCACAAAGCAACACTAGCCACTGTTTTCCACCAACCACACCACCAGAAGCACACTGGAGCTTTGTGAGAACAGCCAAATGCCATCTAGTGGCAAACTACCCATGGAATGACTATTTTGCACTTAAGTTTATTTAGTTCTTTTGGTAACTGGGTAAGCTCACTGGGCTACAAGGCCCATCTATAGGGGTGACCTGGGAGCACTGAGGTGGTTAAGTGACTTTCTCCGAGTCACACAATATACAAGTAGAGTTATGGGAATCAAACCCAGGTCTGCGGATGTACCAAGTTCATTCACAGCTCATTACTCTAACCTCTAGGCTATACTGCTGGCCCAATTAAATGTTTAAAACATTTTTTTTTAAATATTTATATTTTTATAGTCATCCCATTTTGTAAGCGCAATTATACATTCCAGAATGGGAAGTGTTGGCTATTACCGCCCTTTCAGTGGTTGTAAGGCCCTCCGCCCACAGCATTGAACCTCACTACACTGCTGGGTGGGGGTGGGCAACTCTGCTCATCCACCCCCTGCGTGTATTAATGCTTACTTAAAGCACTTCACCTGTGCCACAGCTGGTTAATCTTTCATGAAAACCCACCTCAGGTACTCTTTAAAACACTTTGTCTGTGCCTGTGTTTCAAGATCCCCCTACAACAGAAACAAAAAACAATTTATACTTTCTTGTTTCAAACAGTGAACTGTTTTTTCTCTTTTGTTACCATCTATTTCCATTTACTTGGAAAAAGCAATTCCTATTTTAATGCAACACATTCCAGACAGTGTGTGTTGTGCTCAACATACAACCGCCACGGATTATTGAAGCCATTCAGATTTGCCTTATGTTCCAAAACCCAAAACTGTGGCATACTAAGCACAACCCACACCCTGCTGTATGTTGTTTAGTTAAAATCTGCTCTCATGCTTCAAGAAAGTAAGCAAGAGTTAAGAGTTTACCTTCCCTAACTTATAATGCATGTGTATTTAATACAAACATATCAAAAAACTGGCAGAAAAAGGCCAGACGTCTACTGAGTCTGCCCGAGCATGCAGCTCGCAGTATACCTCTCCTGTAGTTGCCCTCCTCTCCCAGTTCACCCACATCCTCCTTACCCTCCACCTTTACCCTTCCTAGCCTCCTTTCTGTACTGTCCTTTTAACCTATCCTACCCCCTTTTAAAACTGGACACAGTCTTCAGAGAGATCACTTCTTCCAGCAAGTTCGTTCCACCTTGCCACCACCCTTTCTGTAGTGTCTCCTCATTTCCCTCTTGAATCTTCCCCTCATCTAATTTCAGATTTTATACCCTTGTGACCCCCCCCTTTAGCTGAACAAGCCCTCTGTACTAACCCTATTTATACCTTTTAAGTATCTGAAGGTCTCTATCATGTCCCCCCTTTCCTTCTATCTTCCAGGAATTACATGTTGAGCTCCCTAAATCTTTCCTCACAGGGTTTATCCCCTGGTCCTAAAATCATCTTTGTTGTTTTGTGCTACACCCCCTCCAGTTATTTTACAACCTTTTTTCAGCATGGGTGCCAAAACTGCCCACAGTACTCCACGTGTGGTCTCTCCAGTGATCTGTATAGTGGCAGGATGACTTCTTCCCTCCTAGAGGATTCCTCTGGCTATGCACCCCAGCATTTGGTTGTCTCTTGCTGCTGCCCTATGGCACTGCACCAAAAGCATCATGTCCTCTGTGACTAGCACCCCTAGGTCCTTTTCCTCCTCTGAAATAGATACCTGCACTCCCCCCAGCCAGTAGCTAGTCCTAGGGTTTCTGGCTCCAAGGTGCATAACCTTGCACTTTTTAGCATTAAACCCCAACTGCCATACAACTGACCAGTGCTCACATTTTACTAGGTCCTCCCAGAGTTCTTGCCTCCTTTCCTTACTGTCCACTGTCACACAGATCTTTGTGTGCTCAGAGAACAGGCTGACCTTATTCTTGATCCCTTCTGCTATGTCCCCGATAAAGATGCTGAATAACACCGGACCTAGCACTGAATCCTGAGGTACCCACTTGTCAAAGGTCATGGTTTGGAGGGCTCCCTTACAATTACCTCTGCTGTCTGTTCTGCAGCCAGCTCCTGACCCATCCCACTAGTTTCTCCCCAGCCCCAGGTTCCTCAGTTTGCTCAGCTACCTTCCATGTGGCAGTGAGTCGAAGCTTTGATGAGGTCCAGATACCTGACATTCATGGCATGCCCGTCGATTGCCCTTGTGACGAATTGAAAAGTCAATTAGGGCTAGTCTGACAGGATCTCCCGAGACAAACTCAGGTTGCCTTTTGTCCTGAGACCATTTTCATCCAGAAAGGTTACCAACCTCTCCTTATATCTTCACTAGGATAGCCAACTTGATTTTAAATAAATCCTGGGAGTGGAGGATGCATTTTAAGCAATCCATATTAACTGTCCAGCATTCTAAAGTCTCCTGCCCCAAGGTTATATTGGTGTGCACTTTCAGGATCTTTGACCAGATCACCCTACTGGTGGACCTCAGTGACACAGAATAGTCTACTATCTCAGCTTGCAGACTTGGATGATGTCTTAAATTACTTCCTCTCAAACTTCATAGCCATCTGGGACTGACAGGCTCTTTTGGAAGACTTGTGTTAAAGGCTTTCACCTCCCCTGGGTTTGGGCTGACTAAATGCACTTCCAAATAGCCTAGAGCTCCCAGTAATCCATGGATCCTTTAAAACATCTGGTGTGGCCACTCAATGACAGAGTGGCAGAACGCTGTACTGCCGTGCTAGGGACCTGTGTTGGGAGCAGATAGGGATCTGCATTGAGGGCAATGCAAGTTGACTGTGTAGGGCTGGAAGTGGGTTCTGGTACCACAGAGACATCTGCAGAAGGGCCAGAGAGCTCTCCTCCACCAACAAGATGCTGTGTGTATCCACAGGCTAATAGTTAGCTACTGCTCAATAGGAAGTACACATAAGAGAAAGCTGGAAAAAGCCATGCACCCCAAACCGCTTGAATGACAGTCACTACCAATCTGTGGCCCTGCTCAGTGTTATTCTCCACTGGTTGTGATGGCAAGAAGTGGCAGATAGGAACAGAGGCTGCTGGTGTGACAAACCAAAGATGGAAGCAGATATATGGGCTCCATCCACCAAAAAAAGAATCTGTTAAAATGTTAAGCTCATGCTACGCTTTTAACTAATTCTATAGATCAACTGCGAGTTGCTCACACGTTGTTCCTGTAGTGCTCCCATGTTTCATCCCGATAATCTGAAAGACAGCTGAGAAAACATAGTGCAAATATCTGGATTTGCTGTAGAAACCCTGAAGTAACCCTACACATACCATACCACTACCTTAACTATTTTCTTTCTGAGGATAACTTCTGGATAAGTGGTACATACGACAAGCATTTGTCAATGCCAAATATTTGCTTGCTGGCACTGGCATTGGTAGCGTAGGAGTTAGAGAACTGCATAACAGGGATGGCAGTGAAGTATTGAACTGAAGCCAACCCCACCACCACCCTGCAGAGACTGACAGGCATTGGGGTGTGCCTCTGGGTCATCAGGCATAACGGCCATGTCATTTCACCACACCCTACCCTGCAGACACTGACAAGTGTCACGGTATGCCTTGGGGTCTTTGGCCCTTATGCTCACCCCATTCCATCAGGAAATATGGTGAGATGGGTCCTGTATAGGAGAGTGGGGTGAACTTTGGGACCGAAGAGTCCAAGGCACACCTCGATGCCTCTCACTGGCTGCAGGGTGTGGAATGGTATGAGCATTACAGGCGAGAATCCCAAGTCACACTTCTGATGCCTCTCAATCTCTACAGGCTGGGGCGTTATGGTCGGAAACCCTAATGCCTCAGGCATTTGATGGCATTTTCACTCCAAATTTTCAACATGTTTTTTTTTGTAACCCCACCTTATGAACAGTGGCAATATCAGTTTGTTAGCCAAAAGCTGATTTGAGACAGTGACTATGCCATTAGGCAGCACAGGTATGAAAACACATTTCGAGCAGGATGTGAAAAATGACAGCTGTACTGTTCATGGGGAGGTGCAAAATATGGCAATGTTGAAATTCTGCAGTGAAAACGTTTAAAAAAATGGTGAAGTCACGAGCGTGCGTAGAAAATGAGCAACACACACCCGTAATTAGTGTGGGGATTTTTTTTTTTACTGCAGATTGTCAACACAGGGATTTTGTAACCTCCGCTCATGAACAGTGTCACTGTGATTTTCTTAATCTGTCCCGAACAGTGATTTCCCACAGCGACCACGCATTTCTGTGCTGGAAGTGCGAAAACACATTTCGGCCATGGTATGAAAAAATGACAGCTGTACTGTTCATAAGGAAGTGTGGAAAAATGCCAGTGGTGAAAATCTGGACTGAAAATATTAGAAATCCATGAAGTTACGAGGGTGTGTGGAAACTGCGCAATGGTCGCTCGTAACACAGTCATTTTTTGGACGTATTTCACCAAATTTTTAAAATAGCCATTTTAACACCTCTGCTCATGAACAGCGTCACTGTGAGTTTCTTAATCTGTCCCAAACATTGATTTCTCACACCGACTGTGCCATTGTACGCTACATGGGCAGAAACACGTTTTGGCTGAGATGTGAAAAATGACAGCTGTACTGCTCATAAGGAAGTGTGGCAAAATGGTAATGTGGAAAATCTGGAGTGAAAATATTGAAAATTCGCGAACTTACGATCGTAAGTAAGAACAGCGCAACGCAAGCTTGTAAACCAGCAATTTTTGGGAATTTTTTCACCAAATTTTTAACAGTCATTTTAACAACTCTGCTCATGAACAGTATCACTGTGATTTTCTTAATCCGTCCTGGACATTGATTTCGCACACCGACTGCGCCACTGTGCGCTACATGCGCGGAAACACATTATGGGTCAGATGTGACAAATGACAGCTGTACTGCTCATAAGGAGGTATGGTAAAATGGCAATATGGAAAATCTGGAGTGAACATATTGGAAATTTGCGAACTTACGAGTGTGAGTAGGAAAAGCGCAACGCATGCTCGTAAAACAGTCATTTTTGGGAATTTTTTCACCAAATTTTCAACATAGGGTTTTTGGGGGCCTACCTCATGAACTGTGAAACTGTCGTTTTATAAATCATTCCCAAAAGGTGGCTCTGTGCAGTGACCGATAAATCACCTTTCAGGGCTGATTAACGCCATGACAGTGACAGAATTCATGAGGTGGGGTCCCAAAAACCCCATGTTGAAAATTTGGTGAAAAAAATTCCCCAAAATGACCAAGATATGCAGTAAAGTTGAAAAAACCCTATTTATTCCATTATACAGCTTACTGGCATTTCCTCAGTTCGCGGTCAGCTTTGAAGAGAGCAGACGTGTTCCTGGTCCATCAAAGATCGTCGCGCCGAGCTTCCGGAGGTAAGTATGGGGTGAGTTGGGTGTGTGGGGAGGTGGATGCACAGAGGGTGGCCACGGTTGGGGGGAGATTGGGTCAGGACAGTCAGCGAGGGAAGTTTTTTTTCTTTCAGTTTTTTTTTTTTTTTATTACTAGGACAACGCGGGATGTTTGCCACGCTGGGGTGAGCTCCCAGCGTGGCAGCTGGAAGGCTGTTTGAGGGGGGAGGCCATGGAGCCGATGAGGGATTGGGCACCCTCGTCGGCCATACGATCTGTTGCCATGCTGGGGTGGGCTCCCAGAGTGGCACCCTGTAGTCTCTTGGGGGGACACAGTGGGCGGGGAGTTGGGTACCCCGTCGGCCATCGATCTGTTGCCACACTGGGGTGGGCTCCCAGCATGGCATCTGGAACTCTGTTGGGGGGCACCGCACAGCCGACGGGATTGGGCACCCCGTAGGCTATACAGTGTGTGCATGGGAGCACGATCACGCAGGCATGCGTGATGTGTGTGTGTGTATGTGTGAGGAATGCACATGAGCACGCAATATCTTATCACTGCTCACTGAAGCGTAGCTCTCCCTTTCAACTGTACACCACTGCATTTTCAACTGCTGTCATAGACAGCTGCAGCGTTCATTAGAGAACTGCGGCCGCGCCTGCAAACACACTGACTGAACTGGAAGACGGGTGCCACACCTCCGAAAACTTGGATGATGGCACTATGTTTCTTGCACATGTGTGCAAGCAAACATAAAAATCACTAGGACATTGGAAGAAAGGGGAAACTCATCTGCATGAGAATTCAGAAGAGGCTATTGGGGTTGCTCGCTGGCCCAGCAGATTGCTATGCCCTTGAACCAGATTTAGCAGCAAACTCTTGGGAGGCCCGAAGTGGTTGGGGCGATGCTACTGTGTGGTAGTGTTTGCAGCTAGGTTGGGATGGTGCCAGGTTATACCACCACAGCAACCCCTGCAGATGGCCAGCAGCATGTCCTGAGTGAGGCCTATATAGGAAGGCATAGCCTGACATCTTTAGCTGTGGGGAGAGTCAGAGAGAAAACTCCAGATTAAAAATATAAGTGTTACAAAGGTGACATTCACCAATACTCCTTCACACTCTTTTGAAGATTATGATTTCCACAAATCACAAGGCAATGCATTCTATCCAGGTTCAATCATTAGCTTTAAATGTATTATAGGTGGTGGGCTCCAGGTTGGTAACAAACATACATTCAATCAAAGTCCAGCCCCTCCCCAGAGAAAGAGGCCTGTCCATTCAAACCTCTTCTTTTCCTATTTTCTAGTTCTTGCCTTACTTATAATATGGGGATTTAATTGACAGATTTCAGCTGAAATGCATAAGCCTGGCAAAACTTTCAATGTAACCCATGCCAAATCCTGCATTATTTTACATTTTCAATTGCTCCCAGTGAGCTGAAGTGCTGTGTTTCTCTCTGGTTATCAATAAAGCCCTCAGAGCTTTCTCTTGAATTGACATACCTCAGCTAACAATAATCGACTGAACTTCCAACAAGGAAAGAAGTTACTAGGCAAGAACCCTTTCCCTCTCTTCAATAGTTTAAATAAATTACAAGCTACCATGTTCTACCCAGGCTTACTCATTCATTTTAAGTAAGCTCACAAGTATGGTCATACTCAGCCATCATGGGTGGGACCAGGTGCTTTCCAAAGAAACAAGCACATTGGCAGATGCACATTCTCTGGTTACCACCTGTACTGATAACCGAGATCGAGCAAAATATGTTAGCTCACTAGGAGAAATTCAGAATGTAGGATAGAGCAGAACTATGCCAAGGGGTTACATTGAAAGTGATGCCAAGGTTGATTATAAATTCTGATTTCCCCTAGAGATCTAGTAGAGTACCCATTCCCCACAGCCCTGAAACATTTTCTATATATTAATTTTGGTTCAAAATTTAAAAAAATCACCATTCTTGATGAGCATCATATTTCTCTTCTTGGGAGTCCTCTGAAGATATCAGACTGGCACTGTTGGTGCTATAATCCGATTCAGCATCATCACTGCTTAATGTAAAAAAAAAAAAAGCACATTAATGTGTCATATTACAGACCAAACACACTTAGAACCTTGCACAGGTTGCTGCCTGTATCTCTCAACAGTCCCTGATTTTACCTCATAAATTTGGCTTTTTAGTCACTGAAAAGTACAGATTTGAATGTCAAAGGACAAGTGCACTGAAGCTATATGTCATTTCTCACTGTAGAAACTGATTTTTGAATACAAGTACCATTTTAGAACTATGTGATGTAGTTTCTGTCCCTTGCTCAGCTGTTTCATTATTGTCACAATGCATCCATGAACAGTAGAACTCTGTGGTTGAGAGGGACATAAGTTACATTACTCAGTTCTAAAACAGTACTAATCACCACAGTGTAAATCAGAAGCAACTGCTGATGGTACTAAAAGGCATGTATAGCGAGAACAATAATGAATTCGAACCAGTATTTAACAAACAGCTTCTGCTAGGAAATTGACATTCAGGTTCAGTGCAGTTCTCCTTTAAATAATGCCAGCCATTAGGTTACAGTTTAGTTTTCATTAACAAAATGATGGCAGAAAAAAGCTCTTCACCCATCCAAACAACTGGAGTCTGATGCACAGTAGAAGGCGTCACCCTGATGAATCCTTAGCGGTGACCACTCGAGCATTTATGGAAGTTAGTCCCTAAAGCACAGTTCACTTTTGTCAAGAACTTGCAATTTGCTCCTTTAATTATTTTATAATTTTCTGTTTATCTCCTAGTTGCCCAGCCTGCCCCTTATAAGGCTTCTCTCCCAAAGCCCCATCACTTCACCATCCCTGGGACTTATCTTGCTGACCACTGCAGTATCCCAGCATTTACCCCCTGTGGCAGAGCCCCCCCCCCCGGTTTCCCCAAGCCTGGGAGGGCTTTAGCTTGGTTGCAGGTCAGGCAGCCAAGTGAGCAGGTGCAGGGCCTGCATGAGGAGAGGCAGAGTCATCCTGCAGGCTGAGTTTTTTTCCTGGTTTTCTCGATCCCCAACCCCCGGACACTCCATGGAGATGGCAGCTCGACGTGTGCATGTCAGTGGATTTGCTGACATCTTCTGCCGGGAGCATCCACCACCTGAAACAGTTGCTCCTAATCTGCGCTGCCATCTATGGTCACCAGAGTGGCAGTGTCATGGCAAAGCAGGCTACCCTCCCTCCTCAGAGAAAGAAAGTGTCTGCTGGGATGCTCACTCCTCCTCCCCCCTCCTTGGTCAACCCCCAAGCAACCCAGGTTCGGTGCCGAACCCAGGTCGCCAATGTGGCAGCAGGTGGGGCATGGGAGCCTCAGTCCTCCGTGCCACCAGGCTGACATTCCTTCAATTTATTTTAAACTGAAAGAAAAATAGTTACTGATAACAGCAGATCTTTAGAGAATCTTCCATTAAGCCACATCATGGAACTGTAAGCAGTCAGCATCAGGACCACCCAGAAAAATTGCTAGCTGAGTTCACTCATATCAGGCTAGTCCCTCCGCCATAGAGATGCATGCACTTTTCAACTCACACGCCCCTCTCTGCTATGGGTTAAGCTGCCTTTTCCTACCGTCTCCCTCCTTTAGAACAACAATCTCCACTCAACCTTCACCAGGCCTCCTCCTCATCAGCCATTAAACAACTCCTCAGGCTCCTCCCCTCCCTTCCCTGCTCAAGATGCTCATAGGGACCCATCCCAACTCGGGCCTAGCCTACCCTCGAGGCCTCTTTTGGTCAATATTTTGCACACGTCAGCCTCAAATTGTATTACTGCTTATCTACTGTACAATTTCTGTGCTAGTTTATACAAATACTGTAATTCTACTGCTTGTAAATTCTGTAAATATAAATGTTTGTAATATACTGTAAATACCAACGTTAGAAATGGAATGTCTTGATGTTGTACTTAACGTCTGTAACAAGCAATGGTTGTACTTCTCTGCATACCTCAGTGCAATGTCTTAATGTTTTACTTAACGTCTGTAACAAGCAATTGTTGTACTTCTCTGCATACCTCACTGTATACCTTGCACCCGGGGTCGCACCTGGAAACGAGCCTTGGCTCAGTGTGCCTTTCCCAGTCACCAAATTTAAATAAATAAATAAATAATAAATTAATATCAATGTGCATTATCACTGCCTATATAACATGGGCAACCCTGTGAAGCCTCAATTCCCTGCTAGACACAGGCTTGGAGCCCAGTTAGTGATATTCCCAAGTTTGGTGAGAACTTACTGCGGTCTGTTACTTACATAGTGACTGTGTTTGGATTTACAGCTCTGCTGACCATAAAAACTCTTAAGTACAGTGGAATTTTTTGGATATTGCGCCTGTAAAGAAGCAAATGTAATTCAGAACTTTATTTCCACAGCACTGCTTTGATTTCTCCTGAGGACAATAATTTGACACCTATTTGCTTAAATATTTTTATGTGGGTGGGTGGTTTTAAGGGAGGTATTTATTTAGTTTTGGGATGGTCTTGGGGAGGTTTTTGGGGGCTGTTGTGAGTGTGTGATGAATGTGTGAAAGTGGTATATAAATAGTATATACGAATTACTGTTTTAATACTGATTTAGTAATTGTTTATGGTTGTATCGTATAGCTGTAGTAGACAAAAGTAATTAGCAAAGATGTGTTGGTCAATAGCCCCCATGGTAAGCTATTATTCACACTCCAGGCTCCGCAATCTCCGGCCGTTCAAATGTTCCTCTTTAACAGCTGAGGTATATAGGCACTATAGAGCACTGGGTACAGTTCAGAGGGGGAGGAAACGGAGACCAGCAGGGTCTTGGGAGAGATCTGTTGGGAGGGGGAGGGGCAGACTGGAGTGGTGGGGACAAGGGGACACCCTGGGGTGAAATGGACCCAGGAAAGGGGTTCTCCCTGCTTGGTGCCCATACCCAAGGGTTCCACAGTTAGTGGGCAGGTTGCTAGACCAACCTCATCTTCCTATTCTTCTTGGGCAGTGTGCAATGTCAGATCTATTAAGAACAAGACAGTAATTACTGCAAATCATGTTGCAACATCGGATCTGGCTTGCCTCACCAAGACCTGGCTGGACAAAGTGCCAGTCCTGTATTGGAATTGGCTGTTCCAGACAGGTACTCGTGGTATACTGCTTGAGAAAGGATCGGAAAGGGTGTAGCTATTTGTTTTAAGATGGATTTGGGCCTCGCAGCCTCCCAGTGGGAATGACAAGATCCTTCAATGGTAGTCGTTCAGCGCTTTGCAAGTGTAGGTTGCAGGATCCTTTCATATACTGACCACCAGGGGATGGGGAGGAATTCCTGCAGGAAGCTGCAGACTTCGTCATCGAATGGGTGTTGAAGTCTCCCAGATGATTATTCTGGGGGACTTCAATGCCAGGGTCAACAACGAACTCTCACAGTTTGGTCAAGACTTCCTTCAACTAATGTATTCCTTGGGCCTGACACATGTTGTTACCTCTACAACCCATATTCACGGCCATTCGTTGGACCTCGTCTTCCTGCTGGGAATGGAGGTCTCAGACCTTATGGTGGAGTTGGTCGTTTGGTCGGACCACCATACTGTGAGGTTCAAGTTCAAAACACCCTCTAATAGACCTGTCCCTACAGAGACGGTCCAGTGCCGCCCCTTAAAGGGGACTGACCCCACAAAATCTGATGATGGTGCTGGACCTATCAGGTTTGATGAGTGTGTGTGAGGAGCCAGGGGAGTTGGTGCTGACCTACAATAGGGTTATCACTGAGGCCCTCAACTCTATCGCACCTGTCCATGTTTGACCCCTCGCCTCACACCAGAGGTCCTCCTGGTTTGATGGGACTGTAAGGGAGACGAGGATAAGGGGCCGAAGGTTGGAGCGGCACAGGTGGAAGACTGGTTTGGAGGAGGACAGGCTTATATTGATGGCCCATTACAGAGACTATCAATCAGCAATCTCCTGTAAGAAGGCAGAGTTCCTGTCCAAAGAGATTACTGCGACAATTAACAGACTGGCTCAGCTCTTCCACACTGTTGCTAGGTTGTGCAGTCCAGCCTGCCTTCAGTCCGGGGAGCCTTTTCAGAATCAAGATGTGATGAGTTTGCTCTGTTCTTTGCCTATAAGATTGCCTCCATCCATCGGAAATCTGACCGGTGCCCCATGGGCCTTGTGGTAACGGGCTGGAAATCGAGGCAGTCACCTGTCTGGTCTGACTTTGACCAGCTGACTGTTGTAGATGTTGTGAGGGTCATCCAGGGGTTGCAGCCAACCTGCTGTAATTTGGACCTGGGACCAACGAGCCTCCTAGTGGGGTGCATTGATGTCATCGTCCCGGTCCTAGCCAGGACAGTCCGATGTTCCCTAGTGACAGGGGTCTTTCTGGAACCCCTTAAGGAGGTGGTTGTGAGGCTGCTCCTGAAAAAGTCCTCACTGAATTCGGACTGCCTGGTTAACTACAGACCAGTCTCTAACCTGCCCTTTGTGGGTAAGGTTACTGAGAAGGTGGTGGCCACTCAACTGGAGATCCATTTAACAGCTCACAACATCTATGATCCTCTCCAGTTGGGCTTTAGGAAAAGGCATAGTACTGAGACTGCCTTAGTTCAGGTGATGAATGATCTCCTAGTGGTGAGGGATCGGGGAAGTCGTTTCATCTTAAACAAAGAAACATAGATTTTGACGGCAGATAAGGACCGCTTGGCCCACCCAGTCTGCCCATTTCCCTACCTAATGGATAAGCTGCAGATCCTAGTTAACCAGCAGCCTACTTCTTCCTACCCCCACCCCCTAGAACTGCCTTATGACTGTCCCATTCGTGCTTGAATTCCACCACTGTTTTGACTCCACAACCTCCTCCGGAAGGCTGTTCCATGCATCCACAACCTCTCTTGTGAAAAATACTTCCATACATTACCTCTGAGCGCACCCCTCTATCTTCAAATTGTGCCATCTTGTTCTTGCACACCTCTTTTTTGAAAGATGCTATCCTCTTGGACTTTGTTGATTCCTTGAGGTACTTGAAAGTTTCTATCATGTCCCCTCTCCTCCTTTCCTCGAGGCTATACATATTAAGCTCCTAAGTCTCTCTTCATATGTCTTCCGGTGCAGACCCTGCACCATTTTAGTTGCCCTCCTCTGGACAGCTTCCATCCTGTCTATGTCTTTGCGGAGATTGGGTCTCCAGAACTGCACACAGTACTCCAGATGGGGTCTCACCAGCTGTCTGTAAAGAGGGATAATAACTTCCTGTTTTCTACTGGTGATGCCTCTCCCTATGCATCCCAGTATCCCCCAGCCCTCCTTGCTGCCCTCTCACATTGCTTGCCCACCTTTAGGTCATCTGATATGACTACCCCCAGGTCCCTTTCCATTTTTGTTGTTGTTAGTATCTCACCCCCCATTGTGTACTCTTCCCCTGGGTTTTTGTTTCCCAGGTGCATTACCTTGCACTTCTTAGCATTGAATCTAAGCTGCCATACATTTGACCATTCCTCTAACCTTGCCAAGTCCCTTCTCATTCTTTCCACCCACCCTGTGCATCAACTCTGTTGCAGATCTTTGTGTCATCTGCAAAGAGACATATTTTTCTTCCAGTCCTCTGCAATGTCGCTTATAAAGACATTGAAGAGGACCGGTCCTAATACTGAACCTCACGTACCCCACTAGTAACCTCTTCTTCTGAGTGACTCCATTTACTATTACTCTCTGTGTCCTATTCTCCAGCCAATCTTTACCCAGGCTGTCATCTTGGGACCTACTCCCAGGCTGGCTAACTTGTATATTAATCTTTTGTGGACTGTGTCAAATGCCTTGCTAAAGTCTAGGTAGGCCATGTCCACTGCCCCTCCCTGATCAACTACTTTGGTCACCCAGTCAAAGAAATCTATCAGATTCGTCTGGCATGACCTTCCCACTGTGAATCCATGCTGCCTAGGGTCCTGTGCCCCCTAGCCTCTAGATACTGGACAATTCTTTCCTTCAGAAGTGATTCCATCATTTTCCCTATCACTGAGGTTAAACTAACAGGTCTGTAGTTTCCTGCTTCTGCCTTGCTCCCACTTTTGTGAAGGACTCACATCTGCCCTCCTCCAGTCCTCGGGTACCACCCCATCCTCCCATGATTTGTTAAAAGGGTAGTCAGTGGTGTCACTAGTTCTACCCTTAGTTCTTTAGAATTCTGGGATGAATCCCATCAGGCCCCATTGCTTTGTCCACCTTCAGTTTTAAGAGTTCTTTCAGAACCCTTTCTTCTGTAAATGGGCTGATATCAACTTCTGTATCCAGAGTGTTTCTACTGTTTGTTTTAGGTACCTCCTCTTCATTTGTAAATACTGAGCAAAAATATTTGTTTAGTATCTCTGCCTTTTCACAGTCTCCTTCTGCCCACCCTTCCTCCCTTTATTAAGCCTCACTATCCTCCTTGGTCTTCCTTCTCTCTCTGATGTACCTATAAAAGGTTTTATCCCCTTTCTTAACTGAGTTGGCTATCTTTTCCTCGGCTTGATTCTCCTCCTCAATCTCTCGGCAGCATTTGAGACTGTGGATCATGGGGTGCTGGTGGAGCACCTGTGGGTTTGTTGTGGACTAGCTGGTACAGTCCTCAACTGGTTTAAATCTTTCCTCACTGGTAGGTCGCAGAGGGTGTTGTCGGGGATTTTTTCCTTGGCACTTCTGCCCCTGCCATGTGGGGTATCGCAGAGCTCTGTTTTGTCCCCCATGTTGTTTGTGGTGTACATGCTACTGTGGGGAGGGGACAAATAAGACAGTACAGGCTCAGTTGTCACTGCTGTGCAGATGATACTCAGCTATACCAGTCTTTTGCACCGAATAGCAGGATATGGTCTTTACATTTAACAGCTGCCTGGCTGAAATCCAAGGCTGGATGAGGGCCAACTGCCTGAAGTTGAACCCAGACAAAAGTGAAGTACTTGTGCTGGAACCTGGTCACCAGGGGGTGAGGAGATAAGCTGGTCAGCTCTCTGGGCTATGGCTTGGGGACTCCCAACTGCTTACCTCTGATCGGGTGAGGAGTCTGGGCATTGTTTTGGACTGCAGTTTGACGCTTAAGTCACAGGTGTCAGCCATGGTCCAAACCTCATTTTACCATCTGAGGAACATCACTCAAATTAAACACTGATTCCCCCTTGTGATATGCCAGCACTGGTCCATGCCTTTGTGACCTCTCACCTTGATTAATGCAATGCTCCATACCTAGGGATGTTGAAGGTGGATCTTCACCGACTGCAGCCAGTGCAGAATGCGGTGGACCTGTTGTTGACTGGCCTATCTAAAGCATGTCACATTACACCCATGCTTCGCTATTTGCACTGGCTGCCTGTTAGTTGCAGATCACCTTCAAGGTCGGCTTGCTGATCTATAAAGCCCTACACGGGCAGGGGCCTGGCTACCTGCAAGATCTCCTACGCCCCTCCCACCCTCTTCGCTCCTTAGATGAGGGATTGCTAGAGGTTCCTAGGGTCCTCTTAAAAACATCAGGTGCTCGTACGCTTGCATTTGCAGCCCCAACCCTGTGGAACTCTACCTCCAAATCAGAGACAGCCAGACTATCGACCAGTTTAAGTGGGAATTGAAAACACACTTATTCAGACAGGCATTCCCAGAATCAGATTAATGTATTCTATTTTAGTAAGGAAAAGTTGCTGTTGTGTTTTAATATATTTTATTGTTATATAAATGCTTTGAATTTTATGCAAAGTGCTTTGAATCTTCGAGAATTGCACTATAGAAATAAAGCTAGACCGGCAGGGACCAAAGTAACCAAGACCAAACCAGGCACACAGGAGGGATATGGGAACCTTAGTGAACATGCCAAATTCAGGCAGAGAACCAGCATGTGAGAGCAGGCAGGATAACCACCATCATCCGAAAAAGGGAGGGGGAGGAGGTAGATAGCTGTAGCTCAATGCAGGAGATTCTCTCAAGATCTAATGTTACGGGAAGTAACTATTCTAGCCCTTTGAGGATATCTCTCCACTGAACTACATCATTGAACAATTCCCAAGTAGTGCTAAGGAACTGAGGGAAAAGGAAGGATCTAGGACCCTGTCTAAAGAGTCTTGGCAGGACAGTAAGGCCAAATCTGGCACGCCTATGAGAGAAGATATCCAGACTTTAATGTTTAGTAAATGTTTTTACTCCAAGTGGCAGCAGGGTATGTCAGCAGTAGATACCTTGTGAAAACATGCCATGGAAGTACTCACCCCCACAGTGGAGTGAGCATGGACAGGACCAGGAAGCTGCTTACTGAGCTTCTGGTAACAGAAAGAAATACAGCAGGCCAACCATTTGGAAAGCCCCTCCTTAGAAATAAGAGAGCACAGCATCCTGGGGGTGAAAGCCACAAATAGCTGAGAGGATTTTCTACAACCGTTAGTTTGATCAAGGTACCAACATAACATTCGACAGACAGCAAGCATATGCAGACAACATTCCCAACTATCTGTGGGAATCGAGAAGTAAACCACAAGGTCAACAGTCTGATTTAGTGTTCACTCAGAAATGACATTTGGCAGAAAATGACAACTGGTATGCAAGAAAACCCGATACTTGTGGAAAAAGGAAAAGGAAGCTCTGCAACCAGATCAGCAGTTCAGAAATGTGTTGAGCAGGTGTCGGAGTCATTAGAAGGAGAGGAAATGTTATGCAGCTCACAAGTAGCTGAAGGCTTGAAGGGAGGCGCAGTAAGGGTGTCCAGAACTATATTAAAGTTCCACACTGGAACTGCATCACGGACTGGGGATTGCAAAAGTAGAATATCTATGAGAAGCCTGTGAGAAACCTCAAGTTGGGCCACTGTTCTGCCATTGGTGAGGGCATGAAAAGCTAACACCGTAGCCAAGTGAATCTTAAGTGAGGAATACCTTAGGTCCGAATCTATAATGAAGCAGAAGCAGTCCATCACCAGTATTACTGAACAAATCAAGGGGTTCAGCTGATGGGCAGCACACCATAATGCAACCGTTTCCATTTTTGCGAGCAGGTATACAGACCACACAGCTTCTGGGTTGTCAGTATGACAGCAGCAACTGCCATGGAAACATCAAAGTGGGAGAGCTGTATGCCCATAGGAACCAGGCAGTGAGGTGCAGGGATCAAAGATACAGATACACCGAGCACTCTGCTCCTGTGGCAGAAGTCTCACTTATAGCAGAAGTGAGACAGGGGTTCATGCCAACTGCTGAAGCAGAGTGAATCAAATTTGTCTGGGCCAATACGAGGTCACCAGAATCAGGGTGGCTGACTTGACCTCAACTTGACCAGAACCCACTGTATAAGAGAGAATGGGGAAACACATAAACTTTCCAAGAGAGACACTCACATCTCACCAAACACTCCAGGCCCTGAATGAGCAAGAAGAAATGTGGCAGTTCTGCGCTGTATGAAGATGCAAAAAGGTCTATGTGTGGATGACCCTACATTAGAAGAGGATGTCAACAACAAAGTCCAGGAGCTCCCATTCATGACAGAGAACCTAGGACTGGCTGAGACGATCTGCAAGGGTGTTGATGGTACTGGGCAGGAAGATGGCAGACATGAATATGTTGTGCTCCATAGATCAATGCCAGACTGTCATTGCCTCTCTGCAGAAAAGATATGAGTGGAGACCATCTTGGCAGTTTACACAGTATGTCACAGAGATGCTGTCCGTACAGATCAATAGCTGATGACCACGAAGGAGGGTGGCAAAGGCCTATACACCAGGCAGAATAGCCTCATCTCCAGAGGTTTGCTGTGTAGAATCATACCAAGGGGGACCAGTGAGCCCAGGGGCCCAGATGGGCACCCCTAGCCTGAAGAGGAGACATCCATCATCATAATCAGAAGAGAAGGCGGACAAATAAATGGGGATCCCACCTTAAGGCTGGAGAGATCCAACCACTAGAGCAGGGTGCGATGGAGTGAAGGAGTCAGTTCTATGAGATACTCCAGCTGTCAGAATTGTGAGCCCATTGGGCATGAAAGAACCACTGTGGAATCCTCATAAGATAACTTGCTAGTAGGACAGTCAAAATGTCAGCAGTCATGAGACCTACCAGTCATAAGAGACATCTGGCAGAGATGTAGTTGCTGGACGAGACCAGCTGAGCCTAGGCAACCTGCATCATAGCACAGTCCGAGGGAATTAAAGCAGACCAATGCTGCCTCCAGAACAGCTCCTAAGTGCTGGAGATGATGGAATGGCATAAGAACAGACTTTGACTCTTTCACAAGATTTCTCAACTGCTCAAATAGTTGTCTGGTGTGGAACAGTTTGTAAACAAAGGCCTCCCTTGAGGGGCCTTCAAAAGTTAATCATCGATAAATGGGAAGACATAGAGGCCCGCCTTTCTTTTTTTTTTCTCTATATCTGTTTTTCCTCCTGGGAGCCCTGGCAGGTGGCTGCGGTCTTTCCTTGCAGGGAGACTCACTCTCCATCTTCTTCCCGCATCCCCATATCACCGACCCCAGCCAATCCCCCATGGATTACCCCCTGCAGTGGGGTCAGAGAGGAGGGTGCCAGCGTCCGTCTCCCCCCTCCCCTGTAGACCAAATCCAGACACACGGGGCCAATCCCTGTGGACGCAGGAGCCATCATGGAACCTGGTGACGTCGGCACATGTCTCCCAACCCTTACTGCCTCCAGCCACTGCCAGAGGCAGTTAATGAGCAGGATGACAGATCTCCCTTCTCCCCCCTGGAGAGAGGAGAGTAGTCCTCTGGAGGCTCCATCCTCTCTCACCACTACCAACCCCAGTGCCTGGAGCTCATTCCCGAACCCAGGTTGCCGGTGTGGTGCGAGATGAGGCGTCCAGTGCCTCAACCCTCAGCACCGCCAGGCCGGCTAGAGGATCGCCTTTCTGAGGGTGGCTGTGACTGCTGCAAAGCATTTGCTGAAGACATGCAGTGCAGATGAGAAACCAAGGGCCAAGACACAAATCTGCTAGTGCAAGCCCCGAAGCATAAACTGCAGGTACTATCTGTCCATCCAATCCTTTTGCAGAAGAAGTGGGAGGAGGCACTGTAGAGAAACCATACATGTTAAGGCTTTGAAGGTCTAGAACAGGCCATAGATCCCCAGTCCATTCTGGTGCCAGGATGTACCACGAATAACAGCCCAGGTCTATTTCAGCAACTGGGATGGGCTTCATGGCCCTTCTGCTTAGGAAGGTCTGAACCTACTTTAGCAGGAGTGCAAGATATCCTGGAGGGTAACAGCATGGCAAGAGAGAGTGCACCAGAGGGACAGAGAGGGGTTCTAGGGTGTGTGATCTTGCTGAACCACCTCTAGCACCCAAGCATATGCTGTGATCTCCCTCCACAAGAGGGAAACACAGCCTCTCACCTGGACACCCTTAGCTGTAGGGGCCAAAGAAAGAGGTGAGGGAGTCAGAAGGCACTGGGTGCTTCGGATGTGCTGACAATACCTGCCATGGGTGAAGTGGCCTGAGGGTAAGCCTAGGGCTGCTGAGAGCCACGGCTGGCACCCCTATTGTAATCTTTACTGATGCAGGTATAGGGCCTCTGAAAAAAATCCCAGCTCCTACCCTGAGATTTAGGATTCAGAGTATGCATGGACCTCAGAGTAATTTTTTGACAGATTCAACATCGGTGCTGAAAAGCTGTTTACTTTTAAAAGGACCGACTGCTGGACATTAAAGGCAAAGTCAGCAACATTTAACCAGGTGTGGCAGTGCAGGCAAATGCCAGAAGCAGCCACAGGATCAGCCACACCTGAGGCATCATAGGCAGACTGTAACAGGTGCTTACCAGCCTCCAGGCCATCGGCAACAGTCTGCTGGACTACTCTTTTGTCAGGGCCACCTGGCAGCTTGTCAGACAGGGAAGCCAAAGGCTTCCATAGGCAATTCTAATATCTGATCACATAAACCTGGTAACAGAAATGTAGACAACGATGGCAGAAAAAGATTAACAGCAGTCTAGTCTGCCCGGAGGTCCCTATCTGACCCAGGACCTACTGTCCATACTGTGTTTTCTCTTTTCCAGTCCACAACTCTGATCCCTTCCCTACTTCTACTGACCTGAACAACCACTAAACCCTTCACTCTGTCCCAGCCATGCCTGAAACCAATTACAGCCCTGGTGCCCACCATCTCACTGGCAGACTGTTCCATGGCTTCAACACCCTTTCCATAAAACAGAACTTCCTTGCATCCCCCCCACCAGTCTCCACTCATGACCTCGGATTCTTGACTGTGTAGTCCTGTTAAACAGTTCCCCACAGTTCATTTTGTTTAGACCCTATCCTAACAATCCCTCCTCCCAGTACCAGGTCAGTATAGCGCTGCCTAAATAGGGCAGTGTAAACCGACTGCAGTAACCACTATTCCATTGACAGTGACAGGGTAGATTAGCAGTAGTGATTTACCGCTACCCCTGTTGCTGTCGGAGAGAGGAAGGAGGGCTGAGGTGGCTTGGAGCATGGTGCTAGGTCGAACGCTCCCTGTTGTGGGAGTGGCTAAGCCACTAGCACCTGGAGCAATGGAGACCTGAGAACCAAGGTTCTGTTCCCATCTCCTGATATTGCAAATTGTTTTTTGTTTTAGAGCAAAGTTTCCTCCTGAGGTTCTCCCCATCCCTGTGACCCATCCCGGTGGAATTGATTATATTAAGGCCAGGGTGTTATTGCAGCCCCCACATCGTGGGGGATGAAGACCCAAGAAAACACAAAAAATCTAAGTTTTACTACTGTTTCCACAGCATGTATGTAGCAGTGTTTTTTACGGTGTTAACTTTGTCTTCATGGTTTTGACTGTGCGGATGTTGACCGCACTGTTTGTGGTTGTGGCATATTGACCCTGTGCCCCTCCTCCCAGCTTTACTTTCTCCTTAATATAGCTGATGAATTGTTTTTACCCACCCTTGACCCCACTCTGCAATACACAGTTCTACCTCTGTCTTTGCCTTCCTAACCATCCTCTTTGCTGCCCTTGTTTTTATTTGGTATTCACCTCATTCCTCCTCACCTTGCTTTTCCCTGGACCTAGCGAAAACCTTTTCTTGGCCATCACTACTTCCTGACACTTTTCAAGAACAATATTTGTCTCTTTGTATCGGTTTTGTTTTGTAATAATTTCGAGCATGATTTTGTTGCCTCGAGACTGGTCCCCTTGATTGCCCCATCTTTCCTCTATACCTTAGATGTGCCCACTCTGGTCAATTTGTCTCAGACCAGCTCCCTCATCTGGCTGATGTCTGCTATTCCAAAATCTAGGACCGCAGTTTCTGAAAGGGGCATTATGGTCCAGACAGCCAGCCTGAATCAAATGGAGTTATGGTCGCTGGACCCCAATGGCTTCCCTACCCTCACTCCACCCACCATCTCAGAGTTAGTGAGCACCAAATTGAGAACGGTCACCTGTCTAGTTGTTTCTTTAACCATGTGCACCAGCAAGCAGTTCTGCAATGTATCCAACAAGGCCTGACATCTAGTGCACCTGTCGCTGGAATGTCTTAGCTCATCTCAGGCAGGTTCAGATCACCCACCATCACCACTTCCTCCTTCACTCCCTTTGCCAGCTCTCCCGAAGCAACCTATGTCTCCCTTCCCCTGTCCTGCTGGTCTATAGATCACTCCCACCTGTATTTTCTTGTTTGAGGGAGTTTTGAGGTGAACCTGCAGTGACTCCATTTCCCCTTTTCTTTCCCTAGTGAGTTTGTACTCCACAGCCTCTATGACCTCCCTGACATACAGGGCTATGCCACTCCTTTGCCTTTCCCTCTATCCAATCTAATCACTGTGTAACCTGGGACTGATGAGTCCCAGTCATTACACCATGTGACCAAAGTTTCTGTGATGGCTATGAGGTCCACCACAGTGTCTGCTACCAATGCCTGGAACTCTGATTTTATTACCCAGACTCCTGGCATTAAGGCAGACCCCCTTCCAACAAGCTTCAGATTCTCATCTGCAAGTTTGGAATCCTACGCCTGCATTCCTTCCCATTCTTCTTACCTGATTTTTCATGTTGCTTGCAGATGCTGAGAGCCTTCCCCCCTTTGACTATTCAACTACTGTTTTTTGAACCTGAACATTGTTTTTACAAACTTTACTGATGCCAGTCCCAAATGTATGAGAACACTAGCTAGGTTCCACTCATTTACTCCCTTTACCATGGTTCCCACAACCTCTGTGTCCCCCGCAGTCAGTTCCACTAAGGTAGATGTCAAACTCCTCAGTGCATTGGTCTCCTCTCACATCAGGTGAAGGCTGTAACCTATGAAGAGTCTCCTGTTGCAGAAGTCCCCCTAGTCTCCACCAAAGTGGTACCCTTTCTCCTGACACCATCACTTTAACCACCCATTTAAGTCTCCATCTCTTCCTTCCTTCCTTATTCTTTCTTTCCCTCTCCCACTACTCCACATAGAAAGGACCTCAGAAAAGGCCATGGAGGCTGGGTGTACCTGCAATCTGTCCCTGGCCTTTGAAAATTCTACTTCACGTGCTCCACAAGCTGATTCGCCATACCATTGGTACCCAAGTATACCAACGTCCCAGCTCTTCATCTGCTATCCTCCCTATTCTGTCTCTTTACCAGGTGCTTGATGGCCCAGGATGGCCCAACCATCCCCACCTCTCCTCTCCCCCATACACCACCGATTCTACTCCCTTAGTCATAGAATCCTGACTACTAACAGTCTCCTAGATGCTTCCTTCTTATTCTCACCCCTGGTGCCACCAGGTCATCTGTCCCATTTCTCCTGACTGACCCAGAATCCCCTCAGTGGAGATAGCCAAGTCTCCTCCAGGGGTGCAAAGCAATCTGCAGTCGGAATGGTGGAGGGTTGGCTGAACTAATTTGTGGCTGCCCCGCCACACTCCTCCTCCTACCATTCTTCACCCCCTCGACCAGTGGGCCCATGGAGGAGTGGGGGTGTGGGCTCCAGCTGAGCTATGCCGCAGAAGAGCTATCTCTTCCCTAGCTGCTACCAGCTGATTATGGAGCTCATGGTTCTGCAGAAGGGACAATGACCCCTCTCACAGAGAGTAACCCTAATTTGGGGGTATAGCTCAGTGGCAGAGCATTTCACTGCAGATCAAGAGGTCCCTGGTTCAAGTCCAGGTGCCCCCTTAAGTCTATACACTAATCTGCACCTTTTACTTGAATTTGTACTGCCTATGCCTAATTGTTGTACACAAAATCGTAATCTGTATGTTGATCTCACCAAAATTGTAATCGCTTAATTGTCGTCCCAGGTCCACCTTGAAAATGAGCTTGCTCAATGGTGTCCGCTGGTTAAATAAAGATATTGATTGATTGACTGATTGATTGCTTGATTGATTGAGAAAAGCACACCCACAGTCCCTGCAACTGACTTGCTCCATCTCTGTACTGATCCTCATGATAGCTCTTAGGCTTCCAACTGGAACGCTAGAAATATTCTATTGCCTCAGTCAGCTTCCTCTTGTTTGATCATTGTGTAACCCCTGCAAATGGGGGTTCCCAAAGACTTCAGGAACTTGCTTGAATGCTCCAAGCCTGAATGGTGTTTGGCATTTAAGCCATTTATCAGTGAGTGTTTTTAGAACCTCTGGTACTGTCTCTTTAAGAGCTGTCTGCTTGCAGACATAATTAGTTTGTATGGGGACTGTGTGTTTCTTTGATTGAGTACCACAAGCTGCTGCCAATTCACTTCATTTTGCAGTCACTAGGAGTGCAAAGGAACCTATCTGAAAGATGTAACTGTTTGCCAGAAATTATTTAGAGTAATAATGAAATTACAGTTTGTCTAACCTGCTTTCTTTGCAGTCAGAACTGTGTCTGCTAGTTCCCATTCTAGTTTTGAACTGCTGAACTGGACCAATCAGTGTGGGGTAAGCTAGCTCTAAAATGGTGCCTTGGACGAATCAGAACTTGGACTCATAATCTGAGCCAGCCACAAGAGGATTGTATGGGCAGTGACTCTGGGAGATGTAGTTTAGACTTCAGTGCCTTTTGGACCAACAGCAGCAGTCTATTGTGAGTGACAGCCAATCCAGTCAAGAACTGGGAGGAACTCAAAGGAGGTGCCCGTTTTGTCGGTTGGAGTTTCAGTTGAGCTTGGCAGTGAAGAAGGAAGGAGCCCTGTGCGTTTTCAGTGTGCAGTTTTAGTCAAAACCGTGTAAGACCCAGAGTTCCGGTCTGCAGCTTGTGTAACAGCTTGTTAGGACTGAACTGTCCCGTGAAAAGAATCAAAGGATCTCTGAAGAGTAGAAACCAGGCTCACCCTGTAGAAGACTGGAAGAATTGCTGAAAATTGCACTCGGTCTGTCAGGAACTGAATCTGCTGTGTGTTCTCCCGGTATTGTGCAGTAATTGCAGATCGGATACAGATGCAGCCTGCCTGGTATAGTGCTTTCTTTTATATGGATGTGTGAAGAGGTTTGTGTACCTCAAGTGAGCCCTGCTGACATTGAAGGACCCTATCTTATTTGGAGGTCGTGAGTACTAATTCAGGGTTGCTCCCTGTTGAATTGCCACATTAAATCCAAATGGAATTACTGTACTGCTGACTGTTTAATTCTCCTTTTCTCTGTGTGAAAGGGCCCTACCAGCTGCCACGGTTTGGACTAGCCACTAGGGCTTGGGTACCCAGGGACAGTAACTGATAGGGATAGGCCTGTGCACAGAGCCATAGGTAGATTATTAGAGTGATAAGCTGATTAACCTGATTTCCCTGTCCTTGTTATATCCCCTAATAAATCAGAGCTGCTTGTTTCAGCAAAGTTATACTGCCTGAGGTATTTGTCTATGTTAAAGTACTGTACTGTGATTGTTGCACTGTATCTCATTTCACAGGAGGTCCCAGTGCCAGAACCAGACCTGGGGTAAGTGTATACTGTGAAGGTAATTCTGATATATTGTGTGGGCACTAGTGGGAAGAAAGGGGTTGCAGTGTCCCAGAGGGCTGTGACCAAGTTAGTTTAAGGAAGTTTGGTATGCCTCCCTATCTTCATCCCACTGCGTTCTCTTACATTTCCTGAAGGCCAGCCTTTTGGCTCTGACCTTTTCTGCTACTGTTTTTGAGAACCAAAGTGGTTTCCTCCTTCTTTTGAACTTCCTTTTCTCTCTAATACAATGGGATGTTGCTTCAAGTATTGCATCCTTAATGCTTGCCCACTTTGCCTGTACCCCCTCAACTATATTTCTTTTTTGCCAGGGCTAACTTAACTCTGTTGGCCATCTTATCAAAGTCAGCTCCTCTGAAGTCCCATATTTTCACCTTGGAATGGGATGATTTAGTTCTAGTGGCCAAACTGAACCTTACCATGTGATGGTCACTGGCCCCCAGGTGACCTACCTGGAGATCTGTGATCCTTTCCCTGTTAGTCAGTACTAGATCTAGGATAGCCCTGTCTCTTGTGGGTTGTTGTAACAGTTGTTTGAGGCTTTCCCCCTGCAGGGAATCCACTATGTGTCTAGTTCTGGCAGATGTTCCTGCTGGTATTGACCAATCTGTATCTGGCATGTTGAAGTCTCCCATTATGAGACCCTCCCCTTTAGTGGTCATGTTTTGTATATCTTCTAACAGTAATGTGTCTATGTCCTCCCCCTGGTCTGGAGGCCTGTAGACAACCCCAGTTCGTATGGCTGTCCCATTACCTGTTTCCAGGATGACCCACAGTTCTTCTGGGTCCTTATGTGTATTCTGAATTTAGGATGTCAGTGAGTGGGGAGATAATGGAGTCTAAGGTGAGGAGAACTAGTTTTAAGTTCAGCGAGTCACTACTAAAGCGCATTTTCCCCGAGGGCTTTAGTTAAATATGGTCTTGCCTCTAGGGAGTGACTGTTCAGAGCCTGAAAGCGGGAGTGGATGTTTTAAGGGGTGGGCAAGTCTGGGGCCAGCTTAAAGAAGGTAGGGGAAGAACACCGTTAAGATCAGAAAATGCAGTATTGAGGGTATTGGCAATCAACAGGGGGTCCTGGGAGAGTGAGCCATTTACTGGCAGCTGGGGGGGGGACAGATTTTCTGTTCAGTTCTTTAATGTTGTTCCAAAATTTGCTCCCAGAGCCCCAGGAGGAAGAGTGCATCTCCTAGTAGTGGGTAGCTTTGGCTTTCTGAATTTTACAGGTACATTTGTTCTGAAGTTCCCTAAATAGTTGCCAGTTGTACGGTTTGCCCGATTCATTAGCTTTATGCCATTGATTGTCACGTTGCTTCATGAGGTCAAATAGGATGTGGGAGAGCCAGGGGGTGTCCTGATTTTTGACTTTCTGTTTGGAGACTGGGGCATAGCAGTCACAAGCACAGTTAATAGTGGATATAAAGTAATCCAGGGCACTGTCAATATACTGTGCAGTGCTGATGGGGGTCCAGTCACATTGTAAAAGGTGTTGTTTGAGGTGCGAGATAGATCCCTTTTTTAGGCATCGTATAAAGGTATATTTGGGTGGCCATTTTTGGGTTTTTAGTGAGGACCATCTACAGAGGACTGGGGATTGGTTGCTCAGTGCATTCGGAAGTACTGAGACCTCAGATATGTGGGTGGGCCGATTCGAGAATATGAGGTCAATGAGTGTGAAGATGCCAATTTTATGGTTTAGCCTTGTGGGGAACTGGACGACTTGGGTGAGGTCCAGTGATGTGACAGCATCCTTGTAGGGGGCAGAGGAGGTCGCTAGCCAGTTGACATTGTAATCACCCAGGGAAATGATTTCACAGGAGGTGGGCTAGGCAGTTTATTACCGAGTCAAATGCTGGCCTTTGGTGCCATGGGGGGGGTATATAAATAGTGACTATGTGTAGGGCTTTGCCAGACATGTCAGGTTGCAACTTCACAGTGAGAACCTGGGCACCGTGGGATGGAGTGGGAGCACCAGGGACTAGCGAGGCCTGAAGGGAATCTCTATAGCAAAGAGCACAGCCCCCACCCCTCTTAGCTAGCCTGTCAGTTCTGAGGATAGAGTACCCAGAAATATGGACAGCTGAGTCTGGGGTATGAGGATCAAGCCAGGTCTCTTTAACAGCAAGGATATCTGGGAGATCTAGCCATCCAGTCCTGAAGGACACATGCTTTTTTAAGGCTACAGATGTTGACAGTGGCTAGAAGGAGTCCATTCGATGACCTACAGGAGGTGCTGAGAGAGGGGGTGGGCCCGGGTTTGGGTGTACATTGCCTGTTAGGAGAAGGAGTAGGATGGCATGGCAGAGGAGAGCGAGTCTAATTAGCTTGGCTTTTATGTTAGGGTTACGTGGCCGGGGACAGGGTTTGTGGGCAGCCACAGGTATAGGTAGGGTGGAGATATGCATGGTCACTAAGAGGGCTAATGAAGTATGCTGGGTCTGCCTGGGGGAAACATGTCGGGTATGGAAGGTGTGCGGCGCATTGCTGGTAGTGCTCCACCTGGTGGCATAATGTTGGATACCTGCCTGGCTGATAGGCAGATGACTTGGGGGAGGAGAGGGAGTAAGGAGCACTATGAGCATACCAAAGATTAGAGGGAGGGGCATTGTGGAGAACAATACAAAAGAGGGAATGAGAACCATAAGACGGCAGTGCGCCCAGAGGCCACAGTACTCAAGAGTTAGCAAGGTATCCTCTTAAGTAATCCCAGGTCAGATGGAGTAGTGGTAGGATTGGTGCCTATGATGCTCAGGGTGCAGGGTTCGAGTCTGGGGAAGGGAGCAAGGGGGAAATTAAGCAGAAACAGCCGGAGAGTGTTAGCTGTACAGGGGTGGGCGAGAAAGAAGTAATGAAGACAGGAACAAAGGAAGAGGAGGAGAACAGGGAAAAGTAAATAAAGTGAGGTTAAAAGGAAAGAGCTCAGGACTGATCCCTGGAGGCCAGAAAAGATAACCTGCTTATGAGGAAGTGGGCACTTAGTCATGTGACCAGATAATGTAATATATTGAGAGTCGGCCTCGTGTGGGGGGTGGATGCGAAGCATCGACGGGAAAACACCCTTCCAGTGGTATCTCTGCAGGTAGGAGAGAGGTGATTACCTTTAAAAGCCTGCCCAGCCTTCCACTCCGAATGCTGGCTGTGCATGTACTAGAGATATTACTCCTGAAATACTGAAATATACTGTGTATAAAGCATACTGAAATATTATAATTTGTTCATACACTCTTCCATAGTGTAATTTTAAAATGTCGAATAGTCCCACCATTTTCCTGGCACTTGTCAGTTTAGTCATAATTTTTAGAGGCCAGTTTATTTCTAGTTTGGCAGCATCAACAATCACTTCAATCAAACAGTTTTAAACATGTTCACCTCTAGAAAATAAAAACTATTTGAAAACTATGCAATAATAATAAAGTGACATAACTGTAAAAGGTACAGTTGTGTAGTCTTAAAGTTTTGTTATAAAAAATTACATGACTAAAAGCTACCTTTCAAACTGATGATCATTTGCTCTGCTTTTCCAGGTCGGAGAATCTGTGCTGGTGAAACTCTAGCAAAGATGGAGCTGTTTCTTTTCTTTACTAGTCTGCTGCAGAAGTTTACTTTTTGCCCTCCTCCTGGCACTACTGAACTGGACCTTACTCCTGCCATTGGGTTTACCTTATGTCCTATGCCACACATGGTTTGTGCAATGCCACGCTAGGCTGCCTCATTAGTTATGCAGTCACTGGGTAGGATTTTTAGAAGTTTCTGTCCAAGTTCCACCTGCCACTATTTTCAAAAATTAAATCCATCCAGCTTGTTAGATGACCTATTAGATGATCTAACTGCACTAGAATTTCATGCCCACAAAAATACACAACTGCAACAAGACATGAGGCAAATCCTATTTGTGTCATGTTTTTGCTGCAAAGCATGATTTTCTTATTATCAAACATGTTTTGAAAATAGTGGCAGGGCTGCTTGGACGCATTTTGGCAAACACAGATATGGTTGCAGGATACATTTGTGTCTGCATCCAGTCCATTTGTAAACGATGTCCATTATGTTTCCGTTAGTTTTCTCTGACTAACCCAAAGGCCATATCTGAAGAGTCCTTGGTGGGAATCATTCTTGATGAATCTATCCAATGGAGGGTCAGACATTATATTGGTGATGAGGGTGATCAGCTGTCTGTCCCCTTGGAAATGTGATTTGATATTGTACAGATACTGCATATATAAAAAGCAGTCTTTGATCAGTTACGAGATGAGTTAGAAGCAGTGCTTTGGAAGCTAAATATTTAAGACTATTTTCTTTTATACAGTAGTAATCTTATATCTAAATTGAAATGTGTAACAATCTTGCTTGGAAAACAGTCTCTCTGACTCTTCTGTGAAATAAATACATAACATTATGCAAGCTCTTGTTCACATAACATATAGACTTGACTACCCAAGTTACTGATTAATTTTTATGGATATCCACTCCTATCTTCTTCTTTTTCAATTTATTGTTCAGTTGTACTTGAATCTGGAGAACTCAAGTCTGAATATCACCTACTACCATTGATACTATTTCAGTGCCTGATCTTGTCAGTTTCTTATTTTTTTTTTCATCAAGTTTGTATTTTAGTTCTCATGAAAGGCTATGGTTGACAGCCCTGGGGCCAGGCTCCTTGTTTATCTACTCTGGGTAATATGGTCCTGCATGTACTGCACAAACTTATTAACCAGGAAGTTGCAAGTCTGACTCCCCTGAACACATGAACCTACCCACAGTCACTAAGCCACCATGTGATCAATAGAAATGCATTTGACCTCACTGCACTTCAGCTCTACAAGCAACATGGCTGGAAGAAGCATGATCCAAAGTGGAATTGAGATGATGTATCTCAGTGAGATGTTATGGATAACTAAATTCCCCATTCCCCTCTCGAACTAGTGGACTCCTTTAAATACCTGGGCATTACCTTAGATCCAGCGCTAAGCTTCCATCAACATATACACCTCCTATCCACCACCCTCAACATTTGTCTTGGGATACAGCATTGCTTCAAACACTGTCTTACTCAAGACACCCTTAGACTCGCTGTCTCCTCTTCAGTCCTCTCCCTACTTGACTATGGCTTACTTATCTATGGCACAGCGAGCACCTCAGCCCTTTCCAGACTCTGCCTTGCCCTTAATAAAGCCTGCCGCCTTACCCTGGGTTGTGATCATCTCACCCACACTTGTTCACTATACAATACCACCAACTGGCTCAACCTCGGAAACAGAATAAGGTACTACGCCTGCCTCATGGCAAAAAAGGTTACCCCTTGGCTCGCCCCTCTAATTCACTCGGCCCCGGCACTCAAGCGCACCCGAAGCTCTGTTAAGTAGCTCCTCACAGTACCCCACTTCCATACCTCCCAATTCCAATGGTCCTTTAGCTACAGAGCCCATCTTGGATGAATGGCCTACCCACCTCTCTTGCTAACGAAAACTGAATTGCCACTTTCAAAACTCAGCTTAAGGAACACCTCCAGTAATCTAATAACTGTGATTGCCACTGATTACCTTCCCTTCCCTGACTAAGGCCTCTGACCAGCTTATTTCCCTCCCCTGTTGAGTCTCCAGCCTAAGTCTGTCAGGTTCAGCTTGTTTTCCCGAGTAGTATTAACGTATTGTTTAAGAACAGTGCTTATTATTCCTAGTATCTACTGTAACTGTTCGCCTTTTCCCTGCTCTATGTTTATTGCTTACTTTGTGTCCTGATGAAGGTGAATTGCCATGTAATGTCTGTTTTGTATCTGATTTCTGTGACATGGAACCTTTGTAAAGGAGTCTCTGACTCAAAGGTACTTTTCTGAAACCTCAATAAATAAATAAAAATTGGTAACATAAAAACAACAAAACTATGGCTGCCTCAGGATGGACTGCTACAGTTTGACATTTTCTACACTGCCCCACCAATTGGCCTTAGCCCTGTTATAGAGGGACCACCGGTAGGGGTTGAGAGAGTAGTTCATTCATCATGTCCATTTAACCCTTAATTTCTGCTGTGACACAACCATTAAGTGTACCTTTTGGGATGGTGGTTATATACTGTGAGCCCCTGTCCATGAGGAACTAAAATGAGACTACCTCACATACAGCAGGTAATTGCAAGCTAAGCAAATAGCTGACAAAGTAAGTAAATATTTAATGTTGTTTGCTTTTCACCATCACAAAAAATAAATATGTTAGAGAATTGTTACTTTAAGCTACAGCATTTCATGGAATACCATAAAATAAATACTACAGTCAATCACTGATATCTTAGATTGGGCTCCTGCTAAACATATCCTACATCCAGTATATCTACTATATGGTTCCCATAAGCATAATTCCTAAGAAGTAATATCTCTAACAATTCTTGTTTCCGTTTAGCATTATTAGTGGTATGTACAAATAATGCTTTATTGTACTAAAAAATTTAAATAATAATGGGTTTCACCTGTGGAGTAAAGGGTATCTTCTCCTCAGTGGTATTAATCCTCAGAGTTCATTAGGTCAAAAGACCAAACTAGGAGGGCACACCATTATACTGTGCAAATCACAACCAATTTGTTAAAGTGCAGAAGAAGGTTTTTTTTACTATTTGTGACTATATTACATAATATTTGTTAATTTGGTGCTTTCCAGTTTCCAATTATTAGCATCAAGCACTGGATCTTCTTGTATTGATAATGCAGACTGTATAAAACTAAGGGCTAAATCCTAGGGGTTTCATTGTCACAGTCTTTGTGGTTTCTCAGTTTTAAGGGATCTGCCTAAGTACATATAGTGGCACATAGTTTGCATGTGAAAGTTCCCTCTGCTTTTCTTTATTTTGGATTAGCAATGGTGTCAAATAAACAATGTTCAAAACATATTACATGTTTCATTATTGCATACCATGCAGAACATTTGTGATCTCTTATGTTTTACATTGTGTCTTGTTGATTGATGACTAACCACTTTCATATAACAGTTTTATGTTTGCTTGTGCACATGCGAAGTGCACAAACATGGTGGTGCTGCTCCTGGCAGTGTACAGACCGTGTGTGTGTGTGCTCTAGCAGCCAATGGAGCTGTATTATACAGAAGACATGTGATTCAAAGCCCAGTGTTCAGAAGGCTTATGACGATGATGTTGCTGAGCTGTCAGAAGAGTGGCAACTTCTTACATTTGAAAAATACAGCCGCACCTATCACAGTACAGCTGCATCTTTTTATGTACAAGAAGCCACCTGCAGTAGCAGCCAACTCAGCTGCATCATCATCAGTGGCCCTCTCCTCGCATGTCTGGCAGTCAAAGCACAGAAACCAGCCTCAAGCATCTTCCTCCTTCCACATCATGAATGCCTGCTCCCCAGAGAAGTGTCCATCCCCCCCAGAATATACACCCCCCAACAAATGCCACGTGAAACTGGGGTGCCAATCTCCAGTGCTGCCAAACACACTGACACTGGGGTGCCCCATCCCCAGTGTCAGTCCCTGAAATGCCTCCTTCCCTGAGAAGTGTCCAATTGCCCCCTTCCCTGATTGTACACCCCCAGCACCATGTGACACTGGGGTGTCCACCAAGGTGATGACAAAAAACACAATGACACTGGAGTGCCCAATCCCGAGTGTCAGTCCCTGAATGGAAAAAAAAAAAGGTCCCTTGTAGTTCTTGTTTTTTTTCCTTTTACTATGAAACAAAGAAAACCATCCATCATAGTCTGTGCCCCCCCATCCTGACCTCCCCTCTCAGCACCCACTACCCACACCACTTACCTTTCCAGTCCAACACTGCCTCTTGAATGTCTTTCTGCTCCTCCTTGAACATCCTACTGCTCCAGAGCTCCACTGCGAACTGACTGAAAACATGGTAAGTCTGGTTAATAGGTTTCTAATGCATTTTAGACTTTTACTCACAATGTCATTTCGTAATATTTTGACCCCAAATTTTCAACATGACCTATTTTTTTAACCACGCTTCATGAATAAGGTGGGAAAAATGTTTCAAATCCCCATGAAACATCCTTCCAAAGTTGCTCAGCGAAATCCTGTTTCAGACAGGATTTTAATAATTTCACTTTTCTTGATCATAAGAGGGAATAATGAAAAGACCTTGTTGAAAATTTGGAGTTAAAATCTAAAAAAAACAACAAACTTATGAAGAGATGTACAAATTATTCTCGTATACTCATAAATTTGCAATTTTTCCAGATATTGATCCCTCTTTTCAACTTAGGCTTTTTTTACCCCATGTGACGAACAAGATGGGTGTAATTCTTCAAGTCTTCTCTGAAACATGTTTTGCAGTCACTCCACAGTCACCTTTTAGACAGAATTTAAAAACTCATCAGAAAGGTGGTGCTGAGGGCTGAGGCGCTGGATGCCTTACCTCAAGCTACACTGGTGACCAGTGTTAAGAAATGAGCACAGGCTGATGGGGTCGGGGAGAAGGATCAAGCATCCAAGGGACTGCTCTCCTTCTCCTGGGGGATGCCAGTGGTCGTATGACTGGCCCTAGCAGAGGCTGGGGGCAGTGCTCTGATGCTGCAGAAGGGGTGGAGATGGTGCCGATCCCTGGAGGAGTGCTGAGGGTGTGTGCATGCTCCCTCCACCAGTGTCATTGCATGCCCCACTTCCAAGGGCCAAAAACTGGAGGAGAAAATCATTGCTGAGGCATGAAGGCTCCCTCACAGGTCCTGCTCCAAGCTTAGCTACGGTGCTGGCTACACTGGATCCGGTCTCAGAGGAGGTTGGAGAACCCTACCAGCCCGCTGGGGTGAGCCCTGGGGGTATCGGTCAGCGCTGGCTGGTGGATGCCGGAGGCTGGGGCTCCCTCCAGAGGTAGGGGCCACAGCAACAGGAGCATAAATTACTAAAAAATAAAAAAAAACTCTGTCTTTGATCATACTGTGTTGTAATAAAAAAAATTATGTTGCAAACATGGGGTCAAAATCACAACAAAAATAAAGTAATGAAGAAAAATTGAAATTCTTCAGTGTTTACTTATAACTGTGATTTTTTTTCCAGATTTTGACCCACATTTCAACATAGCCATTTTTATCCTCCTCATCAACTAAGAAGGTGTAATTTTCAAATTTCCCCAAAACATGTTTTCACAGTTGCTTTGTGAAACCACTTTGGAGTAGAAGGTGCCTTGGTTTAACATCTCATCCAAAGGAGGACACTTCCAACCACACATCCCCAACTACCACAGACAGACAACAAGGACCTTGGTTTAGCATGTCATCTAAAGGATAGCACCTCCATAAGTGCACCCCTTGTCACCAGACATGAACATAAGGGACCTTGGCTTAACATGTCATCTGAAGGACTGCACCACCAGCAGAGCCCCCCATAACACCAGAGGTGGACAGAAGGGACCTTGGCTTAACATTTCATTCCAAGGATGGTAACACAAACAGAGCACACCCCAACCACCAGAGACAGACAGCAAAGACCTTGGTATAACACATCATCAAAAGATGGCACCTCAAACATTGCAACCCCCACCCCAAACAATCACAGATGAACAGAAGTGACCTTAGTTTAGCATCTCACCCAGTTGATGGCATCTCCAACAGTGCACCCCAAAACCACTATAGCTGGGCATAAGGGTCCTTACTTTAACATCTCATCCAAAGGAGAGCACCACCAAAGCACATCTTCTGTCCACCAGAGATGGACAGAAAGAGACCATGGATTAACATTTCTTCTTCTTTCTGTTTATGCTTCTCCTGCAGAGCAGGTCCTACAACCTCCGGCCACTGGCACTGTACCCTGGACCAGGTCCCAGTGCATAGATACTCACCCCATGCACACAGGGGTCGGTCACATACTCAGCAAGGTGCCTCTCATGTCCGGGGTGCAGGGCATGGCCATCAGCTGCCAAGATCGCCCTGCCATTTTCTGCTGGTTTTGTCCCGGGGGCGGACGTGCAATGGCGTCAAGCACATCCATGCTGACACCGCCCCCACTCTATGCATGCAGCTGTAGTAGGTCGTCCTCCGTCAGTCACTGCTACAGCGCGGTGCATGCCCCATGCCCAGCCCAGAGGAAGGAGAGCAGTCATGGGATGCTCAGTCCTTCCTCTCCCCTGCCAACCCCCGGTGGCCCAAGTCCATTCCAAAACCCGTGTCACCGGCATAGCACGAGGTGTCGTGTCCAGCACCTCAACCCTCAGCACCACCGGGACGGCTATGGATTAACATTTCATCTGAAGAACAGCATCTCTAACCATGCACCACCCAACCAGCACAGATGGACAGAAGAGATCTTTTAACATGTCATCTGATTCTAGAACTCTGAGCTGAGTGGCTGTGTTTGAGAAGAGCTCCCAAAGCTAAGTGCTTTTGCTATAATTTTCAGTTTAAAAATTGTTTTGTTTATGTAAATTTAGGTGATTGTGAAGAAACCTGTAGGCTCCAGGAAGATATAAAATTTGAGTAGTAGATATTCGTTGGAAGTCAGAAGGATCAACACATTTATTTAGTGTGTTCTTTCTACTCTGATGTGGTTAATTGTAATATTATAGTTTAAACCCTTTCTGTGTGTGCCTTTGGTGATGTCTGATATTGACAACTAAGTGTCATTTGTGGGTATTCTGTCTGTTTTGGTAGGTACTTTATTTTCTCTGTTAAACAACTGAGTATACTATTGCCTAATACTTTATAGTACATTGTATCTTTTTGTGCAGTCTGATTTTTTCTTCTTTCTCCAATGTTTTAGAACTGTTTAGTTTTTGTGGCAGAGGTGTGGTACTGTGTTCTTTCTTGTAGTTCAAGGTGCTTTTGGGACTGCTGATTTCTACTGGTTTAAAAGATTACATTTTTTCTATTTTAAAAAAGCTACATCAACTTGGTATGTTGTCACCTGTTTGTTGTTGCTAAGCAGCAGATGTTTTTGCATTGTGCTCTGGTTCTGTGATAGAATCTGTATTAGTAGAAGGTAGATTATTGTGATTGTAGTTACCTTTTGATGTAGTAAGGGTAAGAGCTGAGATAGAAATGTATGTATTTTTGAATGTTATAGAAGCCAGAAGGAAGGAAGCATATTCAATTCAATGCTTTACAGTAACTGTAATTGCTGTTTTCTTTTAGACTTGGATTGTGGGCTTTTGGTGACACTGTACTTTCTTTGTTGTCTTTACTTAGAATTGTTTTGGGCTGTTGAGGATTTAACATGTAGTGGTGGTGTATTCTTTGCTGTCTTTGGTTGTTGCAAATTTTCGCCCCCCCATTCCCCCAACTCTTAATTATGTGCCCTGTTAAATCTGATTGACAGGAGCTAAACACTGGGTATAGAAAGGGGTGTGGAGTAGGAGGGGCATACCAGGAAAGGAACAGCTGCAAGTAAAGAGGTGACTGCTCTCTCAGTGGAAGGGAAGTAAATGCAAATCTAGAAGCTTTCATTAGTACTTCTTCGCATTGATATTGCATTGGGGAAAGGAGGAGTAGGAGTTTGAAGAAGGTTGTGCAATGGCTACTTAAAGTCTGTTTTTGAGTGTGGATAGGAAGGATAGGACTATAAAAAGCAGTTGCTCAATATATCTAAAAGAGTGTAACAAAGGAGGTAAGGGAAATAAAGAAAATGTTTTGCACTGATAGAGGAGGGAGAGGGGAGACTTGGGGGAGTGTTTGGTATCCTGCATCTGGAAGGGTGGGGGGTCGCTGGTGGGCAACGACAGCAATGGGTAGGGTGGTAGGCTGCAACAACTGCGGTGCACCAGTCTTTCTAAAAATTGCCTGGAGTGTGGGAGGATGTTTAGTGTGCAACCACATAAAAACTTAGAAAGCAGATTGAGGGTCTGCAGGAGGAACTAAGACAGGCAAGGCAGATTGGGGTGGGTTTAGCCCAATACTGGAGGGAGGAAGAAGGTGAGATGAGGAGGGTGATTTAAGCCAACAGTGGTGAGAGAGGTCAGAAGAAGGAAGCAGAGACAAAGGGCCCAGGCCAGGAAGAACAATTGCCGGGAAACCAGGTCAGGAGACAAAAGATAAATGGAAGGAGGAGATAGGGACTTGTGAGGGAGGCGAAGAAGTGGCAATAGTCATGGGTGGAAAGGACAGAACAGGTTACTATGAAGAGAGAGGGAGAAGGCATTTGTGAAGGGCCTTCAGAAAATAGTTGTGTACTGCTAGAGAGGAAGAAGGTGGAGGAGGGAAATGATGAAATTAGAGGAGTAATTGATAAATGCCTGGACCAAACTGGAGCGGGGGGAAGTTTTGCTGGGAGAATTGCAACAGGGGTAAAAGGGGGAAATAATGTGCAGGAGGAAGAAGAGGAGCTGGAAATGAGAGAGAGAGATGAATGGAAGCAAGCATGGAGTAAGAGGGGTGGAATCTTAGTGCTGGGGGACTCAATACTAAGAGGAGTTAGGTGGGGTAGCAAGGGGGAGAGGCATAGTCGCATTTGGGTGGAGGCCATGCCAGGAATGACAGCGGAAAGGGTGGGACAGTCTGTTCTGAAATATGCTAGAAGGGGTAGGGACAAGCCTCATTTAATTATACATCTTGGGACAAACGACATGGCTGACAAGACAGTAGATACAGTCCAGAGGAGGTTTAAGGAACTAGCACAATTATGTAAGGGGACAGGAAGATCAGTAACTTTTTCAGAGATACTTCCGGTGCCAAAGGCAAGCACAACAAGAAAGCTGAGAATAGAGGAATTTAATGGATGGCTAAGAACCTGGTGTTGTGCTAAAGGGTATGGGCTGTTGGGGGTGGGAGGGACCTGGGAAGACAGTAGTCTCTATGCCAAGGACAGACTACACTTGAGTGAGGAGGAAAGAAAGTGTTGAAACAGAGGATGGAGAAGTACATAGGAAGTTGGGAATTTAAACTAGGAGTGGGGGGTGGGAGTTGGGGAAGAGATATGCAGAGACCACAGGTTGGGAAACCATATGAGCTTACCCCCCATAACAGCGACAAAGGACAAATGGCAAGCACTGTTGGTGATGCTAGGAAAGGAGGGCAGGATGGGGAAGGGAGGTGGAAGGTGGTTACTCTTAATGCTAGGAACCTTGGGAGGAAAACTGCAGCGTTACAGGTGCTCATGGCAGAGGGAGAGGTGGACATTGCAGCCATCACAGAAACATGGGCCACCCAATACAATGACTGGGACTTGTCTGTACCAGTTTACAGGTTATTTCGTAGGGACAGGGTGATTGGGAAAGGAGGGGGGGTGGCACTATATGTGAAGGAAGGACTGAAGTGTGTAAGGGAGGAAGGGGAGGAGGGTACTACGGAGTCACTTTGGATGCAAATCCAGGATTCCAAGAATAGGATTCTTAGAATGGGAGTGGTGTACAGACCACCATCTCAGACGGAGGAGTTAGACAGGGAACTAGCGGGACAGATCAGGAGGACCTGCGAGAAGGGTAGTGTGGTGATTGTGGGGGACTTCAACATGCCAGGAGTGGACTGGAGCACCCCAACAACTATGAACAGAAGGGAGCAGGTACTGCTGGATGCCTTCCAGGACAGCTTCCTGCTGCAAATGGTCAGTGAACCAACCAGGTTAGGGAATACCCTTGACCTGGTGCTGGCAAATGGGAACTTTGTGAGAGAACTTACAGCGGAGGAACCGCTGTCAGGAAGTGACCACCACTCAGTATGGCTCACATTGGATATGGGCAAGGAAGGAGTGGAATCTGGCACAATAGTGCTGGACTTCAGGAGGGCCAACTTTGGGAGGATGGGGGAAATGGTAAAAGGGTACCTGGCCAGAATTCAATCTAGTATGGACACTAACCAGAGGTGGGAGCTCATAAAGCTGGGGATAGTGGAGGCAACCAAAACACTGCAAAGCCCAGAGCAAGAAGGCTGGGGCTAAGAAACCAATCTGGTTGAGCAAGGAGGTCATGGAAAGGTAAGGAGGAAAAGAGCTGCCTTTAGGAGTACAAGAAAACAGGAAGGGGAGGACAGGGAGGAGTACTTGACAGAATCAAGGAGGTGACAAGGGCAGTAAGGAGCCAAAGCATCTACGGAACTCAGGCTGGCACAAGGCATTAAGAAGGGGAAGGACTTCTTTAAGTACATCAGGGAGAAAAGGAGCTGTAAGGACCACATAGTAAGGATTAGGAAGGAGGGGGGTTGGGTGGAAGCAAGGTGCGATAAGGCAGAAGCACTAAATGAGTACTTCTGCTCAGTATTTACTAAAGAGAAGAGGGGGGTGACACCCAAGGTGGGAGAAATGGCAGAAGCAGGGGAAGTGGTGACAGATGGGAAATCATGGACAGCAGAGTTCGAGAGGGTTTGATGGCACTGAGGGTGGACAAGGCGCCAGGCCCAGATGGCATCCACCCCAGGGTACTGAAGGAGTTGGCAGAGGTCCTGCAGGACCTTTGGCAGACCTATTTAATGCTCACCACATCTGGGGTGTGTACTCAGGACTGGAGGATGGCTCATGTGGTGCCCTCCACAAGAGTGGCCCCAAGGATGAACCGGGAAACTACAGAGAAGTGAGCCTCACATCCATCGTGGGTAAGCTAATGGAGACTATCCGAAGGAGAGGCTGGTGGCGCTCCCTAGAGACCAAAGGACTACAGGACAGCAGACAGCATGAGCTTACACGTGGCAGATCCTGCCAAACCAACCTGATTGAGTTCTATGACTGGGTAACTAGGCAACTGGATAGGGGCCATGCAGTGGATATCCTGCATCTGGACTTTAGTAAGGTACTGACTCAGTGCTACATGGAAGGCTGGGAAGGAAGTTAGGGCACAGGGGCGGTGCAAAGCTGGTGAGATGGGTAGGAAACTGGCTGCAGGGAAGGCAACAGAGAGTGGTGGGTGGGGAGCTCTCACACCCAAGGGCAGTGACGAGCGGTGTTCCACAGGGCTCAGTGTTGGGACCAGTGTTGTTTGGGATATTCATTGCAGACATATCATGGGACACCAAGAGCAAGATCAGTCTGTTTGCTGATGATACCAAGGTAGGCGGTGGTGGATGACCTAGGGGATGGCAAGGGTTGCAGGATGATCTGGCAAAGCTTGAAACCTGGTCAGACACCTGGCAACTGGGGTTTAATGCCAAAAAGTGCAAGGTGCTGCATTTTGGGATGAAGAACCCAAGGAAGAGTTACCAGCTAGGAGGAGTGCAGCTAGCCCAGACAGAGGAGGAGAAGGATCTGGGTGTGCTCATTACAGGGTCAATGAACAACTCGGCACAATGTAGGAAGGCAGCTGCAAAGGCCAACAAAATGCTGGGTTGTATTGCAAGGGGTATATCCTCGAGGAGGGAGGAGGTGATTCTGCCACTGTATAGGTCATTAGTTAGACCACACCTGAGTACTGTGCAGTACTGGCGTCCGTATCTGAAGAGGGACATTAAGTTACTGGAGGGTGCAGCAGGAGCGACAAAGATGATCAAGGGGCTGGGTGACTTATCACACGAGAGGAGGTTGAAGGAGTTGAACATGTACTCACTGGAGGAGAGGAGAGACAGGGGTGACATAATTGAAACCTTTAAATACATGAAGGAATAAAGCAGAGACAGGTACAGAGAGGCTGTTCCAAGTAAGGGGGAGGGAGGGACCTTGGGGGCCATGATATGAGACTGGAGGCGAGGAAGGTTCAGGAGGGAGATGAGGAGACACTTTTTACAGAGAGGGTGGTGGCTGGGTGGAATCGTTACCTGCTGAAGTGGTATGCAGTAGAACAGTGGACTGCTTCAAACGAGGATGGGACAGGACAAGGAGGAGGGTTAATGAAGGGGGAAGGGTGGAAGGGAGGGCAGCTGCAGATAAGGGGTGCTAGCTGCACATTCGAGCAGACTTGATAGACCCTAGGCCTTTATCTGCTGGCAAATTTTGTATGTTCAGATGTAGAAGGCACCTCCAACAGTGCACCCCTGACCAGCAGACAGAGACAGATGGAAGGACCTGGCTGAAAATGTCAACTTAATGATGGCAACACCAACAGTGTACCACCGAATACCATAGTTGGACAGAACTGCCTTGGTTTAACATCTCATCTGAAGGATAGCACCTTCAACAGTGCACCACCCCACATTTTGAACACAGTCATTTTACCCCACCTCATGAATATGAAGAGTCATTTTCAAATCCTGCCCAAAATGTCTTTTCACACTTGAGCCACAAAATGATATGCTGAGCAGGATTTCATGGATGACATATGGAGGTCATGAGGAGTTGTAATAAAAAAAAATATATGTTTTAACATTTGGGGTCAAGATCGGACAAACAAAATTATGAACAAATGTTGACATTTTTCAGTGTTTACTCATAACATTGTCATTTTTTTACTCTTTGAACCAATATTTTAACATAGTTATGTTTCCTACCATATCTAATGAACATGGCAGGTGTCAACTTCAAATCCCACTCCAAAACATGGTTTTGCTGTCGTCCCACAAAACCATGTTTGGGTGGCATTTGATAAATCACACCTGTCATGTTCATATACTGAAGTAATAAAAACTACTATCTTGAAAGTTCAAGCTCACGAACTAAGAAAAAAACAAGTTATGTGAGAACATTTCATCTGAAAGACAGCACCACCAGCAGTGCACCCTCCGATCACCATAGATGGATAGAAGGAACATTGGTTTAACATGTCATCTGAAGGACAGCACCTCCAACAATGCACCCTCCTGGATGGTCGCAGGTCCCCTTTCTTCTCAGGGACTAGAAAGAAATGGAAGTAGAATCCCTTTCCCATTTGACCTATGGGGATGGTCTCCATGGCCCTTTTGCACGGGAGTGCCCAAATCTTTTTTTTTTTTTTTTAGTCTTTGGTAACCGGGTAAGGCCCACTAGGCACAAGTGCCTGTTTTCAGGGGCGACCTGGGAGCACTGGGTGGTTAAGTGACTTGCTCAGAGTCGCACAGTATGCAAGTGGAGGTTGTGAGAATCAAACTCGGGTCTGGTCTGCTGGATGTATTAAGTTTGTTTACACCTTGTTCCTCTAACCTCTAGGCTATACTGCCAGCCATTTGCCTGGATGAGAGAGATGTGGGTCTGTGGGTAATGGGAGGCGAGGAGGGCTTCCACGGGGGAATCTCTTGAAACTCAAGGTGTGACCTCGCTCGATGATCTGAAGCACCTATTGATCTGAGGTTATAGTGTACCACCTGTCTAGGTAGAGAGAGAGCTGACCCCTGACCACCTCTCGCAAGGCCTATGCTGGAGGCAGTGTCCAGGCAAGGGGTCAGGCAGAGGAGCCAGGGGTGGGCAGAGCAGCTGAGGTTTCTCTGGGGGCCACAGGGGCAGCTGTTCCGGAAGGTGGGGTGGTTGCCTTGCACTTAAAGGGGCCCTTCAACTGCTGGCCCATGGCAGGCTGGCAGTAGGGCCGGCAAAAGTGCTGATGCTGGGAGGACTGAGGCTGGGAATGGTACATGGAGTATACCAACCTCAGGGCCTTACAAGATTCTTGGAGATGGGAGATGATATCATGAGCATCTCCTCAAAACAAGACCAAACCCCGAAAAGGGGCATCCATAATTTTGGCCTGAACATCAGGTGCAGACCCGACACTCAGAGCAGAAATGGTGGTGAATGCAGACCCAGTCACCACCACGACCAGCAGCATCAACCATGTCGAGGCTACTCTGAGGACATGAGTGCCTACATCCGATCCAGACTTAAGAAGCTGGGCTGACTGGATTTTGACGGCATCATCAGGGATGGCTGCCACCAAATCTCTTGCCTGATCCCAAATGGCATTTTGGTGTTGTACCATGTGGGCTAAATAGTTCTGGGTCTGGATGGTCAGGGCAGAAGAAGAGAATACCCACTTGCCCAGCTGGTGGGATTCCTTGTCCGGTGGATGGGTGCACAAATGTTTGTGCTTCTTCATACGGTTGTGAGCAGCATTCACGACCACCAAATCAACCGTGGGTTGCTCACCATAGAAGAGCTTGCCAACTGGCACATGGTAGAGCCGATCTGCCTTTTTGGCCAAGGCCGGAGTGGAAGAAGGGTGATTCCACATCGCCTTGGTCACATCATCATACGCCTTGTTTAAAGGGAGGACCACCAAAGGAAGGGTCTCTGACTTTTGCAAGTAAATTGCTAGACTACAGCATTCTGGGTCCAGTTCCTCAGTATTTCATCCCATGAGGGTCTGGATATGATGCGTCACATCCATAAAGGAGGGATCCTCAGGGGAAGACTTAGGGGTCTCTTTAGCCCACCCCTGAGTGTCAGGAGTCTCCGGAGTCCTCTGCATACTCTAAGGAGGAGGAAGAGGAGTCATCTTCCAAAGGGTCACTCACTGGGACCGGTATCAGTGAGTGACGGTCCTCCATGCATGACAGCAAGGCACCAGTATGACCACCAGAGGTCCCTGTAGTGTGGGAGTGACTGGGTTCAGTCTGGCCCGGGTCTCTAGGAGAGGTGAAGAAGAAGGTCTCCTAGGAGTGTCCTTGTTCTTCATGAAGGCTCATCAGGTTGTAAACAAGGGGTTGTAATCCACAGGAGGATGAGGATTGTACAGTGGATAATGGTAATGAGGTGGCATGTACTGGTATTTCGGTGGGGAAGGCAGCACAGGGTGCCCTGGTGTTGGTCCAGCAGGTGATGGCTGAGATGCAGGCTGAGGCGAAGGTGATGACTGTAGAGGCAGTGTCGGTGCAGGCACTGGCAGAACCGGCACTGGTCTAGAAGGCGAAGGCTGGTGCTGGTCTGGAGAAGGAGACGATGAATGCCCCGGAGGAGAGTCTGATGCCTGTGAGGAGAATTCCACCGAGACAGGGGCAGAGGAATTGCCTGCATTGAGGAAGAGGTGAACACTTGCTCTGGGTGATGCCTAGAAGAGCTGGTGCTGGCCCCTGAATCACGGACCAACAAAGGCAATGCTTTGACCCGGGGGGGGAGGATGGGTGGAGCTCCACCTCCAGAGGAACCAAGCCCAGTTGAGCCAGCTAGCTGAGGACCCATGGGAGCTAAGGGCCTAAGCATCAGGGGCTAGGAGGCAGGGAAAGAGTCCCGCTGCTCTGAAGTGCCGCCACCAATGACAGAGATGACGGTGGGCAGCAGGGCCACTGGCAACCTGGAAGGAGTGAGGGCTGCAGAGGCTGAAGGGGCCAATCTCCCACAATAGGAAGACCCTGAAGTGGAGGCTGGTTTATACGGCAATTCCAAGTGAGAGGCTGACTGAGGATGGTCCCAGTGCTTGTGCTTCTTGCTAAAATTCTTCTCTTTCTGGGAAGAGGAAGAAGACGAAGCTCTGGAGGCCGGGAAGGTGGAAAAACATTTTGCCTGAAGCTCCTTCTCCATCATGTCTAGCTTTTGCTGAAGCAAGTGGCTTTGTAAGGTCTTCAAGTGGTGTTTCCACGTGGCCTGGTTGAAGTCCTGGCAGTGCTTGCGGGCCTCGGTGTCATGGTTAGGGCCTAAGCAGAGGAGGCTGGAAAAGTGGCCATCCTTGGCAGGTATCTGCTTTTTGGAGGCACACTTGGTAAGCCAGTCGGCAGATGAGGCTGGAGAAGAAGACAAATGAGGAGAAAAACAACAAAATTCAATGTTAAAGTATACTGAAAAAAAAGAAATCAATTGTGGGTAAAACACAGAGAAAAAATGGTGGCTGACTGAAGCGGGCGTCCGTGGAAGCCCAACATGCGTGGATTGATAGTGGGAAAAGAACTGAGGTAGGTCTGGGGGGACTTCCCCTCTTATAGGATAGGCAGACAACAGTGTGCTGACATTGGCTGGGGTGGTCCCCCACTGTACACTGCTAGCTAAAAGTTTTGCATGTGGTCCTGATGCCTGGAGGTGACAGTCCCACTTGGTGTTGCCTGCTGCAAGAGCCCCCTCAAAGTAAGATCTATTATTCTCTAGGAAGTGGGGACATAGTGTTACTTCCACACTTTCCACGTCACAAAACTTGACTGCCATTCCAGAAACAAACATGTGCAGCATGAATGAATACACACTAATTCTTGTCACCTCCCCCCATGTTCTGTTTCTTTAATTAATTATTGTACCATCAATGTCTTTGATGCATATGTGGAACAGTGCACACTGCTGTTTTTGTATGTATAAGTTTACAGTACTATGACTGTTTATTTGCTGACAAATTAGGGTTAAACATACAGATTTTTTTGTCACAAATGTATGGAGTGTGGTGTAGATCAAATATACTATGACTCCTAAGTATGGAGGTGACATATTTTTAATCATCAGCCCTGGCCAATTTACTCACCTTTAACTGTGTGAAAGGTTTAATAAAACAAATATAGGCTGGAGTTATCAGCTTAACGTGGAAAACTACTGTCCCTCTAATTGAAAAAGTGTCCTCCAGTAATAATTCCTTTAGCCACTATAATATAGTGTTGTTCACTTTTTCACCCCTAGGGCAACAGTTGTCCAATATAACTGTAGTCCATTTCCAATATAAGCCTCAATTCCAGTCCACTTCCAATATAAGCCTCAACTCCCATCCATATTTGTATATAATATATACTGTGTATATATATTTTTTTAATCCATATACCCCCTCTGCTGCCAGCTATTTGCTTGCTTCACTGCTGTTTGGTACTGATTGGCTGGCCAGTTTGCTTGCCTGGAATTGGGCATGCTGCAGGTTTATATTTGCTGCTTCTTTATCTACTGCCTTAAGAGTACTAAATGCTCTGTAAGATGTAAGATCTCATTTTCATTAGCATTGTGGAGGGACAACAGGAACATACTGACCTGTTTCGTTAAGCATAGATTAAGACATACAGTAAGTAAACAACAAATTAAGAGTAATGAAGTATTAATTATAAAACAAATTATATTTAGGCATCAGTTCAGGATCCAGGACAAATCCACAAAAGTAGGGAAATACAGTATTTGGGTAAACATTCTCTAGAATCTTGGTGAAACATACGGTGTAGCCTTCCTAGGGTTTGAACAAGTACTCCAAGCTGGGTTGGCATTACTCAAACCTTGGCACTGTCTTCTAAGACAAGGACATTTAATCACATACCCACACATCTTCTTGTTATGTTTCCAGAGAGGGTGCTGAAGAGTGTAATACTAATACTACTTCACATAATCATTCAAACGTTACACCACCCATCCACCAAGATTCCAGGGAATTTTTAATCTAATGTCGCATTCCCTACTAATTTTGTAGGGTTCCCCATTCTGAGTGAGTAGGAGGAACTGTTGCTGGAAGGTGAGTCTTTAAAATTGGCTGAGGTTTGTACCTTAACTGCAAGAATCACATTTCAACAGAAGATTAGTGAAGGCTGAAATTCAAGTGTGTGCCTAACAGACCTTCAGTTGGAGTCCCCATTTTGAGTGAGTAGCAGAAACTGTTTGCTGGTATGGTGAACTAGAATTGTGTTTTTGCCCTGTAGTTTATGGAAGTATGTATTTTTTTACCTGATAGTTTTTGTAGACACCGTGTACCAGAAGAGCTGCCCCCACTCACCCCCAGGTGCAATGCCTTTATAGTCTCTCTCTGGAAGGCCATGCTGCACCTACTTAAACAGGCAGGAGCAGTTGGGCAGCACTAGCTTTAGCCTAGCTAATATATAGGCTGAATTTTATTTACTTATTTAGCTTTTGTTTACCAGGTAAGTACACTAGACAAGTAGTATGCCTATTTTCAGGAATGACCCGGAGAGCACAAAGATACAGTATACATACATGGCAACATTGGAGAAACAGCATGATACAGTAAAAAAGCTATAACAGCTTTGTATAAGGGCAGAGATACTGCCACACATAGTACAAATTGTTACAGGACATAGATAGACATTAGAATCACTGAATACATATTTCATAGACCATCATGGACTCAGAGGACAATAGTGGACTGCAGAGTATTACATTACAGAGACTAGGAGCAGTCACATCTTGTCGTTTGTTTTTAGATGGGACCACAGGGAGGAGTGAAAGGTCCCATGGGAAGGGGCAGAGCGAACAGAGTCCGAATGGAGTTCCAGAGCCTAGGCAAAAAGCGGCAAAGTCACGATCCCCATAAGGGTCCAAGTAGGGGAACTTTAAGCAACTCAGCGGTCTGTGACCTGAGCTGGTGAGGGGGATGGCGCGTCCAGTTTTGGGAGGAGATGCACCAGTTCCAACGGTATGCCGTGGCAAGCACTTTCCTGGTGAAGTTTCACACCAAGGATCAGGAATTCCTGCAGGGGAGCCAGCTGAGTTTGTCATAGAGCTCACATCGGTGGGTGAGTTTGGGAGCAGAATTAGTAAGGGTACATACAAAGGAGGAGAGAGAAGTTGTAAGTCCTTACAGAAGGAGAGGGAGTAAGAGTTTTGGGGCAGTGCTGCAGGTTTACAGTCCTTATAGACATACAGATTCAATTGTAAAGAGCTGGGGATATTTGGAGACTAAGACGGGGGGGGGGATGTGGAGGCCAGGGCAAGAGGCAGGTGGGGGATGGAGGGGTGGAGTGGAGAGGTAGGGATGACTGGGATTGGGCACAGGGAGGTAGGGAAATTGTGAGCTGCAATGGGTGTGGGGCAGCACTGTTTCTGGGAACCTGGTGGAAGGTGGGGGTTGTCCAGTATGCAGGATGTTCAGACAACTTACGCAGGAGATAGTGAGCTTGAAACAGGAACTGGAGGAGGGGACAAGTTTGAGGGGTTGAGGAGGAGAAGGGGAACAGGGCAGGGAGAGTCCATTGCAAGATAGACAAGGCTGCCAAGGGCTGAAGAGGGCACTTGACCAGAGAGGCCAAGTCCACAGGATCCCGGGAGCACCAACGGGGTTACATGGAAACGTAGACTTTGATGGCAGATAAGGACCACTTGGCCCACCCAGTCTGCCCATTTCCCTACCTACTGGATAAGCTGCAGATTTTAGTTAACCAACAGCCTATTTCCTGCCACCCCCCACTACAATTGCCTTATGTCTGTCCCATGCATGTTTGAATTCCTTCACTGTTTTAGACCCCACAGCCTCTCCAGGAAGGCGGTTCGATGCGCCCACCACTCTCTCCGTGGAAAAAGAATTTCACATTACCCTCAACCGCCCCCTCTATCTTTAAATTGTGCCCCTCTGTTCTTACACATCCCTTTTCTGAAAGATGCTACCCTCCTGGACTTTGTTGATTCCCTTGAGGTACTTGAACATTTCTATCATGTCCCCCGTCCCTCCTTTCATCAAGGGTATACATATTAAGCTCTCTCAGTCTCTCTTCATATAGTTTCTGATGCAGACCCTGCACCATTTTAGTTGCCCTCCTGACTGCTTCCATCCTGTCTATGTCCTTGCGAGATGAGGTCTCCAAACTGCACGCCGGTACTCCAGATGGGGTCTCACCAACTGTCTGTACAGAGGGATAACCACTTCCCTTTTCTACTTGGGTTGTTGGCAGATGGTAGGGAACACAGGTAGATGGACAGGAAGTAGGAAAGAGGTTCAGGATAAGCAGAGGCAGGTGTTTGGAGACAACAAACAGGTATGCAATACTGGTTGATGAAACAGAGCAGGATGTTGGGGAAGCCACCATAGAAATAAGAGTCAGGTGATCAGGAGGGAAGGAGGGAATATAAAGTTTAAGGAACGGGGGAAGATGGTGGCGTAAAAGTGGGGAGGGGCAAGGAAGTAGGTCAAGTTGGCACAAACACACTAAACAAAGGGGAAGGAAGGGCAAAACATGTTGGGAGGGGGAGGAGGTGAAACAATGCAAGGCAGTGGGGGGGATGTAAAAGTAGTGGAGGGGAGTGGTTGGGGAAGGGATCGAGTACAAAAGGAGGACAGCAGGTGGAGGCACAATTGGGGAGAAAGGAGGGGAAAAGGCAGGTATGACAGCAGAGGACACCGAGGAAAAGGGGTTCATAGGAGGGCAAATCATGGGGCAGTGCAAGGGATGGGAAGTGGGTACTTGTATTAGGATTCTATGCTCGGGGGTGAGATGGGAGGTGAGGAGGAGGAAGAGCCAAACCTGGGTGGAGTGTATGCCTGGTTTGACAGTGGAGAGAGTAGGGCAGTGCATTCAGAAATGTGTGGAGAAGGTGGGAGGGAAGCCTCATATCACTGTACACCTAGGAACAAATGACCTAGAGGGCAGTACAGTGGAAGAATTGCACAAGACGTTCAGGGAAGTTGGGAGTATCTGCAATCAGGTGGGAAGCTCAGTGACATTCTCCGAAGTACTCCCGGTACCTAGGGCAAGCATAGCAAGAAAGTTAAGAATACAGGAGTTTAATGGGTGGCTGAAGGGTCCGTGTGAAGAAATAGGGTACGGGGTAGTAGGGGAGTGGGGCAAGACATGGAACAATAAGGGGCTTTTATGCCAAGGATAGGCTGCATCTCAACATCGAGGTACAAGGGCATTCACACAGGGGTTAGAGGAGTACTTTAAAACAACATAGATTTAAACTGAGGAGGGGAGGGCTGAGTCGATAGCAGGAGGAGGCACCTTCCAGGGAGACAGGAGGCCTCACCCCCAAGAGCTGGAGGAGGAGGAGGAGTACAAGACAAAAGTGGAAGGTGGGAGAGATGGGAAGAGGAGGGGCAGGGCACAAGGTGGACTGTAGCATCCTTGAATGCAAGGAGCTTAGCAAACAAGGTGGCAGAGTTCAAGACAATGATGGTGGATGGGGAGATAGATATTGCCACCATCTCAGAGACCTGGGCCACACAATACACCATGACTGGGATCTCACAATCCCTGAATACAAGGTGATCCACAGGGACTGGGAGGGGAAGGGGGGAGGGGTGGCTATTTATGCCAGAGAGGGGATACTGTGTACCAGGGAGGAAGGGGACGAGGGGAGGCCAGAAGCCATATCGGTATTGCTCCAAAGCCCTAAAGGTAGGAAACTCAGGATGGGGGTGATGTACAGGCCACCCTCACAGAACAAGAAGGTGGATAGGGAGCTGGGGGAGCAAATCAGGAAGGTCAGTGGCAAAGGGAAAACAGTTATAGTGGGAGACTTCAACCTACCTGGGGTTGACTGGCAGACAGTAACTACAGTGCACACCAGGGAACAGGTGCTGCTGGAGGCTATCCAAGACAGTTACCTAGTGCAAGGGCTGATGGATCCTACTAGGGAAGGGAACATACTGGACTTGGTGATAACAAATGGAGACCAAGTCCAGGATGTGGTAGTACAGGACCCTCTGGAGACCCAATCTCCGTAAGGACATAGATAAGATGGAAGCTGTCCAGAGGAGGGCAACTAAAATGGTGCAGGGTCTGCACTGGAAGACATATGAAGAGAGACTAAAGGAGCTTAATATGTATAGCCTCGAGGAAAGGAGGGAGAGGGGGGACATGATAGAAACGTTCAAGTACCTCAAGGGAATCAACAAAGTCCAAGAGGGTAGCATCTTTCAAAAAAAGAGGTGTGCAAGAACAAGGGGCACAATTTGAAGATGAGGGGGGTGGCTCAGAGGTAATGTAAGGAAGTATTTTTCACAGAGAGGGTTGTGGATGCATGGAACGGCCTCCGGAGGGAGGTTGTGGAGTCAAAACAGTGATTGAATTCCAGCATGCATGGGACAGCCATAAGGCAATTCTAGGGGTGGGGGTAGAAAGAGTAGGCTGCTGGTTAACTAGGATCTGCAGCTTATCCATTGGTAGGAAATGGGCAGACTGGGTGGGCCAAGCGGTCCTTATCTGCCGTCAAATTCTATGTTTCTATGTTTCTTCTAGCAGGAAGTGACCACTGCTCAGTGTGGTTCCTCCTCAACACAGGGAGGGAGTCTGCTAAGAGCAGGAGAAGTGATGGATTTCAGGAAGGCAGATTTTGCTAGAATGGGCAGCATCCTAGAGGGGTATTTAGCAGAAATTAAGCCAGGGGTGGATGCTGAACAGAAGTTGGCAGTCATTAGGAAGGTGCTAAATGAGGCCACGAACACATGTGCCAAATCTCAGAGTAAACAGTCCAGGTCAAAAAAACCTAGCTGGCTCAACAAGGAGGTGGAGGGGAAGGTGAGGGGGGAAAAAAGACTGGCCTTCATTAAGTTCAAAAAATCTGGGCATGAGGAGGCTAGAGAAGTGTTCTCAAAGGCATCTAGGGAGGCGACCAGGTCAGTCAGGGCAGTCAACGCATCAAAGGAGCTGAAGTTGGCGCAGGGGATCAGAGAGGGGGGAAAAGGGGTTCTTTAAATACATAAGGAAAAGAGGAGTTGTGGGATAACATCGTTAGAATCAGAGAGGGAGGATGGGCCGAACAAGGGAAGATCAGGCAGAGGCACTCAATGAGTATTTCTGCTCGATGTTCACAAAAGAATGGGATGGCCCAATACCAAGGAAAGGGGCAAGGGTGGAGGAGGCAGAGATAACAGACAAGGTCATCCAAGAGGATAGAGTTCTGAAGGGCCTTAAAGGCTTGCAGGCAGACGAGGCACCAGGACTGGACGGTGTACACACAAGGGTCCTGAAGGAACTGGCAGAGTTGTTGGTAGGCCCTCTGATGGACCTGTTCAGCACCTCCTTGGAGACGGGGAATGTACCCAGCGACTGGAGGATGGCTCACGTGATGCCACTTCACAAGAGCGGACCCAAGGACCAACAGGTAATTACAGACCAGTGAGCTTGACTTCCATAGTGGGGAAGTTGATGGAAACCATTCTGAAGGAGACATTGATAACCTTTCTTGATAGCAATGGCCTGCAGGATGACAAACAGCATGGGTTTGTCATGGGAAGATCTTGCCAAACTAACCTGATCTACTTCATCGACTGGGTCACTAGGATGGTTGACGAAAGCCATGCTGTGGATGTCCTGTATCTGGACTTCAGCAAGGCTTTCGACTCTGTGCCGCACAGGAGGTTAATGAGCAAGCTGAGGGACATGGAAGCGGTGGAAAAACTGGTGGGGTGGGTTGAGAGCTGGCGGCAGGGAAGACAACAGAGGGTAGCTGTAAGGAGGGAGACATCCAAGCAATGGCCAGTAACAGTGGAGTACTACAGGGTTCAGTGCTGGGCCCCATTTTGTTCAATGTCTTCATTGGAGATATTCCAGAGGGGAACAAGAGTAAGATCAGCCTGTTTGCGGACAACACTAAGATTTGTGCAAAAGTGGACAATAAGGAAGAGAGGCAGGCACTCAGAGAGGATCTAGCTAAACTCAAACACTGGCCTAGAGTGGCAGTTGGGTTTTAACACTGAGAAGTGCAAGGTCATGTACCTTGGACAGAAATCCAAGAACAAGCTACTGGCTGGAGTGCAGGTAATGGCTTCAGAGGAGGAAGGGACCTGGGGTAACAGTCACAGGGGCATGAAGGTATGTGCACAGTGTAGAAGAGCTGCAGCAAGGGCAAATAGGATGCTGGGTGCATTGTCAGAGGGATCACCTCTTGAAAGTGGGAGGTCATCCTGCTGCTGTATAGATCACTGGTGAGGCCACTTGGAATACTGTGTGCAGTACTGGTGCCCACACCTCAAAAGGATGGGAGATTGCTGGAGGGGTGCAGCGTGGGGCTACAAAAATGATCATGGGTCAAGAGGAGTTGCCGTACGAGGAAAGGTTGAAAGAGCTCAATATGTACTCACTGGAAGATAGAAGGGTGAGAGGATCATGACAGAGACCTTTAAAGAGATTCACCAATATAACTGTATCAGCCCCTGCACCCACCCTGCTGTTTGCTTAACTCCACAGCTTGCTGGCAGAATGATGCTGGCAACAAATAATCCAAAAGTTTAAAAGTTATATCGCTCGTAAAATTTAATTAACCAGGTCCCAAGGTCTTCCCGGTTCTAAATGCCATATCCCACCCCGCGCTCACCGACGTGATGACAAGAGCTAGGGAGAGGCGCGAGGCTCTTATTATAGTCAATGGGGGTGGCTTTCTGATCATTTTAAACATTATAATGGCCAGTTAGTAATGAAACATGGACACCAGTCTACTAACAAGGCCCTTGTTAGTAGACTGGTTCCACGTTTCATTACCAGCTGGTCATTATAATGTTTAAAAATGATCAAGCCACCGTGATTATAATGAGACGAACCCAGCTCTCCCTGGCATCTCATCATCACGTGGGTGGAGTCGAAGCGGGACATGGCCGGCACTAAACTGGGAAAACCATGGGATGCGGTTAATTAAATTTTACGAGCGATATAACTTTTAAACTTTTGGATTATTTGTTGCCAGCATTATACTGCCAGCAAGCTGAGGAGGTAAGCAAACAATAGGGCAGGTGCAGGGGTTGAGACTGGTAGGACTCTTTAAGTACTTGAAAGGTATAAGCAAAGTCAGGGAGGGAGGATTGTTCCACTTAAGGGGAAGGGTCACTAGGGGGCACAGTCTGAAGTTGGAAGGTTTAGGAGGGAGATGAGGAGGCACTACTTCACAGAGAGAGTGGTGACAGGTTGGAGCATACTGCTGGAGGAGTTAATCATTCAAAGAACAGTGGATAACTTTAAGTGAGTTTGGGATAGAGTCAAGGGCAGGATTAGTACAGACAAAAACACAAAGGGGAAGGATCGGAAAAGAGGAGGAAGAGGGGTTGGGGTAGGGTGGGGCAGTTGTAGTGATATGAAACTAAGAGCTGCACAATCGGGCAGACTTGAAAGATCTGTGGGCATTTTTCTGCCGGCAATTTGTATGTTTGTACTAATGCTGCAACCCTAACTGGGGACTACATATAGTTTGTTTTGCTAATAATTTTGAGACTTAATATTACCATATGGGTTATTTCTCAAAATGCACCAAACAAAGGCAACCCATTCCATTTATAAATGGAGATGCAACACCACAAATACACAAACATATTTGGGGAAAAAAAACTCTCTGCACTCTCCTACCCTCTGAAATGAACCACCGACTAAATAACAGCTATTTGTGTAATGCATTTATTTCAAAGTGTTCAATTACATGGCATACCTTAGATGTCTAGCACCTGAGGTACAGGCTCCCTGCTGTGTTGCCTATCACATCTCTCCATATGTGATTTATTCCTCACCTGTCTCCTCTCCTTTACTTGCTCATATAAAATCAAGTGCCCACAGTACAACTGAATCATCCAGTTCACTTTACATGTTCCTCTTGTTAGTACAAGGTGGAAAGGGAAAGCTAGGAATAACCAGATGCTCCAAACCCTGACTCTTTTCACTAGTGACATTATCCCTGCTTGGTAATGTGTCCTCAGAAACACAGAAGCTGACAGCAGGTAAGGGCCACATGGCCCAACCAGTCTGCCCTTTTTTGTTGCATTGCTTACACTGTAGACTCCTCCAGGTTTACAGTGCTTTCTCTGCCACCCCCTTACCTATCCCTTATGCTCATCTCAGGCTTTTTTGAATCCCACTATTTTGCCCCCACAAACCTCCACTGGAAGACCAATCCAGGCATCCACCACTCTTTCTGTGAAGAAGTATTTCCTCACATCTCTCTTAAACCTTCCCCATCTTCATATTGTGGCCCCTTGTTCTGGAGCACCCTTTCCTCTGAAACATACCTCCCAGTTGTACCTTATTCACCCCGTGAAGTATTTCAATCAATCAATCAAATTTTATTTATACAAAGTGCCCTTCAATATACACATACATAAAACACACAATTTATAATAAAACAAGTAAAATCATATTAAAACAAATCCATATACATTCATTATATTCATGAGAATGCCTGGTTAAATAAGTATGGCTTTAACAGTTTTTAAAGTCTTTTATGGTCTGGCTTTCTCGTATCTGGCAGTAGAGAGATTCCACAGGGTAGGAGCCATAAAGGCAAAAGATCTTCCTCAGATGTTTTAAGGGATGCCCTAGGAATCTCTAGCAACATCCTCCGCAGAGAATCGGAGTGCGGGTGGGGCAGTAAGGAAACAGGAACTCTTTAAGGTAGTGGGGTCCCTGCTCATGTAGGGCCTTATAGGTCAGCAACGCGACTTTAAAGTAATCCACCACTGTATTGACAACCAATGCAGTTCATGCAGCACAGGTGTTATATGACTGGATCTAGAAGCTCCTGTCAGTCAACAACCTGGCTGTCACGTTCTGCACTAGCTGTAGACAGTGGTTATCTACCCCCGGTAGCCCTAAGTAGAGGGCATTGCAATAATCAAAATGACTGGTGACAAAGGCGTGGACCAAGGTTGGAAGATCTTCGGGCGGGACAAGGTGCTTCACCCGGGCTATGTTCCTTAGATGGTGATAAGAAGATCTGACAACAGCCGAAACCTGCGCCCCCATAGTCAGACCTTCATCAAATATCATGCACAGGTTTCGTGCCTGGCCAGAGGCAATGAGCGGGATTCCACCAAGATTTAATCCTGAGGGTTTTTCCACCCCTGCCACTATCATCCTATAACCAGGGTCCACAACCAATACCTCTGTTTTTCCTGAGTTCTGCTGAAGCCAGCTGGCACTCATCCAGTTCTGAATCTCCAGTAGGCAGTTATTAAACACCGTAAAAAAGTCTAATTCCTGTTCAGGTACAAAAGATATGCACAATTGAGAATCATCAGCATAGCAATGAAAACTCAATCCATACCACCTTATAATGTCCCCTAATGGAAGAAGATACACCGCGAATAACATGGGGGATAGCACCGAGCCCTGTGGAACCCTGCAAGGCAGCCCATGAGGGGTCGAGGAATAAATTCCCGACACCACTCTCTGGGATCTACCCTTGAGGAAAGATTGAAACCAACGTGGACTGCCCCTCTTAGTCCACAGAAAAACCACAGGTGCTTGAGCAGCACCCCATGATCACGATGTCAAATGCTGCTGTGAGATCAAGGAGAACCAAGATTGAATGGCTCTCCAATCTCTGCCATCAGAAGGTCATTAAGTACCCTCACAGGGCTGTTTCAGTGCTATGCCCTTTCTGAAGCCAGACTGGATAGGGTCATAGATATTGTGATTGGTCAAATGTTCTTCCAGTTGCAGTGCGACCACCTTCTCAATAACTTTCCCAACAAAGTGTAAGTTCAAGATCGGTCTGTAGTTAGCTGTGCAGTCAGGGTCAAGGGATTTTTATTTTTTTAAAAAAGGGGGCGTACTATTGCCTCCTTTAAGGGATCTAGGAAGATCCCTCTCTCCAATGAAACTCACACTAACCCAGCAAGGACTGGGCCGATGACGTCTACACACCCCACTAGTAGGCGTGTAGGGCCCGGGTCCAAACTACAGTAGGTTGGCCGCAAAATCTGGATGATCCTCACTATATCCATGACTACCAGTTGACTAAAGTTGGACCAGGTATGTTGGGTATTAGTACCACCCGATTGATCAATGCAAGGTCCAATGGAAAGGCACTGGCTAATCTCATCCATGATGGAGGACACCTTATCGAGAAGAACTGCAAACTCCATCACTGTTTTTGTGACAACGCTCGACCAGAGTGAAGACAGGCTGGACTGCACAGTCTATCCACAGTCCGAAGAGCTGGGCTGGTCTGTTCTTCACGTAGCAATTTCCCTGGACAGAATTCTGCCTTCTTATGGAAATTGCTGATTGATAGATATTATAATGATCCATCAATCTAAATCTATCCCCTCCAGGTGTTTTCTGCCAGGGTCTTTCCAACCTTCACCCCAGCCTCTTCACTCACAGATTTCCCGTTAAACCAGGGGCACCCAGATGAGAGGTAAGAGGCGTGAATAGAGAAGGAGCAATGATATCCATATCCTCAGTAACAGCCCTGTTATAGGCTGACACAAGAGGCCCTAGATCAATGCTATCCCTTGGAAATCCCGAGAGGTCCAGCACCGCCATTAGGCCTTCTGAGGTCTCGATCATTTCCCCCCGCTTCTCCACAATGTACATGTTTAATTCCTTTAGCCCGTCCTCATAGGATATCTGATGTAGACCCTGTACCATCTTGGCAGCCCTCCTTTGGATGGCCTCCATCCTGTCTATGTCATTCCTGAGATGTGTCCTCCAAAACTGGACACAGTACTCCAGGTGGGGTCTTACTAAAGACCTATTAGTGGCATACATCCCTCTTCCTGCTGGTAATACTCCTACCTATACATCCAAGCATCTCTAGCTCTCCCTGATCACTTTGTTGCATTGTCTGGCCACCTTCAGGTTATCAATATGATCACCCCCAGGTCTCTTCCTCCTTGGTCACTACTAGTATTTCTTCCCCGTTTTGTACTGCCCCCCCCCCGGTTTCTATAACCCAAGTGCATTTGTTTGCACTTTCTGGCATTAAACCTTAGTTGCCAAACTTTTGACCACTCCTCCAATAATTCCAAGTCTCTCTCCATCATTTGCACCCCTCTGGAATGTCCACCCTGTTGCAGATCTTGGTGCTATTAGCAAAAAGCAGACCTTCACTTCAATTCCTCTGCTATGTCACTAATGAAAACATTAAAAGGGATTGTCCAGTACTGATCCCTACAGTACCCTGCTAGTCCTCTCCCCTCCTCAGAGCCGAATTCCAGTTACCACCATCCTCTGCTTCCTATCCCCAACCAGTTTCTTACTCAGGTTACCATCTTATTGCCCACCCATGCTACCAACTTGTTTACCAGCCTCTCCTATGTGGAATGGTGTCAAAGGCCTTGTTGAAGTCCAAGCAGGCACGTCCCTACCTCCCCCATCCAACACCCTAGTTACACAGTCAAAAAATCTATCAGAAATCTATCAGGTTTGTTTGGCATGACCTCCCCTCCATAAAGCCATGCTGCCTTGGGTCCTACAGTCCACTGGATTTCAGGTGTGCCACAATTATTTCCTTTAATAGTGTTTCCATCAGTTTCCCTACAGATGGCAGACTTAATTTCCTGCCTCCTCCTTGCTACCACTTCTGTGAAGGAAACTAGTCCACCTTCTCAGGACCATGCCGGTCTCCAGTGAACTGTTAAACAAGTCTGTCAGGGGTGCAGCTAGCACCTCCTGAGTTCCTTTAACACTCTTGGATGCCCGTCTGGCCCCATGGCTTTGTCCACACTCAAATTGGTAGATGCTTTCCTGATCCTCACATCAGGAAAGGGACTGGTGTCCATTCCCTCCCATCTCTTGGTGCTTATTTGTGGTCCTTCTACTTCCCCTCAATTACAGAATACTGAGCAGAAATATTTAGAGATAGTTGCCTTTTCTTGGTCCTCCTCAGTATAGCCCCCTGCCTCCTGTATTAACTGTGCAGTCCCTCCCTTGGTCTTCCTTTCCTCACTGATACACCTGAAAAATGTCCTGTCCTCCTTTGTTGCTGTCTGGGCTATTCTTTCCTCAGCTTGCACTTTTGCACCCCTTATTGCCTTGCCTGCCTTATTCTGTTTCCCCAGATACACTTTTCTATCCTGCTCTCTCTGGGTCTTATACATAACAGTTACGTAAGAACTTACCGTAAAAGTAGATATTTGAGAAAGGTTCCTGCAGTAGGTCTTTACAGGACTACGCCCCCTGGCGTCAGGACCGTCTGGACAAATTTCTCAGCTAGCAATCATTAGCGAGTCCCCACATCCAGCCTCCAGTTCTCCCTCCATAGACCTCCGTAGGAAACAGGAGAAAGGGTAAAACTAAGTCCTTAGGCCCTTGGCACGGAAAAAGCCTTGGGAAAGGAAAAGAGGATAAAATAACAAGAGCTGGGGAAGGTGGGAAATTTGAACTAGGAACCTCTCTCAAAGATCTACTGTTACGGTAAGTTCTTATGTAACTGTTATATCTTCTGAGAGGTTTCCTACAGAAAGATCTTATACTAGGGAATGAATACCAAGCAGTTGAAAATAATGAAGGAGTTGGAGACTAAGTTTCGTGAGGAAGGAGTGCCTGTCAACTAGAAACCTTCTTTAAGAAGGAAGGCATTGTAGAATGGCAAGGCCATAACTGGCTCTACGCCTAGAGGCAATGTCACACTGTAACTTGGTGAATGTATGGACAGATGACCAAGTGGCCACTATGCAAATGTCCATGGACACATTTCTGAGAAAGGCCACAAACAGTCATGCCCCAGTAGAATGGCCTTTTAACTCCCGGAAGGGGCCGCGACTTGGGGTAAATGTATGAGATGCAGTTTGCCAACCATTTCGACAAGCCCTGTTTGGAGATGGCTTACCTGATGTTTTGGAGCAAAGGTCACAAATAACTGGTCAGACCTCTGAGCTCTTTGATCCTAGAGATGTAATGTCCCAGAATCCTGTGCACATCTAAAGTGTGCAAGAGGTAGTCCCCTTGAGATACTATACTGGCAGTTCAACATTCTGGTTCAAGTGAATTCAGAAACAACTTTCAGAAGAAAGGAAGGTTAGTTCTCAGAGCCACCCCATTTCTGTGGAAAATCAAACAAGGCTCCTTACGAATGAGGGCCTGAAGACTGCACCGTCTCAAGCTGAAGTAATAGCACCAAAAAGCATTTTCCAGGACAAGTAAGCATGTTGCAACTTGCTGCAGCTCAAAAGGAGACAAAGTAAGTTTTACAAAATAAAACTTAAATCCCAGGGAACTGGACTCTGGACCTGGAGGCTTAAGGTGGAGGATCCCTTCAGAAGGATTCAGGAGACCTCCAACTGAGCAAGGGTTTTACCCCAACTGGAAGGTGGTAGGTGGAAACTGCAGATAAGTGGACCTTCAGAGAGGAATAACTGAGGCCCAAATCAGACAGAGTGCAAGAGGTAAGGACCTGGGAGACAAGCAAGTGAATGGATCCAGGCCCTTTGCCGTGCCCAATAGAGAACCTCTTCCACTTCATGGCATCGTGGATTTGGTAGAAGGTTTCCTGGCCTCTACCAGAACCTGGGCAACTGAGAAAAGACACCATAAAGAGACAGCTTATATCCAAAGATGCCACGCATGCAGGGTGAAGAGACTTGAGGCTCAGTTGCACCAGGCTGCCCTGCTCCTGAGACAGAAGGTCATTGGAGAGAGGAAGAGGTCTGGGGGTTCCAGTGTCAACTGCTGCAGCAGAGGAACCAAATCTGCCAAGGCCAAATAGGGCTCATGAGAATAATGTGAGCCACTTCTGCCTGGAGCTTCAGCAGAACCTACTGCAGAACAGGAAAGGGAGGAAAGCGAAGAAATCTCCTGTCCAGGATAGAGACAGCAAGTCTCACCAAAAACACCACGCCCTCGAATGAGTGAACAAAAAGCTGGGTAGTTTTGCATTGGAGCGACAAGTAGCAGATCTATTTCTGGCCAACCCCACTGAAGGAAGAGATCTCCACTACTTCCTGCTTCAGCTCTCTCCCATGAGCCCATGCGACAGTGTGGCTGAGACTGTCCACCAGGACACTGTGAACTCCTGGAACATGGACTGCTTTCAATGACAGGCCATGCTGGACTACACAGTACCACACCAGCATTGCCTCCCTGCAAAGGGATACGATCAGGTGCCTCCCTGCTTGTTTATGTATCAGGCTGTAGCTAGTGTTGTCAGTCTGGACCAATAGTGATCCCAGTATCAAGAGGACTGGAACACTTGGAAAGCATACAGCACTGCTCTCATCTCCAGAATTATATGTACATGTAGATGTTCTTCTAGTGAGGAACCACGTCCCTGAATTCAATGGTCTCCCAGGTGTGCACCCCATCCCTGGCCCAAGGCATCCATCGTCAGGGTCATGGAGGAGATGAGGGGGAAAGGATCCCCAACGAAAAGGCTGGAAAGATCCAGCCACCATAGGAGATCCCTCTTCAGGCTGCTGGAGACTAGGACCATGTGGTCCATGTCATCCAGACGTTGACCACTGGATCCCTTGGGACCAATGAGTCACCCTCATGTGCAGTCTTGCCAAGGGACTGTGGGTAGGCCACCACCATTAGACCCAGCAGGCAGAGAACAGAGCACGCCTTGGTCCACTGAGAGGAGGATACCAGCGCTGCTTGTTCCATCAGAGTTTCCACCCCTGTCCGAGGCAAGGCCCTGCCCCTGAATCACATCCAGCACTGCTTGGAAGAACTGGAGCAGCTGGGAGGAGAAAGTGAGACTTGGGAACATTCACAGTGATGCCAAGTCTGGAAAATAGGTCCAGAGATGCCCTCAGACTGTCCTGCGATGGAGCTGACAGCAGCCAGTCATCCAGGTAAGGGAACACATAAATCCCATTGCAGCGTAAGGCCACAGCCATCACTACTGAGCACTTGGTAAAACCAAGGTGCTGAAGAAAGGCCAAATGAGAGCGCATTGAACTGATAATGGTTCTCCTGACAGGAGAATCTCAGAAAACAACGTGGACCTGGAGGATAGGATATGCAGGTAGGCATCCTGCATATCCAGGAAGCACAACAATTGTTTTTGTTGGAGCAGGGGCAAGAGTCCCTGGAGTGTCAACATACAGAATTCTTGTATTCCACGAAGAGACCAACTAGGCTGAGATTGAGAATTGGTCATAGATCTCCGTCTTTTGGAAACTAAAGAAGAAGTGAGGTAGTATCCCCTTCCTATTTGCCCTAGCAGAACCAGCTCTATGGCTGATTTTTGTAGTAGATCCTGGATTTCTTGATGGACCAGATTTAGATGGCATGATGGGTGAGAAGACCACCAGCCAGAAACTATCCCAGAGGTTTGCAATGTGTTGGACTGGATAGGGGAAGTTCCTGTATGCCTTCTCACCATTTCCACACATGCAGAAAGTACTCCTGAAACTCGGGGACGGACAGTGATCATGATAGCCCCAGACTTGGCCAGACAGGCCTGGTACTCGATGCTGCTGGTCCTGTCCAACAAGAATCCAGTCAGCCTGCCAATCAGTCACAGTCTGTTGACTTTGTCAGAGGCAGAATGACATTCAAAATCCCAAGACCCTGTGCCTAGGGTATGATTCTTGAGGAGTTGAGAGTTTTCTGGATTGGACTTCTCAGAAGAAATCCTGAAGGTGCTTAAAGGAGAACTAAGCTGAATCTGTAAGTCATTTTTCACAGTAAATATTGGATCAAATTCTGTTATTTCTCTAGCTATCCAGGTTTTTAAGTTATCCTTGTGGGTGTTTCTGATTTGCATGGTACCGGTAATAACCATTTTAGAGCTGTATGATGTAGTTTATGTCCCTGTTATACTCTGCTGCTGTTGGCACGATGCATCTGTGTTCTACAGTAGAACTCTGTGGCTGAGAGGAACATAAACTACATCAAACAGTTCTAAAATGGTGCTTACCACCACATTGTAAAAGCAGAAATACCCACTGAGATTACTAAAAGGCCTGCTGTATAAGTGGAACAATAATAGAATTTTAACTCTGTATTTAAAACAGCTTCTATTGGAAAAAATTACTAAAGATTCAGCTTAGTTCTCCTTTAAGAGTTTCAATTAAACGTGCTACCTAGAAAGCTTATTCCTATAAATGGAAAAAGGTTTGCTTACGATGTGCTCTCAGAAAAATAAACCCAATAAAGGCAGGGTTGCCTGTAATTCTTCAGTACCTAGTACACCAGTTGTTAGGCCTACAGCCATCAGCTTTAAAGGTGCACTTAGCATTTATTTATTTGATGCTTTGGAATACAACCTTTGAGTCAAGGACTCTTTTGCAAAGGCTCCATGTCAAAACATACAATGAGGACAACAGTTTCACAGAAATACAGGGTTGGTGAGATTACACGGTGGTATGGCAAGCTAGACATAAGAGTAGAACAAGTTGAACATAGTGATAATTAGTGATAATGCAGGCCAGATAGGGCCATTGTGAAACAGTTAACTGAAAGTTGTACAGGAATATACAGTTTAATAAAAAATGGTACAGCAGGCCAAGTGGGCCTAGTCATACAAACAACTCGTTGGACATACTGTTACTGGGTTAAGGTGACCCACGGTCAAATACACTGTAGATAAAACAATCATAAACAGAGTAGTCAGAACACATGCTCGCGTGAACAACAGAGGCCAGAAACAGAGCCAAGGGCATGGGTCAGTAGCATTCACATTTGGAGTGCTCAAGAAGATAGCTCTTGAGGGCCAATTTGAAAGGGCCAAGGATGGGTAGGTAGGTGATAGACGCTGGGAGTTCATTGAGCCACAAGGGGGCCCAGTATAAGAAGGTCCTTTGACACAGTGATGCTCTGCACCGCGGAACAGAGTGGGAGGACCTAGTGGCACTTCTGGAGACTCAGATCCTGGGTGCTATGGAGACCAGGAGGGGTGAATTTGAGTGAAATTTTCTTTGCAAGGATGCAGGTGCAGCTAAAATATGTAAGTCTGGCATCCAGGTTTAACCATCCTGCAGACTTGTACAAGTTGCAGGTGTGAGTCAATCTGTTGTGGCCCATGACCAGCCTGCAGACCTTATTCAGGTTTTCTTAACCGAGACAGTGAGGTTGGATCAGCTGAGCCATATATCACCAGGCCATAGTCAACTAGGGAGAGAACAAATGATGAAACAGCCAGGTGGAGAGCTTCAGCGGACAGGAAGTGTTTGTGCCAATAAAGCAGGTCGATCCTGGTGCTGAGTGCGGTCAGGAGGCCTGGGATATGGTTATGATAGGAGAGATGGGTGTTTAAGGGTTAACCCCAGGTACCTGAAAGAGTGGACCTGCTCAGTGGGGACATTTGCGGAGTTACAGATGGTTAGGGATACATTGCGATGTTGATTTTGGTGGTGGGTAAAGACCATGAATTTGGTTTGCTACAATTGAGAATTAATTTGTGAGCGTGAACCAGGATTCAATAATCGGAAGCACTCTTGAAGTATATTTGGAAGTGTATTGGGATTGGGATGACATTTGAAAATAGCTGCATTATCCACATAGAGGAGCATTTTACCGGGGCAGGACAAGGGAAGGGGGTTTAGGAACAAGCTAAAAAGGAGGGAGCCAAGTATAGAACCTTGGGGGACACCGGAGAGAAGGGGACAGCGAGAAGAAAGGGTGGAGCCGATCCTAACTTGGATTCGGTCGGTGCGATAGCTGGCTAACCAGGACACTACCTCAGAGGTAAGGCCCACAGATGGGAGAGAGTGGAGCAGTAGAGTATGACTGACAGTGTTGAATGCTTTGGTAAGATCTATTTAGACAGAACCTACCAATTGTCTGCTGTCAAGGGCACGGTGTATGAAGGATGTGTACTCGAGTAGCGCAGTAGTGGTGCTGTGTCCACTGCGGAAACCATGTTGGACAGGGGAGAATAGGCTATAGTTGGAGAGATACTCCAGTAAGCTGGTGAGGCAACCTTCTCCAGTGCCTTGGAGAGAGGGCAGAATGGAGATGCAATAATTATTGAGGGCAGTGCATTCTCCACCCTTGTGCAATGGTGTGATGACAGCACATTTCTAGGCAGATGGGAATTGCCCAAGACAGAGGGATAGGTTAAAGATTTTTGTAAGGGGGGGGGGACCTCGTCCAGAGTGAGTCTTAGTAGTTTCAGGTCGAAGGTATCACCACTATGCCTAGACTTGTTGATGAAACTAGAAATATATCTTCGAGCAGATCATCAATATCAGCTGGCACGGAAAAGTCTTTGGCTTCACAGCACATTTTCAGAAACTTTTTTTCTAATGCCTAAGCCACTTGTACCCACAAGTGAGGGACCCTGTCCTTCCCTGGGACCTCAACATATCTCTTGCTCAGCTTATGGAGACTCCCTTTGAGCCTATGGAAACTACTTACTTGAGGTGTGTGACACGTAAAACCATATTCCTGGTTGCAATGACCTCTGCTAGAAGGGTAAGTGAATTGCAAGCCCTCTGCATGGAGCAAAATTACATAATCGCCCACTGGGATAAAATAGGTTGTAGAACCAACTGAAAATTCCTTTCGAAGGTGGTGCCTGAATTCCACCTGAATCAGTCAGTGACCCTCCCGGTACTCTATACAGAGCATTCCAGTCCAGGTGAGGAAAAGTTGCATAGCCTGGACCTAAACCGAGTCCTGTCTATCTACATGGACTGAACAAAAGATGTCCACTCCCATAGTACTCAGCTTTTGGTTACCTATTTTGAGGTTGGCAAAGGCAAACCAGCTACAAACACAGGTGGGGAAGCCAGGATTATTTCACCTAGAGCCAAGCCAGGGGTCTGGTTTGACTCAGCAAGTCAAAACATGAGCTGAGCCCTGGCTACTGCAAGCTGTTCTCTGCATAGGAGTTTAACATTTTAGGCATTAAACTAACTGCTGAGGCTGACAGAAATGCTTGGACCATAACTGGCTTGGCTTGGCTCTCAATTGCTTATAGAAGTCGGGCCGAGCTCACCATGCTCAAGCATGCTGCGTCTTGAGCACCTCTAGTTACAGAGAGATCTGTCTTTTGACGGATAGTTTCTTGCATTTAGTTCTGCTATGAAAACGTTGGAAAATGCCACCAAGAGGCTTAAGAGCACACTCCACAAGGTGTACCTGTGCCTCTGAGGAATCCCATTGTTAGACATTTGCAAAGCAGCTACCTGGAAAATTGTATACACCTCCACAAAGCACTTCTGCTTGTACATACAGTCCAGATGGGATGCCAGCTTTGGAACTGCTGTCTTGCAGAATCCTAATTAGGATCTGGACCCAGCCTCCCAAGGTACTGCTACTGAGTCTGCATAAAAAGTAAACATTTAGTGAGTAATTCCTGGGGTTAGAAGAAAACAACATTCACCATAGTGATGTTGTTTCTTCTTAGGGGATCACTCACTATGTTTACACTCCCTAACCCTGCCTCCCCTTCCAGAACCTGAAAAAAGTTCACGCAAAAATCAGTTCCTTTTTTTATTGAGGTTGCTTGAGAGTTACTGTTACAGTTCCTGCAATTGTAAGTTTGTTCTTATTGTTTATATGGTAAGATTTTACTAGTCTGCCTCAATTTGTTTAGTGTTTTAAAACTTCTATAAAATCTTTGTAAGCTGACCCAGTGGTGTGGAGGACTGAGGCATTGCACCTTACCTCCTGCTACACTGGTGATTCGCGTTCGATTGCGAATGCGGGTTGCTGGGGGTTGTCAGGGTAGGGAGAGGATTGAGCATCCAGAGGACAGCTCTCCTCTCCCAGAGAGGGTGATTTTGTAGTCCCCACCAATGACTACCCCCAAGTGGAGGCCTGAGGAAAGTGTTTGGGGACGCCTAATGAAGTAAGGGTGCTGCAGGACCCTGCAGCATGCACACACCTGCTGACATGCATGACCCAGTAATGGGGAGAGACAGAAATGGAAAAACTGGGGGAGTGCTGGCAGGTTACATGAAGACTGAGCCACACTCTCGACCCACAGCCTCGACCGGCAAAACTGGATTTCTGTGCAGGAGGAGCGACAGTCTTCCTCCCCGGCCCTGTCATGGAGGAAAATCTGTAGGGGATTTGCCAGTATCTGGCAGGGGTCAGGAGAGAGTAACATGACTAGCGGGGCAGATGTAAGTTTTATCACAGAAGAGAGATGAAGCCCGCCTGTCAGCAGGAACACCGGGAGAAAGACAAGAAAAAAAGTGTTTCTAAAAATTATTTTTGTAGCCTTTTAGCTAGTTTCACTAGCAGCTGCTCCACCCTGACTTGGAAACAGATCTGAGCAATGGCCAGAATGAAGCACAGATGCAGAGTTTGAATCTGCATTCCAAATTCTCATATTTGCATAGGTTGGATCTTCGGGACGTCACTTTCAGCCAAGATGACTGCACAAAGTGTAAACATAGTGAGGGAGATCTTAAGAAGAAAGAAAAAATTACTCACCTTAGTAATGTTGTTTCTTCTAATGGAGTCTTGCTATATTATGACATATACAGTGAGCTCCAACCTTCGAACTGCTCCGGAGGTGAAAGAGTTAAGTTAAGTTTCCATGCAAGGCATGGAACTTTGAGCACGAGCTCGGTTGAAAACTCTGTCTGCTGCTGTTCAAACTGAAACTGTCAGATCTTTTCGAGCAAAACTCACTAAGGTTCCGTGTGGAAGCTGTAAACCTACACTAGCCACCTGGCTACTAAATATAAGAATACATTTTTTGGTCCCAACACAAAGACTCAGGTCAAGGGATCCAAAAAATAGAAACACAACACCCAAACACCCCAAAAAGGAGGGGTGAAAAACAAGGTGGGCATCTACTAAGTGCCAACACTGTGCTGCCCACCCCCATCCCAAAAACAGAGGTTCTGAGAGGGGCAGGCAGGGAGGAGGTCATAATATAGCAAGACTCCATTAGAAGAAACAACATTACTAAGGTGAGTAATTTTTTCTTCAAACAACATGAAGTCTCGCTATATGATGACATATGCAGACTACACAGCAGTACCTCCATGGAGGAGGGACAGAACCTACTTAGGAAATAGGCTCTGAAGCACAGCTGTGCCAAACCGAGCATCACTCCTAGCCTGGATGTCCAGGGAGTAATGCTTGGTAAAAGTGTGAACTGTTTTCCAAGTAGCTGCTTGACATATATCTAGGATAGGGATGTCCCTGGCAGCAGCCAGGGAAGCAGCTGTACCTCTGGTAGAGTGAGCCCTCAGGCCTGAGGGAGGAACCTTACCCAGTTTTTCATAACAAAATTGGATACAAGAGACAATCCACCTGGCAATGGATCTTTTAGTGGCAGGTTTCCCTTTTCCAACCTCGCCATAAGTGAGGAACAGTTGGAGGGAGTCAAACCTGTGACCCTTGGTACGCTCTATGTAGTAACTAAGGGCCCTTTTCACGTCCAAACTGTGTAACCTCCTCTCGCCAGAGGAGGAATGGTCAGTGAAGTACACAGGAAGAGAAATAGACTGATTAAGGTGGAAATCTGAAACCACCTTAGGCAAAAACTTCCTGTTAGTCCTGAGGACCACCTTATCTCTATGAAAGGAGATAAAATCCGGCTCTACTGACAAGGCTTGCAATTCACTTATGCATCTGGCAGAAGTGTTGGTCACCAGAAACACAGTTTTCCAAGTCAAGTACTTGAGCTCTGCTGAAGACAAAGGCTCAAAGGAGGGTTGCATAAGCTGAGCAATGCAAACATTAAGGTCCCAGGCAGGGGCAGGGTCCCTGAATGGAGGGTTGGTATGAAGCAATCCCTTGAAAAACTTGGAAAATACAGGGTGAGCTGAAATAGAAGAGGGCTTACCTGCTGAAATAAAGGCAGACACAGCTGCCAGATGCACTTTTAGGGTAGCTGGTCTAAGACCCAAGGAATTTAAGTAAACCGTGTAATCCAGGACTGTGGGTAAACCAGCAGATTCTGGGGAAATATGCTTCCCAGAGCACCATATGGAAAACCTTTTCCATTTGGAGTTATAAGTAGCCCTGGTGGAAGGATTCCTAGAAGCCTTCAAGATATCCAATACACCTTGGGAGAGGTGTGGATCAGCAAACTCTAACTCTTCAAGAGCTAGGCCTTGAGATTGAGAGATTTGAGATCCAGGTACCAAACTCTCCCCTGAGCACAGGTTAACAGGTTGTGATTCCTGGGAAGACACAGGGGAAGATGGACTGCTAAGGACTTGAGGAGTGGGTACCAGGGCTGTCTGGCCCAATCTGGAGCAATCAGGATCATCTTGCAGGGTTGAGACCTGATTTGGACTAGCACCTTGAACAGAAGAGGGAAGGGGGGAAAAGCATAGAGAAACTTCCCTTCCTAACTGAGAAGGAAGGCATCCAGAGGGACTGAGCCCAACACTGGGGGCCTGCAGCAAAACAGAGGAAGTTGGTGATTGTCTGGGGCTGCAAACAGATCTATCTGTGGGGTGCCCCATCTGGCAAATACTACCTCCAGTACCAGGAGATTCATAGACCATTCGTGATGGCCCTGGGATATTCTGCTGAGAGCATCTGCCAGGACATTGTCCTTGCCTGGGAGGTGTACTGCTGTGAGGGAGGTGTTCAGGGAATAAGCCAGAGACCACAGCTTCATTGCTTCGGTGCACAAGGCCATAGACCGAGTGCCTCCCTGCTTGTTGATGTACCACATAGTAGTGGTGTTGTCTGTTCTGACCTGAACAACCTTGTTCTGAACAGATGTGGAAAAAGCTTGAAGTGCTAGAAAAACTGCTCTGAGTTCCAATAGGTTGATGTGGAGCAGAGATTCCTGAGGGGACCACAATCCCTGGGTGGTGAGGTCGCCCATGTGGGCTCCCCACCCCAAGAGGGATGCATCTGTAGTGAGAACTAAGGAGTGAGACTGAGGGGTGAAAGGGACCCCCTGTCTCAGATTGCTCTGGTCCTGCCACCACTGAAGGGCTTGGATCAGGGTTCGAGTAACTGGGATCAATTTGGTTAGAGGGTCTCTCCTTTGAGACCAAAAGGCTGTCAAATGGAACTGGATGTACCTCATCTGAAATCTTGCTCCCTGCACTACTGCTGTAGAAGCAGCCATGTGCCCCAGGAGCTGCAGGAAATGCCTTGCTGGTCGAGACACCTGCAGGGTGAATGAGGAGGCCAAAGAGACCAGGGTCCTTGCTCTCTCCAGAGGAAGGAAGGCTCTGGCCTCCTTTGTGTTCAGTTCTGCACCTATGAAGGTGAGAAGTTGGACAGGCTCCAGAACTGACTTTGGAATATTGAGAAGGAAACCTAGAGATGTGAGCAGTTGCTGAGTTACCTGAAGATGTAGTTTGACTTGGTCTGGGGACTGGCCTACTATGAGCCAGTCGTCCAGGTAAGGAAAGATGGCAATGTTTTGCCTTCTTAAATGAGCAACTGCTACTGCCAGGCATTTTGTGAATACCCTCGGGGCAGAGGTAAGACCGAAGGGCATTGCTCTGAACTGGTAATGGCCTGAGGGCAGTTCGAATCTGAGGTACTTTCGATGGGAGCTTCTGATGAGAACATGGAAGTAGGCATCCTTGAGGTCCAGGGACGCTAGCCAGTCCCCTGGCCTTAGAGAAGGTAAAATAATTCCCAGAGTCACCATTTTGAACTTTGGTTTTAAAAGGTGCTTGTTTAGGTGTCTGAGATCCAGGATGGGCCACCATTCTCCTGTCTTTTTTGGGGTAAGGAAGTACCTGGAATACAACCCTTTGCCCTGGTGTAGGGGTGGAACCCTTTCTACAGCTCTGAGAACCAGGAGGGTAGAAACTTCTGTTTCTAAGGCAACTGCCTCTGATGGATTTGCAAGTGGGAAGGACCTGGCTCTCATCTTTGGACATTTTTTGAAGCTGAGAACCAGTCCCTGGCTTACTACTTCCAGGACCCACTTGTCTGATGTTAGAGACTTCCAGTCCTGGACAAAGTAAGCCAGCCTGCCCCCTACAGGTAGAGGAGAATCGGCCCTGGCCACCCCATCAGGGTGCCTGCTTGGCAGGGGCTTTGGGCTGACGGGTGGAAGCAGGCTTGCTTGTACCCCATCTGCCTCTCCCTCTAAAGAACCCCCTCTGGGCATAAGCAGAAGAGGAGGCCTGGGCTTGGTAAAAAGGCCTAGGAAAAGGCCTGCCCCTGCCCCTGAGATGCTGCCTTTGAGGAGTGGCCTGCCTTTCCTTGGCCTGTGCACTCCTATAGGTGGTCCTATATTCATCCATTTTCTTCATGTAATTCTCTGTCTGCTCCCTAAACAGAGAATTGCCCACCAAAGGAAAATCTATGGCCTTAGACTGGGTATCCTCTGACAGGGTAGTGCATCTGAGCCAAGCCATTCTGCGAAGAGCCACAGATGTAGCCATGACCCTTGATGACACATCATTAGCGTCTACTGCAGCATGAAATTGCACCTTGGATGCCTCAATGCCATCCGCAGCCACCTGTTCCATCTCCCTAGCAAGCTGGTCAGGGAGCTGTTTTGCTAGGGCCAGCACAGTATCCCATCTGGATTTCTGGTACCTAGCAGCATAAGCCATATAATTTGCCTGTCTGAGTCCCAAGGAAGCTGCCATGTACTGCTTTTTTGCCATGGCATCCATCCTCCTGGAATCCTTTTCAGGGGGGTGTGAAGCTAGAGGAATATTTGCCTTGTCACAGGCTGCAGCCTGCACCACCCCCACATGGCTGCATTGATGTTGAGGAACTCCGATCAGAGCCTGATAAAGTATACCTCTTTGTCCATCTTTTTATCCACAGGAGGTATAGAATGAGGAGTTTTTAAGATTTTTACTGTCTGTTTCCCAAAAGATTTATGCAGAGGAATAGACAGTCTCCTAGACTCTGGAATATCCATCATTTCTACATAATCAGGTTCCTCTTGGTCATCAACAGCTTCCTCAACAGGGAGCTGTAGAGTTTCAGCAACTTTTTTATAGAACATAAAATGAAAAGGGGACTCAGAACGCCTGGGAGAAGAAACCCCTGAAGGTCTGTCTGGAGAGATGTCCGGTTCAATAGGCACATCCAGACTTTCAAAACCACATTCACTCTCCTCATACTCCTCTTCCCCCTCCTCCGGTTCATAAAAATCCTCAAAATCATAATCTTGAACCGGTGGAACCAGCCGAACTGAGCCTGACGGTGTCGGTTCGGACGGAACCGGGGAAAGTGACTGGACAATTTGAATTGCTTTAGCTATTTCCTCAGCGGTTGGAGAAAGGACTTTTGGCTCCACACTAGCTGATTTTCTAGTCCTTTTAGTTGGAACCGGCTCCTCAGAGCTGACTCTTCGTTTGCCCAAGGAAGTATCGCCCTGGTCAGAGGGTACTCCCTCCGGTTCGGTTGGAACCGAACCGGGCTGGCCATCCGGGTCAGCGGACTTTTTGGCCTCCCTTTCCCTGAGCCTACCAACTCTCTTTTCAATGGTGGCAGCAGGAAAACTCTTACAAATCTGGCAGTCTGCATTGAGGTGGTCAAACCCCAGACAATACACACAGGTAGTGTGTGGGTCAGCCTTAGCAAAGGCTTCCCCACAAACACTACAGTGCTGAAACCCAGTGGGCCCGGTTTTTCTCTTGGGTTTCTCAGACATTGTGCCAGCCTAACCAAACTTGCCCGTTAATGGCAGTCCGCCAAGCAAGACTCTCTTATCGGTTCCCAACCGTGTCACGGGTCGTGGAAAAAACCGTAATGAAATCTGTTTTTTTTTAGAACCGATAAGAACCGGGAACCGCACTCTAAATAAGGACTAGAAAGTTTTAATAATATTCTGATCGGTTCAACCGAACCGATAACCGTTTACAAGTTCCACACAGAAAAAATATAATGTAAAACCTATCTAGTACTTACAATACCACAGACAGAGCTTGAACCGACCGGTTGCGGTTTAATTTCGGTCAAAAAACCGAAAAAATAATACTTTAACCGACAAAACGAACCGAAGCAGAAGGAGAAATCTCCAGAGCGACTGTTCAGTGAGGCGGAGTAAAGAATCTGACAGTTTCAGTTTGAACAACAGCAGACAGAGTTTTCAACCGAGCTCTTGCTCAAAGTTCCATGCCTTGCATGGAAACTTAACTCTTTCACCTCCGGAGCAGTTCGAAGGTTGGAGCTCACTGTATATGTCATAATATAGCAAGACTTCATGTTGTTTGAACATAACAATGTCCAGTCATTTGTTTCTTTGTTTCCATGGTTCCTTTCTATTTTACAATAACTGTTGGCACTAAACTACTATTAACATTAAAATCCTTTCGCACAAAGAGTATTCCTTATCTTTGAGGACTCATTTCCTTACTGTTTGTTCCGGACGAACCATTTGGTCTTCATCTTTGTTTAAGAAATTAGTGTTTGATAGAATTTCTTTCGATTTGTAAAAAAAATATTTTTAAATGTTTCTCTTCAGCAGGTCCATGTATGATGTTGAAGATTTTAGTAACCGTATGTTGATGTATGGTGCCCAAAATTTCTCCTACGAGTAAGTGAACATGTTTGCGTTTATACTAGTATTTTTTTTTTTGCAGTACATACAATTTCTAGTAGAAGGGGGTTGTTAACATATTCATTTAGAAGTTGCCTCCCACTCCTGGCAGATTTGTGATGGGGGGGCAGTAGTTTCTCAAGTCCAGCTTGCTCTGTTACCTTCCCCCCACCAAGCACGCCCATTCTATTTAAACTGTTGCAGGAAACTGGAGCAAGGGGGCAAATGACCAGGAGGGAGTGGGTAGAGCAAGTGCATCATTGATGACATGAGGAAGACTGATTGGTCTGTCTTATTATCATCATTAGTGATGCATTTGCTCCAGTGTCATGCAGTAGTGTGAATGGAACAGGCATGCTATGGGAAGAGAGCAGCTGAGCTAGCTGGATTTGAGAGACTTCTCTTCCCCCTCAAAAATTGTGGATTAGGGTCAGGATAAGGGTTAACCACCTTTTCAGTTAATATGTATTGGGGACTGGGAGGTTGGACTAGGGAGAGAATACTGTAAAAACGTGCTGTGTGGAGCCACCATATGGAGATTTGTGGTGTTGTTCCACATTACTGCATTATTCATAACTTCTTGGTAATTATGTTACCTACTAGGGATACTGACACAGTTACAAAGCTATATCGTCATTATAGGGCCTAGCATGCACAAGTAATCCTCTGGCAGTTATCCGCCAGTCGTTCTACATCAGTTGAAGGGACAAGAAGGAAGCCTTTGAGGCACTTCATCTTGAACTCTGCATCATAACTTTCATTGTTTTTCTTCCCTTTAGCAACTTACAGCAGAGAAATTCTCTGTACCCTTGGCAAACAGTCTTTGAATACAGCTAAATGACTTCCTGCTGTTTAACCCCAGCTCCTGTAGGGGTCTGGGCATTTTGCCAGAGTGTCAGATAAGTATAACGAACTTTTCTGTAAAAGATCTGCCCACAAGTCTGGTGTACTTGATACTGTAAATTGAGGAACTGTTTCTCCTCAGGGCAGTCTTCCTTCCTTAGTGTCGTGTGCTTGGTCTTTTCCCTATCTGAGCTCGCATTTGCTTGTGGACATTATAGGTGGTTAGCCTATTACTTGGCTAGCATTTGAGGTAACAGGACATCTCACTTCAAGGGGGAGCTCTTGCAGCAGGTAATACAATTAGGACTAAGGCTACCAGGCATTAGGATCCTATGGAAAAATCTAGCTAGCAGTCTGTGGGGGGACCACCTCCAACGTCGGCTCACCTGCAACGTTGGCTCCACCCTAATGTCAGATGTGGTATAAAGGGGGTGGTCCCCCGGTGCTACCTCAGTTCTTTTCCAGACGTCGACCCACTAACATCGGATTGACAGACGCCATTGTTGCAGTCGACCACCTTTTTATCGTGCATCGCACTGGTTTTTCACCAAAATCGTATTTTTTCCTTGATCTTCTTCGTCAGTCAAGTGCATGTCTTCATCGACACAGCGGCAAAAATCCAAGTGTGTGTGGGAAGCAGCTCCCAGCGAAAGACAGCCACTCTGCCTGCCTGATCTGCCTAGGCCCAGACCACTGGCCTGACGATTTCCCGCATTGCCAGAAGTTTAACAACAAAACGAGGGTTCGCTGCATCAACACACTGAAGGCCTACCTACTAGAGCATCAAGTAGCTGCCATGCAGAAGGCCCCATCGGGACATAGTTCATTCTACTGAGCCATGGAGTCTCCCACCAAGAAGAAGAGATTGGGAGGGAAACACCACCACTGGGAGAAGGAAAGAGCTAGATCGGAGTCCCACCCAAAGTCCCCTCACCGAGCGTCTACTACCTCCACCTCCGGTGGGAAGTCGGTTTCTGTCCCTCCGGGTAACAAGGCAGTTTTGGGGAGACCCATAAGAAGGCGACCACCTCGTCGCATGCTAAAGTTAGGGAGTCTTCTTCCCAGGGGCAGTCATCCACCCAGGTCCCCTTGGCCCACTGACCCCACAAACCTTCGCATGGGTCGACCCATGAGGGACAGGCACTGGCTTCAGGCAAATCCACCAAGTCCAGCACCCGTAAGCACTCTGGTTCATCTGAGAAGCATCAGAAACCAGACAATTCCACAAAATGCCTGGAGATTGTCAGGTACCAGATGCCTCCCCCACCCGTGGAATGGGTGACATCCACCTCGGACGGAAGGTAGACCACCAAACACTCTGACTCTGAATCAGAGAGGGAGCAGGCGCTACCGGCCAAAGAACGGCCATCGGCCCCAGCGACCGAAACCCCAAAGACAGGGGCACTGGACGCCCAGCAACCTCTTCCGAAGGAACCAGATGCCAGACCATCAGACAGCATGGATCTAACACTGGAAACACCTACAGAGAAGGTGCCTGAGGACCAGACATCAGTGCCTCAAGATCAGATGCCTGGGCCCTCCGGAGCTTCAAACCCGACTCCTCCACCACCAGTTGTCCCACTGGCTGAGGTAGGAGCACTCTTTAACACCTGGTGGAACACCATTAAAGGGGATCTTCTCCCTAAACCCAGGGATCCATCCTCAGTCCGGCCACCACGTAGAGATCAATCACCTCAGCGGCATTACCGCTGAATGAGCTTCCACCACCCAGTGAAGAAGGCAGGTGGATGCCTGGCTTGAGTGCCTGAAAAAGATCCTGTCATCCATCCCATCCTTGAGCAGATGCCCACCATCGTCTTCACAGGAGGATACCAGAGATTCTTCATCAGACTACTTCTCAGGGGACAAGCTGCCCATCCTATCTCCTAATCCAAGGGACTCGCCGAGGTCACCCCCAGATGACCCGTGCTTCTTGGATATTATGAGGCACATACAGGCACTATACTAGAGGGACACAGAGGAACTGGACCTGGAAAGGCGCAGATTGGCAAAATTTGGGGGGGGACCACTGACCCTAAGCCCTTGGTCATCCCCCCTATTGGTAGAGCCTTTTCAGGCTGTAACCATGTCAACATGGAGACATCCAGCCACTACGACCACAGTGCCATGCAAGGCCGACAGACTCTATAAGACTCCAAAAGGAGAGCCCTTCTTGGGTGAATGCCCAAAGGCAGACTCCATGGTCCTAACGGCTGCCCATGGCAGGGCACAGCAACCACGTCACATGAGTACCCAGCCCCCCCAGACCCTGAATCCAAAAAATCAGACCAAATGGGTCATAAGGTGTACTCGTCGGCAACTTGCACTGTCAGGTCACTGAACTTCCTTGCCCATGTGGTCACATACCAGAAGTCCCTGTGGGCAAAGGAGATGGACCTGGCCAAGGCCCAGTCAGATTTGGAGGGTAAGGCGGAACTCCTTGCTGTCAGGGACGTAGACAAACATGTCCTAAGGAGTTCTTACAACTCTGCAGATACAGCAGCAAGAGCAACGGCCACTAGCATTTGCATGCAGTGGCATGCCTGGCTCAGAGTTTCTGGCTTCTGACAAGATTTACAGGATGCTGTCCTGGACGTCCCCCTTTCAGGAACCAGTCCTGTTCGGCCAGGACACTGAAAAGCTAATTACTGGACTACAAGATTCTGGCAAAGCAGTATCTGAAGTCCACAGAATGTACAAGTCAGAACCGTAGCCCTCACGTCACGTCCGTTTCGCAAAAATCATGGACAGCAAGGAAGACGCCAGACACAACGTAAGGGAGGTTTTTAAAAGAAGAGGCCACCCTGTCCCTTCAGGCGCCAGAAATCCCAAGGCGCCCAGACCTTCCCTGCCTACCCACTCCAATACAGCATGACTCCCTACCAACCCCCCCCCCCACTGCAGGAAGTGCAGGGAGAGGCAGTAGGAGAGAGATTCTCCCTCTACCTATTCGGATGGTCCGATATCACATTGGACCAATGGGTCCTCCAAATAATGTAAAGGGGATATTCCCTAGAGCTCACTCAGATCCCACTGGACAATCCACCAGTCCCTTCCCACTGCTCACCCTCCAATGCACTCCTCCTGAGGGCAGAGATACAGGCCTTATTAGACAAAAAAGCCATACAAGAGGTTCCCTTTGCTCAGAGAGGTAAGGTATTGTATTCCCATTTCTTTCTTGTCCCAAAGAAGATGGGAGACCTCTGTCCCATTCTGGATCTGAGTCAGATGAACATTTTTATCGAATACAAATGGTTCAGAATGGTGACCTTGGCGAGCCTGTTGCCCATGCTACACCAAGGAGACTGGCTTTGCTCCCTGGACATGCAGGATGTCTACATGAATATCAAGATCCTGCCATCCCACAGGAAGTACCTCCACTTTACCTTCCAAGTCGGACACTACCAGTTCAGGGCACTGCCATTCAGCCTATCATCAGCACCAAGGGTCTTTACCAAGTGCCTGGCAGTGGTGGCAGTGGCCCTCAGGAGAGGGTTTCTCTTTGTATACCCCTACCTGGATGACTGGCTTCTTACCGCTCCAGCCAGACAAATTGAACAGAATCTTGGAGGAGACATTCAGTCTATTCCAGACTCTGGGCATTACCCTAAACCTGCCCAAGTCACAACTATGGCCAGCTCAAAGGCTACAATACATAGGAGCAATCCTGGACACAGTCCAAGGGAAATATTTTCTGCCCACAAACAGGGCATCAAGGCTAAGAGAAGTCTCTCACAGGGTACAGGACTCAGACTTGGTTCCTGCGAGGGTGGTACTATGACTTCTAGGTCACATGGCCGCAGCCATAGTCACAATTCCACTCATTCGTTTAAACATGAGGATCCTGAAGTGGCACCTCAGAATTCAGTGGGATCAAGGCACGGATGAGCTAGAGGATCCCATTCAGATCTCCAACGCAGTTTGACAGTCCATGACCTGGTGGATCACCCCAGCCCACTTGAGCATAGGGGTTCCCTTCCAGCAACCCAGCCCACAGCAGATCTTTACTACGGATGCCTCAGGACTGGTATGGGAAGCACATCTTGCTTCTCATCAAACAAGGGGTTCCTGGAACTCAACGAAACAGGCTGTCCATATAAACATTTTGGAGATGAGAGCCATATTGTACGCCCTTCAAGCCTTCCAAGGGATGCTCCTCCCTAGGCCTCTGCTGGTCCAGTCGGACAATACCCCAGTAGTCTTCCATCTCAGCAAGCAAGGGGGCACACATTCTTATCCTCTGTGCAGAGAGGCGATGAGAGTATGGACTTGGGCAGTGGATCACAGCCTGGACATCACGGTAGTCATGTTCCAGGGATTCATAACATCCTTGCAGACAGCCTAAATCGCTCTCGGTCTTAGAACCACAAGTGGGAACTACAGCAAGAAATCATAGACAACCTCTTTGAAAGGTGGCGTCAGCCAGAACTGGACCACTTTGCGTCCCCACACAATGCCAGACTGCCCAATTTCTGCTCGCTAGATCCGGGGCCTGGTGTTTTTTTGGTGAGACGCATTGTCCCTCTCTTGGACAGGGAGGTTTCTGTATGACTTCCCTCACTTCCCTCTTCTTCAGAGGGTCCTGCTCAAGTTGCAGGCAGAAGGAGCCAAGATGATACTGATAGCAGCATCCTTCTGGCCTTGGCAGATTTGGTTCCCGCTGTTACAACAGCTGGCATTGGTACCGCCTGTTCCGTTGCCCCTCTCCACTCACTTGCTCGCCCAAGAGCAAGGGACATTGGTCCATCCAGCCTTCTGGCCCCTGCATCTACATGCTTGGCTCCTGCAGACTTAGCTAGGGATAGGTTTGGAGTATCCCTCAGAGTGGCAGATGTGATCATGGCAGTGAAAAACCCCTATACCAGGGCTACATATGCCATGAAATGGAAGCATTTCTGCTTGTGAGCGATTCCCCGTTCTCTGGATCCCTTCGATTGTCCGGTGGAATCTGTGCTGGAGTATCTTCTCCACCTATCGGACTTGGGCCTCAGCTACTCATCCAGTAAGGTGCATCTCTGTGCTCTGTCAGCTTACCATGCATCAATGAATGGGAAGACTCTGGCACAGTTGGACATCTGCAAGACCTTTCTAAGAGGCATCTTGCATATTAACCCCGGAGAGACCCAGTGCCGCCTTGAGATCTCCTGTTTGTTTTAGAAAAGCTTACCTTGCCCCCACTTTGAACCAACCACAAGTTACGAGCTACACCTTCTCTCCTGGAAGACATTATTTTTAGTTGCCATTACCTTAGCATGGAGGATTTCTGAGCTGCAGGCTCTGATGTGTAAAGAACCTTATCTTATTTTTCACAGGGACAGGGTAGTCCTGCGTACAAACCCTAAGTTTCTACCAAAGATCGTGTCTGAGTTCACCTTGAATCAGGACATCCATCTACCAGTTTATTGCCCAGAGTATTCAAACAGAGGGGAGGCATTGTTGCACACTCTGGATGTACATAGAATCCTGTGTTACTGTTTGGCCAGGACCAGTTCCGCCAGAAAGGCAGACCAGTTGTTTGTCTCTTTTGCCCACAGAAAGCTTGGGGCACCAGTGACAAAGCAAACACTAAGTGGCTTGTGCATTGCATTACCTTCTGCTACCAACAGCACAACAAACCCTTACTGGGACTGGTTAGGGGTCACTCCACCAGAGGGATAGTGACATCCTTTGCTTCCCTTCAGAACATTTTCTCAGCGGACCTCTGTGCGCCCGCTGCTTGGAGTTCAGTGCACACCTCTGTGAGGCACTACAGTCTGGACATTGCGTCCAGGAGGAGAGCAGGTTTCAGCCTAGTGGTCCTTCATGGACTCCTCTTCTGATTTCCTACAGCCTTATGTCCTCCACCCTTTCCAACCTGGGTCTTTTCTTGGGCATTGGTTGGGACTCAGTCCTAATGGTATTATGTGCTGCAAGGGCTCCCTCTCGAAGTGAGATAGCACAGTTATGTAAGAACTTACCATAACAGTAGATCTTTGAGAGGAGCTCTTGCAGCAGGTGGCTTTCCCACACACCTGCCTCCAGGGACAAATTGTCATTCTCTTCTCTTTGGGGATGGGAGATCCTCCTCGGTTCTCCATCTGTTTTTTTAGCTGGGTCTCCGGTGAGAGAACTGAGGTGGTGCCAGGCACCGCCCCCTTTATTCCACGTCTGATGCCGTGGCAGAGCCGACGTGGGGGGCAGTCCCCCGCCACAGACTGCTAGCTAGAAGATTTTTCCGTGGGGTCCTAATGCTTGGTGGCCTTAGTCCTAATGGTATTAGCTGCTGCAAGAGCTCCTCTTAAAGATCTACTGTTACGGTAAGTACTTACATAACTGTACTTTCTTTAGTAGTTTATTCCATTTTTCCTGCATCTCATCTGTTCTTCTGTGCCTTTTTTCTTGAAGCACTGATGAAGCGAACACAGTTATATCATTTTCCTTAATTTAAACTCATGATTACATCTTTTCTTTTCCTTCTGTTGTATTTTATCCTTAGTCGTCTGCCTTTTGTTCCACCAAAGACTGCCCAGACCCATCAGCTGCTACCATCACCCCAAAGGTCCCCACAGCTTGCCCGCTATAGTGGGATTGGTAGGGAAGTGAGCATTCTCACCCTCTTAGCCGGAACTCAAACAGGTGTTGAGGCAGGTTGGCAAGAGTGAGGCCATAACATGCTGGAGCTGTCATCCTGGCAGCCACTGACACTTTATTTAGCCAAGCAACTGAAATCCACTCCAGCCTTCAGGCTAGGGCCATTGTCTGGACCACTGATGTTTACCCAACCTGTGATGTAGCCTCCGACCCCTACAGGGACAGGGACAGCCATGGTGTTGCCACCAGGTTCCTTCAGGGCTGGCGGGGTCATCGACATCATTGATGTTGCATCTGACCCTTCAGGTCAATGCCAGCACTACCAACAGTGCCGCACAGACCTTTGTTGCCAGGATAATTCTTTTGAAGACCGGTCTCAGGGCTCTCCTTGGTGCTGTTGGCGATGCTATTCCCAAGGCCTCATCCAGGGCTGGGTCCAGAGTCTCCAGTGTTGCCAAGACCGCAGCCTGCGCTGTCACCATTTTGACCACCTTCTCTTTTTAATACCCTCCAGGACTGGAGTGAATCGAACAGACAGATGAGTTGGATCCCATGCTTATCAACTCCAATGGGGACAGTGACTCATGCTATAATGCAGGGTATCAGAACCAGTTTGTGTCACTGTAATTCAGGAGGATCTCTTCTTTCAGGCTGTGCTCATAAATATGCATACTGCACTGAATTTCAAACCAGCAACCGTAGACCAAGCTAGGCGCCTTCAACTGGAGTTTCTAAATGTGCCTAATATGCCAGTCCCTCAAGTTCCGCCCATCCAACTAGCCCTAGAGACACCCTCTGTGGTGGCTTGGAGGAGGTCTGCTACCATAGCAGCTGTTCCCAAGCAGATGAACAAGAAATATGTGGTGCCTAAATCCAAGACCATGTACTTCAATCAGCCAGTAGTGCATGCCATTGTTATTCTGGCTGAGAATGATAAAGCCATAGAGCTCAAGGAGGTCACTTCACACCCTACTGACAAGGAGTCACCCAAGGTAGACATCATGGACAAGCGGGTATATGCCTTTGGCTACCTTTGACATGAGTGTAGCTAGCTACCAGGGCCACTTCTCAAAGTACGTGTAGCCGTCAGGTGCAAGCTTAAGTCTCTAGCAGAGGCCCTGCCAGACAGAGAGGCAAAACAGGACGTTCTACTTGCTGTTAAACAAGGTATTGAATCTCACAGTCACCTGCTTAAAGCCTCTGTGGAGGCCTTTGATGCAGCAGCTCGCTCCGTGGCTGGAGGTATATGCACCAGACGGAACTCTTGGCTATGGACTGCTGGCTTTATCCTGGATGTCCAACAACAGATCAGGAATGTGCCTCCTCAATAGCACTTATCTGTTTGGACAGCAGGTGGTGCAGTCTCTTAAAGGGTCTAAAGAAACGAGAATGACTCTTAAGACTTCCAGGTTAGCTCCCTGTAACCCACAAAGGGGTAGGGGAAATAGCTATTTTCATAGCAAGCAGTCCTTTTGTGGTGGGGCAGGGGAGCCCAAAACAATAAGTCCCAGCCTCCCCACACCCAGGAGAGACCACAGCCGGAGTCACAGATGTCAGAAGTGATCAATGCCACTGTTTGAACCTCTGGCCCCAGGTCTGCTTTAGCTGCCCCAGGTGAACCAGTCATCACCTAGTGTTTTTATCAATGGGAATCCATCTCAACAGACAAATGGGTTCTGAGGATCATCCAACAGGGGTACTCCTTGGAATTGTTGGAAATCCTGCCTGGACAATCCTCCCAGAAGGCAACTCCTTTTGTTAGCTCACATGTCAGAGCTTCTGACACAGGAGATTGCAGGCTTTCTGAGAAACTGGGCAGTGAAAATAGTGCCAGAGTCAGAACTGAACACAGGGTTCTACTCCCACTACTTCCTGGTACCAAAGAAATCGGGGGGGGGTGCACCCCATTCTTGACCTCAGAGAGCTGAACAAATACATGGAAGCAAGAAAAATTCAGAGTGATTTCTCTGGAATTTTTGCTACCTTACTTGAAGCATCAGTGCTGGCTAGCATCACTGGATATGCAGAATGCATACAAGCACATAAACAGATCCACCCCAGCCACCGCAACTACCTTCGGTTTTTCGTGGAGGGGCAATGCTACCAGTTCAGAGTCCTACATTTGGGCTTCCCTTGGCGCCATTAGTCTGTACAAAATGTTTTGAAATATTTGCAGTGCATCTCAGAAAGCCAGGACACCAAGTTTTCCCGTATATGGACAACTGGATAATTTCAAGTCCATCCAAACAGGAGACATAACAGGCAGTTGCCATGCCTCCCACCAGGAAGATATACACAGCGAAGTGGAAAAGATTTTACATCTTGTGTGCCAAAACCCCTGTGGACCCCTTCAGGTGTCCACCTGAGAAGGTTTTATTTATTTATTTGAAGTCTCGGATTACAACTTTTGAGTCAAGAGACTCTCACAGAGGTTCCACATCAAGGTAACAAAAGACATGACAATACATAGCAATGCAGAGTATGGGGAGAAAAAATACAACAGGTAAAATAGAGACAGTAGATACGAACAAGACAGAGCCATTAAACATCAGCAATTACATTTGTACAAATTACATTTGTGCAGGCTAAGATTTAACCGTTAGAAAGCAATCAATTGAAGTTGATCTTGTCAGAAACATTAGACAAAGGCAGTTGCAATCATGTTAGTACATTTGTGCAGGATGAGGCAAAACCATTAAAGAACGGTCAATTGTTGTTGAACTTGTCAGATAAATTCAGAGCGAGAGGTGGGCTGAGTGGGACAGTCACACCTACTGGGACACATGAGGTATTCCTTAAGCATTTGCTTGAAGGGGCCCAGAGTAGGGGTATCAAGAATGTAAGGGGGATGGCATTAAGCAGGCTGGGCACCCAGTACCTGAAAGACCACTGGGCCTTGGAGGTGCGGCTAAAAGGAATCTGGTAGGAGACTCTGGTGCCACTCCTGATACCAAGGCCTTTAGTGGCCGAGTTGAGAAGAGGCTGGCAGGATGGTACAATGAGTCCCATGCTAATTTTCTTAGCAAATACACCCATGTGGTAGGAGAGTCTACCCTTGAGGGTTAGCCAGTTAGTACTGGAGTAGTAGAGGTCGCAAGTATGTGTATGTTTAGGGGCACCAGTGATCAACCGGCAGGATTTGTTTGGAGTAGTGTGGATTTGTTTAAAGTTGATGTCTGTGGTGGAACCGTAAATTATCAGGACATAGTCGATGATAGATAGTATGGAACTGGTGACGGCTGTGGCAAGGGCATCCTGCGCCATGGTGTGTCTGTTCCTATACAGCAGACCGATTCTTGTGTTGATAACCTTGGAGATGTTGCAGATATACTTGTTGGACCTTTCTTTTTTTTTTTTTAAATGCATGTTTATTAAGTAATCAGGCATCTTTACATGGTACTTCTCCTTAATCACAAGGTACAAATTTAAGTTCATATTATACATTTCTTTACATATCACAGGCAACAATTAATTCTTTCTTTTTCTCTCTTTTTTCCCCTTTTTAGGCACAGAGATCTAGGTAGACTCCAGTTCTAGTCCCTATTCATTGTCATTTGAAACAGCATTAAGAGAAATCCTGAAACATATCCCCTCTAAGTAAGGGTATGATTTGTTTGTTCTTATCTCTGCTGCGCAGTGTCCTGCCCCACATTCTCCCTCAGGCCCTCCTCTGACAGAGTTTCCATGTCCCCCTCATTTTCCGGCACAACATCTCTGAACCTGGTCCATCTGTTCACAAACAGAGGGAGTCTAGTATTGATCTTATGTGTCAATTCCTCCATTTCCTGTAGTTCTCCTGTTATCTCAAACCACTGTCCCAACGTGGGCACTTCTGGTGAGAGCCACCTCCTGGTGACAGTTTTGTGGGCAGCCGCCACCAGAATGTTCCACAGATAAACCTGATCCCTACTTCGCACCCCAGATGGAGTCAGGCCCAGAACCAGGTGTTTTAATGTTAGGGCTTCAGTGAGAGAAAAAATAGTTTCCATAGCTTCTGCTATTCCCTGCCAGAATCAAGTGAGGCATGGGTACTGTCTTAGTATGTGCAGGTGACCCGCCTTTTCCTCCCCACACTCTCTCCAACATTTTGGTGAGTGCCCTCTATCCCATTTGTTCTTCACTACCGGAGTAATAAAAAATCTTGTTCAAATCTTCCATTCAAATTCTTTCCATCTCTGGGAGTAGGTAGTTTTGTGGGCTTGTGTGAAAATGTTTTCCCATTCTTTTTCCGTGAGTGATTCCCTAACTCCCTCTCCCATCTGGTCTTGATGGGGGTGGTATGTTCCTTTCCTAACTTTTGAAGGGCCACATAGATAGCTGAGATAAGGCCTTTGCTCTTTTGGGAATTCTGTATATTCCACATAGTACCCTGGATACCTAAGGGTTCCAGTCCATGACCATAGTGTCTCTGTAGTTTTTGAATATGGGTACGAATTTGGAGACATCTGAAATGGTCAGTTTGCCTTAGTTGAAATGATGTTTTAAGATCAGCAAAGTCCCTGATCATTACTCCATCCAGAAATTGCCCGAAAGTATTCAGGTCTAGTCTGCCCCATCTCCAGAAGGTGAGGTCCTGTCTGGTCAGACCAAACTCTCCATCCCAGGCAAACTATCGATGAGTCCACATGTCCCCCTGGATTTTATGCTTAACCCATATCCTATGTACTGCTTCTGTAGTGTTTTAACTGATTTTAAGGTAATTCCCTTGCCTTTAGTCCCTATTGTGGGAGTGCACACTCCGGCCAGTAATGGGGCTTCTTCTGTATCTTCTTTTTCTGTTGCTTTCCAGAGTGCTTGGTAACCTGGTACTGCCCACAACAAGGCGTTCTTTAATTGCGTGTTAGGTATTAGTCCTCTAAATTTGGGACTGCTGTACCCGCCTCCATGATTAATTAGTTTGCATTGTCAGGCTTTTTATTCTTGTTTTTGTTTTCCCAGATGAACCCCATAATTATTCTTTGCCAGGTCTTGAATTGTACCATGTGTATTTTTTTAGGTAGGCACTGGAAGAGGTACAGAAACCTCGGTAGTATATTCATGGAGATTGTTTCTATCCTAGAATAAAGGGGACGTTTGAGGAGCTCCCATTTTTTTGATGTCCTGCTTAATTTGTCCAACGAGAGGGTCAAAGTTATCTGAAAGAAGATGATTTAAGTTTTTAGGGATATATGTCCCTAAGTATTTTATTTGGGGGGAATTCCACTTTAAAGGAAGCAGTTCTTTTATTTTAGAGGAAGGGGTGTGATGAAACTTTAATACTTCTATTTTATTTTTATTTAATGCATACCCTGGTAGTCGTCCGAATTTATTTATTAGGTCCCATACCCTGGGTAAGGATTCTTCTGGCTTTGTTATATAAAGCAGAACATCATCTGCATACAAAGCGATTTTTTGTTCCCCCCTCCCCATCCTCAAACCACTGATACCCTGTTCTTCTCTTATCGCCTGAGCAAGGGGCTCAATGTATGCAGCGAATAGCAGTGGTGATAAGGGGCATCCCTGCCTAGTTCTTCTCCCGAGTGTAAACCTTTGTGATATCCCACCATTTATTCTGACGTAAACATGTTGCTGCCAAAAAGCTATCTAGGAAGCCAGACCTCTGTAATACTGCGAACAAAAAGTTCCAGTTGACCCTGTCGAACGCCTTCTCAGCATCTAGTCCGAGGAGGCATGCAGGGGCACGATGTCTATGCATGAGGTAATTTATGTTTAATGTCCTCCTAACTCCCTCTTGAGCCTGTCTCCCCTCAACAAAACCTCTCTGGTCTAGTTGCATGATCTGGGTCAGTATAGGGTTAACCCTTGATGCCAAAATGGCCGTAAAGATCTTACAGTCCACGTTCAGTAGAGATATGGGTCTATACAAACTGCATTCTTTGGGATCCTTTCCCTCCTTGGGTATTACTGTTATAGTGGTATAGTTCCAGGAAGGGGGGACAGGTTCTCCCTCCATCCAGATCAAGTTGTAAACATTTCTGAGCATTGGAGCTGTTTCTGTGGCAATGTTTTTATAGAACTCCCCACAGAATCCGTCTGTACCAGGGCATTTACTTGGTTTTAGGGCCTTTATTGTGACCTGAATTTCTGTCATGGAGATTGGGGCTGTCAGACTCTGCATGTGGGTTTCATTTAGTCTAGGTAACCCCAGATCTCTCAGAAACTCAGATGTCTGAGCCATAGGTGCCCTTCCCCCGCCCTGTATAGGGTCTTATAGAAGGTGATGAAGGAGTGGGTGATTTATTCCCATTTCTGCCTAAGTACACCCGTACGAGGGTCTTTAATCCTGGTTATCGTGGCCTTAGTGGCCCTTTGTCTGAGGTGATAGGCTAGTTGTTTGGCTGCCCAGGCCCCTCCTTCATAGTATGTCGGCTTTAGGTAGTGTAGGGCTTTTTCTGTTTCTATGTTATTGAGTTGTTGTATTTTGCTTTTAATGGCCTTGATTTCTATGTCTCTTTCTTTATTCCAAAGTTTTTCTGTTGTGTTTCTTGAGATTGCAATTGTTCTGTGAGGCTGTGCAACTGCTTTAGCCTCTCTCTCTTTCTGTATGAGGCAATAGAAATCAGCTCTCCTCTGACCATGGTCTTGATTGCGTCCCATAGAATCTGGGGGGTTGTTTCTGGTCTGTCATTAAGTTCTATAGTTTGTTTAAACACCTGTCATAGCTTTTCTTGTACTGCTTCCTCCCTTAAAAGGCTTGTGTTCAGCTGCCTGTCGGTGGGTTTCTTAGGGAGGTGCAGATCTAATTCCAGGAAAATGGGTTGATGATCTGATAGGGTAGCTGTACCTACCCACATTGAGTTAAAGAGGGGGACGTCCCTGCCGTATCCGAGGAGTCTGATCTAGAATAAGTCTTATGTCTACTTGAGTAGAATGTATATTCTTTGGCTGTAGGGTATTTTTCCCTCCAAATGTCCACTAAACCACTATCTCTCATAAGTCTGACAAAATGAGCAGTGACCTTCCTTTCTTGTGTGAGGATCCTTGAAGTGGAATCCAGTCATCTATTTAATATTAAGTTCCAGTCTCCCCCAGCCAGTACCACACCCTTAGCCTTCTGGGTTAGTAATTGAATTAGTGTCGAGAAAGAGGAGGATGGGGACCCAGGCGGTGCATATACGTTGACTAGTGTGATCTAAGTCTCCTGGACCTTCCCTGCCACTATTAAGTAGCAGGCCTCCGAATCGACCACCAACTCCTCCTCCACAAAGGGAAGGTTCCCTGGCAACAGGGTCACTACACCCCTTTTCCTCCCCTTCTCTAAAGAAGCCTGATAAAGAACCAGGAAGCCCCTTGTTTTGAGCTTAACCGCTTCGGTGGGGGATAGATGTGTTTCCTGCAGGAAAATTAATTTCGCATCTTTGGTCCCTGATAAATGTTTGTATTTGCTTCCTTTTAATTGGATGGTTAATCCCATTGACATTATAAGATACTACTTTGTTGTAATTGTAGCTGTTTTTATTCATAGGTTGGGTTCTAAATACTCTGAGGGACCTCCCGGCCCTAGCCAGTTTCTGGATCACAGCTTTTCATCTCATTTTAACTCTGCACCCGTCCCTGTGTCCGCCAGTATGTTGCCCATAATTTGATCCATAAAGTGATGTACCTTTACCTTTCCCTATGCAAATGTGCCTTTCTTGTATCTGTAGCATCTTAAACAAAGGCCAGAATTCATCCTGGCACTTATTAAATTTTAAACAGATATAACAATACCAACTTTCTCCACAAGAGGGGAGTATAACCTTTATCAACTTAAAAACCTGTTTTCCAACTTTTAAAACTCTAGCTGGAAAATTAAACATAGAAACATAGACTTTGACAGCAGATAAGGACCGCTAGGCCCATCTAGTCTGCCCATTTCCCTACCTACAGGATAGGCCACAGATCCTAGTTAACCAACAGCCTATATCTTCCTGCCCCCCCCCCCAAGAATTGCCTTATGTCTGTCCCATGCATTCTTGAATTCTCCCACAGTTTTAGACCCCACAACTTCCTCAGGAAGGCTGTTCCATGCATTCACTACCCTCTCTGTGAAATAATACTTCCTCACATTGCCCCTGAACCGCCCTCCTTCTATCTTTAAATTGTGTTCCCTTGTTCTTGCAAGTCTCTTTTTCTGAAAGATGCTACCCTCTTGGACTTTGTTGATTCCCTTGAGGTACTTGAAAGTTTCTATCATGTCCCCTCTCCTTCTTTCCTCAAGGGTATACATATTAAGCTCCTTTAGTCTCTCCTCATACGGCTTCTCTTGCAGACCCTGCACCATTTTAGTTGCCCTCCTCTGGACTGCCTCTATCCTGTCTATGTCCTTGCGGAGATGGGGTCTCAGAACTGGACACAGTATTCCAGATGGGGTCTCACCAACTGTCTGTACAGAGGATAACAACTTCCTGTTTTCTGCTGCTGATGCCTCTCCCTATACATCCCAGTATACCCCGGCCTCCCTACTGCCTTTCTCACATTGCTTGCTAACCTTAAGGTCATCTGATATGATTACCCCAGGTCCCTTTCCTGTTTTGTTGTTGTTACTACCTCCCCACCCATTGTGTATTCTTCCCCTGGGTTCTTGTTTCCCAGGTACATTATTTTGCACTTTTTTGCATTGAATCCTAGCTGCCATACGTCTGACCATTCCTCCAACCTTGCCAAGTCCATTTTCATCCTTTCCACGCCTCCTTGTGTATCAACCTTGTTGCAGATCTTTGTGTCATCTGTAAAAAGGCATACTTTTCCTTCCAGTCCCTCTGCAATGTCACTGATGAAGACATGAAAAAGGACTGGACCCAATACTGAGCCCTGCGGTACCCCACTAGTAACCGCCCTTTCTTCAGAGTGGACTCCATTTACAATTACCTTCTGTGTCCTGTTGTCCAGCCAATGTTTTACCCAGGCTACCACCCTGGGACCCACTCCCAGGCTGGTTAATTTGACTATTAATCTTTTGTGTGGGACTGTGTCAAATGCCTTGCTAAAGTCTAGGTAGGCCATGTCCACAGCCCCTCCCTGGTCTACTACTTTGGTCACCCAGTCAAAGAAATCTATTAGATTCGTCTGACATGACCCTCCGCTAGAACCCATGCTGCCTTGGATCCTGAGCGCCACTGACCTCTAGGTACTCAACTATTCTTTTCTTCAGAAGTGACTCCATCACTTTCCCTACCACAGAGGTCAGACTGATAGGTCTGTAGTTTCCTGCCTCTGTCTTGGTCCCACTTTTGTGAAGGGGAATCACATCCGCCTTCCTCCAGTCCTCGGGTACCACACCATCCTCCCATGATTTATTAAAAAGAGTAGCCAGTGGTTTCACTAGTTCCTTCCTTAATTCTTTTAGAATTCTGGGGTGAATTCCATCAGGACCCATTGCTTTGTCCACCTTCAGTTTTAGGAGTTCTTGCAGAACCCTTTCTTCTGTGAAAGGACTGGGATCGACCCCCCCTATCAAGAGTGCTTCTGTTAATTGGATTAGGCACTTCCCTGAGTACTGAGGCACTGAGTACAACTTTTTTGTACTGTGCTGAGGAGGCCCTCCCCAGTCCCTTCCCCCAGCATGGGGAAAGGGAGAGTCATGCTCAACCGGTTCCAGTGGAAGTTTAGAGAAGTTCCTTCCTCACTACGGGGGCAGCGAGATGAGTAACAGCAGCCCTCCAAGTGAGTTCCTCCCCCCACACCACATTTTAACAGTTCTTTGAGGGAAATCCCAATCTAATGAATTCCAACTTCCTTGGTCAGCATGGATAATGTCTTCCCTACTGGGCAGAGTCCCATCAGGAACATATAACCTATGTTGGAATTTGGGTCCAACCCATATGGTAGGGAATTTTTTGGGTCTCAGCCCTCCCCCATGGTATAGAGCCAGCATTAGTGGCAACATCAGAACTCACCTCCACATGTGGTGTCCCTTGTAATTACTTCTGTCTTACCCTGTAATGCAATTATATGGGGGGGTATCAAATTGCTGGATTCTGCTGTTCAAAATTATTCATCAGCCCCCCCCCCATGCATTTGTGCATCCACTCTGTAGTTGTACCCCATACAGCTCTTATTATGACACCATATTTTATTTTACAGGCTATTATCTGGGTGCATTTTAATTGAAGTAACTATCCCCTTCAACCTCCCCTCACAACCCGCACACTTTCGTTGATATCCAACGTCTTATGAGCTTAAGCCCCCTTCATCTATTATCTCTATAATGCTAACTTACTCAGTGTCCGACTATGAAATGTCCACAGTGAAACACCTGTTGTTCGATGAGCTCAGAGGAGCTCACTGTTAAATTCCATATAGTTCAGTTTTTTCCATTGTCCTTCCGTAGATAGGGCACCTCTGAGAGTTCAGGACCTGGGGGTGGGGGTACAGGTCGAGAGTTGGGCTATACCTTTTTTGATGTTTTCAAGTCCTTCTGACCCTGTCCTCACCCAGATCTCCCTCCCTATCCCCCCAACCTCACATCCCTCTGTTACAGTACCTTCCGTGGTTGTACGAGTTTTCCAGTAGGGGGTCGGGGTCACCCGAGTATTGCGGTCGCAGAGTAAACAAGTTTATTCAGGTGGACTGGTCAGATGTAGAATTGCCTCGGTTGCTCCTCTCTTTCACCATAATGGAGTTAATTTGAACCACAGAGCTGTATGGCTTGAGGGTAGAGCAGATGTTGGCTTGCAGAGTCGAGGTGCAAGGGCCATCAGTCCGTTGAGAGACGGGGGAGCCCTTTCAAGCCACAGCCCACGCTGAACGAATCGGTTCCTTCTTAAGCCTCTCTTTAACTAGATGTGGGACAGAGATTCCAGTGCTTTCTAGGTACTTAAAAGCAGCCATCAGGTCCTCGAAAATGTTGGTGCCTCCCTCCATCTGAACCCGCAGTCGGGCCGGATAAAGTATTTGGGCCTTCAGGTTTTTGGCGTGTAGCTGTTTCATGATGGGCCATAGGGCCTTTCTGTTGTCCTGCACCAGGTTAGTATAATCGTTGTCGATCTGTATCCTGTGCTCCCCATATTTAATTGCATTCCTTCTCCAGACAAGCCTTAATTTTTCTTCTTTTGCTGTGTAAGAAGTTAGCTTTGCTACGAAAGACCTTGGTCTAGCCCCAGGATTGGTTGGCCTCCGAACTAGTGTGCGATGAGCTCTGTCCATTGAGAGGTTGAAGTCCATGGGGAGATTCAGGGCTTCTCTAAACACATTTTGTAGGAGAGTAATCGGGTCAGCTGCTCCATCTTCTGAGCCCTCTAGAATTCCATAAACCCGAATATTTTGACGGCGACTCCTGCCTTCTAGATCGTCAAGTTTGTTTGTGAGTTCTCGTTCCCTGGCAAACAAGAATAGGAGGAGCCGTTAGTGGCGGTCGGCCTGTTTGGTGACATTTGTAAGGCCAATTTCAATCTGGTCCACCCTGTGCTCAATTTTATTAATATACTCTTTGAGTTCGGTTAAGGTGTCATCTATCTTTTTCACAGTTTTCGCTGTTTGTAGAATAGAAGATACCAGTTGCGAGCAGTCGTCCTCTTCCACGGTGACCATCTCCATCCCCGATTCCTCCCACGCGAGGTCTGAAGCAGAACCCCATTTTTCCTGCTGAAGCATATTTTTTATTTTGTTTATTTATTTATTTGAATCTAGGATTACAATATACCTTTGAGCCAAGGCTCTTTTTCAAAGGTTCCACGTCAGTATTACAGACAATTAGCATCAAGCTGGATAAATGATTACAGATTAGTTACACGGTACAGGATATCAGATGGTAACTTAGGTTGACATAAGAAATTAAGGAGATGCATTACACAACAAAAACACTAGGAGGAAGAAGGCAAGAGGGGAAAGGGCTGAGGAAGGGGATGACATATGTGTGGGGGAGCAGAGTGAGGCAGCCAAAGGGCTTTGTCAGGACACGGGGAAGTGCATTAGAAGTGGCAGTGGACAGGTAAGTGCAAGTAGAGAGGACAGAAGAGACACCAGGGAGGTCAGAGGCAGTGTAGGGGCCAATGTTTGTTATGTAATGTAATCACAGGTGTTGGTGCCTGTAAGGGAGAGGCGGAGCTTGGTTTTGAACACACCAAGTGTTGCTGCGATGGAGATGTCACCTGAGAGACTGTTAAGCCAACTCAGAGCCCTGACCTGGAGCAAACGACCTTTGGCCTTGGGATGTGCGGCAGTGGGGGATTTGCAGGATTTGGGGCTTATGTCTCATGTGCTCCTGGTGTTGATTGTGTTGATTTTGGGTTTAATGAGGGTGCTGACTCCAGGTGGTGCCTTGCCCAATAGGATTTTCTTAGCTGTGATGCAGGTTTGGTATTTGATTTGGTTGTTCAGTTGCAGCCATCCTGTTTTGGAGTAGAGGTCACAGGTGTGGGTGAGACGGTGGGAACCAGTAACGAATCGGCAGGCTTGATTGAGGGAAGTTGAAACTCGTTTGAGAGAGGAAGTTGTGGCAGATCCATAGATAACGAGGCCGTAGTCAGTGATGCTGACAATGGAGCTCTGGACGGCGACAAACAAAGCTTCAGGGGTTAGATGTTTCCTATGTCGGAACAGTAGGCCCAGCCTGTTGTTGGCTACTTTTGCCACATTATTGATGTGTGGAACAAAGGAGAGATTCGAGTCAAGGGTGAGGCCAAGGTATTTAAAGGTATGGACTTGTTCAAGGGTGATTCCTTGCTTGGTTTTAATGGAGAGTTGACATTGTTTGTATTTGTTGTGGGAGCTGCAGAAAATCATGGTCTTTGTTTTTTTCCTGGTTAAGGATCAGTTTGTGTTTTGAGAACCAGTTTTTGACTGCTGAGAAGGCCCGCTGGAGGTTTCCTTGTAGATATACTGGATCACGGTGGGAGGCCAGAATGACAGCATCATCCACATAGAGTAGAATTTGTTCAGGACAGGACTCTGGCAGTGAGTTTAAGAAAAGGCTGAAAAGGAGGGGGCCCAGGATTGAGCCCTGCAGGACACTGGACCGGACTGGTCTTGGGTCTGACAGTGTCAGCAATTTTCATTCTTTGGAACCAGTTGTCTAAGTAGCTTTTGAACCAATCCACCGAGTTGGATGAGAGCCCTGCTAGCCGAAGCTGGGCAAGTAGGAGATGATGGCTGATGGTATCAAAAACTTTAGTTAAGTCAATGAAGGTGGACCCAGTTAGTTGACTGTTATCTATTGAGTGATGGAGTGCACCAGTGTATTCGAGTAGAGCTGTGGAGGTGCTATGACCTTTTCTGAAGCCATGTTGCTCCTTGCACAGGATGCTGTGCTTGTCTAGGAAGTCAGTGAGCTGGTCAGACACAATCCGTTCCAGGGCCTTGGAGAGTGGAGATAGGATGGAAATTGGATGGTAGTTCTCATATGCTGTTTTGTCACCACTTTTATGAATTGGGGTTACTGAGGCGGATTTCCATATGTCTGGGAACTGGCTGAGGTTGAGGGAGAAGTTAAAGATCCTGGTCAGAGGCCAGAGAACTTCTTCAAGGGTGAGCGATAGTAGTTTGAGGTCGAGGGAGTCGCTGCTGGCTCTGGAGTTGCAAATGGCTTTGGTAACATAGCTGCGGACTTGATGCATTTTACTGCTTTAAAGTAGAAGGGAGGGTGGCTGGTGGGGGCTGAGGCAGGGGATCCTTCTTATAGAAAAACCTGGGGAATACAGAACTGAGGTCCGTGAAAGTGACTTTGACAGCATCAGCAACTAATTTCTTGTCGAATGTAGTTACACCATCTAAGCAGAGTACTGATGGGGGTGATTTAGACTGCTTCCGGTGACTTCTTTTATGTTATTCCACAAGTCTCTTCCAGTGCCCCATGTGTTAGTGAGGGCATTGTTGAAGTAGGTAGTCTTCGTTCCGATTTGTTTGGTGCAGTCGTTTGTGCACGTTTATAGTTAGCAATATGAAGTTGTCTCCCAGTGTTTCTGGCAACCTCCCAGAGGTGGTCCTGAGCTTTAGTCACCTAGTAGGTCACCGGTGAGCCAGGGGTTACATAGGGCTTTGGCTTTGCACTTTCTGAGGGTGCATCTAGACTGCAGGCTTGATTAAAGATTCTGATGAAGTGATCAAGTGCGTGTGTTCACATTAGTTGCTGAGAGGATTGGGGACCAAGCCTGTTGACGAAGGAAGGTCTTGAGATGGGGTAGCTTGCCTCTAGGTAGAACTCGGCTTGTAATAGTTTTGGGGGGGGCTTAATGAATTTGTTGGACCAGGAGCTGCTGACAGGGTAGTGGTCACTAAGTGTGTCAGGGAGGACATCGGTGTTCGTGATCCTGGTGGGGTGGCTGGTTAGGATCCAATCCAGCAGGGTGCTGGTACCCGTTTTATAATTTGTCCTGGTTGGGGAACTAACCATCTGGGTAAGGTTTGCCGCCACTATGGAGTCCCTATATGCCCCGGTATCTGCAGCAGACCAGTTAATATTAAAGTCACCAAGGAGGATGATTTCAGAGTCGGGGTGAGGGATTTGGTAAAGTCCAGGATCATGCTAAGTCCATTTCCTTGCTCCTTTGGTGGAATGTAGATTGTGATAACTGTGATTGCTTTGCTGTGAGCACCAAGGAGGATCTTGATAGGAAGAATCTGCGCTATGGTGGTTTGGGGGGTATGGCTGATGTAGTGCCCCCAGATAGTGTCCTTGAGGTACAGGGCACAGCCACCACCTCTTTTAGTCGTTCAATCAAGCCGGAAGACATTGTACCCAGGGAGGGTGATAGCATGGTCAGGGACCGAAGGTGAGAGCCAGGTTTCTACAATTGCTAGAATGTCCGGGCTGTGCTGGCAGGCAAAAGTCTGAAGGGCGTCAATTTTGCGAAGAAGACTACATGTGTTAAGTGAGATGATTGAGAGGGTTCCTGTTTGATTGTCCCGAGTTGTTCCTATAGAGGGGGCTGGGCCAGGATTGGGATGAATGTTACCAGACAATAGCAGGAGAAGAGTATAAGCTTAAGAGTACAGGTGTAAATACCCATGACTGGCGCCTATTCTTTTGGGCCAGGTGACAAAGAGATTCACCAGGGCATATAAAAGGGTGGAGGCGGGGGTATAGCATGGCAGCAGTAGCGATGGACAGGGGGAGTACCCAACGGCCATTTTGGAGTAAGTGCCAATTCTTAGTGATTGGCAGTGCCCATGGCGGGTACATGATATCGAGAGGAAGGGTACCTTGAAGGGGGTGTGTGTACGTGAGTTGGTAGATGTTCAGGACTGATGGGAAGCAGGTACTGGGGGGGTGGAGGAGAGGGAAGAGGGGGAGCTATGAGGAGGAGGAGGAAGGGGTACAGGGTGCTGGCGGGATACATGCTATAAGTGATTGGGGGGAGTAGGAGGAGAGCAGGCACAGGGAACTGGACAGGAGGGAGGCAGTGAAAGAAAGAGACAGGAGGTAACAGTAAGATGGAAGCACAAAGGGGTACAGGGAACTAGGCATGCAAGAGGCTGTGGGAGAACGAGGGGGAAGTGGCATTAAATAACATTAAGTAACAGAGAGACAGGGGGTAGCAGCACTAGGTATCGAGTACAGGAGTGAAAGGGTGGGAGAGAGCGATAGAATGCCAAAGGGGAAAGGCCAGACATGGAAACCAATAGTGTAAGTCTAAGGGGGAGGAGCAAATCGGGGGGCGTGGGAACCGTCTATTTAATTAAGGCCGGGTTGGGGGAGGCGTAAAATTTCGGCCGTTGCCACTGATATTGTGGAGTTTTTGTACAGGAGTCTGTGAGTTCTTGCTGAGGAGTACTTTTGATCGAGTCCCTTTGGCAGGGGATTGCACCACCGACAGCGCGGGTTGTCAGGTGCTGGAGAACCCACAAAGTTAAACTAAGACAGGCAAAACCGGACCGTTCATATTCTCCAAGAATATGAATGGTCCGGCGGTTTTAATTATGCTTTTCTAGTGTAAAACTGTCAGACTGACAGTCTGAGTCAGCGAACATTCTTACAACTTGGCAGAATGAGACAGGCACACAGAACTAAAATTGGGAGTTTTCCTTGTTGTCTGCCCTGATAGTTCTGTGAAGACAGGGCTGCAGTTTTACTGTACTACCGGCGGCCACAAGATGGCAGCAAGACGTTCCCCCTCTCCCCTAGGGTTGTCAGAACCCTCTGAAGTTCTGGGTTCTAGTTCTAGTCTAGAACTTTTGAAAAAGTTCTAGTGTTCTAATCTTTTAGAACTTTTTAGAACTCGAACCCTATTTTTTATTGTGCTGCCAGTAACTAAGATAGTAATAAAATACATGTAAAGGAAAAACTGTTCAAAATAAGGGGAGAGAAATTATCTTGTGTGACATTGATAGGAATACAACAGGTTTATCTATAGTTTCTTCTGTTTGCTAAAGTCAGCAACTTAATACGTAACAGGCCCACCCACCCACCCATATGTTAAAGTTTTCCTGCTGCAGCTGCATCATAGTTCCTTAGTGAAAGAAAGAGGCACATTATCCATTTATGTACTCAGCTATATATACTCATTGTCATGAATTAGGAGAAAAATAACTGATATTACCTAATTTCAGCTATTTGCTGCTTTCTGTTTTAAATGAGTGAATCAAAAGTTGCTATGTTTAAAGAAAGCTTTTATAACAAAGTCAAGCCAAGTACTACAGCAGCAACATGTGGAACTGTTACAAAACATATTATGTCATAACATATTCAGTCAAGACATTGGAATAAAAAAATATTTGCAGAAACCACAAGAAGGCTGCTCAATCCTAAGTTGTGCCTGTGTGAAAAGCTGAGCACCAGAACAAAAAGACACAGCACCAACACTTCCAAAAATATACTGTGATATGCGTTTTAACTGATAGCATCACAGTACAGAAACACCATGCAGGACAAAACAGTTTAAACAGACAAAGGTCCTTTTGTCTATTTAAACTTTTTTGTCCTACATCTTCTTCTTACTGTGATGCTATCAGTTAAAACGCACAATACAGTATATTTTTTGAAGTGTTGTGCTGTGTCTTTTGTTCTTAATAAAAAATATGCCAGTCATTGTTGCTAGCAAAATGCATGCAATTTTCTAAGGTAATGCATACATATACCAACATTTTTGTTGGCAAATTGAAGTAATACATACAAAATTCTAAGATGATGCATTTTGCAGCTGATACTTCAATAAAATTTGTATTTCAGTCACATAAATAAAACAGTGGTTTCCTCACCACATACTAAGAACATTTATGTAGCTGCAGCAGTTGGCATGTGATGTTTAGGGACAGCCTGTCAACCCCATTATGTATCAAATTATCACTACTTATAAAGCAAAAACACTATGATATCATACATTCTGTGAAAACTGCTGATGCAGATTTTCTTTTATTCTGATTCCTTTATTCTTTTTTAAAGGGGACAGGACAGTTGTGCTAGGTGGCAGCAGTTTGCAATGTATTTAATAAGAATATATATTATGTGTACAGTAGGTTTGGTCTGTCATCATTTTTTTCCTCACCATCCCCAGCTGATCACGAATCTGTAAATGAAAGAACTAAAACAACACCCACCTTTCACCCCATCACCCATTCCACTTTTCTTCCACCACCCTCATCTGTGCAGTAGCACCCATGCCACCCTTACACCCATGTTAAAACCAACCCACAACCCTCACCCATGTACTAGCATCCATTTTTCGTTTATGGCTAACATTTCTGTAATTGAAAAAATAATAAACAGCTATCAATTAGAACTCATTGTTTTGTCCTCTTTAAAATTGAAAAATAGACCGTCTCCTGTCCCAGCCCATGCTGATGCACCACAAAGTCACAGAAGGTAAATCCAAAAATATATGTTTGCACTTTAACTATAAATAATATGATACAGAAAGGATTGACGTGACAGTGTCCCTTTTATGCCAAATTTGGGCCTGTTCCCACTGATGTTAAAATTGCCCCGTATATAAAACTTGTTGACTTTAGTTTAGACCCTAGCTACAAAGCAGTTTGCCATGAAATGGTGAAAGTTTTTGGGGGTATATAGTCCAAGGTAGTAGATCGAGAAAGGAGAGAGACGACAACCAAAGTCATCACAGTCTGTAAAAGTTTCCTTTTTGGTGCAGAGAGACTCCGTCCCACACAGTATTTTTACCAGCCACCACCATCTGAGTTGTCATCATCACCATCAACATCCACAACATCAATCACTTCTGGATCAGTTTGTATACTCTTGTAGGATACGAAAATCTTGACTTATTAACTTTAATAAAAGTTAACGTGTGTACATTTTCTGGCAGCAACCTATTTCTGGTGTCTGTCACAATATTGCCAGCTGTACTAAACATGCGTTCTGAAGAGACACTTGTTGCAGGACAACCAAGATATTTACAGGCTTCATCATACAGCTCTGTCAAATTGACTTTTTGATCTCCAGTATTCAAAGGGCATGCATCAATAGGAATAGGCAGTTCTTGCAGGTAACTGTCTACCATGTTGGACAGAGACTGCTCAGAAGAGAATCAGCAGAAGCAGCTGGTATGGCAGCAATTTGGGAAAGGTTTTGCCACAGATTTAGCTTGCTACTAAGGGCTGAAGAAGTGGCAGTTGTGGAACAACTACTGTTAATGTTTGGTGACTTTTCCAGTTCTGTATCCCTTTGTGAAGATGAACCTGCATGTTGTGGTGATGACAACCTGATGGTATTGTGCGTGTCTGTGTTTGACTCCTGTGAGTGCTGCAGCTCATCTAGCAACATACATTTGTACTGCTCTATATCATCTGTTTTTGGAAGATGTATAGCCTTGAACCTGGGATCTAAGAGAGTTGCAAGGATGTAGTGTCTTGATTTCGCCATTGCAACTAATTTGTCATTGGTTTTGAAGCACTCGCTCATTCTCTTTACGAGATTCCATGATATAGGCGACATGTTTTCTGCGCTCAGATCTGTCTTTTCTATTTGTAGATTTAGAACACTAAGATGATGTGAAATGAGCATTATGAGTGGGATAACCTGACTCACAGATGCACCTTCAGAAGACATGTCCCTTGTAGCTGTCTCAAAGGAGCTAGGATACAGCACACTGTCTCCATTAATTTCCACTGCAGCACAGACAGCATAATGCCATCTCCAATAATGTAACTGGAGCAGTACTCATGTACAGCTTGCTTTGCTCAAGAGGCACTGCAGCATATAAAGCGTTGAGTTCCAACGAGTGGAAACATTTTGAATCAGCTTTTGCTGGGGCAGCTTGTGTTTTTTTTGCAGTTCGGTCAATGTCCGTATTGCCTTGGTTGAATGTGAAAAGTGAGTCACAATTTTTTTGCAAACAGCAATCATACCATCCACTTGTGTTTCGTTGCTGAGAAATCCCGTGACAATTAAGTGTAAGCAATGTGCAAAGCAAGAAGCATGCAGAAATCCTCCATCCTGTATTGCTTTTAAGATGTTGGCTCCATTGTCACTTACTATGAAGCCACATTTTAGACCGTGAGAATAAACCCATTCGTCAAGGAGGTCATTTAGTTCCTGCAAGATGTTTGCAGCAGTATGACTTTGCCCAAACTTCTTTATATGCAGCAGCCATCTTTTGGGGTGTCTTTGTTTTTGAAGAAGCACAAGAAAACGTGACCCAATGAGCTGTAAGGACATGTAATCTATGTTTTGAGTGCTGGTCCACATATCTGTTGTGACATGAATAACCCCACCCTCTGCAGTTTTAGTGCAAGCATCACTGTCGCTTTTAAAGCCTGATAAATGCTTGGTATTTCAACATAGGAAAAGTACCTTCGATGAGGAACATTGTAACGAGGCTCTGCTAATGTCATGAGCTCCTAAAATCCTCATGATCTACCAAAGAGTATGGGAGAAGGCGCCGCTAACAGTTCACCAATTCGGTGATTAAGATGAAGGGTCTTTGGATGATTTCTAGTAAAGGTATTCTTCCTTTCAAATGCCTGAGACAGTGTTAGCTGTTTGCAACATGTCCCTGCTGGTTTATTATACACCGTGCTTCGATGGGCAGATGGACTAGAGATGGTGGACTAGGACTTATACATTCAGTGCCATCACTGGATGTGCAACTGGTACTAATGGTGCTGGCATTGGTGGTAACAGTGATCCTAGGGCTGGCAGTGGTTCTGCCGCATCAAGTTCAGACAATTCAGTATCCATTTCAGATTCCTGACCCTTCTCACGTGCGGTCTGGAAGATGGAGGACATGGGTTTTGGATGATCAAGCAAAACCGAATGCTTTTCAGATGGATGTTTGCTGTAGTGCCAAGGCATGACACAACTTTACTACGGCTTACACTCTGTTTACACAGGAACAAATTGCTCTGCATGGATCAGTTTTACTGACTGAGAAATAATTCCACACTTCAGATGTGACAGATTTTGTTCGAGTGCTAGGAAGATAGCTAAAGACTGTTTGTGTCTTTTCACCTGTCCTAACAGAACCTGGGACATGCTCCTTGGTGCTGGAAGAGTGGACAGAAGACTCTGATGGATTTTCATTGCTGGCCAACACAGAAGTGGTGGATTCAATGGATATGTCCTTTCATTGCCAACAGTGCTGGATGTATTTGCAAGTGCACTACCTGATTCATTGTCAGCAGACTTGCTCATTTCACTTTGTTGAGGAAGTAATGATTTGTCGTGAGACACAACAGTGTGGAACTGAGACAAAGAGCTACTGTCTGAGTCAGAGAGGACTCACTGTCACTTGCATTATTGCTGCTAGTCACAGGGATCTTAACGGCATGAATGGCATACCTTATGGTGCCTCTCCTGTGACCCCAGCAGCTGTACAGGTTTTCTTAAAGGTCCCCTTTACCACACTTCACTGTTGCTCTTTTGCTGTTTGTTGAATTTTATCACATGAAACATTTTGGTTATTTCTGTTAGCACCAGGATTACCACTACCACCAACACCTGCTCCAACACCAGCACTAAATGCTTCATCTATGTTGGTGTCAGCCATAACAGACAGTAAGTACCAGTACTACCAGTCCAGTATACTGCAGTGAAAACACCAACACCCAAACAATTCCTGTGTAACAAAGCAATGTGATCTGTAATCGCTGGCTACAACTCCAAAATTTTATTTTGGTTGTGTGACACTGTGATACGTGGACTGAAAGTAATTGAAAAATATGACAGTTTGCAACTAAAGGATCCCATGTTCAAGGCTTACAGAATGATTGGGCTGCTGGGCATAAGCATACACATAGCAATCAAAGGTGCACAGCAGCAGGGTGATGGGCTGACCACAGGAGACAGAGTCACATACACAACCCAGGGAATGAGAATTATATTTCTACATTTCTGTCATGTAAGATTAATGCCACCACACAACTGGCCACTGGGCTACTCTGTAACACACACAATGGGTAGGGTACAGTGCAATCAAGGGCACACAGCAGCTGGGTGATGGGCTGACCACAGGAGACAGAGTCACATACACAACCCAGGGAATGAGAATTATATTTCTACGTTTCTGTCATGTAAGGTTAATGCCACCACACAACTGGCCACTGGGCTTCTCTCTGTAACACACACAATGGGTAGGGTACAGTGCAATCAAGGCAACACAGCTGGGTGATGGGCTGACCACAGAGACAAGAGTCACATACACAACCCAGGGAATGAGAATTATATTTCTACGTTTCTGTCATGTAAGGTTAATGCCACCACATAACTGGCCACTGGGCTTCTCTCTGTAACACACACACACTGGGTACAGTGCAGTCAAAGGGCACACAGCAGCAGGGTGATGGGCACACACTGGGCTTCTCTCTGTGACACATACTAGGGCTCAGAAAGATTTATTTGCCTTTTTTTGCCCCCCTTGTATGCTTGTTGCTGGAAGCTGCTGAGTGTGCAGTGTGCTGCAGTTTCAAATAACCACATTTCACAAAGGTTCTTAATCTTCAGTCTTCTTCTTATTTTTTTTTATTCTCTCTCCGAGTCCTCCTCCAGTCCTGATATTGGTCTCAATCCTCCCTATTCCCCAGTCCCTTCCCAATCTTGATTAATCCCTCCTTCTGTCCTGAACCTCCCTAGTCCCACTCCCAGTCTCCCCGATTTTCAGCTTTTTTGAGCCTTTCTCTTGTTCTCGGTCTCACAGGAGAAGAAGAAGTGGCCACTGGACAAGAGTAGCGGTATACGCGCTAACCGCTAATTGCTACAGTTTAGTGGGCTGCTGCCTGCTGCCTGCTGCTGCTGCCTCTGCTCCGATGATCCTCAGCAAATGGCGCTCCTCCTCATGGCGCATCTCCTTAAATACCCCCACAGATCCCGCGGCTCGCGTAGCTTACTCGACCCCGACGTCATCTCGCGGTGATTCGAACCCTTTTGCGAACCGTTTAGTGTTCGAGTTCTAAGTTAGAACTCGAACACCAGGGTTCGAGGAGGGTTCGAATCTTTACCGAACCTGTTCTGACAACCCTACTCTCCCCTTCCGTTGGCTCACTTGTTGCTGCTCTCGGTACAGCGTGGCGGTGTTACCTGTTTCTGCCACAAGTGTTTCTCTGTCCCTGGCAGGCCGGTTAGGCAGTGTGCAATCCCGGTCCCTAGTGGCAAGTGAGCATGGCAGAGATGGTATGAGCGAGAACAGCTCTAGGTTGCAGCAGCAGGTCAGTCTCGGGTTGCAGCAAAAAGAGGGGGTCACGGGTGGGACTAATGGAGGGGGAAGTGGATGGACCAGAGCCAGACCAGTTCGGTGGGACCAAGGCAGGGGCCACCTGACACTGAAGTGGGATCTGTCTGGCTGTGGACAGGAGCATACCTCTCAACTGTCCACAATTTTGCTTCAAGACTTTCCTTGGTCCCTCACACACTTGGCATTCCTGCCTCAGCGAAGTAAGTCTGTGCCAAAAGGAATCTTTTCAAGTTCCAAAATACTTGTCTTGCTCCAATGCGCAACAGTGCTGAGAAACCAGAGGTAAAAGTGTTTAAATCCTGAAGCTCAAAATCTGTTAGAAAAGACAAAGAAACAACAGACTGAGGTACTTTGTAGTGCGCATATGTGATTAGTGGATTTGAAGTGGAGTACACTGTAGAGAGAAAGTGAATGAGCAAGTGATGGTAGCGGAGGGGTGGTGGGATGGGAACAAGTCACGGGATCAAGCTTGCAGAATTGGCAGATTTTTTTTTTTAAATGACGGAAAAAGCAGAGTTGTATTTGAGATTTATGTTTTTAACATACAGGCTGTGTTTTGCCAGACAGAGCTGTGGAAAAGCCTCACTAACAGAATGAGTGAAATTGTAGCGGTTATCTTTTAAGCATTTTATGGAGTGGCACAAGGATCAGTTTAAAGTCTTGGTTGTTGCCTTTCGTATCCTGTTTTGCAGTATTCTCAGCTACTCACACCTACAACCAATCCCTGTCTAAAAAAAACAGCTGTGTAGGAAAATCCTGTTTCTAGCATTATTAAATGCAATTGCAGGCTTTAAAGCAGCTGGGGGGGGATCCCTGCTACCATAACTGTATCTTTTTGTTTGGTCACACACCAGGTGCACCCCTACAAATTTTATAAAGATGTATTATAAATGTGATAGGCGGAGCTTGCCAAACCTTAATACTGAATTGTATGCGGGAGAATTGTGGCATTCTCCTAATCGGGGAGCTCACCAGTGATCACCTGTGAGCCTCCTATTGGCCAGAGCACATTATATAACCAATGAAGCCAGATAGTGGTTTCCCCATAAGACAGTGAGAAAGCAAGGGAACCTCAGCTTAGAATGGCAAGGTAAAATGTGATGCATTTTCCTGACTGATGAGGCGGTCAGCTTGTTGTAGTGGTCAGGCTTGATCATAATTCGGCTGGATGACGAGACCAAGAACCCCCTCTAGCAATCTAAAACAAGTAAAAATACAGGAGTTATTTGAATAAATCTAGGCTTTAAAGCAGCTGAGTTGGGGGGGGGGGGTGCACTGGTACCATAATTGTATGCTTCAGTTAAGAACCTGCACATTCAGTACCTGACTCTCCCTTTCAGGCTGGTCTTAGGCCTTGTGTTTTTACAAATGCCCTAGTTGTGGTCGTGGCTGAACTCCAGAGGGTCACCACGTATACCCATATCTGGACGATCTCCTGATCAGAACATTATTAAATTCATTAGCTCACCAACTGGTCCAGAGGGCAGTGCAATTCCTCCAGGATCATGGTTGGGTGGTGAACAGGAAGAGTTCCCTACAACACAACTATTTTTAACACAACTATTTTTAAGCGAAAAAGATGTCCCAGGACTAGAGGGCATGGGATGAAGTTGGAGGGAGGATGATTCAGAGGAAACATGAGGAAGAATTTCTTCACAGAACGGGTGGTGGACAAGTGGAACACCCTGCCAGAGGAAGTGGTGGGGGCTGAAACAATCACGGGATTTAAGAATGCATGGGATAGACATAAAGGAATTCTGGACGTCAGGGGTAAGGGGCAACAGACTTCCTGGAAAACATAAACTGAACTTACAAACTTAAATGGGCAGACTGGGTGGGCCATAGGCCCTTATCTCCCGACACTGTCTATGTATCTATGTATGTATCTATGTAACACTCACATACCTTACAGCATTTAGGTGTGAATTGTCGCACAGATTTCATAGAGCGTCCTCTACGCTACACTCACGACTACACACAACATACAATTCCATCTGTCGCTTTGTCCTTCAAGCCCCTTACTCCACCCACCACTGCACTCTCTATCAATCCCTGGGGGTGGCTTCCACTACAAGGTCATTTCAACTATGCCATGGGCTGCTTAGTAGACAGTTCGCTCAGGAGCGGCCACCTGTCCCCCTACTCTCGTCTTCTAACAGGCAGGGTGGGTGGCTTCAAGGAACCTCAGGGTATCCTCCATCCCTCCATTGGAAGTACCAATGCATTTCCACGGCCATGAGTAGTAAAGCGTTCTCCTTCTTTGCCCCATCCCTATGGAACAGACTCCCATCGTCCATCTGCTCATCACCCTCCCGCCTGTCCTTCGAAAGAACCTAAAAGATTGGCTCCAGACTGCAGCCACTTGCAGCTGCTCTCCACTACAACACTAGGGCCCAACCACCCATGCTCTATGACAGATTGTTTACTGCCTGCCCCTATCTCCCTGCCCCCCTGCCTTTTCTCACCTCCATTTTCTTATGTCCTGTGCTCCTTGTATCTCAGCGCACTGCTGCACACTTGCTCTCCTGTCCTCCTTTGATCTCCTTGTTTGTCCATGAAGCTTACTTGTCAGAATTTTCGCAGTCTTTTGTTGGATACCAGATGTTAACTTGAGATACCTCATGCAATCACATATAGTTACTGGCTGCTACTTGTACTATTACTATCATTGAACTTGTACTATTATTATTAATGAAATCATATATAGTTACTATTTTTCTTTTGTACTTTTTTGGGGGGGGGTTATTTTTATCTCCTCCTGACCACAGCGAACTCTCTCTCCGGCGTCCTCCGAGAGCCCCCCCCCTTGTCACTACCTCCTGTCGTGGCTTATGCCTTCTCTGCAGCCCTGGCCCAGCTCATCCCCCGGGTCTGAACCCTCTGAGGAAGGGCCACCCTTTCCGTCCAGGGTGCTCTATCTATCTATAGTGTTGAGCTCTGGACCGTTGGGGGCACAGCAAAGAGGCAAGCCCGACATTGGGAGTGTGGATGTTGGAGGGTAGGAGGCGCCTTCACTTATCACTGGGAGGAGTTTTTTTTCTGTGCTGTTTCCGTCCTCTACCACTCTCCCCTCTGAGCTCGGACGTGCAATGATGTCCTCCGTGGCTTAGTCCATCCCTTTCTGTGCCCTATAGCGTGGCAGTGCCTCCGGCTTCTGCCCGAGGTCGTTGCAGTGCCGGGCTGCCCCTGGATCCCTCCCCAAGAGAGGAGAGCTGTCCTCCGGATGCTCAATCCTCTCTCTCCCTCTGCTGACCCCCAATGGCCCGGGCTTGTTCCCGAACCTGGGTCACCGGCGTGATGTGAGGTGTGGCATCCAGCGCCTTAACCCTCAGCGCCACCGGGCCAGCTTCTTTTGTACTTTTTTACTATTGTTGTTTGTACACCTGTTATTTACTGTACACTTTTGTTTCATTACCTCATGTTGAGGTGAGTTTATCCTGTGCTACTGCATGTACTGCTGTTGACTCATGTATTGCCACTTTGTGGCCCGGGTTGTGACTGAAAACAGTCCCTCGGATCAGCTCACTTACCTGGTTACCAAAGTCATAAATGAATAAAATAAATAAGCGTTCTTGCTTCAGCAGAGAATGGAGAATCTCATTGTAGGGATTTTTCACACTGAAACATGATCATGGGTTTCTGAATACTGTAGGCAATTACAGAAGACAACTCGGTTATCGCTTCATCCTCAGAGGAATAATCCAACCCATGACTCACTTTTAGTGTCCACACGAAGCTGCTGGCCTCAAGAGATGATGATCTAGCTAAAAGCTTTGTGCACATTATTAAATGTAAAGTTCAGTGCATTAAAGAAACACAGAAATACAGAATCTGTCAGCAGATAAGGAACCGATGGCCTAACTAGTCTGCCCTATTTTCCCTACCTGTAGTGTCGCTGCAGACCCTACTCAGTCTCCGGTCTTTGTCCCCACCCCCTCCACCTCTAACATCCCTCTGTCTCTCCAATGCGTTCTTGAATCCCATCATCGTTTCTGCCCCCACCACCTCCTCTGGTAAGCTGTTCAGTGAGTCCACCACTCTCTCTCTCTGTGAAGAAGTACTTCCTCACATTTCCTCTGAGCCTCCCCTCTTCTAACTTCATAGCATGACCCCTTGTCCTTGAGCATCTTTTTCTGTGGAAAATGCTTCCCTTCTGTACCTTGTTTTTTTCTGTGAGATATTTGAATGTCACTGTCATATCCCCCCTTTCCCTACTTTCCCCAAGGGAGTACATTTTAAAAGTTCCTTGAGCCTTACCCAATAGGACTTTTGGTACAGGCCATCCACCATTTTGGTTGTCCTCCTTTGTAATGCCTCCATGCTGTCTGTGGCTTTATGGAAGTGGGGCCTCCAGAACTGTACACCGTGCTGGAGGTGCAGCCTAACCAGTGATCTGTATAGGGGTATTAATACCTCTCACCTTCTGCTGATGATTCCCCTTTCCTTGCAACTCAGCATCCTAGCATCCTAGCATCCTTCCAGCCTTCCACACTGCTTCGCTACCTTCAGGTCATCAAAAATGATCATCCCCAGGTCCCTTTCCTGCTTTGTAACTGTTAATACCTCTTCTCTCAGTTGGTATGTTGCCCCAGGGTTTTTATGCCCCAAGTGCATTATTTTGCACTTCTTCGCATTAAAACCCAGCTGCCAAGCCCTTGACCATTCTTCCAACTTTTCTAGATTACTTCTCATTTTTTTCACTCCATTGGTGTGTCTACTCTGTTGCAGAATTTTATGTCATCTGTGAGCAGGCATACGTTCCCTTCCAGCCCTTCTACAATGTCACTGATGAAGATATTGAAGAGGACCGGCCCTAGTACTGATGCCTGTAGTACTCCACTGGTCACTTTGTCTACTCTGGAGTAACTGCCGTTTACCACCACCCTCTGACTTCTACTGCCCAGTCAATTTTCCACTTATTTTACTGCCTTAGGACCTACGTTTAGGCTTCCCAGCTTTTTTAACAGCCTTCTGTGTAGAACAGTGTCGAAGGCCTTGCTGAAATACAGATAGACCACATTAGCCACTCCCCCTTGATCCCCTTCCCTGGTCACCTAATCAAAGAACTCGATCAGGTTTGTCTGGCAGGACCTCCCCCCCCCTTGAAACCATGCTGCCTCTGATCCTGCAGGTTATTGGTAACTAAGTATTCCCCAATTCTTTCCTTTAATAGTGTTTCCATTACCTTGCCTGCTACTGACTGGCCTGTAATTTCTAGCCTCTTCCCTATTTCCACTTTTGTGGAGTGGGACTATATCTGCCCTCCTCCAGTCCCCCGGTACCTCCCCTGTTTTTAATCACATGTTGAAAAGGGCTGTCAGAGATACAGCTAGCTCTTCTTTCAGTTCCCTCAGTACCCTGAGGGGCACCACATCTTGCCCCATTGCTTTGTCTACTTTTATCTTTGATAGTTCCCTAAGCACTCTTCTGTAAATGGTTTTGTCTCCACTTCCCATCCCTTTATACCCTTGACCTTTACCCTTGGCCTGTTTTCTTCCCCCTCCTCTATAAATACTGAACTGAAATAGTTGTTTAATAAATCCACTTTTTAGTGGTCCTCTTCCACACTTCATTCACCCTCCTCTTTTAGCCTTACTGTCCCTCCTTTGTCCTTTTTTCACTTTTGTATCTAAAAAATGCTTTACCTCTCTTTGTCACTGACTTGGCAGTCATTTCCTCTGTGCCTTTTGCACTTCTAACTGCCTTCCCTGCCTCCCTTTGTTTCTCTTGGTAAGCCTCCCTATCCCCCTTTTTCTGTGTTTTTACTACATTCTGAATGCCCTTTTTTTTTCTTTTGCTCTTACCTTTTCTGCTACTTCCTCAGAGAACCAAAGTGGTCTTTTTCTCTTGTCCTTGCTCTCCTGCCTTACACACAGGTTTGTAGCTAACCTAATTCCCTCCTTTGTTTCTGCACACCTTTCCTCAACTCCCCCCAGTTTTCCTATCGCCACCACGGGTTCCCTCAGGCATTCTCCCATTTTCTTAAAATCTACTCTCCTGAAGTCAAGGACCCTCACCCTTGTGTGGTTTGATTCTGACCAGGTCCTTACCTTAAACCATACTGTATGGTGGTCACTGTTTCTCGGGTGGTCCCCCCACTCTGATGTCAGTCACACTGTCCCCATTTGACAGCACTAAGTCCAGAAGTGCCCCATCATGAGTGGGTTCCAACACTAATTGCCTGAGGAACTGCCCTTACATGGAGACCAGGATGTACCTACTCCTGGTTGTAGCTGCAGCATGGAGACTCCAATCCACATCTGGTAGATTGAAGTCTCCCACTATCAGTACCTTTCCCTTGCGAGCCATCTTCTGGATTGCTTCCACCATCTTCTTGGAGGTCTATAGATCACTCCTGTTCTAATAGCAGACCCTTTCCTTCTTTTCTGAGTGATCCACAATATCTCCTCATCTCCCTGCTCCCCCCTGTATTTCTGTGGCTTTTATGTTATCCCTTAGAAATAGAGCCACTCCTCTCCCCTTTCTACCTACTTTGTCCCTTCTGCACAGCATATATTCAGGAATGGCTACTTCCCAGTCCTGGTTTGCATTGCACCAGGTCTTCGTGAAGGCCACCAGGTCCGGGTCCACTTCCACCATGGTGGCCTCCAGATCTGCAACCTTCTTGTTCATACTTCTTGCATTTGCACACATGGCTTTCTAGGCTATGCTGCCACCCTCTATCCCCTTTTCTCTTTTGCTTTCCCTTTTCCAATCCACTGTGTTCTTTAGTTTTATTCTTGCTTTGTATCCCCTGACCTTCATTGTTGTTTGCCCCTGGTTAGGTATTCTTTTCCTCCTTGCATTCTTTATTTGTCTCTTGAGCTTGTGGGGGAGGGCACTGTTTGTTCTTCTGGCTTCTTCCACCTCCCCCCATGGCTAGTTTAAATGCTTGCCAATGAAGCATTTAAATCTCTAACAGAGGACCACAGTTCCCCCTCAGTTTGGGTGCAGGCCGTCACTTTTGTACAGGCCCTCATTCCTTTAGGTGAAGCCCAGGTCCCCAGTGAAGCCCTCCCCAGCCGTTTCTTCCGACGAACCCCCCCCCCCCCCGAAGCAGAAAGACACCAAGGTGCGAGGATGCTCTCAAGCAGTGGCAGGCTCTGGATCTCAGGCAGTTAGAGCCTGCCACCCCCACCCCCACCACTTGGTGAGCTCCTACTTTATAGCGATCACCACGTGACTGCATAACCTATCAGCCTATTTCCCATTTGCAGCTTATCAGCTGCAACCTCTAGTGGCCGCTATTTCTTCCACTGTCTTCACCTTCTGCCACTATGATACCTCTTCTAACCTTGCTATTCCTCACACTAGCCCTCTAGCCTTCCTTCCCCAGCTACCCACCCGCAATGGCAAGCACCTCACCCAAGTCCCCCCATTATCCCCCAGCCCTCCTATGCCAACACCCCCACCAGCTATCCCACGCTCATTTGCACGACTGAGCCATTAGCGCTACCATCCTGCCCCCCTCTTTCCACCTAGGTCATATGGGCCTCTGCTTCCCAGCCCTATGTAGTCCTCCGTCCAGCTCCCCAGGTCCCTCCTCAGCCCCCAGACACAAATCCCTCTGGCATAAAACCAAACAGTTTATCGTACTGCTCCTCCTCCTGGCAGAGGATATTGAAGCCAACCCGTCCACTCCATTTGCTTTTCCAAAAGGCCTCAGGCTCCTGCATCTCAATGCCTGCAGTTTACTAAACAAGATAACCACGCTGCAACCCATTGCTCTATCTCTTCACCCTGATATCCTGATTATATCTGAAACCTGGCTAAAACCACACCACACTGATGCTGAGGTATCCATCCCTGGCTACTCAATCATCAGACACAATCGGCAAGGGAAAAAGAGAGAAGGGGGAACTGCCATGTATATCTCCTCCAGGCTACAGTTTATCTTGGTGCAAATCCCCTCCCCTACATCCCACATTGACTCTCTTCTAATCAAACTCTCACTCCCGCACACTACCCCAGTGTACATTGCAGGCTCCTACTGCACCCCCCAGCCTGACATCCTAGACCACTTGAACATGCTAAAGACCTCAGCTTCTGGAGGCAAGCTTCACTCCCTCGGCAATTTTAACTTCAACTGGAACGCCAAAGAAAACGCCCAGCTCAGGACCAAAATCAAGGCATTAAACCTCACCCAACAAATCGCAGACCCCACCCGGCTGAACAACAAAACGCATAATCACTCACTCCTGGACTGGGTCCTATCCTCCCACCCCCACAGGATTCTAAGAGCCACATGGTCAGGAAAGTGCACAGGCCCACTGCACCCCCCTAAGATACTGCTCACAGGGTCATATAATTTCTTAGACCTAGTATCGCTCTTGCAAGACCTAGGACGAGTAGACTGGTCCTTAATCCCAGCAGCTCCATCTATTGACTCCGCACTCGCAACTTTCAAGGCCAGATTCCTAAAAATGTGGGAATCCCATGCCCCCCTGCGCTCAAAAAGGGTCAGGGCGCCCACCTTCCCTGGATCACCGTTGATATTATCAGCCAATGTCACTCTAGGGACCACGCATGGAAAGCCCACATGAAACTGGGCACCCAAGCATCTCTCCAATGCTACCGTGCCCGCCGCAACTACTGCACCAAACACATTCGCCAGGCCAAAAAGAACTACTTCTTATCAGCCTTCAGTACAAACCTTAACCACCCAACTAACTTTTGGAAATCATTCAAATCCCTCTTCTCCCCCCAGCCCAACCACCCTCACTGACACTGTCCATACAGGGAACTTCCATCTCTGACCCCTGTGAGGTTGCCACCGCTTTCAATACCTACTTCTCCAGCTGCGCGGACTCTCTCCTATCGACACACCAGCACCCGCCCACTCCGAGCACCCCTTCCCCTGCACCAAGAGCACACTTGCCAGCCATCCAGTTTCTCCTTTCGCCCTGTCTCCCCGGCCAAAGTACTCAAATCCCTACAGGACCTGAACCCTAATAAAGGGAAATGCCCCTCGGCCCTGGATGCCAAGATGTCATACTTGTCCACCCCCACCATAGCAGCCCTACTAACTGACCTTTTCTACCTCTCCTTCTCACTAGCCAAACTACCAACTGAGTGGAAGCAGGTTACGGTCATACCCCTCCCTAAAGGTGGGGACCCCTCCTCACAGGGTAACTATAGCCCCATCTCCCTCCTCCCAATCCTGGCCAAACTACAGGAATGTCCTGTCCTTGCCCAACTCTCTCCATACCTAGACACATCCTCCTTCTTCTCTCCATACCAATCCAGCTTTCGCAAACCGCATTCAGCTGTCAGTTCCCTACTAAGAATCACTGATGCCATACTCACTGGTATGGACAATGGCCACATCACCTCGACCATCTTTATCGACTTGGCCAAGGCATTCGACACCATCTCCCATACTCTGCTTCTATCTAAACTAAAAGCTGCCAGCCTCTCCGAACCGGCCTCCAGCTGGTTTCACGACTACCTGGTAGGTAGGCACCATTCTGTTAAAATCACCTCCCACATCTCTAGTCCCCTACCAGTTACTACTGGCATCCCCCAAGGCTCAGTCCTGGGTCCACTGCTCTTCTGCATATTTTTAAATGATCTTCCATCAGCCCGCCTTCACTCATCCATCCATATGTATGTGGATGACACAGTGCAGTATGCCATGGGCCCCTCCACAAGCGATGTGGCTAATCTTCTACAGCTGGATTTCAACGCCATCCAGCACTGGTTCCGATCAAACCAGCTGTTCCTGGAGTCACGTGATGCAGTGCTCTTGCTAGCTGTGCTTTCTGCCCGCTCTGCACAAACCCTGTCTATTTATCTTTCTCCTGGGATCTCCGGTTGTATTTTGGCGTCTTTTAAGGGGCTATTTGTGGACCGGTAACCTCAAGAAGTCTGGTTGGTGTTCAGATGGACGAGGAGATGCCTAAGGCAGCAGCGAAGCACACCCCTCCGGCAACCCCGGAAAAGGCCTCGAAGAAGCCGCGGGCTTCGCAGACACAGCCATCCAAGCTTAATTACCCAAGCAGTGAGGGGGAAGACCCGTTAACGCTAGCTAAGTTTCTCGAGGAATTTAGGCCTGTTAAGGCCAAAACGGTGGAAATGGCCACAGAAATTAAATCGATCACATCCACCTTGGAGGATTTGAGCAGGATAGTGTCCGATAATGAGGCTCGGGTTAGATCGGTGGAAAACCGGGTGGAGAGGTTCGACCCTGAGCTGGTCAGGATTAAGACAGCACACCACCTTGAAGCCAAGTGGGAGGATCTTAGGGCAGGAGTCGGAGGAACAATGTAGTGGTGATTGGCCTGCCTGAAAAGAAGAGGGAACGAGCCAGTTAAGTTTTTCAAAAATTTGTGGAGAAGATCGCTGGTCCCTCACCTTTTGGCCAGTGTTATAATATAGAAAGGGTGCATCCAGCCCTCTGCCCTATTCCACAGCAGGGGGCACCGCCGAGTATTTTTATGGCAAAGTTCCTGAATTTCCAAGAGAAACAAAGTTTTCTACAGAAGGTCAAGGAAGCTAAAGCTGTGAAATGGGAGGGGGTTGATATAAGGATCACCCAGGACTTGCCTTTTGCGGTTTGGCAGAGTTGAGCGCTTTTCACCCCCTCGTGTCAAAAATTATTGCTGCAGGGATTAAATTCAAAATGGTATATCCTGCGGTGCTGCATGTCTACATATCGGAATCATGGAAAAGGTTTGACGACCCTGACAAAGCCTTAGCCGCACTTCAGATCGCTTTCCTACCTCTTCAACATAAATAGAGGATGAGTTCCTTTGATGTATTTATTTCTGGGACAAAAGGAAGTTTCTTAGTTTTGTGTGTTGATTTCGCTGTGGTTACTGCGCATTAGAGGTCCTGGTGGATAGTTCTTCTAATTTGGGACTGAAAGGATGTGGGGTTCATTTTCTGGGATCCCCAGTGGTGACTCCTTCACACAGCGCAGATCCTGATGTCCTGCAGCGGTCCGGGATTTGTAACCGCATTGGTTCTCTGTGTAATCTGGACATTGGTTGATCCCTGGGATTGGTAAGGAAGTAATGGTTCCCGCTCGCATACCAGTGGATGGACTGTTAAGCCGATTGGCTTCATGTATGCTATGGACTGTTACATGGACTAAAGCCTCTGTGTGGGAGGGCAGGGGGCCGATACTGTTTTTGGGTGGTCACTTGTGTTTTGCCTCTAGGTTATATGAGGCTGGGTGGAACATAAGGAATATGTATTAGTTAGTTCTATTCCTTTATCACTGTGTTTGAGAAGTGTTAATAGATGTTAAGTGTTGATGATGGGGGATTGTGGGATGGGGAAGTTGTTGCTGTTGGGTGTCTTCTTACCCAGGGAAATTAATGTTGACTGTTATGATTATCAGTGGTTTGGGCGGGGGGCAGTGAGGAGTATACAGTGATGCAAGCTGTCATCAAGGGCCTGTGGATGGTGGGGGAGGATAGTGGGGGTTAATGTTAATCGGATATTACAGTGGTTATGGGGATTGTCAGGGGGGGATAAATCATGCACAAGTCCTTAATTTGGGTAATAGGGTGTACCGTTTAAATGGGAGCATACCATGGTCTGAGTTAGAGATTCTGGATAATGGCACTGTGTGGGTCTTTTAAAGTTGTAACCTGGAATATAAAGGGAGCACGTCAGAAGGTTAAGCAGTACAGTATTTTAAAGCACTTAGAGGTACTAAAGGCAGACATTGTGTTCCTGCAGGAGACGCACTTGCTTCAAACAGAGTGTAACTCTATAAGGCATCTGCAGATGGGGTCAGTTTTTCCTCAGAGGTAGCACGAGCAGAGGTGTGATGATGCTTCATGTAGGTCTGTGCCCTTTGCACCACTTCAGGTCATTCAGGATGGTGAGGCAGATACGTGTTTGTTAGGGGTAGGCTACAGAATGTGGAGGTACTTCTTGGGTCTATTTATGGTCCCAATCTGGATTCTCAGGGGTTTTTGTTGCTTCTGGAAATCCTGACCCCCTTTGTGCAGATTCCCATGATTCTAGGGGGGATTTGAACCTTGTATTGACCCACTGATGGATAGGACTAGGAGAAATATTGCAGTTTTTCTCCAGCTCAGCGGGCCTAGGGAGTTGTTGGACCAGACTGGCTTAGTGGACGATGGAGAGTTGTTCACCCGAAAGCTAGGAATATACGCTACTTCTGCAGTTCATGATTCAGCATCTCGTATAGATTACCTGTTATTTTCTGGTACTCTTCTTCCCGAGTGCTGGAGTCTGAGATTATGCCGGGCCACTTTCCGATCATGCAGTGGTAGTGGCGTCAATCTTTTCTACTCTTCCTAAGAGGGGCAGTAGGTGGAGGATTAATAATCAGATGCTCGCGAGTCCCAAAATAGTGGAGTTTATTTCACGCAAATAGAAGAATTTATAGCTAATAATGTAGGGATAATATTAGCCCGATGTTGTTTGAGGTGCGTTTAAAGCATTTATAAGAGGCATATTAATAGGTCAGGCATCCAAAAGGAAGAAGGAGAGGGTACAAATTCTATCCGAGTTGCTGAACCGAATAAGAAGTAAGGAAGCTACTATGTCCTCGCAGTCTGTTGAGGACGAGAAGCTGGAACTGGTTAGGCTGAGGGATCTTTATTTAAAGTTGCTGGGGGAGCAGGCGGAATTGGCATTAATCAAGACCAAGACTAGTTACCTTGATCTGGGTGAAAAGGCGGGTACACTCCTGGCTAGGAGAGTTAAACAGCTGGAATCATCTCGTGATAATTCCAGGATTCTATCTAAGGCAGATGGCAGGTTAAAACCACCCTGGGGAGATAGTGCAAAGAATTTAGATGTTACTTTAAATCTCTGTATAGTAAAATGGATAACTCTCCACTGAGAAGGAGATGCTTGCCTTTCTTGAGGGGTTGGATCTCCTTTGTTATCTGAATTCCAACAGGCGCAGTTAATGGCTGACATCACTCAGGGTGAGATTGAATTGGTTATTCAGAGTCTCCTTTGGATAGAACTCCTGGGCGGACGGGTTTTCGCCTAATTTTTATAAAAGTTTTCTAAGTTACTATCCCCTTTACTTCTCAGTTTATTCAGACACATTTTATGTCATCAGGTGCAGGATCAGTCTTTATTTGAGGCACTTATTGTCTTAATTCCCAAGCAGGATAAACCTCCGAACAACCATCTAGTTACAGGCCTATATCCCTGCTGAATACGATATTAAGATTTTGGCCAAGTTGTTGGCAGAACGGTCAGTCGGGTTTTACCGGACTCATTGGCCCAGAGTGTTGGTTTTATGAGGGACAGGTCGTCCGCTGATCACCTGCGAACCCTGGCTCATGCCTTCTCGGTGTCTGAGGGTAGTGGCACTGCTATGGCCCTGTTGTCTTTAGACGAGAAGGTCGATAGGGTTCACTGGGGGTTTCTGCTAACTACGATGGGGAAATTTGGGTTTCCTGAGCCTTTTCTAAAATGGATTAGTTCCTTTATTCAAACCCTACTGCGTGGTTAGTTGTAATGGTGCCACCTCGGACCCCTTTAATCTTTATGTAAGTACTAGGCAAGGATGTCCCTTCTCCCCTCTCCTTTTTAATCTATACCTAGAACCTCTCATCAGGACAATTCTACATAAACAAGAAACTGAGGGTATTAGAATTCTGGACTATACTGTGAAAATAACTGCATATGCAGGTGACTTGTTGATTTACGTCTCTAACCCGAGGGTCTCCATTCCTGCTCTCCAGAGGTTATTTGGGTGTTCAGCAAACTGGCTAATTATAGGTTAAATTTAGACAAGTCAGTTGTATTTCCCCTTAATAAAAATGTTTTTAAGCAGGAGATAGCGGAATTGGGTCTGTCCTGGAAGTCGGATTTTATAAGATATCTTGGTCTGAATCTAACAAGATGCAGGACTAAGATATTTCAGTTGAATTTAGATCCCTTGGTGCGTGCCATTGAGTTGGACCTAGAAAGGTGGGTGAAGTTGCCAATTTCCTTATGGGGGAGGATTAATTTAGTTAAAATGAACATTTTTCCTAGATTGTTTTACCCTCTGAGTATGTTGAATATTTGGATACCACTTACCTGGTTCAGGAAGTTACACAATAAGATAGCTAATTTTGTGTGGGGTTATAAGAAGTCCCGTATGGCCTATCAAAAGTTGGCAGCGCCCAAAATACTGGTGGGATTAAGGCTTCCACATTTTGCCCTATATTTTTGGGCAGCCCATGCCAGCAAGTATCTGAGGTGGGTGAAGGGTAGAGATGCTTCAGTACAGCATCCCTATATGCCGCTTTGGCTACAAATTGAATTGGCCCTGACTCGGAAATATGGTTTGAGGTCTGAGGCTTTGCTTCACCTTACTCCGAAATTGTTGCCCCGCCAGTTGCGCAGTTCTCCAATTGGGATTTCTGTGAGAGCCCATACCCAACTTTGTTGCTTTTGAAATATGATCACATTAATGATTGGGTCCAGTCAATTTGGGGTAATCCAATGTTTTGTAATAGGTAATAAAATTCTTAGTCCGGCGTGGCTGCCCTTACCTGGGGAGTGCTGTGTGAAAGACTTTCTTTCGCCCGATGGGGAGATATTCTCCTCTGTTGAGATTCTGAACAAATTTGAGATGCCTACTACAGCAATTTTTAAGATATATCAGATTAGGCACCTTTTGGTTGCCAAGATGGGTAGTGGGGCAATTCAGAGTCCTAGGTTGGACTTTTATGATGTATTGGGTCCATTGGTGGGTGTATCGCATGCAAATTCCAAAATATACTCAGTGTTATTTGAATGGGCGTTTTCTCCAAATCCAGTTCAAGGTTCATGTTGGGCTTCAGTCTTTCCTGATTCTGCACTCAACTGGAAGGCTTTATGGACGAACTGTCATAAATTCTTCTTGCAGGATCGGTTAAGGTTGATGCAGTTCAAAATTCTTCACAATATTTATTATTCCCCACAAAAATTGGTTAGGTTGAAAATTGCTACAAATTTCACATGTTTATTTATTTTATTTATTTCTAAGAATCAGTTTACAACCTTTGAGCCAGAGGCTCGTTTCCAAAGGTACTTAGTCACATAAAGACATACATTGTGTTTTTGGTTACATAGCATAGATTTGCAAAACAATAGGCGTTCAACAGAGGCGCCACACCACGTCACACTGTGGTCAGACAAATACAATTAGGTTACAGGGTACATGTAATTGATAACAGGTGTTACACAAGTTGGTATCAAGTGAGCAATCTAGTTGGTAAACACCTAAACAGCTGGCACTGGCCAGGTTAAACATAGGCACGGTGTACAGGGAAGTGGTGGTGGGGATGGCTAGGTGGAGAGCTGCCCGGGGCGTTGTCAAGAGAAGCAGAGGTGGAGGCTATGTTCAGAGACAGGAGCAGTTATGAGTGCTGATGATGTGATTCCGAAGGGTGGTTTTGAACTTGGAGATGGTGGTGGCATTGGTGATGGGGGCAGGGAGAGAGTTAAACCAGGTTGGGGCTCTATAGCAGAAGGACCTCTGGCAACGGCTGGTTCTTGATCAGGGGACCTTTAGAGTGGTCTTGTAGGAAGACCGTGTTGCAATAGTGGGAGGGCTCTGGTGGATGGATGCTTACTCCCGGGGAGAGCCCGAGGGTTTTTTGTGAGGAGACAGGTTTGTATCGGAGCGCTCATCCAGGGTAAGCAGGTTAGCCTCGACATACAGCTGACAGGTGTGCATGAGCCTGGGGGCACCAGTAATCAATCTGCAGGCTTTATTCAGGGTTAAGTGAATTTTGTTGAGTGCAGTGATGTCGGCAGCACCATATACTGGTAGACCATAGTCTACAAGGGACAGAACAGATGATGTAACAGCGAGCCGGAGAGCATTTGGGGGAAGGCAGGTTCTATGGCGGAAGAGGATGCCAAGCCTGTGTTAGTGGTGGATGTTAGAAGGTTGATGGTTGTGAAATGTGAGGGCTGAGTCAAGGTAACCCCAAGGTATTTGTAGGAGCAGACTTGTTCCAGTGGCTGATTGGTACTTGGAAGGATATAGAGTGGGTGGTTGCTAGCTTTGTTTTGGGGTGGGAAAAGAGCATAGCTTTGGTTTTATTAAGATTGATGACGAGTCTCGCTCCTTAAACCAAGCCTTGCACTGTTGAAAGACTGCTGTAGGGAGTCCTGTAGGGAGATGGGATTTGTGTGGGTGGCAAAAGGACAGCGTCATCTGCATACAGTAGAATTTCTGCTAGGCATACACTGGGCAGGGTGTTCAGATACAGCGAGAAGAGAAGGGGCTCCAGGATGGAGCCTTGGGGGACCCCAGAGAGAATGGGACGGGTATCGGAGAGTGTGCTATTAATTTTTACACACTGAGATCGAGTGTCATGATAGCTTGCGCACCATGCTAGGGGGCCAGCTGAGAGACCAGTGTGGCAGAGTGCATTCAGCAGAAGTGGATGGGAGACGGTGTCGAAAGCCTTTGAGAGGTCGATGAACACTGCACCAGCTAGGAGCTGGTATCCAGGAGGAGTGTAGAAAGTTGGAGAATTCAATAAGGGCAGTGCTGGTACTGTGACCAGCACGGAAGCCATGTTGCTCTGGGCATAAAATGTTATGCTTAGCCAGATATTCAGTGATTTGAATGGCCACCACTTTCTCCAGGGCTTTGGGGGGGGGGATGGAGATTGGCCGGTAGTTGTTGGCCAATGACCTGTCGCCCCCTTTATGAATAGGTGTGATAATGGCTGTTTTCCAAGCTGTGGGGAATTGTCCCAGGCAGAGTGGCTGGTTAATTAGGCTTGTGAGAGGTGCAAGGACTTCATCTAGCACCAGCCTGAGGATGCTGGGGTCCAGTGAGTCACTGCCGGGAATGTTGCCATTGAGAGCTTTGATTAGGATGGGTCTGGCTTCCCGGTGGAAATCTTTCGAGGTGGAAGCTGGGGTGCTGGAGGACAGGGGAGGTTGGTTGGGGAGGGTCAAAGAAATTACTAGGGAGGACTGAGCTAAGGTCAGTGAAAGTGGTGTTGAACCAGTTAGCTATGGTGGCAGGCTCGGTGGAGGTAGTGCCATTTCTAGTGAGCTGGGATGGCCAGGGAGCAAGCTTTACCATTAAGTTGCTTAATATTATCCCAGAAAGTCCGGCTGAGCCTGGGAGCAGGTAAGGGAGGCCTGGTAATGGTCTGCCTTGGTTTTCCTGATGGCCCATGAGCACTTATTCTGGCTGCATTGTAGGCTTGCCTATCAGACAGATGACCTGTTTCAGTGGCAAGGTGCCAGAGGTTATCCCGGTTTCTAAGTAATTGTAGGAGGCTGGGCAAACCAGGTGCGTTCTGTTTTGGACTGGTTTTGGTGAAGGGTGCAAAGAGATCACAGGCCATGTTGAAGGTGTGAGTGAAGAAGGCGAGGCAGTGTCAATGTTGGTTGCATGCTGAATGGGGACCAGTTTATCTGGGTGAGAAGTGCTTTAAGTTTTTCAGCCCACCAGGTTGGAGGCGCCATGAGGGTGGTCTGGGCTTTGGGTTTGGGATTGGGGACTACCCAATGAAATAGGATAGGGTGGTCACTTAGGGAGTCTGGGAGGACCTGGATGTTTTGGATATTATGGGGTCAGTTAGTTATAATGACATCCAGAAGGGTGCTGGTACCAATCTTAGGGTTAAGTCTTGTGGGCTGGGTGGGACGAGTTGCGCCAGATCTTGAAGTGCAAATGAGTCTCTGATTGCAGATGAGGAGGTGCTGAGCCAATTTACATTAAGGTCCCCCACTAGGATTTGTTCTGCCTTATGGTGGAGGGTGGCCAGGTAGTCCGTTAAAGATACCAGGGCCAGGTGCTGGTTCTTTGGGGGAATGTAGGCTGTGGTGAGATAGAGAGGGCTCCTAGAGGGGTCTGGGGTGAGTTTGAGGGTAAGAGCCTGGGCCCCATTTATAAGGGCAGGGGTGGGAAGTGCGTGTCCAGGTATTGTGTCCCTGGTGTAGATTGCACAGCCTCCCCTCGTTTACTCGGTCCTCCGGTATAAGGTATAGCCTGGGAGGAGACAAATGAGTCAGGGTGGTTTTGGACAGCCAGTGTTCAACCAGGGCTATGATGTCTGGTTGATGAGCCAAGGCCCAGCACTGTAGGGCGCAGATTTCTTCAGCAGGCTGTTATATGTTCATGGAGGCTACTTGAAGACCAGTGGGCTGGGTGGGTGGGTGGGAGGGGCAGGGCCTGGGTTGGGATGTATGTTCCCTGTTAGGAGTAGAAGGAGGAGAAGTGCTCTGGTCAGAGGAGGCAGATGGAGAGTTTACGCCGGAGCGGTAGAATGAGGAAGGGGTTTAGTTGCACAAGGGTGTGTAGGGCAGCACAGGCAGAGAAGGCCTGAGTGATCAGAAGCGCAAGGGAGCTGGGGGGGGGAGGTAATGTCTGGAAGGGGGGTGATGTTACAGGTGTCAAGCCGGGGTTGGGGACTTGATGCATATTTTCTGGCATTGTCCTAAGGTAACCTCCTTGTGGGCAGAAATTAAAAGCAGGGCAAATCCGTTATTGGGACTCGGGGACCTCTTTACTCCAGAAATATGTTTGCTGGGAGATGTCTCTCATATTCCCGTCAAGAATAGGAGGTTCCATATGGTCCTGATTGCTGCCATGCTTAAGAGAATTGTTCTCAGACACTGGAAGGATTCTGTTGTGCTCAGCTATCTTGGAATGGCTGGAGGAATTATTAGCCAGTTTGAGGGTGGAGAGAATGAGCCATCCTCCAGAATAAGCTTTCCAGGTTCGATAGGATTTGGGTCCTTTTATGCTCTCTATTCTCTTTAAGAGAGTGTAGATTTACTACGGTTTGATGGTATGCCACCTCATTGGACTTGTGCTGGGAGTGGCTGAAGGGATGGGGGGATGGGATTGGGTGGGGGAGGTTGGGGGGGTATGTTACAGGGTTTGTTTTATTTTATGTATGGACATGTATACGTACGTATTATTTTGTGTCTGTACTCGAATTTGTTGGATCATATTCCTGTAGCGAAAAATGTAATAAAGAGTTAATGGCAAACCAGCTGTTCCTAAATCCTAAGAATACTGTTTTGCTAACTTTCGGCTCACAGCAAAGACTCTCCCGCCAAGCCACATGCCCCCCCTTCCAAACACTGGACGGGACTCCCTCTGGAAGCATGCACCACCGTCAGATACCTAGGTGTCTGGCTCGACCAGCACCTAGATTTCTCCACTCATATTGATTCCATCCACAAGAAACCACTCCCCAAACTCGGCGCCCTATATCGGAACAAAGGATGCCTCCCCCCTTCAGCCCGGAAGGCTATTGTCCAAACGATGATCCTCCCAATACTCGACTATGGCAACGTAGTCTACGGCACTGCTTCCTCCTCCTCCCTAACCAGCTTGTGCACCCTTTTTCACTCCTTCTGTCGCTTTATCCTGGACTGCCCACGAACAACCAACCACTGTGCCTTATACACCTCCCTAGCACTGCCGTCCCTTCAAGACCACAGACTGACGCACTGCGCTAGGACCGCAGACAAATTCTCGTCCCAGTCCCTTCCCCCTCTACCTGGTCTCTGTCCTTTCACCACAACCTCCACCGGTCTACTCTCTCAGAAGCACAGACCACAGGCTCCTCCGCGTCCCTTACATGCGCACAACTAAAGGCCGAGCCACCCTCAAATACCGTATCCCCAATCTCTGGAACGCCTTGCCTGCCGATATTAGACACTCAACTAACCCCCATCACCTCACCTCCTCCTCAGCACACACTTCTCCACCAGCTGCTTCTGCTTTAGCTAGTTCCTGTTCTGTGCCTACCCTATGGGCCTCTGCTTAACCACCATTACGTGGCCTCAGACAGTATCCTGTGTAAATGTATCCAAGTGTATTTCTTCATCTCCTTGGACCCTACCTGCCTATTTTCTGTAATGTCCAGGTCTGCAGCCATATGTGATGTAAACTATTGTAAACTGTGTTGTATTATTTATCGGGACCTGTCCCCCAGGGCGCATCTGGAATCGAGCAACCCTGCTGAGTATGCCCTCCTGGTTAAACTCTTAAATAAATAAGCCAGACCCCTGCTCACTGCACCATTCCTTCAGCCATGCTCTGAAGTCCCTGATGTGGCCTTACCTAGCCTCCCCATTGCCAAGGACAGGTAGCACCTCTGAGAAGGCCAGAGAGTGTGCTACCTGCCCAAGACCCCACCTCCAACTCCCTAAACTCCTCCTGCACTACCTCTAACCCTGCCTCTTCTGTTGCCAGGTCATTTGTTCCCAGATAAACAATGACATCTAGCTCCCCCCCACCTTGCTACCAACCTGGCAAGTCTCAGGATCTGCTCTTCATCACTCTGAGCCATGCCTCTGGGTAGGCACTTTACCTCCCTCCCTCTCTCCCTTGCATTTTGACCCCAAATCAATCCCCCTGACGATGGAGTCCCTCAGCAGGATTTGCTTCCTCCTCCTCCCCTGGGATCTCCTGCCAACCTGCCGTGGGCTCCCTTGTGAAGCACCCACTCAACTTCCCTGGTCACTACGTTGGGTGTCACTGAGGGACCTTCCTGCTCCTCCAAGACTGCGTAGGAGTTCCGTAGTTCCCCCAGCTAAGGGATGTGCCTCTACCCCACCTCCCTTACCCTGCCTGAGCCCACTGTAGTCCATCTGCTTCTCCCACCTTGCAACCTTTGAGAGAGCAGTGACAGACTTTGTGGTCCCTGGGTGGGGGAGGAGGCTCCCTGAATCTGAGCCAACTCTGTCTGGAGACTAGCAGCCTCCTCCCTCAGCCCAGCTAGGTGTCTGCAGAAGGGGCAACACTGTAGCATCCAGAAGGTCCTCCTGAAGACAGCTGCCACACAGCCACTGCATTACTCCCATCATCCTCTTCTCTCTCTCTCTCTTTCTCTCTCTCTCCCTTTCTTTCTTTCTCCTTCTCTCCTCTCTTCCCCTTCCCCCTACTTATCTGTGCTACTGGGCTTTGGTTAGCTCTACTTCCTTACTTCATAATAGAGTGGTAGGGGATTACAAGCAAATCAGGTCAATGTTACTTGTTGTTCCCACTCTTCTTGTTCCTGACAGGAAGTTCAGGTGTCAGTCAAACTGTATTGCCTATATATTTAGGTCTAGACAAGGGTAGGTGGGTAGTAGGGCAAATTATCTCTGTGTTTGTGTGCTGTAATCCTCTGCTACCTCTCCTCAGACCCTGGCCCCACTGTTCCTCTCCCAAATCTGCTGCTTCTAAAAGCCCAAAATGGATCTGGAAAGCTAAGACATGGCCCCGTCTTCTGAAGAATTGTAGTCAGAACTCGACAACAGTGGTCCAATCACCTGTATATGTAATGCAGTTTCATGGTTGATCAATCCTCAGAGACCCAAATGTGGCTTTGCTTAGGTTACAGCCAAGAGGCAAGGCACAAGCTGAGACAATATATGCAGTATGCAGTGACTGGAAGTTACTTATTACCAGTGAGTGCTCAGTCAAAAAGTACAACACTAAACCTTATATCACTGCACTTGTTCTGCCCCAGAATCTTATGTAAGACATACCTGAAAGACAGCCCCACTTATGGGGTGTGTTTTCTCAGCATATGTGTTTGCTGTTGGCCATAACAGCTGTTCAAGATGACATGGATGCTTCTCTCTTTGATAATGCCTGAGGGCACTCTACATCTGAGGCCATGAATTGATTAGCCGTATATCCAAGTACATGACACTATGTCCTCATCGATAAGCAGAGTAATAAACCCCTTGCTTCCTGTGAACCTATGTACGGCGGTAGCCAGTGATATGGCCCAGTATATAGCTGGATATATCACAGGAAAGTTGATTGAAATTCATGAGGATATTCTGTGATACATCTAGATGCAGATATACTGGACGTTATGCTAAGCTTTGTCAGCTAGCTGAACATAATGTTAGGCATGTTTCTCTCCCCCCCCCCCCCCACGTTGTCCACCACTTGTATATCATGGTTCTGGCATGTTTGAAATTGGTGCTGTTTATGGCACTTTAATAAAGGTAGGTTAAATAAATATTCCTGCATTTGGTTGGTTCTGTTTTCTCATGGGTGCACTGTGTTGTTGATAAAGAGTCAGGTAGACTGCAAGAGTTTAATACAATCACCCAACACGTAATGCTATACATGCTATTTTATATATTATTTTTATTATTGTAACAAAGGTTTGATAGCTATTCTATTCAAAAAGACTAATATTCTGTGACACAGCGTGGTCCATAAATGTCTGTCAAAACTGTAGTTTATACAGAGGTGGCCAGACAATGTTTGTTAGTAATAAATGATAGATTATGAATATAATGTAAAATTTATTTTGTTCTAAGGAAAATGTAGATTACCTAGATAAATATTTAAAATTTTGAAGTGTACCTGGCAAATGTGAATTCTGCAGTAAGAATACATTGGAGGCAACTGAAACACCTGTGTCTGAAGCTATCTGTAGTGGTCAGTTTTTCTCTTAATTTCTAAACAAATGTTCATAACCATTTTGGTGCTTGGTAAACTAGACTCCAAATAATGTGATACCTCTTACTGGACCAGTAGAGAGGTTGTGCATAGACCTGCAGAAACTTGAAGAATGGTCAGCGGTTTGGCAGTTGAAATTCAATGCAAAGAAGTGCAAGATAATGCATATGGGGCACAAAAACCCTGGCACAATATATCAGTTGGGGGGTGAGGATATAGCATGCACCAAGCAAGAAAGGGATCTTGGGGCTATCATCTCTGATGACCTCACGGTAGGGAAACAGTGTGACAAGGCAGCAGGTAAAGCAAATAGGATGCTGGGATGTATAGGCAGGGGCATCACCAGCAGGAAAAGGAGGTCATAATTCCGCTATACAAGACACTAGTGAGGCCCCACCTGGAGTACAGTGTACAGTTCTGGAGACCATACCTACGTAAGGACATAGACAGGGTAGAGAACGCTCAGAGGAGGGCAACAAAGATGGTGCATGGATTGCATCACAAGTCCTATGGAAGACAGGTTGAAGGAACTGAACATGTACTCCTGGAGGAGAGGAGGGAGAGAGGGATTGATAGAGACATACAAGTATCTTACAGGGAGGAACAGGTGCAGGAAAACACTATTTTAGCTTAAAAGATGTTCCAGGACTAGAGGGCATGGGATGAAGTTGGAGGGAGGACGATTCAGAGGAAACATGAGAAAGAATTTCTTCACAGAACGGGTGGTGGATAAGTGGAACACCCTGCCAGAGGAAGTGGTGGGGCTGAAACAATCACGGGATTTAAGAATGCATGGGATAGACATAAAGGAATTCTGGAGGTCAGGGGTAAGGTGCAACAGACTTCTAGGAAAACAAACTGAACTTATAAGCTCAAATGGGCAGACTGGGTGGGCCATAGGCCCTTATCTGCCGACACTGTCTATGTATCTATGTATGTATCTATGTTACATTACACAAGCTTTCAGGCCACCCAGCCCCCTTCATCTGTAATGATCCAGTAAAAAGTATCATGCTATTTAGTAAGTGTACTGGAATGAAAAACTTGATTTGCAGTTTCCATCTGGAGGTGAGGACCACCACCTACTTTCTAGAACATTTCCCTGTTCTCTGCTCATGTATATCAAAGTATAACTATTCCAAATAATTGATTTTTTATTAGTGGCATTTTGCATTTTCACAGATATGAAGATTTGAGGCACGTAGTAAATTGGCTGCAATTGACTACAACACACATCTGAACAGAGGATACCTTCTGGATGAGGAAGGAGAAGTAATGTATGTGTCTATACATCAGTTTGTTATAGTATTTATAGTGATGTGAGTTATATAGTGGTGCTACTCACCCATGCTGAAAGAATTACAAGTGCAATTGCTGTGACTTGTGCTCCCATAATGACTTACATGTCAGAATATTGACGCGTGCATCTTTTTTTTTGCTGTAAACTACGGCAAGTGTTGCAGATGCATCAGGATGTTTGTAAATATGACACAAACATCTTGATGTATTTGCTTGGATGCAGCACACTTTGAAAATAAAAACGCAAGTGCTGCGTCCAATGCTTTGAAAATCCCTGTTGCTATATATATCATATGCTTTATCAGACCTAACATCCTCTGAATGGCCAATGTTTCAGCTTTCTCATCCAACAAGGTTGTAAGGAAAAAAAAAACTACTGTATAAAGGAAATTTATTACTCGGTGAACATACTGTAGTAACATGTAACGGTGGAACAGACTTGAGGTCCCCACTCTTGCCACATGGCAGTGGCTTTGCCCAACTTGAGTAGAGATACACATCCAAGCTTAACAGCTGGAATGTATCCCTACCCTACTTATGTTGCATATCCCTCATGAAGACGGAAGGTAAAACACAAAATTAAGCTTTCAACTTACCCGGTTAACAAAAGCAAATAAATAAAATGGATTGCCTGTATAGCAGTTACTTTTTGGTACCATATTTTAGTTATTCTAAATCATGAGTTCTGGGATTTACTCTGCTCCTGACATCATCTTTAATGATAAGATTTCTTCTATCACCAGTTTTCAGTAAATGAAACATTTTGCTTTAAAGAGCGTGTGTGTGTGTGTGGGGGGGGGGTTCTGTTTATGTTTATGTAATGAATGCTTCTGTTATGAATCATCCTTTTCTTTTTTCATTTGAAATTTGTTTGCAGTTTATATACATGGGAGGCAGTCACAGCAAAAAAGGAAAACTGGCACTACTCACCCATTCTTAAAGCACTGCACTTCAGCCAACACAGGTTTTGTTAAAAAGTACTTATATTACGAAGATGCAGCACACAGCAATCAGTCAGGAAGAAGACACAGAATGGCAGCAGGCGTCTCAGAGTTTTGTTTGCACATGCACTGTCAAGAGGCAGAGAAACATGCTGCAAGTACCCTTTTATAACACAATCTTAATCTAACCACAGCAGTGAAACTATCATACAGAATTAGCGGAAGATGCAACCAATGGGTAAGTGAAAAAAGGGCAAAAACAAAGTTTAAAAATCTGATGTAAGCAAAATCAACAGTTTGCTAGAAGACAGTGTGACAATATGCCACAAGTAGCTACTAAGTCACGAGGTTGGCTAGTGAGCACAATTTGGGCCAGATGTTCCAAAACACATAGGCTGACTTCCGAACAGTGACTGTAAGCTAGTGCAAGTGATACAAGCTGAAAAGCATAGCCTCAAAACGTGCTGCAAATGATGGTGAAACATGGGAATGTACCAATGCAGGGTAGGCAATTCTTAATTTTGACTGTAGTACTGATACAAAGCAGGCAGTCGCTCCTTTCCAGGCAATTCTTAATTGTGGCTTTTTTTTTTGCATCTTATGTTTATCCAAGTTTTCCAATGAACAAACAAACAAGCCAGGCAACCCTGGCAAGTCAATGACAACATACACAGACAGATAAAAACAGTGTTTAACTTATATACACAGAGATCCAGTAATCACAAGAATCTGAGTAGTATTACAGATCATAGAATTAAAACATCATTTATATAGTTAATGGGGAAACTTGCATTTAATTAGCTTATTTCATTACCATTCAAGTTAGTACCAGTCACTACCCCCCCCACCCACTATATCCATCCTTCCCCCAGTATCAAGCTCTCTGCAGGTGTTAGAGCATTAAGATACATAGATACATACATACATACTGTACATAGACAGTGTCGGCAGATAAGGGCCTATGGCCCACCCAGTCTGCCCATTTGAGCTCGTAAGTTCAGTTTATGTTTTCCTAGACGTCTACTGCCCCTTACCCCTGACCTCCAGAATTCCTTTATGTCTATCCCATGCATTCTTAAATCCCATGATTGTTTCAGCCCCCACCACTTCCTCTGGCAGGGTGTTCCACTTGTCCACCACCCGTTCTGTGAAGAAATTCTACCTCACGTTTCCTCTGAATCGCCCTCCCTCCAACTTCATCCCATGCCCTCTAGTCCTGGAACATCTTTTTCGCTTAAAAATAGTGTATTCCTGCACCCTGTTCCTCCCTGTAAGATACTTATATGTCTCTATCATATCCCCTCTCTCCCTCCATATGGTTGCCAAGTATTATAGAATTGTTCTCCTCTATCCTGCATTACATAGGTAAGCCTTTCTAGAGTAAGGGCTTGCAGAATTAATGCTTTCCATTGTTGTATGGTGGGTTTAGCTGCAGCTACCCATGTATTCAAAATGCAATGTCTGGCCATCACCAGCGCTACCCTAAGCCATCTAGGCAGAGGGGCCCAGTCAGCCTCACTCACCTCCTCCATTCCGAACAACATTACTAAAGGCAATTGCGGAAGTCCCCTACCTGCAAGTGCTCAGACCTCCGTTTCCACCTCCCTCCAAAATTCCTGCATAGTAGGGCAGGACCAGAAATAATGATAATAGGAGGCCAACCCAACATTACAGCGAGGGCACACTGGAGAAACCAAAGGATTTAATTTATTGACCCTCAGGGGTGGACAGTATAATCTATGACAAAATTTGTAAAAGGTCTCTCTGTACTTATTACAGATCAGTATGCCCTGGTGCAGCGGAGTCATCGCCTTCCAGATGTCTTCTGCAATGGGGATTCGCATGTCCCTCTCCCAGAGTTGTCTAGTTTTCTGTGTTAGATCCGGCAGCGACCGTCTCCCAGCCTTAGTTACTCTATGTATAGTGCCTTTAGGATTATGCCTACCCATCTGTATCAACTGTTTCAGTTGTTCCCATGCAGAGTCCGAACCATGCTTTCTCCCCAGAGAGTTGCAGTATGCCCGAAGCTGCAAGTAACGGTAAAAATGTTGGTGCCCCAACCCTGTCTTATCCCTGATATGGTCAAAGGAGTCTAATCCCTCTCTAGTATACAAGCCTCTTAGACACATTATTCCTTTCTTCTCCCATTCCCTAAACCCTGGGTCCGCCAATCCTGGAATAAAGAAAGGGTTCCCTGCGATTGGAAGAAGCAAAGTCTCCCCTGTTCCACCCACTCCCATCTGGTCAGGTGTCCCCAACCATCCAATACTGACTGGATCATGGGGTTCGGTTTGGGTAAGGCCACATACACCTTATGACTTCTCCCCACCAGGTAACCAGTCACCCGGCCAGGGCACCCTTTCTCCTCCAAGTCCAGCCAGCCCGCCTCCAACGGCCTACCCACCCAGTCCTGTAAATATTGGCACTGTATGGCAAGGTGATAATTTCTAAGCTCCGGGAACTGCAGGCCTCCCTTCTCAATTGAGGATTTTAACCAGGCGAGGCTCACTCGTGGTAGCTTGCCTTGCCATAAAAAATCTGAAAATGCCCTTTCCAATTGCTTTATATCTGCCCGGTAAGTCCCACATGTAACATCTGCATACCATATAATAATCGTGGAAGGGCATTCATTCGAAACAGATTTATTCTGCCTAGCCATGTCTTCGTCAATTTGGCCCACCTCTCCAGATCAGCTACAACAGTACGTATCAATGGGGTATAGTTTCGTTCATGCAGGGCCTTTATGTTTTTGCCAACTGTGATACCCAGATAGACAAATGAATTACTGTCCTTCCGAAATACCTCGTTTGTATTTTCCTCCCCCCCCCTGCTCTCCTATTCTCAGCTCTTCTGGCTTATTTAGGTTCAGTTTATATCCGGAGAATGCAGAAAATTGGTCTGTTAGATGAAGGAGTGGTGGCATGGACTGGTCTGGTCTGGTAATATACAAAAGCATATCATCAGCATACAAAGAAAGTTTGTGTGCTCTTCCCGTTTGGCCCAGCAGTCCCTCTTTCTCAGGATGTTTCCTGATTGCAACAGCCAGGGGCTCCAGGGCCAAGGCGAAGAGGAGGGGAGACAAAGGACATCCCTGCCTGGTTCCTCTCTGCAACCCCAAACTGTCAGTAAGAGTACCATTAACCGGTACCCTAGCTGTAGGAGCATTGTACATTAAGTGGACCAGTCCAATAAAATCGTCACCCAGACCAAACCAGGCCAGAACCTCCATTAAATATGGCCATTCAACATGATCAAAGGCTTTTTCTGCATCCACAGACAGTATATGGACTGGCTCATATCCATTCGATGCTCCCCAAATCACATTCAGGAGGGTTCTCATGTTGTGATATGAATACCTGTTCCGTATGAACCCGGTCTGGTCTGGGTGAACTAGCTCTGGTAAGAGCTTGTCTAATTGGCTTGCCAATATCTTGGCGAGAATCTTGGAGTCACAATTTAGCAGAGAGATCAGCCTAAATGACGGACAGTCGAGCAGGTCCTTGCCCTCCTTGGGAATCAGACAGATAACTGCTTCTTTCCACATTTGGGGTAGTGTCCCTTCCCCTTCCCTAACTTCATCAAATATTGCCCCAAAGTGTTTAAGTAAATGTGGTTTCATGGTCTTATAATGCTCTGCAGAGAACCCATCCAGGCCACTAGATTTGCCCCTTTTTAGCCCTGTAATGGCCATAGCTATCTCTTCCTCTGTAATGTTAGCATTTAGCCTTTCTCGTTTCGATGTGGATAATTTAGGTAATTCCAACCTATCTAGAAAGGTCTGCATATTAATCTGTGTATCCCCCATCTGCATTTGATAAAGGTTCTCATAAAAGCTCTTAAACCTGTCCCCTATTAACTTCTTATCCACCTGTAGTTTACCATCTGAGTTTCTAATAGTAGCGATCAAATGTGTACTCTGTTTCCCTTTTATTAGATTCGCCAACATGGTGCTGGTTTTATTCCCCCATTCATAGAAGGGTTTTCGGACAAACAAACAGGTTTGTCTTGCCTCTCCCAGTAATAAATTATTTAGGGCCTCCCTTGTTACTGTTAATAATTGGGGGGCAACCTCTCCCCCTTCACCCAATGCTACCCTTCTTTCCAGCACCTTCAAGCGTTGTTTGAGGTTTTCCTTCCTCTCCCGGACCTTTCGTTTATGATGTGCCACAAAACTGATGATGGAGCCCCTCATGTATGCCTTTCTGGCATCCCAGAATGTAGCTTTGGAGGAGGCCGTTTCCAGATTATCTTGTGTATATTGCTTCCATTGGTCCTGTAAATATTCCCTAAATGCCTTGTTGGCTAATAGATAGTTGGGGAACTGCCATGCTGGAGGGTCAATCCCTTCTTCCCGTATTCTTAAAGACACTAGTACCATCACGTGGTCAGAAATATGATTTCGGCCATGCTTAGTCTGAAGCAGTCTGAAATACCACGTCCTTGGAATGTAAACATAGTCCAGTCTCGACCACGTTTTATGAGGGTGGGAAACAAATGTATTGATGTCTGGAGAACGCCCATTAGGATTGGCCATTCTCCAGACATCAATAAGGTCCAGATAAGCCACCCCTGCCATCCTAGCCTTAATAGCTCCCCCACACGTACCCTTCCCTCCCGAATGGTCCAGCATGGGGTTCATCAAACAATTTAGATCCTCTCCTAAGACCAGTCCTGGAAATTGTTCTGCCATAAGAATCACAGCAAGGGACCGATAGAATGTGGGGTCATGTACTGCAGGTGCATACACTCTTCCAAATGTTATTGTGTCCCCCATAAATTCTCCCACTAAAAAAAGTATTGACCATTCTCGGGCTCTGCCACTATTCTGTTCACTTTGAATGGGAAACGCTTGTGCAGTAGCACCGCCACACTGCATTTATGAGAGGTAAAGGATGCTGCAAAGCACTCCCCAACACAGCTTTTTTTTTTTTTACTTAGTATGCTCTTTGGCAGTGAGGTGGGTCTGCTGCAACAATGCAACATTCACATTCTGATGTTTGAGAGCAGTTAACAGTATGGTACATTTAACTGGGGTGGAGATCCCCTTCACATTCCAAGACGCTATAGAAAGCCCTACGGGATTATCCATGGTGTTTTAAGTCATTTTCCGTCCAGCACTCGATGCCCCTTTGTCCAAGTCCCCTTCAATATATCATAATGTTAATCTGATGTTCCATAACCATGTCTGGATCTCATAGTTAACATACAGCAATATAACAAACAACACATAGTAACTATATGGTCTGTCACTACTGGAGCTACTTCAGGAGAAGGTGGGCTCCAGTGAGCTGCTCCTACTAGGTGACCTTAACCTTAACTGGCTGGGGCCTCATGCCAAGTCATATGAACCACTACTCTCTGGCCTCTCCCTTAGCCAGGTCATTACAGAAGCCACCCGACTCTCCAATCGCGGGGACAGGGCGTCCCTCATTGACTGGATCCTGTCCAACCGTCTGGACAAAATTGCTATGTCTGGACTCCTCCCCGACTCCATCTCCGACCACTCTCCAGTTTACTGCATCTGGGGCTCGAACCCGCCCAGGGTCCCCTGCAGAGTGGTAACAATGCGGGACTATTCGAAATTCTCAATCCCCTCCTACCTCCTGGACCTTCAGGGTGTGTCCTGGAACCACGTCCTGGCTACACCTGACCCTGTCACAGCCCTTGACCTCTTCCTTGCGACATTTGCTCCTCTTCAAAATAGGCATGCCCCTTCCAAAAGGCGGGTTCGTGGATCGGTAACTAAATGGCTTCACAGTGAGCTCCTATCTCTCATGAAGGAGAGGGACAAGGCCTGGTCAAAATACAGGGCTTCACTTAACCTAACGGATCTTCAGCTGTATCGCCAGCTCAGAAACTCCTGCAAGAAGGCTATCCGCTCTGCAAAAAGCCAATACTGCAGCTCTGCACCACTGTTACTGGTACAAGGACCCCAGACGCTGCTGGGTGAACATAAAAAACCTAGTCAGTGGCTCGCGCAATACTCAAGTTACTGACATGACAATTGGTGATGCTAACTGTAATAACCCCCTCACCATCACCTCCTCCTTCAACCGTCTCTTCACTGACCTGCCGTCCTCCCCCTTTCCTTTACCCACAGCCTCAGCACTCGGCTCCGGCCCTCAGTCCCCCCGCCCACCCTTCTACCTCAAGGAGATCTCTGTGAAGGAGACCCAGGCCCTCCTTGTCGGTCTCTCCCACCATGTAGGGGCGGGTCATGACAGCCTTGAACCCAGGCTGCTTAGCCTGGGGGCTCCCCTTATTGCCAGGCCTCTTGCCCACATCTTCAACACCTCGCTCATAACCGGGGTCATCCCCAACCTTTGGAAAATTGCCAGGGTTGTTCCAGTACTGAAAAATGGTGACCCCAAGGACCTAAACAACTATCGTCCCATCGCCATACTCTCAGCTGCTTGCAAACTGCTAGAAAAAGCAGTTGTGTCTCAGCTCCAACACTACATCCAGGAATACAACGACTTCTCCCTTGTCAGCACTGGTTCCAGTAAAATCACAGCACCTCAACGGCCCTGGCTGAGGTTACTTCAAGGATCAGGACTGCCACCCCATCAGGTAAACTCACAAGGGGCCATATTCGTGGACCTATCCAAAGCCTTCGACCGTGTTGATCATCCCCTCCTTCTTGGCACCCTTCGCACCCTTGGCCTCTCCAGCCATTCCCTCGACTGGTTCTCCAGCTACCTAGGGGATAGGATGCAACTCACCTGCTTTAATCATACCCTCTTGCCCCCACTACCCGTATCCTGCGGAGTCCCACAAGGATCTGTTCTCCCTGTTTGTCAATGGCTTACCATCCGTTGCTACCGAAGGGCACCTCACCATGTACGCGGATGACCTCGTCCTCTTGGCCAGCTCCCATGACATCACCACCATCAATGCCCAACTCAACTCTGTCTTCTCCAGAATCTGTAAATGGCTGGAAGGGCATAAACTTGTAGTCAACATCAAGAAAACTCAGGCAATGCTATTCGGCTCCACAGCCAAAATTGCCTCCTGCACGACGCCCTTAAAAATCCTTGATGCCTGCAACTCCCCACTGGCTACAGTAGTCTCCATTAAGTACTTAGGACTCTCCCTTGACCCCAGCTGGACCTCGCTAGGCATCCGAACATATGCAATGCCACTAATAGTAAACTCGGCCTTGCTTACAGAGCCGAGGACTGCCTCACCCGCTGCTCGGCTGGTCTTAGCCAGGGGGTACTCCTGCCCACCCTCTCCTATGGTCTTGTTGCCTTTGCCCCTGCCTCCTCCTCTTGCCTGGCTAAATGGGACACCATACAAAACATTTGTCGCCATGCTTCTCAGCCACCGCTTACCCACCGCTACAGCTCTACTCCCCGCCTTGACTGGCTCCCCACAAATTCCGGACTTACCCTTGGGCAACTTCATTGACAACATCATCCGTACTTCTGTCCCTGCCTCACTTGCCCTCCCATGAAACACGCCCCCACCTACCACCTTAGGTCCTGAGTCCCAGACCCATCTGGTTCCTAGGACCCACACCCTTACTGGCGACAGGGCATTTGCTTCCCACTCACCCAAGCTATGGAACTCCTTCCCCCTCCAGGTCCGAGCCTCTCCCTCCCACTCTTGCTTCAAAACCTCCCTATGGCACTTCCTGAAGCCTGCTGCTACCTGCCTGTGCCCTGCCCCTTGATCTGCTCTCTCCCCCTCCCTTGATGCTGGCTAGGGGCAGTATTCGACTGGGCCAGGTTGCCGCTTCCTGCCTTCTGCCCTGGGGGGGCATCTCTCTCCCCCCTGTAGCCCCTAGGTCATCATGTTTGTAGCCTGTTGGCTGTCCACATACAACTCCACTGCCTCTCCTTATCCTGGGTCGCGCTCACTGATAATGTCATGCTCCTGTATACATGTACTACCTGTGTATCTAACTGTTATTTGTAAATTATTCTGTAATACTTTCCGGCAATTGTTATCTCTGTAACCTCTATTCTGCTTCTTTGTTGGAGCTTACCCGCTCCAGATTGTAACTGTTCTCTAATGCTCCTGATTGTACTTGTTGTCCATGTATCCTCTCCCTTGTAATTACCCTGTTATTCTCCTGGGTCGCACCTGAAAATAGGCACTGGTTGTCTAGTGTGCTTACCCGGTTACCAAAAGCAAATAAATAATAAATATACACCCCCAAAAAATCCCTCTACCCTTCCCCTCTTTTCTCATTCAAGCCTTTATAAAGAAAGAAAGAACCCAAGCTGTCCCCCCTTTGTAACTAGAATTACATAAAGCAAGGATTTTACACACCTTCCCCAAAATTTGGTAAAAATGCGTCCCCCGCCCCCCTCCCCATCAAGAAAGCCATCATTAATTTGCTTTATCCTGGTCGTGGTTACCTTACTATGACACAGTAAACCCTTTGAGCTCACAGTACATGTGCAGCTCCATTATAGCCAGCCCTAGGCACCATAGTCCCCCACCCAGACCTCCGTTAGCAAATATAAGTCTCTTCCAGAAGGGTCCCAGAGTCAAGTTTCAGGCAAGATGGAAGTCCCTGTAATCTTTGTAGGGCAAGACTGCCTCTAGTGGCCGATGCAAACAATTCCTTCTCCTGAGATAGAAAACGCTAATGCGCCACTTTTCCAATGCAGTAGCCAAAGTGGCCATTCCACTTGTGGGCCCTCAAATCCAGGCAGCATTGAGCCAGTATCTATATATCAATTCCAGAGCCCAATATATAACAAAGTAGGTGAAAAACAGCTTGCAATGAATATTTACAAACGTTCCAACACTCTGCAGGTACAATAATCGTAACACAGTAGTAATACAAGAGTACCTTGAAACTTGATGCAGTTTGGAGCGTAACTCCAAACAGTAGCTGGCCAAGACCCGCCATCTTCTGCATCGGAACACACCTTCCGTTAGAATGTAAATCATCTTACCCCAGTTTCTTGTTAAGATCCTTTACAAAGACCTCCGCCTTCTGCACCTCCCAAAAGGAGTATGTAGCTCCTTCATATTTAATTTTAAGAGTGGCAGGATATAGCATGAAGCATTCAACTTGAGCCTCCTGCAGTTGTGCCATCACCAAGTTGAAGGCTCTGCACCTTTTCAGTAAGCAGGCAGAGCAATCCTGGAAAAGGTTGAGCTTATGTCCTTTATATTGCAGGTTAGACATGTTTCTGTAAGCTTTCAACACCATCTCCCTGTTCTGAAAATTGTGGAACCGCATTACTATCTGCTGTGGCGGTTGGTCTGGAGGTGGCCTGGGAAGCACCGCACGGTGAGCTCTTCCCAGTTTCATTTTACCATTTTAAGGGGATAATCCCAAAATCTCAGGCAGAGTCCGTGCACAGAACTCCAAAACATCAGTGCCCTCTAACCCCTCCAGCAAACCCCGAAGTCGCAGATTTAGCCGTTGTTGATAGTTTTCTTGATAATCAAATTTATCTTTGAAATCCGCTAATTCCCTTTGTAATGCTGCAGTTTGTTCAGGGACCGGAGCCGTGGCATCCTCGACATCAGATATTCTTTGCTCCATATCAGTTAATCTGATTGCATGCGAGGCATGTAGATCTACAAGCCCCTGAAGCTTGCTGTCAAAATTAGACGCCAGGCTGGTGAGACAAGGTTCCAAAGCGGCCAGGACTTGCTGTGTGACCTCGCGGCCCACGGCACATACTTCAGCCGCGGAGAGCGAGATGAGCCCTGCATTTTCGACCTGTGTTGCTGGCGGTTGTTTTTTCTGATTCTTGCCTGCAATACGCGCACTTTTGGTCGAGCCGGGGGTGTGATAATCATTCATGATCTCTTCTAGGAAAGTGAGACTTCTTTTCCCTTACTTTTAAGTGAATTACAAGTAGATTTAAACTTATATTTCTTGATGGTTTGTGGAGCGACGGAGAAAAGCATCCTTACTCGATCGTGCTCATTAGCGCCCCAATTGTGGCTTTTTAACAGAGCTTCAATTGCCTGAAATGCAATCCTTTCTTTTTTTTCAAATACATTTTTTTGAGGAACTAGACAATGTACAATGCAATCAACCGGCTATAATCAGTCTTGTACATTTAAATTTTTTATATTAATGGAACTACAGTTGGCTAAGCTTCTGTTGCAAAAAACACAGCACACATCAGGTATTTTGAGGATCGGTGAACAATTTGGTACATATAGAGGGGTCTTATGCAATAAATAAGGATCATACTTTAAGGATATCTCTTGTAGCAGGCCACACCTATGGAACTATAGCTGTCAGGCACTGGGACCACATGGAAACCTTTCTAGTATTCTACTATGGGCCGCCGACTCTGATGTCATACGCCGACGTTGCCCTATCCTGTAAGAATGGGCAGCCCTCGTGCCCTCCTCAGTTCTTTTCCCACCATCGACCATCGTGCATTGGGCTCCATGGAGACATCGCTGCTTCAGTCGACTGCCAAATGCTGTTCAGCATTTTCATTCAAGACCTCCAGTTAACCAGTGACAATAAACTTATATAAAACTTTATATAAACACTAAACTTATAACATTTGCAGATGACACTAAATTGGATGGATTAGTCGACAGCAGCTCTGATAGGATCAGTTTGATCAACAATTTAAATAGTATTGTAGGATGGACTAAAAAGAACCGTATGCATTTCAGCTTAGGAAAGTTTGTAGTCATGCATTTTGACAAAAATAACATAAGGCAGGAGTACTATATGTGTACTAGGAACCAATGTTATTACAAGAAATTAAGTGCTCAAAAAATTACACCTTACATAAGCATCGTTGTGCCGGAGGGTAAGCTACCAAATCAGTTGGGGGAGGATTGTAAATAAATAAAAAAACTGCTCTTTAAGACAAAGGAGATTGAGGGAATTTTTTTTTTTGTGCATTACTGGAAGATACAGAGCTATTTAATGAGTTGGGTCTAAAGTTTAAGGACCACGACCATTACTTGAGAGGCCATAGACGCCAACTAATAGGCGACACACTTAGAACTAATCTTAGGAAATATGCCTTCTTGCTCAGAGCAATTAGAATGTGCAACCAGTTAGCAGAGGATATTGTTGCAGCACCTAACCTTACCAGTTTTAAAGTTAGACTAGACAAATTCCTCCAGGATGGTAACTTGTAGTTATTACCACTGAGTAGCAGGGACAGTTAACATGAGCATATGCCTTCTGCTGTCCTAAACCCACAGTATTATCCAAATCTTCAATTTTATTCTTTTTCTCACTTTTAACAGTGTTTTTGCTGCTGGCCAAATGCCTTTTGTCACAGTGTTCATCGCCTTTAATTACCGCTTTGTCTGTCTTCAGCGACGGCGGTGGATTCTCCCTGGCCTGTAGCTGTTAGGTCCACTGTTTCTCCAAGATCTTCAGTCAACTCCGGCCCATGTTGTGGGTTGTCCGGTGGCAGAGAGCTCTCTGTGGGAACAGCCTCTCCTTGTCGCCATCCTCGGCCCCCAGGACTCCTGAGGCCTGGCAGCTGGCTTTGGATATTCTCTCCCCGGACAGGGGACATCCCCCCCCTCCCAGTTCTTTCTCCAGTCACTGCTCATCCTGGGGCCAACCAGAGTCACGTTTTTGTCCACATCAGTGACGATGTGCTCTGCCATCCAACACCTTCTTCCCCACAAGGTACAATTCTGGTAGTATTCTTTACCAGCCTCTGCGATGAAGATCCATCGGCATCTGAGCTATTGACACCCCTGTGGATGGGGCAGGCCTACTTAGGCTCATCGCTGGACCCTCTAGGCCAGTGTTTGCTCTTCGACATCAGGGATATATTCGACATCATTAGTCCCGCAACTTGAGACCTCAGTCCCTAAAGGTTCACTCCTGCAGTGACTATCAGACCTCTCATGGCTGGCGATTCCCATCGACACCAGGGATCTTTCTTCGAGGGAGGCTCTTGCAGCAGGCAATCACCAGTAGGACTAAGCCACCAGACGCCAGGACCACACAGAAACCTTTCTAGCTAGCAGTGTACTATGAGGGACCGTCCACTACTGACATCACTCTGTCAGCATCGGCCTAGCCTATAAATGCGGGTGGTCCCCCACACCCTCCTCAGTTCTTTCCTGCCATCGAACTGTGTATGTCAGACCACTGACACGGCCACAGCTACATCGACCGCCATTTCCCATGCTTCGTGCGTTTTCAATTTTCTTTTTTTTTCAAAGTATTAACATTGATTTTTCAGTGTTACCAGATTTAGGTTTATGTCTTTTTTTTTTTTTATTAACGCTTTTTATCCTCCATTCAGCATGCCTACCTCTCAGTGTCTGCTAGCCCTGCTGGTCTCTGGGTTCTTCGGGAGCTTATGGCACGCCCCAGCAGATCCTCATAGCCGGTCTGGAGGCTTCATTCCAGGTGGCCCCCAAATTTTTCCTCTGTTTTAGCCCCAGAGAGTCCTGTGCCCGAAACCTGGAAGTGGTGACGCATGCATGTGGAGGTGCACATGCGTACCACAGCTCCAGCTGGGCCTCTTCAACCCTCCCTTGGCCTAACGCCTGCGGTCCTCGGAGTGACATATCCACCCTGGCCCCCACCAGGGGGCAGCTGAGTCTGAAGGGACCTGTTCCTCCTCCCGAGGCGGAACGGCTGGCAGCCACCGCATCCTCTCCTCCTACCCCCACCGACCTCCGCCAACCCAGGCTCATTCCCGAACCCGGGTCTCCGGCATGGCGTGAGGTGTGGCGTCCAATGCCTCAACCCTCAGCACCAACGGGCCAGCTACCGGTTTATGTCTTCTTAACCTGCCTCATTTTCCAACCACTCCATGAAGTGTGCCTGTGGCAAACAGATTCCAGAAAAGAACAGATATTCTGCTTGCATTCAGTGCCTAGTCCCCAGTCACAACACTGAAGCCTGCCAGATTTGCTAGAAATTTAACCAGGCCACACAGAGACGTCCCCTGAAAATTGTGGAGAGCCACCTTCTAAAGCAGAAGCTCATCACAATGGAACAGGAGCTACAAGCCAGGAGTTCTTTGACTTCTTCTCAGTCCTCAATGGCATCTTCTTCCTCTAGCCCCAGTAAAAGCTCCAGCAGGATGCACAAACACTGATAGAAAGATCAGGCCTGGCCCACTTCCCACTCGCGGTCTCCTCACAAACCCTCGACTACATCTGGGTCTTTCTCCCAAGGGTTGGCCTCCTTGGCCCCACCAGCCCTTGCCTCTTCCAGGCTACCAGTGGCCCCGCCACCCACTCTTATCTCGATGGCGGGTGGTGGCTCCTGGGGCAGGGGTCTTCATCTCCTGCCACCTATCCCCTGATGCTCAGACCCCTTTCCTCCATGGGCTCTCAGCCAGGTGACTCAGCCGGTGATGGTTCTTCAGGTGCCGGTTCTTCAGCTGTCGCCTCGCTCCCCCCGGCCAAGGCACTGCCTACGTCAGTCCCCTCCTTGGGGGCCAGCACAAGTCCTGCTAGGCAATGCCCGCTGCAGGCTACGGACGCTTCTCCACACCCATTCACACCTCAGCGTTCGATTATGAGGTCTCTGTCCCCAGCTATGCCAATTTCTCCTTTGCTGTCACCAGTGGATACCGCTCCCCAGGGCTGCCACCAGTGCCGCCTCAGCCAGATCCCACGCTGACTCCTCCAACAGCACCTGCCAGACCTTCGCCGGTGTACTGGATGCGGCTCCGTCTGGCCCACCACGGGGTTAGTGTGATAAGGCACCATCCTACAATTATCCCCCGGTCTATAACTGTCCTCCACCAGTGGATGTTAATGCCCTCTTTAACTCTTGGTGGGCTCTTCTGCAGCAGCAGAAGCTGTCTCAGCGGGTCCACTGCCGGCATCTCCCTGCCACCAGCTGGGGCCCAGCCGCCTGTGGATCCTGTAAGGGCAGGCACCAGTGAAGATCACAGGACAGCTGCCAAGTCTGACGCTGGTTCGGGCAGACTCTGAGACCGGTTTCAGTCTCCAGGCAGCGAGCCAGACAATGATGAGGAAGAGGATCCTGATTATTCAGACTCTTCTTTTCTGATAGGGGACTCATCTGGGGTGGGAAAACAACCTAAGGCAGTCTCCATGTCTTCTTCTGATGACCCTGGACATCATGAGGCACATCCAGATCACTATGAGCTGGGAGACAGAGGAGAAAGACCCAGAGCATCGTTGGCTGGCCATTTACCTATGCCAGCCTGATGGTCCCCCCCATTGACTCATACGATGATGTCACCAGGGTGGCATGGAACCATCCCTCTACTACTCCGGCAGTGCCCAGATGGCGGGCCACCTCTATCATGCCCCCACCAACAAACCGTGCTTCGGGAGCAACCCGAGGCTGACTCGGTGGTCATCAATGTGCCCATGACTG